>CM040917.1:27894067-29326567 GCA_023029165.1 Gobiocypris rarus
CCAAAAGGCCAAGGGTGACCTCAGCCACCCTCACACGACAAGCGCTCTTTCACTTTTTCTGGGTCATATGGATTAAGTCCAGGGTGCTTGGCATTCCTGAGTGTAAGCCTAGCTGGCCCCTAAAGGCTGTCACCCTGCGTGCATTCATATGCTAATGAGACCTGTGTCACCAAAGCTAATATTCTAATGTGATGGATAATACTCGAAATAGCTCAAATGTGGTTTTTGGTTTCAGTTTGGCACCCCTTTAGAGGAGGAATTTTGTTAAGCATTGCAACGTTATATGGTTTCTTAAAGATGAAGAGTGTAATATCTGAAACACCAGGGTGAGAAGGGTGGGGCTAGGAGGGATTGATTTAAATCAAATTTGTATATTCATTAAAAATAAGCAGATATCTGTTTCAGCAGATAACTTGTGTCAGTGCATTTATATAGAGAACTGTTGTTAAAAATACGTCTTCGTTAATTAAAATATTAGAGGAAAAATGCACTGAAATGAAAAGTGGTAACATTACTATTGTTTAATGCAATTGGGTTAATGCTGTAAAAATTGGTTAATTTGGTCATGTTGGAGCTGTGGCGTTGTAGTTAGGGCATTCAGCTGTGGAACTCATTTGGGAAATTTTTGCTTGCGTCTGGCTTGCAACATTTCCCAATCCCATTCCCCCCTCTCTTCTCCCATAATTAAATTTCTCTGCAAGTAAGATACTTGATGTATGAATGAACACATGTCATATGTATCACTCCGTCAGTGTATATGTACATTTATAAAGCTGTTTTGTATTTCTTTCACTCTGGGATTTTTTCTGGTGGGTGGAGTGCTGTGATCGTTTACACCTTCACTGTTATTGTTACTGTCTAATTACAGAAGCACACACACACAATAACATATTTAGCTTACACAAACATGTCAATATATATTTACTCATGGACTACACAATAATAAACACAAAGACAGTTTCAATGATCTTATGCTCTCACACACCACACCTAAAGCCTCAGTACAGCTCATAAACTCTAGTGGAGTGTAGATTGATATGTTCAGATACTTTGGTTGTTGTGTTAAGTCCGTGGCGGGTCTTTCTCTTGCGCTCCAGGGCAGGGTGGGAGATGGGAGCAGTTCCTGGGCTCTACCCCAATGAAGATGCTCACGGCAGGCTGTGGTGGGCTAGGTTAACCAGGATCATGACACACCACTGACTCTAGGGTCTGTGAAGTGGGCGGAGAGGATGAAAGGATTGATGGAGATACGTTTGAAAAGGGATACTCCTTCAGTCATAAGAAGCCTCTCCTCCTGAGCTACAGGGGTTTATTTTATTTTATTGGCCTCAGTAAAGAAATGCCACAAAAAAAAGATAGTTGGTGTTCATTTGTTTAATTGCACTATACTGTGCGAATAAAAAGGCTGGGTTTGACCTTTGACCTAAGGAAACTGGCCAGCAGTTGTGCACCTAAAGGCAAAGTAAACAGACCTACCAGAGAACGTGACACACTTGGCATAGTGACTTTTTTAGGGCTCTTAGCTGCTTAATTTATTGGTACCTCCCGACTTTTATTATGACATGCTAGGCCTATTTATTACATGATTTAAATAAACACAGAAACACTTATTTTCTTAGAAGTAACCACTGTAAATAAAATGTTTGGTTCTTTGTGTCTTCTGTTAGTGAAACATATTGTTTGCCAGTCTCCACAAGGGGCTGTTCGTGGGTGGAGAAGAGATCAAAAAGGTTAAATGATAGAGCAGCTTTGACACGTTTCCATTACGCCACCGTACACTGTGATTTTACTCTTGATGGGCGTTATGTTTATATATTTATAATTTTAATAAACCTCTCTTTCAGGAATGTTTGTTAAACACACAGACAGTTTGACTAGAAGCTCTGTTAATATTTCTCCTTTAGTAAACACTTTTGACATGTTTGGAATAGGGAGGGCTTTTGTATCATTGCAGTTCATCCTAAATAGTATGCAAAATAAGAATTACTGCATCCCAAATCAGTATTTTGAAGCTAGTAAGCTAAAGGGGCCTGGACTATATACTTTGTATTTTCTTTTTCAGATATGTTACCCACAGCCCCTTGCGCAAAATGGATTTCTCTTTTTAGGGTGTGTACGCCATCTTCTGCCAATTCGGCATGACCCTCACATTGTACAATCGTTATTGTGGTGCATTATGGGATTGAATGAGTGCACTTGATAATGCCCGCTATTATTTCAGCTCCCTTGAAATTGTGCATTATGTAAGGGCATAGGGGCGATTTTAGACACGGCTCTAGTGTTTTGCAGTGCAGTGCTATCAGGGCCCCAAAAGGCTGCCCACTCAGATGCCCGTGTGAAAAGGCATGACCCTGGCGTTGATTTCCGTGAGTAAAAATTGCTGTGCGTAAGCACATGTTTTGAACTGGGGCCCTGTCCCACAGCCTATCTAATGTATTGAGAGAGTGAGAAAGGTAGGATTGCCAATGAGCACAGCTTTGCTGACATCAGCAGCTTGCTTAGACAAAGCTAACGGAGCGAACCTGGTGTGTGAGAGAGCAGAACACAGTGACAGCAGTGGTCCCTCTCACATACAGTAATGGAAAACATAGTGATGTCTATAATAATCCAAATAAACATTCACATGTTGGTTTTTCTTCCAGATTTCACACTGTGTCCTAACCAGGCATGATGTAGTAAAGAAGGCACCTGTAACAAGTGGCAGACAATTTGTCAGACCACCTCTGGCCACAAATCTCATTGGTCCAAAATTACACTTCATATAATTGAATGTTGAACATTAAACATTCGGATTAACTGCAGATTAGCCCTAGATTTTTGGAGACCACATAATACATGCAGAAAAAGTGGCCTAGTGGGCAGTGAATAGTGTATGGGCGAACTGATAGACTTAGATATTATTAGTATTGATGATGTAACCAGATAGGTCAGATGGAAATGGGGGTTGTTGAATCACATGGGTCTGTATCAGACTGTGTTATACTGTTTATCAGAGTCTTTCTGACCTGAATATCTATAAGTGATGGGTCATGGGTATAGGTTTAGTGTGCGGGTCAGTGCTTCTGTACCACAGTGGGGGCAAAAGAGAGGCAACATGCAGGCTGCTACTGAGACCACACATTCCAGAGGTCAGGGATCATGGGTCAAAGGTGACAGAGAACGTTAATCTCCCTGTGTGTACTTCTGTGTGTGTTTTAGTGTTTAGTCTGGGTGGGTTTTGTGGTATATGTGTCTGGAAGCCAGAATGGATCTGTGTGTGTGTTTCGGAAATGTCAATCAAGTTTGAAATGCATCTCTGACTTCTGAAGAATCCCACACAGGGCGTTCTCATTCCAGTGAGCAAGTGCAGAACATTTTATAAATGACATGTCCTCACCAAGGGGTCAAGGTCTGAGAGGTTAGCATGGCTTAAGGATGTACTATATACAAACCAAGTTATACTAAGGCCCTGTCCCAAATGGCGGACTTGCATTTCTTGCTATGCCTTAAAGTCCACAAGGCTGTAGGCTGTCCCATTTCTTGCTTTGTGCCCCGATGCACACTTTTGCCAGTGTAGATCCAGAGGAGCACCGCAAAGACTTAGCACCAATTGGCTCATAAATAGGTCTAATTGCATCTGTGAGCAACATTTCAAATTGAAGACTTCCTCCTGCACCAGCTGGGCAACTGCTGATATAGTTTCTCCAGGTATTATAGACTTTGGTCCACACATACTCTTTTCTAAATATACAGTATGCTTCATGTTGTAGCATTGCATTAGATTTTAATGCCCTCCCTCACTTCCTCTTGCCCCACTCATTTACCTTTCTCCCAGTAATTAATAAGCCCTCCTCTTACGTTTCCCTTGTTCCCAACAGGGGTGGCTTTCTCTTTTGTGTTCAGCTTCAGTCTTTCAGCCAGTGAGAGTCTCATGAGAGCTGGCAGTGAGCCACTCATTCTCAACAGATTCCCACAAGTGTTACCATGCCCGTTCTCTCTCACTCTGCATCCTCCACAGTCTCTCACATTGTGTGAAGGCCCTGGCCACAAGCCCTTTTGCAGATCACCAATGATAAAGCCATCAATGGAGCTGAGAACTAAACAACAAACCTTCACGTCCACCCCTAAGTGGCCTCAGAGGATGTGCTTGTATCTAAAATGATTCTATTCTTGCATACTGTCATGCGTGCATTGTTTCCTCAAGGTGTAGTCCTGATTGTTGCCATTGTAGATTGAAAACGTTAGAAAGGTCTTTCCTCATATCAGGTGTGTTATGAATCAAGTTCACCCCAGACTCATTGTGTTTAATTGGGGCTCAAGTTGCACGTTTAAGGGTGTGTGGACCAAAATGTTCTTCAGCCAAGAGTTACAAAACAACCTGAAATGATGAACAAGAGAACAAAGTTCTGACCAAGGAAGACCATAATACCTGGAGAAAGATATCTGTTAGCATTCCCATTAATCTCAATGGCAGTTGAATTGGCTAATGATGCTAGCTATTCTAACCAACTAAACCTCAACACCTTAGGTCTGGCACACGTTTCACAATGTGCTACCTATGAGTGAGGTAAATCACTAGAAGTTGGCATTAATGGATCATCGTCCTACACAATCTATCTAAAACCATTTCCTTAATTTATTTAATGAAGTAAATTATGTAATCGAAGCCTGGTGTTGTCTGACTCAATGGGTCAATGAGCAGTTTAGCAGATAAGCTCATACAAACCTTTCTAAAGAATGTGTAAAACACCCTTGCTTATCTTGCATTATATGACTTTCCGTAGAATCTTTTAAGCATGACTTTGATTCGTGACATATGATTTGTGTGGTATCTTTGCACACTAGTTACAGGAAGACTTGATACGCAAGACAGGGGCTCACATTATGAAGACACTTGAATATAATTTGTTGTGGTAATTGTGGTTTCTAGTTCAGAGAATCTCTATCTCTGTTTCCACCACATTTTAAAATTTGTACTTTGTGTTAGCTTACCTCAGGCCTCCATCACACATGCACAGTCACGCTACATCAGTTCTTACATCCTGTCTTGCTGTTGATCTAACTTGGTTCTGCTTTGTGTATCTAATGGACTTAAACGTGTATTTGTGTTTTATTGTGTTTGTGCTTTTGCACGATCAATTCAAGAGTTTTGACATCTTCAGACCTTTGAGTGCACTCGTTGTTAGAGGGCAGACTGCTCCTGACGGGAGTCGACCTTTCCTTCATACACATTTCTACACAAAGCTTTCTTCCGATTCACCCATGCATCTCTGTCCCAACAATGACAGATCGGCCTTTAATTGTCATTCACTGCTTCTGTTTCACAATGCAGTTCACTTTCACCCCATCATGCAGTCATTACCACTACTTCCTTTTGACCAAGACAATGGCGTATGGGGGGATAGTTTTTGAAAGTGACAGAAAATACTCTCTTCGTCTTTGATAAGTTGTTTAACAATTTTACTTCCAGTGACTTTTTTTCACTGGCCGTGACCCAGTTGAAATGAGCAATCAAAGCTGTAAGCATTATGTCACAATCTCTCACATTTTCACAAGTGAACATAAGATTTGTCAATGTAATCTTGCAGCAGACACAGTTTTTCCCCCAGGCTTTATGACTGTGCAACCAGCCACCAATAGTCGATTGTCTCCAATAGGAATCATCCCATTTCTTATATAAACATTGATTTCTTCAAATGATTTCCATTCTGGCCTATCAGCAGCTGCGGCCGGCTCAGTAAAGCACTGGTTCAGTGGTTGCCAGTAGCGTCTGACTTGTGTCTAGCCGTTCCCCTTCTGAGAGCATAAAGGCTGCATGCCCATATCTGATAACGCAAATAGAAACATTTCCCCCACAATGCACCACTCTGCCACCCACTCATAATTGTTTTGTTAGTGTGTCTGGTGTATGCATGGTGCTCGAGGTCCCAATAGATTTTGGACTCATTGTTTTTCATTATGCTCATATTGAGCATTAAGTCAGACTGAATGGAGAGTTCATACGCACTGAACCCAGTGGCAAAGAGGCTCACATGACAAACTCTTACCAGGAGGGGTGGGAGAGGGGGGTGTATCCCCTAATTATATCTTTGAAAAATAACACCGTTCATTTACAAATTAGGCATTAATGAGACAAAATAGACTTTTGTGAGTCAAACACATAGAGATAAACAGTAAGTTTATAACAATCTGAATAACAGTGGCACCCTGACAACCACAAATGTCATTATATAATTTGCACATTGACTTTCACAGTTGAAATTTGGTGACATCTGACATTGAGTAAATATATCTTGATAAGGTCATTGGTTTCTTTGGCGCAAGTTAAGCTTTTAATATTTTTCACATGGCTTCCTTGACACGAGGATACAATAAGAGCTGTTTAACTTAGACAGCTCCCTCTGTTGTCTCTTTAGGTCACCACTCTTTAACTGTGGTCATGCGGCCATTGTGAATCAGACTAAATTTATTTCTATTTAATTAACTATGCACAGACCACAGACTAGTGGTGTCCTCCCTGCCCTCTTTCTTTCAGTCTCTCATAGTTACTGTTGTACCAGGAAGTTTAAGTAGAGAAAGAAAACCGATTACTTCTTGTCCCAGCCTCATTTTGTGGCATTAAGCCTTTGAAAGATCGTCAGTGTTTCGAAGCACTTCAGAACAAGTTAGCTAGATGAAAAGAATTCTTGTGTCTATATTATGTCTCTAAAATGGTCTGTATTTTGTGCCTTTTGATTCGAACCTCTGATCACAAAGTCTATATGCATTTTCCAGAGAGGAGATCTGGACCACGTTTAAATCTGTCTCTTACACATGCACCACGGCTCAACACTAACTGCTAGACTGCCTTCAAGTTTTTTGAGTGTCTTAAGCTGCTCTTCAGGTTGTGTCTTTTGGAATAAAGATTTATTGCTGAAGAGTGAGAAAGAGCAAGAGAAGAAAAAAAAGAGTCTCAGCATACCATGCCTCTCTCGTGGTGATTACATGTGCAGGAGAACAACGGCGTGCTGGCATGACGCTGGCTCTCAGCCAACATCATTGGGCACAGACAGAAGGCTTTTCACTAACACATGGAATTAATGTGGAGATCTTAATACACAAACACACACATTTCAGAACTATTTAGCTTTTTATTTAACTATTAATGCGCCTCTTGAAGTCTGTGCTAGGTGACCACCAAAGTTATGCCAATATACAATATATTTGTGTTTTCGTCATCTTTTTCAGTTAAATCCCTAAAATATAAACAGATTTCGACAAGTATGTTAGGAAAATTTCATATAGTAAGAGAAATTATTTCAGAGTTTGTTTGTTTGTGTATAAACACATTTGACTTTATAGCCTACTTATGCAGATATACCCTATACACACCCTGACAGAAGTAGATTCACTATGCGTTATGTTAACATTCGTGCGCATATGATGAAATATGATCGGCAGGAGTTGGCTTTTTCCAGACATTCTAAGTGTATTTGACCTTGTGGTCATAACAGATCTGAAAACATCACAAGCAGTGCCAAAGAGGAATGTGCGTCCATGTCTGCGTGTGTTTCTGCATATGTGCCCTCGGCCCATGAATTTCCTCCACCCAGTCTCAAACCCCTGGATTGAACTGGCTAAGCAAGTTTCTTTGACCGTCCCCAACTCAAGCACCTGTGAGAGAACCTTACAAACTCCCAAAGCCCTTTATTTTTGCAGGTGTTAAAAGTGTCTACGTCCTCTAATTCCGGTAATGCTTATTCGTCTGAAAGCAGAGAGAGATTAAGGACAGAGGTGTTTGACCGCATGTAGATGAAGTAGCTTATGTTGTACACAAACGTATGTCTAAAAACCACAACATGATGTTTCTTTGAGCATGTTTGAATATTATTGCACTCTGTGCTTAAGACTTTTCAAGTTTTTGGAGGTTGAGGAATAAGTATATTTTCTGTCTTAGAAAAGTGAAGAGGCCCCTAGGGTAGACCGAGGAACGTTGTTTTTCCAAACGTGCTTGTTCCCAGTGCTGGTATGATCTTAAAGGTTTGGTTTATTGTATGTATGTATATGTGTGTTAGAAAGAATCAGTCACCACGGCTGCAGTCTCCTCTCTCCAACCACAAAAAAAACCCATACACGCCCCCTTCTCTCTTTTGCTCCAAACACCATTCCAGACATTTGGGTGGTCGGCGTAAGCTAAGCTTTGTTTTTCTTGCTATTCACACATTTTACAATCCTTCAAGGGGAACTTTTCAAAGCTCCCACCACAACTTTGAGTCTGATGTTTAGTTTGCTTTGATTTGAAAATATGTATTTATTTTTCCCGCCATTGGCTAGATGTTGACAGCTGACGTGTGTTTTGCAGGACGTGTGACATTTTAATGAGTTGGCCATTTTGGGCTGATTTCCCAGCCTGGCATCTATCCCTTTCCTTAAAGAAAAAAACACACTGGTTTAGATGCATACCAAACTAATGTTCATGTAGTGTGTTGTCCATTTCTATACCTAGGGAAACTCTCCTCAGCGCAAGTATTCAGGTTTTTGCTTTTGATCACAAAAAGTGGCTTCATCATAGTTCTCTCATGAAGCAAAAAACCAAACTGTTATGACAATGTTTTAGCAAAACCACAAGTGAACCTGAAAAAATCCATAAAATCTGTCTCCATAATGTCTGCATACACTAGCTCTGTTCCAAACCCTAGTGAGCCGCCTACCTAGATAGCATTATAGTCTCACTCCCAATGTTACCTCCTAAGATTGTTTTGGCAAAATCCTTAATCCCAAATACTTCGATTTTTATGCATACTCTAGGGTAGACGTATAGTGCACATTATTTATGTTCTGTATATTTATGATTGTTATTAGCTTAGCAACATGCTAAAATCAAACTCTTTTAGAATTAATCGTGAGCGTTATTTGTCTGGAGATGTAGATTGTTCCAATCAGGTTTCATGATTGTTCGAATGGAAATGGAAATGGAAGAAGCAAGACCGCTCACTAGGTTTGGAAACGGACTTCACACTGATCCAGAATTTCCAAAGTTCTCACTGAAAAGCCTTTGTTCTTGTTCCCTTTGTTCCTGTTTACCTTACTCTTTAAAGTTTGAATCCCTCAATAAAACTATCAAACCAAAGAAACATGGAATGTTAGACTTTAATGGGTTTGGTGTTCATTATATGAGGTCTTATCTCTGCTGAATTAGTTCTCTGAAGCTCTACATACAGTATTATTTGCATAAAAGCTTTGCCTAATGCCATTAGGCTGCATTGTCTTTAGCTTTAAGCTACTTTACACTGACAATAGCACTGAACCCGAGCAAATGGGAAGGAAAGCTTCTCTTGCTATTGTGCTGCTTCACGCAAATTACTTAATTAGCAAACACGCAAACTGTCACTTCAAAACTGTGTATTGGATACACAGTACATTATGTGTGCTCTGTGAGGTTTTGTGTACACGGCTCTTGTAGTAGCAGCACTTTAAGCTAATGCTTTGTTTAGAAGATTAGATAACAGCTTGAAAGTTAACAATTCAGTTTTTCAACCATCCTGTTCCGATGGTCTTAAGGCTTTTTGCACTTAGTTTTCATACTATTTACACTGCAATCAGTATTTTTGTTTTTTATTTTTTCACAAGAAAAATATCTAAAAGAAATACTTTAAACACAATCAGTTTACTTGAGAAATATCAATATGCTTTAAAATAAGAAAAGAAAATTGCCTGTGGGCAAAAAAAAAAAACTATGAATACTGATTTTGCAGTTTATTTGTCTGTATATATTCGGCTTAATGAACACAAGTCATGTGTAACATCCCTGCCCTCTCAGGTAAGTGTGTATCATGACACGCCCTATGGGGTCTGTGTGTGTTTTTTGCGTAGTAATGCTGCCCTCGATGGTGTTGCATAAATCGACAGTGCAGCCGTACCAGCGTGGGTTCTACTGCGCGGACGACAGTATCCGCTACGCCTATAAAAGCAGCACTGTGCCCTCTTCTGTGCTGACAGCCGTGGGCCTCCTCCTGCCCATTGCCAGCGTAAGTGCCCCACAGAGGGGCCTCAGACAGGGGACATGGGGCCAGGCGAGTGGGGCGACTGCATGGGAAATCAAGTCTTTTGAGAGAGTTATTATAGTTTATAGCTGTTATGTAGCAGAAACTTCTAGTGCATTGTACTAATCATAGGCAGACATTAACTTTATGTAGCCGTTGACTCTCTCAGAAACCGAGCTACCATGTCAGACCCCCCCTCCCCTACCTGGTTTTTCCCATAATCCTCGGTTGCTGTGTGCTGTGCTGTGCTGTGCCGCTACCTGCGTGTGTCTTTCTGTTGACTGACCTGAAATCTCTCTCTTTCTCTCTCTCCCCCCTTCTCTCTCTCTCTCTATGTGTGTTTGTGTGTGTGTGTGTGTATGTGTGTGTGTTTCGCTATAGCTGGCCTGCCTTTCCTGATAATTGAAACTAGCACAATCAAGCCGTACCATCGCGGGTTTTACTGCAGTGACCAGTCCATCCAGTACCCGTATAAAAACGGGGACACCATAAGCGATGCCGTGCTCTGTGCCGCTGGCATTCTAATTGCCATCCTCTCTGTAAGTTATTCTCTTATATATTCATATAAATCTACCACTGATTCATATAAACTTCCCATTTACATCCCTCATCCCCTATTAGATCAGTAAAATAACCATAGAAATAAATGACTTTATAGCAAAGAATCCTACCCATAATCCTCTTTAAATCCATTAACCAGTCCACCCCATCCCATCTTTTCATTTAAAATATTTGCATAACTCAACATCAAGGGATTTATCATGGTCAGGGCTATCTCTATCTCTCTCTCTGTCTCTGTCTCGTTCTCTCTTTTATTTCTGTTCCGTCTTCTTTTGTCTGCATGTTTTGTGCATTGCTCTTTTTGTGTTTTACTTATTTTCTCAGAAAAGTAATTCTCAAAAACAGCAATGTGAAGTTACTGTTAAACATTAAAAAGCAATAATATAATGACAGAACCCTTGAGAAAAATACACTTTATTATACCTTTAAAAACTTCTTATTATGGAATGAATACTCTTTAAAAGAATACTTGCACAGAATGTATATGTATCTGCAAGTACAATAAAAAAAATACACGTTTAAGAGTTGATACAATTAAGCTCACTTCTTAACGTGATATCAATTTATCATTGAAACGTGCTCTTTTAATTAAAAAACAATTGAGTTTTAAATATATCTTTAAATAATTAACATACATAATCAAAGTCAGTGGCAAAATGCAAAACAAAATAATTGCTGTAAGCCCATCCAGGCATTTTACTTTGAAGTTTACTACTGTAATAAGGATTTGGGTGGAAAATACTTAATTGTCATTAAAAATAATATAAAAATGCAAAAAAATTACTACAAAAATATGTTTTATATTTGTAGATTCTTATTTCTTGGAAATATGAGTAGGATATGTTCTTGCAGATTTTGTAAGATTAGCTGCGTTTCCACCGCGGGAACTTTCCCCAGGAACTAGGGACTAGGGTGGTACTCTGTGTGTTTTGACAGCAGGAAACGTGGTCTAAATAAAGTTCCGGGTAAAATATTCCCCCTCAAAATGGCCCTGCTCGCGAGGTAGTACTTTTTCAAAGTTCAGGAACTTTTGCGGGTGGGACTTGTGCGCTGAACACGCTGATTGGTTGAGCTCACGCAGCATTTTATTTCAACCTAAAAGTTGGTTGCGGTGCCTGCAGTAAGAGTCGTTTGATATTCAAATCAACAATGGAGTTTAAAAAATACAAACGATGGACCGATCACGAGGTTCAGGCTTTATTAAGTGTATTTGCGGAGAACGAAATCCAGTGGGCTCTGGAAAGTTGCGCGCAGTCCTACGTCACCGGACTAATCTCCACGGTCCTTTAGACTGTGTTGAATCAGTAGACATTCACAGCCTTTGTGACAGCTGACAAAGGGTTAACCTCTCACAAATGAACCTAATCACCTGCAGGACACATGTTAGATGAAGAACAAGAAAGAATGCAATGTCAAACCAGAAAGCACAATTATTTTTAGCGCTTTTGAAACTTCAAAACAAAAAAATTAAACGTGCCAGACAAGCCCCTTGTGGAAAATAAGTGGTGGAGATGAGGGAAGTGGTCTTGAAGTACGAGCCCCTGAACACTGGCATAAAACCAAACCATGACTCCATGGAGATCCTATATGGAGACATGCGTGCCTCACTGTCTGGAGTAGACATGTTCCCATGCTCAGCAATTCTCCTGATTAAAACAAGGACTGTGAGCATATATATAAGTGTGTGTGTTGGCATCCCTCACACAGCTGTAGTTAATTAGCAGTGTCTCCAGTCCTAGTTTGGTTAGGCCTCAGGGAAGGCAAGCCCCACTCTTCACTACCAACACAACAGCGTTCCAAGACAGTTTAAAGAGAGAAAAGAGGGGGGAAAAGAGAGAGATAGTAAATATCTCATTAAGGCATGGTGTATGTACTTCATAGCCCACGCCTCTGCTCTAATTTACGTCCTATTGGTTTGAAATGGTGCAGACCTGCGTTTTAAACTCCCATGCTCTAACTGCTCAAATGAAAGCTATAACCTTTAGAAACATAATATGTTCCATATCATTAAAATATCACCAGCAACGGGCAGGCCATGCTCAGTCATAACTCACGTTACTCGTTTTCTCATTTATTTTACTTATTTCTCCTTGCTTTTTGGATTAATGTGCTTTCTTAACAAATAGCTCATTTGCATGTACATCTAACCTCACCCTGCATGCCCATGACCTGACCACTGAAATCTTATGATATTATACAGTGACACGTTAATCTTTGTGGTGTGACTTATCAAATTCACCATCATTTTATGATGTTAATGGCATTGTTGCTCTGTTCCAAAACTTAGTGAACTGCCTTGCTTTCTAGTGCCTTTATAGGCATCTTAACCATCATGGATTTAGATTTAGAACACTATACGTATAGGCAACAACTCCGAGCATCACACAAATTGGCTCAACAGTTAATTTCAATATAGTTTGTCACTAGAATGTTGCTAAACTAAAAGTTTTAATGCTCTAATAAGCATAAAAATACATAAACAAATGTGTAAAATCTTTTTGTAATTAATCTGAACACATTTTATTGATAGTATTGATAAAATATATTTGTAATCAACATCTCTGCTCATCTACCACTGATCTTATATGGGATGCTCTCTTGGAATTTCGCTAGGTTTTGGAACAGAACCTGTATGTAATATTAATCACTACTGTCAGTAGTTAATTTTTTTTTCATTTATAAATGAATCGTTCTCTAGATCGTGATTGGCGAATGCTACAGGATCCATTACCTGAACCAGGGCTCCAAATCGTTCGTGGGAAACCCATATGTCTCCACCCTTTATAGACAAGTGGGCGTGTTCATCTTCGGCTGTGCCGTCAGCCAATCATTCACAGACATCGCTAAGGTCTCGGTTGGCCGGATGAGGCCGCACTTCCTAGATGTTTGTCAGCCTGACTACACTACCATCAACTGCTCTCTGGGATATATTACTCAATACACATGCCTTGGAGATGCCAGCAAAGTACAAGAGGCCAGGTGAGATATTCAGCACTTGCATGCACATGGGTTCCCTTGCTTTAAATGAAAAATTCTGCTTAAGGATAAAACTAATCGTTAATTGACTAGAAGAAGCTTAGTCAACCAAAAATTTGATTAGTCGGTTAGTTGCAGAAAAAATTAAAATCCAAACATTCACCTATCATCCATCAATCTCAACTATGGCTTATCATTTGGAACATGTAAGTAGTAGCAGCTTTACATGTCTGCTAAAGTGATTGTATGGAAATAATAAGCTCAAGTATTAACATGCTTGCTTCATGATAGGAGGCGCCGGCGCGATCACTTGCATTTTTTTATCAACTTAAAATTCTCCCTCATTTTTGGTCATACGCAGATAAGCGTATAATACATCTTTCGAAATTGTAAAGGGTCTACTTTTATTTGTGTAAACTTACAATGACAAGAAAACGTTGTGCCTTGTAAAATATAGAAAACAAACAGGATGCACGTTCTGCCGTTTTGGTCTCTGTAAACTTGAGCGTGTCAAAAAAAATTAACCAAAACTCAGTGTATACTTGCCTCACAGACATGAGAAATATAGCTATAGAAAGGTCAAGTTATTGTCAACCAATTAAAGTGGAAGACAAATATTCTCAGATTATATAAAAGCCATATGAAACATATATGTGTGTCCACTACTGCGGAGATGATGAGTCAGCATCATCGACTTTTAATGTCTGCAGCAGAAAACATTTTTAAATGTTTAGACAGTCCGCTTGGTGTTTTTTAATGACACATTTATAATTACTTTTGCTTTATTTGTGCGCTTGAGTGCTGAGTAGGCTATATGTTATATATAGGCAATCGCCTATATTGGACTCGCACTGTCTGAAGCACGCACACACAATCCCGAATTCAGTTTTCTTGCGCAGCTAATTGAACTCGGTACAGTTAAATACACACACAGTTATGTCAAAATGCTGAGTATTCATGTAAACGCAGTCAGTTATGTCTGACGTAAACAAGATAATTTAACTGATGTATTTATTTGCTAAATCTACTCAGTGTCAGAAACTTACCATGTGAAAACATTTCTTCTTTTCTTTGCAGGAAATCCTTCTTTTCTGGACATGCTTCATTTTCAATGTACACCATGCTCTACCTGGCTGTAAGTACATGCACTGCTATAGTTTTGTTGATTTTTACTAAAAAGACGTTCATTCATGACTGTTATGTCTAGTGTGAAACAGGGACTCTCTATTGCCCCTCACCCTCCTCTGTGTGACTCTGACATGTGGGTCACTGTTATTTTCCTTGTTCATCCCCTGGATGGACACACTCCACCTGTTTTTATTTGTGCAGCTGTATAGACTTCCTTTCTTTCTGAAGGTTTCCTTCATTTTTTTCTCTCCTTGCTTTATTTTTGTTCTCTTTTTGAATGGGTCAAAGTCTTTTTTTTAATACTAATTATGCAGAATCCCCAATATAGCTTTACATACACACAAAGCCAGATTTCGCTCAGCCTCCCGGAGTCTCTCACTGTATGTAAAGCCTCTTTCAAAGGCGTCAAACTTTCTCCCTTTCACACGCAAGGCCCCACACTCCTCCCTATTATCTCCTCCTTTCTTCTTGCATCTAAATCATCAGCATCTCCATGGGCCCCTCCACCTTTCACTCTTTCAGATGGTAGGAGGTGGAGCCGCTCTGCTAATGGAGGTGGCCAGATGTTCATTCTCAGTGTTTTGAGAGATTATTTGAGAGTAGGCGAAGATGGAATTAGTAGGGAGATAGAGAATATGTGTGCTTGAGGCCACGAGTCTGTTAAAACTCATGCAGGTTTCGTTCTAATGCTCTCAAAACAGCAATTAAATGAATGTGTGATTTTGACAGATGGGCCTGACGCCCGAAACACTGACCTGAACACTTCCTATACAAGAGGAAACTGTACGTTAAGAACCAGACCCCAGGCAAGTACTGTTGAGTGTTTTGTGACTAAAGCAATCATTTTTTTAAGCATAAACCTGCTGCATTTTAAACTATCATGATTAGCCACAAGGTAGGAGAGATGTCAGCCAGTGTTACACATCATTATTCATGGCGAAAAGCAAGCATCCAGAAAAAACAGGATCCAAAAAAGCTGAATTTCCGGAGTTCTTCCAGAAAAGAAAACCTTATTTCTAACTTCAAAACAGACTTTCAGCATGTCTTGTATTAACTTGGCAATTTTTGATCTGAATTATCATCTTGATTTTAAACCCTGGATTTGTCTCTGAGAGGCAAAGGATTCAGATGTTATAAAAAACCTGGGCCAAATTTCTCACAGCCAAAACCAAAGTTTAGTTTAGACTCCATCATAAAATGTGAATATGTGAATAGACTATGTTAAGATACTGGGTGACTCTCTAAGATTATTTTACCATCTGCGCTTGGCCTTCAGAGTTAAAAACAAGAGGAGAATGCTCTAAGATATCAAAGAACAAGGCTTGATAAGCAGAATCACAAAGCTAAATATAAAACTGAGGAACAAGAGAAACAAGCGAAGGAAAGTTTTCTCTGAGGAGACGAATCGAGCGATACCGTCTTATTGAATGGAGCGTTCCCCTTCCTGGCCTCGCTCCCTGTAATTATCTCAGTCTAGCTGTCATGCTTCATGGGTCAGACGCTGAAGTCATAATGAGAGCTCACACCAGTCTTGTGATCCCCTTTTATTTGCACAAACGTAACCCAGGTCTTTGTTCTCACAAAATTGACGAATGAAACATTATAGCACACTACCTCAAGACAGAACCCACACCTGTTCCGTCAATGACACGTTTTTCGCTGTTTCTTATGAACATGTACCATAATCGTTATATAGTTACCTAGATGAATTTGCATTGTGTTTACATGTTTTTCGGTAGTTTTAAGATTAGCATTTTTAAGGTTGAAAACTTGAAAACTCCAAGTTGTAAAACATTCACCTGTGCAGCAGATAAATATGGATAAATAATAATTAAACCATTATTTGATTTCTCATTATTATTGTTAGATCAAAGTAATTATATTTTCTATTACACTAACTGTAGTATTTATTATGAAGCAGCAGCCAAAACATATTAAGAAACTACAACTGCATGTGCCATAGTCGTTGAAATTAAATTATGAATATTTTTTGTAATGTATTGAATTTATTAATTCAACTTGTTATATACACTAACATTCAAAGTTTTTTTATTTTATTTTGTATTAATACTTTTGTTTAGGAAGGATGCATTACATAAAAAAAAAATACAGGAAAGTAATGTGACCCTGGTCCACAAAACCAGCCATAAGGGTATTTTTTGGGGGATAAATAAGCTTTCCATTGCTGTATGGTTTGTTAGGATAGGACAATATTTGGCAGAGATACAACTATTTTGAAAATCTGGAATCTAAGGGGGGTAAAAAAATCTAAATATTGAGAAAATCGCCTTTCAATTTGTCTAAATTAAGTCCTTAGTTATGCATATTTCTACTAATAATACATTTTTGATATATTTACAGTTGGAAATATACAAAAAATATCTTCATGGAACATGATTTTTACTTAATATCCAAATGGTTTTTGCCATTAAAAAGAAAATAATGTACAGTGTACCCATACAATGTTTTGTTGGCTATTGCCACAGATATACCTATGCGACTTATGAATGGTTTTGTGGTCAAAGGTCACATTTATAATGTTGCAAAAGATTTCTATTAAAAAAAAATGCTGTTCTTTTAAACTTTGTTTTCATCAAAGTCCTAAAAACATTTTGGGCCCTATTTTAACGATCTGTAACGCAAGTGTCAAAGCGCGAAGCGCAAGTAACTTTGTGGGTGAGTCTCGGCGCTGTTGCTATTTTCCCATGAATAAATGGCTCTGGCACCAGCACAATCTAAAATGGGTTGGTCTGAAGTAGCTTCATTATTCATAGGTGTGGTTTGGGCGTAACGTGAATAAACCAATCAAAGCGTCATGCAACATTCCCTTTAAAAGCAGGTGCGCAAGTTTCATTATGGATTGCTATTATTATGGCGTATTTACCAGGCGCACGCCAGGAGTGGTTCACAGCCGAGGAGACTGATGTTCTTGTAAGCCTGAATAATTTGTAAGCTAGATTTATGCCTATTTTTTCAAATATTCGTGCCACACCACAATGATTTCCGTCATCTCATGTGTTAAATTTTTTTTAGTGTATCAATTTATGATTTGCAAAAATAACTGTTGCATCTGAGCAAAGTGTATGCGCGTTGTGCACGCTATACATAATGGTCAAGCATGCGCCCTTAAAATAGCATAATGAACAACGCGCCACTGACTTTAGACTAGGTTTTTTCTGGTCAGTTGGGCAATTGTTTAATGGAAGAGCAAAATAGCACCAGGGATTGTTTGCGCCGGAACACGCCTCCTTTTTTGCGCTGAACCGCCCAGGAGCGAAGTTCATTCACTAGTTTAGCGACGTGCTTCTGTGGAGGGAAACGCGTGCTTTGCGCAGGTGCTGAATAGGAATGACACATGCGTCGATGTACAAAGTCAATTGCGCTGGGTGCAAGATAGGGCCCATTGTCACGGTTAACACAAAAATATTAAGTAGCACAACTGTTTTCAACTTCAACTAGTGGAGGGCATCTGTAGTGCAGGACACATTATACAGACTTGTCCTTCTTATAGAATTGTGTCTGCAGTCTGAGTCATCCTGTTGAGAAGCCAGTGAGTGAGATTATGTCCTAACCTTTAAAATAAATGAGTGGAGCTCTGCCCCTCAGGTGTCTGCTAGTACTACATGGTTATGCAGTGTATTCATGGGTCTTAGTGCACCACCATATCCATGCAGTTCAATACCAGATGGTCAGCCTGGTCAGCCTCATGTGCTCATTGAGTTGGATCAGCATATCAGTTTGCTCTGAAGAGCAAGTGTATGTGGGTATTTTGTGGGCAGCAAGCTGGTTATTTCCTAGCCTCTCAGTATGGCCTTCACACTCATAGTCAATGAGTTCTGGTTTAGCTGTGGTTTTTACTTCACTTCTCAGACCGCATGGTGACACATGAAGCTTAAGTTTGCTATAGTGACCAATAGATACAAGATCACAGGAAGAGTAGAAATAAGCACAAACCCACGCAGAGTATTTTTGACAAACACATCTTCTACCAGCTGTTTCAGGCTTATTTCTCTGTACGATGTGCTCATTAGCATGTGGCGAGGTAATATTTTCGCTGTAATATTTTTGGACCCGAGGTCAGGAATAGTGTTTTATACTAGAACTGTGCGAAATACACTTCAGAATGACCCAGAAACCATGCACAGCAGCATGAAACAGACCAGCCTTTCCAATCAAAAGCAAACATGATTTATTATAACGCATCTTGGTACCTGTTGCTTTTTCTGTTTCCCATCCCCAGTCAGACTGAACATGCCATTTTGTGGCTGTTTGTATGACCGGAAGAAGTCAATAGGTGGGCTCAAAGGAACAACCTGTATGACTTTTTCACAGAACACACTCTTTTCCATGCCGTTAAAATGAACTGAAATCTTTTGAAGATGACCACTTTTATTTGCATATAAGCATTGATCAATGCACATATATAGAGCATTAAAGCATGAGAATCAATGATTTTTGTTCTAGCATTATATACATCATGTATAGCTATCGCTTCAGAAGATATTTGGGAACTAATCCTTTAATAGCCCACCAGGATCTTTTCTGTTGTCCCGTTTGATGCCTCTGTATCAGATCTGATGGCAAGCCCCAGATCGCCTGCAGGTAAGGGACTGAATGAAGACTGTCAGCAGGATGGAGGTTGTTTTCAGCACAAGGCTGTGTTATTTCTCATGTGGGCACAAGGCGTGTTTTTGTGTTTGTGTTTTGGGTTTGGATGTCGCTGAGGAATCTAAGACCACACCGTCTGTTAGTCCTGCTGCCACCACCCCAAAAAGCACAGAGATTAGAGAACCATATACACAGCATCGTCTCTAATCGCAACGTCTGTGGCATGTTTGGCTTATCTGAGCTCTGATAGCAAGACGCTAAGAGGCAGATTTGATGGTCTGGATCTGAGTGCTGATGGTCCTCAGGCTTTGCTGCTCTTATCAGCTCTTGGATGCCTACGTGTGGAGAGGACCCCACTCTCGCCCTGAGGAGCAGAGACACTTTTAAGAGTTTGGAGAAGTCACAGAGCTCACCTCCAGACTCCGACATGCTGGCTTACAGCTTTAGAGATCAGCGTCAGCAGGACTCCTGTGTGTCGAACGTCACCCCTCCATGACCTCTTACAGTCCAACATATACCAGGAAAAGGTTGATATTAGGGATATTGCAAGTGCTGATACAAAGAAATAATACTTAATGTTAAATGATTATTTGGAAAAAAACTTAATTTACTTAATTGAGAAAGGTTTAATGCACAATTTGGTCATATTTATATTAAAATGTTTCTTTACAAAGAAGATGGATAGTAAGAAATGAGCTCCAAATCAGCATATTAGATAATTTATGAAGGATCATGTCACATCCCAGGAATAAATTACATTATAAACGCATTAAAATAGAAAACTGTCATTAAAAAATGTTCTCAATATTTGTGAAAATGTACTGTATTTTTATCAAATAAGTCCCACTTTGCTGATCACGAGACTCCAAACTTTTGAACGTGTGTGTTTGTACAAATATATAACCGTGAATTCTTTTTCTGAAACTGAATTCTTTTCCACCCCTCGTGTGTGTAAATGAGCATATGGAGAATGTCATCCAGAGGCCCTGGTTGCCTTGTTTGTGTTGTGGCCACTTTTTCAAGTGAAACGACAATAACATTCCACGCTTTGTGCTGCATTGTGCAACATTTGCTGTTGGAGCGAAAGAGAGCATGAGAATGTCATGTTTGGCTTTAAGGCACTCAATTATTTAATTTAGGAGAACCAAAGTGCAATTTTATTTTCTATTTATAGCTTTTATTTGTTAGGTTCATTTAGATGAAACCCTTTGGAAGATGATCGAAAACCCTGGAAGCCTTCAAAGTGGAACAATTAACAGTTATTTTCTCAATTTGTCATCCGGGATGTGTGAGAAACGTCTTGAGTCACAAGGCAAAAAACATTTGATCTCAGGGATTACTCATGCAGATGGATGTTCTTCATTTTAACAATCCTAATTTATGGATTAAATTTTGTAATTTTGTTTGAACTTTGCAGTAATGTCAGCGAGTCTCTGACAGACACAGGCAGACAGACCTCTGTCTCCGTAAGCCACAGATATGTGGTTGAAGAGCATTCCATTGCGTTCAAATGGCCATATGGATCAAAGACATTATTGACACGTTTGTTTGTAAGTGCTCTGCAGGAACTTTTTATAGGGATAGGAATGCCAAGTGTATGAAAGTCTGTGGTTGAAATAGCTCCAGCTCCTTGGTTAGAAATTCCCTCATTGCTGCCAACATTGAGGCCAAGCTGGACCAAAATGTACATGAGTATGAATTTATTTATTTGTGTTTGGCCTCCGATGAACTTTAGCCAAACAATCAAGCAAGTATCTCCATTTCATCTGTGACATCTAGCTGTTCCATTTAACCACCTACAGTATAAACCCAACAGCTCATATACAGTAGCGTGAGAGAAAGAAATGATTGCTGAATCAGGCAATATGTCTGAAAGTTTTGTTTCTGCATATCTCTGAAGACTTCCTGTTTTGGGCCACAATGTAAATTGAAATAATGAGACAGCAGGCCATAAGTTGATTCCAGTCGATTTGAGAAGCAAACGCACAGCCACACATAAACACCCAGAGATGTTTATCACTCTACCATCCTTCCGTTCTGAGGGGATGTTTTACGAGATGAGATCAATTGAAAATGATTGAAAAAGGCTCTATTTATCTCCACTGTTACTGCCCATGAGGTTTTTTGAACATTCAGTGCTTGTCAATCTTTTGTCTAGTTAAATACACCGGACATTCAAACAACGTCACCTTTAGTGTCTGTGAATAACTCCAATCATTTATCACCCGATGAGCTGCTTGTTCAGGCACACCCATCCTCGCATCATCTGAGAAGTTCATTCAGTAAGGAAACTCCAACTCCCAAACATCCTCAGGGAGGGATTCCTTCCTTTGTATGCACACAATGCCTTCGGAGTGAGGAGAGAGCTGTTCAGGAAAGCAGACATGACCTTGCACACACCTTCGTTTGGAAGAGCAAAACTCAAGATGGCTATTGTTTGTTTTGTCTAACAGATCGTTCTGGCTCTCGTCTGAGTGTGTGCATGTATGTTTATCTGTTAATGTCTGTGAGTAAGAGTGTGTTTAGAGATTTCTGTTGTCTGCTGTGGTTTGGGACATAATGGAAGTTTTCCTTCTCGTGTGGTGATGGATGATTAAGGGAGGGTGATGAGTACAGGGTCCTTAACTGAACCAGTTTGAAGGGTTTCAGGACTGATGGGCCGCCGGAGCGTCGTCAGCAGTTTGTCCTCCTGACCCCTATCCTCCCCTAGTCTTTCTAACCCTCACTTCATTTGTTTTCTTAACCTAATGAGTCTTCCTGTTCCCAGAAAGCAAACTCTATGAGGGGTCCTTGGATTTAGGTGACCGCATAGAGACCGCATCCCTAGTTTTTTTTTTTTTTCTCTTTTTTCCCCCATTTCCATTCTTCACCTTCCTTTGGTTTTATCTCCTTTCTCTATCTTTTTTATTTTCTTAGTAAAATGTAATATAAACAAGTTCTACAAATGTTGCATTGTTTAAATTGCGTTCCATCTCTTTTTCTTTAGTTCTACCTGCAGTCTCGGTTCACGTGGCGAGGAGCCCGTCTCCTGAGGCCCCTCCTCCAGTTCACCTTGCTGATGATGGCCTTCTACACTGGCTTATCACGCGTCTCTGATCACAAGCACCACCCCACTGATGTCTTAGCTGGCTTTGTCCAAGGAGCCCTGGTGGCATACTGCATAGTGAGTACATTTTTGTATTTCATTCATTAGATCCAGTTCAGGCTTCCAAATAAGGTTTGGTATCCTTTAGGAGACAAGAGGCTGTTGTGGAGTCAATCTTGAATTTTACATTATTGGTTGGAAAGTATACCAATCTGGAATTTCCTACTTTATGACATTTGATAACCACTGGCCTTGATCTTCTTGCCATCACAACATCTGGATCTTTTTTCTAAAATGGTGAACAAGCACTTTTACACATTGTAAACACCCGAAGAACTAAATAAATTTTCCTTTCGTAAATGGGCTGGCAATTATCAACCCGACAAGTTTGACATTTGTAGCATGTTTTCCTGTTTTTATCCGTCACTTTGTAAAATGAAAATGTTTTACTGTCAATATAGTTAGATTAGACTAGAGGCAGATTTGTCTGATAACTTTGTCAAAAGAACTATTAAGAACAGACTTTATCTGGTGTCATCTGGTAGTGAAGACAGAAGACCATCCAGAGTTTGAGGTTGGAAGGGGATCTGGAATATTTTGAACTAGACCACAACATTCTCCAGGCCCCACCCTCTCTCTTTTTCACCCCTATCCACAAAATTACTCATCCATCAAAGTGAAGCATAATCTTTTTCTTACTAATACAGAGCATATTGCCTCAATTGCACCATTACCAACTCTCAAATGAAAGGAGAAGGGGGGAAGGTTGTGGAAAAAGGAATTTTACACTTCATAATTGTGGCACGTCACACTTATTGGTGCCAAACTTTCCCTGAAGTAAGCAAAGCTTAACTTTGCAGGATTTACTAGATTGTGTTTGGGAAAATGAAGTCTGGGGAACTGAACGTAAAAAGACAGGAAGCCTTTACTCTATAAGAGAAATGACCATGTTAATTAATTATTTTGAGAAACAGGATGTTATCTGTATCGTAAAGGGGGTATTCAAGGCTCATAAGATTAGGTCAAGGGGTAAAGGGGGCCAAGAGACCAATTCCTCTCCCCCCAGATATCACCCCAACTTAATTATTACAACAACTGAAAGAAGAATATCTAAATTGTTAGTGTTAAAAATGAGTTGTGCTTCTCATACATCACAATACAATTCCCAGAATGTCCTAGGAGTGTCTTTCTTCACTTTAATTGGCTGTGACAGAGCACAGTTTTTATGGTGCACAGATGTTGGCCAAACATCATCTTACTGGTATCATGAACCTCCAAAACATTTAATCGTCAGTCCTTGAATTTGCTGAACCCGTGTGGCTCACTTTTCATTTGGCTCTTGTCTTTGTTTATTGGCATTTCGATTTTTTTTCCAAGAGTAGTTTTAGGCATTCACCAACCCTTTAATAACCTCTTTAAGAAAAACATTTTAGTAAAACGGTCTTGTTTTGCTTGAATTAACCGTCAGCATCTGATGGTCTTGATTGTCTTTGAGACCCTCAGATTCAAGGTGTAGGATATAGTCGTTGAAACCTGGAGAAGTTTCTTCCCAGTGTGAAAAACAAAAAATAGCAGATAAGTACAACTAAAAGAGAGTAGAAATTAGATCCTTTTCACTACAGATCAAGGCGCCCATGTACTTGTTTTTAACGAGCCTACATTTGGAATCTGTTCCACTCCCCATCTGTGAACGCTTTAGAGGCCCAATTAGAGTATCTCTAATAACCAAAGCTCAGATGGAGCCTATAGAGGTAAAGCAAGGTACATGTCTTCAGAAGAAATGGACACATGGTAACATGCCAAAGTTATGGCCCCATACATAACACATTAGTTTTGCACCGTAGGCTGCAGTGTACCTTATCCAAACTTCTCAGCTTGTAGTCTCCGAAAGTTCATGATTGGGAGGTGAAACATTTCTTCTAAGTTTGGCTGTAGGTGCTGATTACTGCTTAAGGGAGTTGTGTTTAAAGTAGTTTAAAGGTTGTAAGTGCTCTGGGTTGGTGTCCAACTGGCTGGCTTCAAAGAAACCGTGGAAAGTTACAGGTCTTGGTGAGTTTTGGCTGAATTGCAAAAGCTGATTACAGACTTACCGCATGTTCCATATTAAAGAGGATCAGGTCGCATGGTGCTGTTAGACTGCGATGCTCACAGATTACTGATCTCAGAACAGCAGTTAATGTCAGCCTGTCTATGTATCATGCAGGGGAAACTCGAAACTTCAAGCAGCACGATGCTAACTAGGCCGTCAGTTTCGGTCAGTCTTCTAAAATCCCAGTTCCTTATACTCAGGCCCGGTTTGTATCAGGGATTTTGGCAAGATTCACTACCATTACGATCGCTGAAATCAGGCAGCCTGGCATATGTTTAAATATCTGATACTTAACTAAAAGAACCCTTGAGATTCAGACTTCAGAAACCACTTTTTCCTTTTTTGTCTTTTGGACGGTTGACTGCAGCCACATCCTCCGATTCTTCCTGTTGGAGAGTGGCGTGAACTGTTTGTTCATGTCATCAAACATGGCCCACTTTCTAAGCTGCTGACATGGATGGAGAGAGTGTGAGAGGTTGGCTGCTCGTAAGGCTCGGTTGCAGAGGTGTTTCCTGCAGGACTAGACAAGGGTGGAAACAGCTGGAGGCCTGCACTCAAACAGCCTTTTCCTCTTCCCACTCTCTTCATATGCACAGCACCTTTCGAGTTCTCACACCACAACAGTTCCTGGCCAACAGTATCCCACCGTTCATCAGGAGCGCAGAGGGTCATGTTCAATATTCCAGACTCCAGTTCCTCCTGCGATAACAGTTCATAGCTAAGTGCTTCTGGTCTGGCTTGCGTGGCAAGATGGTTGTCCTGATATCCTATCACTCTCGCCCATATGTTAGGCCTGAACTTGACTTTTTTTTTTTCTTTCTCCATTGGCCGCCACAGCACTCTCGTAGCCATGGTAATGGAGCCCATCTCAAACCAAAAATAGTGTGGTTGTATGTAAGAAGAAAGGAAATTTTAACAGTGTTATTAAACTTTACTAATGTTACGCGGGCGAAAGAGCAGCCAAAACACAACTTGGTCTCCACAATTATTATGCAGATGTGGCTCAGTGCCTGAAACTACAATTTAAGACACATGCATAACATAAGCAACACACTCTCACACATAATCATGTGCTGTGTTTGGCACTTTTAGAATCAGGCACACCCAAACCAATGGAAGACCACACACAAGTGTACACACCCATGACATCTATGAACCTGTTCACAGTTTGGTTGAATCCCTTAAGGCCATCAGTGAAAAGCGGCAGAAGTTCAGTGAGGTTCATTTGAGACTAGATCGGATGGAGTTTGGTGGTGAGCCATCACAGCTCTGGGATCCAAAATAAGTGTATTCATTATATGGATCTTTTAACTATCTGCCAATTGTTTAATGGTGACAAATTGTTTGTTGTCATTTACTGTCCAATTAAGTGCATGTCTGTGAAAGTGCCTGGGTGGAGCAGTTAGTTTGCCATGTAGATGATGTCAAACTCCTTTAATACAATATAATACAGAGATGCTGACTAAAATAGTACATTAGGCAACTTTACGCCCTAGTGTTTTCATTTTTGTAAAAACCGACAAAACACTCTGCCCAGTCCAAAAGTAGGTGTGCCATCACATCCATGAGCTCTTTAACATGTGGCCAATCATAACAGAGTCATTTACGTATAGATGTCTTAAAGGTATAGAAGTAAAAACACACAAAACATTTTTTTAATATGTATTTGTTATTGGTGTAAATTCATGTTTTTTTCGACCACAAAAAAAGGAATCACATTCATGTACATTTAGACTAGCATAATAGTAAGAAGAATGTGCACAGACATATATAATACCCTGCAGTAACAGACCCTTAAGGTGCATCTTAATTCTTTCTTTATATGCAATTGGTGTTACCGCAATAAGGTCAGCGCACACACACAGGCTTAGACAAGCAAGAAAAACCGCTTCCTGGTGCTGACTGAGCATTTGAACACAATGGAGCTAGTTTGCTGTGGAAGAACACTTTCAGACAGAGGGCTGTGACACAGGAAACACTCACCCTGTGACACAGGTTCATTGGCGGCCTGTGTTTATTGTGAGAGACGGCTCTTGAGTCATGTTGGACAGTACCGCTAATGGCAGATCTGATAACACATAATTACATACAATCTAATTCCAGATTTGAAGACTATCGGCAGAAGCCTTGCACTCACATACCCTTTGTAACACAAATAGTTTTAAAATATTTTTGGAGAATTTCGAGAAATATAACAACATACATTCAAATCGCATACAGTGGCTGCAAAAAGTATATAATGTTATAATGTTACACTTATAATGTTCATTGTAAAAAAAACATGTTAAATTTACATTTTTGAAAAATACAGCCACGGTTTCCAGAAATGCAGTGTAAAGTATACAGTGACAATATTCTGGTATTAAAGGATTGCATATTGGTATATTTTACAACTTATAACGGTATATTTCAGTGATGTAATGTTAAGATACCAATCTACTTGACCTATCAATGTTTTTTTGTTATCCTAAAATGTAACCAACATGATAATACAGATGGTAAAATAGAAAGCCATATGATGAATTAGTTCATCATAAGTGTCCTGCCCATAAATCATGGCCAATACTCATATACAGCATAGACTGTTCACAGAGGCATGCACACAGACTAATGTAAAACAATAAAAACATGATCATCACATTTTAGTGTATTAATTTTGCATTACATAAACAAATATGCACTTGCCATTGAAAAGCCCATATCAGATATACTTCCTCTTATATTGAAATCCTTTATAATTGCACACAAGCAGAGGTTCTCGATCCAGTTTCCCGATGTCATTCCAGTGCAATGTAAAGGTCACTCTGGAAATGTCATGATCTTTCTGGCATGCTTTCACTCATATAGGCAGAAGACGCTCACAGAAGGCCCTATATGATGAACTCATCCGCTGTAACCTTTGGATAAAGCGCTCTTTGTATGTGCAGCATAGTGTCGTTCACTGAGAGGATATGCGAGAAACAGCTGCTGGAAAGATGATTCCAGAACTCTGATGGCCTTTCTAAGGCTTTCTGTTCACTTTCTATCTCTTTCCACACACACACTTATAAACCTGTTGATAGTTACAGCTTGCTTACTCAGGCCTGTCACTCACAAAACCAAATAGGAAATCCCTTTTTTTAAAAACTGTTTGCAAGTCTGTGTGTGCTTTTTCTTACCCCTTGGCATCACCCAAGAGCACTGTGGCCCTGCGGCTGACAGCAGCGCCTGAAGCGTGTCAGGACAATTTAGCTGTTAGCTACCCAAAACACTGACCTCTTTTCCTGTCACACACTGGCCCCATACTCTTCACACACTCATAAATAGCGTGTGTTTACGCATTGGCAGGCTTTCTGGAATCGTTGATTCCACGCTGCTGCCGTCCAGCTCAGCTGTTCTGCATGCTTCAGTAACATTCACGGTGTGTAGACGGCTAAATATCCCGTAGGCCTCTCCTATGCCTACATTACCGTGAAAGCATCCCGTCTTTGGCATGAAAGGCCCTTGACTCAGACTTGTATATTTTCAGCTCTTTGTAAATCCGTTGGGTGCGAGCCTAGTGTAATGCCAAGGGCACACTTCCTTTCTTCCCCTCCCTGGTTTCCTGTTTTGCCAGTGATGTCATTGGGATGTAAAGAGAAGGTTGTCGGACATCTCTCCTTGACAACAAAGTTCTTCCCACGCCAAGTGAGACCATTAATACTGACCTCACTCCCCTCTCCCTCAGAGTCGAAGACTGAAACAAAAGAACTGAGGGGTTTCCGCTTTATCTTTACTACTGACTCAAGGCGTTAGCCACTCTTATCAGCGTGTGACCTCATACACATCCGCATGTCACAGGCGATGAATTGCCAGCCTTTATATCATCTGACATTTCAAAAACCATATTGCTCATTCGTGGCCAGTGGAACATGCAACAATGCTTTGAAAATACACTATATTCCATAAATCCATAACAATGTTATATAACTCTGATTGCATTTGTATGAAAGTAGAATGTCATATACACCTAGGATGGCTTGAGGGTAAATCACTCGTGAATTTAAAAGGAGCCATTTCTTAAATTCATACTTTTGTCCTACTTGGCGTATCACAGTCATAATCTGTGGATAACGTGACTTGATTTGCATCCTTAGTTTTCTGGAAAGAGTTTGATTCTCAAATAAATGATCTAATTCTCTTTTACTTTCTCTTCTTCTAGGCCTTTTATGTATCGGACCTCTTCAAACCCAAAGCCAAGGCTGCCACTCCACCTCCCTCGCCAATCAAGAAAGAGCTCCTCCCCTCTTCTGACATCATAGAGAGGAACAACCATCACAACATGGTGTAGGAGGGGGGGAATGGGAGGATCCTTCTGTAATCTCCCCATCCCTCACCCCCTCCCTCCATCCCCTGAAGAAACCAGAACAGCCACCTGTGACAGAGGAGCTACGGCCTAGCTGACACCTCCTCTCTCTCATCTGACAGTAGAATGTAGGGACAGGACAGAGACAATCCTATTGACTCTTATTATGACTTTATAAAGACCTCACTTTCCTAGAGCCCAATCCGAAAGGCAAAACAGACACAAAGCTAACAAGACAAAAGTGATTTCTCCCTCAAAATATTACATCATTTGTTGCGGAGGATAAATTGAGCTCGGGCAAACCGGCCCATTGACGAAAGTAATACACAGAAATATAACAATGCGTAAATGAACGACAACGAAAAGGAAGGAGAGAGTGAATGTGAGGCTGGTCATGTGACCAGTGCTTCTCTCTTTCCGACCGTCTCTTTCTATTGTCTCTGTGGCCTTTCAGTAACCGCATAGGACAACAAATTCCTTATTAATAGGAATGATTAGTTTTACCTGCGATGTAATTAGCACAGATATATTAACAATATAAAGAAGAATAACTTATAGCACTATATCCAAGTTCATTGTTAAATGTCACCACTCGCTATCTGAGAAGTGTAGCTTTGAGAAGCTTGATGAAGGTCTGTACACGAGTTCAACACCCATCATAGCTGATCTCCGCTACTCGAACAGTGGCCTAACTGCATTTTAACGGGTTTTAAATGGCGGGTGGGTGGGTCGGAACGGGAATTTTAATTTCTTTTAGATAAAGACTGAATTGAAATAGATTTTTATTTTAGTAAATGATTTCACGATGCCCGAACTCTGGGGACGTGGCTGAGCCGTGCCGCCTCGCTGTCCTCTGATTGGTCAGAGCTAACACAGGGGGCGGAGTTAGACGTTGGGGATGATGGCGTAGTGGTGTGTCTCGCCACCATGGTCGCTGGGATTGATTCCCACCGACTGCTCTGGCACATTTTTTTTATTTTATTTTTTTGGAACTGGGAACGAGCCTCTTCCGCTGGCTGGTTTGATCTCTTTCCTTCCAACTGCGTAATCACTCAACTCTAGTTGTGTGTTTTTACCCATAATGCCACCTGTGCCCTCTGCCTGTCCTGGCAAGAGTCAAACTTTCCCAAACCCCAGACGGGGTTAAGGGGATGTGGGGTCCCTCAGCAGGACGCTCCGTCTCACGTTTGAGTGTGTTTATATGTGTCGCGTGTGTTTCCGCAGCCGGCCCTGGTGCAGTTGGCTGTTACCATGTGAAGAAACTTAAGAAAACTGTGGACTTTTCTTTTTCTTTTTTCTATATGCCTTTTCTTAGCCTTGATGATCCTATCGTGATGATGTCTACTGTCCCCACTAACAGCTGTACAGTAATGCCTGACTATTACAGAGAACACATCCATACAACACAACTCAAGCTCCAAATGTGTTGCACATCCCTCCCATTGTATAGTCCGTCCTATTATTTCAACAAACCGTTTTATTTCTCTCTCTCTCAGAAATATATAAATAATGTATAGATCACTAAAATTAACTATGTAAGATATTATTTCTGAACGTGTTTAGATATATCCACTATGAATCTAAAAAGCAATGTGTCATGACCTGTGTTATTTACAAAGTGCTGCTTTTATGAGCATTGATTGACAGATTTTTGTATTTAGGTAACTAAAATATTGTAGATTTGTGATAGTACGTTTTTAATATGCGTTGAATAAAACCCATACAATTGTATCAAATTCACTATTAGTATTTTTGTATTGTCTCATTTTGTACAAAATAAATAATAGCAATACATTTTTTTTTCTGCTAAATGTACTTAGCTCTAATACATGTGCTTTTAAATAAAAGCTCATTATAAACGACAAGAAAAGTGTTTGGTCTCTTATTGCATGAAATTTCATCTCTCCTAATGTTTGATGAGTAATGCACTTTAAATCTCAAACAGATCATTGTTACTTAAAGGGATAGTTCACCCAAAAATGAAAACTGTCATCATTTACTCACCTTCAAGTTGTTCTAAACCTGTATGAGGTTCTTTCTTCTGCTGAACATAAAAATATATTTTGAAGAATATGGGTACAGTTGAAACATAGTGAGTAAATTGATATTCCTTTTTTGGTGAATTATCCCTTTAAAGGTGCAGTGTGTAGTATTTATGAGGATCTATTGACAGAAATGCAATATAATACACATAACTATGTTTTCAGTGGTGTATGAAGATCTTACATAATGTACTGTCTACATACACTGCATGTCCTCTTACAGTGAAGTCATGTTTCTACAGTAGCCCTAAACGGACAAACTACTCCACAGAGCGCTAGTAAATCTCTGCTCTCTCCGGTGATGTCATTTTTGTCCTGTGTCGGCCACCGTAGCTTCTCTATGTGCTCCGAAATGGAGGGGGGAGCGGTGTGTTATTGCAATTCACAATTAAAAATGTTGAATTTTATTACTCCATAATAAAACTTCATTACTCTAGTCTTCAGTGTCACATGATCATTCAGAAATCATTATAATATGCTGATTTGTTGCTCAAGAAACTATTTTTGATTTTAAAAAATTCCAAGATATAACGGTCAAAAGCAATGTAAAGTAATTTTTAATCAATTTAATGCATCCTTAATGAATAAAAGTATTAATCTATTTTTAAAAAATGTATCTTACTGGGCCCAAACTTTGGGTACACTGTGTTACCGTCAAATTGTCCTAGTGTTCGAGTAAACCACATTCGTTTCTGAGAACATTTTTATGTGCTGTATTACGTGTGTTACTTAAGTACCCGTCATAAAAAGTTTGAAAAAGAAGCTTAATGAATTGTCTTGGAATAAAATAATGTGATTTTAGTACCGTCAGCATGTTTCAATCAGGGCTGGGCGTTCTTGTTTTCCTAGGACTAAGACTGTGACTTCATATTTTGGCTGTGTGTTTAGGAGCCATGATCATAATTTCTAACGTTAGGCTCCCTGAATGTGGCACTCATATGTCATATTCTCCACCGTTATGGAGTCTGTTAAATCTTGAAACATCACCGTATAGCTGAAACATCTCTACAAATTACTCTAATATGCAACTAACCAATCAAATTGAACGGTTTAATAAGGGAAAATGAATGCCGCCAAAGGCTGGTGTGTTGAATTTTGGGTATGTTACATCAGTGGGTTGGGTTCGGGCCAGGCTTTTGAGGTTTTCGCTGATGGATCGAGGCGATGGCATTGAGAGCTGTTCTGGTTCTGTGGTCATGTTTGGCTGAGGGAAGGGAGCCGGGGAGGCCTGTAGGCAGGACTGATGCCAGTGCCGAAGAACACGAGCGAGGTTGTGTTACTCCTCTACCACCGTGAGCCTCCGCACAGGCTGTTTGTGTAAGTTGCAAAAGCTTGGCTATTTCAATAGTTTTGCACTGACATCTACAGTAAGCCAATCAATGGCTTTTCTCAATGTTTATATGTGAATAAAATGCCTAAATTCAGTCTGTTCATCATAAAGTGTCTCCAGAAAATTTTGACTAAAATGCTTGATCCATATGGATTAGTTTTATGATATCTTTATGAGCGTCAAAGTGGTAGTTGTGTAGCGGTCAATGGAGAAACAGAAAATAAACTATAAAAATAAAGGTTCATAGCACACAGTTTCTGCAAGTCTCATGTTAATCTTGAGTACCTATAGATTAGTACTGCATCCTTCATATCTCAGAAGAGTCTTTAGTTTTTTCAGATTTATAAAAGACAGTTACGCTGTACCAATTTTTTCTTCTGAAAACAGCCGAGCGTGTGCAGTGGGCGGAGCTAAAGAGTCACAAGCACACAAACACTAAATATCATGCCATTATCCCTGGATAACTTTCGATTCACTATACGTTTGTTGTTGTTAACATTATATGCACTTACGTGCCGATTGCCAACAAAACACAGACATTTGATGCAGTTTTACTCATCGCCTGCGGTTTCGACTCGTGACCGGGAACAAACAAACACACTTGCAGAACTCCGTTCCTGCTCTCGAAAAACAACCCGCTTCCACTGTTTCCTTAACGCTGGGTCATTTGGGAAGCGTTATCTTTCCCTCACAACCAAAAACACACTTCTTTAGTGACTTCTTTCTTTTGTGGTCAAAAAACAAAATGACAGCGCTGCCGACGGCTTCCGTAACCCGAACCAAGCTCGTTGATGGGCACGCTCTTGCTCTCGCTTTGGTTTATGTGTGCACACTGTCATCAGGGAGAAGTGCCCATATGAGAAATTCCACCCTTTATGTAGTCATACAGGGCCATACCCGAATAAAAACTTTCCGAAACTTATTTGAATCCTGAAGGAGTGTATTTGGCACAGAAATACTGTCCAATCCAACTTATTTTTTTTTTGGACATGTTTAGCATGAGAATCCAACTCTTTACACATTATAAATAAGTCAGAATGCAAGAAGTATCATTAGATTTTATATTTTAATCTGTGTTCCAAAGATGAACGAAAGTCTTATGGGTTTGGAACAACATAAGGGTGAGTAATTGATGACAGAATTTTCATTTTTGGGTGAACCCCTTTATAATATTATTGTATTTTTCCAATGTTATAACTGTCCTGTCTGTGCCAATAGCCTTGTGGGCGGCACGTTCGACATATAGCACAGTTACGCCGCGGGCGTCCCAGGTTTGAGTCCTGACTCGTGGACCTTTTCAGATCCCGTCCCCCTCTCTCTCTCCAACTTTGCTTCCTGTCAGCTGTCCTGTCAAAAAAAAAAAAAAAAAAATATATATATATATATATATATATATATATATATATATATATATATATATATAGAGAGAGAGAGAGAGAGAGAGAGAGAGACTTACGGGTTTGGAACAACATGAAGGTGAGTAATTGATGACAGAATTTTCATTTTTGGGTAAAATATCCCTTTCATATAATTGTATTTTTTTTCCAATATTGTAACTGGCCTGTCGGCGGCAATAGCCTCGTAGTCAGAGAAGCGATATAAAGCGCAATTGCACTTCGGGTGTCACGAATTCGAGTCCCGGCTTGTGTACCTTTCCCAACCACAGTTGCCCCCGTAATGCCTCCTCTACTGTACTGCACTAAGCGAACGGGTTCCCCCTCTGGATTTTCAGACTGTACACTTTCCTGCCTACAGTGTTTGATCACATTTGACCATGAAATCATTCTATCATCTTCAACCTGCATTAAAACACCCTCCACATTCAGGCTTAGAAAAACACCACGCAGACGTGATAAAACCAGCCTCAATGTTGAGCAGATAAACTCCCGAATTACATCCGCTGTCACTGTTTGAGTTTAATGACTTTATTGGTTTGCGCAGGGAGGTTTATGGGACCTCCAACATACAGTACGGATTCATTTTACATTACTCCAGATACAAGAAGAGCACTGTAACCAACGGAGGAGCTGTCCAGCCAGAAGCTGCTGTGGTAGGGATGGGAATCAGGCCGGATCGAGAGCTGGCCCAGCAGGAAGGACGTCCAGGGGCTCTGAGGGTCTTTTCACTCTACAACCCACCGTGAGGAGGGGCGACAGGGCTGGGCACCGCTCTCCACTTCCTTTAGGGAAATGGAGCACATTCCTGAATACAACCTAGAAATGCACAGGAATAATCACAAAGAGGAAAAAGAGAGAGAGAGAGAAAGGGAAGTGGGGGTCACCCGCACAAACAATCAAAGTTGAATGCAAAGGTCAAAGGTGCTGGTGTACAGTAACTACACATTCAGACAAGAGGAGCATTTTAACTGAAACCTAGAATAGTTTTTTCTGATAATTTTATATCAGGTTTAGTTTATTCTTGTAGCCTACTAGTTATGTATTATTATAGTATTTATTTTGAATTAGCTTTTATTTTAATATTTTCAGATTTTAATTGTAATTTTAAGTTTAGAGTTAGAGTTACCTTTAGTTAACAATAATAACACTGGTTGTTTTAAATGTCATTAAAACATACTATTTTTGTTGTGTTTCATGATCTTTTCGTGTTTCATGATTGTTGTACCATTTAAATTGAAAAGTCAATAAAAGGCTGTTTAATGGCATCTTCCATTGTGACAACTTACCCCAGTGTCAAAATGTGTTCAATAACCTGCATCGTTTTCTTTTTCCTGGGCAATAATGATGAAAATGTTCTATTAAAAATCTTCAATACGTCTTTAAAGGTGCACTGTGTACATTTTAGCAGCATCTAGTGGTGAGGTTGTGAATTGCAACTGCCCACCGCTCACCCCTCCCTCTCGAAGCATATAGAGAAGCTACAGAGGCCAACACAGGACAAAGATGTTGTCTGTACAGCAGAGAGTAGCTAGCGCTCTGTAGACCAGTTCGTCCATTTGGGGCTATTGTAGAAACGTGGTGGCACAAAATGGAGACTTCACTGTTAGTGGATTTATGGTGTATGTAGATACAGAAATGGCTCATTCTAAGGTAATAAAGGCAGAACGGTACATTAAGTAAAGTCTTTATTAGAGGTGGGCGTAGATTCATTTTTTAAATCTAGATTAATCTCACTGTGATCTTGAAATTAATCTAGATTAAAATGGCTCATTTGAATTCTGCCGAAGGCAATCAGAATATGTGTGCTACCCAAATAATGACTTGTGCTTTCACACTTGGTTCGATTGCCTGGAACGTGTTCATATTATATTATTTGGGTCCGAAACCGGGGTGCGTTTGCGTCATCAAAGCAGCAGCTGTTTACCCCGTTACTTGGTAACGACTGCGAGGGAGAAGGTGGCAGAATGAATAGGGTTGTTCACCTAACTTTTATATTTTTGTTTTTGAACCGTTGATTTTGTTACCAAAGCTTCAGTAGGTAATGGCACTTGCGTCTATCTGCCGCGAATGTACTGCAAATGCTCTGAAGAACACTGGCGACGAGCAGAAATTAGATCTCAGCTCTCTGCTTACAGTACGTAAGTCACGCTCGTCAGGACTCGAGTACGGAAGACAGCGTTCACCCGTGATGTGGTAATTTCACAGCATACACGGTTACACGAGGTTCGAAGACTCGTTCTCGTTCCCTACAGTGCATTTCGGCTAGGTAGGTAGCTATACATCCGCGCTAAAATATCACAGTGAAAGTCATCATAGCTTGCGTAGTATAGACCCAGCTCCCAACCCAACTTTGAAAATAGATTAACGGCGATATTTTTTTTATCGCCCGATAAGAGTCTCACATTAACGCAGCACGTTAACGCCGATAATGGCCCACCACTAGTCTTTATACACCATTGAAAACATGGTTATGTTTGTTATATTGCATTTCTGTTGATAGATCATCATACTGCACACTGCACCTTTAAATTATGTGTCAAACATAATTTCACAAACTTTCAGATTAAACCTGTAAAAGAATATTGTTGGTTTAACTTTAAAAATGTAAGTTTAACTGGAAAAGTTACCTAAAATTTTGAGTTCATTGAAATACAAAATTTTAATTAATACAACAAAGAAGATTGATGTAATAAACAGAAACTCAAAATATTACTTTATCTGAACCACATTAATTATCTAAGTTGATTTGACAAATGATAAATTGTTGCGGTAACAAATCATGAAAATACTTTTTACAGTACCTTGTAAAACATTCACTGGAGTAAAAAGTGTGACAACAAGCCCCAGTCTTCCTAAAAAGATGAAAGGGTTATGTATGGTGAGAGCAGTGAGTTATTGGTGTTTGAAGCACAGCACAATTTTCATGGTAAATCCATTATGTATGGTGACAACATTTCCAGACATTAATCCACACACACACACACAAACACACACACACACACACACACACACACACACAAAAGCATTTACGGTTATGAAGGCACATGTGTAGGTGGATCTCACAGGAATTAATCAAACTTTGATTTCTAAGGGATTATCCTGTAGCTCAATTAAATTTTCTCAGATTTACAGTATTAAAACAATATCCCAGAATTTCCGGTTGGCTTTAAACATAATAAGAAAGCAATCCAAAGAACATCCTCTTAATTGTCAAAGACAGGATTGGCCCACTTCAGGCTGCTCTCATTTTTGTCATACAGAGCTATGTCGAGGATTTTGCTGGAAAATGTTTTATCCTTATCAGATTTACTTTTAAAATAAACATCTGCAGATAATGAGGATCATGTTGCTCATTTACTGTAAATGACTAGAGTTATTTTGTAATTAAGGTTGGCATGTTTTGATTTAATTAAACTTGGTTTATACAGTCTATCATTAAACCTGAAAATGCTCATGATGTTTTTCTTTTCTGACTGCCTGACTATTGTAAACAGCCTGTTCGACCTAAGCAAGGACAAACTAGGGAAATATGTCACCTTCATATCTTCAAAAAAGATGTTCTATATTAACATACAGTGTGTCAGGCTTTAGAGGTGCAGTGTGTGAATTTCAGCAGCATCTAGTGGTGAGGTTGTGAATTGCATCACCCTACGCTCACCCCTCCCTTTTGGAGAAAAAACTAATGGGATACAACTACAGCCACTGGGCATGTGCACATCAATATTGCATAATTTGTTTACTATATTTGCTTTATTTTAGGGTTTAGGGTTGAGGTAGGTGTAGACATTAATAAAAAACAATCTGATAAGTAGTTCATTTATTTATTGTTATTTTATCGGGAGATTGTGCCTCATTTCTGGCTGTTGCTGTATCCCTTCTAGCCACAACCCTTCCTTTCGGAGCACATAGAGAAGCTACGGGTGCCGACACAGGGCGAATATGTCGTCGTAAGCGAGAGCAGAGAGTGACTAGCGCTCTGTAGAGAAGTTTGTCCATTTAAGGCTACTGTAGAAACATGACGATACAAAAAGCCGATTTCACTGTAAGAGGACCTGCAGTGTATGTAAATAGAAATGGCTGATTCTAAGGTAATAAAAACATAAAGGTTAATTATGTAAGGTCTTTTTACACCACTGAAAACATAGTTATGTATATTATATTGCATTTCTGTAGATCCTCATCTAATCGTAATACTACACACTGCACCTTTAAATGTAGAATATGTTTGAATCCAAATGTTTTGAATCCAGTTCTCCTCTCTCTCTGGCCCCTTCTCAGGCTCTGACAGGGTCATCATTAAGTGTGTTCAGTTTAGCTTTGTCTTTCACTACTCAAGTGCATCATGCAACAGCCTGGTTTTGTGCAGCTCAATTGCTACATTTGAAAACATCCTGTTATCATCCAGTCCATAAGTAAACCTTGTTTTGATTTGTGGAGCCGATTTCCCAAACTTTACGCGAGCTTGCCATACAACATCTGCAATAAAGGGTGACCATTGTGCAATAGCAGATACCGGAGGTCTTAATGATGGAGCCTGAATAAAACCACACAGAAATAGGGGAGAGCTGGAAAAACTGTAGCATTTTTTTTTTTTGCGCATTTATTCAGACAAAGATTAGTTTAAAGCTTTGAAAGTCGACATTGGCTTTCAACACCCAGGTCATAACATAAGTGAGACAGATACAGCTATGCTAGTAATAAATAAAGATTTAATTAATTCAGCACTCATGATGTATAATTGTAAAGGTGATATGAATTTAACATTAAAATATGGCTGCGAGATGAAATTAACTGGGTTCAAGCGCTTAGGCCATAAAGCACATGTGTAAAAAAATATTATGTTTTATTTAGCAAGCATATAATCACTCAGATCATAGATTGAAAATGACCATTTACAGCCAATACAGGCAATTTGCATGCTATGTTTAGAATCATATGTCGCGTGTACTCACCTAATGTTGAGATTTTTAGGATTTTTAGGCTTTTGAGTATATTTTGCCATATTTTGCATTTTTTTTACCCTGTTATAGTAAAGTGTAACTTTTTTGATATTTATTGATCCAGAGAGTCCAGAGAATTGTACTGCATTGTTTTATTGTGGTTGATTGAAAAACCTAGTTTGCAAAAGTAGTTTTTTTTTTTTTTACATAATCACAAATATTTAATTAACTATTTGATTGACAGCAGTGGTTCTTGAGGCACAGTTGTTCAGTATGAAAAGATTTATCAAATGATATATTGTGTGAATGTGTGAAACACCACATGATCACAGAGGCGTAACATTTGTTAGTGCCACCTAGTGGCTGATCTCTTTCAAATTTTGCGAAGACCGCTAGGGTCATGAGTCGAACAGGCCCACCAAGTTTCGTTCCAATTATCCTCTGTTAACCTTGGCCCTGTCCCAAATGGCACCCTAAACCCTCACGGTCTTCCTCTGAGTCCGCACTTTCACAACGTAATGCCGCTTTGACTGCCGGGTAGAAGTCCTCTGAGTAGCTTGCGAACTTGCGGGCTCAGCTGATGTGTGCATCGAGGGCGCATAGCAGCCGAAAAGCCTTCTTTAAACTTAAATGAAGAATTGGACACCCTACAGTCTTGTGGAGTTAACGGACACGCGCACACAGCGGCCATTGTAAGTCCACTAGACCGAAAGTGCACATGATGTGTTCTATTTGGGACAGGGCTCTTGTCTAATGGGTGCTCGAACTTCATTGGCCGATGGCGGCCATGTTTTTTGAGATACGCCAACATCATCATAGTCAGTCATGGCACCTTGGACAAAGACACTGCATCCCCAACTTCAAGTTAAAGGAACACTATGTAGGATTTTTGCAATCAAATATCCAAAAACCACCAGGCCAGTATTATATATTTGAGTTCTTACAATATCCCATATGTTTCCAACTATTTGTAAATTGAGAGAAAATCACTATTTTTACCAATGAACCGGGACGTGTGAGCATAGCGTGTGAGGGAGTCGCCTGTCAATTGCATCATATCTGCGTTACCCTCGGTTTCCGGTTTTATTTTGCAGAAAAGCTTTACTTTCACTGACCTGTGAACAAGTGTCACAGCAGCCGCTGAGCGAACGCACAGAGTAACATCCTAACATCATTTTAAACACACTTAAATGTATCTAATATAATAAACAGAGCTGCGTTACCTCATACTCATGACCGGAAAAGCAGAGTTTGCGCCAGCGACTGTGTCATGTCGTAATAAAAGTCCTGCTGCTCGCGAGCCGAGTGTTTTGTGTAACAATTGCTCCAGCGGCCTTACTCAGCTCCCACAGCACTCGCCCCTGCTCAGCTCAGAGTCCTATCCCGATTCTTTTCCAACGGCTGTGAGGTGAAGACCACATGTCACAAGATTCTGCGCTCAAACTTGACGTCATCAAACTACACCTTTGTTTTGAATAGACGCCCTCTAGCGGACGGAAAAGTTGCATAGTGCACCTTTAATCGGATTAATGGTGGTTATAGCCATTTTCATGTTTTTCCTGTTATAGCCAAACCTACCAAGTTTCCAATCACCACAATTTTTTAAGTGTGACCAAAGATTGAGCCAGAGATTCCAACGATATAACGATATGAGCCTACACTAACGATTTAGGAGTTATGAGTGATTTCGTACTTTTCACTGCTGTAACACCCCCGTCAGGCCAATCGGGTGAGCCTTGTTGACGTTGTAGATGGTGTGAATACCATCCGCTCTCAAAGTTTCAAGTCTCTACGACTTTTGTTTGGTCTGCCTAATCACTTTTAGGGGAGAATGCTGATCCTTGGAAAATGTAACAATTACAATAGGGCAGGTACAATTAGTGACAGCCAGGACAAGTAGGAAAAATCATAAAATACATATTTACCCCCCAAAAGAAAACTACACTTTTTTTTTAACAAAATCTGATAAACAACAAGAAAACCTGTGACCTTTAAAAGAGCGCTGTCAGTTCAGAATAACATGACTTATGTTAACTTATATTAACTTATTTTTCTTATTTGTCTTATTTGATCAAAAATACAGTAAAATTCATTAATATTGTGAAATATTATTACAATTTAAAACGTAATTTATTCCTGTTGTGACAAAGCTGAATTTTCAGCATCTTCAGTGTCACATAACCCTTCAGAAATCATTTTAATAAGCTGATTTTCTGCTCAAGATACAATTGTGCTGCTTAATATTTTTGAACACTGTTTTTTTTTTTTTTTTCAGTAATCATGGATAGAAAGTTCAAAAGAACAGCATTTATTTGAAATAGAGATATTTCAATTATGCATTCAGTAATGGATACTGTTGATTGGGAAACTGTAATTGCTACAGTGATCAGGAAAAGGCATCAAATAGCTGTCTTTTAAACATTGTCATTGCTGAATCAACATGATAGAATAAGCAAAGTATAAATCTGGTTTACGGTACAACTTCAGTTCGGTGACAGTAATCGATCGACTGGCTTTTAGTGGTCTCGCTGTTTACGACACACCATTAGAGATGACAAGACTGACTATAACTCTCTGGATATTACTGCCAATGGCATAACAATGACGTTAGTTCTCCTCCAATAAATGTAAACTGAGTTCAATTAGTTGCAGTTGTTGTGTGTTCATGTCTCCCATGGTTCTGCGCCGGAGGCTCAGTCTCCACATGAGGAGTGCAGTCTGAGGCTTTGAAGCTTCTCTGCAAAAGCGGGTTTTCCTGTTCTGTCTGATCTGTTCGGGTCTGGGGTTTATCTGATCATCAGATGGACGCAGCATGCTGAAAGACGTCCACACATACCTAAGGACTGATACTGTAGGAATTGATTAAAGCCAGAAAAGTGGAAACAGGCAGAAATTATAGATCAGAATGGAAGAGAATGTTTTAAATGTCAGTCTGTTTGTCACATAAAGGTCATTTGGCTTCAGAGGACATGAAATCTAATGCACGAGTTGTATGGACTGCTTTTATGATTTGAACTTTTTTGGTGCTTTTGTGTCCTTCTCATACACTTTTAAAAAATTTGGGGGTGGAGTCATCCATCCGGCTAGCTCCAACCCTACTCAAACACACCTGAAACAGCTGATCAAGGGCTGTGTCTGAAATCTTATGCCCAGTACACATTGTAAGATTTTGGGCTGTCCCAGATGAAAGATGACCAATCATGACAATTTCTGTGGTCCTAAACGGTGGTCCTACGTCGTTCAGTGAGATTTATTTTCTATAACTGTGACTATATAGGGGAGACAAGGGCACAACCAAACGCTTTTTGTAAATCTACTTGGGGTTCAGAGTATTTATATTTTCCCACATTAATTTCACACATGTCTAGTACAATTATGTGGTTTTGTTTCATTAATACTACAGTACACTTTTTTCTTGATTTACCCCAAAAGAATGTTATTGAAATGTGACAACATGCCCCAGGTGAGGTACATTATAACATGTGAGGGGGTACATTGTAACATGAGCAAATGACAGCTTAAAATGTTATCTGATATAATAAAAAAATATCCAAAACAAACTAAAATGTTTTGTCAATAAAATACAATTATTAACTTTTTGAAATAAAATAGCTTTTTTATCATTAAAAATACACACATTTTTGATTTTGACAACAAACACATCGCTAAATTCTGCTATACAGCATAGTTAAAAACAGAATAATAATGAATAATTTCTGAACATTATTCACCCTTTTCTCATGGTTTTTTAAAATAATGAATAAAAGTACAGAATATAATAGTGTAATTCTAATAGGGGCTCATTGTAAGGCAGTGTTACAACACACACCACCTGCGCAACTGGGATTTAAACCGTGGCTCGCAATCTCAACTGTTAAATAACAGATAGAAGATTACCATAATATCAGATTTGTCTTATTTTAAATAAACACAAAAAAAACAGAGATGAAAAATAAACTTAAGTAAGAAACTTACTAGGGTTAAATAAATGTTCAGTGATATCTTCTAAAGATTTTTTAAAAAAAAATCTCTATATAGTGTTGATATGGCAACTAGTAAATACACAAAGTTTCATCATCCTGGCATGTGTGGAAAGTGTTAAACCATGCTTCTTACAATTAACCCTGCGCTCCCCTATTTTCCAGTTTCAACTTCAACTGTATCACAATTGTGTTGCGGTTTTATGCTTCACAATATAACTTTACATGTCACATCACAGAGATGTTCTTATCATACAATAAACATGACTGGAAATAAATAATACAAACATATTAGGTGAACTATCCCTTTAAATCTCCTAAGCTCTGAAAGAGCAGATTGTTAGCGCTAACGTTTTCCCTTAGGCCTAACTCTAGTCCTAATAAACTAAGCCTAAAGTCTGGGTGGATGATGGGAATGTCCTTAACAAGTATGTTAGTCCAAGAGCAACCACCAAATGGCAAAATCCAGGTAAGAGTCAGGATTTTACATTATGAAACATTCTAGGCGCTACAAATGGCAACGATTCAGGCTGTTGCTATTGCTAACAATCAGTAAATCCATACATGGAGCAGATGTAAGCAACTTTGATACTCATTGCCGAATTGAAATAAGCTAATGTCTCATTACTGTACAGTTTATTATAGATGTAAACTACTTTGAGTCTTGAAAGCCATTAGTATAAATAAGTCAAAACTATGTCAAGCACATATGGTTTGTTTTAGCCAGGAGGTTTTTAAATTTTGCCAGTGCTCAGCTGCTTTTCAATATTCATTCAGCTTGCTTTGTTTGTTGCAAAATGTCAGTCAGGAGATGTTGCTTCCTTGTGAGGAATGAAATGGCCTTTATCCAGCTGGTCTGAGTCCTCATTCATGCTGCATTAGTGGTAAATGTGTGGCGGTCCAAATCCATCTTTGCACTGTCTGTGTATGTTACTCTAGGGGACAGAACATGTCCCACTTTCCAGTAATGAGATGAAGCATGTTTGGAATCTGTGAGTAATGATGGCGTAAGGATGAGTCTTTGCTTGGTGTGCAAAGACTCTGGAACACATCAACGGCAGACGATTAGGGACGATTTCTCAAAGCAACATATTTTACTGTCAACAGACAAATGGTCTGCCTGTATCTAACCATCACTAGTAAAATTATATCAAGGTGAGGTCATATATTTGTGTTGTGTGTGTGCTTGTGTGCCAGATATCTACATTATAAATTCTTATAGGGTTCAATATCTGTTTTTTTTTTTTTTTTTAAATCTGGTATTTTTTTTTTTAAATCTTTTTTTTTTTTTAAAGCAGATTAAAGTTTTGTATATGAACCAATTTGTACTGTAAGGATAAGGATAAATTGTATTTGTCCCCGAAGGGAAATTTGTCTCAGGCAAAGTGCTACAGTGTTACTCTAACCATACAATAACAATTAAGCAAACACAACAGAATAAACATATAAAATACAAGATATGTAAAGTGCAAAACACAGTAAAGTGCTAACGTGCTATGGGTGCTCTGTTCTTGGTCAAATTCAGCCTTTTTATCAAGGAAGAAATAAATGAAAGCTTCAGTCTATTCGTTTCACACATTGGCATTCTCAGTCTCTTTCCTGAGGGCAACGGCTGGTATTCGCTAAAAAGATGATGTTTGGAATCAGAACTGATACTTATTGCTCTTCTCATTACTGCCTGTCCATATAAAGTCTGTATCGGCTCATATTGTTTTATTCCAATGGCTGTTTTATGGATAAGGGACCATTTGTTTTTCAGTTGAACAGACACATTTCCAAACCAGACTGTGATTCCATAGCGAAGAAGACTTTCAAGCTTGGCTCGGTTAAAAACAAGCAAGATATTGCTACCCACCCCATACAGTCTCAGCCTTCTTAACAAATAAAGCCTCTGTTGTAGTTGTGCGCACAGCATGTCAATGTGTGTCTTGCTACAAAGAACATTGTCCATATAAAACCCCAGGTCACTTGCTGTATCACTGAGTCTTTAATGATCACAGGCTTGTGTTCAGATGCACTTCTTGGGTCAAGGACCATTTCATCTTTTTTTACATTTAAAACAAGACAGTTCTTGTCACACCACTGAATGAAAGTATCTATTTCACTGTGGTAGGAAGATAGGTCCATGTCTTTGTGCAAGAGACTCAAAATGGAAATGTCATGATATAATTATTAATATACACTCACCTAAAGGATTATTAGGAACACCTGTTCAATTTCTCATTAATGCAATTATCTAATCAACCAATCACATTGCAGTTGCTTCAATGAATTTAGGGGTGTGGTCCTGGTCAAGACAATCTCCTGAACTCCAAATGGGAATGGGAAGAATCGGAAAGAAAGGTGATTTAAGCAATTTTGAGCGTGTCATGGTTGTTGGTGCCAGACGGGCCGGTCTGAGTATTTCACAATCTGCTCAGTTACTGGGATTTTCACGCACAACCATTTCTAGGGTTTACAAATAATGGTGTGAAAAGGGAAAAACATCCAGTATGTGGCAGTCCTGTGGCGAAAATGGCTTGTTGATGCTAAAGTTCAGAGGAGAATGGGCGGCCTAGTTCAAGCTGATAGAAGAGCAACTTTGACTGAAATGACCACTCGTTACAACCGAGGTACGCGGCAAAGCATTTGTGAAGCCACAACACACACAACCTTGAGGCGGATGGGCAACAACAGCAGAAGACCCCACCAGGTAACACTCATCTCCACTACAAATAGGAAAAAGAGGCTACAATTTGCACAAGCTCACCAAAATTGGACTGTTGAAGACTGGAAAAATGTTGCCTGGTCTGATGAGTCTCGATTTCTGTTGAGAAATTCAAATGGTAGAGTCAGAATTTGACGTTAACAGAATGAGAACATTGATCCATCATGCCTTGTTACCACTTTGCAGGCTGGTGGTGGTGGTGTAATGGTGTGGGGGATATTGTCTTGGCACACTTTAGGCCCCTTAGTGCCAATTGGGCATCGTTTAAATGCCACGGCCTACCTGAGCATTGTTTCTGACCATGTCCATCCCTTTATGACCACTGTGGTTAGGTTCGTTGATGTAGGTGGGTTGGAAGGAAGAAGTCGGGGTCGGCGTGACTGGGACTGACGCTTTATTTCGTAACTCAATATCACAACACAGAGAGCGCACGGGCGCAGCAACAGCATTAACTCAGTACTCAGAATATAGACACACGGTCTCTCAGGTTTTCATCGGATTCCTCCTTCTCTCAACGTCTCACAGTCTCAGGCTCTCGTTCAGTGCTTGGGTGTGTGCGCAGTCCCAGTCCCGTTGCTCTCCCTCTCGCTCTCTCTGCCGTCACGGCTTAAATGCCGTCTCTCCCCGCCAATTACTGCAATCAGACACAGGTGTTACTCGTCTGCACTTGACCTACTTACTCACCGCTCGGCTCTTCAGCTTCTCTCCCGCTACAGACCTCGCAGAACCACGCCCCCTCCGCCACAACCACCATGTACCCATCCTGTGATGTCTACTTCCAGCAGGATAATGCACCATGTCACAAAGCTCGAATCATTTCAAATTGTTTTTTGAACATGACAATGAGTTCACTGTACTAAAATGGCCCCCACAGTCGCCAGATCTCAACCCAATAGAGCATCTTTGGGATGTGGTGGAACGGTAGCTTCGTGCCCTGGATGTGCATCCCACAAATCTCCATCAACTGCAAGATGCTATCCTATCAAAATGGGCCAACATTTCTAAAGAATACTTTCAGCACCTTGTTGAATCAATGCCACGTAGAATTAAGGCATTTCTGAAGGTGAAAAAGGGTCAAACACAGTATTAGTATGGTGTTCCTAATAATCCTTTAGGTGAGTGTATACACTCCTGCAGTCATTCGTGTACAAAAAGCACAGGTGATGACACGCACCCTTGTGGCACTCCTGTGTTACTGTATCTGACCTCAGAAAGTGTTCCATTTACATTAACCTGCTGAGTTATAATACTTAAAAAAGAATAAAATAATTTGATTAAAAGCGCACTGACACCCATACTATACAGCTTATACAGCAGATGTGTCTGCACTCTATTAAATGCTGAACTAAAATCAATAAATAAAATACGAGCATATGCTTTAGCATTCTCAAGATGCTTGGACATTCTCAAGAGTACTCAGTACTTACGTTTTGTTTATAGGCAAATGGACAGTTGTCTAATAGTGACTCTACTTCTTTTTCCAGCAATGAGATTACAAATTCATCAAAACACTTCATGACATTTGAAGTCAAAGCCACAGGATGAAGATCATGATTAGATCTAGCACCAGGTTTGTATGAAATCTATGTATGTCCGTCCACCTTTTGCTTTATATTTTTTATATAGGCCTACTCATCTTTTTTTTTTTTTTTTTATTACATGCAATTTAAATGTACTTTAAATAAATATTATTTTTTAACTGTAGTTTAATAATGTAATTATTTAAATAATTTATTTAGTCAATATTATTAATCTCAGATTTCATATACTTATGATTACATTGGGGAGTAACTGTCTTTCAATAGAAACTGTCCATGATAACGCAGAAATCTTCCTACGGAGTGCTGGGTTTATCAAATGGAAAGTGATATGAACACATGTTGATGATTTTACAGGTCAGATGGGATCAGGGGCGCTGGACTCCTCCACGCTGCCACTCACATTCACGCTCTTCCCTCCTTCCTTTTCTGCTGTTATTCTGTCACTCCTCATTTGTTCTTTCGCTCGCCCTCTGAGACCTGCGGCATTGCTCTAGTGGCCTCTCTTGCACATTATCTCTTGTAAACTCACTCCCCTGATTCATAAGTCAGTCACCATTTTTCTTCATCATGCTGTCTTTCACTGTAAAACATGAATTGCAACAACAAATCAAGGCAGAATTAAAATTTGCGTTAACACTTTGTTTAGCCGATTTGAAATTCATTGTTCATTAAAATGTCAAACTGTTTTGTTCAGCCAATAACAATTCCCAGCGTGCATTGCTGCGTTAATAACAACCATTTAATTTATTTGCGCAACAGTGCATGCTGAGAGCTCATGAACCCATAAAACAGAAAAATCGTTCAGAGGACTTTGTTAGGCTTTTAGGGGACTATTTTTGGTCTAAAAAGTTTTTTATGCATTTTCGAAACTCTACACTCTTAAAAATAAAGGTTCTTTATTGGCATCGATGGTTCCATGAAGAACATTTAATGTCCATTGAAACTTTTCATGACACTAAAGGTTCTTTTAAAGTGGAAAAGGGTTCTTCAGATCATTAAAATATTCTTCAAACTAAGAACAAAAGTGATCTGAACTGATCATTGAAATATGCTTTGGGTAAAAATGACATTAGAAAGATGACAGCATCATTATTTTATTTTTACACAGAGATTGGTAGGCCTATTAGTAAAATCTGTTGACTTTATCAATTGTTGTTTCATTATATGCCAATGATGACAGTTCAGTGGGAAAAGCACTTCTTGTGTTTTTTTTTTTTTTGCCCTAAGTTTGCTTGCTTGTAACTCAAAAAGTACTAAAGATATCTTAATGTCCTCTTAGATTCTGGTTCTTAACAAACTTTTCTTTTGGTATCTTCATTTTAAGGTGCTATGTGGTTCAATCCCATAGATATGGAGATCCTAATGCGGCTCTATTGGTAAAGTCGTCAATTGTACACATTTTTAGTTGTCAAAAACCAAATGTGGGTCACTTCGCAAACAGCTGATACTTTTTTCTTTTAAAGAGGAATATCTGAGAAACAAATAATGTTGAAGCTAGAAATGTATCTAGTTTTTTTTTTCGTTCCTTTTTTTCTTTCTATCAACTGTAAAAAAATAAAAAAATAAAAAACGAATACTAAAGTATTTAGAATTAGAAGGCCCTATATGGTTCAATCTCAGAGATATTGGGTATGTCAATATGGTAACGTAGTTATGAGGCTGTATATTTGAACTCTTGGTAGCTTCAGAAGCTTCATGAACAAAATCCTATCTTCCAAATATCCCTGAAACTGATTCAAATATAGATTCTTATAGTCTTTTGAGAGCAGAGAAGACTCTTTTTGCTCTAAAGGTATTTCACAAAGCATTTTAACACTAAAACTAGATCCTAAATCCATGAAACACTAGGAGTAGTCAAGAGGACTCCTAAATCACTAAGACCAAATCACCAAACAATCCTAACTGATGTTGCCGCAATCCGCCCAAAGACACTATTCAACATTGAGGCAATAGTGACAATCTTTCATGAAAAAAATAAAAATAATGTCATTACCTGTGGCAATTGTTTTTACAAGTTCACACTCACAAATGATTGAATAAAGTAAAACAATATAAGTGTATTTGATGTGCTGTCCGAAGGGTTAGGGTTAACCCTAACCCAATTTAGCACAAAACCCAGAGTTCTGCCCCGTATCACAGACCGAGAGTGAGGAACGGGGTGGCGGAGGGATGCAGAAAACTGTGGAGGTAAGGTGAGTCGGCTCTCGGCTGTACCTCCTCTCGTGCTGATTAGATAGACAGTTTGAACGTGCTCCTCACAAACTTTGTTTATATAACAACTTTTTTGCTTGAATTCTGCAATCTCTCGAGATGAAGACATGCTAGAGTCTTACAATTAGCTGATCATACGGTTTAATTAGTGACACTTGGCCTACTTTGTAAAATCTTTATTTGAATATGGCAACATTTTTATTTTAAAAATTGTATTTGAATATAGCAACATGAAACCTCTTCAACAAAATATTTCTAGAATTAAATCACTGACAGAGACCCCCTCCCCTATCAGCCAATCACTGTGGTCATAGTTAACAAGCGTGTTGACATCATCCATAGCAACGAGGTCAACCCCGCCCTTACTCTTAGCTTAAGACTTCTCTCTATTCCTTAGTAAAAGTTGCTTTGTGAATAGTGTGACGAGGCCCTAGGAGGAATCAGCGTCGCCCTGGCAACCAACACAAACCACCTGCACACCTTCACCGTCGGCTGATCGGTCACAGCTGCTCCCAATCAGCCGCAGTCACATAAGCGGCAGAGACTGAACACACAGACAGACTCTGGTCTCGAGCCGAATGAAGCGCTGGACTAACCTCTCTCTTTGTTCTCCTCAGAAAGCAGCAGTGACCGACAGCCCATCACGAACGCGTTTGGACACCCACTTTCCCACTGGATTGAGCACAGAAGAGCACTTAGAGCACCAGCCATCACGCACCTTCACCTGTCGTTACACTTGTTGCACTGTAAATAAAACCACCCTCCTGGGCCTTTTCACCAACCCTGCCTTGTCGAGTGATTCCTCACCCGTGACAGTGGTGGAGAATGCGGGCAGATTCGTGAGGAATCACCGACAAGGGCACCACCTCACCTCCTAATCCTGTGTTTTTTTGTTTATGCACTGCAGTGTTGGGGAAAGCGGCGCTCGGTCCCAAAATGGAGGAAGTGGTACAGCGCCTCGCGAGTCAGCATCCGCCAACAACAAATAGTTGAACATCTGGCCACTCACCAGGGCAGGACAGAGGAGGAACTCTTCGCTGTCCGTGCCGCTGCCGCCCAAGCGCGTTCCGTTACGGATCCTCGCGCCCAAGCCATCCGCCTGCTGCCCAAGATGACGGCGGATGATGGCGTAAAGCCTTCCTGCAGGTCTTTGAAAACACCGCCCAGGCATGGCCGGAAGAGGATTGGGCTCGGCGCTGGCACCCCTCCTCACCGGAGAAGCCCAGCGGGCTTATTTCGCTGCCCTTGGCGACCGTCGAAAACTATGTTGAAGTTAAGCGAGAAATTATAGCGAGCTAGGCCTCTCACCGGTCTCGCGCCGCCCAGCAGTTTCCACGACTGGGAATTCAAGCCCGGTGCCAGCCGGGCCCAAGCAAGCCGAGCTCAGCCGCATCCGCGCATCACTGGCTGATGGGACGGGAACCCCACCGCCGGACAGGTAGCAGGCAGCGTGGTGATAGATCGCCTCCTCCGCGCTCTCCCTCGCGCCCATCGTCAAGCGGTTGGCATGAGGAACCCGACTACTACCCTGGAACTGGTGGAGGCGATCGAGCTGGCGGATGCTGTCCATCTCCGCGAGGCCGGGGACCGACCGCCGCCATTCCCCCGGCGGATCATGCCGGGGCGGCGCCCGCTCGAAGGGACTCCACGACCAGTCAGCAGGCCGGCGGTTCCCCGCGCGGATGAGCCCATGCCCAGCGCTGAACCACCATCACCCCCGGCGTGGCTGGCAGGCTGTATCATCCACCAGCGTGGGCCATCAAGAGGCCCTGAAGCAGACGTGGTGGTGGACGGGAGACAGTTCCGGGCCCTGCTGGACTCAGGCAGTGGAGTCACCCTGTTGCAGTCGCGGTTATCGCCCCTCGGCGGCCAGGCGAACTTCCTACCGATTACCTGTGTGCGGAGACACTCGCCAAGTACCGGCCCGTAGAGTCACCATTTCATCACCCCAAGGCACCTGGCGGTGGAAGCTGGCCTGGTGAAGGACCTACCGGTGGCCGTACTGCTTGGGAGGATTGGCCCGGCCGACCGCCTGCTCAACGCCGCGACTCAGCCTGCCAGCCCAGAGGGGAACCGTCGAAGACGGAGGCGGCGTGGACCCGCCGCCCGACCGGCCCTGCTCGCCTCCGACAGCGGGAGAGATGGTGAGTCCCCCTCCCAACCGACTAATCTGTTTTATGATGTGTACCAACAGGCTGCGGGAGGGGCTCGTTCGCCAAGGAACAGCGGGAGGGCGATCGACTCAAGCACTGTTGGGCTCAGGTGAGAGTCTTAGAAGGAAAGAGCGTCCTCCCACGGCCCCATCCTCTCCCGCATTTTGTCGTCGAGAATGGCCTGCTGTACTGTGTCGCGCAGCGAAGGGGGGAGGAGAAGAAATTGCTGGTGGTTCCCCGAGCCAAGACCGAAACCATCCTGGAGCTGGCGCACTCCCATCCCATGGCCGGACACCTCGGGGCAGCCAACACCACTCAGCGCATCCGAGACCGCTTCCTCTGGCCGGGCCTGGAGGCCGAGGTGAAGCGGTTCTGCCAAGCCTGCCCGACCTGCCAGGTCACGTCGCCCAGGACCCCTCCCCCCAGCCCATTGATACCGCTGCCCATCATCGAAGTGCCCTTCGAGCGGATTGGGATGGACATCGTGGGGCCGTTGCCAAAGTCTGCCGAGGACATGAACACATCCTGGTCATCGCCGACTCGCCACCCGGTACCCGGAAGCAGTCCCCTTGCGGAAGGCCACCGCGAAGTCTATCGCCCAGGAACTGTTTCTGTTGGCCAGCCGGGTCGGCCTCCCCTCGGAGATCCTGACTGACCAGGGAACCCCGTTTATGTCCCGGCTAATGGCGGATCTCTGCAGGCTGCTGCGGGTGAAGCAGTTGAGGACCACCGTCTACCACCCGCAGGACGGATGGACTCGTAGAGAGATTCAACCAGACCCTCAAGCAGATGCTTAGACGAGTGGCAGCGGAGGATAAGCGGGATTGGGACCTCATGATTCCCTATGTGCTCTTTGGGATCCGAAGTTCCCCAGGCCTCAACTGGCTTCACCCCTTGAGCTCCTGTTCGGCCGCCAACCACGGGGGCTTCTGGACGTCGCCAGGGAAGCGTGGGAGCAGCAGCCTGCACCGCATCGCACAGTGATCGAACACGTCAGACAGATGAGAGCGGATCGACCGAGTGATGCCATTAGTCGGGACCACCTCAGTAAGGCCCAGCAAGCGCAGCGACGTCAATCTGATCGGGCAGCCCAACCACGGGAATTCCAGCCGGAGACGCGTCATGGTCCTGGTCCCCAGCTCGGCCTGCAAGTTCCTGGCGTCCTGGAAAGGGCCCTATCACGGTGCTAGAACGGATGGGACCGGTCACGCATCGACTGAGGCAGCCTGGGCGGCGGCAGGCGAACAACTCTACCATGTTAACCTCCTGAAGAAGTGGGTGGGGACCCGGGACCAGCTGGCGGCGTTGAGTCTCACCGATCCGTGGTTGTGGGCGTCAACCCCAGCTCGGCTGCCCAGAAGGCGGAGCTGCAGCACCTGGTCAGTCAGTTCCAGGATGTGTTCGTCTCAGCCGGGCAGACCAACGTGGTCCAGCACGACATCAAGAGCGCAACCGGCGTCATCGTCAGGCAACGGCCCTACCGCATTCGGGCTTCGTCGGCAGGCTATTGAGGAGGAAATACAACAAATGCTGAAGTTGGGGGTAATTGAACCATCTCGGAGTCCGTGGTCCAGCCCCATCGTGATGGTCCCGAAGCGGATGGCACCCTCCGCTTCTGCAAGCGACTTCCGCCGCCTGAACGAAGTCTCCGAATTCGACGGGTACCCCATGCCTCGGGTCGACGAGCTGCTGGACCGCCTCGGAAGGGCCGGTACATCAGCACCCTCGACCTCACCAAGGGCTATTGGCAGGTACCGCTCTCGAGGAGCTAAACCGAAGACCGCCTTTCGGCGCCCAGCGGCCACTGGCAGTACCGGACCCTTCCCTTTGGCCTGCACGGGGCCCCCGCGACGTTCCAGAGGATGATGGACATCATCCTGCGGCCCCACCAGGCGTCGCAGCCGCCTACCTGGGCGGCGTGGTGATCCACTCCGAGGCATGGGAGAACATCTGGGCGTCTGCGGAGGGTGCTTTCGAGCTCGGCGGCGGGACTAACCGCCAACCCCGCAAATGCCACCTAGCCTTCTCCGAAGCCAAGTACCTGGGTTTCCAAGTGGGCGAGGCCTCATCCGGCCCCAGGACAAGAAAGTGGAGACCATCCACTCGGCCCCGCGGCCCCGGACGAAGACCCAGGTACGAGCTTTCTTGGGGTTGGCGGGTTATTACCGATGTTTTATCCCCAACTTCTCCTCTTTAGCCGCCCCTCTGACAGACCTGACCAGGAAGGGGCAGCCGGAGAAAGTGTGTTGGACCCCATCGCTGGAGGAGGCCTTTGCCCAGGTCAAAGCAGCGCTGACGTCGTCGCCCGTCCTCCGCGCTCCTGACTTTAGCTGCCCCTTCCTGCTGCAGGCGGATGCCTCCGACACAGGACTGGGAGCCGTCCTGTCCCAAATCCAGGAAGGTGAGGAGCATCCGATCATCTACATCAGCAGGAAGCTGTCCCGGCCGAGAGGAAATGCGCGCCGTGGAGAAGGAGGCCCTGGCCATCAAGTGGGCAGTCCTGGAGCTCGGTACTACCTGCTGGGCCAAGTTCACCCTGGTCACGGACCACGCCCCCTTACAATGGATGGCCGCGCCAAGAACACCAACGCCAGGGTGACTCGCTGGTTCCTAGCGCTCCAGGACTTCCACTTTGAGGTGCGACATCGGGCCGGGGCCGCCAACGCGAACGCCGATGGCCTCTCACGGATCTGGACAGCTTATGCAGGTCTGTCAGGGGTCATTCCCCACCCTCCCATTACATCACCCTTGCTGTCTCCATTTGTTCACAGGACCAGAACGACGCTTAGGGGGGGGGAATGTGACGAGCGTCTAGGAGGAATCAGCGTCGCCCTGGCAACCAACACAAACCACCTGCACACCTCACCGTCGGCTGATCGGTCACAGCTGCTCCCAATCAGCCGCAGTCACATAAGCGGCAGAGACTGAACACACAGACAGACTCTGGTCTCGAGCGAATGAGCGCTGGACTAACCTCTCTCTTTGTTCTCCTCAGAAAGCAGCGAGTGACCGACAGCCCATCACCGGAGCACGTTTGGACACCCACTTTCCCACTGGATTGAGCACAGAAGAGCACTTAGAGCACCAGCCATCACGCACCGGCTTCACCTGTCGTTACACTTGTTGCACTGTAAATAAAACCACCCTCCTGGGCCTTTTCACCAACCCTGCCTTGTCGAGTGATTCCTCACCCCGTGACAATAGGTTTTAAGAGAGAACTTTTAACTAAAAACTTTTACTGCTATTTAGGAGAACTCTGAGTGCTGAGATAAAAAGGCCCCTGGTATTCCTCTTTAAAGGAAAAAAGTATCAGCTGTATGCAAACTGACCCAGTGCTAGTTCCCATTTTTAAACAGTCACGTATGCATATAAAGCCAAAGATGGCTAAACTAGACACATTTGACTAATAGCAATCTCTGAGTAAAAATAAAATAAAAATGCTGCCATCTTTCTAAAGTCATTTTTACCCCCCTGTAATTTGGCTCCAAATCTAAGACCCCCCTCTACAAAACACTGGATTAGTACGTCAATATACATTCATGTCATTTTTTAATATTTTGGCTTTCATCACTTTACATTTTCGTCTTTGTTTTTTTAACAAAATCTAAAATTTGCACTGGTTAAGTTCCGAAATTTGCCTGATTTGACATGGAATGACCCTATTGCATTAATGCAAAACCCGTCTTTTGGAACCTTTATATAGTATAACATTTTTTTTGTTTAGTTTTTTTTGTTTTTGTTTAGTTTTTTTATTTAAATGTATTCTTATTTAACATTCAACATTTCATATTTAATATTTTCATTTTACATTTTATTATGGGCAAAACATAATATATCAGCTTTATTTGATTTAAAATATAGTAATTGTTTATAAAAACACTATACATTCTCATGAATTAGTGTGCTGTTATACAAATATCCACTCGACATTACATGCAAAACCATTGATTTACTATTAAACAAGCTCACTCTCCCACTGTATTTGACCCTGTTTTTGTCATAAAATGAACAGTGAAATACTTAAGATAACAGGATTTTAGCATGCCCTTGCTCATTGGGGTTGTGGCTAGTTTGTGGGGAAAATGATTTGAGAGCTTTTACCACTCATCAATTTATCTTGTTATGACTAGTTATGACTCTGTCAGAACCAGTGCATGTTGTGTTCCGTGTGTATCTCAGTTGCCTACAACATCATCCAACTGATGCAATGGTTTAGTGAGAAGCTATCAATCTGAAGTTTTACTGATGCTTATTCTCTGTTCTCCTCTCAAGCTGGCCAAAGTTGATCTCATTGTTTTGGCTGGTTTTAAGACGTGAATATATCAAACGCATGCCATTTTGAATGAAAAGAGCTGTAGAACAGTTAAATATTATGTCAAAACATTATCAGCAAGGAAGATTTGCTGGTTTCGATTCTGGTGTTCATTTCATTTGAGTAAGACGATGGATTCAACTGATCGGTTACGGCAGATCCATTTCCAGGAACTGAAGTCCCACTTGACCAAAACCATCCCACCATTCCTGTTGGTTATTTGAAAGCTTGTGTGTGTGTGTGTTCAATTGTAGTGCAGATCCATTACAGAGTGCTGCAAATGTTATTTTATATGGCCACAAAGTCATGAAAATTGCTGAGTCATCTGCCGTTGTTCACGATTCAACAGTGAAGTATGTCAGCCAGTTACCAGATGTGCACAAATGTCACTGAATGAAATACCAATAAAACTTATCAGTTATTTTCAGTAGCTTCTCAAACATTAGTTTAGTTAGTAGAAGTCCTAGCCCTATGTCAGATTTCGGTTCAAACGTGTTTGTTGTATGCTTGTTCTGTGGTGAATATTTTACTTGATATTGTGGTAGTGTTGTCAGGGCTTTGTGTGTGTTTGCATACTGAGTGAGTCATGGTGGACTCTTACTTTTCACACTGAATTTCACGGATGTTTTCGGGGTGGCCCAGAACAAAACACATTTTCTGCTTGCAGAATTTCCCAGCAGTCCCCCTGCTTCAGAGGCAAAAAGTCATCCTGCTTTGCCAAGCCCCATTCTCTTGTCTTCCCACACACAATCTCACACACAGTGATTTGGCCTCGCATCTCTTTTAGTCACTCAAATAAGCTAAATTAACATTTAAAAGAGGAAATTATATGACATTTTGGTCCTTTTTTTTGAGATCCAGTTTGGGTAACAAAGATGGAGGATGTTCTCATGAACTCTTAAAATCTCTGTGGCTGCTCAGACTCTTGGGTTTGGCTCAAAATCACATTATTAGATTTCACGATGGCAGATTATTATTATGTATGATAATGATTGCGAAAGCTCAAGACCACACAAGTGGTAAAAATATCTGCTTGAAGGTTTAGATGCATTGTAGCCTCTGATCTTGAAAGTACAAGAGCAGAATCATCTCCAGTAAACAAGGAACTTGGAACTTGAGTTCTAAACCTTGACCTTAACTGCATTTGTCAATGTTAGCAGCTGCATTCATCAACAGAGTCATCCAAGGTGGACAAAATGTACAGTACTTCAATTTGACCCCTACTAGATTAGCACCAAACCAGCATCGACCAGCATGGTCCGGAATTGAAATTAATTGCAGAAAAACAGCTCCCTGATAACCTGATCCATGCGTTCTTTTTGTAAAACTATTATGGACTGGGATGTTTCCCAAATCTTGCGTCACACACTGCATGGGAGCTGTGGAGAAGTGATGCTCATCTAGGACAGCTTTATGATGTTGTCTGCAGGGCCTCTTGTATGTCAGAGTGTGATTGGGAAGTCTGGTCTCATATGGACGTCACGCTTCTCCAGCTCGCGTCTACAAACATCTGCTTCTCATCTCATTGTCATCTTGCTCACGCAAACACAAGAGTCCAGTCCTTCTCCTAACCTCACTGCTTTCATATCCAGTTGAACGGTTGTTCATCTCATTCCTCATGATTCATAAGAAAGACATGCAGTGTTTTAATCATAGATTTTGACAGAAATGTCCTTTATGTTTAGTCAGTATTCATTAAATTTAATAACATGACATATTTTAGTTGATCAAAATAATGTTTTTGCTATGTAGTGAGTCTTTCATGTAATTTTCCGATGTAATGCAGATTTAACCCTTAACTGCATGAATGTTTCGCCAATCATACACATTCGGGTCTAGCGACCCAGATCTATATCTAACACGGATGGCTCTCTAACTACCGCATTAGTATAAAACTCTCTTGATATTTTAAAAGCAATTATAAAAGAATAAAATAAAGCATATTTTGTTTCCTTTTGGAACTTGCAAGGGTTCAATTTGAGCAGATGTTTTTTACCATCATCACTGTCCTCGTCAGAGCTCATTTCCGAGTAGATTCAGCTTCTGTCTCATATTCCTCATCATTTTCATTATCTTCAAATCAATTTTTTTTTTTAGCGCTGGCAGCTTTTTCACCAGATCCACCATCAAGTGACAGTGACACCATTGCGTGATTTGATTCTTTTTTTTTATGCCTGCAGCAACTATGAGTGAAACATCATGTCATCATTGTGTATAAGACATTGCCACTTTGAGGAATAAAGTTGAATTGCACTTATTGGGCTATCAGAGATTCTATTATTGTTGCACAGAAAAAAATATTCTTGCACTATTACATACCATGCAACCACTATTACGTATCACTAGCGACCCAATCCTCTTTTTTAATTTTTTTTACAAAAAAAAAAAATTAATTCGAAAACAGACATTGTTTTATCTTTTTTTTTTCTTGCCATATTGTTTAAAATGAATAGATTGAGGAATACTAAGAAGGTTGATGAGCAGAGGTATGCGTTGTAGTATTAAGTTTATTTTGTGGATATAGCTCAAATTTCTCGTATAAATATGTCTGAAAGTGCTAATTCTTGACCTGCTAGCAACACGGCTGGTTTACGTTCATTCAGTTTATTCAGCAGAAACTGCTCTCCTGCATGTTATGCTAAAAACGCTGATAGCGCATTGCTAATATCTTGCACTGTTGCATCATATGTTGTGCTGTTTGTATTAATCACAGATTGAAATTCTTGTCATTTATTCATCCTCATTTTGTTCCAGAGCCATATGGCTTTCTTTCCTCCAAAGAACACAAATTTAGACTTTTACCTTTTTTGTACTGGAACTTTCAACTTGCAGAGACACCATAAAAGTATCATATGTAGTCCGTACGACAGGTTTGTGTTAGGGACAGAGCGTATATTAAGTTGTTATTCACTATAGTCTTCCACTCCAGTTGTCTGTAGTTGAACCGAGAATCAGAACGGTTTGATTTATGAACTAATTCAGACAAATTTTGTGTACTGATTCATTGAAAGACCTGACGGATGCTCTTGAATGGCTTTAGAAGATGTATTTAACAAGTCACATGCATTTACGACACTTTTATGGTCTGTTTGCAACTTTGCATCCTTTTTGCACTTGAAAACCTCCAGTGTCTAGCACATTTTTCAGAATGTGTCCCTCCCTTTGTGTTCCATGCTGGCAAAAACACGTCACGCAGGTTTGGAATGACATGAGGGTGAGGAAATCGCAATGTTCCTTTTGTCAATAAGGATTTTCATTAGTAATTTCATTGACAAAATTACGTCTGCACATTACTACAGTTTCTCCCTCTAGCTTTTTTTCTCTTTTCTCACTCATTTACTCTCTGACTAGCTGCACTTTTGCCAGACGCTCCACATGGCAGGCTTCGGAGTTTAGACACGGTTGTATGATGCCAAAAGTCAGGGGTCAGGGCGGAGGTCGAAAGTCCCCAGGTTACAGGGGGATATGGAGGATGAAAGACAGACAGTGCTTTACTGTCGTCTCCACGGCTGTCATATATCTATGTGCAAAAAGAACGCGGTCTAGCTCTTCATCTCTCCCTCCTGTTTTTTAGCAGAGGAGCAAGTGGTGTCCATATGTTCGTCGGTAGCTCTCTGTTTGGAAATTGTAAGAAATGTGCTAACTTAACAGTTTATTTAGGTTCTGATTCATCTCAGAATGCCACTGTTCCATTGAGATCCTACTTTACCAATGATATCATCTGTTTCTGATGGTCTCAACAGTCTGATGTCACTTCCAACTTTAATACTTTGGGGTGTTGTGCAATGATGCATGATTTCACCGCCTGAGGGAACATGCAGTACGTGTGCTTTGCCCTGCAGCCAATGAAACATCTGCAGTTACACATTCTTGTGGATATATGGCTCTAAGACACACGCTACTTCCAGATGTGAAAACTTCACTCTTAACTGTGGTGTTTACCAAAAACTGCGACACAATTCTTCTGTTATACAAGCTCTCTAGTAATTTCCGGGTTGGTACTTAAAATTAACTCCTATCAAGCCTACTGAGCAATAAAGCTTCAAACACTATTCAAACTTTTGGTCAAATGTGCTGTTTTCTGTATTTCCATGTCTCGACTGGGCTCCACTGCATTTAAACAGTAAATCGATCCTGGATCCTGCCAAAACTGAGGTGTATTGCTGAAGAATATAGGTTACTTTTTCCATGAGGAGGTCCTTTCATGGTTCAGTTCCTGTAAATACTGGTTACCCTAGGTCTGTTTGAATAGACTGTTCTGATACCATACCCTGGTTTCAGGTGGCGTCCCATCCCTGGACAAAGCCCCAAAGTCATATCATATGCCTGGGACTCATTCATCCCTACTATGGCCCTTGAGTTGAAGGCAATGAGGCAGGTATTAACATTCAGGACTGTTCTTAGGGGAGTGATTTAGTGTGAAGGTTGAGGAGATGGGTCAAAGTGAGACCGAGCATTAGGAAGGTGTGTATAATGGGAGGTTGGAGGGTAAATGGAAAAGATTGAGGTTAGGGTTGAATGTTAGAAGGTCTGTTTGTAAAGGTATCATGGCAGAGAAGATTTTGCTAGAAAGATCTTAGCCTCATTCCCGATCTCGTCTGATCTAAGAGGCACTGTGAAAGGTATGGCTTGGTTCGTTCTTGGATGAGGGTGGCTCAGTGGATAGCACTAGCGGCTCACAGCAAAAATTTTCCAGTTCCTGGTTCGACTTTGGATTATGTGGGAAACTTCAATCCAAAGACATGCAGTTTTTGAAAATAATGAAATATTAACCCAAACCCAAACCCAACCCCAAACCTATGAGTTTTTTCAGGAGCTGTCGGGCTCAGATTAGGTAGCAGACCTCTAGCGCTTCATCCCTGGGGAGGACTGGCCATCCATCCAGAGTGTGTCCCTGCCCATGGCCTGAAACTCTGGGATAGACTCCAGCAGTTTGGAAAATGGATGGATGTATCTGAGCCTGGCCTACCCTTACAAAAAGGTACATGGTCCAATGATGGTATTAGATGATATGCTCATGAAACATTGATACACAGTGGCCCTAAAATGCATTTGCACAATTTTGGGCACTTTAATCAAATGTGTCATGTATGCCAGAGAAACTTTCTTGTATTATATGTCACATGTCAATTCCAGCATGGCTGATGTAGTATGGATTGTATTCTAGTCATAGTATACGCCTACATAATTTTTTACTCATGGTCGAGGAGTATGTTTTTCATCATGTGCAGCACATTTTCTTCCAGTGTGTTAATTCAGACACAGCTTTTGACTTAATTTTGAACGATAGGCCAATCTGTTGTTTTATTTAAACTAACTTTTTGGTAGAATATACTTTTGCTAACTTTTTTTAAATATTACTCTTACTCTCAATGAACCATATAGTATCCAAAAACATAAAATTACAAAAAAAGATGCCCAGAAATATCATGGTAATAATAATTTTGTTACATTTATATAGCGCTTTTCTAGGCACTCAAAGCGCTTTACATATAGAAGGGGAAATCTCCTCAACCACCACCAATGTGCAGCATCCACCAGGATGATGCGACGACATCTATATTGCGCCAGAACGCCCACCACACACCAGATTATTAGTGAAGAGGAGACAGAGTGATGAAGCCAATCAGCATATGGGGATTATTAGGAGGCCATGATGGACAGAGGCCAATGGGTAAATTTTGCCAGGATGCCAGCGTTACACACCTACTCTTTTCCAAAGGACATCCTGGGATTTTTAATTACCACAGAGAGTCAGGACCTCGGTTTAACGTCTCATCCGAAGGACTGTGCTTGTTACAGTATAGTGTCCGCATCACTATACTGGGGTGTTAGGACCCACACAGACCACAGGGTAAGCACCTCACTAACATCTCTTCCAGCAGCCACCTAGTTTTCCCAGGAGGTCTCCCATCCAGATACTGACCAGGCTCAGCCCTGCTTAGCTTCAGTGGGAAAACCAGTCTAGGGCTACAGGGTGATATGGCTGCTACAATGGCAATTATATTTATTTTCTTTTTCTGTAAGTGTAACTTGATTGTTAAAGGTTCTTAATTGTTGATGTTTTTTATTGCATGTATGATTATGTTCAGTTCCAGCTGGTGGATTCCAAAGCCTTGTCATTTGAATTTAGTCCCTATGTTCAAGTACACTCTGTGTATTTGATGTTGATGTATGCTCACTGAAAATCTCTTCCTCTCATTGGGGATGATGTGCAAATTGAGATATATAAATGTGCAGTGGGGTCCAGAAGTCCACCAGTGAAATATTTAAATACCAATATTTAAATGGTAAATATCTTAATAGAACAGTGTAATATTTTAAATATATATAATATATTCACATTTAAATATTGGTTGGTTTTGGTCTATTAAGAGTTTAAAAATTGGTTGGATTTGTGAGAAAGCAGTTTTTGTTTTTTGTGGACCAAGGTGGTGGAAGAACTATGGAAGAAAATTCCGACTTTTTATCCCACAATTCATATATTCTATCTATATATATTCTAAATAACCAATGCTAAATTAGAAATGTCTTGTTCTGGATGGTTGTGTAATGGTTTCTACTGGGGTATATCTTTGTCAGTTTCAACATCTACACAATTTCTGTTTGCCGCCTTCTCCGTAACTGTGGTTCAACCACTCTGAATATTTGTTTTGTTGGAAAGACAAACCACTGTTTACAGTCAGAATACTTTAGCCTCCATAAACAATGATGTTGAAATCTTCCATTGGACTTTAGTTGCTTTTAGTAATTCATGTGAGAGATATTTGGAGTGTGGCTAGCATTCATGTGAAAATAAATTCTGTTGTTGTTGTTGTGTAAGTGTGTGTAGGAGTCCCATATTGTGAGGTTGAATGTTCTCAAGGCCAAGTGGTTTTACAGCACACACAGTTACTTCTAAATGAGTCCATTTACTTCAGCTCTTACTGAGACACTGTAACCTCCAACTACATAGATCTCCACCACATTACTTCAATTGGCTCTCAGGCTCTTAAACCACATCCACACTGGAGCCAGAAGAATGTCAATTGCCTAGTCTGTCTTTTTTAAGAGTGGGTCTAACCTACAGTATAGTAGGTGTATTAGCCCCCCCTCAGGTGTAACTGACAGTTATAAGCCAATTATAGATTTGAGTAAATTTAAAATCTAAAACACTGGTTCTCAACATTTTGAGAAATCAGGCTCAATAGAAACAAACACGACTCTCGTCTTTTCTATAAGGTATATGATAAGAAATAATACAATACTAATAATAAAACCTCCTGAAGTGAATATTGTGTACCGTTGTCATGACAACAGTGCGTGAGTATGAGCGCTGTGCCTGCTGACGGCTCATACTAGTCGTTATTACAGGAACGTGCATAGAGTAACGGCCGAGCTCTGTATTTTGACTGAATAACACTGTTTATTTCTCACAAAACCTTATAGTAGGCCTGGACACTTTCCATATATGGCGCACGTCTCACTGTATCATTACGTCATACTTTGTTTTATAATTTTTGTAATGTTTTAGCCTGGTCGCTATCCCCATTATAGGAATTAGCGTGTGCAGGACTATTTAAAAAAATGTTGCTTTTGAGGTCCGAAAAGGATAGACGGACACAGGGCACTGGAACAACAGCAGGGTGAGTAAAAGATGGCTTTAATTTCATTTCAGGGTGAACTATCCTTTTAATGTCCCTGACAGCCTCTGTAGTCCCATTTAGCCACTTGTTAGCAACCACCTTTTTCAAGACATGTAAGTTAACGTACATTAGCAGCTTTAAAAAATCAATAGTGGGGTTAATACTAGTGTATTTTATTTTGTAGAATAAAACGTGAAAGTGTCTTTAGCTTGTGTTCACCACAGACCTAATTTCAGCCATTTAACCAAAATCCGATTTAAAAACAACAACATTGACTTCGGGGCCGAAAGTGCTTAAATGCTAACTCGCTTCTGCATTTTGGCCTGCAAAGTGATGTCATTCCTGCACCACTCTTTATGTCCGAATTCATTCAGAATACACACATTCATACTATATAGAACATGCTTTTTTTTAACAGTTGCGAATTTCAAATGAAATGTAGTACCTAAGTTACTGGTTATGGAGCTAGCTGAGCCTTCACTTCTGCTGACGTCACTCATAATGCATTTATGCAGTCATGTAGACAGACCATGAAAAAAAAAATGTAGACAGACCATGTGTGACAGTTGTGAAAATCATTTTTGTTTCATTTAGAGGGAAAAATGTGTGCATTTTAGCTAGAAACTTTTGCTAACTGTTGCTTAAAGTCGGCAAATACATTTTAAAAGTAACAACATTTGTTGCTACTAGGTGCTTTTTGAAGAAGAAAAAAATGCTGGTTAAGTCAGAATTTTCTAAATCTAGCAACAACAATGCTAAGTTGCCATCACTGGTGCAGCGTGATATGTTGACGTGAAGCTATTTGTGCGTTTTGAGAGAGAGAGAGAGTGTGCGCTGATTCACTCGCGCTGTTTGTGATATTACTTCTCACAGGAAGTTTTATGTTTTGTCAAAAGTTATTTTATAAATACGTATGAATTGTACATAACCTTCAGCATTATAATTATTTTACCCTTTCCGGACCAAGATTGAGACAGCGGCGCTGCAAGCATGTCATGCCATACTGTACCTCTCACGACGGGCGCGCAGCTTTTTGCCTCGCCAGCATGAGATCGATCAGCAAGTTGAGAGATTGCTGATCAAGTAATTTAGAAGGGATTATTGGCCGATAGCGATTTTAGCCGATCAATCGGAGGACCCCCACCTTACTTCATCTTGAAACTTTGTTACTTGCTGTTTTAAAAGTATAACAGTACGTTAATCATAAGGTCTTTGCTACAAGAGCACGTGACTTCCTTAAGGCCAGGTCAAATGTTTTTTTGTTTTTTTTCGTAAAGAATATGAATGTCCACTTGAGTTTAGAGTGGATTTATAGAGGCTAATTTAACCCCCAGCTCATCTGTCAATAATATCCCTGCACATAATCATAAGAGCTCTTCAGAGGTCAACAGGGGTCAGTGTCATTCAGAAGATATAATGGAAAATTGCTATTAAGAGGAACTGGAGATGCTAAAAGGAATAAGGGGAAAATTGAATTAGTGATGGAGCGATATTAAAAATGTCAGCGGGTGAGAATTTGGAGAAGAAGAGGGAGTGCTGAGAGAAGGAGTGTGAGAGAGGGAATAGGTCTTGGGTTCGACCTCTTGTCTGTTTTAATTTGCTTCTCTACTTTGTTCCTAGCAGGACCTAGTCGTTGGGTAAACCACAGCTCTGGCATTCCCATTCCTTCAGAATCAATCTTCTGGCACTTTCCCATGATCTGTTTTCTCATCGGGATATTAATGACAGGAACAATATCTGAGTAAGTTTATATACATGCTGGTTTGCTTCATGTGGGCTTTTTATAAATAAATACTCTGTAATAATAATTAGGGCTGTTAACCTGTGTTAATTTAGTATGCCGATCAGGCATAACATTATAACCATTCCTAGTATTGTGTTGGTCCCCTTTTGATGCCAAAACAGCCCTGACCCGACGAGGCATGGACTCCACTAGACCCCTGAAGGTGTGCTGTGGTACCTGGCACCAAGATGTTAGCAGTGGATCCTTTAAGACCTGTAAGTTGCGAGGTGGGGCGTCCATGGATCAGACTTGTTTGTTCAGCACATCCCAAATATGCTCGATTGGATTGAGATCGTTGAGATCAAACTCGTTGTGCTCCTCATATCATTCCTGAACCTTTTTTGCTTGGTGGCAGGGAGCATTATCCTGCTAAAAGAGGCCGCAGCCACCAGGGAATATAGTAAATAACTTCCATAAAAGGGTGTACATGGTCTGCAACAATGCTTAGGTAGGTGGTATGTATCAAAATAACATCCACGTGCAGGACCCAAGGTTTCCCAGCAGAACATTGCACAAAGCATCATGCTGCCTCCGCCGGCTTGCTTTCTTCCCATAGTGGATCCTGGTGCCATGTGTTCCCCAGGGCACACACGCCCGGCCATCCACGTGATGCAAAAGAACTTGATTCATCAGATCAGGCCACCTTCTTCCATTGTTCCGTGGTCCACATCAGTGAGCCCTGGCCACCCATTACCCTGTTCCCGGTTCCCCACTGTTCCTTCCTTGGATCACTTTTGATAGATACTGACCACTGCAGACCAGAAAAACTCAACAAGAGCTGCAGTTTTGAAGATGCTCTGACCCAGTCGTCTAGCCATCACAGTTTGGCCCTTGTCAAACTTACTCCTTACGCTTGCCCATTTTTCCTGCTTCTAACACATCAACTTTGAGGACAAATTGTTCACTTGCCTAATATATCCCACCCACTAACAGGTGTCGTGATCCGTGGTCATAATGTTATGCCTGATTGGTATACATACATACATACATACATTCATACATACATACATATAAAGATATGTTTTGGATCTTCAACTTTTCTTCTTGCTGATGAACATTTTGGTAAACCACAACTGTTTGTATTGAAATTGTCACGTTTACACAAAGGAAAACTGGTGCGAGGATTTAAGTGCAGATGAAAAAGGATTTATTAACAAAAACAAAACATAAACACAAAACAAAAACCCACGAGGGGGAAAAAAACACATAATAAGAAACAAAAGACAACTTACACAAACCAACAAAGATCACGGGGAACTGGGAGACGTAGACATTACAAGGATCCGACAAAGACTGACAAACACAAGGGGTATATAAAGGGGAGAAATCAAGCTGGGAATGAGGTGGCACAGGTCGGGCAAATGAAACCAATAATCAGATAACAAGGGGGAGGGATCAAACAATGACAGAGGCATATGGCCACACTAACAAAACCCACATGTGCACACAAGACAGGACAGGCATGTGACAGAAATAAGTTATTATGATAACCATGAATAATTAACCCAAGAAAAGAGCACTATATTCTGAGTTTCCATGTTTGTTTTGCTGAACTGTGTACTCATGCTATAATTTGACAGTTGAACAATTTAGCTGATTCAGGCTTTTAAAGGCACCATATTAGAGTTTAACAAGTGTGAGCGACATTCTCTAGATCCTTAAAATGTTTCCTGCTGAGGTACATTCAAATTAAATGCCAGAAATGTAGCTCTGAAGCCAAATTGTGAGGAAAGTTAAATGAGTTTTCACTAGAAACCACCAGAGATCCTCATCTGTAGAGATGGCGAATGTTATATTATTTTTACACAGTGGTGGTACTTTAATACAAGCTAGCATTTAAATAAGTGCAATAATATAGCTTTCCTGTCAGAATTTGGCTTATTTCCCAGCAGATTGCATACATTTGCTCAATTCTGGTGCTGTTCACATGTACAGATCACCATTCAATGTTACTGACCTTTGTGACGTTGCTCACAAGGTGTGACCTCAGCACTGCATTGATATTTTCGTAGATAGAAACGTCGTCCCCCACATCAATATTCCCCTCATGTTTTTCACACTCTTTCACACGCAAAGTAATTGTGGTTCGCTTCACTGATTGGTGGCCCCTCAGTTTTCCAGGTGTTCGTGCGCTTTCACATGTCACGTTAGTGGCTTTGTAGTTGAGGTCACGTCTGAGAATGTAGCGTGTGTGAGAATGGCAAGCATTCGTGCTGACTGTGGTTTAGCAGTAGATTCCATTAGAGATGTGAAGACCACACTTGCTTTCATACCGTACCAAATACAGTTAGTATAAATGTCAAGTTTAACCTGTGTGTCACTATATTAGTGTGATTTACTGGCTTGAAAGCATAAAGCCTTACATCTGGACATTGCAGGTATAAAGATGTAAATGTTCCACTTGATTTGCTGTGGTTTCTCGTTAAGTTCTTATATGAATGTGAGCATGTACACGTGTTTGTTTAGGTGTGATGGAGGAAGCATGGGCTGAATCTCAAAATGTAGTGATCTAGACGGCAGTTTTGGGCATCATGGACACATTTCGATTGGCATGTGCCCAAAAATGTTGTCTAGGTATATGGATATGTAGGATTCTATTGTACATACTAATTAGGCAGCACTTCTAAAGGCAACATAATCATATTTCATGTTAGGAATGAGTTTAAGATGACATCACATTCACATGTATCCTTCACTTTAAAATGAAAATTACCCCATGATTTACCCAACCCTCTATAGGTGTGTATGAAATTCATAAATATTCTCATGGCAGAGACAGGGTTCATTTGAGTTTGAAGCTAAAACAACAACAACAACACATACATCCAAACATACTCCACATGGCTCCGGGGGGTTTATAAGCAAATCAATGGGGTTTTGTAAGAAAAATATCCATATTTAAAACTTTATAAAATGAAAGCTCTAGCGCAAGTTCTGTCAGGAAGATTCAAATGTTACATCACTCTTTACATTTAGATCTGACCAATCATCATCTAACACTCGGAGTATAAAAGATTGTTCTTACACATGTCTGAGTTCGCAGATTATGACGCCAACATTCAGTTTACTTCCAAGTTTACAGTGCGGCACTGAAAATGCAATTTCATCATTACAAATGTATAATTGCATATTTAAATGCATGATGTCATATTATATTCTGTAGGAATGACATTTAAAGTAATTATGAAAGGACAATGCACTTAAGTGGGCCGTAAAAGCTTTCTAGAGTTGGATTTCATATAAATTAACTATAATACAATGAACATGCAGTTAAGTGTCCGAAAAGTATTGGACTGCGACTATAATGCCCTAAAATGCCGTCTAGGTATATTATTAATAAGTCATTGAATCTGATATAAAATTAAAAAATTTTTTACCCAATATTTGTTTTCTATTTTTATACTGATAGTTGAATGAAGTTATATTAATAGTTAAGCTTACACTGTTAGCTTAGCAACATGCTAATGTCATACACGATGAGAACATTTGTTTCCATATCAGTTCAGATGCTGCCTATGTAGGAGACAATTTGGAACAGAGCCTATACTGTAGGTGTTGTGTCAGCCATGAAAGGAAGAAGTGTACTGGCCTGAAACCCACATGGAAGACCACGGCCACTTTCACTACCACTCAGTCACGCCTCTCACTTACATTGTCTCTTTCATCGTCCTTTCATTTCCATTCTCCTTGTTATGCACATTATCTTACATTCTTTTTCCCCTTCTGTATGTTTTTTCTCTGTACGCTCCCTCTGACTGACCCTGTCAGATGGTCAGTAATTATAGTCTTCAGTTAAGGAAGTGGTTGAATGCTGCTTACACTATTACCACAGACATAACTCACTGCTATCTTCAGGCTTAATAGAGGGTCAATTCAGCTAAATGTTAAGGACATTGAAGAGAGACAACCAAATACTCCCCTACTATATAGTATGTGAAAAACAGATTGCCAAAAGAGTAGTATCTCCTAATACATTTAAAAAAAGTAGGTAAAAAGTACCCAGATGACCTACTACTTCTGGTGAGATTCTGCAGTGACGCAACACAACTGATGCTAGTTTACATGACAGAAACAACAGAGCGATTTTAGTACAAACAAATACAGAAAATAGATTTTTAATAGGTGTAATATGTGATTCTCTACAGAAAATGTATGATGGTTGAAATATATCCTGATAGCAATCACTATGTTAAGTGGTCTAGATGTATTTTTTACAAATATATATTGTCTGTGGAAGGCATAGGACCATAAAATGTTGGACTGCGAATTTGCAGGGAGGGTGGGATGGAATGCTTTCAATGCTAGAAGGCTAAAGTTAGCATTTCCCAGATCCTCTATTGCACCTTTAATGGTCGCAAAGTAAATTCAAATTCAAATGTTGTACCTACTCAGAAAGTATGGGATTTTGTATGCACCAAACCTCTCACTGAGGTTTGGGGTCAGTAAAAAATCTCTTGTTTATTTGACCAGAAATACACTAGAAACTGGAATATTGTGAAATATTATTACTGTTTTCTTTTTAAGATATTTTAAAATGTAATTTTATTCATGTGATGGTAAAGCTGTATTCTCAGCACCATTACTCCAATCTTCAGTGTCACATGATCCTTCAGAAATCATCATGCTGGTTTACTGCTCAAGAAACATTTCTTATGTTAAAAACAGTTGTGCTGCTAAAAAATGTTGTGATACCATGATACTTTTTCAGGATTTTTTGATGAATATAACGTTTAAAGAACAGCATTTATTTTAAATAGACATTGTTACATTGTAAATGTCTTTACTGACATTTGAATGCATCTTTGTTGAGTAAAATAATTATTGGCCAGTGTTGGGGAGTAACTAGTATGTAACGGAGATATCTAATTTAATTACAAAATAAATTGTAATTTAAAAAAATTAAATTACAATTACTTATACAAATGTTAACAAATATTTTCTGTAAAAATCTAGGATGTGTTGAATAATATTAATTTGTTGCTTTGCCTGATTTTGATGTGCACAATGTCTCCTGCCATTTAAAGGCCGTTTAGTAAAGCTGTTATTGTGATGCTTTTGAATTTGCAGCACACAATTATGTCAATCCACGTTTCTGCTGAAAGCTTTAGGTTACAACCTGTCTAAGAGTTGCCACCACGGGGAGTGATAAAAATGTGCTTTAGTACTGGAAATTAGAAAAGTAATAAAAAAGTATTAAAATGTAATCAGTTACATTAGTTGAATAAAGTCATTTACATAGTTACAAAACTTATTACATTTTAAAAGTTATTACATTTTAATCAGTAACCTAATACATTTCCGAAGTAACCTTCCCAACACTGTTAATAGTAAAAAACCCTCAAAACTCGGTAGAATGGTAGAAGCTTTTTCACTAGTGGCTTTAGATTTTTGGGTCCCATGTAAAGCGAAACAAAAACAAAACACACAAAAAAGTAACCCTTAGGATGTACAGACACAGAGTTCCAGGAAAAAAGGGGGGGTTTAAATTGACTGGAAAGTGACCCAAGTCTCAGTGTGCCAGGGGTTGTGGTTTGTCTGTGTGTTTGTGTTCACACCACTGAACCCTGTAATTTGCAGAGGGAGACAGACTGCTGCGAGATGAGCTTACATTTAGAAACTGCATGCACTCTCCATGATGCTGCTCCTCACATTATGCCTGGACTTTCCCTCACTACCAGAACACACACACACACACACACACACACACACACACACAGACACACACACACACACACACACACACACACACACACACACACACACACACACACACACACACACACACACACACACACACACACACACACACACACACACACACACACACACACACACACACACACACACACATACACACACACACACACACACACAGTTTTTTCCCATTGACTGAGTCAGGGTGCTCTCCTCCACATGCTGACAGCATACATAAATAATCCTGTTATTGAAAAGGTGATTTCAGTATACAGTGGGATTCACATTGAAAGTCCAAGTTTATTTATTCCTGAAAATGATGATTATTATTAATTTACATTTCACTCAAATATGCTGATAATATAAATTGTGATGAAAAAATGTTTTGTAGTGGTCTTGTTGTCTTTGTCTTAGTACACATAATGCATTGCAAATCTTTTAGACCTTTATATACAATATCAACAGTCCCGCCGCTGGCCGTCTTCATGCCCTAAGCGTAATTACTTTAAGAGAGAATTTTCTTGTGGTGCCCCCATCAGCACTTGGTACCCTATGCGCATGTGGTGGGAGCGGCGGCACTGAATATCAACACAATTAAAGGGTTAGTTCACCCAAAAATACAAATTTTGTCATTAATTACTTACCCTAATTTTGTTCGACACCCATAAGACCTTTGTTCATCTTCGGAACACAAATGAAGATAATTTTGTTGAAATCCGATGGCTCAGATAGGCCTCCTTTGGCAGCAATGACATTTCCTCTCTCAAGACCCATAAAAGGTACTAAAGACGTCGTTACAAGGTCCATCTCACTACAGACGTTGTACAATCATTTTATGAAGTGACGAGACTGTTTTTGTGTGCCAAAAAATCAAAATAATGTGATGTGAACTCACGAAGCACCACGACGCATGCGTGAGAATATGATGTAGATGTAGCGATGAACTTTGTTTACAAGTAAGAAGACACGTCATATCTAAGCTGTTGAATTCAATGATTGTGCTTTAGGTCTTGGTGTAGTGCTCAAAATGGTGCTAAAGTGTGCATTTCCTGGAGGCCCGAACACCGGCTCGACGTCATATTCTCGTGCATGCGTCGTGGTGCTTCGGAAGACGAGAATAAAGTTGAATAAAGTCGTTATTTTTATTTATTTATTTATTTTCACACAAAAACTATTTTCGTCGCTTCATAAAATTATTGTAGAACGTCTGTAGTGAGATGGACTTTGTAATGATTATATGGGTCTTGAGAGAGGAAATGTCATTGGTGTCAATGGAGGCCTTTCTGAGCCATCGGATTTCAACAACATCTTAATTTGTGTTCCGAAGATGAACAGAGATCTTACGGGTGTCGAACGACATGATGGTAAGTAGTTAATGACAATTTTCATTTTTGGGTGAACTAACTCTTTAAATAATACATGTTATAGCAGTTCAGCCATTTCCAGAAAGGGTGTTAGAAACAGTTGACGCATAAAGCCATAAACTTGCAGTGTCATTTTATTTTTAAACTATCCATTTGACAAACAAATAAAAAAAATACACGAAAACAAACTTCAGGAACAATGAAAATAAACATGGTAATCATAGTTAAAACACCCTTTTGAGCACTGCCTTCATCATGTAAAATATTCATAACCTAACAGACGTGCACATTATATTTTACTGATTATATATAATTCTAAGTGGAAAGCAACTTGTCAAATAATTTCTTACAAATACAGAATTAATCTAGTAACGTGATCTAAATGACCCAAACATGATCTACGATATATAAAAAGTAACTCAAAGTACAAATAAATGTCCTTGGAAAAGAATATTTTTAGTATGGGTCTCAGCTTTAATGTTAAACCTGTCAACTGTGGTTGCAATTGTATCTTTTATCAGGCAGCTTTTATAATGTTTCAAAATGGCAGCACATTACCAAAATGAACTTTAATAGATTTTAAATACCTTGCTACCGAATCTCTTGATATTTGAGCTAGTTCACTATATAAGCGCTGGGCTGTATAGAGTACATTAGCAATGCTAGCAACTTGATTTAAACTCCAGAAAATCTCCAGGTAGTTATTTGCTGTCTGAGCCTGTCATAAATCCTTGAGCAGGAGTAGCTAGATGCTGATTCCATCTGCTCTGTTGTGGCAGAGCTGAGTGTTCATGGGTAATGTGAGATTTTTGATACCTGTCACTCGTCATCTACAGGAGTCACAGAATATTAAAGTGTTCTATTTCATTTGTGTCTCTGTCCCAACGTCTTTCTGCATTTTGATGTGTTAGTGTAACCCTGAGTTCTCCCATCTCGGATTTCCCTTTTAGTCGGCCATCCCAAAAATTGTAGTAAATGTGTGCTCTCTTTCCAGTGTGGGCGAGAGATATGCTGTGAGGCTGGCGTGATCCGACAGCCAGCTCAAGCAGTTTGAGGTTATTAAAATGAATGGAATGCAAATTTAAGGACAGACTGTATGAATGTAAACATGTTTACTTGAATCTGTGCAGTTATACAGCGATAGGGAAGCATCTTTGAAACTGTAAAGCCCCAATCACACTGACAGTGATTCGATGACTGCAGGGAGCCCAATTTGTTGGGCTGTTGGTTTTTAGTTGACGTTCCTATTTGGCCATTGTGTCCAACTATATCTGGTCTATCCTCCCATTGATAGTCACCCCATCAGGTTGCTGCTTATTTGCATACATTTTAGCTTTTTACTCTTTGGAAGAAATGGTTATTCAACCTGAATCTCCATCGCAAGGACAACTTGAGCAGGACGTTTCTCAGTGATACACTACTTATTTTGAGGTACATTATGAGATGTTGCAACTGTAATTCCCCACCATTAGCAACAAATGTATGTCCATCAACAAACGTGTGTGTGTGTGTGTGTGTGTGTGTGTGTGTGTGTGTGTGTGTTTCTAATTTATTGCATACGTTAGCCCAGCACTAATGTAAATGACTGATGTAACATAAACATTTGTAAAAACAAATCTTGCTCCCTCCTTTATCTTTACTCAAAGTAGTAAGGACTGCAGACAGTCTGCATTAATAGAGGTAATAGTGGCCCAGTTTTAGGTAATAGTGGCCCACAGCTGATTTGCAGAAGTATTTCAGTAAGACAGTAATAACGTGAGTTAGCCGGAAACTTACACAATATAAAGCACAAAACTGCATATCAAGAGCAAGCATTTTGCGAGCATTTTGCAAGCTACAGGCTAATGGTAAATGGACTGCATTTATATAGCGCTTTTAACAGACCAATGGCCATCCAAAGCGCTTTTCATAGTGCAGCTATGCTGCAGCCCAAATGACATAGTATCTGTCTTAAATAGTATTCCAAATTAGAATTAGGGATCGTTTACACATCACCGTTTTCATTTAAAAACAGAAAAGTTTTTTAACTTTTAGTGTGACTGTGTTGACCTTAAGGATATGAGTAAACTGGTGTGTTCCCAAACAATGGGGAAAAAAAATAACATTTAGGAGATTTAAGCATTTAAAACTTACAGTCTCTCACTTCTGTTAAAATAGATCACAGATTTTGATGACATCATCGCAGACTTCAGCTTCTCATCACATCTTCTGTCCAATCAAATGCTCTCTAAAATCTGAAGCGTCCCGCCCCTTACACTATAAATAGACGCTGAAGCTGCGGCTGAAATCGGTCAGCTGTTCACACATTTACTATTTTCTACATGTTTAATGGCACACAGCACACTATACATGCGATAGGAAACGATCCAGACAGTGTAAATATGCTTTCAGTTGAGGCGAATGAAGTCTGGTTTCATGTTAGTTTCACGCTCACCGCCGTAGTGCACACACGCATAGTCTAGACCAGAGCCATTGACTAGAAACACGAAAGCGCAGCACGGCTCATATGCATGAGTGGGCGGGGACAACAAAACTGGTCGGACCCATTTAAATTCTGCACAGAATGCTGTATTTCAAAGCGATATGCAGGAGATTATGATGAGAAACAGTTAGAGATTAGGAGGAAAGGATATTGTCAAACTGTGATATTAACAAAACCCTATTGGCTGTTTTAAAAATGGGGAGGAGCTGCTAACAGCTGGAGCCATTTCAGGGAAATTACGTCAACACGACGTTTTTTTGCTATTCATTTACACGACAACGTTGTTTTGGGGACCTAAAAATGCAAACTTTTGAAAACGGGTTTCAAAGTGAAAGTTTTTGAAAACAAGTCCATTATCGTCCCTGTAAATTTGAAAATTAAGTGCGAATAACGGCTGGCCTGGCATGCATACAGCGTTTTTAGTTGTTTTACACTCTAAAAAATGCTGGGTTGTTTCAACCTAAATTTGGGTCAAATATGGACAAACCCAGCCTTTGGGTTACATTTTTTTAATTAAATGTCTAACCCAATGGTTGGGTTTGTCCATAATTTACCCACATTTCTGTTAAAACTACCTAGCATTTTTGTAGTGTATTATTATTTTTTATTTTTTTTAAACAGTTTTTATTACATCGTTGTCGTGTAAACGTACCCTTAGTGTATCCTAAATCATAGTATGTTGAAATGAGTATCCCAAAGGGAAAAGATACCGGAAGGTCTACTATTTTTGGTAGAATTTCAAAATGCAGACCATGGCGCAATCTATTTATTGGCCAGAACCCACTGTGGTTTCAGTTCAGAACTACAAACATGAAAAAAACAAACATGGCAGATGTGCGACTGTAACCGACTGTTATGTAGAGAGGTTCAGGCTTTCTGAAAATGACCTTTCATGTAGTGTGTAACATAGTTCGAAGTAAATGAAAACATCCTGCAAAGTTTTAAATCTGAAAGTGTAGCGTATTTAAAGTTATTGGGTGCGTCTTAATCAGCTCGCTAGTTCAGTAGTCAGGGGACTTAAAAATAAGAGTCAACTCTGAGTCAATTAAACAAATCATTTCAAGACGAAACATTAGCATACTGTCCGTCCACTTATTGCACGTACAATGTATATTATGAGAAAATGAAATTTTGACCGTTGATGCATTGTAAACCTGTTGTTGGAGACATTAGGAAACTTTAAAATAGCATAATAGGGGACAAGGAGATGAGCTAAAATAATTCTGACTTCATTTTAGTCATCCAGTGCAATACAGTATTAAACAAAGAGCAATGTAGCGTTGTGTTATACTGCTACTTAACAAGCTTCTTTTAAAACTATTCACTATTTTGCGTTCATGTAAATGAGCACCTTTATCAAGTCAATAATTGATAGTTCAACTGCATGGTCTTTTATTAACCTGTGGTGTAGTGTGCATATATATTTTTTATTCGTTTTTTGGAACAGTTATATAACTGACAGATATGTCTTTCTTCTAAGATCACTGAAGATGTTACTGGTCCCTTAATCCTCTCCTTATGTGTTTGACCTTTCACCTCATTGCAACAAGTCAAAGGTTAGAGGTGAAACACAATCTGTTCTTGTTTTTTTTTTTCAAGAATGCCTCAAGGAGTGTCACATAGATGAGCAGTGAAGTGTCTGAGCAAGGAAACCTCCAAAATCTGAAACTTCTTTTTTTAAACAAATCACTTCCCATTAGACCACCTAATGAACCTAGAATACATTGTGCTTCATTTTCATTTTTCAGCTGTAATATGAACAATTGCACATGCTGTATATATCTAGATTTTGCTTGTGATATTTGACGATTATTGTCATTTTAAAAATAAAGTTTGCTGCCTTACTGGATGCTTTTAAATTCACACACATTCCCATATGCCACTAATCTTTTCTTTGATAATTCTCTGTTATTATTATTTTTTCCCCATGTCCCCATGGTGGCCTTGTTATTGCTTTTCGTTGTGGTTCAGAAAAGGCTGAACTTTTAAAATGCGTGAGTCAAATGAGATGGGGCGTTTTTAACACCACACACCAAAATGTTATGCAACAGTCCCTAACCCACACTCCCATGTGTCCACATGGACCTTTGAGAATGCAAGCGAAGAAAAGGACAAGAAGATCAATATTAGAAGCAGATGTTGTGGATGAGAGTCCTGCTGTGGAGGTCACTGGAGGATTCGGTTGTGGCTCTTAATGCGCAGGACACTCAGAGAAATATACGGTCAAGTGGTCAGGCGTTTCAAAATCTGCTTTTTTTTTTACAAGGAGGTATGATGGTGGTGAATCATTCTGCTGTGTATTTTGTGTCTTTCTGTCAAACTGATCCAAAAGGAAAACATGTGATTTGACATTCATGAATTATGTTTTTTTTCTCAGTTTTTCCTTAGCTATACAGGTGGCGTTTTTGGCATTTCTTGATTTACTTGGATACACTTTCAGCCAAACTTTTTGGAAATCCCCAAATGATTATTTGCTGCTAATAAATGTAAGAGCTTTTTCAGAATCACTACAGCTGGTCGTAAATGTGCAGCTAAAACAAATGCAGTCAATACATTTTAATTTCAGATTCACTTTCCAACGGGCTATACACATTTGTTAGTTGAAACATTCATTTTATCTTATTTTAGTTCAAATATATATAACAACATTAAAGCACATTAAAGCAAAGGACTAGGTCAGAATGAAGTGGTTTAGGAGACACACTGCATGGCATGAAGGTAATCCCAGAAGCTTGTAATTGTGAGCAAACAGTGTTTCTCAGCGTACAGCTACAGCAGGATATTTTTCCACTGAAAGGCAGGTCAGAACGTAGGTTAAAGGAAACAATAAGAGATGATAGAAACCAACTGAGTGTTTTTCTAGAGGCATGGATGCACAGTTAAATAGGTGAAATATGGTGGCCTCAGCAGGTGGGGGGGAGCTAGGTTATATCTAATAGACTGAGAGATTGAGGGAGACAGACGGGAGGGAGCGTTTTCCCCCCGCTTTCGCCTGTCTGGGTTTTTCTTTGAGCTCAGCAGGACTGGTAGAGTCCGTCTGCTAATTCACATTTCACACATACCAACAGGAGGCCTCTGACAGACGGAGAGAGGGATTGTGGGAAGGAGTGAGGAAAGGCAGCAGTTTAAGGGAAAGTGTGAACGGAAAGACAAGAGACATTAATGGAAAATTTGTAATAGTAACAGAGTGAAAGTGGTTGGTGTGCCGTAGATGTCAGATGCTGAAAAAGTTGGTCAGTGTTTGGTATGAGTTGGCATGACTGAGCAGCGGATTGGCAGATTCCAGGGTAACGCCAACATGAAGGTGCCAGGCTTTGGCTCTTTCCTTAATTCTTTTATTCCACTGTGCTGTCCAATTACAGCAAGAAATAAAATGTACAGTATTTATTAATTAGTGAAGAGGGCTGTGCACAGGAGATGCACTCACAGTTTAACACATCTGGAACTCTAGGAAGAGTGCAAATATTCCCAAATCAAGATGTGCCAAGCTGATAGACTCCTATCCAAACAGACTGAGTGCTGTAATAAAATCAAAGCGTGCTTCAACTAAGTATTAGTTCAGGGGTTTGCAGACTTATTTATTTTAAGTTTTTATTTTTAGAGGTATTAAATTGAAACTTTATTATGAAACCAACATTAATGCAAAAAGTACAGTTCTTTTTCTTCATCATGGACATACTTATTTACAAATGACCCAAGCCCTTTTATACACACAGTGGAGCCCAGGGGGGTATTCCAGAAAGCAGGTTATGTGACATACCTGGGTATGTTTAAGGGTAAGAAAGCAGATAACTTCAACTTTCGGTTCCAAAAAACAGAGGTAACTTTCAGTGTATGTAAGTAGCCATAGCAACTTACTCTCTGAACATAACCTGCTTCGGAGCAGTTTATGTTTCAGGGTTAGTTTGCCTAAGAGATATTTAGATGTGTGTTTCATATAGTTATATTAATATAACAAAATTAAGAATATTATATATTCATTTTAAAGCACGTATAACAAGGTAATGTTTAAATAATTTGCATCAAACAAACAATATAATCCTTATTCTCAGTGAATAAAGATTACTTTTTAAATGAAAAGATTGAAAAAAATGATTGCACGACCACTAAATAGGTGGCGTTGTGCACTAAGTAGGTTGCCATTAAACAAAAGAAGGAGGAAATAGAATGGCATGCTATTTCTTAGTGTCTATTTCCATGGTGAATCATCGATTCATTGCTCTGTTGAGAATGTCTTGTGTGTGTACCGGGAACATACTCTGAGTTGTCTGAAATTACTCACAGGCGCGTTTTTGGAACCAGCATACCTCGAGTAAGCAAGGTTTGGGTTAATCAACCGAGAGTTCAAATATGTTACGGTATAGTTAACCCTTGTTTCTGGAATACCCCCCAGGCATGCACATTCATGTATATAGACAAGACTTGAATCATCTTGATCATGACATTAGATAGCGCGATTTCAGGGTGGAGGCTGTTTGGATTATGGAAACCTGAATCAGAACATTTTCATATGTATTCACTTCACCTATCTGTCCATCTCCCTCTTCTTTTGGTTTGCGTCAGGATGGTTGCTGTGTTGCATCCAGGCACTCGGGCCAAGTAAGAGATGTTTCGCTGGAGGACTGTGGCCGTGAGGGATTTTTTTGTTTGTGTGTGTGTGTGTGCTGTCCAGAGGCTGTAAATACCAGCAGAGCAAGAGTGGTTTATTTACTCTGGCTGAGACCTCAGCAGCTCAAACCCAGAGACACAGAAAGAGGCTATGATAATCCTAATTCTCTGGAACATTTGTCTTTGTGACTGAGGTTTTGGTTTCTAGATCCAGCCCCTAGAGAAACAGAGATAGAGATGAGGAGTGATAGCATGATGAATCTGACCTGTCTCTCTGTCTCTGCATCCCGAGGAGATGCATGACTGACAGTAAATTCACAGCTGTGACTAGAGCTGATTCATTAGAGTTTTACAGAGACCACCTGATGTCATTGCATACATATAATCCATCAAAGTGCTTCCCCCTTTATTAACTGGGAGTTTTTTTGTTGAAGTGCATTTAATATTAATATGCATTTAATGTTATCTATTCATTTATTTTTACATTATATTAGAATGTCCAATGGAAAGATTCCATTGATGTTATTTATATATTATTGAGCATTATTAAAACAGGACTGTCAAAGTTAATATCAAAACGTGATTAAATGTTTAAAGCATTTGAATTTTATGCACCAATGCATTTATTCAATTTGATATGGTAACTTTTTTTGGAACTGCCTTTACATGTGCATGAAGTTTTGCAGCTATAAGAGCTTCAACTCTTCTGGGAAGGCTTTCCACAAGGTTTTTGACCATTCATCTAGAAGCGCATTTGTGAGGTCAGGCACTGACGTTGGACGAGAAGGCCTGGCTCGCAGTCTCCGCTCTAATTCATTCCAAAAGTGTTCTATCGGGGTTGAGGTCAGGACTCTGTGCAGGCCAGTCAAGTTCCTCCACACAACTCGCTCATCCATGTCTTTATGGACCTTGCTTTGTGCACTGGTGTGCAGTCATGTTGGAACAGGAAGGGGCATCCCCAAACTGTCTCCACAAAGTTGGGAGCATGAAACTGTCCAAAATATTTTGGTATGCTGAAGCATTAAGAGTTCCTTTCAATGGAACTAAGGGGCCAGGGACCCCTGAAAAACCCCACACCATAAAGTAAAAATAAAGTAAAATAAATTAAAATCATTTGTTTTATTATTAATTGAAAACCAATTAAAATATTAATTAGAATTTAAATATTTTTGTTAATTTGATTTACATATTAATATTGGCACAGTTAAAAAGCCCTAGTCTCATTACACCAAGCACCAATACAGTTTTTAAATGTACATTAAACTTGGAAAAACATTTGTACATTATAACTGCAAAACAGATCAGTGCCCAGACATCTGTGGACAGACCCGCAGGAGTGATGGATGGGAACCTGCCAGCTGATTTATGTCTGAGGGGGTGGGGGGTTGGTGGGGTTAGTTAGAGGCAGGGGTACGTCCACATTAAACGCAGGTTTGAACCCTGCCAGAGGCTCTGCCGTCCCCTGGATCTTTGAAGTCTTGAGGGTAAGTGGTCTTTAGGGACGCTGTTTGTGGGGGCAACAGTGTGCCTGGAACTCGCAAAGGGCCATTGAGGGCATGAGCATTAAAAAACATGAACAAACCGTGTTTTGGCCATGAAAAAATTTGGATTTTTTTCATATTTGGCTTTGTGTGAGTCTTTTATTTTTATCAGTTGACTTGTCAATTGTGTTTTTACAAATTTCGTCTTTGTTTTTAACAACTCTGTCAGAGAGTTTATGAATGTGCTGTGTTCCAGAGTTGGGTCGAGCAAATGTCTTCAAGTCATCAGAAATTCATCAATCATTTTTATTTGAAGGATTGGTTGGCCCCACCGCCCAACCCAACTGTGCATCATGAGATTGTTTCCATTTTTCTCTCTCTTCTTCATCCATGGCAAATGTCTATGGAAAATTCCAGCCTAATTACTGTGATTTATGTAAAATGTCAACCGTCAGTCCATCTGGAAAAATATCAAGATCTGTTTGTGGAATCTGGAGTTGATTTTTCTGAAGGGAAATGTGGCAGAAAAATAGGTGGAGAACGGGGAATCACTTACACAAAAAGATCATTTGTCAACTTCAGAGACAAAGGAGTACAATGCAAGGGATATCCAGATGGACCATCTATGTCCGCTTTGTGTCACAGTAGTAAACTGATAAGTTCATGTTTCTATGTGTATGTGAGGAGAGAAAGAAAGAGATCAAATGACTGAATACTGCTCAATTTATGTTAGACAAGATACAATAACTCTTTTCTATTTTAATATATTTTGAAATGTAATTTACTCCTGAATTTCAAACAGCCATTACATCTTTTTTAATGACTCCGATGTCAAGAGGTACAATCAAGAAAAATGTAATAACATATATTAAAGAGTAATGTCTGTGATTATCCTTTCCTGTTTTGAGATTCTTGTTACATGACATTAAAATGGCTTCTTTTTTTCTAATATTAACAAAAATAAAACTTCATTGCATATTATTCTTTTTTCAAGAATCGCACACGAGACTTTTTTCAGAACAGTCACGCCACCTAGACGTTTTGACTTTATGCCCCAGAAAAGATATCAAAATGAAATATCACATGATTGTTATCTATAAATGTTCTCAGAATGCCTTATTTCCAGACAGTAATTGCTAAACGCATCAGACACAGGCTATTTCATATCTTATCCTAGCTCTCTGGAAGTATGTGGGAGGATGAATCTTCAGTCAAGTCAAAACTGATAGTGCCGGAAAAGATTTACTCAGAATATCCCACAACAATATTAGGCAGTTTAATCTTGTTTTCAATCCTGCTGGTGCATGGTGTTCCATTCTATTTTAATATTGTTAAATAGGCTTAGATATGTTTGGGTTCTGACATATTTGAATGGCTCTAAAATGTAAGTCTGTTCTTGTGAGTCTGACCCTTTTTTGGAGGTGTTATAGATAAAACAGTAGATGAGGCTGGTGGTACTTAGTCAACAAATGTGCTGTGTATTTGTCATATTTAGGGCCCAAGCACTGAAGGTGGGAAGGCACCTTTTGTAATCGTTGGCGTTCTTCTTCTTCTCCTTTCGTTTCTGCTCTGGAAATCAATGGCAGCCCATAGAACCGCTTGCAGGAAAGTTAGGAAATTTGGCACACAGATAGAGGACAGTCTAAACTGTCACCATTGCAAATTTGACGCCCTCTAGCGCCACCAACTGTCCAAAGATGCACTCACATTAATGCTAATAACTTTTGAACCGTAAGGGCTATGGTCTAGACAAATTTAAATGCACCCTATGACATCATTCTCTATTATAAAAAAAAAAATCGCCATTTTGAATTGTCTAAAAATACTACTTTTTTGAACTCCTCCTAGGCAGTTGCTCCTATTTTTACAAAAAATTAACCAGATCATCTTCAGACCATGCCAACAAAAAGTTATGAAATTCAAGTTTATTCATCAAACTGTTCTCGAATAACGTGAAAAACGTATTCGATAGTCAAATTGATTCGATAGTCAAATTGTGGCCGTTTTGGGTGTCAGCCATTCCGATTTTTGTCGTAAAATGCTGTATTTTACGAGCACATTGGTGTAACATTACGAAACTCTGTGTGTGTCTTCCATGCCCTGACGATACTCAAAAAGTCTCTGGGCATAATGAAATTTTAAAAAAGCTAATAACTTTTGATTTAATTAGCCTATTGTGGGCATTCTCAACACTGGTCCTCGAGGCCCACTGTTCTAGGACATGCTAGCTGGCAACATAGGATTCCATTCATTATGCTAAGCTAAGCTAGCGGCGACTCTGCCAAACTAAAACAATGCATGCACTGAGACAAAAATGCATTTGCCCACATATCTAAATGTAGGAAAGATGTTGAATAAGCCCTATTTCTAAAAATGGTGAAGTGTTCCTTTAATAGATTCCTTGGGTAATTCCGATAACATAGATACTAATTTTGCCATAGTCGACCGAACGTCCTGTCTGCCATTTAAATTTGATGATGCCCTTAAAGCTCAAAAACATACTCAAAGTCTGCATGAATGATGGTTTGGGTTTGCTATTGGTCGACCTCATATGATTGACACTATACTTACAGCCTTTATAAGGGATCAAGTATTTTAATGCATTAATTTTGCCTTGTATTGCATCTTAAAATGCAATGTTTGGTCTCATGAAGAATTGTAAACACATAATATACATAAAAAATAATACACCTTTAGAAAGTATAATGCATTAAAATGCGACAAACCAATTTCAGATGTAACAAGGAATCTGTGAATATTATAATGCATTTTACTTTTGATTCATTATTTATGAAAATATATACTGCATTATGATGTACATTATGAATACATTTATAATTCATTAAAGATAAAAGCTTTAAGTAAAGTACCAACCATTATTTTTATTTAACTATTACGAGGGCACATGTATCAAATAATGATGATGTGCACGGATAAATCATATAATAAATATCGCAATATTCTATAAACATTGTTATTTTCATGGTGACTTTATCATCAGATGCTTAGTTACTTTTTCCCAGATGTTTTGAGAGTCCCTTATAAACAAATTTAATAACAATATTACATTTACCTCGTTCTAAAAAACTTCAGTTGAAGTATTTGCCAGTATTTTGTCCTGTTTTTCTTTCTTTCTTTTGTATTTTGACAAGATGTCTGTGCAAATGAAAAGCAGCCACACAATATTACCACGTACAGACGTCACCACCATAGGTAAGGGGCTTTTGAGGTGTGTCTCATTTAGTCTACATTTTCACAGCTGGCAATTTAGGGAAGCTGATTAATAATTCCTGGAAAATCTGGAAGTTATTTTAATGATTCACAGATAGAGGTCAACTGTAAAGGTACAGTCAGTGTTCACATTAGAGCAGTTGGTTTTTTCAGTGGCATAAAGCCAGAGACAGCTTTCTCAACACAGACTGAAAGTGTTTTAAGTAGCCTATATTTTCTTATATGAAAGTATCAATGTAATATAACTGAAAACTACACTTGACTGATCCGAATGAAATGTGTAGTGGAGAAGGGGGAGAATATTTTTCCCAGAAGTGTTTCTAAATGTGTGGATGCCCACATAAGCTGAGACCTAAAAGAAGGAATGAGTACCTGTGCTATCTAAGTGCAGTGATTCATGTATTCACTCATGCATGGTTACACTTCTAAACATCAAATATTTTGCCTAACCTGACTTAGTTTTTCCCATAAACTCATCTTGGAATTTCAATGTTTTTTTTTTTTGTTTTTTTTTTAAGAATAATACTACACTAGTGAATAAAAGGAAGCAGCAACACTAATCTAATTCTGTGCACTAAAAACTGTCCTTGTCTGTTTCCTCTTTGCCAACTTCCTGTCTCTGCAGTTTAGGTACCAGAGATATACAGTCGTGGTCAAAATTGTTGGCACCCCTGGTAAATATGATCAAATATGGCTGTAGAAAAATAAATCTGCATTGTTTATCCTTTTGATCTTATATTAAAAAAATTCACAAAACTCTAATCTTTCATTGAAGTAAAAGAATTGAAAATGGGGGGCAAATCACATCATGAAATAAATGCTTTTCTCCAAAACACGTTGGCCACAATTGTTGGCACCCTTTTATTAAATACTTTTTGCAACCTCCTTTTCCCAAGATAACAGCTCTGAGTCTTCTCCTCTAATGCCTGATGAGTGTGGAGAAACCTGACAAGAGATCAGACACCATCCATCCACACAGAATCTCTTCAGATCCTTCAGATTCCCAGATCCATGTTGGTGCTTCTTCTCTTCAGTTCAGCATCTCATTTTCTATAGGGTTCAGGTCAGGGGACTGGGATGGCCATGGCAGAAGCTTCATTTTGTGTTCAGTGACACATTTTTGTGTTGATTTTGATGTTTGTTTTGGATCTTTGTCCTGATAGAAGAGCCAACCACGGCCCATTATAAGATTTCTAGCAGAGGCCGTCAGGTTTTGATTTTTTTAATCTGTTGGTATTTGCTAGAATCCATGATACCACGTGTCTGAACAAAATGTCCAGGACCTTCAGCAAAAAAATAGGCCCTCAACGTTAAAGTTCCAGCTGTATTTTTAGCCGTGGGCATGGGGTACTTTTTTATCCCTGTTTGCACAAAACCTTTCTGGTAGATTTGCTGCCAAAAATCTCTTTTTACAGTTCATCTGACCACAGAACCAGGTCCCGTCTAAAGTTCCAGTTGTGTCTGACCACTGAATATGCTGGAGTTTGTTTCTGGATGAGCGAGGAGGATTTTTCTTGAATCACTCCCAAACAACATGTGGCGATGTAGGGGTTTGTTAGATTTTTTTTTTTTTAGGCTTTCTGACCCCAAGACTCAACTAATCTCTGTGATTCTCCATCTGTGATCCTTGGAGAGTCTTTGTCCACTCCTCCTCGCTGTGCATTAGGACAATATAGACACGCGTCCTCTTCCAGTCAGATTCAAAACATCTTTAGTTGATTGGATCTTCTTAATTATTTCCCTGATGGTGGAAATGGGGGTTTTCAATGCTTTAGCTATTTTCCTACAGCCACTTTCTATTTTGTGAAGCTCAACAATCTTTTTCTGCACATCAGAACTATATTCTGTGGTTTTACTCATTGTGATGATTGATGAATGATTAAGGGAATTTGGCCTTTGTGCTTCCTTATATTCATACTTCTGTGAAACAAGACGTCATAGCTGGACAATTTCATGTTCAATTTCACACCCTGGTGTGCTAAAAAATGTAAATATTAATGGGAATATACTTCAGAGATATTTTATTAAACATTTTTAAGGGGTGCCAACAATTGTGGCCAACATGTTTTGGAGAAAAGCATTTATTACATAATGTGATTTACCCCCCATGCATTTTCAATTATTTTACTTCAATGAAAGGTTAGATATTTGTGAATTTTTTAATAAAAGATCAAAAGGATAAACTATGCAGATTAATTTTTCTACAGCCATATTTCATCATATTGATCAGGGGTTCCAACAATTTTGAGCACAACTGTATGTATATAACAATGATGTGAATTTATGATCTAAAATAAACTGGACAGTGTACAAAATCAATGGGGTTCAATGTTGTCTGTTTCCCAGTGTTCTTTTGTGTTCCACAGAAAAACAATGTTGGGGGAAAGTTACTTTTAAAAGTAATGCGGTACTGTATTGTGTTACTCTCTAAAAAAAGTAACTAATTGTGTTACTTGGTGGAAAGTTATTTAATTGCATTGTGAATTTTTCTTACCTGGGCTGGGCATGTTTGTTTTTTTTTATAACAAAAAAAGTTATATTTTTGGCAAATGTAAAGGCCCTTTCACACCAAAAGTGAAATAAGCCTCAGGCTGAAGGAAATGCAAATTCACGCCTGCACAGTAAAGGGCGCAGCTCAAACAAACCGTTGGCAGTTGTGCTGCCATTCTAGATTGCAGAGGAATTGGATGCAGGAGAAAAAAAAGTCCAACGCTCTGTTTCAGTCAATGAATGGGAAATAAAGTAACTTGCATACTTGTTTGAAAAAGTAACTTGGCTATTTCTCTGTACATTTAAAAGTCAAATTACTTTTTTTTTGTTTTAACCCAGCCGTTGGGTTAAATGTTTGCTTAAGACAACCCAATCGCTGGGTTAAAACAACCCAATTGCTGGGTTAGTCTATTTTCAACCCAACTTGGTTTGTTTTTTACCCAGCATTTTTTAGAGTGTAATTACTTTACTCGTAAAAAAAAAGAAAAAAAGAAAGTAATCTGATAACTTAACTCACATTGCTTTTAATGTGTCGCACCCAAGTCATACAGGTTAAACAACATTAGAGCGAGTAAATGATGACACTATTTTCATTTTTGGGGGAACTATCCCATAACGTTTTTTTTTTAAGTACATTTTCATACATTAATATAAGATCATGAACTGAATGAATAATAATAATTATACAACAAAATGGCTCTGTTCCAAAACTTTCTGGGTTAATTTTCATCTGCATGTCAACTAGTATTAGTAGACTGTTAAAGGGATAGTTCACCCAAAAATAAAAAGTTGAATACAGAAGGCGGTCCACCGGAAGCTAGATATTTGACTTTATAACAAATTAAATATGGATATTTTTCTCACAAAAAATCTCACAAAAACACTTTAGAAGGCCTTTATTAACCCCCCTTAGCCATGTGTAGTACTTTTATAATGGATGGATGTAATTTTTTGGTCTTCAAATATTGGGCTGCTATTATATAGCTTGGAAGAGCCAGGACATTTTATATAACTATGATTGTATTCGTCTGAAAGAAGAATGTCATATACACCTTGCATGGTGAGAATCATGGGGTAATTTTCATCTTGGGGTGAACTATCCCTTTAAGATAAGGTTAGGATATGGGTTCGGGGAAATTGTACTGGCAAAGTCACTTATAGTCAGTAATGTCTGTTGGGGGAACATCAAAATAAAGTGCAGATATAAGTAGACAGTCTACTAATACTCTAATGAAAGATAGATGACATGTAGTTACATATATAGTTGAATGTCTAAAATGGACCATTGAAATACCCTTTCTGAATATAGCATGTCACAATGCAGGATGCCGCTATCACTGTTTGGCATGTCATATCACCTAGAGTGATGAATGTCAGCAAAATAACAGAATAAGGGATTTTGCTGCTCTGTTACTTTATTCCATCTGATTCATTCCACAATGAGGAATACACACTTTTCATTGGCAGGAGATTTGCATTCTCTGGCTCTGAGACTCCCAGCACATGTCACAATTGACTTAGAGAGTCTGAGGTAGACAGAAGTTCATATCTCAGTGTTGCTAAACACAAGTTAGCCTGACAGATAATTGTTCTCTCTGTCTCATTCTCACTGTCTGTTAATTTGTCTATCCATTGCTCATAGACAAAAGTGTGTACACACACACACACATGTTGGGTTTTCATGTTTAATGGGGACATTCTATAGGCGTAATGCATTTTATACTGTACAAACCATATTTTCTATCCCCCTACACTGCCCCTGCCCCTAAACCTACCCATCACAGGAGACATGCTGCATTTTTACTTTTTCATAAAACATCACTTAGTGTTTTCCTCATGGGGACTAAAAAATGTTCCCACAAGGACAAAGATTTCAAGTCTTGCCATCTTTGTGGGGACATTTTGTCCCCATACTGTAGGGATTACCAGTCCACACACACACACACACACACACACACACACACACACACACACACACACACACACACACACACACACACACACACACACACACACACACACACACACACACACACACACAAATCCCGGTATGAATTGATTGGACTACATTCTGTGCAGTTTGTCCAAAGACCAGAGCCAAACACACCTGGGCCGCATGAAGACAGCAGACAAACTCAATATAACCTTCCTGGAACACTGGAACACGTCTAATATAAGTGAACACTTACACATGTACAGATGCAGTAATTTCCTCTTTTACTCGAGATTACGCATGGAGGGCTTCATTGTAAGTGAATCACCAGTGAGAGTTAATTTCCTCCTAATGTTACACAGTGGCCTGAGTTCTGTGTCTTTTACAAAGATGATTTTTAAAGGCCATAGTTCACCCAAAAATGAATATTATTTGATAATTTGTTCACTTTCATTCTGTTCCAAACCTATATCAGACTTGCTAGTTTTTATTTATTTTTATTTTATTACTATTATTTAATGCATATTCACCGATCAGGCATAACATTATGAGGTGAAGTGAATAACACAGATTATCTCTTCATCACGTCACCTGTTAGTGAGTGGCAGCAATTTTGTTCTCAAAGTTAATGCGTTAGAAGCAGGAAAATGTGTGATGTGATGGCTAAAATTGTGATGGCTAGATGACTGGGTCAGAGCATCTCCAAAGCTGCAGCTCTTGTGGGGTGTTCCCGGTCTGCAGTGGGTCAGTATCTATCAAAAGTGGTCCAAGGAAGAAACAGTGGTGAACTGGACACATGGGCAGCCATAGATCATTGATGCACGTGGGTAGTGTAAAGGCTGGCCTGTGTGGTCCAATCAAACAAACGAGCTACTGTAGCTCAAATTGCTCAAAAAGTTAATGCGGGTTCTGATAGAAAGGTGTCAGAATACACAGTGCATTTCAGTTTGTTGTGTATGGTGCTGCATAGACCCATTCTGACCCCTGTCCACCACCGAAAGAGAACGTCAGAACTGGACCACGGAGCAATGAAAGAAGGTGGCCTGGTCTGATGAATCACGTTTTCTTTTACATCACATGGATGGCCAGGTGCGTGTGCGTCGCTTACCTGGGGAACACATGGCACAAGGATGCATTATGGGAAGAAGGCAAGCAGTGGTGGCAGTGTGATGCTTTGGGCAATGTTCTGCTGGGAAACCTTGGGTCCTGCATCCATGTGGATGTTACTTTGACACGTACCACCTAAGCATTGTTGCAGACCATGTACACCCTTTCGTAGAAACGGTATTTCCTGGTGGCTGTGGCCTCTTCACCAGGATAATGTGCCCTGACACAGAGCAAAACATGGTTCAGAAATGGTTAGAGGAGCACAATAATGCGTTTGAGATGTTGACTTGGCCTCCAAATTCCCCAGAGCTCAATCCAATCGAGCATCTGTGGGATGTGCTGAACAAACAAGTCCAATCCATGGAGGCCCCACCTCGCAACTTACAGAACTTAAAGGATCTCGTGCTAACATCTTGGTGCCAGATACCACAGGACCTTCAGGAGTATATTGGAGTCCATGCTTTGACAGGTCTGGGCTGTTTTGGCAGCAAATGGGGGACCAACACAATATTATAAATCGACAGTAAAAGTAGAAAAGTAGATACTATCATAATCAGAACAAGCCAAGTGTGTTTAATTTAAGTCTTTCTGTCTTGCGAGCTCTTAACTGTAGTGACATCATTAAATCAGTGAATTTGAAAACTCAAAATAAGAATTTTGTGTTTTGAGACACTTCTGAGAGACCTAAGATATAGCACATACATTATAAGGACCACTTTTATGATATGTTCAGTCATTCCCTTCGGTCCCATTCTCGTTGATTGTATAAAAAAAGAGCAGCATGAACATTCTGCTGAACATCTACTTTTGTGCTCCATGAAAAAAAAAAAAAACATACAAGTTTGGAACAATTAATTACAAATTTTGGGTGAACTGTTTCTATAGTCTGGTTTCATTACGCAAATTGCATTAATTTTAGATGCATATGAGCGCAGGATTTGTGAAGTGTTTTCAGTCACAAAATTGGATTTTGGCATTTCTTTGTGGCTTGCTGTTATTTGAAGCCTTTGGTAAGAAGCTTGTGAACTTTCCATAGTGTCATAGACTGATAAAGAGCAGAAATCAAACACACACATACAGTGCATGTAACCAGATTCACATGCTGCATATGTTCCACATTTGTGTCTTTGGCATCAGTCATATAATCTCCCCAAGTATTACTTTAGAAACATCATTGTTCAAAGACAACATACTGGAACTCTTAAGTGAAGATTTTAAAACTAATTAAGGCTTGTATTTTTCTTTTTCTCTACGGGCCACGCTGAGAAACAAAACAAAAACAGTTTCTCAGTCAAAACAGCTTCAGGTCCGATTACAGCTTTTTCCGTCTTCTCATAAACATGAGTTTATCTGCTGTGTTTCTGCTGCATAAAGAAAGCTAATATTTGGATCCCTTATTGTGCTTTTATCATTCTCTCTTTTTTGTCAGTTGACTGTTGGATGACATGTTTTAATTTAAAGAAGATTAAAGCAGTGGAGGAGAGTGCTCTCAGAAGGCCTATCTGAGCTTGTGTGAGAATGTTTTCAATGTGTTGCTCCGCCATGTGGCCGCTATGGGTATTGCACTGGGCACTTATTTACTTTAAAATGTACAATATGATATTCACTACTCTAGGCTCTGCAATAGTATGTTTGTCAGCCATGAGGAAAAACCTTTAAAAAAGTTTGACCTGAAATATTGAAGTATTCTTTCTATATATTTCACCATCACCTGGATCTATACATATATATATATATATATATGTCAGGTGTATAAAGAATGGATCCAAGAGCAGAGATGGACAGGATATCAACAGTCTTTAATGAGAAAATAAATAAGGCAGTCTGTCATTAAGGCACATAGAACTGAGAAAAGCAAACTCAGAAAAGCAGCTGAGCTGATCCTGTCTTGAAAAGGTGAAGGCTCGGGACACCCGTCGAGGTAGAGGCCGTTCTTGAGAGATAATAACAGCCAGGCAAAGAGGTCGAAAGATACTCTTGTAGCAAGCGTAGAAACCAGACAAAACTTAGGCGCAAGGCTGTATCAGACAAAACAAGACAATGTGAGAACTTCCAAGGATAGAGCAGCAACCATAGCATGACAAGAGACAATGATCCAACAAGAGGCAGCATGAACAAACACTAGATAAAGGGTAAGCAGTCAAACAAAAGTGGAAACAGGTGTCATCGCCAAGCCAGCGACCGCTGATTGCGATGACTAACAAATGCAGGTGGATAGAGAGGATGAGCGTAACGGCGAGAGAGTGAATGAGTGAGAGTGTGTGTGTGTGTGTGTGCGTGTGTGCGTGTGCGTGTGTGTGAAACAATCAGGAAGGAGAATGCGAAGCAATAGAGAAGGAACCTGACACATGACAGTACCCCTCACTCAGCGCCCCAGGCGCTCGAGAGAGCCTGGCGAGACCGGTAGAAGTCATCAATCAAGCGAGCGATCCAGGGCGTCCGGGCCGGAATCCAACGCCTCTCCTCAGGACCGTACCCCTCCCAATCCACCAAAAACTGGTGGCCACGCCCCGAGGACGGACGTCAAGGAGCTTGCGAACTCTATAGATAGAGGCCTCCTCGTCGATCGGAGGGGAGGAAGGGAGGGACGGGTGGGCGCGAATAACAGGCTTAATACAAGACACATGAAAAATCGGATGAACACGACGCATCTGGCCAGGACAGCTTGAGTTTAACAGCGGGGCTGATAACCTTTACCACAGGAAAGGGGCCAATAAACCGAGGCATGAGCTTACGAGGCGCCTCTTGAATGGGCAAGTTGCGGGTGGAAAGCCACACCTTCTGACCACAGACATATCTTGGAGATCTAACACGGTGGCGATTAGCGGCTCGGCAGTCGTGCCCTGGAATGACATAATGCAGATCTCACTCTCCTCCAGGTTTGCTTACATCTCTGAATGAAAGCTTGACGGACGGAACCGAGGCCGAGACTCCTGCGCTGAAAAAGCGGGAGGTTGGTAACCGAGACAACTCTCAAGCGGAGACAACCCAGTAGCGGACGCGGAAGGGGTGAGCATACTCGGCCCACGGCAGCTGGTCGCTCCATGAAGCAGGGTTCTGTGGCGTAAGACTACGCGGCATGCGACCAAGAATCTGATTGGTCCTTTTGGCCTGCCCATTAGTCTGCGGATGGAATCCTGATGACAGACTGGGGAAGCCCTATCTGGCGACAGAATTCCCTCCAGAACTGGGAGGTAAATTGGGGCCCCTGTCAGACACTAGGTCGAAGGAAGACCATGTATCTTGAACACGTGATTAACCATAATCTGGGCGGTCTCAAACGCAGGCGGTAGTTTAGGGAGGCGGGATAAAGTCGCAGCCTTAGAAAAACGATCCACGACGGTGAGAATGACCGTATTACCAGCCGAAGAAGGCAACCCGGTCACAAAATCCAGCGATGTGAGACCAGGGGCGTGAAGGAATAGGAAGAGGTCTAAGAAGACCGCGGAGGACTATTGCTAGACTTAGTCTGGGCGCAGATAGAACACGCAGCAACAAACTGCGGATATCGCGCTCACGGTAGGCCACCAAAATCTCTGCCGGATGGCGCTAACGTTCCTCTAACCCGGGATGCGCAACCAGCAGGCAGTGCCCCCAGCGAAGAACCGCAGGACGGCGACCTCAGGTACAAATAATGTTCCCTCTGGAGCGCGAGGTGGTCTAGGAATCTGCGAGAGAGCGGCTTAACCATCTGTTCCACTCCCCAGACAGCTGCCCGACCACGCATCGCGAGGCAAAATCTCCTCTATGGTCGTGGCAACTTCTGGCCGAGTCGAACTGCCGAGAAAGTCGTCAGGCTTGAGGTTCTTAGAACCAGGTCTAAGCGAAATAGAAAAATCAAAGCGATCGAAAAACAAAGCCCAGCGGGCTTGACGAGGCGTTAAGGCGTTTCGCAGGCGGATATACTCTAGATTGCGATGATCCGTCCAGACTATGAATGGCACACTGGCTCCTTCCAGCCAGTGTCGCCACTCACCCAGCGCCAGACGGATCGCCAAGAGTTCTCGGTTGCCAAGCGTCGTAATTCCGCTCCGAGGTGAGAGCGATGAGAGTAGAACGCGCGCGGATGTACCTTGTCATCCTGGGAAGAGCGTTGCGACAAGATAGCTCCCACCCCAATGTCTGAGGCATCGACCTCGGCGATGAACTGGCGCCTAGGGTCAGGAGTAATCAAAACAGGCGCGGAGGTAAAAGGTTCTTAAGTCGGTTAAGCGCACGCGCTCAGCAGCCTCCGACCAAGCGAACCTGGCCTTGGAGGAGGTGAGAGCGGTCAGCGGGCGGCAACCTGGCTAAACCCTCGTATAAAGCGCCTATAAAAATTGGCAAAACCCAAAAACCGTTGCAGGCGACACGAGAATCTGGGACAGGCCAATCGAGAACTGCCTGGACCTTGCTAGGATCCATGCTGATCCCCTCCGTAGAGATCACTGAACCGAGGCGTAACGATTGGGCGTGAAAGGCGCATTTCTCCGCCTTAACGAATAGCCGGTTCTCCAACAGGCGCTGCAGGACACGGCGAGCGTGCTGAGCGTGAACCTGGAGGATGGCGAGAAAATCAAAATGTCATCTAAGTACACAAATACAAAAGCGTTTAGCATGTCTGCAAGACATCATTAACCAAGGCTTGAAAAACGCGGGAGCGTTGACTAGCCGAAAGGAAGGGCGCGATATTCAAAGTGCCCAACAGGAGTGTTGAGCGGTCTTCCACTCGTCCCCCTCCTTGATACGCACGCAAATGGTAGGCGTTACGCCAAGTCCAACTTGGTGAATATCTTTGCGCCCTGTAGGATCTCAAAAGCGGCGACATAAGAGGCAAGGGATATCGGTTCTTGACTGTTATGTCGTTCAGCCCTCGATAGTCGATACAGGGGCGCAAAGAACCATCCTTCTTCTTTACAAAGAAAAACCCGCACCGCGTGCGGCGAAGAAGGAACAATAATCCCGCGTCGAGGACTCTGAGAGATACTTCTCCAGAGCCTCTCGCTCGAGCGCCGAAAGAAGTACAATCTACCACGGAGCGCAGTGCCGGGAGAAGCTCGATCCCACAGTCATAAGAGGCGGTGAGGGGCAAGGAAAGCGCCTGAGCGACTGAAAACCGCCCGCAGATCATGGTACTCCTCCGGGACTCCAGACAAGTCATCAGGCTCCTCCTGGAAGACAGAAACAGAAGAAAGCGGCAGAAACAGCAGAGACCAGACAATTCACATGACAAGACAAATTCCAACTATGAATAGACCCCTTAACCCAGTCAATCTGAGGATTATGCTGGATAAGCCAGGGATGCCCTAAAACAATGGGAGTATAGGAGACTGAAAAACATAAAAGAAACAGTCTCTTGGTGGTTGCGGAGGCGGTGAGACTCACCGGGACGGTGGCGGCGAACTAAAGAGAGCTCTCTGCCGTCCAGAGCAAATACAGTAGTAGAGTCAGTTAAGTTGACCAAAGGAATCTTGTGCTCACAAGCCCATCCTTCGTCTATAAAGTTGCCCTCGGCCCCGAGTCGATGAGGGCAGTTCGGTCGCTGAAGAACCTGCCCAGCGGAGAACAGCGAGAGATCGTGGTGCGAGATCTGGGAGAAGAGGAATTCGCAGAAGCGCTCACCAGTAATCCTCTGTCTACTGGTGAGCTCTGGCTTTTAACGTGCATGATGCCACGGCATGACCAGCCCTCCCACAGTAAAAACAGAGCGATTGAGTATCCGCGTTGTCGTTCCTCTGAGGAGATGTGCATGCCCCCGAGCTGCATGGGTTCAGCCTCAGACTGGTCACGAATGGGAAATGCAGCGGGGGATGAAACATTGCATGGCCGAATAAGAAGAAACGAACCCGTCGCCTCTGCTCGAAACATCTGTCAAGCGAATGGCCAGATCGATGAGCTGATCCAGCTGAGTCGGCGACCCCCGCGCGTAAATCTCCTCCTTAAGGTCCATGTTCAACCCCTCCAGAAAGCGAGCGATAAGTGCAGGCTCGTTCCATTCGCTAGTTGTTGCCAGAGTCCTGAACTCTATAGCGAAATCGGCCACGGACCTTCTGCCCTGACGTAGAACAGCAAGAAGGCGTGAAGCCTCACGGCCGAAGACAGATCTATCAAAGACCTTGATCATCTCGTCCTTAAAGAGCCCGTGCCGGCTGCAGCACGCCGATTTAGCCTCCCAAACAGGCGTTCCCCACTCGCGTGCACGCCCCGTGAGAAGCGAGAGAACGAACGCAATGCGAGCCTGATCCTCCGCATACGTCTGAGGCTGCAGAGAAAAGACAACCTCACATTGTATGAGAAAGGCTCTGCACTCAGTGGGCTCACCGGCATAACAGGACGGATTGTTGACTCGCGGTTCAGAGGGCAGCTGTCGGTTGAGCGTCACCGCTGGTTCCTGGTGAAAGTGGAGAAAACGGGCTGACAGATCTGAAACTTGAGCAGAAAGACTCCTAACTGCTTGATGGGCGGCAGCCAACTCCTCCTCGTGTCTACCGAGCATAGCCCCTTGGAACTCGACAGCCGATCGGACGGGCTCCTCCTCTGCTGGATCCATGGTTGGTGGTTGGATCATTCTGTCAGGTGTATAAAGAATGGATCCAAGAGCAGAGATGGACAGGATATCAACAGTCTTTAATGAGAAAATAAATAAGGCAGTCTGTCATTAAGGCACATAGAACTGAGAAAAGCAAACTCAGAAAAGCAGCTGAGCTGATCCTGTCTTGAAAAGGTGAAGGCTCGGGACACCCGTCGAGGTAGAGGCCGTTCTTGAGAGATAATAACAGCCAGGCAAAGAGGTCGAAAGATACTCTTGTAGCAAGCGTAGAAACCAGACAAAACTTAGGCGCAAGGCTGTATCAGACAAAACAAGACAATGTGAGAACTTCCAAGGATAGAGCAGCAACCATAACGCATGACAAGAGACAATGATCCAACAAGAGGCAGCATGAACAAACACTAGATAAAGGGTAAGCAGTCAAACAAAAGTGGAAACAGGTGTCATCGAAGCCAGCGACCGCTGATTGCGATGACTAACAAATGCAGGTGGATAGAGAGGATGAGCGTAACGAGCGAGAGAGTGAATGAGTGAGTGTGTGTGTGTGTGTGTGTGCGTGTGTGCGTGTGCGTGTGCGTGTGTGTGAAACAATCAGGAAGGAGAGTACGAAGCAATAGAGAAGGAACCTGACACATGACATATATATATATTTTTTTTTTTTTTTTTTTTTTTTGAAAATCTTGGCCACAAAACAGGAAAAACAAGTAAGATACAGTTCATTGAACATATAATACTGTGGCACTTTGTCACTCTATATTTTCACCTGGAATTTTGTTGGGTGTAGTAATGCATTACTTTGTAATTAATTGCTGTCATTTAATTACCTCTCCCTTAAAGTAAAGTAAGCTATTGCTCTTAATTGTTCTGTAAATTAATTTGTGACGTAATTGCGTTAAATACTTGAGTTTTATGCTTATCTTCGTATATTGTTCAACTGGTTGATTTTGATTTGTGATTTATAAAGTAATTATTAATAAGTAATCCAGTACAGGGGACAGCAGATGTAAATGAGCTGTTAGCTAACTCTGCTGCAATTATTTTTAATTGTGCATTGTGCCATTGTCCCTGTAAAAACAAACAGTAAAGTACTTAAAAAAAAAAAAGAGTAATCCGTAATCACTGTTGAAGAAATATCCATCCCATCCATCCATCCATCCATCCCATCCATCCAGGTACGCATCCATCCATCCATCCATCCATCCAGATTATTTTAGGCGGCTGCCTCCCTTGCTTACTCGAAGGAAACACAGGAGACACATCTTTCTCCTCTCCTGCCATGTGAGCCACAGACTCTGATGCTATCAGTGGAAATGCGTCTGAGCGTCTCAGATCCCTTTCCACTTCAGAGTGTGAACTCTCATCCAGCGTCTATCTCACTGTAAGCGCAGGAACAAAACACTCTTCCACACAGTTAAAAATAACAGGACAGTTCAATGTGTTACTGTTTCTGTTTATACGGGAAATTAAACTAAGAATCATTGTCATTTTATGTCGCTGGCTACATGACGGGAAGAGACTGGATGTCTAGCATCCTCCTCCGCTTCCTCAGACACGCCTTGCCTTGACGTCGCACGGGTCAGCATTGCTTTCTGAAATGTGAAATGTTTCCTTTGTCCAATCTTGGTTGTGTTATATTGGTGAAATACAGATCTGTTTACATTCTCTTTAATTCATTTGTCAGATATTTTAATTCAAAGTGATTTGCGGAATGTTTTTACAATGAGGACAGTCCCCCTGGAGCAACTTTGGATAGAGAACCTTGCAAGTAGAACCATTTCCATTGGCATGTTTGTGTATGTGTTAAAAAGCACTACAAATTCCACTCAAAGAACTAAAAAACACTTCATCTCCCTTGTTTGTTTTTTTAACAAGCTAGAGAGCTCTGCCAGGGACTGTATCCCGTGTTTGTGCTCTCTTCTTATGGGAAAACAATTCGATTTATATATAACTTTCCCCAACATTGCTCATAATTGACTGTGACTTTTTGTGTGATAATTATGATTTACCCAAACTATTTTTATTTTTCAAATGTGATGGAAATGGGATTCCATACATCATAGAGTTTGTGAGCATATTTGCGGCATTACCTGGCATATTATCTTTAGAGAACCAGACACTAAAGCAACGCAAACAGCTTGTGAATATAAAAGATGGCTGAATAGAATAGAAGAGAGGATCAGCCAAAATGTCTCACTCTTTCTGTATTTATTGTTTTGTGATTCATTTCAGTTACGGCATTATTGTAGAACAGAGGTTCTCTGTAAAAACCATAAAAGTGTCAGTCTCAGAGTAACACAAAGCGGTTTTACGGGTTAGTGGACGCAGAGGCCGATTTGAGTCTGCTCTCTAGAGTGAGTATGTGTGTGAGTGAGAGAGAAGCAAGGTTTTCTGTTCCATTGTTGTGCCTCTGGAAACTCTCCATGACTATGATATAAGCTCTACTCACTCCTGAGATCCTGTAGTGCCGAACGGACCATGCCTCTTCCTGCAGGATTACACAGTGCACATCTAGTTAAGTGTGTCACACTTATATGTACTGTCTGTGTCAAAAAGAGATTAGCTAACAAAATCAGTCTGTGACACAATGGCCCCGAAACAGGGATGATGTCCTCCTGTCTAGACTGTCTGTCTTTAACTCTGCTATGACCTTTCCAGTAACACACACACACACACACAAACACACAGAGAAAAAAAGAGATAGGACGTTGCTGACGTCAGATAATTTCAGTTTTTAATCTAGTTTTAATCACCCTCATGTTGTTTTAAACCTGTATGTGTCTTGTCTGAGGATGATGAATGGATGGATGAAGGGATACAAATAGTGGTATGAAGTCTAGATCTGGATGCACGGGATTTGACGTGTCATGACAATTGGCATTTTGCCGTTTGACAGGATTGCTTAAATGGAGAGGGTGCCATATGCCACGGGTCTTTTGGAGAAATGTCCAAAGTCCATCTGGAGGATAGCCATCCGAGCATTTCCCCTCAGTCCATGTGTCTTACATCGCAATGTGAAGAGTCCATTAGCAGAGCTCACAGCAAACTGACAGAGTCAATATTAGCATAGAACACACACAGACACACAAGGACGGACAGCCGCACATGAGGCGGCCCAGTGTGTCTTATTGATGAAGTGTAAACAGAGAGACTGTAAATGTTCATTCAGTGCAGTTTTCATTAGTCACTCATTCTGTAATTATGCCAGTGAGTCTGGCCAGCAACCAAAAGCTTTTGATTAACGATGATGTTTGAATGAACTAATAGCATTCTAACAGAAAAGGAAAGTCAAGATTGTTTAAAAGGAATATTCCTGGTTCAATACAAGTTAAAGTGACATTAAAACAGAAATTCTAATCATCTTTGCTTCTTTATTTTTTAAGAAAAGTTCATAAAAAGTTATGTTATTATAAAGGATTTTTTTTGTTTTTATTATTGATATTTAATTGGGGTTTTACCCATATTTTGAATGACACATTGTATTGTATTGTCATCATCCATCCATCCATCCACCCATCTATCCGCAACTCAGTCATCCATCCATCCATCTGCAACTCAGCTGTCCATCTGTCCATCCATCCGCAACTGCCATCCATTCATCCATCCATCATCTGCACCTGTCATCATCCATCCATCTATCTGCAACTCAGTCATCCATGCATTCCTCCATCCACAACTGTCATCCATCCGTCCACAATTCAGTCATCCATCCATCCATTCATCTGCAACTCAGTCATCCATCCAGCCATCCATCCATCCATCCATCCACAACTGTCATCCATCCATCAATCCATCGGCAACTCAGTTGTCTGTCCATCCATCCATCCATCCATCCAACCACAACTGTCATCCATCCATCCATCCATCCATCTGCAGATCAGTTGTCCGTCCATCCATCCGTAACTCAGTTATCCGTCCGTCCATCCATCCGCAACTCTCATCCATCCATCCATAACTCGTGTCTGTCTGTCTGTCCTCCATCCATTCATCCATCCATTCATCTGTCCGTCTGTCCATGGATGGAAAAGCATAGTAATTTGGATGGATTGGTGAGAACAGGAGATTTATATTCTGGCATTGGCATGACAGCATTGCTTTAAAAAAAAAATTTTTTTTGCCCCTCCTTTTCTGGGTTAGGCCAGTCCGTCTATCCATCCATCCATATGAGGTTGGAGCTTTACATTCTTTTGCTTTCTAGCAGTCATGCTGCAAGGGACTCGTCATGTGTGATCGTTTGCGTGTAAGAGCGTTTGTACAGTAAGTGTGTCCATAATCTACTCCCCCAAATGCAAGGCCCACAAAAGATCAGGGCCAAGCCACAGCATCACCACGGTATCTGTGATTTAGCACCAGCCAACGGGGAGGCTCCCTAAGGATTACCTCACTAGGGTTTTAATCGCTGTGGTTGCTGTAGCCAAACTGGCAGAGCTCCAGTGAAGAAAAAAAAATTCTATCAGCTCTAATGACTAGTGTTTGCTGGCACAAATAGTTATTTTTTCAACACTGCACTTTATAGAAGAGAGTTATGGGCCTTTAACACACATAAACTGACAATCACCAGGTCACACGAAATGAGAAAGGAATGTTAAATAAATGATGTTATAGAACATTTGATGATGAAAGACAGAAAGATCATAAACACTGCAGCGTTTGGCTTAGTCATGCATTCCACAGATTGAGATGTTCCGAGATCAGTAGAACTCCAGACGTGAGGATGTGAACTTTAAATGGGAAAATCAAGCCGAAATCATACCTTATAAATCTATCATACCCTTCTTTATATTATGACAGACCAGGGGCCAGTTGCACCAGTTATGCATAAGTTACAACGTAGCCTAGTTACTTACAACGTACGTACTTCTAAATATTTTTTAGTTGCACTGTTAAACTTGAAATGTAACTCTACATATAAACTAAACCCTTTATGGAATTGCATCAGTAATCTCATGTTAAACCTGAAAAATGAGAGAGTGATAAAGTTGACATTTAAACATCATTAACTATCATTATTTGTTTTTTGCTCCTTGTTAATGTCAAAATAGTTTTCTGAATGTCATTTACATATTAAATCCTGGATGAGAAATGCTATTTGAAGCCTTTTTTTTTTTTAAAGCTGATACATGTAACCGCATATTAATTGCATTTGTATAATATCAGTTAAAGTATCAGTTTTCCTAGTTACTTGCCAGTTCTACTATTATTATTACTATTATTTTTAATCTACAAGTGCAGATCAAGTTAGTTTGTAAAATCTCCCCACAAATTGTATTGAAAAATACTGAAGATGATTTTTCATGTTAGGCATTTTATTATGTCTTTTGAAGTGTAAAATGCCCATTTCTACATCTACACAATCAGCATATGTGACAAATGTAGTGAGCTGTGCAAATACATCTACTGATATTACTAGACACGTCTTCATTGATGTTACTGGAATCATTGGGTGTTTCGGGTCTTTCAACATCATACACCCTCATCCAAGTGACCCAGTTGATCAGAACCCAGCTTGTGTCCAGTTGGCGAATCTAGCTACTTTGCCCCCATGGATTTCCTCTCTTGAGCCATAGCCATCTTGAGGTTTTCTCTGCTGCTTCAGTGGTATTGTAGATGGCTCTTCTCCTCTTCACTCCATCGATGCCTAACTGACTGAAGGCTCTGAACAGGGATCGGGCCGCAAAGCCCCTGCTTCCGACGTCAATTGGGAGACACCTTGCTCTCCATCCTGCTTGTCGACACTCGCTGACCAGTCCCGCTTACTTGGCAAGCTTCCTTTCAAAGGCCTCTTCCAGGCGGTCTTCCCAAGGGACTGTTAGCTCCAACAAAACTCAGACAAGAGAACAACATCTGGTCTTAAGGTGGTGGTCCACCAACAGCTGGCAGTCCCTCGCAGTGGCCAAGATGCCTGCTGATGTTTTTGCAGCTGGTCTTGGCTGCTCTCCAGCTTTGATAAAGGTAATGGTTTTCTTGGAGAGGCAGGAGCGCTTGGCCCACTCGACTCCTGCAGCAATGGCTTCAGCGATGGCCTTCAGAACCTGGTCATGTCTCCACCTGTACCTCCCCTCTTCCAATGCCTTTGGGCAGCAACTCAGAATGTGCTCTAGTGTTCCAAGCCTGGTGAAGGTGTGAAGGTTTGATGGACTGGGAAGCAAATAATAAACTGCCTTGATCCGCTGTGGCTCTGCTTTCCACAGCTCCGTCCATGTCACTTTCCTCTCGATTGCATTCTCCCATCGTATCCAGGCACCCTGTTGCCTCATTCCCACTGTCCTGCAGGTTCTCTCCTCTTCGACCACTGCTCTCATCTCCTCCTGGACTATAAGCGATGCCTTTCCTTCCCTTTGGTGGTATCAATGTGGGGACCCAGTCGAGCCCTGCCTCTTGTTACCACTCCCACCAGCCTGTTGTGATGTAATCTGGCATCTGCTGGTTGAACAGCCCCCTCAGCCTTCCACTTCCGACCAGTCCTAACTTCAATTCCAGCCATTGCCACCTTTGGAGTATAGTATGCTGAGTTGTCCAGGTTATTTGTTTGAGTCCATCACTGGATATTCCCACTAAAGCCCTGTTAGGAAACTACAGTAATGAACATCCTTTCTGCTTATAGCTTTATTACACATTTTTTAAGTATTTAAATGTATTATGTTTAACAATAAATACTCTCTCACCACTGAACTGTCATTGGTCTGCTGTGGTATGTAATCCACTCTGTGGTATGTTCATTCCGCAATATTTGTATGCCGCTGGAAACCTGTCTTGGCTGTATTTTATGAGATGTCCATGTTTGACTTTTTTTCTAACTGATGACCTTTGGATTTGAGGAAAAGTTATGATGTTTACAAGAAAAAATCATCCAAACCCTTGAGGGCCATAAACATGAGGAGTGAGGAGAGGCTTTTAATGTGGTTTACCTAGTGTTTGCATCAGACCCTCATGTGTGTTTAAAAGAGATCAGACCCAGAGACTTTGAGCTGGGGTGGGTGGAGTGCAGAAACACCATAGAGATGCAGAAAGATTTGTTTGTTCGTTCGTTCGTTCATTAAAAGCGAAAGAACATTGTCTTTATGGGCTAAGATTATGGTTTGAGGTATATATAGGTGTAATCATACTAAGAATATACACTATTTTGATGGTCCACTTTAGACATTCTACAAACTATAAGTAACTTTGCAACTACTTGTCAACTAACTCTCATTAATTTGCAACTGCATGTCAAGTATTATGGTTAGTAGAATAAGTTGACATGTATTGGCAATGTTACTTATAGAAGAATGTCTGTTTTAGGAGCTTTAAAATAAAATGTTAGCAGATATTAAGTAGATGGCGTTCTAATACTCCAACGAGAGTTACTTGACATGTAGTTGCAAAGTCACATAGTTAATAGAATGTCTAAAGTGGATCATCAAAATAGTGTCATTATATATTATATTTAATGTTAGTTGAAAAAATTAAATGCCCATTTAGATGTAAGCGAAGTAAACATGCTGCGTAGTTGTGTTCAAGTGTGATGGATGAAACCCAGTGACAGACTTCCATCTGTTACATATCTTTTATTGACACAAAGAGTGAATTATAGAGAGATCTAGACAATACAAACGAGACCGCAGTAAAACTGTTGTTCAATACATTCCATCGCATTGAGGGAAATGATGGCACAACTGCAAGGTTTTTTGTTTTGTTTTTGTTTTTATCTGAAGGTTTAAATCAAGTTGATATTCAAGCAGTTGTGCTTCTTGTACATCATCATTCAATTATTTAATTGTACAACTGCAAAGACTTAGACAAAATTAACTATGTTACGCTCAAATGACTTTCAGCTGTTCGAGACAAAAGGATTATTTATTATTTCAGTGCAATGCATTAGCATGGCTGCTTTGTTCTATTGATTGTTTATATTTTTGTAAACTTCCCACTATAATATACATGTTTAGGGATAGAGCTACAGAAGGTCAAGAAACATATGTTACATGCAAGCTCCACAATTTTAGACTTTTACTGCATCGGTACTAATTTTACAACAGGTTTTACCAACCATCTGGGACACATTTTCATATTTCTCTTTTCTTGTAGCTGTGTATTTAAAGTAATTATGCTAATTGACACTCACATTTGTGTTTACTATGTTAATATGTATGATTAAGATATGACATGCAGAAAGTTGAATGAGTGTTGAGTATGGAACTGACCTGCCAAACACCAGCATTTGTGCTATAAATGATGAAATCTATAGTGTATATCTGGAGGCTCTGAAGCATATGTTGTAGTTTAAGTGATATTGCTCCCAACTGTACCGTACACCGGCCTACCATTACAGCAGTAGAGCGACAGACCATGATGGATGGGAGGAATTATCTACACCATTACCTTATGCCATCCACTCTATTTGCCCCACTGGGTCTATCATGTACAATTGCACAATTGTGCTCCAGACGTGCTGTCTCATGAAACTACCCATCATGCATAGGGAATTCAATCTTCATGTCCACACATTTCTTTCTGTCTTTGCTTGCTCGCGTTCTTAATTGCACCATCCTTATTCAATTAGACACTTGCTGTTTACAAAAGACGTCCCCACCAAATGTGTGGGAAAGTGGGAAAATGAAAATTGCGCATCTGTTTTTAAATGCATTCACTTAACAGAATAAGAGAACAACATCATTTTCAACTTTAAAAAATGGGATTTCAAAGTGCAGGTTTTTGATAATGATACAAGTATTAATCTCCGTGTAAACTACGAATATGTGAATTTGTGAAAACGGTGACATCATACATATGTGTATTACTTGTTCAGTCTATAGGTGCGTAGTGTTTCTTTACAAAAGTGATATCGCCAACTACTGGCCTGGCAGCATAATACAGCATTTTTCGTAATTTCACAGAACGTTAAAAGCAAAGGGGGGAAACATTTATTTTAGTACATCATTCTAATACATACCGAAAGAAAAAACATTTGTTTGAGTGCATCTCTGATTGAGTGGATATTTGAATTTTCCACTTATGGAATATTGTTTCTGCCTCATAATAAAGAAAATAGGAGGTATATCCAACGCTATCTCACAGCCAATTTGTACGTATTATACGAGGTAGTTAATTCATACGACTTCACTTGTACGATTTGTGCGATTTGTCTAAACCCCAGTGACGGGTAGGTTAAGAGGTGGGATTAGGGCTAGGTCATTTGTACGAATTCATACGAATTGGGCAACTCGTAAAATATGTACGATATAGCAAAAATCATACAAATTCATACAAGTGAGGTCATAAAAATGTGTACAAATTAGCCACCTCTTTAAATATATACAAATTGCCGTTCGATAGGGCTGGTGTATTTCATAATTTTGAAAAAAGAAACTTGCAATTGAGAGAAATAGAGTCAAATAATGAGTTTTTTATTTCGCAATTCGGACTTTATAACTTGCAAAAACAATTTTATAACACAGTTGTAAGAAATGTATTCAGAATTACGAGATATAAACTGGCAATTGCGAGAAATTCTATATTTTGCAATTCTATATCTTGCAATTATCTTTATTTTTATTCTGTGGCTTAACAAGCTTAATAGTATCTTCAAATCACAGTAATATTTATCCCAAAAATATGTGAAAAACAGATTTTACTGTTAATATGAAGGTTTTTGAGTTTGTTTTGGGGCAAAGTGTTTGAAGGGGAAAAGAAATGTACTAACTAATTTCCCTTGATTAGATTGCAATTTGCTGATTATGGTTAGCATGTCATGTTTATGTATATAATGGTAGAAATATAGTATACACATGGTTGTGTGTTAATTTAGAAAGTAGATTAACGTGTTTGGGTAAAAACAGTAATAATCTTTACAATCTTGTGTGTAAGAGTCTACTAAAATTTCATGCTCCATGATTATTATTCTTGGTCTAAATCTATAGATCCATATTTCTGGGCATACAGCTGTGGAGGTTGTTTAATCCGCACTCAAGATCGGCCAAATAAACTGTAAACAGTGGTCCAATTATTCACTAAGCCAGTTGGAGAGAAACTGTGATTAGGCGAAACGTTCCCCATGTGTACGCTTAGTTCTTTTTATGGGAACTGTGCTGCCTTTGATTACAGCAAACACATCCACAGATAGTGGAAACTCATTTCCCTGTGTAAAGTGACTTTCACTCAGTTAACCCATGCTGCAGTCAGAGAGTCAGTGCTTGACTTGTGTTGTGATTTTGTGGTGGGTATTTTTACTTGTTCATCACTGGGAAATATACTGCAAGGATTCACGTAATTACTTTCCCCTGTAGCATTATGATGGTGATTGTGCAGCATAACAGAATGTGATGATGGGTATTTTCTGTCATAGTGTTCAGAAATGTTGATTGGACAACAACAGTAATTATACACTAACGTTAAGGGTCAGTAAGTCTCTTATTCTCACCAAGGCTGCATTTTATTTGATCAAAAATACAGTAAAAAAAATCCTTCAGAAATCATTCTAATAGGCTGATTTGATGCTCAAGGAACATTTATTTTTATCAACATTGTGCTGCTTAATATTTTTGTGGAAACCCTTGACCTGAGGATTCCTCAGTAAAGTGTTTATTTGAAATTGGAATCTTTTGTAACTTTATACATGTCTTTACTGTCCCTTTTGATCAATTCAATGCAGCCTTTCTGAAATCTGAAATATTACTGACCCCAAACTTTTGATATTGCTTCAATGCACCATATTTCAAAGAAGCGCTCAAGCGCATGTGCTCTATATAATATTAAAAATAGGCTGACAGCTTACAGTAGTTTTTTTTTTTAATCATAAAAAATAGTAAACAAAAAAAAAACACTTTAAAGTATTAACAATTATAAAATAAAAAATAATACTGATAAATGAAAGAAAAAAAATCAGTTAATCAGTTAATTTTATTCTCTTGACACAAGATGTTAATTTAATATAAATATTTTCCAGATTATAATTTACACATACCTTTTTTTCACGGTATAAATGAGTTTTTTTAAACATGAAATGTACAGTAGATGTGTCTATATTTTAGGAACGTCTCCATGGCATCAAAACATTTCAGAAAAAATCAGATTTGATCATGTGTTTGAATGATACAAAACACAGAAGTACTTCAAAAGCAATATAGTAGTACACTAGAATAATACAATTACACTGTTATAAAGACAGTTTGATTCCCTTTTCTCTCCATGCAGGACTTGAACCACATAGGATTAGTAAATGATGAAACCCGAAAAAGTTCAGTCTTGGGTAAAATAATGACCTGAACACGACACCAGTGACATTTTGGTGGTAAAGGCTAAAAGCCGCTATGGTCCTTGAACTGTAAATCGCATTATATCCAGGTTTAAAATATATTAATGCAAAATGCATGTTCCACTAACCTAGAAGATGACTAAATGCTAGAAATCCAATTCTTCAGCACATTTAGATTCTTTATGCTCTCCCAAAAAAGGCCTCTCTCTCTTCTCTCTGTGCATACTTAGGGGTATTTCAGATGCTTTTAAAATAAAAACATGAGTATGGACCTGCCCCGAAGGCACCAGCATGCCAGCAGGCTCCATGACACCCCTGTTTCTCATTTTGGATAAATACAGCCATTCTGGACACCGACATATGGTTCACGTTTAAGAAGCACATGTTTCAAGACTTGTTGAAGCAAATGCCCCACCGGAGATATCCTAAACAATAGTTTTTCAGATGGGCCTGTGCTTTTTGAAAGTGCTGATGAGCAAATGGTGTGTCCTGTTTTGGGAATACTCATCTTCATGATTCAAATGAAAACTATTTTAAGGGCTTTTAAGAAGATTTTGAAGCTTTGGTGCACCGGAATATTTTTTTTCGAGATGAGAAGTTCTTGCCAGAGCCTCAGTTTCAGTTTTTATCCTATCATATAGAAAATCCTCAGAAAACCACGCAGAACTTATTTTTTTAGTTGTTTTTTTGGCAGGTGCAGAGGTATTAGTTGGGCTTCTGTCTGTCCCACATCTTACATCTGACCCTTCAAATAATACCAAACAATGCTTGTAGTCTAAAGATCAAGACAATGACTTTGGTGCTTCAGATGGTTTTGATTTGGGCTTCATGAGGATTGATTTCAGTTTTGGTTTTTGTCCCGATTGATGGATACAGTAGATCCTGAAAAGATGACGTATTGAGTATAATACAACAAAGATAAACGCATGTATAATACTTGATGTGGCCAAAGAAGCCTTGTTTTAAGACTGATTTTCTGTGTAAGTTGACAACGTGTCTCTTAATCCAGACATTTGACTATCTCTATAATGTATGGTGCATATTGTTGATTTTTCTGGTCAAGAAGTGTCAGCTTCTTTTTAACCTTCAAGTTTTGCATGACTTATTCATTAATTTAACAAGATTCTATGATCATTCTTTTGCCATTTTATTTGATTTAAAAATACAGTAAAAAAAAACTGTGCCACCCGCATAACTTATAAGGGAGAGTATTAAATTAATTCTACACAACAATACGCTATACCATTAAAAAGGCCCAAATTCACGCTATGGGTTATGCCAATGGGTCAGTTGGGGGGAGGGGCAGAAGAAAATATTTAACATCAAAAAAGTCTCACTTCAGTCTACTGTAAAGATCTAATTTAACTTTGCAACACCAACAATAGAAGATGGTCTTCAAACTGGAGCTGTTTCCATATACTCGCAAATCCCTGCCACACTCCCTTCTCATAATTCACAACGCAAGTTAAGAGTAGCTGGACCACAACATGCGCCTGAGGGCTGTTCTGGCCCCTCAGACTCCAGGGGTGCAGAGAAATTGGATGACCAACGAGGAGGTCTTTTCTTGTTAGCGAGATTTATTGTTTTTTTCCGCTGAGTAAATGAATCAACAAACATGGCATCTCCCCCTGTGAAGTGGTTCAGGCCTTCATGCACCCTCTAAAGTACAGTGCCTAAAAGTTATCAATTTCATTTGAACAGCAAGCAAATCATCCAAATTTGAAGTTTATACAGGTTTGGAATGGTTTGAAAATGGTGAGGAAATGTATTGTAAAGTTGGAAGTGTAAAGTGCATCTATATCAGGAAAAATGATTGTATTATTATCAGGGGAGTTTCCTCCAAGGAACGTGGGGAGGGGAAGCATATCTCATGACTCCCCTGAGTTTTAACAGATCCCCTGAATCATGTTGTGTGTTTAGTGGGTATAAATGAGAAGAAATGAGGAAAGTCATTGAGGAGGCATTGCCTTCATCTCTCAATGGGTGCTTCTCAAACGGAAGGCTGCGTCCTAGTGAGGCTGCATATCTCGGCTGCAAGTGCCGCCGAAGGCCTTCTCAGTTTGAAGGATCCTTAAAGGCAGCCTTCATTTTGCGTCATTTATTCTGCTCATTTTGAAGGATACATCAAGAGTATCCTTTGTGTCCTCCAATTACCCACAATCCTTTGCACACATTTTACGGAGAAAAAAAAACTGTGTCGGCACTGAGCTTGTCTCAGTTCATTATGAAATGTAACACAAAAATAATGTTTTTGGAGATGAATGCATACATATTATTTCTTATTTTGTTGTAAATGAATCACTTGATACTAAACTTCCACTGGGCGACCAACTTGTCATTCACTGTATTGCATTGATAGAAAGGCACTTAATATAAAGATTATTAGGAAACACTTTAGTTTAGGGACCAATTCTCACAATTAACTAGTTGCTTATTAGCATGCATTTTACTAGGAAATTGGCTGTTTATAGTACTTATAAAGCACATTATTCTACATGAACATATTCCACATACATTAATCCCAATACCTAAACTTACTTACTATTAATTGTGTGTTTATTAAGGCACTCCGCACTCGCAAATCTGTCTAAATGAATAAATAATGGTGTTAATGAGAAGACAGCTCAGAAAACCCACCGATTTGTACATATCACCACTTTCAAAATCAAACCAAAGCTGGAATCAATTGAAAACACAATCAGTGAGGGTTTTTAGTGAGCCATCTGCTTGTTGAAATTAATGGTATCTGCGTCTGTGACCATCAAGACACCTGCAGTGTTTACCAGATTTGAAGATTTGATGATAGAAAAATACGTTGAAAAATAAGTTGACTATTAAAAAGAACAGCTGAACATTATTCACGAATAAAATGAACAAATAATTACATTGTTAGTGAAACTACTAAATAGAACTGTATTGCTTGTTGTTTTTACTTGATAGTGTAAGTAATGCTTATTTATTTAACTTGAAAAAGTCAACATAGAACATTAATTTCCTTTTTTTTTTTACTGTAAGGTCTTTGCCTCATTTCAGAATGCCACTAATTATTTTGTCTTTGTTTCTTTGTTTGTGTGTGAGAAACTGTATTTTCTCCTGCTTTCCTTCTTGCATAAGGCAGTTTGATCATACTTCGTAATACAAGAGGCCCACTTTCCACATGCCAGCCAGAGAACTATCGATTTCACGAGGCCCCTGTAGCTTCAACACGCTCGAACACATGAGGTCAGCGTAATCAGCCCACCCTCGCTGTCTCCGTTAACTCTTCTCTGCCTTCCTGTCAGTGGACTAGACTCAGTGGCTCTGATATGATAGATGGCTCCTCGCTGACTATGAAAAACTTTCTCTCTCTGACAGGTGCAAACTAATATTATTCCTCCTTGCCCTCTAACTGATACCTATGTCACATATGGGAGGCTTCGGTGTCTTGTAACGTTGGCTCTTTTAGTTCCGGTCTCCTCCTGCATTAAAGGTTCTTACTGTAAACCTGCTAAAGACAGCTACAGGGATGATGGTAATGCAAGAGTGTGTTAATAGTTGCAGAGATAGAGGAAGCGGCAATGGGACACTGATGCAGGCTCAGAACAGAAGATTGTTTGTACTAGAAGCCATCAAAGCTATCAGACAGGTTCCTTCCTTCCTTCCAAACTTCCTAACTTCCTTCCAAACTTCCTAACTTCCTTCCAAAATTTCTTTTTTCCTTCCAAAATTTTTTTTTTCCTTCCAAAATTCCTCTTTTCCTTCTTTCTTTCTACAAAACCTGATGTACTGTGTCAATATGGTTCACATTCTTGCGAAACGATTGTTTTCCTCAGACATGGAAAAACTTGTTTGTTTTCTGGACTTTGGCAATTCTTGTGGGAATCTTGCTTTATGATACTATGTTTCAAATTAAGAGTAAATTAAGCAAAGCACATGGTTTGTTCTCTGTCTGGAGTACCCGTTCTGCAATCAGTTTGGTAACTCAAATGTCTCCACACCCTGCTAGTTTGGGAAATAAACATCATTGCCCAACCCTTTAAAATGTCTGGCAGATATCCTGATTTTTCATCCCTCAATTCTGATTGAACTCTGCTATTGCTTTTACGTCACAGTGAGGGTGTTTATGGTGCTTCGGGGCGCAGAAGTGTTAGTCAGAGTTGCTAACTATCCAGCCCATATGTCAGACTGGATCAGATTGTGGCATAGGGACATAGTGTTCCCCAGCTGTGGTCATCACTTAGAGAAACTCAAAGGAGACTATCCGCATATCATTTAACATACAGTAAGAGGACTACTAATGATGCTCAAAGATACACTAGATGAAAACAACAAAATTACTGATACACGTACATTAATAAGGATCTTTGTTTCATCAAACATAACGAAAATAAGAATACAAATTTGTGTAATGACATTAATTAAATGATTTTGATTAATACACCTGAAAATAAGATGGCATGTAATAAACCTGTAATAAACATGTAATACAATTAAATGTTTTAAAACTGTAATTGAGCTGTGAGAGCTGGAGCTGAACAGTGAATGAACACTGTTAAGTGTGATATTTATGAATATGCTCTTTGCATAACAACATACTAAAACATGACGCTGAGTTTTTGTTCAAATGTTCAAATATTTAGTTCAATTTTGTACTTTCTCGTCAAACTTTTTGTCGAATTGAAATTAAATTTAGTCAGCGTAAAATTGCTTAATTATTGAATATAACATGACAAAATATTAAAGGATATTTTCGTCAAAGGACAAAAACGTTATAAAAAATAAAAAATAAAATAAAATAAAAAGATGTAAAAAGATTAATACTAAATGTCAGCTTACCACCAGCTTAATGCTGGTTGGTTTTAAAGGGGTGGTCGATCAGCTTTTATCGAAGGCTTGATTGTGTTTATGGGGTGCACTGTAACATGGGTTCATACTTTGTTTAAAAAAAGGCATTATTTTTCACACATTTTATCTTTATTCTACAGCGCTGTGTCCCTTCTCGTAAAAATGGTCTGTTGGTTCTATGAAGCCCCTCCCTCAGAAATATGCAATTGCTCAGATTGGTTAGCTGGCCCAGTGTGTTGTGATTAGCTAACTGCCTAGTGCACATTGTCCGGAAATGTCACGCCCCTACCACGGGTAGTTGCAAGTGCTTAGGTGTATTGTAACAAACAATTGCGTCAATATTGCCTTATCAATTTGAGCCCGATTCAGACCCAGAGAATATTACTGAAGAGGATCGAGCAGAACCTGTGGAAGAACGGCTGTTACAGGACGTTTCAGAAAGGTATTTTTATTTGTAGTTGTCTCATACTTTGTAGATACCCTGTTATTTGTAAATGCTACTAATGTTTAGTTTTTGGTATATGGTTTTAGCCTTATTAAAGCTTTAGTACAGCAGAGTTATAGTCCTTAAAAAGCAATTTCTTTAAAAGAATATATCTCCCTTTGATTTGAACATGATTGCCTTGTAGCCTTTTTTCATAATTATTTTAACAAATGATACTACAGTTCTCGAAGGGATTACAGACTGTGGATCTACAGTGATCTCTACTGACTGTATAGCATCTTTAGTTTTGTCTTTATAGAACGAGTGAAGCCAAATATCTGTCACCAGAACGATGAGACCATTGCGAAGACTAACCATGGATTTATTACAGTGGCCATATCAAACACAGAACCATGTTTAGCGTGCCTGCATTTTTACTGATCACTTAAACACCAAAAAACACTAACATTTGAAGTTCGCTAGTGGGATTAAAAAGAAGTTTGTGTGTGTGTTTGTCAGATAAGTTTGAATTGGCAGTTAGGTAACTGGCTAGCGGAGCCAGACTGCGTTTCCCTTTGTTTACGTCCTTGCTACAGCATAAAAATAACGATAGAAACTATTCATGGAAAACAAATCAACAAAAAATAAAACATTTTTACAGGTTGTGGCCCATAAACAACAGTCTCTACTTTTAAAGTGGAACTGCTCCATCTTTAAGGACAAGCTTTTTTGCAAATCCAGCATTGAACTTGCGCTGATTGAGGAAGCTGTCCTCTGTAAAACGTGCAGCACAGAGAGCTATATTTGGATTATAATGTTCAGGAACTGAGTTAAAAATAAGTTCCCTAAATCCAGCATCCATAGAAAGGCCGAACAAAGAGGACATCCATTCGGGATGAAAATTACAGCGTTTCGACGGCATGGCAGCAACACTACTACGTAACTCAAATAACTACATAACAAAAAAAAGCAAATTACATACAACACATTCCGAGGCATGAACTGAAATTAATAACTGGGAATTTTATTAACGTTAAATCGTCCTCCCGTTTTCACCTCAAAATTTTGGGTGGGCTGTGCCTCCCCTGAAGAGCCGCCACTAGCTAAATGTCTTACTGAGTTTGACATAGTATTGGTCATAGACATGAGATCATTCAGCCATGACATCCACATCCGTGGTGTTACGCTGGGAATTCTAACCATCTACCCTCCAGTTAGTGGTATTGAGGGTTTAACCACAGAACCACAGAGTGACTGAAGCATCCTGTGAGAAAACCAACTGCTCTGTCACTATCTATAGGTCAATGAAATCTCCCATTCGTGGAGGTCTAAGCAGCAGACCCAAACCAAGAACACCTAAATGTGTTCAGTTCTGCTATTTGGATTGGCTGAGAGCTGGCCAGTTGAGATAATGTTTTGAATCAGACTCGACTGCAGTATTTTTGGGTTGAGAAAATTGTTGTATGAGGTTATTGATGATGAATGGTAGTGTGCAAAGGGTTTCCTGTGGCTGCAGGATGAGAGTGGAGAGTTTAAGGGAGGTTAAGGGCTACTGGGGCAATGTGCATGAACAATAATAGTACAAGGAAAGATTTAAGATGTATTTTGGCATCTCGTTTGCTATGTGAACGTTCTGTTCAGTGTTGGTTTTCGTTAATGAAATACCCAGAGACTGTATTTAAGAACAGGACAATAAACTCACCAAAACGTCTAATCTGCACTGATTGCATGCAGTCCTATACACAGTTCCATGACTGAGACTTATTTTTTGGCATTATAAAATTGGAAATGATTTCAGATTTAACTTTGTTTATTTTTCTTACTTGCGTGATTATGTCCATGTTTGGATTTGTATGTCCAATATGCTCAATTACACAAGCAGCTACAAAAACAATTGTGTGATAAATATGTACTTAAAATCCATCATCTCTGACAGGTCTCTTTTTTTTTAAAAAAAGTCTAAGTTAGATGCATAATTTATGTTTCTGATTTCACCATAGGCGATGAGCCATTGTGCAAAGGCTTTGCATCATATGAAAGTAAATTTGGGAATACTGTAAGTAGCATTTATGGGAAGTGTTACTACTCTAGAGTACATTTGTACTCATACTGTACACACAGTGCTCCTTAATAGTTGATAATGCCGGTTCCTCTCCATGAAGCTGTCATTTCATTGGGCCGGGTCCGGGAAACCCTGCATCTTCTATTCATAAGACCCAGCTGTTTACCACGGTGTAAACATGGTCTAGTAACATTCGGGAACATCTTGTACAAGACTGCCAGCGGTGATCAGAACATGGAGGTCTCATTTATACATTTCAGCTGCACAAACGACAAAATGGATATTTCAGTGATAATGGCAGGCTTTTGGACTCCATTAGATTAAGTCATGCCACATGTAAGATCAAACAGTCCAGACTCTCTTCCCTTTCTCAAAGCTTGCATGGTAGCTCTAAAGGTGTTTTTCTACACACCCGATTCCAAAAAAGTTGGGACACTGTACAAATTGTGAATAAAAACAGAATGCAATGATGTGGAAGTTTAAAATTTCAATATTTAATTCAGAATACAACATATCAAATGTTTAAACTGAGAACATGTATCATTTTAAGGGGGAAATAAGTTGATTTAAAATTTCATGGCATCAACACATCTCAAAAAAATTTGGGACAAGGCCATGTTCACCACCGTGTGGAAAGAGATGATGTCTGGATGGGAGCATATGTTGTTCTAGATCTTGGATATACCTTTCAGCATTGATGGTGCCTTTCCAGATGAGTAAGCTGCCCATGCCACACGCACTCATGCAACCCCATGCCAGAGATGCAGGCTTCTGAACTGAGCGCTGATAACAACTTGGGTTGTCCTTGTCCTCTTTAGTCTGGATGACATGGCGTCCCAGTTTTCCAAAAAGAACTTCAAATTTTGATTCATCTCGGCACAGAACAGTTTTCCATTTTGAATAGGAATATCCTGTAAGTTTCAGAACTCAAAACTAGTCCAAAAACTGCGGTTACTGAAACCAAGCCCAGAGAACGAATTATTTTAGAATATGCCTATTTGTGACCCTGGACCACAAAACCAGTCATAAGGGTAATTTTTTTAAAGGACAATATTTGGCCGTGATACAACTAATCTCTATGAAAATCTCTATTCTGAGGGTGCAAAAAAATCTAAACATTGAGAAAATCGCCTTTAATGTTGTCCAGATGATGTCCTTAGCAATGCATATCACTACTAATAATACTGTATATTTTTTTATATATTTACAGTGGGAAATATGCAAAATATCTTCATAGAACATTTACTTAATATCCAAATGACTAAATAATTAAAATCGATAATTTTGACCCAAACAATGTATTGTTGGCTATTGCCACAAATATACCCGTGCGACTTATGACTTATTTGTGGTTCAGGGTCACATTTATGATATCATAGATAGGTAAAAGACATCTACATCGTTGACAGTTTGTGGAAAAATACAGTCGGTGCACAACCTTCCTTCTGGCGCTGGATTTGCAGAGAGACTGAAATTTTAAAAACATGCTACGCCTTCTATATTGGAACCGACAGGAATGGCGCAACGCACTTATGTGAGTGAAAAGTTTATTACTTTGTCACTATTGCTTTGTTATAGATCGTTTGATATCTGATTATGTGTACGTGTCTAACCCAAATCACCAGTGATCAGTGATTTCTTACATATCATTTTTCATGTACAGTCAGACGTCCTCAATCATTTACTGTATTGGTGTTTATGTGTCAGTAAAACAACCAGTTGCTTCACATTGTTTAGTAGGATAAAAATAATCTGTTATTTAAATATGATTAAATTAGAACGCGATCAATGAATGCTCCATTTACAATCGCTGGAGCTGTTTATCAATAACTGAGTTCTGGACTCTTGCCAAAACTTCCGTTATAATCAATGAATCTCTTATTTACATTGTGTTTGAACTGTTAGTTATGATGAAAGCAATCATTAGTGTGCAGAAATTGAGTTAAAATGACAAGACCACTGCATTCATATGCTCAACATGTCTGTGATCAGCTACAGTGCTCATCACTGCAAATCTAAATGCTATAGATCTAAATATAATGCTATAATCAACAATGTAATAGTAAAACATGCTTTTCGAAAGAGTCCCTCATGTAATACTTAGCTATTTCATATGTAAAGAAGATGTTAGCCAATCACAGCAGTGGGTGTTTACACTGAAGTCTCACAGCAGACACGCCCCTTTAAACAGAGCGTTCAAAACAGAGGGCTTAAATCAGGGTATAAAAATGCCTTTTATTTATAAATTATGACCATTTTTGATGTAAAAATCATACTAACATTATAATTTCAGACCAGGAAACATTATAAAACAATAAAACAATGCAGTTCATGACCCCTAAAACTTAATGAAAATGTTAGGAAAATGGTCTTACAACTAAATTGTTAGCTGTGATTATACATCAAAGTATTTGGCTTTTGACAAATATGAAAGGTCTGTTTTCTGCTGGAAAATGTTGAAAGTCTGAAAAAGGTCTTCTGGGAAATGGTGAATCATTTTGTGAACATGAAAGCCGTATTCCTTGTATAGATGCTTCAGGCACAGCAGTGGTGTGTGTGTGTGTGTGTGTGTGTAATGATGTTTTACAATTAGAATGAGCTGGAGTCTTCCTGCTCAGTCACCATGTGGAAATGTTTTAGTGAACAAGGTATCAAAGTGAGACACCTGCAAGACATTAGGGGCAAAGTTCTGCACACTGATGAGTGAGTGTGTTTTGGTTGATGAAGGAGAACTGCAAAGTGTACATTGATGTGTTTTTGTCCATACAGAATGTCCCACAAAATTCCACACCTGCTGTAAATTACACGCAAGCAGAGCACATACACACATGACAGATACAGTTTTAGATCACCAGAAAAATAAAGCAATGCAGCGTAACACCAACAAGGTGCTGGCGAGACATGCAGCTGCACTGAACAGTGTAAATAAAACCCTAATTTCAGCTCACTCCTGGCTGTCCGTGACAGCTCTTCCTGTCTAAATGTAAATGTCTGGAAGAGGGCTGTCAGAACAGGGTTTACTCCACCATGAGGGTTGAGATGGTAGTATGCATAAGCTTTCACCTTTGGAAATGACATAATTATTATTTTCTCTAAAGTACAGGAAGGTAACCAAGTTTTTCATTTACTGACTTGGAAGAAAAAACATGGAAGTGTCTGACACATGACGCATACATTATAAACATATTTATACAAGTAAGTGGCCCCAAAATATTTGGACTCTTAAGTCACACTTAAAAATGCAGTGTCTTTGCATTAAACATCAAATCCAAGTGGCAAGAGCTTTCAGGACTAACTTCACTTTTTTGCATTGACTTTTAACCAATGTTAAGTGTCATTTTTAGTGAATGTATGAAGTCAGTTCATCTCAAGTTCATGCAGGCATCATAGCAGGTGTAGTTCATCACATTAACTGTGAACATGTTACACTTTTATATTTGACAACCAAAAGTGTCCAAATACTGAACAGAATATCTGTTGTGGACATTCTATGGACTTTGTGCCTTTGGCTCTTACTTTATATTGTTGACTATATTCTAAATAAACTACAAATATATATATATATTTCTTTTGTCCTTAGCTCCCACTCCCACAAGATTCAATCATTCTGTGGCTCATTATGTGGTTCTTTTGTTCTCTCAAGTGTAAATCACAGTATTATTCATGATCGTAACAAAAAGTGTCTTACAAAATTTAAATCAATGTATTGTTCTATGTGAATGAGTAGGCACAATGGTTCTCACATCAGTTTGAAGCAAAAACTCTGGGCAGCAACACCCATTAGTCAAAAGTCTTGTGGACATATAATTACTGTGCGTTTAAAAAAAAAGTTTTTTAACCATGTATAAACGTTATTCTCTCAAAAATACAAGCGTGTACATACATGTTGCTCACATATTATGGTAGCCCAGTTTGTGATGAATACAGTGTAATGACACTGTTGCAATTTAATATGTTTATAAGCAACTGGAAAAAGCACAAATGTCAGAGCATGTCAAAACTTCTAAAGGGCCCCAAAACTGTGCAGACACGTAAGAGTTAAAACCTTTAAAATCTTAAAATCTTTTTGAAAGTCTGCTTGTGCTAAATCGCTTTAAAATAAATGCAAAATATTATTGTGTATCTAATGAAAGACATTTTGAAGTGTGTGTTAAGCGTCCAAATACTTCCAGTGCCATTATAAATACACTAGCCATGAAGAATTGAGATTTATCTTCAAAGCTCACTATCATTAGTAATGGCTTTAGTAATTCACCTTACCCAAAAAGCTAAATGTTGTTGTGGTTTTTCTTTTGGCTTTACTGTACTTGGTCATTTGTTTTGCTTTCTGTTACAATTTAAGTTTGTTGGTGTTTCATTTTTCTGATTTTAATTGATTTTCCACATATACTGCATAGCAGAGTTTTATAATAAAAATAAAAAAATGCTGGTAATTACAATCATATTCAATTGTAAATAATATTAGAACTCTAAAGAAGAAATAAACAACATGCTGCAGCTGTCCGCTTTGAGCGTTTCTTGGATTTGAGCATTAATTAATTGTGTGGTCTGTGTGTGTGGTTCAGGTACCTTATGTTAAGGGACTAAATGTCTCCACAAAGAGGGGAATTGTATAGGTTTCCAAGAGGAAAACAGCTTTTTATTCATACTCAAACGTATATAACTCATATAAAACAATCAAACTTTTGTTTTGTTTTGTTTGTTTGTTTAAAATGTAAAAATGCACAAATGTTTCTGTGAATTTTTATGGTTTGGGGTTAGAATATTTGTACATGAGTATAAAAATCCTTATGTCTTTGGAAAGTCCCCCTAAAACATGAAAGCTAAACATGTGTGTGGTTCAGATATACCCTAGGGACAAAATGTCTCAATATCCGAAAACCTTGTTCTTGTGGGGACATTTTTTGGTCCCCATGAGGAAAACAGCTTGTAAATCATAGTAAGTGATGTTTTTTGAAAATGTAAAAATGCAGATATTTTGTGTGATGGCTAGGTTTAACGGTAGGGTTAGTGTAGGGGAATAGAATTTACCGTTTGTACAGTATAAAAACCATTATGTCTATGGAAAGTGCCTATAAAACATGAAAACCGCGTCCGTCATGAATAGAGCCCGTTTACACTATGGGAAAGCAGGAAATTTCCCTGCGTTTTGACCTGCCATTTACACGCGCAGTTTTTATCCCAGAAAAGATTATTTGAAAAACTCCGGCCAAAGTGGAGATTTCTAAAAACGCCGGTTATGTGTTGCCGTGTCAATGGGGAGAAAGCGGGGTTTTAGGTTCTCAAACGTCACATTATGCACCAGAAAATGCTTACGTCATGTGTGCGCCCTATGTTTACAGTTTGTGTGATCATGGATGCTGTTAAGGTGATACTCATTTTTACTTTTGTGCAACGCTTTTGGCCTGTTTGCATTTGCAAACACAACTGCTTTACTATATCGAGGAGCAGAGGCGAAGGAGTACACGAAAGGTCAGCATGCTTTCCCTTCCAAGACGCCAAAGGAAAGGAACAGGAAGTCGCTCGTGCTATTCGTTGTTGTCGATTTTGAGGATTCTGATTGGCTTGCATGGCTTTATCCTTCTTTTATTTGCGGAATCACACGGCGTACACTTACACGCGGAATCACAAGGCGTAGACATACACGCGGAGATGATGGTTCGTTTCGGCATACACATACACGCGGAAAACACACGGCGTAGACATACACGCGGATAGTTCAAAATGAGTACAGATAACACGCCATTTTGGCCTTCAGAAAGTGGCGTGCATGTTTACCCAAAGTCATGATCTCATGTTGGTATAGCCTACATCTATGGAGAGTCCCCACAGAGATAGTGAACCAGACGTGTGTGTTGAAAGCGAATGCTCAGAGGAAATGAGACATTGGTGCTATCGGGGCAGACAGCCGAACGATGAGCAGAGGTTCCGCTGGGTTCCTTGAAAACAGGAAGACCTGCTGATTGACTACGGCCTGGGGAGTTCAGAGGGCTGTGTGTTCAGAGGGCATCCTGTAGCTATATACAGCTTATTACTATTTGGTAAACAGGAAATTAAATCATAAAGTTTCAGGAGTGACAACGGCATTTAAATGACGTTGTTTCAACACATATTATACGTGTTGCCATGTCCACATATTATACGTTTAGGGCTTGTTGTTTATGTGTGACTCATAAAGCGATGAAGAGTGTGGTTGTCACTACAGTAAATTCCTGAACTTTGTCTGTACAGAACAGGATTTAGCATTAAAAGGTGAATTAGCAACTGAATTTAGCTGCAGTGCACATGTGGCTAAGATAATTTGATATTTTTATGACAAGATTAGTTTAAAGGTGCACTATGTAGGATTTTTGCAGTAAAATATCCAAAAACCACCAGGCCAGTGTAATATATTTTGTTCAGTACTTACAATATCCCAAATGTTTCCAACTATTTGTAAATTGTGAGAAAATTGCTATCTTTACCAATGAACCGGGACGTGTGAGCATAGCGTGTGAGGGAGTCGCCTGTCAATTACGTCATATCTGCGTTACCTTCGTTTTCACAGAGTAACATCATATCATCATTTTAAACACACTTAAATGTATCTAATATAATAAGCGTTACCTCATACTCATGACCGGAAAAGCGGAGATTGCGCTGGCGACTGTGTGCCGTCATAGTAAAAGTCTGGCTTCTCGTGAGCAGTGTGTTTTGCGCAACAAACTCTCCAGCAGCCTTACTCAGCTCCAACAGCACTCGCCCCTGCTCTGCTTCATACTACAGTAAGGGTAATAATCCATGAACATGATTTCTGCTCGAGTCTTATTCCGATTCTTTTCCACCGGCTGTGAGGTGAAGACCACATGTCCCAAGATTCTGCGCTCAAACTTGCCGTCATCAAACTACGCCTTTGTTTTGAATAGGTGCCCTCTAGCGAACGGAAAAGCTGCATAGTGTACCTTTAAGCTGTAATTCATTAATTATTTTAAGGCAAGATTAGTTTAGGTTGTTAAATGTGGTTTGACTCCCCAAAAATGTAATTATATTTATGAATAAATAATTCAAGATATTTGTTTAAAAAAAAAAAAAGATTATACTTTATTAATTGATGGTTATAAAATTTGACATTTTTGGAGCCTATTTTTTTCTTGAAAATGTTTTTTCAAAACCAACATTAATGCAAAAAGTGTATTTCTAGGAACTTAGCATGTGTTTAAAACAAGATAAAACAAAACATACATTGTATAAATATATGTAATAGTAAACATATACTGTATGTGTGTGTACGTTTGTATGTGGCTTTTTTTTGTGGCTCCCAAAAGCATGGTCATGGTGTACAAATGAAAAGCATGCGCTTGTTTTCAGTAGCAGTATCAGAGTTCCTCAGCTCTCTGAGTTCACTATAATCATAATACTTTTCTTGGCTTGAAAAGGAGATGAAAAAGAGGTCAGTGTGTCCTATAGCATGATGGTCGTACCTGAGCCTCTCTGTCTCTGTTTAACAGACAGAGTCCCCTGTAAGACTAAACCATCGCTCTTAGCAGGGGCTGTTTTGGTTTGGCTGGCACAGACCTCTGTGCAAACAGGAAACTATAGTGCGCTGCTGTAAATCTTGCTGTTGCCACGGTGACTGGGTCATGACCCTTGACACTGACATTGGATAGGCTGTACAGAAGCTCAGCATGGAGTGTAAAGGAGAGTCGACTGGTCAGGTGATCCGGTCACCCTCTGTGACGTCATTTAGCAAAGTGATGGCTGAAAAAGGGCTGATGTGTTCAATTTAAATGCAAAACAGGCACGTTTAATTATTATTTAATTAACCACAGAATAATCTCTGATTTATGGAAGCTTGTTTCCGCAACAGAATAAAACAGTTTAAAAGATAATTGAGACATTTTATCTCAATTGTGTTTACATTTCGCAACTGCAAGTTGTAAAGTCAGAATTGCAGGTTATAAAGTCAGAATTGCATGATATAAAGTCAGAAACGTGTGATATAAAGTCAGAATTGAAATATAAATTTTGCAATTTTGACTTTATATAACGCAATTCTGACTTCTTTTCTCAGTATTGCGACTTTATATCATGCAATTCTGATTTAATAATTCTGCAATAATTTACCTTAAATGTTCTAAAAACAAATTCTTATCATAGTTTTAATGTGTAATGAGTTCATAATGAATACAAATGATATAATATGTGTAACGAGGTTCGTTGTTGTGGGAAGGAAGGAGGCGGGAACCGGCGAACGTTCAAAAGACTTTAATACAATAAATAAACAAAAGGAAAGTAAATCGCACACACACAACAAGACATAAACAAAACTCAACGTAAAATCCAGGACTGGTCCTCTCTCGTCCTTTCCTGAACTCGCCCGTCCTTTTATGTCTCCGAGCTCCCTCATGAGAGGACTTCGAGACCGGTGTGCCTCGCTACAGGTGACGTTCATTAACAATCACGCACCGGTCTCCACTCGCTCCTCCCATGTCGCTCGTTCGTCCACCTCGCCACATACCCCCATCGCCCCTCGCAGGCCGGGGGGTACCACCGAGACGGCGCCTACTCCCCGAGGGGCCCCATCGCCGCGCCTTCCGCGTCAGGGTATGGGCAGGACGAGGCGAGAAAGCAGGAGCCGGAGACACAGGAAGCAACAGGACGAGAGAGTGGAGAGAGGAAAAAAAAAAAATTCTGGTCCGGTTCCCGGACACACTGCCGCTCGGTCCTCAGCCAGCCGAGAGGCTCTTCCTCGCGGTGCCATGCGATGGTACTGGACGCTCGATGGACGGCTCGATCCTCCTCCGCCCCCTGGCGGCCGGCGGTGGCTCCTCCGTTTGAGGGCATCCGGCAGCGAGTCCCGCGCTCCCTGCTCCTCCCCATCATGGCGGATGGCAGCAGGCTCCGGCCCCCGGTGAACGCCGGTGACTCCTCCGCTCCCTCCAGGACGGCCGCCACCCCACCTCGACCCAGGGGCGTGGCAGCGAGCTCTCTGTCCCACCGATCTTCGGCCGCTCCAGCACCATCGCCTCGAGCAGCCACCAGCGGGCTTTCCTCATCCGCGCTGCCCGAACTCCTCAGCACCGCGATCCCCCTCAGCAGCGAGGGCTCTTCGACAGCATGTCCCTCCTTCCTCCCGGGTTTCGGCACCAGTGTAACGAGGTTCGTTGTTGTGGGAAGGAAGGAGGCGGGAACCTTTCTACAGTTCTGTAGACTAGACATGCGAAACGTTATTGGATAATTCTTATAACTGACATTTCTCTGGGCCAATCGGTATCTTAGCACTTGCTTCAGAATCTTGAAGCACACAGCGTCAACTGAGCTCGCCATTGAATGAGAGGCCTGGCTACCACGTGAGTCTGACGGATGGAAGGAAGCAAGCTTAGTGTTCAATTCAAGGTAAGCTTTTTGGAGCAAAAACAACAGCTATTTGTTTGCTTGATTCAATTAACGTTAGCTACCGCTTTTTTATGTGATATAATTTACAATACTATTGAATTGTCGTCATACCTATGATGTTAGCTAGGCTTTTTTTTAGTCGGGTGCTATGCCCTGAGTTCCAAGATACACGGCTACTAACGCTACTCGAATTCTCTGAGCTACCCTGAATATTTTAGGTTGTCATGCATAAAAATGAGCACGTGTGTCTCCGCATCCAGATGCATGACTTTGAGCCGAATCTGCCCAAGCAGACGGATTTAATAACCGTGTTAATCTATTGTTACATGGGATGCATTTCTAACAACATAGGGCTATTTAGATAAACAATCTGGCGAGCGTGTTGTTTTAGGTTAATAGTCAAGTCAAGTCAATTTTATTTATATAGCACCTTTAACAATGTAGATTGTTTCAAAGCAGCTTTACAGTGTTAAACAGGAAAATAATGCAGCATAATTTTATGCTGCATTATTTAATGCTGCTTGCTGACCCGGAAGCAGACGCATTGCAGATGTTTAAAAGAGAAGACCTGAAGTATGGGCCAGTGGACCAAAGTATGTGCCACAACATCATGTCGGCCGTAACCAAGGACAAAGCTCTGAGAAAGCAGGCAACCCTAAAGGAGATGGAACGAAGGAGGGAGTTTGACTGCCAGCCATCCACAAGTGCTGCCGCAGCAAGAAGAGCCAAGGCAGAAGAGGAGGCGCTGGCCAGAAGGCGACATGCAGCCAAGTGCAAGAGAGCTTGTGAAACACTCGTCCAATCTAAGATAATTTTTTTAAAAATGTTTTTCATGTCTGTCAGTCTTTTTTTTGTGTCATGCGTTCCCATGTTATAAATAAAAGCACTTTTAAACTATGAAATGTGTCATTCTCTTTAAGTCACGCTCAGAAATGCCCGACACTGTCACCTTTTTTACTCTGAGGAGTTAGCAGGTCTGTATTTTAAAGTTTCCATTTGGAGGTCTCCAACAACAGGTTAACATGCATCAACATGCATTTAATTTTCTCATAATATACGTTGCATATCACCACAATATTCAATAATTCTCAAACGACTCAATGGATGAATCAGTCTCTCTAAATCCCTCCTTTCCGTGAGCTACTCTGCTCTGATTGGTCAGATGGCCCAGTCTGTTGTGATTGGTCTACTGCACTTCATAACTGAAATCCAGCTCCGTCCAGAGATTCAGCGTCAGCGATTATTCACACTGTAAAGTCAATTTTACACCAATCCTAGTGCAAGTCTGAATCGATGATCAAACGTGGGAATAACTAGTTAACTATTCAACCTGGACCTTGAGCAGGACGTTTCTCAGTGATGGTACGTTATGACAACCCAGCTGCTGGGTTAGTCCATATTTGACCCAACATTGGGTTAAAACAACCCAGCATTTTTTAGAGTGTAAGTAATAACGTGAGTTAGCCGTTTAGCCAGATACCTACACAATATGAAACACAATAAACACACTGTAGAGCACAGCGTCTTCTCCAGTGGCGATTTCTTTAAGACTGCAAGGGAAGCTCGGCTTCCCTTATAATGTCACAAAATTAATGGTCAAATTATGAACTATTGTATTAACATTTTATTGACTAAAAATGCGTTAGAAAACATTCATCTCAAAGATGAGTTCGTTCAGAATCAGTTACTTTTAGCAGGTCGGCTGACTCGATTTCCTTCTCATACATTCCTGCAGCGTCACGGTGCATTTCCCTATTGAAGCCCAGCGTCCATTGACTTCAATGGGGCTGCTTTGAACGTTTTTTTCAGCGCTTCGAAACTAGACGGTCATTGGATAAACGCTGCGATTATGTCCCGCCCACGGACGCTCAGCGTCTCTGGGGGTGAATGGGGAGTGGGCTGGCCCGGACTCCGAGCTTCTGCGTGATGATTGGCGGGTCTGTCGAAAGACTGCATCTCCTTTTGACTGACAGCGATTCTGTACTATAAGGAATCACTGAAGCTATTCGCGCTCAGTCCCATCGCGGATTTCTCAAGTTCAGTCGAAATAAAAACTGCTGCAACCTATTTCTTTGATATTTGCTTGATATTTGCTTGGCGAAATTGCTTGATTTTCATCATACTACATTTCACACAATTATACACCTCATTCCTTGTTTCAGTTTTATAGAGTTTAATATTTTTTTTAGATCGTTCATTCATTCATTCATTTATTCATTCATTCATTGGTACGACAGGGTCACAGACCATGGAATGTAGGGCAGAATTTACTTTTAAATAAATAGACAATTTTTTGATGTAGGCCGAAAATGAGCTTCCCCTCTCTGACAGACCAGTAGCCGCCACTGGTCTTCTCATGATGCTATCCAGTATCCACAGGAATCAGCTGCAGTGTTTGAGGTGGTTCATGTTCTCCCTGGTGTCTGCACGCGCATTAAGTGGACAGGCAATAAGATAATGTTTCGTCTTGACCTCACAACGATATAGCTTGGATTTGTTTAAAAAAAAACGATTAGTTTAAATGACTCAAAGTTGACTCTTATTTTTGAGAGACAATACCTTAATATATGGTGCACTTTCAGATTTAAAACTTTGCAGGATGTTTTTATTTACTTTGAGCTATTACACAATACAAAGGTAATACTTAAAAAAAAAAAAAACATAATCCATAATCCATCACTGCAAAACGGACTAGGATAGGAGATGGACTAAAAATGAACTCCCAAAATTTACTGCCAGATTCTGAAAGAGGAATTGTTCAAATAGTGGTACAAGATTTGGTGCTGGTCCTTCAAGAGTCACTCTTAACCTATCTGCCTATAAAGCCTATTTTACAACTCTTTAGCTTGTGATTCTTATTAAGTGGGTGTCATTTTTTAGGATTCTTTACCTAATTTAAGTCTCTGAGATCTTGACGCCTTGCACTTCTGGAGACTCCAGGAAAATGGTGGCGCTGGAGACTAAAGGGTTTCTGATGGTTTCACACTTAACTCTTCACCTTAATTCTTTTGCAGTTAACATGTGTCTTTTCTTCGCCACCTGTTTTTGACTGACCCTGGTGACCCAATGAGCATTTCACTGTCCAGTGGTCATGCCTTAACTGCACGGTCTAGTATTGCATTAGTATTGCATCCTTCTCATGGGCATTTAATCATTTTTGACTTTTCAGTCAAAGTGAGTTAAATCTCTTTTTGTCTCATTTCATCTGTAAAAGAAAACGTGCCTAATCTGTTTTTCATTTCCAGCCTTCATGAACAATTATATATCACTTAGAAATTATTAAATATAAAATGAATAGTACTTGTGCAAGTAGCTTTTGGTTTGTATTATAATGTATTATATAGTTATAATATATATGAGTAAGTATTATAAAGTTAGTCTAGCTCTTAAAAATGACTTGAACAGTATTATGTTATGATAGCCTGGATGCCAGCCGAATTTAGCCCCGCCCACAAAAATTTTGCTCTGGCAATTCGGTCTGGTCTCGATCCATAGAGGAGTTATGCCCGAACAGAAACTGTTCGGACCAATGAAATTGTCAGGGCGGGCTTTAGACGATGATGGACAGATGATCAACAGTAACGTAATAATCCACGTCATCGAAGGCGCTTTGGGTTGAATTTGTTCGTATATGCATTCACCGTCACTATTTCTCTCAGAAACGATGATTGTGTTGGTAAGTACTCTGTGTATCCTTAAATTCTTTTATTACAATACTGGCAAAGATCGTTTACACTCATCTTTTTCTTGTAACGTAACTTATTCCAGCGCACGTGCAGACAGGGTTGCCAAGTTTTTTTGCAATGTCGCACACAATTGCTACTCAAAACTATAGCCCAAAACAATAACTTTCCGGGGAGTTCTCCGGAAAAAAATGCCGTTTGGTTGGCAAAATATGTTATTTTGGCAAGGTTGCCTGCTAAAATTTGCATTCCTGGGTTTATATAATCACATTATATAATTAATTAACTCAATTAACCCGTCTCCGGCGCAATAACTCCGATCTTTCAAGTATTCATATTCTTGTGTAATCGACGCGCCATCCTAAATGAGCCCGTCTCGTGCGTCATACCCAAAATTTCGAATATTCCTATCTAATATGATTTATGACCTGCAAGGTTGCCAGAGTAATAATTATACACTGTTAATAATAGGACAGAGGAGAACTGGCACCCCGACTGAGTCTGGTTTCTCCTAAGGTTTATTTTTCTCCATCATGCCCCGATGGAGTTTTGGTTCCTTGCCACTGTCGCCTTTGGCTTGGCTTGCTCAGTTGGGGACACTCAAATTATGATCCAAGTTACTCAACTAAATATACAAATAGAATTTATTAATTTGGTCATATATAATTCTATAAACTATCCAAATTAAACTAGCCAAATCAAATTTTGTTGCAATGTTGTCCTGTTTAACACTGTGAAGCTGCTTTGAAACAATCGTCATTGTAAAAGCGCTATATAAATAAAGTTGATTGATTGACATAATTGGGGTCACTCCAACCCGCGGACATGGAGAAAAACACGGACTTGACAACACAGTGCAGTTGAGTTCTGTTGACAACTAACGTTACGCGTCGCTCCGTTGCTCCGATTGGTTGTGGGTCTATCCAATTGAGGTCTTTCCTGGCTCGGTTGAAACACGCCCCATAATCAAAGCCCAATGGAGCAGTACCAGACTCAAATTCTGACTAGAATTGAGTATGGCCACGCCAGGCTAATGGTACGTGGTATCATTTGAGAATGCCATGTTAGGTACTTTTGTTATTATCACTGAATTATCATATTCATGTATCATAGGATGGAATTATTTATTTGGACACTGATGGGGTGCTGCTGATTATTTCATTGTCTTATGAGTCAGTGTCCTGATCAAAATGAGCAATTTGTAAAAATACTTTTTTTTTTTTTTTTTAAGGCTCGTGCTCTATATCTTTTAGCACTTGCTGATGAATAGGAAGTCATGATGACAGACAGAGTCCCGTTATTTCTCTGAGTAATGCTTCCTGCCGCAGCGTGTCAAATCGTTCTGTTTTCTAACAGACTGAGCTAGTGTGCGTGTCATCACTTTGGAATTCTGAATGTGAAGTAAGAGGCATGGGAATCTCTAAGCTAATGATTCATTTTGATTCACTTTCCTTCAGGCGGAACTTTTAATTTTTTATATGCACTTCCATGGTGTTCCAGCATGTTATATCGCGTCTCAGATAGTGAAATCATATCTTTTGACATTTTTCCAAAACAAGGTAACTGGGTGTGTTGCAGGGGTATATGTATAGCCACTGGTCCTCATTCCATAAATGAGAGATAAACATCAGATGATGAAACAAAATAGTCCAAGGCACTTGTGTGGTTAAACTAAAAAGTCTTCATTATGCTGTGCTAATTCATTAAAATCTTAAAAAGGTTGATCAACACATTTCGGCTACAAAGCTTTCTTCAGGATGCGCATCCTTTGTACACTCAATCATTCTTAAACCATTAGCAATTAGTGAATCATCAAAACAGCTGGATAACCTAGGGGAGTAGCTATTACTAGCCAATTTTATAGATCCAAAACGTTTTGAGGTGGGTCATGGTAATGAGAGCTCCCTTAAAGTGATTAGGACTGAATCTGTTCCATGTACCAAAAGAGGTGGAAATAGATTGCAACGTCTTCTACAAAGTTAGACATTTTGGATCTATACACTTGTGTATATCTGAAGTGTATGAGAACATTTATTTATTCATTACAATTTTTGTAATAACTGACATGCACTGACGTCACCTTCCTGCTGGAACATGCCCCCTCAGCCGGACTGGGTGGCAGAAGAGCTGTTGCATGACTGGATTTAATAGGGGAAACGCAAGTAAAACAAACAATTATCAGTTTAAACTAAAAGTTTTGGTCGATATAGTGTTACTTAAAACTTACCAAAGATCGAGTGATCCATGGATATTGACATGCAGCCAGGTCATGTTTCCTGACTTTTTTATTTATTTTTATGAGCCTGATTTTGACGCTGGGGAAATGCATGAAGCAAATTAGCTTGTGAACGCTTTGAACGTCATATTGTCCAGCCCTAACACTTGTATAGTTTTTGTCAGTGTTTATTTAAAAAAAATCTATGCAGAATATAAGATGGTAAAGATTTAATTGATGAGTTGTCAATTCAATATATAACAAAACAATATAAGGTATGATTTTACCCCAGAATTCAACATATAGACACAAAATGATAACTGCGAATGCAGTTCACTCCGGCCGACTGTGACATCACATGCATATCCTCTATTGTTTGTGTATATTGTCAACCCCGCCGCTAAAACCTACCCATCACTGCAGTATAGACAAATCATAAAAAATTCATACGAGTGAGGTTGTACGAATTAGCCACCTCGTACTAATACGTAGATTGATAATCATTACCAGTGTGATGGGTCTCCTGAGGTTTTGGTACAGAGATGATAGTGTGTTTTCCAGGATGTAGCCCAGAATAGCCTTATTTCTAAAAGGGTCAAGTGAGACAACTCTAAATTGAGTTGAAAAAGAAAGCAACTTTTGTTGGAGTGCACAAAGCATCCTCTATCTCTCCCCTCTCATCCTACGTACTCCCTTCTTCCTGTCCTCATTTGGCAGTGGCCCTTGAGTACCCACACGGCTGTAGTTCAGAGTTCAGGCACTTAAGCCTGAATAATGTGTGGCTTGTATCATCTCTATCACACCCTATTTGTGCTCTCTGTTTCTTACAAGACAGAGCGGTTTTGTATAGAAGGGATATTGCAGAATGGAAAGACTGACTAGACAACCCCCAGGGACAAAAATGAGGTTTTTAATGAACAGTAGGAGTGAGAACAGAGGAAACGAGAGGGAAAGAAGAAACAGGATGTTCTGAAGAAATGTCAAATAATTTGGAAACACCATCTACAGTACACAGACCTTTAAATGATCTCTGGTAATTTAAATAATCATTATTCCTAATGGTTATGAGTGTGTCTCAGCAACAACAGTGACAACACGATCTCATGACAATGCATATAAATAGTACGTGTGTGCAATCTCGTAGAATGTATACGGCAAAATTAGTTTTGGCATGCATATGCAACGCAGTTTTTCGCGTGCATATGATACGCACTTTATGGCGTGTATATGACACGCTTTTGGGTAGGGTGAGGGTTGGGGTGTGGGGGGTTCGTACGTATAATACGCCATAAAGTGCGTATCATATGCACGCCAAAAACGGTGTACCATATGCACGCCAAAACTCATTTTGGCGTATACATTCTATGAAATTGAATCGTACTATTGATACTCATTTTCGTGAGATCGGGCTCACAGTGAACAGTAACTTGCAATAGATTCTGAAATCATACGATAGCTTTATGTTAGAGAATTGTGTTTATTTTCTCATTCTAAGTACATGATTTCACTAAGCTTAAGCTAATAGCTATATTTTAATACATCTGGTTTCTAGATGTGTAAACTGGTCATTATAGTCATTATCCAATCCAAGCTTTTCATTGGCTGGTTGACCTTAAGCTGTCAGCTTTACCTAGTTTGTTGCTGTTTCATAAAATCTACCAACTAATGATCAGCTTAGACCAATAACCATGTTCCAATACGTTAAGGCTGTGTCCAAATTCATATAGCCTACTCTCTTGAGTTGGTACTAAGTAAACAAGTAAATACCCCACCCAATCAGACAATCTGTTGGAAAGTTGATTGTTTTCCAATATTTTATGTATTCGGACATGCTACTCATTTGAACATGCTTTTTTTGCGTTTTATATAGTAGGAAAGTTGTCTATTGTGTTTCCTAGTCTAATGCGAGAAAAATACTTAAAGGGTTCTTGAACTTGTTGTATCCTGGGGTGCACTTATAATGTTAGTATGATTTTTACATGAAAAATTGTCATCATTTAGAAATAAAAGGCATGTTTCCTACCCTGATTTTAGCCCTGAACAGTGTTTTGTTTTATGGGGCGTTTCTGCTGTGAGACTTTAGTGTAAACGCCCACTGCTGTGATTGGCTAACATCTTTGTATATGAAATAGCTAAGTATTATTTTATTTATTTATTTAATTAGTTTATTTATCAGGGACAATGTACAAAATACATTAATCTTACGAAAATATGTTTTGTACCAGAATTAGCTAATGCTAGTTTCCATCTGCAGTCCCGGGCAGATACACACAATAGTAAAACGTTACATTACCATGACTTTCAGTAGCACTAACAAATACATACAATATAAAAAAACATAGGTTAACTAACTGTGAAAGTGTTGATTATAGCATTAGATCTGTGGAATTATATTTAGATAGTTGCATGAAAGGTTGCAGTGATGAGCATTGTAGCTGATCACATGTTGAGCGCAAGCAAGCAGTAATCTCTCATTGCAACTTGATTTCTGCACACTAACAAATGCAACGAATGTCACAGGAGTTTTGGTTTATCATTGATAAACTTGCGTTGTTTGATTGACAGCTCCAGCAATAGCAAAGGGAGCATTTTATATATAGGCTAATTTATTCACAGTTTAAATAACGTTATCTTCATCCTACTAAGAGAAACTGTGTGAAGTTTACCGTTTAGTCACTGGTTTAATTTACTGACACATAGACAAAGAACATCTGACTGTACATGAATCATAACATATCAGAAATCACTGGTCACAGATCAGGCATTAGAATCATTACGGTAAATTACATGTTGTCGCATTCTGTTGAGTCCATATCGTAAATGTCTATTTGCAAAGCCTGCTGAAATTGCGACTGATTTACCAAAGAATCCCCAGTGAAATGTACCACATACAAGTAAATAATGCTCAATTGAGTAATTCACATAGTTGGAAATAAATAAAACAACCGCATTCTTAGCATTAGGATCCTTTGGAAGGAAATGTTATTTGTAGTCTATCCTGTATTGCTCTTCTCTCCTCGTCATCTCACTAACCTGCCAGTGGGCGGGGCCAAAGTTTCAATGATAGTTATCTGGGCTTGGTGAAAATAAAAGCTGTTTGGACTAACTCTGGGTTTGGGCCAAATTCTGATCTCGTAGCCATTCCCTTAGACAACATGCCAAATACAAATAACCTTTACTCTATCTGATTATATGTAAGTGTGAACTTGTGAATTCACTTACGTGACAATATAGTCAATTCGTTGGTTTGTTGTCTTGCGTGATGGTGGTATAATCCCATAATATTCATGCATCGGTGACCTCTGTGCTCTTTTTGCCTAAATAAATCCAACAGCTCTGAATACATGGGCACAGATGAGAAATTTCCTCCCATGTTTGCCTAGACCATCAGAACAGCAGCAATATTTTCAAAGGCAACAAAAAGAGAAATAGTCATCCATCCAATGTGAGCTTTCTTTGGAGGAGCCTGTGACTGTGAGGAGAGTCAAACGGCAAAACGATAACAAAATGAGCCTGAGTTATTATCGAATCCAAGATACTGACATTTTTAACTTTTAATTCAACTGTATGTTCTAGCACTTTTATGTGATTGGGAATTGGAGGCATTCCCTTTTTGATGGTGTTTGTGAATCCTGAAGACACCATAAAAATACTTTACTGGAGGAATCAAACTGTGAGGGATTTTCACATTCCACATTATCACGTAATACAGTGAAAGATCTTTTGTTCTATCACTCTGTAAAGACCGATTTAGCACTTCACCCAGTTCTTTGAGTTATTCGTAGTTATACGTATCATGTTGTAAACCCTCCTTATCACGCCTGCCAAACAAAAGAGCCTGCAAACTCAAATAAACAGACAAAAGCGAAGCAGTGTGGATTCATCAGACTGGTCTGACGTAGTTTTGGAGCTTTTAGGGAGTGAATACATTAGATGTGAAGCTCATATGACTCAGGTGGTCTCAGACAGGCGAGGGGGCGATTTACAAGCCGAGCTTCCTGGAAGAGTCTATGTTGACAGCAGGAATGGAACGCTGGCCATTTTGAGGTTTACACCACTACCAGGAGACAATTTAATCCAGTTAAAGATGTGAAATAAAACCTAGAACAATAAAAAGTTACACGGCCAGGAACGAGAGAAAGATAGGGAGAATGAATAAGGGTGGATTTGGGAACCTTACAGCAATTACACAACTGACTGTTACAGTTAAAACTGTGATGCTGCTCAAATTGCTTGTAGAAGAACACCTCTGTGTGAATGCCATGATGTCTTTTATTAAATGAAGAGTCTTTGATTAAAGAGGCCCCATCCAGAGGTCTGCAGAAGGACTAAGCCCCTGTTGAGCTGGAGCGATGAGACGCTGGGGAATAAAACGGCTCCTCAAGCCACAGTTTTTTGTAAAGACGTAATCCATTTTTATAGGGAATGTGCTAAAACTGGCTCTGAACTCAGTATCCGACAGAGCAGATGCAGAAAACATGATTTACAATACTTGAAGTCATTCTTCCTGCTCGGATATACGACTCGTGTTACACTCAAATGGGCTTGAGCCACTGAGTTTGAATCATTTCAAAAGCTTTTGTCAATCATCTATATTTTTTTGTTCTTTATTCCTCTTCAGAAATGTCTATCATTACACACTCTCATGGCAATTCATAACCATTATATTTTGGTGAATCGGTTGCGAATATGTACAATCTCATTTGTATGTTTTTGTAAAATCTGCTTGCATCCCAATGATGGATAAGTGTAGGGGTAGACCTTCATTCCTTCCTTCACTTTTTGCAGCTCCTCCCCGCCTGCACGCAACTACTCTCGCCGATCGGTTACGTCCAGCCGCAGCTGATGTCAAACACACCTCTCAAGTCTATTGTCTTGACCCCGCCCCTCTTGTTACCTGATAATTGTTTAATTTGTCCCACCTTTTCTCCCTCATTACCTGCCTTGTTGGTTCCCTTTATAGTCTCCTTGTGTTTGCTGTCCTGTGCTGGATCGTTGTCTTCTGCTCCCTGTCTTTGTTCCCGTCCTTGATTCATGTTCCTGATTTCCTTATGGGGTATGCTCTGTTTTCCCCCTTGTGGGTATTTTGTTTGTTTTATTTTATGTCTTTGTTATAAATAAACCCAGATTTGCAATTGAATCCTCGCTCCTTTTCAACCACACCTTCCGTGACAAATGTGGCCTCTTTAAAACCACTCGATTGATATGGATTACTTTTACGAAGTCTTTCTTGTGATAACACTTTTTGTAACTTTTGGTGGAATGGACTATAAATGCAGGGACAGAAATGTTTCACGATACATTAAAAATATCTTTACTTGTGTTTAGGGCTGTGACGGTATGGGATTTTTTTCCTACCGCGGTGAAGATGCAGCAAATCCTGTGGTTTGGCAGTTAACCCCTACCCCATTAACTGGTCGTTAAATGAAACGACATGAGGGTGAGTACATGATGATGGAATTTACATTTTTGGGTGAATTATAGATTATATATACAGTAAGCTGAGCCTTGGACAAAACAACTGCGAATCATATCATTTACACCAACGATAAATATTGTCGCATTTTTATATCTAAGACAGTAAATTGTGATAAACATCATTCTTGTGTTTATGCTTTATATCACGCTGTACACCATATGCACCCCTGTAACCTTCACCAGCAAAAAAAATTATGAAGGTAATGACTTTAACAATCGGTACGCATCTCATTAATGTGGTATTGCGGTATTAAGGTAATGTGATTATCGTCACAACGCTACTTGTGTTTTGAAGATGAACAAAAATCTTATGGGTTTAGAATGACATGAGGGTGAGTATAAATTAAAATTTTTAGGTGAACTATTCCTTTAAGATTTGCACATCATGTCTTTATCAGCTGTCTAAAATACAAGTCTTAATTGGGAATGTTTTATATCACTTGGCATGTTTATTACTGAAATGTAATTAGCCATTAAACAGACACTAAAATCATTTTAAGGGGTGTACATCTGAACAGAGCACAACTTTAATGGAGCACTTCAGTGAGGCTTGTAAAATCCGGCCTTCTGAGGTGATTTATTCTGTATCATAGCGAGTCCTTTGGCAACGGGGCCTCTGCACTAACAAAAGCCAGATCTGAATCCGCACAATGAACTGTGTCCCCTGGTGCTGTGATCGTTTGTCCAAAGGTGACATAAGGAGTTGGAGGACGGCCAGTGTTCCTGATGTAAGTGTGTGTGTTTCAGGGTGATCGTGAAGCAGATCCCTGAAGGCTGGCTTCATTTTTCACTCTGGCATTTAAGCCAACGGTAACGTCAAGCAGAACGAGGAAGAGTTAAAGGTGTGCTGTCTCAGCGGGGACGTTCAGAGAGAATTCTGTCATCGTAGGACCATAGAGGGGGTCAGAATCTCCTGCAAAAATAAACACAGATGCACACTAGCAGGGCTCTTTTAGAAAGCATCCATCACTCCTCTCTGCAGGTGTCCATCTGCGGGTGTCAAAGAAAACCAATTTACCATATTCATAATCATCTATCAGGACAACATCATACCACAAAACAGAGACTGATGTATGGGGGTAATATTGTAACTTTATTCCAAACAAATATATTGTTATCCACAAATAAATGTAAAGCGATTTACAAAAAAAAAAAAAATTCACAAATCAACAGAATGAGATCCACAAATAAATACAGGAGTTTCACAAAAATGAATTAGATTCACAAATAAATATAATGACAGTTGTGAATAACAAAAAAATCCACACATATATTTTTATGTCACAAACACACAACTCTGCCTTGCATAAGTTGCATTCATTTGTGAATCGCTTCCTGTGGATTTGTGGATCTCTTCTTGCGCATTTGTGGATCGCAGCACAGCATGTGGATTTTGAAACATTTCTAGCGTCTAGACTCAAATGAATCCACAAATATGTAGACTCCACCCACGGTCTACTTAAGCCAATCAGATAACGGCCATATCGTGCTGACCAATCGTAGCACGTTCTCGCTTCAACCAATCAGGGCGGGAACAGAGTGACAGCGAACTTGTTACCAGTCTAATAATTACCAGTCTTTTCAACATGGCGGATCGGGAGGAGGCAAGACAGGTGAGTGATGTTAAATTAACACAATCATTTTGTAGGGTCTGGCGCAAAATGCGGCACTGGCTTCTCGAAGCGGCACTTCCAGTGGGATATGCAGCAGCCATGGACGTTCACCGCCAAAATCCAAGTGTGGATTTTTTTGTTATTCACAAATGTCATTGTATTTATTTGTGAATCTAATTCATTTTTGTGAAACTTCTGTATTTATTTGTGTATCTCATTCTATTGATTTGTGAAATAATTTTTTTTTGTGAATCGCTTTACATTTATTTGTGGATAACAATATATTTGTTTGGAATAAAGCTACAATATTACCCCAATACTGATGGGGCATTAATGGGGTGAAATAACTGTCTCAATGCAGCATTACGATACTATTGTGATACTAACATGTACCGTACACATATTATTGGAAGCAGAAGCACCTTGGCGGACCATGTTAATGAATTTAGTAGGTTAGAGTGGGGTAAGCTGTAACACTTTTTAATTGTCTTTACAATTTGTTAACTATAGTTATTAAATAACTTATAAACTAACAATCAGCATTCATTAACCTTAGTTCACAGTGCATTAACTAATGTTAAAAGATACAATGAAATGAACATTAAAGGGGTCATGAACTGAGAAATAAAATTTGACAAAAAAAACTTTTGACATATAAGAGGTCATCATACTATAAGAACATCCTGTAAGTTTCAGAACTGAAAACTTCCGTGTTAGTCCAATAAAAGCTTTTATTGACACCAGGCTCAGCAAACGACAGGTCTTTCAAAAGTGGGGATCTTTGACGTCAAAGGGAGGAAAGCACCGCCTCTGCAGAAGACGATCAATGCCTACTTCATCACTGCCTGTTTAGCCCCGCCCACCGATTCACGCATGACGAGCAATAGAGAAGGTAGCCTAAGTAACATAGGCCTACGTGGTGTTAAACCAGATCGAGCTACCAAGCAATAAACATGTCGTTGAGGATTACAAAATATTGTGCAGTGCCTGGGCTCGACAGTAATGCAACATGTCAGTAACTGTGTTGATTCTAATGCCTGATCTGAAATGTGATGATTCATGTGCAGTCAGATATTCTTTGTCTGTGTGTCATTAAATTAAACCAGTGACTAAACGTCAACTTGCGTCGTTCCTCTTAGTAGGATGAAAAATCAAACAGAGTTTATCAATGGCGCGTTTATCAGTGACTCCCGTTTTATTTAACAAAACTCTTAACTAGGCCTATATCACGTTTGCACTGTTAGTGAAGATGAAAGCATCCGTTAGTGTACAGAAACTGCACAAGATCACTGCGCTCAACATGTCTGTGATCAGCTACAATGTTCATCTCTGCAACCTTGCCACTATCTTAATATAATGCCATAGATCTAAATGTAATGCAAAACTTTTCATGATTAGTTAACCATGAGAGCTGTAAAAGTAAAAACGTGCTGAAAAAGAGGGTAATACTTAGCTATTTCAAATAAAAAGACGTTAGCCAATCACAGCAGTGGGTGTTTACACTGAAGTCTCACAGCAGACATGCCCCTTTAAACAGAGCGTTCAGAGGCTAAATTCAGGAAAAAATGCCTCTTATTTTTAAATTAGGACCATTTTTGATGTAAAAACCATTCTAACATTATAAATGCACGCCAGGAACATCATAAAACAATAAAACAATGCAGTTCAAGACCCATATAACTAAGACTAATAAATGCTGTAGAAGTATTGTTGATTGTTAGTTCATTGTGGGTATCATATCGAGTGAATAGCCTAATTACAATTTTCAAATAATAAAAAAAAACTAACTCATTTACTAATGCACAATCATATATCGAAGTCTGGTTATGCTAAAACATGATATTGATACTTTAGAAATGTGACTTTGGTGTAAAAAATAAACTGTTATAAACTTTAGATTTGTCACTTTTCATTGTTTTCAATATGTTAATTTGATTTTTTTGTTTTGTTTTTGTGACACTATACCCACTGGCACATCATACCCCTCTTCATTCATACAACAATAACATATGATATCATTGTTGTACTCTCGCGGTGCTGCGTTTCCGCGTTTCCACCGCAGGAACTATCCCCACGAACTAGGAACTTTGGGATGGTACTCTTGTGTGTTTCGACCGCAGGAACATGGGTCTAAATAAAGTTCCGGGTAAATATTTCCCCCTGCTTGTGAGGTAGTACTTTTTCAAAGTTCAGGAACTTTTAAGGGTGGGACTTGGGCGCTGGACATGCTGATTGGTTGAGCTCACGCTGAATTTTCAACCGGCATTTTTAAAAGTCTTTTGCGAGGTTCGTTCTGAGTTCAGTAAATATCAGTCTTGCTCTTTCTTTCCGATGGCATGCGTTCATCTGAGCCGTCGGTCAAAGTCCGTAATGACTGATAACATATGTTGTCATTTTAAATCTAGCTTTACAAGCTTTCAGAATATGCTTTAGTATCAGTGCTCGTCTCTTTTTCGCTGTTTTGTTAATTACCTCTTTAGTAAACCAATACATAACCAGAAAAAACAGCACAGTTGATTTTCATGACCAAGCTGATGTCTGGGGCAGAGGTTGAAATAAATTATAATTTTATTTGCTGAAAGTCAAAGTTTCCACGTTATATTTTCCTTTTCATTTCTTTTTGTGTGTGCTTTGGATATGCATTGTTTCAGAATCATTCCAAGGGGAAAACCTGATCTTATTTTGGAAAACCATCATGTGAGAGTGTGGGAATATGTGTCAGAATTAAACTTTATTTCATGCACCGTACTCCCCTCAGTCTCTTTATGTTTGGGTGGGTACATCTGACTTCACGTAAGAGGGGCACATGGGTGAAAAAGAAAAGATCTGACGGTGAGCCCGAGGAACAGAACCTGTCGTTACTCATGCTCCACTTATGAGCATATTATCAGAATTTTTTTTTTTTACATTCCAGCTACGGCAGGGGAATCATTTTTGGATAAATATGTATTATGGAGCCCTAGGTGATTACAAGCAACCCCCTGGACTATAAATCCTATTTTTTCTGCTCTGGCGTTTTGTTATTTTTGCACTGAACAAAGAATGATGCAGAGAGGGATTGAATCCAGTTTGATGACCCCTACTAAGCTCCAACTCTAATGAGGCTTGAATTTAATCACTCACTTGTTCCTTCATTCACATGGCTGTAATCCTGCTGAGGGCATTTTAGTGTAGCTAACAGGTCTGTTTTCACATGTGTATGTACATTTTAAAGGTTTTATGTTATGACTAATACAGCCTGCAGGGTTTCATCACAGGTTAATTAACCTATTACTTAAATTGAAATTGTTCCCAGTTGTTTATGCAACTAATTATTGAACAGCAACACTGACCTAATGGACATTGTTAATTACTTCAAATGTAGGGACTGCCTATATGATATAGTTCAGCTAGCTTGTTATCAGTTTTGTTTAACAGGCAGCACATGCAATTAATTGCACAATATGGTTTCGCTTTATTTTAAACTCTGCTGTCATTCATTGTTTTCATACAGGCTCAGACCTAAGACCTGCTTCTTGGAATTGGTTTGGCTTTAACCTGACATTGTTTTGAAATCCCCTGTAATGAAGCATATCCAATTGTAGTGCTGGCAGCATATTGCTCTTTTTGGATAATAGCTCTTCTCAGAGTCTGGAAGCAGAGGCCCTAGTACAGTTAAAAGGAATCACAATCTTTTGAACCTTAGTTTAGTGCACTTGTACAGGCACCGGGTGCCTTTATGTGGTGGCCTGTGGTAATGTTACACAGCTGTGTGTCATTTTTGTTTCTCTTTCAGAGATCCAGAACACAACCAAAAACCTTTGTGACAAAAAAGCTCAATCGTGGTAGGGGGCATTTGGTTGTTCTTTGACTTTGTTTCGACACCGCAGATATCAGAATGATGGAATTGAGTCCGTTAGACATAGCGAATGCAGCTTCGCTCACCCGGCTTTAATTATAGACCACGTCAAAAGCAGCCAATAAAAAGTATTGGTTCTTTTTTGTTGTTCTACACAAGTATCTTTCATCAGAATGTGCATATTTCCCTGCTATAGTACATAGTATGCAAAAAGAGTACATGCATACCTTTTGTTCATATGTTCAAATAAGCAATATGGACATAATAACAGACATCATCTTAAACATAAATGCACCCTTTGAGAAATGTTAAAATATATTTACATTAATCAGTCAATTAATCATTCAATAAGAATGGCAAAATAACATAAAACAGAATAAACTATCATAATGTCAAATTAGGTAGGCCTACAGTACATGTTAATGTAAAGGTAAAGGTGTCCCCAGAGTGTGTCTGTGAAGTTTCAGATCGAAATTCCTGAAGGATCATTTAATATACTATTTTGAAAATGCCAATTTTTTAGTTTTATGTGTCTCCTTTAAATGCAAATGAGCTGCTGCTCCCGGCCCCAGAGGGCGGAGCCTTCACAGCTCATAAACAACAATGAACACGCGAATGAAAACAGAAACATGATGGATCTGTTTGTTTTGATGATCAACTCTATCACATACACATTCATATGACATTGCAGTTCTTCTTCATCATCATGAAATATTATCATCTGCATGCGTTTTAAAGCCTTTTCACTCTCAACTTGAGCACACACCCGACGCATGCGCACAGAAAGCTGGATGTCGGCGCGTCCGTGAGTAGGCTATTAAACTAGACTAGTTCTCTTGCATGTGTTATTGTGATTAAACTGTCAATTGCACACAAGGTTATGTCAAAAGCACGCAAAGTTCACATGAAAACAGTTGATTATGTCTGTGCACTTATGCAGCAAGTACAGAAATCCTGTGTGGTGTGTAGATCTGTGTAACGTTACTAAAGTGAAAGCAGTGTAATATACAGTACCTACTTCTATATCTGCTGATAATATGAATCAAACAACAAAAGATAAACAGAAAATCACTCACTGCTCGACTGAATAACTTTAGTAGCTTTATTAAGAACACATTTCTTACTTGAATTCTGCTGTTAAATGCTCTGGCGAGGAGATAAATATGGCTGACTGTGTACAGCTCTCTGAGGGCGGGGTTTACGCTAATATGGCAGTGTCCATCAACCCTCGTGGGCGGGGCCTGTGAAATGTGATGTCACATTCCCCAGAATCTGCAAACAGCTTGTTCAGAGACACTGCTTATGATTTATGGGGATTAAAAAAAAAAAGGATTGGGTGGATTTTTAGCATTATAGGGTGGTTGTGTACACACACTGCCAACACATATTTATGTTCAAACACCATGTAAAAGTGATAAGTGTATGATTGGTGCCCTTTATTAAATCCAAAATATTGAAGTAAAGATGTCATGGCTGAGAAATAAGTTAATCAAATTCATAACCTCAGATGATATGTGATATTATGGCATATGATAGTGTGGGAATTCATAGCCTCCCCTGACACTCCAAACACTATACCGTTCGTGAAAGCATGCTGGGTCTCCTGCCAACCGTAACTGATTCAGGACTAAACAAACTCCTCAGAAAGCAGCCCACAAATTGCAACATCTCCCCCCAGCAGAGAGGATGGAAACCCACTGGAGGTCTCGACACAAGCCAGACCTGCACTGGCCACGGAATGGGTGAATTATTCTGTAAATATCTCAACATGTTTTACTACGGCTTTCTTTGCCTTCTAATTGATTTCTGCAGTTATTAGTTACATGCAGTCACTGTGTGTGCACATAAATGCGTGTGCTTGTGTGTAAATCCCTCTTCCCAGTGAGTGGCTGTTAAACGTTGAACTCACAGGGATTACTTGGTGACTGTGAACGCTGCTGTGGCAGGAAGTTCCCACTGCTTTCGCTATCAGGGCGGAAAATGCATGTTTGTCAGATATCCTAAACCTGGCATTGATTTCCGCGCCATGTCATTCCTCAGCCCTGGCTCCAGCTCAGTCATTTTATCTATATCCTCTTCTCGCTTTCCATAATCACACAGATTAGGAGACAAGCAACTGCCAAAGGACTCTGATTTGTTTAATGTGAACCTGTTTTCACAGTATGTCCTATGACTAATTGGGCAGTCTGTCCTTCAAAACAATCGATTTGTTCATGGTATTATGTACCTTTATCTCCATTGTAACTGGTCTGACTGTGTTTATTCAAGAAGTCTCAAACCAGACAATCCTCTCAGTGACCAGTCAGAGCAAGACATCAAAGTGCATGGTATACTTTGGTTCATTGTCTTGACAGGAACTTGTTCAACTGACCAGTTATCGTTCCCAGACGTACTGGTCTGAATGCCAGAAAAGAGGAGCTTTTCCCAGGTATGGTCATTAAATGTTGCTAACACAAGGGTTTCAGGCTGCTACTATTTTAATGCCTGAGGGACTGATGAGTCAAATGAAGCACTGGGATACTATAAAAGTAACATTTATATTCCAGTTGCTCTGGCATTGTGTCATCCTCCCAATGTCAGTAACTGTCATAGTCGCTTTAAGGCAAGTCAGTTCACTTGGCAGCCAGCTTGGAATTGAAGAGTCCCAGTAAGCAATTTTCAATGCTGATGGGTAATACAATTTGAAAAGTTAAACATTTGCAAAAATGGTTGCTTTAGAGGTACATGAGCTTGTCTCTGAGGTTAGATATTTATATATTATAGAAAAGATGCACATTGGAACTAATATGGGATGCAATGCAATTTTTACAACTGAAAGAGAAAAAAAGGCCATCATTTGGTCAAAAAAAAATAAACTTACATTTTGGGTTAACCAGATATGACAAGCTAAAGGTACAGCTTTTGTACATGTTCTTCTGTCAGTGTTTTTGTGCAAGTACAGCTTCTTTTCCTAATAGGTAAAAAGCATAAATCTGCTGTTGGCGCTGAATAGTGCATTCCTAGAGCCCCCATATTGTAATGATTTCTCCCATTTCTTTTTGTACAAGAGGTGATCTATACTACTTCCCTTTATAATATCCCTGCTAAATCATTACTACTTGCAACTACCAACACTAATGTCTGTAGCAAAGAGGATTTTCGGAGCAAAGCTCCAGAGATGATAGGAAATATTTCAGAACCTTCAGCTAAAAGACGCCCCCCAATGCGATCAGAGCAGCCTCACTACCTTTCACTGTGTTGAAAACTGGACCTGCACACAACCACTGCAACCCTTGGATCCTGTTAACGGACTTAAACTCAGCCTCAGGCCCAGCAAGTCATCTCAGTCTTCCCAAAAGCAGGAGCTCTGGATTTGGTTTCCAGCCCCACAAGCCTGGGGTTCAGCTTCCTGCCCCTGGAGCCCCAGAGACTGCAGGGGCGCAGGCTAGAAAAAGAGAAGTATGTTCAGCCAATATCCTAGTCAGGACAAGTGCTTTGATGAAGGATTTCACTGGCTGCGAGCACACAAAACAGCCCAGGAATAACACGCTGTAAAGCAAGACTGATTGAGATTGGACATCTGCCTTTGAATCTTAAAGGGATAGTTCACTAAAAAAATGAAAGTTTGGTCATCATTTACTAACCCTCAAGCCATTCCAAACTTGTAAGACTTTAACAAAAGGTGGTGAATGTTTTTTTTTATCCATTCAATGAAATTCAGTGGGGTCCACAATTGGGTTGTTCAAAATATCTTCTTAGTTAACAGAATTTCTACCGAGTGCCTTTCACTTCAACCCACGTACAAGTGCTGCTTCGTTTTACTCGCTTAACAAATCCATCAAGTTTCCCCTGATCTGGAGTCAGAAGAAAATGTAATTTGCCTTTGATAATAATAATGATCTCTATTTTATGTAGCACCTTTTAAAAATTGCATCTCAAAGCACTTTACAAGAACACACAAAACAGAATAATCATGTATAAGCTAGCCTGAATAAAAAATAAAAAATAAGTTTTAAGAGAAGATTTAAAGACACTTAAATATTCAGCATGTCTAATCTCAGTGGGAAGAGAGTTCCAAAGTTTTGGAGCCAAAAAGAAAAGGCCCGGTCACACGTAGAGCGTAAATGAGTTGAAGGAACAGGAATCGGAAGAGCAGGGATCACGCCTTTGGGTGTAGATCGTTAAATGCTCAGACAGATATTGTGGTGCTAAACCATGCAAGGCCTTGTAGGTAAGCATGACAATTTAAAAAATCTATGCGAAACCTGACAGGGAGCCAGTGCAAGACTTCAAGATTGGAGTGATATGCTCACTTGTCCTGGACTTTGGGCAGAGTTTTGTACATACTGCAATTTGTAGAGCATAATAATCATTGCAAGAAAAAACAAAGGGGTTGATCACTTTTTTTTAGCCACTGAGAAATATAACATGGGACACAGTCTTGCAATGTTTCTGAGATTAAAAAAATATGTTTTAACAGTATTCTGGACATGAGGATCAAATGTTAAATTTGCATCAAATATCAACCCCCAATTTTTTTTCCCATTTTGTTTCACGAGTTCACACTTACATATAATTTATAGAGTAAATTTAATAGCGTATTTGGCGTGCTGTCCGGGGGGAGGGCTTCGAGCTCGGACTACGGCCCGAACCCAGAGTACCCCCCGTATGTAAGTGGTTTTGAACTTAAAAAGGAAAAAGAGCAAAATGTGGAGAAGGGGTGGTGGAGGGATGCCGAAAATCTGTCAATGCAGTGGAGGTAAGAAGGCTGCGTATATATATACCTACTTTGTTGATTAGCTGAGTACTTTCCACCTGTGTCAATTATCTGACATGTTCCTCCCGAACCTCGTTTAGTAAAACAGCATTTCACGAGTTCACACTTACATATAATTTATAGAGTAAATTTAATAGCGTATTTGGCGTGCTGTCCGGGGGGAGGGCTTCGAGCTCGGACTACGGCCCGAACCCAGAGTACCCCCCAAAAGTTAAAAGACAATAGGACAGCCGCCTGGCTAAATACCCCCCAAAGAGTGCCGAGCTTGGCGGGCTGGCTTCTGAGAAGGGGCCTGGTTGCTTGACCGGTAGGCCCCTGAGGGTGGTTGTGGCGCGTCGTGCCGGGGGATTGCCTGCAAGAGAAAATGGGAAAAGAGAAACATGGGAGAGACAACAATATTAAACACTTCCTTGCTGCGTGGAAACTTCCCCCTCTGCATGGCAACGTCGACTCTTCGTACTGCGTGGAAACTTTGCGCTCTTTCGTACTGCGTGGAAACTTTGCGCTCTTTCGTACTGCGTGGAAACTTTGCGCTCTTTCGTACTGCGTGGAAACTTTGCGCTCTTCGCACTGCGTGGAAACTGCGCTCTTTCGTACTGCGTGGAAACTTTGCGAGGAACTTCCTCTCTTTCATACTGCGAGGAACTTCCTCTCTTTCATACTGCGAGGAACTTCCTCTCTTTCGTACTGCGTGGAAACTTTCCTCTCTTTCGTACTGCGTGGAAACTTTCCGCTCTTTCGTACTGCGTGGAAACTTTCCGTTCTTTCGTACTGCGTGGAAACTTTCCAGTCTTTCGTACTGCGTGGAAACTTCCACTCTTTCGCACTGCGAGGAACTTCCTCTCTTTCGCACTGCGAGGAACTTCCTCTCTTTCGAACTGCGAGGAACTTCCTCTCTTACATACTGCGAGGAACTTCCTCTCTTTCAAACTACGAGGAACTTCCTCTCTTTCAAACTGCGAGGAACTTCCTCTCTTTCAAACTGCGAGGAACTTCCTCTCTTTCAAACTGCGAGGAACTTCCTCTCTTACATACTGCGAGGAACTTCCTCTCTTACATACTGCGAGGAACTTCCTCTCTTACATACCGCGCAGGAACTTCCTCTCTTTCATACTGAGGAACTTCCTCTCTTTCATACTGCGAGGAACTTCCTCTCTCTTTCATACTGCGAGGAACTTCCTCTCTTTCATACTCGCGAACTTCCTCTCTTTCATACCGCGAGGAACTTCCTCTCTTTCATACCGCGAGGAACTTCCTCTCTTTCATACTGCGAGGAACTTCCTCTCTTTCATACTGAGGAACTTCCTCTCTTTCATACCGCGAGGAACTTCCTCTCTTTCATACTGCGAGGAACTTCCTCTCTGTCATACTGCGAGGAACTTCCTCTCTGTCATACTGAGGAACTTCCTCTCTTTCAATACCGCGAGGAACTTCCTCTCTTTCATACTGCGAGGAACTTCCTCTCTTTCATACTGCGAGGAACGCGAGGAACTTCCTCTCTTTCATACTGCGAGGAACTTCCTCTCTTTCATACCGCGAGGAACTTCCTCTCTTTCATACTGCGAGGAACTTCCTCTCTTTCAAACTGCGAGGAACTTCCTCTCTTTCATACTGCGAGGAACTTCCTCTCTTTCAAACTGCGAGGAACTTCCTCTCTTTCATACTGCGAGGAACTTCCTCTCTTACATACCGCGAGGAACTTCCTCTCTTTCATACTGCGAGGAACTTCCTCTCTTTCATACTGCGAGGAACTTCCTCTCTTTCATACCGCGAGGAACTTCCTCTCTTTCATACTGCGAGGAACTTCCTCTCTTTCATACTGCGAGGAACTTCCTCTCTTTCATACTGCGAGGAACTTCCTCTCTTACATACTGCGAGGAACTTCCTCTCTTACATACTGCGTGGAAATGTTCCACTTCTTACTGAGTGGGAACTTCCCTTTGAATTGCTGTATAGCGATTTGCCCTTCCTCGCTGTGTGGAGATTTCCACCTCGTGGAGCGCTGAAAACAGAAGGTAAAAACAGTTAGATTGTCATTGTGTCCGCTGGGAGACCAATGCTCGCTGAACGGAGAAAAGAAAACTCCTGTGGATGGCCTGAAGGGTTTTAATTGATGAGGGTTTGGTGGGCTTCTTTGATATGGAAACGGTTGGTCCTGATGTAGCTTTGAATGCATCTGAGAACCATCTCCCGTGGGCTTGGATCTGTTGTTGGGAGAGTCCTTTTTGAGCTGCTGCTATAGAAAATGGATATGCCATTCCATTGGTTCAGGAATGTTATGTGGTAACTTCCCGCTTACTCGCTTCGTGGAAACTTTCCACTTTTTATTTACTGTGTGGAAATGTTCCACTGACTAGCTACGTGGAAATGTTCCACTTTCTTGCTATGTGGAAACTTTCCACTGACTGGCTGCGTGGAACTTCCACTCTCTTGCTCTGCATAAGAAATCCCTGCTGATTCGCTGTGTGGTAACTTGCACTCTCACTGCATGGAAACTTTCCACTTCTCATGGAGCGCTGAAAAAACATAAAGGAAAACATGAGTGTGTAACAGATTTCTTACTGTGTCCAATGGGTTTTGCATGAGGGAGGTCGGAGGGTTATACACTGGGTCTGCGGTTGTCGGTGTGCCTCACGCTTGGTTTCCCTCTGTGGTTTGAAAAGAAAAGTTGGTCGGATGATAGGAAGAAAAGTGGGCTTGTACTTAAAGTCTTGCTTGTACTTAGGCAGGAAGGCTTGCACTTGTTTGCGCCACTGAGCTGCAGGCCACTGGACGTGGTGAGGTTATAACTGTTGAAAAGATTGGCCTGTGCAGCTAGCGGATGCTACCCCACGCTAGCGTCTGAACTGCAGTTTGTGCACTGGTTCTACTTTTTGGCTGAAAAAATGGTGCATGTAGAAATGCCCACCATCATAGGATAGTGCGAGCTCGTCTATGATTGCTGGCTAATCATTTAGTTTGCACTGCCTGTGGGGGAAAGCTGCACAGATTATTCCTAGTACAACGGAAAACAATTGAACTCGGATAAATGTTTGCTTGAGGTTTTATGGGTAACAGAGAAATCCCCAGTCTAATTGGCATTCTGGTTCTGGGTAGCATGAAGAGAAAAGAAGGTCACGAGGAATTGGAAATTCTGGGAGGGAACATCGCTGCTTGGCAGTGGAGAATTTAGCCAGAGAAACTGAGCTCCTGCGGGAGCAGAGGGAACAGCACTGCTGTGGTAGTGGAGGAATTAGCCATAGAAACTGAGCTCCTGTAGTAGAGGGAACAGCACTGCTGTGACAGTTGAGACAATTATCTAGTGAAACTGGGCTCCTGAGGGAGCAGAGGAAACAGCACTGCTCTGGTAGGATACAATTATCCAGAGAAATTGAGCCCTGTGGGAGCAGTTGGAACAGCCCTGCTCTGGCAGCGGAGAAAATTAGCCCGCAAAACTGAATTCCTGTGGGAGCAGAAGGAACATCACTGCTGTGATAGTAGAGAAACTTAGCCAGAGAACTGAACTGCTGTGGGAGCAGAGGGAACAGCACTGCTCTGGCAGAGAAAATTAGCCCGCAAAACTGAATTCCTGTGGGAGCAGAAGGAACAGCACTGCTGTGATAGTAGAGAAAGATTAGCTGGAGAACTGAACTGCTGTGGGAGGCTCGAGAAACTTAATTCCTGCCGGAGCAGAAGGAACAGCACTGCTGGGGCAGTGGAGACATTTATCCTGAGAAACTGAGCTCCTGTGGGAGAAAAAGGATAAAAGTTAGGTGGACAAATGGTGAAACATTGTGTAACCGAATGGGACTCTTATTTTGAAATGCCCATGCCTATTGTGGGATGCTTGTCCAATTCATATGTGGAGACAAAATATACAGTCTTACGCTGTGTACAACATATATTACGATATAAATCATGGTAGAGAAACTTAATTGTTCTTTAGAATTTGTTTTGCATAACTGTTTTCATTGATTGCTAAATGCTCTGAAACTGAATCCTTCTGAAGAATTGTTTTGCACGCCAGTAGAACGCACAACAGCGCCACTTTCAGATTTGAACGTGAGTGCTCACGCCTGTTCAATTTAATCAGTACTTTTAAAATGTTCAGTATCGTGATATGTTTTTTAACCCCAAGTATAAATGCCGTACAACAAACATTGATGCACGTGTTATACAATAGCTTACTGTAAGGTATTTATGTTACATTTAGGAAAACAGTTGCTCCCAAATCGACCGTGCTTATGTGTGCATCAAGTTTGAGAAATATTGAATCAAAGACAGCTGATTCAACTAGTGGCTGATTGTATGGCGTGATGCAAGCTGTTGCATTGCCATCATTTTAGTGATTTAACCTCGCCATACGCTTCACTCGCTTTACCAGAAAGCATATGTATTGTTCATCACCACGGCGACGGCGCGCTCCGTGATAAACATACTTCTCGTAACGTTAACTATAAAGTATCCGTCTGTACTGCAGTACACGGAGGCTGCAAGATTGCAAGAAAAGTTTGATGGGTGCCATATACATTATCTTTAAGACAGGAACTGTTGTAGATCTCCCTGTTGTGTGAGTCGGTGCAATGTGCACTCTTTACGCTGTCCGAGCACTGCTCTCACAGCTGATACTGTCGTCATTGCTTCAACGCACCACGTTAACAGCAAATTGCGTGCAGACTGATGGAAGCTATATATATAAATTAGAAACTAAAAGATTTTAGCATTGTAGAATTGCTTCGAGCTGCGTGGAGTCGATGAGACGCGTGTGGACAGGGTAAACCGCCAGAAAGCCCGTCCGTGCGAAAATCTGTCAATGCAGTGGAGGTAAGAAGGCTGCGTATATATATACCTACTTTGTTGATTAGCTGAGTACTTTCCACCTGTGTCAATTATCTGACATGTTCCTCCCGAACCTCGTTTAGTAAAACAGCATTTAAAACTCCAGAGCAGAGCCATCCCCTATAGGGTTAATGAACCAGCTCAGTCTTGTCACTTTTGAGACAGAGAACATTTTTAAGACATCTATACTTTTATCTCAGAAATACAACGTTCAAGAAAGGCAACAGCTGCATTATAACCAGCTTTTGAGTGTCATCGGCTTAAGACCAAGGGATCTTAGAAGCTGACCAACAGGAAAAAATGTAAAAAGTAAGGGACTTGAAACTGATCCCTGGGGAACACCAAATTGCACTGAACCAACTTTGGATCTGTATCCAGCCAGGGATACAAAATGCTTACAGTCTGAGAAGTAAGACTTGAACCAGTTTAATTCAGTATCAGTAACACCAAAAATCCATACGAGTGATTAAAAGAGAATGATCTACAGTGTCAAAATCTGCACTGAGATCGAGAAGAATCAGAATTGAAAGACACAAATAACCAAAAAAAGAAAAGTTTTCTTCATTGGAGTATTAAACTGGACAACTTGCATTCAGAAAGGATTTGGATCTCAAGGGACTCTCTTTATTAGAATACAAATATACAAGTACTAAAGTCTTTCATCACAGCCCTGATTGAAATTAAGCTCAATGAGGAAAGAAACAAAGAATGTTATGGAATGAGATAAGAGAGGTGCTTCCGCCTCACTTACTGTAGCACGACCCCACTGACTATTCGAACACGAGCGTTCTCTAACAGAACCTCGCCCTCTTTCTATAGAGTTTGTGCCTTTAATCAGGCTGTGGATCTATCCTAAAATCCCATTGCTGTTAAGTGAAGATTTGGCTTGACAAATGTGAACACTGTGTACTGGGAGTATCCAGCTAAAATTGAGCCAACACTTTTCCATATGAGAGATTGGAAAAAGAGAGGGAAGAGATGAATATGACAAAGGCAGAGGGTTTCAGGGCAACATTTGGTTGAGAAAAATACATTTGTGACAGAATGAGGGCATAAACGGTCTTTATGATTAGTTAAATAACAGGAGCTGCATTATATGCAAAAAAGGCAAGAGTTCGTGAAATCTGCTACTTTCCATTTTATTGGCTGACCACTAAAACAGGTTTTTATCAGTCCACTGGGAAACAAGGTTAACTGATGTATGTCCATGAAATAGCTAGTACTTATTATGGATGAAGTCTACACATTTCACATTTTATTTCTTAAATGTTGTCTCTACAGTCTTACAGTAAGATCACAACAGCATCGTTCGAATGGGCATGCCAGTCTATTACTGTAGCACCATCAATTGCAGGCTTACCAGCCCCTATACGTAATGTAAAAACAAAATCCATTTATAATTTTTTTTTATACAGAAAGGGTTGGTCAAATGTCCCTTTCCTATTAAATTGGCCAGTTCTTGGACAAAGTAATGGTTGATAGTAAACTATAAATTTTTTACTGTCCATTTTCAAGTATACTGTATGCACTTCAGTATTTTTGCTTTGGAAAACTTTTACTTCACTGCATTCCAATGCCCAATCTGACTTTTTACTAATTTTTCATGTCGTTCCTTGTTAATTTGATGCAAAGAAATTGAGGGTACGTTTATATGACAACAATGTATTAAAAACTGAAACGTGTTTCCTTCGCGTTTTTTGTGTACAGACGACAATGTTGTCAAAATGATCAGATCTGTGAAAACGATGCTGTATTAAGCTGCCAGGCCAGTAGTTGGCGATGTCACTTTGTAAAGAAACACTGCATGCCAAGTCCTGTAAAGTGAAGCCAAAGCTAGCCCAGTGATAGCCCTCAGGTGACTGGCCCCAGTATAGGTCATAAACCCCGCCCTCCCCATGTAATTGAATGGGACGTGAGACAAACTAAACAAATTACATTTCAAATATATATTTTTTAAAGATGTTCTGGAACTTATTCAGTGATCCGGTCCGAGTGAGTCTCTAATTAAGAAACCAATAGTGTTCTGAGATAATGGAATAACCAAAAATAGAAACTGGTTGTCGTTATAGATCAGTCATTTTATTTTTGATACTTATAGAAAGTGTACTATGCGTATATTCAAAAGTAAATACTTTTGTAGTTTTACTCATGAGAAGTATTTATACTTTGAAATGATATAAACATTGTTTCACAAGAAAATACTATTTCAGTTGTTTTTAAAAATGTCACGTCAAATACAAATGAGTGAAATTTTGTTGTGCGATGTAACTCAAGTTCAGGATTTTTGTATTTTGTCTACCACTGAAAATAAGTAGTTAAAATGCATTGACTAGATGTCAATAGTCAGCTTCTGGCTTGCAGGCTGCTGTTATGGGATGCAATTCTGTTACACATTGCATTCTCTGCGTTGGTGGGTGGAAACAAACCAATACAACTAGAATATTATTCAATTAGACCCATGGAAGTAGAAGAAATGTACCCATATTTTCAGTGGCACGTCTTTTCTAAATGAACTTTGTAGCTTTATTGTTCTTCGGCTTTGAATAATGTGGAAAAATGGAAAAACTCCAGCCAGGTGCATAATGTATCCCGAGTGATTTCCAGCATATGACAATAAAGCTCAGTTAGCACCACAAACGCTAATGTAGACAGCTTAGCAGACAGAGGAAAAACCATTTAAATGTAAAGAATGTTACTCAGTGATTTACGAGGTCCCTGAGCTCAGAAAACAACTCCTCAGATTTTAAAATGAGCAGTAAGTCTGTGTTAAAAGTCTGAGGGGGGTTGAGGAGAGATTTATGCATAGGAAATTAACGATGGAATTGAATAAAGTGAGGTTTTACTACTGCCTACATCGTGTGTGATCCTCATACCAACTGTATAGATTTTACTGGTGAGTAACTAAGTGCTTTAATTTCACACTCGTGCTGCTAGCCACTTAAACCTTGGTGGCTTCATGGGCCGAGATGTGGAACATTCCAGGCAATCAAACAATCAGGGTGCGTTTAAAGGGAGATCTGGCGGCCATTTCATGCAACGAAGGATTTTGCCAAAACAGCGCTGTTTGAATTGGACGGGGCTTTACTGAGAAAGGTGTGATAGTGTGCTGTGCCAGGATATGAGGAGGGTGGAACTGTGAACTTGTTTACCTTGTAACCCAGAACACATTCCATATTGCTGATCCTCTAAATGCTGACACTTTGATTTGTTTCAGCTGGTTCATCAGCGTGATCAAAGGCTCTGGTGGTAAACCTAATACCAAATATTTGTTGTTGCAATCAGGTCCACATGTGCTCTGGAATGATTCTGGCATAACGGTGTCGAAAAATCGACTCGTGTTTGCGTCGGCAAAAGACATCTGGCAAACCAAAATGACTTGCTGGATATTGCTCGCAGTGTGGCATGCACATGTCTTTCAATCACTGTTGATGTACAACTCTATATATCACTGAGCATGACTGACCTTGCTTTCGGTAAAGCTTAGGTTATGTACAATCTCCAGATATTACATCAAGCTGTATATAGAGGAAACATGTCTGTTACATAATCATTTATTTTTTAGGTAATGTTAATTGATTTGCAAAATGATTAGAGCTGGGTAAAAATATTGATTACAATATCAACTGATCTTTATTTGAACAATTCTTGACATTATTGAATCTTAAAGGGGTAACACACCCAATCTCATGTTAATCTTGTGTACCTATAGAGTAGTACTGCATCCTTCATATCTTTAGTCTTTAGTTTTGTCATATTTATAAAATACAGATACGCTGTACCGTAGATGTTAGATGGTGCAATGAGGCAGTAGTTTTATTTCTGTATGGCCATGTGAAACCGGCCCCAGTGATTGCTTTCATCATGCAGATTAGGCATCTGAGAAAACAGTGTGGATGTGATTCTAAGGTAATGAAGTATAAATGTGATGTAACTCAAAACATTTCAAACAATGATGTTTGGACACACATGGTGCTCTGCTCCATGAGACAACAGAACATTAAAAGTCCCTGAGGCAGATGTGATGGTCAGGGCCAAAGTTTTACTCTAGCGCTCTAGCTGAAGTTCATATGTGTTTGTCTCTGCAGGATTTGTTTTTAACGTTTTACAGGACATTAGAGCTATTGAGAGTTAGGTGGCTCTAAGTCTTTTGCTCTGGCACAGTGTAAGTCACCTGATGGTTTGTCTGTGTCTCAGAGCAACTTAATTGGGTTTGAGAGCCAGTAACTTACAATATGTTCACGGTTTTAATATAACCTCAATGATATAAAATGGAAAACAGAGATTGTCTGATACTGTTTACTTTCTCTAAACCAAAGTTCTCAACCCTGGCTCTCTTTCTGGTAGAGTTTAGCTTCAACCCTGATCAAAGTCACCTGCATGTAGCTTGCTAGTAATCCTGAAGACATTTGCTGTGTTCGAAATCCCCTACTTACCTAATCCCCTCATTCACTATTCCCTACATCACTCCACTAATATTGTCCACTTGAAGAAGTGAATGAAAACAAGTGAGTGAATTCGGACACTGAGTGTGCCAGAAGGGCTGTCGCTTTTGCGTAGTTTCTGCTTGCTTGAAACGTAGCAAAGTGGCATCTCCAGTAGTAATGAAAAGATTTATCTTGAAATTATCTTGGAAACTAGCATGTATAGACCGTAATTAAACAATTAATAAATTAAAAAGGAATGTATATCTGTATGAACAGCGTGATTTGGAAAAATGGTTGGATGATTGATTCATTTAGCGTGCGGCTCTCACAGTGCATTATGGGTATGCTCTAGCCACTGAGTGTACATAAGTTGTACACTCGTTATTGCGGTGCATGGAATGAGTGCACTCAGTAACATCCACTATGGTTTCAGATAGCCATTGATTGACTTGTTTAGATGTGTTTGAATCAAGCATCACGTCAGTTCAGGCAGGCCACGTCAGTCAAGCTCGCATCAGCTCATAGCCAGCTGTTCCTGATGTGTACCAATCCAGTCTCGACACTTATCACCGCGGCCATCTAAATTCCCATTTCTCAGCAATTCTCTATCGCATCGCTGCTTGCAACAAACTCCCTCCTCCAACCCCAACTCCACCTTTACCTGTGTTTAACTTGCTTTGTTTCTTTTCTGTAGGTCTCTACATGGCAAGCTTTTCTCTTATCTATTGTCTACATTCGCATGATGTGAATTTGCAATACATATGCATATACTGGTTCCATTCTGTAACCCGGGGGGGTTGACTTGCTGCTCTCCCCACTCTGTCCAGGCGGGCACATTGACAGGCGTGGGGAGTTCTTGCCCAGAACAGAACCATACCGCCAACACTAACTGTATGCTTTCATTGTCAATAACGATAATAAACAATATACTTGACGAAGTGGTCCTGACTGAATTAGGGTTGGAGCTAAACTTTACAGGAAAGTGGATTTTAAAGACCTGAGTTGAGAACCAATAATTTTATTATTTCAGCAGCTTCTTAGTGGCCAAACTACTGTAACAGTTTTCAGCAAATATATCTTGAAATGTTTTTTCTTTTTTCAAACATAAATATGAAAGTGAGGTTTATGCCTAACCATGATATATATATATATATATATATATATATATATATATATATATATATATGTATATGTATATGTGCATGAAATGTTCAAATTAAATGCTATATTTTACTGATGATTTTACTTCTTGCTTGCTTGCTTCGTGCTTGGCCCCTTAATGGCTGCTTGCAGCTATATTTATTTTTTTATTTTTTTAATGTATTCAATAAGTAGACGACTGACTTTAGTTGCCTCATTACTCAACTGTTCTTTGGCATAGTTTACATACAGTATATCATTCAGCCTAGTCTATGATGATTAATAGTTTCACTTTCAATCTATATCATAATTAGTAAGTTCCTGCTTGGAAAAGCAGTTTCTTCTAATAGTGGACAGCTGAAGAGAAAATCCAGTTTTACCACATCCACTGACACAGACCAGATATCTCAGTCTTGGTGAGGTTAGACCCCTCAAACCCCTATAGGCCGGCGCTGTTTTTGGGACCTGTTTTCTGTCTGGAGCGGATTACTCAGCAGGAAGCCACACAAACACACACGCACACATACACTCTCAGTACCCATAGAAAGCCATCACTCATCTGGCAAACATATGGCATAAGGGAGTCAAAATGAAACAAAATTCCCCTTGATTAACATACAAACAACCTCATCTACTTATTTTCTTGGCCTTCGAAAGTCACCAGCTTTTTTTGACCCTGATCCTTTGGGCCTTTACCCCAAGAATGTGTCTGTGAGAGTTATGAAATTATGATTGCACAGGGTGTGTCTGTGTAAGTAACCGTGTATTGCGTTTGTCTGTTGGCCAGGGTCTGTTTCCACCTCACTGTGCCACTGGTCTCTCAATGTTCCTGGGAACACCAGATTCGGCCCACCTGCCAAAAATCTGTTTTTGTTTCACCCTGTGCCCTTCACCTGACATATAGACTCATTCATAAGCACCTCACCATTCATCTTAAACCAAACCATCCCACCCAGGCCCTTTACCTCTCTTCTGGTTTTTGAATGAGCCTTTGGTGGCGATGAGGGGAATTTTTTTTAAATATATTTCCCCTCAATACTATGTCCTCAGCCTTCTTTGTAACTCTTTTTTCTCGGCTGTGGGTCTTCTGTTTGATCCTGGCGTGAGGAAGTGTGGGTGTAATTGTGAGTAAAAATGGGCCGTCGCTCCATGAGGGTAATTCCGTTGAATGGGTTTCAGGCTGGGCCAGGAATTTAAAGAGAGCGAAAATGAAGAAAAGGCAAATGAAAAATGTCACAGAAAACACTATGATAAGAGCAAACTGAAACATATGCACTACAAAAAAAATATTTTCTTAACATTTTGTTTTAATGTGGCAATGTTGCTTGACAGCTACAAACAGTCAAAAAATGTATAGACTGGATTACTATGGAAGCTTGTTTCCATCATGGAATAAAATAAATGTAATTGCGAGTTCAGAATTGAGATATAAACTTGCAATTGCGAGTTATAACGTCAACATTATAAGAATTAACCTCGCAATTGTGAGGGGGGAAAAAAGTCCAAATTGTGAGATAAATAAGGTAATTGACACTTTTTTTTATTCAGTGGTGGAAAAAAGCTTCCATAGATTACTGTATTTGTTTATACTTCAAACACAAAATAAACGTATATTAAAGATCCATTAAGTTTTAATACGAAATGCAGCTTTGCTTCTCAAATAAATGTATCTTATATCAAGGATTTTAAGATATTTTATAACTGCAAAATGGACCCAATTCCAGGGTTCTAGTAACTTAATGGCAACGTAATATAAAACAAACAAAAAATTCTGTTATAAATGTACATTATAAAAAATAAATAAAAAAAAGGGAAATATTAGCAACCTTGCTAGATTTACGATGTTAATAACTGGAAACTCGTCATAATCTGTGAAACAAGAATATGATTTTTTTTGCAACGTACTAATGGTCAAATTATTATAATATGTTTACAGATCGGGTAAAAAAAATAATCGTCATTATTATTGCATTTTTCGAAAACAGATATTTTATCTTATCCAATAAATTTGTTATTTGAATCATTTTTAGAGAATATTTTTGTTTAGTTTTTTTACTGGAAAACCAGACACAAATGCACTGTACTGCTATCATGAGACAAATGGCACACTGTGATATCGGGAAGAACATGTAAAGAAAACAGTTTTGAACTAAAGATGAGTGACATACAGACAGAGAGAGGTGAAGTGCCCTCTGCTGTGTGTGTGTGAGTACTGAGAGCTGCTTACCTCAGCACAGCTCGTCTCTCTACAATCCCACTCTCTGTTCCATCTCACATTAGTGTCGCTTTCATATTCAAATGACTGTTGTTTTAGTAACACCATCTATTCATCCTCCCTTTGGAGTTTATTTGTTTTGATGGTTGGGGTCATACTAAATTGTGCCGAAAGTTGGACTTTGTGTGTGTGTGTGTGGTGTGTTCACTTTAAAAAAGCGGTTGCTGTTTCATGGCCTGGCCTCCTGTGGTCCCCAACTCCAGAGAGGGAAACGTCTTGACTTTTATCTCCCCCTTTTGAAGTGGCACAGGAACAGCCTGTTTCTGCCAACATCACAAACCCATCCAAATTCTCACTGCTGACCATTAGCAGGACTAACACCCACTAACATGTGTTAATTATCACTGTACGGTCAGCTCTGTTTTTAAACACTATACATGGGAAAAAGCAAAATTTTTCCACTTATGAGGTTTTTGATCATAATTGGCCAAACTGCTAAATGATTTCCAGTCTGTGTGTTCGGCTATCCCAAAGGAATTTATCTTGTACATTTTGGGTGCATCTGTAAGTTCTCAGTAGTAAATACCACTTCACTGAATCTGTAATATCAAGATGAATATTTTGGGTGAAGATGGTAATACTTATGGGGAACATGTATTCATTATTAACTATGACTTTTGCCTCAATAAACTCCTAATTAACTCTTAGTAAGATAGTTTTTGTAGTGTTCAAGTTTAGGTATTGGGTAGGATTAAGGGATGTAGAATAAGGTCATGCACAATAATGCATTAATATGTGCTTTATAGGTACTAATAAATAGCCAATATCCTAGTAACATGCATAATAAGCAACTAGTTAATAGCGAGAATTGAACCCTAAAATAGTGTTACTGGTGAAGAAATATTCTGTTGTTTATGATACTGAAGAAGATGGTTGTGGAATCTGAAGTTAATCTGAAGTAAAATCTCAGAGTGCTGAGATCCACACCCCACGAAAACCCTTGAGTACAGAGTAAAGACATCATCCAGACTCCATCGTCTTCACCTCTCCTGACCGTTAACAGGCTCTCAGTGAAATCTCTTCAGTTTGAATGAGAGAGTGATGAAGGATGCTTTTAAGAGACATTGACTACGTTTACATGTGCACCAATAAGACTATTTATAATAACCAGAGTAAGGTCTTAATCACAGTAAGATGTTTACATGACATGAGCAGAACTCTTCACTCCAGTTTACATGCAATTTTCAATATTCTGATTATTCGCTAATAAGTATGGTTATACCACACCCAGATAGGCATACAATATGCATGTTACTGGCCATTGTTTTAATCTACTCGCATCAAATTCATACATTTTTATGGATGTAGCTTACTGGATATTATTCGGCGCCGTGATGAACATCGCAATGGCGTGTTTGCCAGCCGTGTCCTTGTATCCGTGTACGTCCGCGCAAATGCGCTCTTTGGTCACAATGGTAATAATGCGATTAAGGTGTTTACATGCCTGTTTATTTCGATTCAAATCAGCGTACACCACCTAGTTTAATGCGACTATGGTTACTGAGACTATGAGCTTAATCGCATTAGTTTGATCGTATTGTTTTGCATTTACATGAGGTAAAGTTTAATCGCAATATTGTCAAATCCTATAATATTCGTATTATGAGGGAGTAAACGTAGTCTTTGCAGAAAGTTAGAAATTAAGCTCTTTTCGCATTTATTGCTACAATGTGGAATGAGTAAAATCTGTGAAGTTTTGAAAGTTACAGAAATTAAATGGTGGGAGATGTGTTTGAAAAGACTTGTCTCATCATTGTAAAACAGAAAGAGTTTGGAAACTGTGCTGCATCTTGATTGAAATCACACACAGATTTTGAACATGCAGTACCAGGCAAGAAAAGTCCAAAAAGAAAATATCCTAGTCCTTTCTATTTGGCTTCAAGTGGGAGCGAGACATCTGGAAAGGACCCTATCATCACCTCTGCCTAACTTCTGTGCCTGCTGCCAAGTCCAACATTGTATCATGCTCTACATGTCGAAAAACGGCCTCATGCATCAAACCAGCCGTCTCAGATTACTAGACCACAGTGACAAAACTCATTGCATTTGTTTCCCTCTCAGAATGAAACGTATGGTCATGCATAAGCAGGGTTTAAAAGCCACAAGGGAAAAGAGAGCCATACTGTATCACTCATTTCATTTTCACCACTTGTGATCATGTTCTATATATTAGACTGTCTGTACATTTTGTCACTTTTCCAACTGACTTTCCTTTAACATACTCCATTCTGCCAGTGAATTGTCTTTAATGTCAAGCCGTCTCTGCTGTGCCCTGTTGCTTGTTAGTTCTCCTCATCTGTGCTCTTTGAAGTGCATCCAGACTCAGAATGGCAGAGGTACAGGGTCTTTTCTGGCCTCTCGGTATCAAAGCACACTAATATTACACACTGGTTATTGTTGCCAGATTATTTCCCCACCTCAAGGCACCCAAGAGACCAGAATGAGAAGGAGGGTCTCAAAATTAAACACGCTTATGAGCTGCCTGCACATTTACAAATATTTACCCAATTTGCGAGGCAGGGCACAAGCTTAATGAACTAGGGGAAAAAATAAAGGTGAAACATTGTCAGTTTTCTTCTAAGCATATGAAGGGTTTTGCAGGAAGACGTGGCAAAGGGCTTGAATGCTGATGCCACTTCAGATGTCTTAATGATGATCTCACACACCTGTTGCTCTTTGAGCAAACTCAAACTTCTCCAATCTGTGCAGGCCGCACAGCTAATATGTACCAGATTCAGTCTTGTTCAGACTGTCAGTGCAAATCCAAAATTTGTGCATATCCGATTGCAACCTGATCATATTTAGCAAGCAGCGCTGGGAAGTAATGCATTACTAATAACACATTGCAGTAATAGTATTACTTTTTGCAGTAACTAGTAGTGTAACTACTTATTAATAAGATTTGAGTAACACAAAAAACAATGTACTATCCACAAAATAGATCATTACAACATTCCCTTTATTGTCTCAACCCCTACATGCTGTGTTAAAAACAACCATTTCTGGGATATTTGGTAACCCTGGGTAAATATTGGACAGAACACACTCTTTGTCCACACTAGAGTTTTCAAGCATTTTCCAGAAGTTTCTTGCCCACACTGAATTGTTAAAAAACGCTAAAATCGCCTTACTGGGAATGCCTAAAAAATACTACCATCTCACTGAGATGATACAGATATATCAGTCAGAATATTCTCCTGGCACGGTCATTTTATTAGCAAAATATCTCAAATATATGATCTAAAATGCAATTGCCCTCATGTTTTGACACAGGGCAGCAATTGCAAATTTGAGAATGTAATCTGAAGATTTTACAAAGTGACATTTATCTTTAGCAACACTCACTCTAAAAAATGCATGGTTGTTTTAACCCAATTTTGGGTCAAATATGGACAAACGCAACCGTTGGGTTAAAAATGTAATTAAAAAATGTAACACAACAGCTGGGTTTGTCCATAGTTGGACCAAAATTGTGTTATTGGACCAAATTAGTGCTGTGAAAGTGAATAGCACATATCATTATGAGCATATCTGTACAATATGCATCATATGATTAATGTGCATCATAATTTTCAAATACCTCAGTTTTCACAGTCCACAATACACTGCAAAGAAAAAAATACTTTTTCAAATGTATTTTTGCAGGACAACAGTGGAAGGAAGGCCAAAATGTAGAGAAAAAGATGTATCCAGACATAGCCTCATACACCCTGGATGATTAGATTTCTGTTATATGCAAATTGTGTCAAGCAAATAGTCTAAGGCAGATGTATTTGAGCTACATGGAACAAACATATTAATGGAACATTATATATATATATATATATATATATATATATATATATATATATATATATATATATATATATATATATATATATATATATATATATATATATATATATATATATATATATATAGGTTTAAGGTTTAGAAAGACTGAAATACAACTCTAAGTATCTTTGTTTAAATACAACTTAGAACAATAATTTTTTTACAGTGTATATTTATATGAATTTATAATGAAATACTTGCAGGCCCAGTGGAAACAATCCTGGGTTGGGGTCAGGGCCGTGATCTGTTAATTGGTGATCTGTGGTCTAGAGGGTTCTAGCCCACTGCGTCACTTACAAAAACAAAAGGTTTAACCTGTCTGAACTAAAGAACCTGTTATTCAGCGGAGTGAAATCTTATTGAATCTGAAATTATAACTTGACCGCAGGCTTTAGCGACCCAAGTATCACACTCCCCCAGTGACTGAACAAGCACACCTCCCTCCTGATCCCAGTGTGAGATGAGCGAGAAAGCAACAGGTCACCCGCTTGCACAGTATTTTTCTATTTGCTTTAGAAAATGCCAGGAATCCCTCTCCCCTTTGTTTTGCCTGTGAATCATCTATTACCTTTTTCATTTGCGCAATTTACAGAGGTTGGGAGGTCTTCGCTGGGGTATAGTGACACTTGCCCCGGGAGGGGAGAACGAGTGCGAACTGCGATTGAAAGATGAGATGTGCTTCTGCTGTGTTTCCTTGTGTGGTACTGTATTATTAAGCCTTTTTAAACTATAGCAGATTCCATCCAGCAAAACAATATAATGGCTCTTTTTCAACTGGCATGTTTTGAAATATGAGATCAGTATTCTTCAACATATGGACACTTACGGTATTGGACAACATATGGTTTTAAGATGCGTGTTGGTCGATCGGATCACAAGTAGACTGGTATTTAGTCTCTTTTAGCCACGTTTCCAACATTTTTGTCCTGATTTCTTTGAGGGAAGGGTCTAGGTGGATAAATATGGGCTTTTTCAGATTGATCGTTCTAATTGACAAAACTTTTGTTTCTGCTCTGATAGCCGCAAAACCGCGCTTGCCGCCACGAGTGCGTGTTACAAAATAGAACATTGTGCTTGGTATGTTTTTCGTCTTCAAACCAAATTTGGGTCTTCAGCCGAGAAAGTTTAAATCCCATCTGGCTAGCGCGCTTCCCGTAATGTTTATGCATTAAGTCAATAGAAGGGAAAATAGGCGAAATTTTCTGGCTGTTTGAACACATTCGACCACATGAGCATTTACACTACAAAAGCAACCCGGTCAAATGCGTTTTCAACTCTGGAAATGGTTAAAAGTAGACAAGCTCAAAACGTTTTAGACCCCATTTACACCTGTATTTAAACAACTTGTGATCTGATCGACCAAAACGTATCTTAGCGTTCACACTTGTAGTGCAGTTCGTTTGGGACGTTTGGTTCGTTTGGTCCAGCCCAAAAAAGAAAAACAAAACATATAGTCCTGATCCGCTTAGCATTCACACTGGCATTTTTAACAGTGAACCTAAAGTTACCGAACCAAAGGAATGGGGATACGGTCACAACCTGATTGGTCGGCTTTTATAACGTATATATTGCGACGGAGCTTGCTTACCGAACATTCAAAACAATGCTGTGTGCTGGATTAAAAGCGATCATTTTACATATGGTACGTGTACATATGATTTTATTTTTACCAGCTGAGAACTCACGAAGAGCTCATAAAATGTTCAAAACATTTAAAACAGCACAAGGATTTCCTCCATTGTATGCAGAAACGAGGATCTGCTACAAAGAGACGGTAGTTCCGTCGTCTGTACCGACTAATGGGCAACACAGGTCCTTTGATGAGAAGAACCAGGTGCTTACATTATGTCCTTTCAAATCAAAGAATAAAGTACTACTTACACAATCAGAATTGCATGTAGCGTCGCATCTTGTGACATCACATCATGATGTTTCTTAAAAAACTATATTCGGGAGGAACACTTTCAAATGATCTACCCAGTCATGATGTCATCCCAACCAGCTGTCAGCAATCAGTAATCAACATGCCTACCAATCAGCTCAAGTGGGATCACATAAATAATCCAGTCAACTCACCAATGTTCCTAGACAAGTTTTGCAGCATCCCTCCACCACCCCGTCTACCTCACTCGCACCTGGTTAACTTCCTAACCAGAGATACGGGGGAGTACTCTGGGTTCGGGCCAAATACGCATACCATCTATTCTACTTGACTTATTTGTAAGTGTGAACTCGTGAACTGCTTTTTGTTCGTTTACATGTCTTTGGTCCGTGTTGCGTTCATATATCAATCAAACCGCACCAGAGTTCGTTTGGAAGCAGACCAAGACCAATCTTTTTAGCGGCCTCGGTCCGCTTGTTTGGTGCGCACCAGGGTTCGGATGGCAGCGTTTACATATGTTCAAATGAAATGCTCTGACCGAGCAATCGCACCAGGGTTCATTTTAATCGTACCAAACATGACAAGTGTGAACGCACCCTTTATACCAGGCGTAAACAGGGCCTATGGTACAGTTTCAGAGCAAATGGAACAAACAGTGCAGATTGGAATATGATTACAGTACGTGGGGAGTTTTCAGTTTCAAAAGGAACAATTCTGTCACTATTTCCACCTCAGGTAAATAAAAATAATCACATTTTAGTTTATAAAGAATACTCGTCGTCATTGAAAAACATAATTGTGAGAAAGTGCAGCTGTGAGGATAGTCACATGAGTGAAATAGTGAGATTATGTTAAAATGTCTCACAATTGTGAGAATTAAAGTCGAAATTTCGCAAGACGCGAAACGATGTGGAGTCCTTACTGAGAGACATAACATCACAATTACAAGAGGTAAAAATTAAAAACAACGTTGCAATTGTGAGTTGAATAAAATGTAAATGACATTATAAGAAATAAAGTTGCATGAAAATAGCTTTAAAAAGGGTAAAGATAGATTAGATGAGAACAGAAATATTGCATGGTTTGATTTGAAATATAATTCACAAGTCATATGGCCCACTATTATGATAATTTTTAGTTTTTTGTTGTCGGTTTTACAGCTTGCTTGGAAAAACACGAGGGTGTGCAAAAAAAATCAGGGTAAACTATACTTTAATCGAAGTGGAGGCAGAGGTAGGGCTGATGGCAATACCGCTAGATGCTTGGATGAAGGTACCCATAAATGTAGCTGAAGCATATGTGTTTGTTTGACTGTGTGAGTGTGTATGATAGAGCAGGAGGAGGATCTGAATGATGAAGGTTGGAGTAAGAGAGAGAACGAGAGAAGGGTCTTGTAATGAAAAGCAGATGGGCTGAATTCTCGTATTGTTCCCTAAAGAAAGCAGCTGGCCACTCTTGGCTCATCCTTCTAAATAAACATTCCGGGATGGCCGTGAGCGAACAAGGACCTGTTACTAATTAAGAGCTCCTCTCTCCCGCAACCCACTTTGAAGAGTTGCTGTAACGCTTCAAAAGTGACGCACAGAGAATGTGAAAACCGACTTTAAGAGGCTTATCACACCTCAGTGCTGGGTGCCTTCACTCAATGGGTTAGTGTCAAGAGATGAAGGCCAAATGTGGTCAGAACAATCCAGATGTTTGATGAAACTATACCAGAACATATAACAACAAAGATGTGTATGTACTGGCTTGAATTCAAGAGCACCATAGATAACTCTCAGAGCAATAACACATCCAGCTAAAGATCCAAGTATTATGCTATCCTCAAATCAGAACCTAGGAGCACACATGGTATCCTCAGATAAACTCTTGCTGCACACAATCTGTTCATTTGATTGGCAGCTGGTTGTGGGGAAAACACAGATGACAGAGGCATATGCTCATTACAATACTAGTTTCCTTGACTTGACATCAGACTCAGCTTGTCATACAAAAGGTATCTACACAAAGATTAGGTAATTAGGTGACATTCATAGATCAGTACAAACCTCAATCCATCTTAACTTCATTAGCTTTAGCCATTAGCTTCATTACATGACGCAACTAACTTTTCAGTGTTTTAGATGGTTATTCAAAACTCACATGGCCGCAAACTCAGTGTTTTAATAGCTTTAGCTACAATGATATCATATCTGTCCTTTCTTAAGATAAATGTTTAAGAATATTTGTCATCGGTGTACTCGTGTTGTAAAGTCCATAGTATATTTGGGTTTTTACATGTACGCTAGGCATATACAAATGTGTCATCAGCACGGTATACTGTATGTGTAGCCTGATTTTTCTAACCTATAGTAGTTCTAAACTACTAGAGATGCAACAATTGATGCCCACGTTGTTGAGCGCTTGTGTGAGATGGTTCAGAGTAAAAGGCAGTTTTATTACTCATAACTTTCAGAAAGAAATAGCACAGACACTAGACAAGGATGAATGTATCGACTGGCTCTGTTTGTGCAAACTATCAAATGATTGTTCTGTTGCATGTCCCTGCAGCTGAGTTTTAATTGTATTAACTACATTATGTTCACTACCTGTCTAGTGATATCTTTATGTTGACATATAATTAATATAATTGAATTTGTCCCTTCAAACCTTCTATCGAATGTCATGATGTTTATTGAGTTGGCGTGCGACTTGTGTTTTGCCTTTCAGCAATTTGATGTAAATTCCGTAAAGAGGGATTTTTAGGGAGTGAACGTTCCAGTTTACTGGATGGATTTTACCGTAACACAAAGCATAGCACAGCACACTTGATACTATCCAATTTTCCAAGGCTTACTTTAGAAAATACTTTACTTTAAACAAAGCCATATGTCATGGGATGCTAGAGATTAAAAGAGCATTAAATCATTTGGGAAGTAATGTATATAAACACTCTGAATCCTTTGGGATAAACAGACAAAGAATATGAAACTACATTTAGCCAATTTAAAAAAGTCCTTAATAATACTTATCGGTACACTTTCAATATTTATGGAACGTTACTTCTTTTTGTTTGTTTGATTGTTTTCTTAAGTGTGACAGTACATTATGGAATACCAGATCTTTCAGTTAGATCAGACCTTTGATCTGGGACAGTGCATTATAATATCAAGGTTAGACTACTGTGATTCAGTCAATTACTCCTTTCAGTCCCTCGTTCACGTTTTAAAGCTAATGGTGACAAGGCTTTCTCAGTGGCTACTCCCAGGCTCAAATATACAAACCTGATTCCAAAAAGGTTGGGACACTGTACAAATTGTGAATAAAAAATGAATGCAATAATTTACAAATCTCTTAAACTTTTGAGATCACAATATAATATAGATAACATATCAAATTTTGATTGGCTCAACTATTGGCTCATTTTGGATTTCATGTGAGCTACACATTCCAAAAAAGTTGGGACAGGTTGCAATAAGAGGCTTGAAAAGTTAAATATACATATAAGGAACAGCTGGAGGAACAATTGGCAACTTATTAAATCAATTGGCAACATGATTGGGTATAAAAAGAACCTCTCAGAGTGGCAGTGTCTCTCAGAAGTCAAGATGGGCAGAGGATCAGCAATTCCACTAGTGGAGCAATATCAGAAAGGAGTTTCTCAGAGAAAAATCATCCTCTACAGTGCACAATATCATCCAAAGATTCAGAGAATCTGGAACAATCTCTGTGCGGAAGGGTCAAGGCTGGAAAACCATACTGGATGCCCATGATCTTCGGGCCCTTATGCGGCACTGCATCACATACAGGAATGCTACTGTAATGGAAATCATAACAGGACATAATCATAAGATAACAGTTCCTTCTCAGGAATACTTCCAGAAAACATTGTCGGTGAACAGAATCCACCGTGCCATCCGCCTTTGCCAGCTAAAACTCTATAGGTCAAAAAAGAAGCCATCAATGCTGAAAGGTATATCCAAGATCTAGAACAACATATGCTCCCATCCAGACTTCATCTCTATCAGGGAAGATCTTGCATTTTCCAACATGACAATTCCAGACCACATACTGCATCTATTACAACATCATGGCTGCATAGAAGGAGGATCTGGGCCCTGAAATGACCAGCCTGCAGTCCAGATCTTTCAATATAAAGAGGAAGATGCGACAAAGAAGACCTAAGACAGTTGAGCAACTAGAAGCCTGTATTAGACAAGAATGGGATAACATTCCTATTCCTAAACTTGAGCAACTTGTATCCTCAGTCCCCAGACATTTGCAGACTGTTATAAAAAGAAGAGGGGATGCCACACAGTGGTAAACATGGCCTTGTCCCAACTTTTTTGAGACGTGTTGATGCTATGAAACTTTAAATCAACATATTTTTTGCTTAAAATGATACATTTTCTCAGTTTAAACATTTGATATGTCATCTATGTTGTATTCTTTCATGTCATTTTTTGTATCATAAAATAGTCTAGTTCTTAAATCTGCTTTATACTACCTGTATAGCATTCTGGTTTTAACTTTCTGGGGTTTTTTTGTTTTTGTTTTTTGTTTTTTTATGTGTGTGTTTTATAAACTAAACAAAATTAGAAGACAGCACCCTCACACACAGCCTCAGTCAGAGGTTCTGGAAGCTCATAATTCATGTACAGTAAAGTATGAAGAAACTTGTGTGAAATCATACAGGAGAGAAGCCAGTCAGATGAGTTTGTTTGTTATGGTGCTTGTATATTGTTGTCTTTCAATGCATATGATAATTAATTCTCAGAAGGTAGATCTGAAATGACATTCATTGCAAGATGATTAGTTAAAGCATTTTAAAATGCACCTGCAGACAATTTTTCCAGTCATGAATTGTGTCATTGAGGATTTCTTAAAAATACTGTGCAAAAATCTCGTCTTGTCTCGTTCTATTCCCTACGTTTGTCCAATAATATAGTTCACTTGAAGGAGTGGATGAAAATGAGTGAGTGAATTCGCGCAAGTGACGCTCAATATAAATCACACCACCGGCCTCGCCCCGTTCTCATGGCCCTTTGCCTCATCCTGCTTGCCACATGATGGATGGATGATTCAGCTGCGGGCCCAATCTTCTGGTGAGACGGCAGACGATGGAAAACATTCAGTGTGCGACTCTCACAGTGCCTTATGGGTAGCTTATTCTCTAGCCATTGAACGTTCATTGGTTGTACACTCGTTATTACGGTGCATTGTGGGATTGAATAAGTGTACTCGATAACGTCTGGCTGTCCCCTCAAATAGTCCCCTATTTAAAGGTATGGGGGAGATTTTGAAGCTGCGTTTCCACTGCCGGAACTTTTCCCAGGAACTAGGGACTTGGGTGGTACTCTGCGTGTTTCGACCGCAGGAACCAGGGTCTAAATAAAGTTCCGGGTAAAGATTTCCTCCTCAAAACAGCCCTGCTTGCGAGGTATTACTTTTTCAAAGTTCAGAAACTTTCGGGGTGGGACTTGGGCACTGAACATGCTGATTGGTTAAGCTCACGCAGCATTTTATTTCAACCTAAAAGTCTGTTGCAGTCGTTTGCTATTCAAATCAACTGTGGAGTTTAAAGAATAGGGACCGACGAAGAGGTTCAGGCTTTATTAAGATTATTTGCAAATATTACAAAATCCAGTGGGCTCTGGAAAGTCGCGGGCAGTCCTTCGTCACCGGACTAATTTGACTTATCTTCACGGTACTTTAGGTCATGACAAATTGTTCCGGGTAATTTTGGTGGAAACGGGGCTATAGTTTTTCGTGCTAACTGCTATGTCACCTTGAATTTATACTGCCACCTTGTGCAATGGATGAAACTTTGTTAAAAACAAATAGGTTTCTAGCAGAGGTCTTCAACCCTGCTCCTGGGGACCCACTGTTCTGCAGAGTTTAGCTCCAACCCTAATTAAAGACAGGTGAAGCCAATCAAGATCTTCAGGATCACTTGCAGGTGTTCTGAAGCAGGTTGGATATAAACTTTGCAGGACAGCAAACTTTCCCCAGGAGCAGGGTTGAAGACCTCTGGTTTCTAGGTTACCAATGCCATTGTTAGTATGTGTTTACACAATTTTAGTGTATGCAGAAGGTTTAGAAGACATGCGTTACAGAGATAAAATGAGTAGTATTCAGTGGTTATTTGATCTCAGCATGGCAGCCACATTGAAGCATCCCACATGATGTAACATAAATAAAACATTAATTAATCTACTTTAAAATTACATTAGTTAGAATACAGAGTGAAAGCTTCAATCTTCAAATCAACAAATCAATGAGTAGTGGTTATTTTATTTAATCTTTTTGTATCTGACTGATACTATGAGGTTTCAACCAGTATATAAAACAGAAACCACATTAACGTATTGTAATGAGAAGTGTGTTCACTGCCCACCCCATATCTGTCCTCCAAGTCATGGTTTATTACTCTAGCGGTGCTGCACGCAGAGGGAGGTGTCCGAATGATATAGGAACATGTGTTGGAAGTGTGGAAGATAGATAATATAACACAGAGATTTATCCTACTTGTCATCCTCCTCCTCTCTCACCTTTATCTATTCACTCACAGTTCATCTGGTGGATTTCGTTTCTCGAGGGGTCTCGCGGTTCACCCCCAGCTGAGAATACTTAGCAGAGATTCCTTAAAAATGCTGAGCTGTGCACTTTTCCCCTCCATCGCAAAGAGATTCCCCATTGTTCTACAATTTTATGATTTGTCCAGAAAACTGAGGAATTCGTTATACAAGGCTATAAAAAGTGAGTCTCTTTTGAACCAGCGGGAACCTTCTCTTGTTGGTTCATAATGATCAGAAGTTGTGATGTTTCACAAGAGGCTTTTGTATTATAGTTTTTGTTTTCTGGCTTTGAAAACAACAATGAAACACTTCCATAAAACAGAGTTTGTCTTTGAAAAAGAGCAGTGATACATTGGTGGTCACTGCCTCTGTTTTGCATTTAATTTTATATGGTTTGAGGTTTTCACCACCCAGTGATCCTCTTTTTGACTGATTTTGACTTCCTTGGTGAGAAAGGCTGCTGTTGGGTCAGTTTTACTACAGATGCATGTATGAATCAGCTTGTGGTGGTTTATTGCAGGCCTAATTCACATTCCAGACATTGAATTGTACTGGCAAGGGTGGAATTTAAAGGGATCATGTCGTGAAAATGTAAACTGATTGTAAACTTGATGTTCATTGATGCCCAGTTCGGTAAGTGGCATGTGAAAAAAAAAAAAACTGGAGCAACAGAAATAAAATATCATTTCATTGCTGATTGTATTTACAATAATGCACACAGTCCAAATGCATTACTAGCAACTATTAAGACTTCTGAGCTGCAATGTAAAAAGAAACAGACACACTTTTAAATTACACTTTTTATTGCCGTGAGATCAGGTTGAATGCGTCTCATAAAAGGTGATTAAGGAGAAAAAATAGTATTATGTATATTATGTTATATAATATCAAAAGCCACAATATGCCTAAAGATTAATCGATTCAAATCTGTTATTTGAAGAAGTTCTATCTCTTAAAAAGCTTTGGAAAGAATTTTCAATATAGTGCACAACCTGAATGGTTGAATTAATGGGTAAGTATTTTTTGGGTGAACTACCCTCTTACAGTAATGGTGCATGTAAAAATGTCATAATATTTAAGTACTCTGATCTAGAAGGGGAAAGTAGATGAAAGGTTTTTTGAGTTCATTCACCCATAGTAGGCTCTTCTGTAGTTGTGTTAATATATGCAGCAGGTAACATGAAGGGAATCCAAAAGTCTTTTTTTTTCAAACCATGTGCTCAAGAATCTCACTCTCACTTCATCTGCACCTTCTCCCTCTGAATAGTTTTCCCTTGAAGATGCCAAGAGCAACAAACAGAATGCAGAGCTCTTTAAGACAGGATTTTCCACATCCAACATGCTTTCGCTCACTCCTTTTCCCTTTCATTTCCCCTTCACACCCTTTGAAGATTGATATTTCTTACCCCAATACATCATAAAAAAATATCCCTCTAATGGCTGATCAGCTGGTAGGTAAAGAATTTCCTGTAGTCAGGTCAAGAGGTGAGAGGAAGAGTGAACGAGTGGAAGAGGACGAGGGAATGAATGAAATTAGACACTCACTGGTTCACTGGGATACTGCTTACACCCTTTATGGTTGAGGCAATAGGTATAAGAGCACAGCGCCATGTAATAAGCTCCTCTCACTTTTCCTTAGTCATAAAATACATATCCAAATGTGGCCACTAATGAGGCCATGCCAACCATTTGTTTGTATTTATTTTTGCAATCTGATGTTAAATCATCCTAATCTGTCTCTAAATTTTCTCCTCAATTTCATTAAACTTTTCATGTCTGGCTCTTCTGTTAGCCGAGGTATTCACTATTATTTTTATATTTTAGTATCCTTTCAAATATGTAATATATTCCTGTGATGGTTGAAATGTTCAGTAGCTTTAGTGTAGCCAAGACTGGTGGACCTAAACAGAAAAATGAATTACAGAATTTGAAGACACTTTTCCAAATGCACTCAAGTTATTTAAACAGTTCATATACAGAATCAATCCCATTGTATTGGCATTGCTTGTGCCTTGCTTTGTTGAGTCATTATATTATATCAGTTGCATGCGGTCCATATAAGCTGCGAATGCAGACCTGTTCAAGGACCAGCCTTAGTTCCCCATGTGCATCAATGAGCCTTGGCCGCCTGTGACCCTGTCGCCGGCTCACCACTGTTCCTTCCTTGGAAAGCTTTTGATAGATTCTGACCACTGCAGACCGGGAACACCCCACAAGAGCTGCAGTTTTGGAGATGCTCTGACCAAGTCGTCTAGCCATCACAATTTGGCTCTTGTCAAACTCGCTTAAATCCTTACACTTGCCCATTTTTCCTGCTTTGAACACATCAACTTTGAGGACAAAATGTTCACTTGCTGTCTTATATATCCCACCCACTAACAGGTGCTGTGATAATCAGTGATAATCAGTGTTATTCACTTCAATGTTATGCCTGAACGGTGTATATAGGATTATACTACGACTGTGGCTGTTATCAATTATAACATGGTAAACTCAGAGATTAGGTAAAGATGGATCAAAATACCGAAATATTTATAAAAGTAATATCAAAATACAACTTAACTCAGAAACTGGAAAACAAAACACAAGGAGACTGAACTGTGAACTCCAACATATAGCCATAGAGGACAAGGCCCAAAAATGACTATAGGAAACACAGGGATATAAATACAAAGGATAACAAGTGCTAACAAGGAACAGGTTAGGGTAATCAGTAACTAAGGAGACTAACAAGATTAACTATGGAAACAACAAGGTAGCTATGGAAACAAAGACAAACAGGAACTAAACACAGGAAGTGAACACCGGAAACAATGGGCTAATAAACAGAAAAAAATCTAACTGACTACAAAATGGTGCTGGAAACAGGAGAAGAACCATGCAGAATACAACCTAAAAGTCCAAATAACAAGAAACACAAAATGTGTGTAGCATACATATGTAAGTAGTAATGTGGCTCAATGTTTTTTTATTTGTCGTTTTATTCTCTTATGTTCTTGGTAGACTTTGGCCTGTCCGGCTTTGAAAACAAGGTGTCTATGTCAGCAGCTGCTCTGCTCTGTTTTCTGTAGATATGTTGTTGTCATCTTCCTCTGTTTTCAGAGTTGGCCATCTGGTTCGCTTATCTCTCCGGTGCATGGCAGTGGTGGTGTTTTCTAACTTCACCAGCCAGTTCTGCATCAATCAGTAACTTCTGCTCACAGCTGCGAGGTATGATAAAAAACTTGGTTTTGTTTAGATTTGTCAACATGAAAATCTGTGTTTGCTTGCTTCGCTCTCGTTCACACACATATCCATTTTAGAACATTGGACAAACAAAGACATTGCTAATAACAATATAGAAATACATAACGGCAACATACAATAACAGAAAAGTTAAAACATACCTAATTAATATGTGATATGCGGAACTTATTGCAAGTGGTAGGCTATTCAAGTTTTCACTTCCCTTAACAGACAGTACTGTTTGACCAAATCTTGTGTACCTATATGGCACTTCACAGTCCCCTCTAGAAATGGCCCTAGTACCAATGCCAGCTTCAGCCCTCTGTTTAATATGAATGTAACAAAGTTCTTTGTTCTGGGTAGAAAGGAGGCATGTATATACAGTGTGAATAAACTTGGTCCTAAAATAGAACCTTGTTGAACCTCTAAAGTGCAGTCAGATTTAGTGCCATTAACACACACAAATTGCTTTCTATGTGAAAGATATGATTTCATCCAAAATAATTGCTTCTTCTGAGAAATTAAAATAAGTTAAGATAAAATAACCTGGTGGTTAACAGTATTAAATGCCTTCTTTAAGTCTAAGAAGACCTTGCCAACACAGACGATCTTATCCAGTAAACATTGGGTGTAAAGGAGTATGGCCTTTATTTAGATGTGTAGTCAATAACAATAATTGAACGAATTACATTCAGAGTCATGCATGAAAAACTACACCTCATGCACATATAAATAGTAACATTCATATGATGCAAGTGTGCGTGACTCTGTGTATGTCAACATTTCCAATTCAATGAAAGGTTTTAATATAAGATGGAACGGCACGTATTGTAAGGTCATTGGGAATGACCCGTCTAGATTTATTTTCCTCCCCAAGTTCCATGATTCATTTTATTGCAGTTGACATCTCCATCCCTAAGCAGCAGACCCTTGCAAACTTCGCACAGCTGCGCACAACTTAAAGACCGTCCCTCGACACCAGCGGTACTATAGCCAAGTGTGTGAGCGTGTTCACAAACGCTAACTTTTCCCAAGATAGTCTTCACTCTGTAGCCAGTAGCTTTTGTGCACGTGTGTCTGCATGGATTTACGTGAATACATTTTGTGTGAAAATATTTTTTCAGACCTGCCCTGAGGTGCAGTACCATCCATTACCAGAGTAATTGGTGTTTATTGTGAAACTCAAGCACTGTGTTTAGTTGTGAGAGAACTGTAATTTATTTTAAAGGAACAGCATACCCAAACATATCTGCATGGCATGGGTGTGTGTGTGATTTGTTTGGATGGTGTGTTGAAATGTGTGTTTTGTCAAGAGTTTTTCTGGACAAAATAGAGTTGGGATTTGGGATGTTTTTGTGTGAAGTGTTGAAATTGAATCAGAGATGTAAAAGACAATACGGACAATGGTGATGTGAGTGTATTGGCATGTGTTGATAGTTTCTCCATCTTCAAGCCAAACTGATCGTTTAATTACTGTTAACAGTATCTCAACACTGCTAAATAAACACACTGGCATCTCATAACCCTCATTGTACTGATGTTTCCAGAACAATAAAAAAAACAAAAACAGAACCACTTCATCAACAAAAAGTATGACAAAGCGCTCAGAAAGAAAGCATTTCCTCATGATTATAACATCATATGGAGTATTAAATAATGTTTTTGGGAAAATAAATCTCCTATTTTAATCTGACGTATCACAAATCTTTTCATAACAACTTTCCAGCATAGTTTTAAAAAAAATTTCTTAAATATATTTAAAAAAAAAGTAATAATAATAATAATTAAGCAGCACAACTTTTAAAATGAAAGTAAATGAGGTTTTCTCATTTCATTTAATTTCGAAGGCTGTGTCCTCCGGAGGACACATTCTGTAAAGGATGCAGTATACAGATTGTCCTTAATCATAATTAAACGGGATGTCCTTCGTAGGACACACAGGCAGGAAGTATCACGTTGCTATGCCAACATGTTCATAGCCTCGTTGCGCTCTCACACCAGTTAAATAAATGAAAATTATTTATAACTTGAAAATTACTATGAAATGTTTCTTGCCTTGACAGCAAAGTACTGTTCTAAACTTTAAAAATCACTAAACACTTGTAATCCAGTTTACCACAACTATCTATTTACGGTAATACATCTTAAAAACAAAACCAAGCTTAAAACTACTTACATCATTTTATAGTCAGAACTACTAAACACCACATCTTCGCTTGCATGTTTATATGCAGGCGTTGCCATTTTTTCAAATAATATTTAAAAACATGACGGTTGTTAATGGCGACGCAAAGAATTGCAGCGAAGCTACACCTCACGCACACTCAATTCCTGTGAAAGAAGGGTGCATTTGAAGGTCGATTTGGAGTGTACTACAACTTTTCTGAAATGAGCCTTGATGACGCATACAGCCTTCGAATGCGACCGCTGGAGGACGCAGCCTTTGAAATGAGACCCAGCTATCTTATCAAGGCCGTAAAAGTGTCTTAGACATTGGTGGGAACCACCAAGGGGGTAATCCAGCACCTGTTAAGCGTACCTTCCATAGGAGCAGCCATTGCTAACCAAGCGATCACCTGCTGTTAGCATTCCATTGACTCTCATTCATTTTGGCGTCACTTTGACAGCGAATAACTTTACATCTTAGGCGTTTAAGACTCCATTTGTCCATTGTTTATTTCTAAAGAAACACAACAATGTATAAAAGGCTCCATTACCTTGTATCTTACACTATTGCCCCGTAGAAGCCATTTTTGAAAAAATGGGCTAACGATTGTGTCATAACCACGAGACTCTCTATAGCGCAGTAAAGAAATTACCGTATAGACCCATATAGACAGGAGGAGAAGCTCGCAGGCAATCTTTTACTGTCTATGAGGCAATCGGGGGGACGTGGAGGCATAAAGCCCGATAAAGTCAAGGGAGAAGCCCACAGAGAGCCAAAAGCAACGGGACAAAATATTTCAACAACGTGATCCAGATTTCACTTTGCACAACTACTAGAAGACTTAAAACTGTCAGACAGGTTGCTCATGTCACATCTTTGTCGGGGGAGGGGAGGGCTTTGTATTGGTCTTATCGGGTTTTTTTATTTTTATTATTATTATTTTTTAAGGAAATAAAATTATTAAAGGATTAAAAGGAATTCAAGGAAATTGTCATGATCCTAGCCTGTGTTCCCTTGTGTGAGGACTTTTGTTATTTCCTTTCCTGTGCCATATTTTGTAGTTCTTTGTAGTTTTTCATGTTGATTAGTCTCCCCAGGAGTGTCTTGTTAATTTGTTAAGCTTGATTGACCCTGTGTATTTAAACCTCTGTACCTCAGTTGTTGGGTGTCAGTCTGTATTCTCCTGTATGTGTGTTCCTACAGTTGCACTCATGCCTGTTTTTGGATACCCTTGTTCTTGGCTCTACTGTTAATGTTGTTTGATATTAAATCGTTCATGCTGCATTTGAATTCTCACTCCGCTTCATCCCTGCTCACAGAAATAAAGAAAAAGAAATAAGAATGGTTAAAGTTCCAGTTCTATTGTAGCCATGAAGTACACTATTTATAAATAAAAAATAATAATATATGTATATATGCACACATTCACTCTTATTTTCGTCTGCCTAATATGTAAAAATGAAAACCGGCATTGAGTTTTGAGCAGTTTGTTTTGTGTGTGTGTGTGTGTGTGTGTGTGTGTGTGTGTGTGTGTGTGTGTGTGTGTGTGTGTGTGTGTGTGTGTGTGTGTGTGTGTGTGTGTGTGTGTGTGTGTGTGTGTGTGTGTGTGTGTGTGTGTGTGTGTGTGTGTGTGTGTGTGTGTGTGTGTGTGTGTGTGTGTGTGTGTGTGTGTGTGTGTGCAAGGAGCACAATGTGGATTGCCGTGAATTGCCTCTGTTTTAACCATTAATCTGGTCAAACTGACGCTGCACACTGGAGAGTCATCATATCCAGTTTGAAGTGTCTGAAAGCACCATTTCAACTAAAACATTTCTTTCTTCATGAAGTATTTCAGCTGAAAGAAAATAAAAAAATGTGACATGTCTGTCAGCACTTCTAGATGCCATGAGCAGAACGAGCTCTTAAAGACCCCATGAAATCAAACTTTGTAGCTTTTAAATCATGTGTGTTAGCTTTGAAGCTACACATATCCTAGCGATAACTAAACCTTTAGTCATACTTAAAATGTACATTCTCTGTTTTAGAGGGGAATGGCCTAAACCTATACTGTAGATGACTCATTCTGCACTACACAAATCCAATAAAATGCTCTTTTGACTATAGCAGTTCTAATTATAATTAATGTGACACAACTTAAAGCCTGTTGGTTCCTTAAAATAGAGGGATGGTCTCTTCAAATCAATCTCTTTGCTTTGCCAATAGGAAATATGTCAAAACACATGGAAGAAAATTGCATTTGTGATAATTTTTTTAAAGACTTCCAAGAAAGAAATTTCATGGAGGTCTTTTAAAAGAGTGGGCCTGCATTGGGCAGCTGTTTGTCTGTGTGAGCTGGCATTCTGGGAAATTCAAGCAAGTCTGATGCCAAGCTCTGAAGTGAAAAAAAAAAGAAACAGCTGAGGAAACACAATGATGCTGCACTGATGTTTTCATCTGTTAACTGTTCAGCTCTGCTCTCCTCCATAAGCTTGATCATTGTCTTTGCCTTCACTTCAAATCGTCATTTATATAAATCTTCAAATAGTATCTAGTCATTTATCTGTTTAATTTATTCTTCAATCAGCAGATCCAGAAATGGCTGATCTGTGTCTCAAAGATGTATGGTGGAAAAATCATACAAGAAAGTGTCTCTGTGGAAATTCTTCTGTAGTTAAGGTCAGTTTCCCCCCGTATGCCTCAGTTCTGGCCTGGAGAAGTCTTCAGGACTGGTACACAGGGGACCGCCCAGCAACAGCCTTATACATATATCTTCTTACAAAAACACTGGTCCTTCACAGGTCTATATAGCAGCCTGCTGTCTCCATCTGCACCTTGATACACAACTCGAAGTGGGTTGATTTCAGTGTTTGGGTTTTTCATTTATAGAAAGTTTCATGCTCATCTTTGAGCTTATTGGGTGTTTAAACTCTATGTAACTTTATAAAATAGTAATTGTACTTCTGCTCCTTAAATCTTGTTGGTCGAGCAGCTGATTTGCATGTGTCGAGTGCTGATAAAGTCTCTGTTTGCACGTTCCAGTCAGAATGTCAGTCTGTGCATTGGTCATGAAGATTTTTCAATGACGCTTTCTAGTTTACATCCTTTATAGTGAGTGGAATCATTCATTTACCCGATTAGCTTGCAGAATGGTACATTCAGAAATAAAACAAGTGACTGTCTGTATGAATCATTCTTTGAAGCATTCATTTAATTGATTCATTCCAAAATGCTGATTGATTCAGGAACAGTACAAGTCATCCATATTTTTAAATAAATGCCTTTTCACGAGTTCACACTTACATCAAATTAAATAGAGTAAAGATTATGCGTATTTAGCGTGCTGTCCTGGGGAGGGCTTCCGGGCTTGGAAATTTGGCCCGAACCTAGAGTAGCCGAACAGCTGACTAATGACAAGCGAGTAGCAAGACCTGACTCGTTTCCATAACATCAAGAAAAATGGAGAAGGTGTTGGTAGATCGACTAATTGTGCTAGTGTCACAGCAATGATTAGCATGTACTAAATTATTGTAAGCACCATGCCGTTTCTTCCCTGTATAATGTCGTGCACCCACAATCGCCGTTGTGACCCCAGATTCTCCTCCCCGTTAACTTCAAAAGCCAGCGCAAGAGCCAACTTTCTCTTTCTTGACATTTTGTATCTCTGCACCACACAGCACTCTTGTTGCAGCTGTTGTTATAGCAACAAAAGACACCCTCGGCTGCTATTTGAAACCAAACGCTTCCAGTTTTTTTTTTTTACTAAAAGAGCACTCTTGTCAACTTCTTGTCAAAAAGAAGTTAAGTGTGAACATGCCCTAAAGTGTCCATTGGATAATTTTGCCGGAAGTAATAAGTCATCCAGGTACATTTTGGATACTGTTTTATGAATACTGTGAATTCAGACATTCACATACTCTTTTTCATCTAATATATAGTTGGGAAGTATGCACATTTGGATGCAGCCCTTGTCTTTATGACTCACTTTATGAATCACTCAGCTGATTAAAAAAAAAAATATATATATATAATAATTTAAACAGGGATTCCTTCAGAAATTAAACAAGTGGCTTCATGAATGAACCGATTCTTTCAAGAATGCTGATTCAATGAGGAATGATACAAGTTACTGTATTTATGAATGAATCACTGATTCATTCATTTGACTGATTCATTCATGTGTCACATGTGCTCTGTGTCTGTCCTTGGACTTTTACGATGAAGTGTTTCCTTATTATCTTTATTTTGTAGTTTTTCATGTTGATTAGTCTTCCCAGGTGTTTCCCATTTACCAGACACACAGAATCAAGAAAGAGCTATCAATCTGTCAATCCTTTCCGTGTCCGGGCCGGGTGAAGTTTCCCGTGTTGATCTGTCACATGTGCTCTGTGTCTGTCCTTGGAATTTTACGATGAAGTGCTTCCTGTGCTGTATTTTGTAGTTCTTTGTAGTTTTTCATGTTGATTAGTCTTCCCAGGTGTTTCCCATTTACCACACCCATGCTCCACGGCCCAGGTCCGCCAATGCTCCACGACCCAGGCCCGTGCAGGGGAAAAGGACTAGGACCATGGACGGACCTGGGCCGTGGAGCATGGGTGTGACAGAGGAAGACTAATTAACATGAAAAACTACAAAGAACTACAAAATAAAGCACAGGAAACACTTAATCGCAAAAGTCCAAGAACAGACACAGAGCACATATTATTTTATAGTTTATTAATGAGTCCTTGAATCAATCATTCAATTGATTTGTCCAAAACCGCTGACTCATTCAGAAATTCACCACTGTGTGTTGTAATGATTCTGCTTTGGCTTTGTTTGGAACTACATTTTTATTGATGGAATAAAAACAAACACAATAACTGGCAATAAAATATAAGCTAATCAACATTAACTTTTTATTGAACTGTTGTATAATGCTTCCTTGTTACTCCAATATCTTCTCAGAAATGGACAAAGCCATCACTGTGTTTTCCAATTAGGACATCTTTTGAACTGGAAATGGCAACACACTCTTGGTTTAAACTTACATTATTGTGCAAGTAAGTTTGTATGACATTGCTTAATTATGAGTGGTGTGTGTGTTTTGCAGTGTGAAATCGTTTTATTATAGAGTGCAGTACATGCCTTGCATTGGGAATTTGGCACGTGTACAGATTCATATTTTTGGCGGTGTCAACACTGGCTGTATGCTTCTGCTAAGCGGGGTTAATGACTGTCCTGCATCTTGAAACACTCCAAGAACAAACACATGACTAGCTGTGGTGACTAACTGGGCACAAAAACTCCAGAATCTCGGCCAAGACAACCCTGGCTCCATCTGCTATTCTGCTGAGGGCCAAAGTGTCTGCCCTATATGTGTATTGTAAGTGTGTGTGTTCTTGCTCTCTGCTGGTTAATGGGAAGCCCGCCCTGCTCGTTTCATACATTAGTATTATTCATGTTAATTCTAACCAGTCATTGATTGAGGCACAGGTGTTTTTGGGTTAGTTTGACTGGGCAAGTTGACACAATGCAGCTGGCTCTTTTAGATATGGGTGTGTTTCCTCACCCCGTTCTGTTTATAGACGGCATGCTCTGTATAAGCAATATTGTATATTTAAACATTTTCAGTTATAATAACATGTAGACCTGTGCTTTATAGGATTACTAAAGCTAATAATAAAAATCCTGTCATCATTTTCGCACCCTCACGCTCAAGGAGACATTTTGAATAATATACTGGTTGTTTTTTTTCCATACAAGGAAAGGGTGAATGGATCTTTCAAACATGCAAAAACGCTATTGAAGAATAAAATATTAACAAGTAGTCTATGCATGACTCTTGTGCAGTATTTCAGATCTTCTAAAAACATTCTTTTCTATAAATTATGATCAAAATTTCAAGGTACAATTTGTAAGATTTTTGCATTAAAATATCTAAAACCCACTAGAATAGTTATATATTTTGTTGACTTTCATCATCCCAAATGTTTCCGACTTTGTTAACCCAAATAAGTTGTCAAAAATCAGTTGGAAATCAATAACATCAAAATGTTTACAGTTACTTAAACTCTTCTAAATAGCATAGAAAACATTAAACACTACTAAATCTTAGTATTTAGTATTTATTTTTTTATTTTTTTATTTTAGCATTTACTCTCCCTTTCGAGTGTCATGGCAAAGCATGCTCGGAAATCCCAGCCCTTAATTAAATTTAAGTTTGTTTATATAAAAAGAAACAGGTTCATAAAACGCAAAACAATGAAACAATTGAGATTACTTAAAATGGATCTGTTTTGTGAACTCAAAAGAAAAATAAAGTTCTAAAAACTCATACAAGTAAATTTGATTGAACTAATTTGCTTAATTTAAAGGGGTACTTCAGCGCTGGGAAAATGAATCTGTATTTAAACTGGGTCATTTGTTTAGAAATGTGAAATTATTTTTGAATTTGGTGCCTTCTAGTCTAGGAAAAGACAGAAAATGTATTTTTGTCTCATGGGGATAAAAGACAACAACTCCCAGAATGCACTTGCTTTGCTGCCCTGCTAGGCCACTCTAGGCACGGCTACTGGATTACTGGATCACTTACCCACCGCGTTCATTTTCATAAAATCAGTTCAGTTAGAGACACTACAATTAAAAACTGAACATGTCTGTTCCATATAATGTGAGTGAGCCGATTGAGTGTCACGGCACAAACGCAGCAGGAGTCAGATTACATTCATCACATGAGCTGAGGTAATCGCGGGATTCGCGGCTGCATTCACAGCGCGTGTTAAGTCTGGCGCATTTTCAGTTCATGTCTTTGGAAGCTTAACTTTCATAGGAATTCATTTGAAACAATCACTTTGCTCTCCACCGCTCCGTTTACATGAATCTCCGCAGCTCCCCGAGCCGAGTGCTGTGAGTGCAATGTTGAAAACATGTTACTACTTCTTCACGTAGTCTCAAGAACATGCCAATTACAGCCAGATGTGGAGATGTGTCCAGTTGTATGGTTCTGTTGTTGCTGATATTGTTGTCGTTTTATTTTTGCGATTGAAAGGCAAAGTCTTGATCTCACTGACATAGTATAAATTATACACTGATGAGCTTTTTTCGGTGTCAGGATATTGTCAAGAGGTTGTGCAAAGTATAAATTAAAGTTGTTTAAGTCTTAACTTTAGCCATGCTAAAAAAATGCAGTTTTTGCTGTAACCTGGACTGTTCCAAAAACACGCACGATTGTTGACTCTGCAATTTTATCGGAGTAAAGCTCTTCCGATCATTTTTGCCAAAATGTCAACCTTTTATAACCCTGCTCTCTCTGTATGTCTGTATTCCCCATGCTTTCCAAAAAACCCTTTAAATATGTAGGATTGATGGCCAGATAAAAGTGCTGACAGTTGATATTTAACTTGGCAAATACATGTTTATTTTTACCTCTAGATAAGAGCTTAAATTCCTATTTCATGTGTGTCTTTTGGGTGTTTCAGCTTCTGCTATCCTTGTGGAGATAAAGCTACACCAGAAGAATAGTAAAACCTGACATTTCCATGAGGACAAAGGAGACAAAGCATCAAATCAATGTTTAAAACTGCTATTCAAATAAATATATTAATCAAATGAAGTGTGTTATGGTTTCGATTCTTAAACATGTTTGAATGAAGACAATTATTATTATTTTATTTTATTTTTACACTTTCTGGTTGTCAAATGTTAGTGGATTAAGTTAATGGTTTATGGAATTGTCTACACCTGTGGTTAGGACACCTGTGTGAACTTGAGAAGAGCTGACGTCATACAAATCACTACCACGCTAATTAAAAGTCAATGAAAAGAGGCTCAGAAAAGTAAAGAAAAAAGTCTAGCAACAAATGTAATGCAATAATATTCAAATACTACTCTCAGAGTGTCCAAGTACATTTTGGAGTCACTGTATTTCAACTATATATGAATGGGAAGCCTCCACAAAGCAGGCAAGCATGTGTGTGTGTGTGTGTGTGTAAGAGGGATTGTGTGTGAAATATAAATGTTAGTGGATTGAAGAGTCCCTTGTTGCTAGTGTTAATTCTCATTGACTGAGGGCCAGAGCGAGGGGAGGTGTAGGTCAGTGACTCTCACAGGACCAAACCATCTGATAGGACACTGGATGATGTAATGCCCACCCCATTAAAAACCAACGAGAATTAAGAGAGATTTATTCCTGTTAAGTCATAAGAAGGTCATGTTCCCTGTTCCCCCAGCCTAACAAAATACACAAAACCCAAATAAAAAAAGAAATAGGATTTAGCGGCCCAGTGAGTCAGGCTCAAAAATGGATGTTACACTTTTTTGAGGCCAACAGCTGTATGTTTAGGAACATATTAAGTTATTTAAGAAAACTTGACTCAATGGTCTCTTTACGTCTCTTCTCTCTCAACCATTTTCATATTTACTATGAATCCACAGTTGCTATACAGCAGTGATTTAAACTAGCATTTTCATTTAATTTGTTGGACAGTCTTATAATTTATTCCAACTCAGGCTCATTGAAAAAAACATACCTGTGGTGACACTTCTGCAAAATGATATTAGGTTGCTTTGTGCATAGTTTGTGTCACTTCACTGTAAAATGTCCAGTGAGTGGCACTATAAGCGTGTTCAGTTTCTGCCAACATTTTATTACGCTGGTTGGTGTACGTATCGCAGCAGTTCTGAGTGGCGTTAAAAAGTTAATGCTCCGTCACATTTCAAGATAACAGCACCTACACTAAACCCTACAATAAACCTAACAGATAATGTTAACAACAACAAATTTGCTGAAGCACAATCATGCCATTTTGGCTTCTTTCAAGTTTTTTAGCTCTTTTACTGTGACTCGTGTTTCATGGGAAGTGCAATGCTGTGCCGGGTGAGCTACCGAGCAAGTTTACAATGTCAGAAAATCCATAAATATGTAGCTGGTTGTGTAATATCAAAATGTATTCGTTTACAATTATGCACTAAAGGTGTTTTGAGGTCATAATAAAGTATCATGCAAGAAAATAAGTGTGAAAATAAGTCTTTATCAAAGTTTTTTGGCTTTTAGAATGAATAGGTCAGCCTTAGTACTGTTATCTCTAAGCTAGTTTGCTCCAAAACAATGACAAAATTTGTATTTAGAAGATATAAGCATTCAAAACTTACAGTCTCTCATTTCCGCCAATATGGATCAATGATTTTGATGACATCACACTGCACTTCAGCTTCTCAGATTTTCTGTCCAATCAAATTCTCTCTAGAATCGAAAGCGCCCCGGCCCTGCATCATAATTAGACGCTGAAGCTGCGGCCAAAATCAGTCACTTGTTCACACATTTACTATTTTCTACTTGGTAAATTGCGCATAGTGCACTGTGTAGGTGATATAGAACAATTTAGACAGTATGTTTTGCGTTGTGGCAAATGAAGTCTGGTTTCGTGTTAATGTCACGCAAACCTACACAGCGCGCACACGGTCTGCTCCAGTCCAGAGACACGATAGCATAGAACAGATCATATGCGCAAGTCGGCACAGACCACAATTGAATTCTATACAAAATTCTAGATTTAAAAACAATAATGAAGAATATTAGGAGGAGAGACGGTGGAGGAAACTGCGGCTTACTCGCTCTGGCCGAGCTGTGATATAAACTAAATGCTATTGTTATTCTAAAAAAGGGGAGGAGCTGATCGATATACCCCGCCCTGTCTTCTTGTTTCAAGGCACTTCAGTGGGCCTTTAATCAATAATCTGCCCTTTTAAAATATACATTTGTATGAAAATGAATACTGATTATCCCCAGCTTTGTACTCTTCCTCTGTAACCAGCAGAATCTCAAACTTAATTTTTACAGCAAAATGTTATCATTGAGGATTTATATCTGAGAAATGGTCAGGTTCCTATCAAATCCCCCACCAGAGACAATCAACCCCAAAATTAGAGACATCTCTCTTGTACGCTCTCATATACAGTGTATTCATTACTTTATAATGTGCTCTACAGATCAGTTATGTTCAGGTCATCCTGACCTGAAATATTAGGGAATGTCTATTGTATGCGGTTACATTAGACTATCACAAAGAAGCTAAAGTCGAGCATTCGCTTTAGAGCGCCAGAAAGAGGTTTTCCGTAAACCTCTATATAACCAAAAATCTATATTGCTAGATTTGCAATGGGAATACAACGAGGGGGGAAAAGTTAGGAAAATTAAAAATGGTCAAGCAACCAACTTTCCCATTTTTGGACCACTTGAGATAGACTAACCCCTCATTCATTTATTTACTTTTCTCAAATAATGCTATATATTGAGGAAGTGACAGCACAATGAGATCAATGAGGTGACCAAAGAACAAAAGAGAATGTGGACATAGGCTTCTACGTGCCATCAGACACGTATACAAACACACGCACACACTTTAATGAACACTTTCGAAAATGTGAGGCTCTTGTGTTTCACAAGTGCTGCTCAGGGGAGTTAAAACAACTCCCAGGGCATAAAAGGTGGTCCGGCAGAACCCTAGAGAGCAACAGACCCACGTGAATCTCAACCAGGTCTTCCTTCAAACACAACCCTTCCCAATAAACAATGTCTAATGCACTTGGTCTAAAACTAATAAACTACAGGGTGGAGTCAGTTTGGGTTTAATAAGAGGAAGAATGTCTAATGGTAATAAACTGTGTGTGTGTTTGTGTGTTTGTGTGTGTGTGTGTGTGTGTGTGTGTGTGTGTGTGTGTGTGTGTGTGTGTGTGTGTTTGTGTGTGTGTGTGTCTGTGTGTGTGTGTGTGTGTGTGTGTGTGTGTGTGTGTGTGTGTGTGTGTGTGTGTGTGTGTGTGTGTGTGTGTGTGTGTGTGTGTGTGTGTGTGTGTGTGTGTGTGTGTGTGTGTGTGTGTATACAAGACTCTTGAAAGCTTGGGTGCTAATTATTGAGGAATTTCCAAACATAGCCTTATAGTATACATGGCATAGTAAGATCTAGGGTTACATTTGTGGCTATGTTTTTTGGTTTACCATTAGAAGATCCTTTCCTGATCCTCTGAGTTTAAGAGAATACTAGTGATTCTGTCCACTGAGCTTTTTGGAACTTTTTCTTTTTTGCTTTGCATTGAAAGACCAAACAAAAAATATACTACTTCACTGCGTCTTTCTGAACCTTGCTTTGTGCACTGGTGCGCAGTCAATTTGGAACAGGAAGGGGCCATCCCTAAACTTGAAATTGTCCAAAATGTCTTGGTATGCTAAAACATTAAGAGTTCCTTTCACTGGAACTAAGGGGCCAAGCCCAACCCCTGAAAAACAATCCCACACCATAGTCCCCCCTCCACCAAACTTGCACAATGCAGTCAGGCAAGTAGTACCGTTCTCCTGGCAAACGTCAAACCCAGACACATTGCCAGACAGAGAATCGTGAATCGTCACTCCAGAGAACACATCTCCACTGCTGTAGAGTCTTGTAGCGGCATGCTTTACACCACTGCATCCGACGCTTTGCTTTGCAAATGGTGATGTAAGGCTTGGATGCAGCTGCTTGGCCATGGAAACACATTCCATGAAGCTCTCTACGCACTGTTCTTGAGCTAATCTGAAGGCCACACAAAGTTTGGAGGTCTTTAGCTATTGACTCTGCAGAAAGTTGGTGACTTCTACGCACTGTGCGCCTCAGCATGCGCTGACCCCGCTCTGTGATTTTACGTGGCCTACCACTTTGTGGCTGATTTGCTGTTGTTCTCAACTGAGTCCACTTTATAATACCATTTTGTTATAATACCAGGAAATTTCACAAATGCACAGGTTGCAACCTATCACGGTACAACGCTTAAATTCACTGAGCTCCTGAGAGCGTCCCATTCTTTTACAAATCTTTATAGAAGCTCCTGCATGCCTTAGTGCTTGATTCACCTGTGGCCATGGAATTGATTGGAACACCTGAATTAAATGATTTGGAGGGGTGCCTCGATACTTTAGGCAATATAGTGTATAATATAAAGAGATGCTCCTATCTAATTAGCTGTATAATTATTGCTATAAAAATAGTCACAAATAAGCCATTTACATTAAATGTGACAACTGACTTTATCATTTGCCTAAATGCATTTGAAAAACCTTTAGTTTAACTGTCGACGTTTCAGTCTAATTAATTTACAGTAATCTGTCTGAGGTGTAAAGCATAAACATATTATATATATATATATATATATATATATATATATATATATATATATATATATATATATATATATATATATATATATATATATATATTTAGAACCTTTTGCTGTAGCATTGGAAACAGAGATATTTTACTTAAACTAGCCAAGGGGGACCATTTTTCCTTCATGATATGTTGCATGTGTCGGCTGGGGATATGATCCATAGCCTATAATGCAGTTGTCCTGAGGCTTTGAGACGGGCCCCTAAAAACAGCATAGTCAGCAGCTTTACATAATCATTCCGTTAAGTCCCCAGGCTGATTGTGGGGTCATGCCTTTCAAATACCCTGGAGCTCAGAAAACAGGGGCTCACGTAGAATGCCTCCCTTTATAACACTAAGGAGTAAACATGCCACATGTGTTTACAGGTTTTGAGGGTTTATGAATCAGTATTCATACTAACAGGCTTTTCACACTGCATTTAACCCTGGGTTACCGTCTTTTTAAGTGGGTAATACTTTTAACCTCTTGTTAAACAACATTTCACCTTTTAAATTTTGAAGGCTGGATCTTCCCAAAAATGTGGCCAATGTGAAAAGATACACTGGTACGATGTTTTTTAGAAACAGACTCAGCAGTACTTGCCTCATTAAAGTATTAATGAGCTTTGTTGACAGTTTTGTATATCCAATGGAAAAGAATTAGACATTTACTGCAAACATGTTTACTGGAATGAAGACAATTGTTTTGTAGTATGTTTCAAAAGACTTAAGAAACCCTAAATGTGCTGTCTAAAGTTGGCTATAAAAAAATGAAATGCTTTTTATGGTAAATGTTTAATATTTATGACGATCAAATCAGATGAGGAAATCAGAACTAGTCTGCAGTTTTCCTGCTGATTTTCTGTTCATAAAAAGGGCTTTACATCAGTCATAAATCCTCCAGGATTTTCTATCTTAGTCAGTATTGAACAAAGCTGTGCCAAAATCTCATCGGTCATACTTTTCTTTCTCTCCAACACTCAATTTCCTGTTTAAAACAGCTGTTTTTTTGTAACATATGAAGAAATCGGCAGAGATTAATGTTTAGGGAATGACTTCATAACATATGTCCAGCACTCCATCAAATTATGCAGTTGTTGACCTCCTTCCTTTCAAAATTTCAAACATTGTCTAATTAATCGCTACTAGAATAAATTATTAACGTTGTCAAAGTAGGAAGTCAACTTCAGATTGACAAACTTGATTACAAAGATTGACATAACTAACTGGGCAGTGGATCTGTAGTTCCCAGCATGCTTTGTGGATTAAAATTTGTTATTTTGTGTTTTTCAGTAAAGATGTTGTAGTTAATGTTAGTGTTTAATGTTCAGTTATGTTGGGCAATTAGAGGAGTTTTTGTAATGTTTTTTTTTTTTAATTTTGTGGTTACTATGCAGAAAAGTGGCACCTTTTAGGCTGTGGACACTCAGTGATCTATGCTAATGTCAGGAGTGACACCAGTCTTTTCTTATTTGTTCATTATATGCATTGTGTAAAATAAAGAATGAAACTGCTTATGATTGATTTTCCAATTCAAAAAAATTATTTACGTTTGAATTCAAGCATAAAAAATTATAATTTTATAAATCTATCAATTTAATTTAAACTGTATTTGATCAAATTGAGTTGGACCAACTCAATTACACTGGCCCAAGTTTAGTTGGGCCAACATAATTACATTGAATTGCATGAATTAGTTTTTTATGAGTTGGGGCTACACATATTTATTGGATGGAAATCCTGCCCTCAATCTATTAAGAACTGTTAACTGAATGGTTGTTTGATGAATAAAAAATGATTAACGCTCCATCGCTACAAAACCCCTCCTGGAACCTTTAATTTTAAGTGTGTCGTTTTGGGAAGAACTATCCCTTTAATTGCCTGATCGGACATTCCTACATAAACATTAAACAACAACAACAACTTAACAACATTAAACTTAACAACAAGTGTTAAGTTTGAACTATCTTCTTGTCCGGTTATTCTTTTTTTACTGACCTTATGACCCTTTACCTCCATCCAGGAGAGTGTCCACTGAATGTCCATTCCCAGAGTAGATATTGTTGATGAGACTGGATGCAGAGATTAACTCACTATGGTGACAAGCTCAAACATCTCTTAAAAGGCACTATAAGGCTTAGCAACTGACAGGAAAATAGATATATAATTAAATAAAAACTAATCTGAGGCTTTGAGGAGACTCCAAGCTGGATTTTCTGTGGCTTTTGACGGCATGTTTATGAGCTAATATTTTGAGGGGCTCTTTCCCAAGGAAGGAGATGAGTGAGTAAGCATTTGTTGATCTCTGAATGATTTATACGATAAAAGCCTTCATGTTCCCCAGCGTTTGACTGACAGATCACCACACGCTTTATAGACGCCTGCCTTCACATCGGATAACCACAATAAACTGAATTCAGTGGTTGTGTCATCATCAACACACACACATGGGTTCACTTAACTGGAACTGGATTTGTGAATCTCATATTTGTTGCATGAAGACAACCTTTGACCTTGTGTGAAACGTTATGCTTCTCAGCGCTAAACAACAGCTGTGTGTGTTTGAATATGTGTATACATATATTAACGTTTGGGGATCCATTGATTAATGATGGGTAGACTGGACAATGGCACTATAGAGCAACTTTTTGGAGGTGGACTGTTGAACGGTCACATCATGACATAGCAATGGCTTATCTCATAGGCTTATCATTTGAAGGTTATACATATGCTGCTTCTCTTCCTTTAAATGGCAGTTGGCAAACCCACTTGAAATTGTATTCCGCCACCTATTGCACGTAAAAGAAAGGATCAAACCTACCGATCAGTTAAAAAACAGTTCATCTGCCCCCAAAACCGATCTTTGAGGGACATCCCAACATGTACTCATCTACTCATCAGTCCGCACTCACAGCCTTGATATGTTTAGAATTTCACTCTTGAAATTATTCTAACTTAGACTGGGTAAATCCTGCTTCTGTTACAAATTTGCAGGGACCAATCAAAACCAGCTTATCCACCTGGCGCGCTATTTACAGGTTTAACACAATGATGGATAAAGAAGCGATGGATCATTGGTCTGATTGGTTGAAGGACTATCCAATTGCATACAGAGTCATTTGAATTGAACACATTTTTTATTTTTATTTTTTTTATATAAAGACTGAAAGAGTTGTTGGAAGCTGGGTGGTGATGTTTGTTGAGGGAACCAGGGTGATGCTGACTTACAAAAATATGTAATAACTGCAGCATCCTATTGACTTGAATTGTATGTACGAAAAATACAAGACTTTAAATACTTTAAAGTCAAATATATTTATAAGTCATACAGTTCTTGACATGAGGGTAAGTAAATGTGTGTTGTTGTTGTTTTTTATCTCTTTAAAACAAAATTCTTGAAAGTACTTCATCGATTACTTGCTTGGTCAAATGCAGTGATAAAAAAACAAATGTTTGTGTGTTTTGTGTGGTCCGGGTTTTCCTACATTGTGGGAACCAAAATTCCCAATTAGAATAGTAAAACCTGAAAACTTTTTGGTCCCCATGAGGAAAACACCTTATAAATCATATTAAATTATGATATATTTTTTGTACAAATGCAGAATGCAGAATGTTTTCTGTGAGGGTTAGGATGAGGTTTAGGTTAAGGGGATAAAATATACAGTTTTTACAGTATCATACAAATCATTATATCTATGGAAAGTCCCCATAAATCATGAAAATCCAACATGTTTTTGTGTGGGTCATCTGTGGGGGATCTTTCATTGGATTGCTGTGATGTTACACCCATCCTTTCCATGATGGGAAGATTCTGACCCTTACCAGTTCACTTTGTGCATCATCCTCTCATCACAAGACCTTTCATCATCATCATCATCATCATCATCATTGAGTCAGCACAAATAATTTGGTGCCGTTTTTTTAATACTCATATAATTGTCCTTTTATCACACGTAAACTCTTGTACCTGAATTCAGCATCAGATATGTGTGCAGCTTCATCCATCTGACCACCAAGTCGTCCAGGAAACCAGCCAGCAGAAAAAGACTCTCCATGGGTTATAAAAGCACTTGGGGGCTCTCAGTCTCCCCTCCTTTGCTTTACATTCCTTCTGCCAAACTCTCTCTCTCTCTCTCTCTCTCTCTCTCTCTCTCTCTCTCTCTCTCTCTCTCTCTCTCTCTCTCTCTGTCTCTGTCTCTCTCTCTCTCTCTCTCTCTCTCTCTCTCTCTCTCTCGTTCTCTTTCTGCAGGAGCAGTTATCATTTCCCAGGTGCAAACCCTTTTTATGACAAGAGGTATAGCATGAGGATTTGCAGTGGCATCTTTACACTCAAAATATATAGTGGTATTAACTTCTCTGTTAGTAGAATTTGTAACCCACAGGTGCAAAGATTAAATCAGTGGGTATTATTCAGCAACATACTGCTCAGGTCTGGATAGTTTCATTGATGCATTGGGTAAGAGAACGCTTAGTGACCATCATAGTTGCTTTTCATAAATGCGGCATAGTGAATCTTGTTTAAATTTATTTGCCTGCATTTGAAATTCTGCTTGTGCAGTGTGTCTTGTTCTTGGCCATGGGCTGTGGCGGTGTTGTGCTCTGTGGTATAAAGCAGTTTAAAGCATGGCTTGGCACGCTGTGCTTCCCCTAGAGGGCCTTTCTGTTTGACTGCCCCCTCTAAATCATACACAGCACGGCCCCACAAACCCTCAGTTTGTTATTCCATGGGAATTGACGGCACTTAGCATGGACGTGGATCACTCCCTGTACGTGTGAATGTTGGTGATTTTGTGTATGACTGATATCAGTATCAAAAATTTGATGCGTCTGAGGCACATACACAAATAGTGTACAAAGTATGCCTTGAGGTTAGGTTTACACTACAATGGTGTACTTAAAATAGAAAAGTTTTTGTTCACACTTTAGTTTAGGGTCCAATTCTCACTATTAACTAACGATTAACAATGACTTTTTCCCCTATAAACTCCTAATTACTGCTTATTAATAGTTAGTAAGGTAGTTGTTAAGTTTAGGTATTAGATAGTATTAATGGATGTAGAATATGGTCATGCAGAATAAGGTATTAATATGTGCTTTATAAGTACTAATAAATAGCCAATATCCTAGTAATATGCATGCTAATAAGCAACTAGTTAATAGCAAATTGGACCCTAAGCTATAAAGTTTTTTCTTTGCATTTTTTGTGTGTAATTGACAAAGTTGTCAAAACGATCCCTGTTCACACAGCGAATATGAGTAAAAATGCTGTATTATGCTGCCAGGCCAGTAGTTGGCAATGTCACTTTGTAAAGAAACACTACACGTCTATAGACTGAACATGTAATATGCATGTGCATGAGTTTTCACAAATTCATGTTTTTGTAGTTTACACTTTGAAACCTATTTTTAAAAGTTTGTGTTTTCAGGAACACACAATGCCACTCATAATAAGTTTTCTGTTATTAGCTGAAAACAGTGTTGAGAAACCGGCCCCCCAAGAGTCTTAAAGGGATAGTTCACCCAAAATAAAAATTCTGTCCTTTAAATGTCTTTCCAAAACCTGTACAACCGCATTTCCACCACAGGAACTTTCCCCAGGAACTGGGCTGGTTTAAGTTCTGGGTTCAAATTTCCCCTTCAAAACGGCCCTGCTCGCGATGTAGTACTTTTACAAAGTTCAAGAATTTTCGGGGGTGGGACTTGGGCGCGGAACATGCTGATTGCGTGCAGCATTTTTTTTTCAACCACCATTTTTAAAAGTCTGTTGCGGTGCGTGCAGTAAAAGATGTTTGCTATTCGAATCAACAATGAAGTTTAAAAAATACGACCAATGGACCAACGACAAGGTTCAGGCTTTATTAAGCTTATATGCGAAGGACAAAATCCAGGGGGAATTGGAATGTTGCACGCAGTCCTACGTCACCTGACTAATGTTCAAGGTACCTTAGACTGCAATGGAAATGCAGACAGCAACAGGTCTGAGGGGAAAAAGTTCCTGGGGCAAATTGTTCCGACATACGTCAACTCAAACTGGTCAAGATAGGACAAACATTGCTACCTTTTATGCTAGGTTAAAATCATGTTACTTAAGGGTTTATGTAACAACTTGAGCCATAATGCTTTAAAAAAAAATCACCAAAATGTAACATATTCATGTAATGTGAGTGAATGCAAGAACTTAATTACTGCCTAAACATATGATAGTCAGACAATTTCAATTTCTCCCAAAAATATTGCATAACCACTGAATAAAAGCGAGAGTAGTAATTAGATGACTAATAGTCGGACATCATTCATAAGAGCTCACTGCTTATTGAGCATGTGCCCTCAGCATGCACTGACCCCACAACAGACCTTATGCGTTCTCCAATTCATGCTAATAACCAATACAAACATCAGCCTGAGGATAGGGAGGAACGCCAGGGTCAGATAACGGTTCTGTACTGTTTACATACACGGTATATAACCTGTAAATACGAGGGGAGGGTTCATCCTCACTGCCCCACTAACCCAAACCATGTGTGAGAGGACAGACCCCCCTCAGGCACGTCAATCAACAGGCCAGGGGAGCTGAGATCGTAACGTGGACTGGCAGAGAATCCTTCAGCCGTCCACACACATAAACACGGCTGTTTGAGCGTGCACACAAACACGTATGCGCATTTAAACATTTATCTAGAAATAGACACTCTTCAAGCACATGAGCAGTCAAATACACAGATACACAAAGAGGGTTTCTTAGGGGGCCTAACAGATGTGTAGCACTGGGTTTTGATGTGGAAAGGTTTTGGGTTTAATAGCTGAAGAAGCGTGAAGCGTGCAAACCATCCTCATGACCTGCTTTCTTAATATTGACACTGTTTACACCTGGTATTAGTTATTTTAATAAATACAAGTGTAAACTGGGTGCAAGACATTTTGTGATTGGATTATCTGAACCATACTCAGAAGTGTCACAAATGCATGAGACCATCGCATTTGTAATATAAACCGATATCTTGCAGACAAAAACAAAAAGCAAGTAAACTTTCAAACTTTTTTTTAAATCAACGTAAAAAGATTGAGGAATCAATGCATGCATTTAGAGACCCTTCCCACAAAATCGGATCAGTGTTATTGTAGTAGAGTATATAAATAATAATTCATTTTTATAGTTTCAGTTTTTGTTTGAATTTTAGTTTAAGTTTTATGTTAGTAAATTTGGTATGTGTTTTGTCATTTTCTTTATAGCTTTTCATTTAATATCTATATTTGATTTAATCTTTTTCAGTTTCAATTTAAATATTTTTACAGTAATAGTGACAACACTTAATATAAATACTTTAAACAGATTTGAAAGTTTTTCCCCCTTTGTAATGCAGTGATGGGAATAACAGCGTTATAGATAAACAGCGTTACTAACGACGTTCATTTTTTCAGTAACGTGTATTTAAACAAATTACTGTGTTCCCCATTACAACCCCGTTACCGTTACTGGGAATAAAATGCGGCGTTACTATAATTGAGCTCAGCATCTTTTCTTAAGGAGCATCATTTATTTTTAGATTTATTTGTTGACCATTTGTGGTCTGTGCAAAACTAAATATTACAGTTCTAAAGCATCTATTTTGTTTTATTATTCCACTGTAGTACTGATAATATTTATTTAATTTGATAGGTGTCTCTCACATTGTCCCACAGTAACATTAAAATAGTGTAGATTAGTGTACAATGTTTTATAATAATAATGTATTATATTTAGTGTATATTTCATTCTTTTAACATATTTAACATATTTTGACATATTTGAACATTTAAAAAAATGTAATGCAGTAGTTACTTTTCCTGGTTTTAGTTACTTTTATAATGATGTAACTGAGTTACTAACTCAGTTACTATTTGTGAGAAGTAACTAGTAACTATAACTAAATACTTTTTTAAAGTAACATGCCCAACACTGATTATATGAAGGCTGCATTAAAACAATCTTTTTTTGTCATTTTGTATATTTGCTGCTGTCATAAATCAGGAGATGAGATGTAGATCAACTGAACAGGAGATTTATTCACAGAGTGGTTAGATATTTCAGATCGGCCAAGCAGGTAAGTGAATTGCATAAGCAGTTCATTAGACAGTCACACTTAACTGAAGAGTCTTTTTCCTTATAGGAACAATCGTGGGGCACACAGTTGATAAGAAAACGTAAGGATCAATGGTTTGAGGAAGACGACGGAGGCTAGTGCACACTCATTCCAACACTGACAAGACCAGACAACATGTGAGTGAAAACTGTGTGCTAATAAGAGTTCCTAATGAGGATGTGACCGGTGTGTCAGATTGTGAATGAGTGGGTGGAGCTGAAGGAACTGGTGCTACAGAATCTGTGATCCAGACAGCATGCTTATCCACCATAAAAATATGTATTAGTACCTTTTTAAACTTTGAAAAATTAAAGTCAATGTTTTAAAATACACATAAACCATTTGATTGATGACAACCAAAAAACATTCTGCCTGAAAAGTTTTGACAGATTATCCTTGGTTACTGAGGAGAAAGCAGTGTGCATGAAGAGCTTGAGCTGACATATGAGCCGTGATAAAAATCAACTTGGCCAAAAGTGGCTATAGTTGAAGAAACTCATCTGAACGAGAGTAATTCTTCAGATTTAACCACTTCTGATGGGAGCATGTGCTGTCATGCTCTCTAAGAGGTCCATCAGAGAGGTGTCAGTCTGGATGGTAATGATTATGTTACAATGTCATAGTAGAGTTTTTCTTTCTTTCTTGCATAAATGTTGGTTGATATTCAGAGCATAAGTGGGACAGATGTGGCGATCATCAGAACATCCTCCCAGAGCCTCTGAGATCTGATTGGATCCATGCAGTGTGAGTCATGCGAATCAGACAGGAGTTGGCTGGTCCTGTAAAGAAGCTTTGTGTTTGGATTATCATGGCACACGGGGACCGTGAGAAGAATGGTTCTGCTTAAAAAATCCCCCACTGTTACATGTAAATCAAAAGAAAAAACGGATGTGTCAATAACGGTCATGTTTATAACCGAGGGAGATAAAGGTATCTTTACTCCCACATATTTTATGAGGCCAATAGTTACAGATGTCAGCCACCTGTAATGCTTTATCAAGACTAAGCCAACATAATTAATTGAATCATTTTTAAATGTATTTAAATATTTCCCAACAATTGGGTGAAAATGGCATATAAATAATTACGGTTATAGTCTTGAACTCTAAAGTAAGATGTTCGATGTTTTAAGTTGCTTTAATTCATTTTCTTATCCTCATGTTGTTCAAAACATGTATGACTTTCTATTTTCAGTGGAACATGAAAGATGTGTATACATTGTCCAGATTGTCATTATTTTCTAATATCTCAGTCTCTTCTCATAAAGCTATTATAGCCTGTTAATTCTATTGTAAAAAGCTGGCAGCCAGGAATTCACAGTAAAAAAAAAAAATGGTATGGTAATTTACAGTTCCCTCTCTGTCAGTAACTATGATGTTATGTTGACTGACAAATGGGGTCTCATTAGATTGGGTAAACCCAACCTGATCTGCCGGCGATTTGATTTCACCCTCCAGCTCAGGCTGGAAACCTGTACATTAATTTCTCCTGCTTCTGTCACACTTTTGCAGGAACCAATCACAGACTGGCTTATCCACCTGGCGCACTATTGGCGGGTTTAACACAATGGATAGAGAAGGATGCCTGTTGATCACGCCTCTTGTGGTCTGATTGGTTGAAGGACTATCCAATTGCATAGAGAGTCATTTGAATTATGTTTCTTTGATCACGCCTCTTATGGTCTGATTGGTTGAAGGACTATCCAATTGCATAGAGAGTCATTTGAATTATGCTTGTTGATCACGCCTCTTGTGCAGTAGAAAATACACAGCAGACTCCCCAGACCAATGTTTAATCTTAAAAGCTTGAGCTTGGTCTGGTGATAGCCAGACAAGGGTCACAATTGTCTTTCAGAAGAACAACCCAATGGAATTGGCTTGTGGAATTTGCATGCCAAGCCACTCCTGTGTAAATACGGGTATATAAGTTGGCGTCACTCATTCGATTTTTGCCTCAGAGCCGAGTTTTTGTCTCTATGAGTGATCACTCTTTCCAGTCTGCCTCAAAAGAAGTTGGAAGCCTCTTGCTGGTTTATATGGCGCATTCAGTGGTGTTTCGCCTGTGTCTTGTACAGTTGAGGGCAGGGTTTCCCCTGGGTGCTTCAGTGAAAAAGAGTTTCCTTAAAGGGTACATAACACAGACAGATTCTGCCAATATTATGTTAATCTTGAGTACCTATAGAGTAGTGTTACATCCTTCATATCTCAGAAGAGTCTTTAGTTTTATCATATTTATAGAAGACAGCCGAAAAACACGTGCAGTGGGTGGGGCTAAAGAGTCACAAGCACACTTGCAGAACTTAGTTATTGCACAGGGAAAACAAACTGCATCCACTGTTTCCGTAACGCTTGATGATTTGGGAAGCTGGACAAAGTTATCTTTTCCTCACAACCAAAAGCACACTTCTTTAGTGAAATTGTTGGTTTCTTGGTCTAAAAACAAAATGACAGAGGTGTCAACGGCTTCCGTAACCTGATCGAAGCCTGTTGATGGGCGTGCTAGTTGCTCTCGCTCTGGTTGATGTGCGCACGCACGCACTCATTCGGGAGAAATGCCCATACAAGGAATTCCGTACTTTATGACGTCATACATGGCCATACTCTAAAAAAACTTTCAGAAACTTGTTCAAATCCTGAAAGGGTGTATTTGAAATTAGCCATGTTTATCTTGAGAATCGAACTCTTTAACAGTGTAAATAAGTCTGTGAAAATAAGAATGCATAAAAATAGCATTAGACACCCCCTTTAAAGAGCAAGATGGGCAGCGAGCATAATTTTAAAGATGCCATTCCGTACGTGTGTTTCTGGATGTGGTCGTTTCCTGTCCTCTTCTGATGATCACGATCGCTGTCTCACATGACTGGGCCAAGAGCATGCTGAGACGACCTTCGTGGATGGTTCATGTCCTTATTGCGAGAACATGACCATGTCGACACTGCGGTCTCAACCCTCTCATGGGATCCTTGGAGCCAGGTAAGTATCACTGCCTCTACTTCAGGATGCTACACTTTGAGCCCTGGGTTGGGGCTCAACGTTCTTCCTCGCTTCCCCTCCATGGGTATTCTGGTTGTCCCGGAACACCTCATTTCTGAAGCCTTGGAATACGGGAGGTGAGTTGGCCAGCCCATATGGCATTACTTGATATTCATAGTGGCTTGAAGGTGTTATGGATGAGATTATATGCACTACGCAGGTCCAGTTTGGTGAAGATGCAGGCCCCATGCAGCTGTTCCAGGGTGGCAGGTACCAGAGAAAGGGGATATCTGTACTTGATGGTTTGTGAATTGAGAACATGGTAATCTATGCAGGACAGCAAGCCTCCATCCTTCTTGGCCACAAAGAACTCTGGCGAGAAAGAGTTGATGGGTGGCTGGAGTGTCTTTATTATAGGAGGGAGTGGGATTATAGGAGGCTACTGGTTCCATATATCCTTCTTTTGTAGTCTGGTCTTCTCTTAGCAAACAGAAGAGAAGACACGTGAATGACAGTAGAGTTTTTATTGACAGGAATCAGAGATGAACAGGAACGGCACTGGTGAGTATCGTAAATTCAACAAACTGGTGAAACAACTTTAGCAGAGAGATCGAGAAAGTGAATGGTGCAGGAGCAGGATGGGCAAAAAGATGATGGTTGACTGAAGACTGAAGATTGAAGGCTGAAGACTAAAGACAGTAAAAGGTAAGAAGTCCGCATAAGTAGTTGACGGTAGAGATCAACAAGACCAGACAGAGTGTGTAACCTTTGATGAATGCAGTAGGTGTTAGCAATTAGAATTCGGGAGAGCAAGAATGAGTGGGTGGAGTGGAGAGGTGAGGTCTGGTGCTGAGGGAGTTGTTGACTCTGTGACATTGGGTAGGTTATGATTTAACCAGAGCAGTTGCCAAAAGAGCACGCTACAGCTTGCCAGCATCTGCATCTCCAAGACTTGCAACACAGTTCAATGGTTGTGGCTCTATCCATAGGGACCATATTTGTCAGTCGACATAATGTCATAGTGACTAACAGATCTTGAATACTTATGTAACCCTCGTTCCCTGAGACGTTATGTCTCTCCTGCCTTAACCCTGAAACACCCCACTGAATGGACAGGAACCTGTCTTGGTTGCTCAGCATAAACCTAATGAGTGGATGTATGCTGCCATCTTACTGTACATACGCGTTTGTACAGGGGAGTGGTTTAACATGCAAATTCCACTCGCCAATTATAATGGCCATTTTTCTGACCCTCAGAGGTAATCAGGGCTCCCAAGTGAGAACCTGCAGTATTTGTCAGTCATCAACATAACGTTTCAATTCCCTATCAGGAAAGAGAATTACATCCATAACAAAGACATTTTTCATTTGCAAAAAAACACAAATTAGACAGTATTTTACAGTAAAATTACATGAAATGTGATGTTTACACTGTATATAAAATATATAAAAGGTTCTCATTGATGGTTCCATGACGAAGACTACTTTTGGCAGGTTTTAGGTGATTTTCATCATTTATTTTAGAGTTAAACAGCATCCACTTTCATTCACTGTATGGAAAAGAACACCCAATACAATCTGCTAAATTTCTCCTTTTGTGTTTCACAGAAGAAAGTAAGTCATACGGGTTTGGAATTACATGAGGGGGAGTAAATGATTTCAGAGTGAGGGCAGAGTTTTCATTTTGGGTGAAATATCCTTTTAATTCATTGTAACGTCAATGAGGAAAACTGAGAGAACAATTATTTATCCAGACACTATATATATAATTCTACAGTAGCAGTAATGTTGGTAAATTCTGTTTTAGAATGTTATGAACTGCATATACCTGTTCTCTAAGTTTACATAGACCTCACAGTTTTTGGTTCTGCCTTGTGCCTCATTCCATAACAGCATGAGTTCAAATCCTGCTTGAGTAGTAAAGAAGAGCCTGTCCCAATGGCGCCATAACTGGGGTGGGAGGTACAGTTAAAGAGGATGAAATACTGCACTAGAGCAAGTTTTTCTGTAAGCTGCAATATGAACGATGTTGTTTCAGACGCTTGGAGACTCAAATGACAATCCAGACCCTTTCTCGATACCTAGCATGCTTGTTTAACTGGGACGTGGTTTTGAAACTTAGAGGTATAGTTGATGAAAATGAAAATTCTGTCATCATTCACTGAACACAAAGTATTTAGAAAGCACCTCAAAGAGTTTGATCTCAAACCTGTTGTCTTTGAATTGGCAGACTGAAGACTTCCATCACTGGAGGTCTGTGGTGAACCACCCACTGCTGGCAGCGTGGAGAGGATGGGAGTCCAGGTAAGCCACCCACACCTGCAGGATGTCCTGTCAGACGGTATAAAACCAACAGGCTGACGTCAGTTGACCAGTCCTATGTTTTCCTGGTTATATAAACTCTGTGTTGTATTATTGATATCTGAGTTTTGTTTATTTAAAGGGAGGAACTCCTAGGGAGGGATTTTTGATAAGATTGGAAAAGGTCCTGTGCCTGATCCTGATGTCACACAATTATGGGTGGTACAGTACGTAGAGACATTACATTCCAAATATGTTTGGCATCTTCTAAAATTAGGCTGCGCTTTGTCATTTTTGGTTGCTGAGATCCAGATGAGAAAAAGATGCTGCTTTAAGCACAAATGAGATTTGTTAATTAACGCTGCATTTCAACCTCTTCCGAGAGGCAGATTTGTCTAAATAAACCATGAACGAAACCAAACTAATCACTGGATCAGTCGAATATGTCTGTTATTTATTCATCTTTGTCCAGAATGAGCAAAGAAAATGTTTGTTTTTGCTAAGAAGTAGACATGGATTTGTTTGCATGTGTGTTAACAGCAGAAGGAACCCAGATTTATGGAGGAGGAGAGAGAGATAAAAGTGAAAGAGAAAAAGAAAGAGTAAAGCTACGCTAAATATTCTTACCAGATGCTGTTTTTGAGTGGTTTCTTTTGGAGTTGTGATGTTTGTTTCTCTTGATCTTGGTCCAAATTCCCAATGCCAAGCAACTCTTCCAGAACCAGGTTTCTGCTCAGGAAATTAGCTGAAGAACATAGTTTACAAGGATCTTCTGTCCAGAATTGACATAAGTATTTGAATAATTATTGCATTACTGTGATCCTAATGGAATAAAGTGGATTTAATCTATAGGATGAATGATGTTACACATACACCATCAGAGCTTTGGAAATAATTACTCTGAGGTAGAAAAATAAATGAACCTGTTATAGTGCAACTTTACAAGACATGAATGTGTGTACAGCCATAAACATTTGCAAACATATATATTTGTAATGTTTTTATTTCATTGTGCAAATATTTCTTGAACCTGTTGTTTTAAAAGCAAGACATGGTGTGCCATTAAACAGAACTGCAGATCAACTGTATATGTATTTTAATAGATGTATCTAATCTAGAAAATAACACTGTAACTTGATGTGCCAGTTACAAAGTTATTTTTGACCATGACTGGATATTATTTTATTTTACATATAACCTGACAAATGGCAGTGCAAAGGGATGTTTATCTTAAATGTAGATTGTTACATTTTCTTTCTTTATTTTTTCTTTATTTAATCTATCAGTTAGTTATATTTATACGATTCATTCTCTTTAATATTACCTTTTAACCCAGCATTGGGTTGTTTTAACCCAGCGATTGGGATGTCTTAAGCAAACATTTAACCCAACCGCAGGGTTAAAACAACACAACTGCTGGGTTAGTCCATATTTGACCCAACATTGGGTTAAAACAACCCAGCATTTTTTAGAGTGTAAATCAAGTTTCTAAACCACTTGAATAACACTCATCATATGCAACATGATTTATATTTAAATGTAGATTCAATTACATATACTCCAAAACATTTTTGTTTGTTTGTTTTTTATCTGTTTTGACCTTGGGTCCTCGTAAATGTATGTATTCATTCATTCATTCAGTCAGGTAAAAGGGATATTTGCTGTGATCCATAACACAAAAAAAAAAAAAAAATTCATAAAATCATCACGTATCTAGAGATTTATATCCCATGGAAATCATTGTAATAACAGAGATATTTAACATTCCTTTGCTATAGCCGCTGGAAACATCCCACTCTTTCATCCGTCTCTCTCTTTCCTCTATCTTTCTCTTTGACCTATTGGTCGCATTCTAATGAGTGTTACATAACTGCTGATACCTCTGAACAACTCTCTCATGTCAGCGCTTGTGGCCGTGTTGCCCAGCATGGCAGATTACAAGCCAGTCTTGTGCTCTGTGTTTGTCTCTGTGTGTAAGTTCAGTATTCACTCTGTCACATCATGTGCCAAAGGCAGCAGAGTCCAGATTCTCCTGCAGGGCACAGAGAGGGCATACTGAGGGTCAAAACCACCTCTACACCCCTCTGCTTTCTGCTTCACTGCCGTCAGATCCTTACATTCTCACTCCTTCCTCCTTCCTCTGTCCACATATACAGCACTCACACACACATACATTGACACACACATTAAACATCACACACTGAGGTGCCTCTTGAAAGTACTATAACAACTGCTTTCAAAAGAATCTGCTTTCCCTGACATTCACACTTGTGAGTACAAACTTTCAAAAATTTTAATTTTTTTTAAGATTGTTTACAAACTTTTTGTTTTTATTGAATGCAGTGGTGTTCAAAAGAATGTTACAAAGGCATCCCTAACCCTAAAACATACATAATGAACTCATGATGAACTGTTTTTTGTATTATTTTATTTTATGCAAACATTTTTTTTTTTTTGTATTTGCTTTTTGTTTGTTTTAAGTTTCATTGTATTCTGTGTAATCTGTGAAAAATAAGTCAAACAAAATCAAGTCCTAGAACTGAAATGAGAATGAATAATGGATTATTTAAGAAACGTATCTGTAGAAGGTGCAACTTTATTGGACTGAACATGTTTAGACATGAATTGGTTATTTACTTAACTCAGGGGTTAAATTAGGTGGAAACAGTCTGCAGCAGCATTTGGGACTTTTCAATTTAAAAAAATATATGAATAACACGTATCAGGCTATAGAGGAGTTAACTTAAGGAGGAAATAGATTTCCCTTAAAACAAAGTTTCATCAGGTTGTCAGACAAACATATCCCCCGTTGAAACATCCCCCCAAAAAATCAGTTTAATCTCCAAAGGAAGAGGTTTCCTAGGAAGTGTGTGTGGTGCCATACTGACTGTGGCACTTTCCAGAAGTGCTATCAGTGAACATTCCCAGCATCACTAACACACATTCAGACATACACTTGCACACTTTAGGTCATCTTTAAATAGCGTGTGATAGGCTCTGATGCCACTTTCTTTGGGAGCAGGGTGGGGGGCCCTGGGCGTATGGAAAATAAATATCCTGCTGTTCCCTGCTTTCTCCCTGTCCGGATCTGCCTGAGCAACAGTCGGATCATGCCAGGGAGCGGATGGGCTGGGAGTAGGCAGGAAATCTCAGGGAGCGAGGGGGTCGGATGGAGTGCCGATATTGGGACCGCTCCTGAGCAGGAATCAGGAAAACTGGAATTTGTTTTACAGTTTTTCCAAACTGTTGTTCTTCCTCTTCACCCCTGCAGTCGCTGCGGTTGGCTATCCCACCTCAACTTCTATCCCACTGGGTGCACGAGTGCTTATGGAAAAGGGAACACCTGTGTGAATAAAGGGTTTTCATTAAATCCTGTACAAAATATTCCATTGTTTCCATATTTTCCACCATTAAAGCCATACTATATTGATATGGAGGATGTAAAAATGTCATTGTCATGTCAAGTGATGTAAAGCTTTCCACAAAGATAAACGCTACCGGTCAAACGTTTAGAATTATTATAGGTTTTGGTCCCACTTTGTATTACGTGGCCTTAACTACACTGTAAAAAAAAAATTATATGATAAATAAGTTATCACAACATATGTTTTTACATTGTTTTAACTAATCAAAATAAGATGAGCAATTTTCAACGTTTTTTATAAGTTATACAAGATACAACTCATTTTTTAAAGTTTGTTTAACGTCATTTAAGTTGAAATGACTTACACATCTAAGTTGATTGTACCTAAAAAAATCAATTTTTATTGTTATCCATTGTTATTTTTGCAGTGCTTACATAAAAAATAAAAATGAGTACAATGTACTTTTTGTGTTCATATTGTATTGCACACACTTTTGCTGATACTGAGGTGGGATACGGGTAAAGTTAGGGACAGGTGAGGTGGTATGGGTAAGTTTAAGGTTGGGTGTAATTACAAATGTAACTACAGAAATGAATTACATATGTAATAACATGCAGGTCATTTTTAAGTACAATGTAAAACATGTAAGTATACAATATTTTTGAAAAAAAAAAGTCTCTATGAATGCAGCCATTGTGAGCAGACGAGACTTTAATAGATCAATAATATATCTTAATATCTTAACTATTCCAAACGTAGTATGTTCATGTTCATAAATACATTTAAGAGTGTGTGTGTGTGTGTGTGTGTGTGTGTGTGTGTGTGTGTGTGTGTGTGTGTGTGTGTGTGTGTGTGTGTGTGTGTGTGTGTGTGTGTGTGTGTGTGTGTGTGTGTGTGTGGTAATACCCTACGGTATGGGGACAAAATGTCCCCACAAAGATGGCAATATCCAAAATCCTTGTCCTTGTGGGGACATTTTTTGGTCCCCATGAGGAAAACAGGTCATAAATCACACTAAGTGATGTTTTTTGAAAAAGTAAAAATGCAGCATGTCTCCTGTGATGGGTAGGTTTAGGGGCAGGGGCAGTGTAGGCGGATAGAAAATACGGTTTGTACAGTATAAAAACCATTACGCCTATGGCGAGTCCCCAGAAGGATAGCGCACCAAACATGTGTGTGTGTGTGTGTATGATTCAGGCAGATATAATTTTTTACTAGTGGATGCAGGACACTATAATTCATTTATGTAAGTGAGGATAGCAAAATAAAATAAACTGTGACATATTATGCCCAAAAAATACATTCATACTCTTCATACAGTGGACTACCAGTAAAATACTGGGACATCAAACATTTGGGACCAAAATTATTCAGACATGCTTAAGTGTTTTTTCTTTAATTGCTAATGCTACTTTTTACACCACAAACTGAACAAAATTAAGCATGGCTTGGTAATTGGTTGACCTAAATTGGTATCATCTAATTGTCTATTTACATTTGACAGCTGATTTGTTGATTGTAATCCATTATATACCTTTCTATCAAAGTTACCTGACATTATCAAGATTAATTTGTTCTGATACAGTTTAATTGTGATTAAAAAATGTTTTTTTTTTTGCTGAACCTATCTCTTCCATGGTGCCATCATGTAGGCCTATACCGTACAGTAAAATACCTGACAAACCTGAGTTCTTAACCATACATTCATGGGAACTTTACTTTCACTGAGCAAGACATTATGAGACAGGGGGAGAGATTTAGAAATCACATTTTTCTTCAAAGACCGAGCATGGAGGCCTGGAGCAGGTCTGGCCCGACACAAATCCGTGTACAGCTCCGGATGTCAGCGCTGCTCCAATTTCTAAGAGTCACCGCAAGTTGTATTGTTCTGCTTTTACTTTCTGGAAACTTCTCATTCACCTGGAAATCGCCGACATCCTCGGCGCTAAGCTGAAATCCATCTGGCACCAGCTCATTGCCAGATTAGAGTGACTGTAAAGCAGTTATTTATGAAGAAATCAAGAACTGCAGAAAGTTCATTACGCATTACAGCCTATGCAAACATTACATCATGTTGCCGAGTCCCAATCGGTTCCCACGGGAGCCGTTAGAGGGTATTTAGTGAAAAGGTCATGTTACACGGGCAGTGTGTCGTACATGATTTCCACATGCCAAGATAACAGCTGGAATATGAGATGTTATGAAACTGGATTCTCCACAGTGTAAAAATAAACCAGAGTAGGAAGATGTCCACCCACTCTGAGCATCCCAATTTTCATCCGCACAGGTTCCTGTTTGGTTGACTAATTTTAAAGATGTATCAATAAGTGTGGAATGGCACGGGCAATGAAAGGAAACCACACTGTTGAGTAAACTCTCAAACAAAAAGCCAATTTTAGAACGTTCCTCCTCAGCAAACACACAATGGCAGGAAAACAAAGAACGTCACACGAGGGGATAGACAGGGTCAGCTCAAGGCACAGACACACCCTCTGTCTGTATGAACATGTCCCTGAATCTCCTGTCTTCAAGGGCACTGAGTACATTCATGAAATGATGCTATAGTCTCCAGTCCTGTGAACACAGCTGACTGACTGTGTTTATGAATGAAATGGGTTGTTTTTAATGTCTAAACTTACTTAAGAGAAATTTAGTAATCTGAACTTGAATCTGCATGCTATGCCTTATGAAGTGGTGATGGCCTTCCGAAACCCAAATCTGAACAATGACATGTCTATTACTTAAAAGTGTAGTTCACGCAAAAAAAAAACAAAAAAAAATCGGTCATTATTTACTCACCCTTTTGTCATTTCAAACCGGTGCGCTATTATTATTTTATTCTCAAATTAAGAATTACAATAATTAAAATTCATTATAAAAGAAGTTATTATAAACAGTTAAGAGTACTTATTTCAAGAATAATACATAAATAAATTAAATGTAATGTTTTCGGACACTTAATTTCATGTCAACTGCAATTAATGAACTTTAACGTGTTTTTTGACCCACTTAAGTACATCTTTATATCATTTAATAATTACACTTTAACCATATTTTAAAGACAATAGGCTACACTGATATAACCTCTATATTTGTGACAATCAGCAATTGACTCATGTGTGAGTTAAAACAACGGACTTCAAACATTCAGCATTTTCAACCCAACTTCACTATCCAGCAGTTGTTCTTACAAAGACTTTTTAGTAAACTTTACTTAATGTCCAGTAATTTGTTGAACTTACTTAAAACAATTTAGTAATCTGAACTATCTGCATGCTATGCCTTTGTTACTTAGAAAAATCACAGTTATCTGACAAAAGACAAATGGTAATACATAAAGCCAAAAATAGTAAAATGAAGCAATTAATTTATTCATGCCGCAATGCACTCTGGGAGTACGCTTCCTCAGATCACAGACAGAATTAAGTTGACAAAACTTAAACAGTTTAAGTAATGCTTACTTAATTGAATTAACTGGACAACTTAGTTTTACGGTGTTGGGTTGTTTTAAACCCAGCATTTTTGTGTAGTGTAGTGTTGAATGTACTAACAAGCATTTTTGATCATTGTAATTATACATTTGTAATGATTACATTTTTTCATTTAAAATATATTAACTTTAAATGTAATGTTGAATAATATAGTACAGTTAAAATTATAATCAAGTATGTTAGTCAACACATCAAAATAAATGTATCTCTTTAAAACATTACAAACGATTTAATAAATGGTAATTAAATAAAACGGTAATAAAACAATTATAAAACAATGATTTACTTTAAAGTAAAAGTTTTTATTTGCCATTTTACTTTTTAAAAGTGTACTTAAGAGTGTTAAGACAGTCATGCAAGTGTACTGTCTTTAAGTACACTTAAGTTGCTTTTTATTACATACAAATTTACTGTGAGACTTGAAGTATACACTACAAGTGCACATTCAATACAATTTAAAACTTTCTTTTTTCGAAAGGGTTTTCTTAAGACATTATGTAATTCTAGATCTTTTGAAATACTCACTGTTTGCATGTAATGAAAGTGATTTATGTGCGTGACCTCAGATTGCCTGCTTGTCAAGAGTTTGACGACAGGATGTACCGGATTTTGCCATGACTACACTTAACCTTGGCTTTAGTGGGGTCAAAGATCTCTATCTTTTGCTTTCTTTGGCACATCCTCATCTGATGTAGTGTAGTGTTTACTATAAAATGACAATTTCATCACTGTTTGTTTTCCACAACAGCGTCAAGATGTGTTATTATAAACAGTGAATGTGGAGAATCTGGAGAAAGGTCAGTTTGTAGTTGTGACTGCCGCTCTTGAACTTGAAAACACACATCAATCACACGTCAAAAGTGTCACGTAGGCCTTACAAAGATGTTTGTTTAATGGTTCCTGTGTCCAAACACAACTGTGGCTTGTAACGTTAAAAGACTTTACTGTCCCTTTTGATAAACGTTATCTGTCCTTGCATGCTGAATAAAAATAAATATTATTGTGAGCTTAAATTCAAAGACATCAAACTTGAAAATAATATAAAATATTTTAGTTTTATTATTTATACATTTTTAATTAAAAGCTTTATGGAAATCCTAATGTGAGACGCTTTGGTAACCATTTGCTTAAAGCCTTTATATATAATATAATGCATTATAAAATTGCTTTCACTTTTACTTTTAATTATGCTTTGTAATGCACCTTATAATGCATTGTATGGTCTACTAATAATTTTAATAGTAATTGTAACCACAGTTATAACACATTATAATAATTATCTATTCATTGTTACATTTTTAGACAGTATAATACATTAAAACATATGAAAAACAATCAATTTCAGATTGAGCAAATATTAGAATACAAATATTGATAATTGTTTATGAAAGATTTAATGTGTTAAAATGTACATTATGCATATAAAGCATTATACATAAAGGATTTTTATACATATAATTTTTTTTGGTATGTGTGTTTGTGTATGTGTGTGTGTGTGTGTGTGTGTGTGTGTGTGTGTGTGTGTGTGTGTGTGTGTGTGTGTGTGTGTGTGTGTGTGTGTGTGTGTGTGTGTGTGTGTGTGTGTGTGTGTGTGTGTGTGTGTGTGTGTGTTTGTCAGAGAAAATGTGATCTGTAACCTAGTAACGTTGCTGTTAAAATTAAAGTTTGCATTTGTATATAGAGACACATGAGTGACTTTTACAGTTTTGGCCCACCAATTCATGATGTTAGGTCAGTTTAAAAACCCTTACGGGTCTCCTTCCTTGAAGTCCTCATTACTCAGAAACTTTCTTGTTAAGCAAAACTTCGGATTTATACAGATTTCTTTTAAAATGACATCATGTATTACATCAGTGCTGACTTGGACCATGTCCTCTTTGTGTATCTCTATATTTAACAACTTCCTAATGGCACCAGAAATCAGACCCGGCAGCTTTATAGGCCCTGCATGGCATCTTTATGAGTGAATATTTCTGTGGGTGTGTATGTTTTACTGTAATTCTACAAAATAAAATCATAACCAAAAAGAAAAAAGATGTTGAACCTCTAAGAAGTGTATTTATCTACACAATGAAAGTCAATGTAGTCCAAAACAACACTAGAACTTAATGACTTCCATTGTATGGACCAAAAACTAAATAAAAATATTTATCTTATTTTATGTTCCATGGAAGAAAGAAAGTCATACAGGTTTTCTTTAACTTATTCATTGGAGTAGTAAATAAGCATTACATAGATATTACAGAGGTCTTACATAAAAGAAAACATACTGCACATCTTGTGTGGCCCACTCATTAGCTTAATCTTATCTATACAGCGGCTCAAATATGTTGACTTCAACTTTAAAAACCAAGCAGATATTTTTCATGTCTCAAAATGATCGGCATTTCTCTCACTCCTCTTGTTTCTGAACTCCAGAAAGCCCCAAGAGGAGCAGCCAATGACGTGTGTTTAGTGTTTGGAAAAGGTTTCTCCACAACCAGGAAGGACAGCAGCATGGACCAACATAAACAGATCAATCCCAATGACGTAGTGTGAGCGCTATGTCTTGCTCTAACTGTCATTATATTCAAAAAGCATAACCTTTTAAGCACAAATGTTGACATTAAGTATTGATTAACTTATAATGTAATTGCCATTTACTGTATTTCAAGCATGATATACAGTTTATTAGTTTTCAATCATATTTAATAAGGAACTGAATACAGCTTGAGACCTTAGGTTGTTCTCAACGCTCTTAAAGGCTGAAGTCAATATCCTCTTGTAGTCTCAAGTGTGTCTCGAGATTGCAAATGTTTAAAGCAACATGTGCAACATACTGTATGTCTACACTCTCAACTGAACGTCTAGTTAGATGTTCAGTGCATAATTCCAGAAGTTCTTTATAAAACAGGAAATTGCTGAAAGGAAATTGGTCAATGACTTGGCGCTTGAAAAATGACATAAAACATATACAAATGGCCATGTATTTGAAGCTGTCCTGAGCAATACAAATATTTCGGTGACGTTTTATTTCAATGGTCCACATTAGACTTTATACTAACTATATAAGTAACTTTGCAATTATCAGTCATTAGAGTATTAGTAGACTGTCTGCTTAATATCTGCACTTTATTTCGATGTTCCCCAACATACATTCTTCGCAACTATGTCAACTTATCCTACTAACCCTAACCTAACCTATTTTGTTGACATGTGATAAGGCAACCATAAATGAGGAACTTATGGTGCATTCACATCATGTTGGGATTACCATAATTACGGTATTAAGATTTGTCAAAGGTGCTCAAGTCTTAAAACGTAATAACTAAAACTTGTGAAATTGGAAACTTTTTTTACAGCTCTTATTTGTCATCTTGTAATTACAGTCATTCCAACATGTCGTGAAAACCCTCTTATATCACAGATACCTCATTGACCCTCATAACTGTTAATTGAGGTCAGTACGTTTTGTTGTTGTTTTGAAATACTAGATTTGAACTTTTATGAAAGGTTAGTTCAAGTTAGGATGGAGATGTCCAACTTTTTCTTATTTTGTTTAAATATAAATTGTTCATTTAGTACTGCCCTTCAGAAGCAACAGAAGATACTTACATGTTTCCCAGAAGACAAATGACCCCCCGACTCTTAATACTTCATGTTTCCTTCTGGAGCATCAGTGAATGTTTGAACCTTTTTTAATAGTTGTGTTTGAGTCCATCGATTGCCCTCAGTGTGAAAAGATGGAACTCAAAATCATACAGTCACTGCTGGAGAGGGTTCAAATATGCAGAAGATTCTGGAAAACTGAAGAATGTGCAGGACCTGGAGGAGTTTTCTGAAGAACGTTGGGGAGTTTAACTGCTCAGGACAAACAAGGGACTCAAGAACAACCATCACAACATGAAAAAACAGTCGTGGATAATCCAGGTAACGACACACAGTATTGAGAATCAAAAGTAAACATTTGAATGGGGTAATATTTATAAATTCTGCTTTTGTCTTTTTTTTCTTTGTCTTGTGGACTATATGTAAACATACTTTATGTAAAATATATTATTCATGACAGCACTAAATAAAAAATAACATGCATTTTGTATCTACCTCGTATTTTGTTAATTATTCACATTTTCACAGATTCTGCAAGGGGTGTATAAACTTTTGAGTAAGACTGTATATTACTACAGTAGCCGCTTTTTCACCGTCGGTGTGAACAATTCTCATTGCGTAACCGTTCCATTCCGTGCCAATCAGTGGTACAGTTTTGGTTTCCCACTGTGGGGCTGATAACGGTTACTCTTTGGAACGTAACACAAAAGCGTCAGTCGTTGCCTTGGTAACACAACAGTTTACTGACCGCATTATGGAGGATATCAGATATTTCTTTGAATTATATTATTAATTTGTGTTTACATTGCTCAAATAGAGTGCTTAGCCTGAAACCGTTCCTTGCCATTCTAAGAACCGTTCATCTCAATCAGTGAAAGGTTCACTTTATGAACACAAAAATGAGCATTTTCAAACCCCCCACCAAATAGTTCTGAAAAGACAGCAGTTTCTCCCTGAAGTCTGAGCGCAAGCACTGAACAAGACTTGTTCTATGGCGTAATGCTAATCCATTACACCGCATCATTCTTCTGCACCAGCCAAGGCTGGCTTTCAACTCGCTGCAGGTATGTTCAGCTCTTTGGCGAAATCCAGTGTCTTCAGCTGGATGATGGCTCTATGGGAAGCCCCTCATTTCTTTTTCCGGCTACGTACTTACACACTTGCCTGTTAATTTATTTAAAGCAGACACTTTAAGGACAGCAGTAAGCTTTTCTATGACTGTTAGCATTTGTCCTTTTGGGCACGCCATCTTCTAACATTACACTCTGACACCATATTTCTTGGCTGCTTGAGATTTGTTTGATGACTTTGCTGCGTTTATCACCATGAGCTTAAAGTGTGCATCATAACCTCTCCTCAGTTGCAGATTCACTTGCCCGACTCTGTTCTGGATGGTCATTCGCCATCTTGAGGTCCCCTGTGTCACGGTTCATGAATTCACTGTCTCTCTCTCGTGTGTGTATGTGTGTTTGTGTGTGTGTGCGCGAGTATGTGAGTGTGAGTCATTGGGCACTGCTGCTGATTGGGATCACCTGCAGCGGTTGATCAGCGCCCCAGCTGCGACTGATCATTGCTGCCTATTTATTGTCTCTCTGTGTCCATGCCATTGTCAGAGCGTTGTTTGGATGTCTCCCCGTGTGTTTTGCCTGCCCTTCTGTTGTTCTCCGGCTGGTCTTCTGTGTTTCTGGTTCTTCGTGTCTGCCTTTGGATCAAGCATCATCTCTCCACGATCATCGCTCTTCACTGGAGGTCTGGGCTGTCCTCAGCGTCCCTGTGCTGCCAAGCTTCTCAACAGCCTGGACTTACCTAACAGTGTCATCGTGTCTAGTTACCGAGTGTCTGAAAAAAGATACTTTTACTTGCATTTGAATCAGACTCTGAGTACCATACTGTAAACTACCAGTATTTAAAGGGGCTTGTCACTTTCTGGATTTATACGTATTTGCAGCTACTCTCTAAACGAGAATGTGTTGGCTCAACAACAAAGAAATTAACAAAACAGTTTGCTTCATTTTTTTTTTTTTTTGAGCTATGAAACTTTTGGCTAAAAACCAACAAGCTACACAAATTTCTAAGTTGATTACTCAAAAAAATTAAGTTGCTCCAATTACCAGAGACATCAACATTAAAGAAACTCTTTTTAAAGGTCAAACATAACAGCATTAAACACTAACAGGTCTTTCCCTTCACTAAAAACAAATAAATTAACACTTAATTTCAACATTTATTCTCCTTATCCTAAGCATGCTGGTAACTAAAAAGCCACTAGAAAGTTATCAAGAAAATTTCATCAAGTCACTACAACCTAATAAAAATAAATAAAGCCCATTAACGCAGACACTTGAGTTTAACTTACAGACGATATTAAGTTGATGTAATGATCAACATTATTATGTCAACAGAACTCTACAAAATAATGATTGCAACTTAAAAGGTTTAATAAAAACAATAAATTATAATTTTTAACTTGCAACCATGCATTTATTTAAGTTGTGGTGACAGGTCCCCTGAATTACTTTTTACTTATTGTTGTGGGTGTATTATTGACATGTACAAGTCTAGATGTATTTCCAAGAAGATTCTTGTCAGTGACCTATAATCCCATCAGTCATTAATTGTTTAACATTTCTGTTTGAGTCTACTATCACCTGTTTTTGTTCAGCGCTTCCACCATTGGCTAGCTTCTGCATTCAACGGGGTGGTGCTCACGTGAACAGTGTCGGCCAACGTAAGAGTCTGACATAGACGAGAAGAAATTGTTGACTAAAGTCGTTATTTTGGGGGGGTTTTGTGCACAAAAGTTATTCTTGTCACTTCATAAAATTAAGATTGAACCACTCACATAGACTATTTTAACAATGTCTGTTCTGGACCTTGAAAGTGTTCATTAAATTGCTGTCTATGGAGGGGTCAGAGAGCTCTCAGATTTCATCAAAAATATCTTCATTTATGTTCCGAAGATGAACAAAGGTCTTACGGGTTTGGAAGAACATGAGGATGAGTAATTAATGACTGCGTTTTCATTTTTGGGTGAACTAACCCTTTAACAACAGTCCTATATTGTTGAACCAACATGGTTCAAATGAAAGAGTGAGACCATGTTACTTCTAAATTCTGAAACCATCATGACTGGGTAGTTAATTCTATGTTCGTTTATGATTGTTGGCTCACTCAAGTCAGTCATGTTTCTATATAAGATTGAGATTTTGTGATTTTGCAGATTTGGTCATTTGTGATATGTATTAATGTGTAATAATTTTAGCTCATTATAACACTAGGTAAGCATCCCCAGCGGTCCACCTCAATCAAATATCAGTTACCCTTGGCACCCTTGAGTTGGTATGTAGTCTCTATATAGATCATCCCTTTGATTACCAAGCCAAAGGTTTCAGGTCTCATCTCATGATACATCATGCCCCAGATTGAGAAATGTGCAATGTGTTGAAATGTCTTACCCCTCTCACGAAGTCTGTGGCTTTTCCCAAAAGTGTTTGCTTACATTTTTGTGGAGAGTCTTTATTCGCCCCAAATTTATCTAGGCATTGCATGACTTTTGCTCACGTTCTGCAAGCATTCAAACCGCTGCTCGTAAAACTTTAATTGGATGTGATTTAGTTGTAGAACCCTGATGTTTTTCCTGAGGATTTGTTAGCATTTCAGAGAATTCAGCCTACAAGGATTTTCTGCAAGTTCAGTGTCAACATTGTGGTGAATTGCAGATGAGATGTAAACTTGAGTAATCCACTGTTCACTTTATTGTTTTTGAGTATGTAGTATGTCAAGCAAAATAATACAGCAATGCCACAGTTTATGTTGTGAAGGCATTTGTCCAAAGTTTGAATAAACTTTAAAAGTGGTTTTACTGGCTATTGCAAATCTGTGTATTTGTATACAGGCTCTTCAAATGTGAAATACAGCAGTGGCTCAACTGGTGGGTCATGACCCAAAAATGGCCTGCAGGTCTGAGACAGCAAACTAAATCAATGATAATGCAAGTAGTAAAATGCATCTAACTAGTTGCTGCTACCTAAAGTAATATAACTGTGCATAGGATAAGAACATAAATGTGTCCTGTCAAACTCTACACAGCAGGGTTCCTCAAATCCGACCCTTGGGGATTTTTAGCTCCAGCCCTAATCAAAGACACCTGAGCTAGTTAATCACAGTCTTTAGAGTTGCTAAAATTACAGATAAATGAGTTTGATCAGGATTTGAGCTCAACTCTGCAGGGCAGTGGGCTGGATTTGAGGAACCTTGCTGTAAAGTATCTTGGTGCAAATTTATCTGTTACCTGGCCACACACTTGTGTCTGACGTGATACCCGCGATAGCCAGTTTTGGGGAGTAATGGAATACATGCATTACGTATTCAAATTATGAGTAACTGTATTCCGTTACAGTTACAATTTAAATAGTTGGTATTTAGAATACAGTTACATTGTTGAAATCAATGGATTACATGGCAATACTTCTTTGTTTCACGAGTTTATTCGCTCTCTAAATAAATTAAGGCAACTCCATGCATTTCCCAGAAGCCCCAATTTGAAAATGGAAAAATGCACGTTTTTTGTGATCACGATGGAGTCGGAAGAGGAGCAGTGGGAGCTAGAGTTAGAGATGGAGCCAGGCCAAGAATGCGTTTCCATCTTGGAAATTCAAACAGCATTTCAATCTACAGAAAGAGAAGGGAGAACGAAATATAACTGTGCAGTGCAACATCTACTTGCCAGCAACCAACCTCCTTTCATCGTCCAAAGACTCCACCTCCAATCTGAAGAAGCATCTTGAAGTAAGTTTTTTTTTATTTATTATAATTTAGCCTGGGGTAGTCGTCTGCTGTAGTTTTACTGGTCACCTTGCTATTTCATAGTTGTATCACTATCAGGTAGCTACCTACTTAGTTGACGTGCGACTATACATTCTCCTATGTGCTGATTTACCATCCACAAAGCCGTTGAAAGACTGACTAGCCCTGTTTGACATGCTAGCTAACGTTAGCTGAATATTTTAAAATATACGTTTAGTAAGCAGGATTTGATGGCCGCATTCCTACACTTATAAAATGCAATTCAATGTGGAAGTAATCCAAGTGTTCAGAATACGTTACTCAGATTGAGTAATAACGGAATACGTTACAAATGACATTTTTGGGCATGTATTCTGTATTTTGTAACGAAATACTTTTTGAAAACACTAAAAAAAAAAAGCGGAGAAAAGAAGATCACCCATATTCTTTTTTTCTCCTTCGTTTTTCTTCCCGTAAAACAAAATTCACGCCATGCTGGAGAACCAGCTGACAAGGTCGATCGTCCTCCATTTGTTTTTTTTCTCAAGTCACGTTTGATCTTGTGAGTCTCCGTGAGATCTCGTCTCAGTGTGTAAACTTTACTACATTCGACAGGTGTGTGCTCTCGCGGTCCAGACGAATCTTCTAGTGTGTGCATTCAGAGGATTATAATGTGAAAATGTCTGTGGTCCACAGTTTTTAAATTGTAAGATTTGAAAATCGTTTAGTGTGTCCCAGGCCTTAGTAGAAGCTTGTCAAATTAGACAAATGCCAGTGTATAAGTTACATGGTATCCCTATATCCTCAAATCAAAGAAACAAGACCAGATTACATCAGTGTTGTAATAATTATTACAATTATGAAAAAAAAAAAAAAAAAAGACTTAAGCACATCAAAATAACTTTTATATATTACAAAATATATACCAAAAATATAAAAATAAAACCAGTTCAAAATATTGATAAATACTATATGAATAAAGCTAAAATAACACAGGACTACATGCAGGTTTACTTGAATCCGTTGTGTCTATGCAGTTTATGGTATATATAATAATTATATTAATAATAATTTCAATGGTTTTTAAAAACATTCATTTGATATTAGTGGCTACAGTCTCAACAAATATGTTTAAAAGTATAGTTCATTAAAAAAATATATATATATATATATGTATATATATATATATATATATATATATATATATATATATATATATATATATATATATATATATATATATATATATATATATATATATATATAATTCAAATATACTCATTCTAAACCTGGTCAGAGTTGACCAAAATGTTTTGTTTATCAAAATTTTTACAAAAGTCATACAGGAATGGAATAACATGAAGATGAGTAAATGATATCAGAATGATCCCTGTAAGGCATTGTAAAAAGAGATTGAAAAGCAAAACAGTAGAGCAAGAATATGTCTGAGGTTCATCAGATAACGTACTGTTTCCTCTTCTTTGAAAAGTAAGAGCTGAACATGAACTGTTCAATTTCACTATGCATGGGGCCTGCTGAGGGTTTTCAGCCAGTTCTGGGTCCGCTCCAAGAGAAATATTGGACAAAATATAGGCACATGCACATCACTGAACAAACAGCTCTGAAATATGTCCCTGGATTTTCACTTCTCATAACAAAAGCAGCCTCACTTGGTTACAAAGGTCTTCGGGAACAGCCTTTTCGTTATCCAAGAGGCATGTCATATTAAAACACCAAAACTTGCAGAGGCCATTCTTCATTCCTGAATCAGATGTATTTGTAGTTCCCTTACAGATTCATTTTTGGAAAACACAACGAGAAACATGTGCATGGCTACAAATGCCACTCACCCTGCACATAAATGATCAGTGAGATATGGGTCTAATTACAAGCAGCCTGCTCAAAGACTACAGGGCAAGTGGTCTTGCCTCAAGTTGGGGCTCAGTTTTGGGGGTTTATGACTGGAAATTATGGTATGCATCTGGTTCAGGTTATTGTTGTTGTATTTATGACTTGTATGACATCTCTAGATAGAATGATTCGGGTTATCCATCAGGAGCAGGAGGACTCACATTAAACTTGAGTCCCTCTGTGAGTCCACATGTAGTTGGGGTCACGTTTTCACGTTACCCAGAAAACACTTTAATTGCATAGCGATGCCCTCATCTGTTTCCTTTAGTTTGAGACTGGCTGGTGAATATAATCATTAAGGCAAAGCTTGATCCTGTGACCTCTTTGCTGGAAACGGGTTATGAGTTTAAGTTGGAGAGCTTGGACAAACTTTAGTTGACTTCTTTGGGGAATTTTAGCTTGAATTTCAGAATCAAATAGTTGTTGAGAACAGAATCTTGAAATTCAATTACTACTAATAATAATAACGATTATGCATTAACATATGAACAAATTCAGTTTCTTTAAAAAGAGAAAATACATATTGTGCAATCATTGGCAAATAAAATAACTTAATAAAATAAGTCTTACATATCGGTTGTTTAGGCCTGTGCATTAGTCTTCTGCTGCTGTTTCCATTAACACGTCTATGTTTTAATGAATACATTATAATGACACAAATATGTTACACATGCACTTCCATTTAAAAGCTTGGGGTCAATAAGATTTGTTTGTTTGTTTGTTTTTAGAAATGAATACTTTTATTCAGCAAGCACACATTAAATTGATCAAAAGTGACATTAAAGAACTTTATAATTTCAAAATGTATGCTCTTTGGGAGTATAAATTCCCACAAAAATATTAAGCAATTAACTGTTTTCAACATTCATTGTCATTATAACAAGAAATTTATCTTGAGCAGCAAATTAGAATATTATAATGATTTTTGAAGGATCATGTGACACTGAAGACTGGAACAATAATTTATAGAGTTATATTTTAAAGGGATAGTTCACCCAAAAATTTAAATTACCCCATGAATTAAATTACTTTGTGTAAGCAAAATATCCATATTTAAGTTTTAAAGTAAAGTTTCGGCCGATCGCCTTCCGTATTCAGTTTATGGAAAAGTGTTACGCTACCAGGTACGCTCATCAGACGTCGCGTACGCATCTTGAACTCCGAGAAGGCACTTTCAACACTTTTCCACGGAATGCGATCAGCCGGAACTTTAATTCAAAGCATTTTAAATATGGATATTTTTCTTACACAAATGCAACAATTTGCTTCAGAAGGCCTTTATTAACCAAGCTAACTTTAACAGCCCTAAAAAAATGACACCATTGCTTACATATTTGCTTTATTGTCAACACTCAATGTCAAGAGAGGTAAAAACAATGCAAAGTGGTAACCACAAACATCAAAACAACGTATCTCCATTCATCCATATTGAGTAATCATTCAACTGAACGTTTAAACAAACACAATAGATATGCCAAGAGTTTACTCTGATTCCACCCCTCTCCCAATGAGACCCTGTATTGCCAACAGACTGCCAACAGACTGTGCAGACAGAGAGTTTAATGACATGTCTGCACTCACCTACCATCACTCTCATAATTACACCCCAGCCACCTGAATCGTATTAAAAGTAATGGTGTATTATTTTCCCAGCTGAAACACCATATTTGGACATTTACAGATTAATGTCAAATGTTTGCCAACAAACCCCAAGGCTTTAATTTGTGTCCTTTATTATATTAGAAACTGAATTCTAAGAATGCTGGCTTGACAATACATGATTCTGAATCACAATTTTCTGCTTTGTTTTGCCAGTGCTTGGCCTACTGATGGATACTGAAACTTGCCTGTGGCTTAGCCTTCTCAAAGATTTCTTAATCTTACCGAAACCTCACCACTAACCTCTTGCAAACTCTTACATGTGTATCATGGCTCGGTTCCTTCAGCCTCACAGGCCTGGTGAAAGCCAAGCATGAGTGTATCCCAGAGTTCCAGTGCCAGCATGCAGCGAAAGGCTGCTGTGCAGAGAGACCAGGTGCAGCTTTGTTTGTCCTCCCCTGCTAATTATGTCAAATATTATTCCAGTCTGACTTCTACATCCCTTCTGCAAGGTGTGTGTGTGTGTGTGTGTGTGTGTGTGTGTGTGTGTGTGTGTGTGTGTGTGTGTGTGTGTGTCCGATCCATGGAGGCCCCACCTCGCAACTTACAGGACTCAAAGGATCTGCTGCTAACATCTTGGTGCCAGATACCACAGGACCTTCAGGAGTCTAGTGGAGTCCATGCCTCGATGGATCAGGGATATTTTGGCAGCAAAATTGGTACCAACACAATATTAGGAAGGTGTTCATAATGTTATGTCTGATCGGTGTATATGTTTCCACTTGGGCAGATTATTAGGAAGTATGGTCTTGGGGCATCACTTTTATGCAGATGAAACTCAAATTTACATCAGCACTAGCTGATGTCCGTTGAATGTTAGCAGTTTTGAACGAGTGTCTAGAAGAAATCAGAATCTGCATGCTGCATAACTTATTGAATGGCTACACAACTGAAATTATGCTGATTGGTACGATGGTGGCTCCTCTGAAGGTTGATCATATTGGTTTGGTTGTGACTCCAAAAGGTACCCTTCATATGTGTGGAATCTTGGTATCATCTTTGATCCTCAGCTAAGATTGTATGCTCATTTAACATATATCGAAAATCACCTTCTATCATTTTAGGAATATTGCCCCAACTTCACACTTTTCTCTCTTTTGCTGATGCAGAAAGGCCTTACATGCCTTCATTTCGTCTAGGCTGGACTTTTGTAATGCCTTGTTCTTTGGCGTCCCAGCGAAATCTTTAAATAGTCTTCAGTATATTCAAAACTGTGCTGCTTGTGTGCTCACCCATACCTCTCCTATGAGGTGTTGAAATATTCTAGACTTGGGTAACAGAATGAGTAATAGCCTTAGAGTTCAGAGACCCTGCCGGTTGACTCTGTCATGCCAATATGCTGGCGTTTGGATTTAGTGGTTGGGGGTAGAGACAGGCAGCTGGATATTCATATCCAATGGCATATGGATATCAATGGATATGTTTATCCACTTGAGATTGGAGAATGTATGCGGAAAAGGTATTTAGATCATTTTAGAAACAGATCAACGGATAAATAAGGTTAATTAGCATTGTGGCCACACTCAAGTAATTTCAATTGGAATTTTTTAATGAATGAATTTATCGCTATGTCAGTCTGTCTATCTCAAAGCTAATTCATCAGTATTTAATGATTAAATATATCTCACTGTTCCTGTCTCACTGTTTGTAGATGCCCTGAGGACCATAACTGTAAAGCTGGACCCATGTATTGAGTGTCTTTGGCTGAGAGTGTTGCATTGTGTAATAGGTTGTGTAACAATGGGTTTGATGTTGTGAATAATTGGCTTATATAGACTGGCTGTTGGCTTTTGATGGATAATAGCATGGCTATGAATGTTTTTTTCAGGGGCGGTGAGAAGCTTTGGTGCTGTTTTAAGAATAAATGACCAGTTTCACTGAACTTTGATTTTCTGCATGTTTTCTTGCAGAATGAGTTTGCATTTCATTATGTCTGAATGTGAGCTAATGATCTACATCTTTTAAATGAACAGAGAAAAATGACCTCATCTTTGAGCTTTAGCCAGTCTCTTTCTTTTATTATCAATAATAAACTGCAGGTAACAAATAATATTTTGCTTTCTGTGGTTTCCTTTGGCAGTCTTTGTCCTGTAGTGCAGACATGCACAGGGGGAAAAAGTTCCCTTGATGCTTAATTTTGCAGCCCATGGAGTATATTTGTCTGTGTGGGTTTGTCCTGGGGCATTTTGGATTCACCCAGTGGTCGGAGTCTTGGGGACCTCTTTAAACATGGTGTGAAGACAAAAGAGACGCGTACATCAAAGACTCTTTCCCAGTGTGTGTTTGGAGTAGATATCATACCAAACATCCTCAGCCAACACAGCATCCAGCAGCCTTCTGTCTCTGAACCAAGATGGATATTAACAGTGAGGGGAACCTTCACAACGGACCATATGGATTTAGTCTTGTCTGGCCTGTGCGAAAGTGACCCCTTAGACATCAGGGCATTCCGGACATATTACGGAAGTAGGGATTCATTACACTTTTTCCTCCAAATCTGCCATATTTAGTCTGTTTTACTTATTGGAATGATACTGATAACATTAAATAGTCATGTTTTTTTTTTCCACTGAAGTTGTATGGTGTATTCCAGATGTAAATGTACAACATAACCTGCCCATTAATATATATTCTGCATAAAAGTTTTAGGAGTTTTGTAAACAAACTGTTTTTTAATATCCAGCGTGATTTAGTCTTAAACTGCTTTAATGCAAAGTTTCAAAGCTATCGTGAATACAATTCATAGAAATCAATTTACACATATGATATCCAAAATTGTTAAATTCATGAGTTTCGAATCTTACAGGTTCTGAGAAAATATTTTTATGATAAACACACTGTCAGGAGTTATTTAAATACTTTAAAATCAATAGAAATGTATATGATGTTTTCATCATTTTGAATCATTTTATTTTTGATTGACAGAGATAGTGTGTGTGTGTGTGCGTGTGTGTGTGTGGACTGGTAATCCCTACGTTATGGGGACAAAATGTCCCCACAAAGATGGCAATATCCAAAATCCTTGTCCTTGTGGAAATTCATGAGTTTACTTAATCTTACAGGTTCTGAGAAAATATTTTTATGATAAACACACTGTCAGGAGTTATTTAAATACTTTAAAATCAATAGAAATGTATATGATGTTTTGTGTGTGTGTGTGTGTGTGTGTGTGTGTGTGTGTGTGTGTGTGTGTGTGTGTGTGTGTGTGTGTGTGTGTGGACTGGTAATCCCTACGGTATGGGGACAAAATGTCCCCACAAAGATGGCAATATCCAAATTTTTGTCCTTGTGGGGACATTTTTTGGTCCCCATGAGGAAAACATCTTATAAATCACACTAAGTGATGTTTTTGAAATGTAAAAATGCAGAATGTCTCCTGTGATGGGTAGGTTTAGGGGGGTGTCCATGTAGGGGGATAGAAAATACGGTTTGTACAGTATAAAATGCATTACGCCTATGGAATGTCCCCATAAAACATGGAAACACAACATGTGTGTGTGTGTGTGTGTGTGTGTGTGTGTGTGTGTGTGTGTGTGTGTGTGTGTGTGTGTGTGTGTGTGTGTGTGTGTGTGTGTGTGTGTGTGTGTGTGTGTGTGTGTGTGTGTGTGTGTGTGTGTGTGTGTGTGTGTGTGTGTGTGTGTGTGTGTGTGTGAACTCATGAATATACCATGTGATCACTTAATTGCTAAAAGCTGGTTAATCAAATGACATCACCGGTGATGAAACACAGTGCTGATAAAAGAGCAATGCAAAACAATGCAATTAGTTCTCATTAACAGACAAACTGTGTTCAGGCAAAGTATGTCAAACGCCATTACACAGAATCAAACACTGGTATTTGATGTATTTATCTGAACTGAATAATTTGGCAGTGGACCACTGAACAGCTTCAGGACATTCTCCAAACATCTATATAAGGCACATTTTGTGTTTGAAATGTCCAAACAAGTGTTATATGAACTATGCAAATCCCTTTGAAAACTAATTTTTCGGGCCATATGTTTGAATTTAAGTGTGTCAACTGATTGTTAGTTATATGACAGGCTGCAGCAAAGGACGGAGAGGAAGGGGGGAGTAATCTGTTAATACTGTGTATATACACGGAGAAGAATGGCTGCTCAATGTCACAACAGAAAAATCTGACAAAATGTGTTGTTTTTCCCCCCTAGTCAAACATGCGTGTGCATTTTGCAGTTTCAGCTCTGGTAGTAGAAATGTGGTATGGCTTTGTGCCTTTGAAAATACAATAAAGATGATTGATGAGCAAGAAAATCTTTAATTTTAGCCCGCAGGCAGAAGCGAGGTATTTTTCAGGACGTTTTCCTTTCTTAAAATCACGCTATTGTTCTTAAGTATGATTATGTCAAGAAAAGAGAGCTTTAAAAATTGACATCAACAACAATTATTGGCAAATTTACAAAGTCTAAAACGTTTGGCAATTGTGGCTTTGACAATGCAGAAATCTCTGCGGCCTTCATCGTCTGCAGTGTGCCAACATTGACTCCTGTGTGGTATTTTGTAACGGTTTCACAACATGCAATTGTATTGAGCTGCTACTCTGTGTCCCAACCTCCCTAAGGAGTGAATCGACAGCTCTTGATTGTGGTCCATTGTGGTCTGAATGAGGGGGATTTTTGGCATCATTGTCCATGCAGGGTCAAAGCAGAGGAACTGGAATCAACCTTTCTGGCACTGTATCTCCCTCTACTCTTCTTTTGTTACATATCTATAAAATGTTCATCCCTGAACATGGACTGTTCGTCGGATGCAGCTTTTTTACTGTCCTCCAGGGCCATAGCTAATGGGGTGAAAGGTGGGAATGATTCTCAAGGCCCAAGGCACCAGGGAGGCCAACAACAATTCTAGTAGGATTGATGCCAGATCAGGTGCACTGTATGACAAAAAAAGGGGAAAGCCAAATACAAAGGGGAAAACACAAAATAATAATGAGGAAAAGAACACAGCGACTGAAAAGAGCTCTTGCCATAGATATTCCTGTTATATCGTCACATTTAAATACCAAACGTTAAGTTATTTTCCTGACGCCTGGAAATAGAACATGAAGGAATTTTTTAAAGCTAATTCAGTCAAAGTGACAGATGTTTATTGCAACTTGATTTTAAAATATTTGGTTCTGTCTTTTTGAGTGTAACTTCCCCAACCTGAAAGTGCCACCCATAATCCAAAATGCAGTAAGCTTGTTAGGAAAAAGGTGGATACGAAAAATTCCTCCATATTAACACAGTGCACTGGGCCCTATTTTATTGAATTACTATACACTGCCCGGCGAGAAAAAAAGGGTCGCTGTTTGGATTGAAATGCTTAAAGGGACAGTTAACTCAAAAATGAAAATTCTGTCATCATTTACTCTCCCTCAAGTTGTTCCAAACCTGTATGAGTTTCTTTGTTCTGCTGAACACAAAAGAAGATATTTTTAAGAATGTTTGTAACAAAGCAGATAAAGCAACTACCATTGCATGTTTTCCCTACTATGGTAGTCAATGGTTGCTCTATCTGCTTGGTTACAAAAAAAAAAATTTAAATATCTTCTTTTGTGTTCAGCAGAACAAATAAACTCATACAGGGTTGGAACAACTTGAGGGTGAGTAAATGATGACAGAATTTTCATTTTTGGGTGAACTATCCCTTTAAGAGCCTATAATTGGATCATTAGATCAGAGTCTATCTGTGGATCATCACATTGCAGTCATTATGTTTCTAACATGTTATATTTTTGGCAACAGTACTTCTAACCCTAATTAATGGTGTGTGCAACTATTCATTTCTTAAACAACCATGTAGGACGACACATCATGGCCATATTCCAGGATGACGAAACCAAACCATGCATCAGGCTCAAATTTTTGGGATGGAGCATGAAGACTCATTTGCACAAATGAATTGCCACCTCTGAGTCCAGACCTTAAATTCATTGAAAGTCTTTTTTATTTACTGGAGGAGACTTTACAGAGTGCTTGACTCTTGCATTGTACATACAAGGTCTTGACCAAAAATTGATGCACCTCTTGATGGAAATAACATCATAACATTTATTTTGTATTGAAAATGCAAGAGGTGCCAATTCAGAAATAAACTCTTTTAAATAAAACTGAAGATTCGTCAGGATTCCGTCAGGATTCCGTCAGGCCCTCCTCCGGGGGAAGAAGTGGTGCAATCACCACCTCCTGGTTTAGAGCAGCTCCCTCTATCTCTGCGGCACCTAAATCAAGGCTACTTAGATGGACGTTCAGAAGGTTTAGCTGCGGCCTGAGGGATGGGCTGTGTCACCTTTTCTGTGGGGTGCTCGATGGGCAGCTGGTTTGACATCTCTGGTCATGCCAGAGCAGGTTTAGAAGTCACAGGTGGACGCTCTGACCTACGAGCAGACTGGGGACCAGCCTGTGGCAGCCTGGTGGCGGTGGTATCACACCGGGGCAGGATGGGCTTTTCTACCGAGAACTGCTGGGCAAAGTCTGTGACAGTGTCACTGAAAAGGCTACCTTGCAAGATGAGGGCGTTGAGGAAGAGGATTCTGTCGGCATCCCTTATCTCTGCAAGGTTCATCCAGAGATGGTGTACTTGGACCACCAAGGTGGACATTTGACTAGCCGAGGGCCCACAGCGCGACTTTTGTCAAGGTCAGTCGGTGTGCGCAGTTCCTGCATCAACCCCGGCTCAGAACTACCCTTGTGCAGCTCTTTGAGTGCTTTGGCCTTATAGACTTTCCATGATGGCCATCGCATGCAGGGCAGAGGCAGCCTGTTCAGCGGCACTGTGGCATTTTGAGGGCACAAGTGCACCGCTGTTGCACGCTCCACCTGAGGAATCTCCATGTAACCCTTGGCGGCCACACCATCGAGGGTAGCAGGAGTGGAGGAGGCTCCAAAGCAGCTTCGGGCAGTAAAAGGTGAACCATCTAAGAATGCCATCTCACCATGCTCACGGCCCAGACATGTGAGACAGCAATCATTACCATCAGATGAGGACAGGAAACAACCCCATCCAGAAACACACAGATGGAAACACATCTTTAAAAAGACGCTTGCCGTCCGTGCTTGCTCTTTTAGGGAAATCTCTTTTGCTCTTTTGCCTCAAAGCACCCAGGTGGGAATTGCTGCATCTAACTGTAACTGAACTCGAAGGCGAAACACAGCTGAATGCGCTTTTTATCCAGCAGGAGAGATCTCCTCTCATTTGCAAGCTCTTTTAGGCAATAGAAATGCTCTTTGTGGGGCAATTGCTGTACGCAAACTTGGCTCCAAAGTAGAAATCTGAATGAGTGGATGCGTGCCGCCATCTTATATACCTGTATGTACGGGGTAGTGGCTTGGCATGCAAATTCAACTCACCAATTCCATTGCCTGTTTTTTTACAACTATTGGGGTGAGACAACAATAACAACGAAAGAGTAACACTTTATTTCATTAGTCCACTTTAGGCATTCTACTAACTGGAACTTTGCAACAATGTCAACTAACTCTCATTGGAGTATTAGTGGACTCTCTGCTTAATATCTGCTAACACTTAATTTTGATGCTCCCCCAACAGATATTTTACTGGCTATAAGTAACTTTGCAAGTACATGTCAATTTATTCTACTTACCTGAACCCTAACACCTAACTTAAAAGTCTACTAATAATCTAATGGGAATTAGCTTACATGTAGTTGCAAATTAATGAGAGTTAGTTGGCATGCTGTTGCAAAGTTACTTATAGTTCGAATTCCTAAAGTGGATTATCAAAATAAAGTGTAACCAAAACTTGTAATATGGTAATATTGATTGAAAAATGAGATTTGAAGTTGGCTTGCTGGCACAAAAGTGCAACTGCACATTGTTAGAGCATCTAGTTTAGTCTATCTTATTTTTCTTTTTTTTTTTAAAGAGCCCATAGCAATAAAAGGACCCATTATGCCTTATTCTTTTCAGATGGACACCTACCATCCTTCAATTCAGTTTTCACAAACCCCTTCCAGTCTCATCCCTCACTGTTCTCTGTTTAATTTGTCTCAGTCTATTATGTTAGATCTTTATTTCTAGATTTGTTTAAGCTATAGGTGAAAAATGCATTTTGTTTGTTTTTTTTTCTCAGAGAATCTTACTCTATTTCTCTTCACTTCCTATAATGGTACATGAGGGATTAAAACAAAGAAAACTATTATCAGATTGGCGCTGTGCACAGACACTAACACAAACACAGCCTGTATCTATGACAGTGTGTTTTGTTGTTCCACTGTTTAAAGAGATGGGATTCAGTCTTTCATGTAGCACAAACTGTTTGATTCAGCAGTATAACATTCTCTTAGAACAACATTCACTAACAAGGAGTACAGGAGAATTTAAACGAAGAATCATAAACTGGAAAACCTCAAAAGACACAGCCTGCCATAATATGGTCCGCATTAACATTAGATTTTAGTAGGGATGGGAATCCCACACTGCTGCTTAAAATGAGGTGCAACAATGATCTCTCACACTGCATTAAAGAGTTTCAAAACTGCATAAAATTTGACAAAATTTGAAAGCTGTTGGTAGAAATATTGCTTTTATCAGCCGATAAGGATTGTTTGCTGATACACTGGTGCATCCCTAATTAAGATATTTTGGAACAGCTTTCATGCCTTGAATTAGATTAGATTGCAAAATGGTTTTGCCATTCACAGTGGGGTTGTGTGTTATTACTGTATGTACATTATAATGTGTCCACAGGAAGCAGCATTGGAGCTCTCATACGGCAATACATCACCACCATCTGGTTCAATAACGGCAGCTGGATATGCAATAGGTATGAAGTTCTGTTTTACAATATCACCATCTGAAAGAAATTTTAAATGTAACCATATAAGAGCTTGTTTGTCGTCATCTCCAGCTAAGCAATCTTCCAGTGAACTTCTTGTGTATTGTACAACAGATCTGGACAGTTTTAAGTAATCTCTGAGGATTTGGGGTTTGTTCAGGTTCCAAAGAAATGGAGAAAATGCCAGGAAGCCCGGTGATAGACACAAAAGAACCAGATGTATGACCTTAATCACACATAAATCAAAAGAAACAGACATTCATATTGGGAAGACAAATACAGTGTAGGTGGTTGTGGTTTATGGATGTAATAACGTTCTACATTAACAGATTTTTGGCTTTTCTTTTTCTGATTCACACCAAGAAATCTTAATCTAGGACGATGTTACATTGAATTACCAAATATTTTGGGTAATTCTTGATTCTTGTATCCAGTTTTGGTTAATATAAAGTAGTTATAAAGTAGGCCTAGTTCATACAATCCTAAATGGATCATGGTAATTCATTTTACACATTTAAATTAATTGGACACTGTGAAATTTTCAGGCGTATATTTGGTTCATTGTGTTCTGTTTTGGCTTTGTTTTTATTCTGTTCCCTGTTGTTTCCATGGTTAGTTCCACCCGGAGGCCTGTTCCATAAAGTGTGCTAAGAAAACTGGAGATTACAGTCAAAAACCTTGAATTAACCTAAAAATCAGTCAACATTATATATACTGTTGTGGTCAGAATTATTGGCACCCTTGGTAAATATGATCAAAGATGGCTCTAAAAATAAATCGCATTGTTTATTCTTTTGATCTTTCATTAAAAAATAAAAAACAAAATTCTATCCTTTCATTAATTAATCGAAAGTAGGGGGAAAATCACATTATGAAATACATGTTTTGGTAACACTTTAGTATTGGGAACACATTTATTATTAACTACGACTTTTACCTCAATAATCTCCTAATTAACTGCTTATTGATAGTTAGTAAGGTAGTTTTTGTAGCGTTCAAGTTTAGGTATTGGGTAGGATATAGGAATGTAGAATAAGGTCATGAAGAATAAGGCATTAATATGTGCTTTATAGGTACTAATAAACAGCCAATATCCTAGTAATATGCATGCTAATAAGCAACTAGTTCATAGTTAATAACTGAATCCTAAAATTAAGTGTTACCAATGTTTTTCTCCAATGCATGTTCACCAGAACTATTGGCACCCCTAGAATTTTTATGAGAAAAATATCTCTGAAGTATATTCCTATTATATTTGTTACAGGATGGTGAAAAAAGGTGAGGACTCAAGTGCAGGGATAAACGGTAAAAAATACATTTATTAAACAAAAGCAACATACCACTGGGAAATCACGGGGAAACAGAAAACGTAGACATCACAACGATCCGACAAGGACTGACAAACACAAGGAGAATATAAAGGGAACTAATCAAGGGGGGAACAGGTGGGTGAAATCAAGGAGTAATCGGATAACAAGGGGGAGGGATTAGACAAGACATGAGCACATGGCCTAACATAACAAAACACCACATGTGCAACACGAGACAGGACAGGCATGTGACAATATTAGCACACCAGAGTGACCAGGAACATGAAATTGTCTATTACTTTTTGTTTCACATAACTGTAAATATAAGGAAACAGAAATGCCAAATTTCCTTAATCATTCATCATAATGAGTAAAACCAAAGAATATAGTTCTGATGTGCAACAAAAGATTGTTGAGCTTTACAAAATAGAAAGTGCCTGCAAGAAAATAGCTAAAGCATTAAAAATCCCCATTTCCACCATCAGGGCAATGATTAAGAAGTTTCAATCAACTTTACAAATCTGCCTGGAAGAGGGCGTTGTTACGGGAGAGACACAGAGGCAGGAGTAAAAGTAGTCAATGGTGTTTATTATGAACAATCAGCAGAGGTAATGATGATGTGTAGTGGAATGGAAGATAAATGGAAGAAATACTGTCCTTTAGATGAATGGTTGTAGCAGAGTTGATATGGCGTAGAAGGCAGACGACAGGAACACTCACACACACAGACAGGTTGGAATACGGGGAGCGAAGGAGACGATGGAGACGATGGAGACGATGGAGACGATGGAGACGATGGAGACGTGTATAGCAATCAGAGTCCTTGAGGTAAGCAAACTATCTGGGTAGTGCAAACGAGACCGGACAGTGAGTGTGTGTGAGTGTGGGTGCTTTATGGTTCCAGGTGATTGAGTGGCTGCAGGTGACGGTGATCAGAAGGCCGGTGAAAGGGATCGTGGGTAGTGTAGTGCGCTAGAACCTGACGTGTCTGTGGCAGGCGTGTGTCTGTATCGTCCTAATGCACAGTGAGGAGGAGAGTTTGAGTGGCCAAACACTCTCTGGTTGAGTCTTGTTTTCTGCCTTGAAGGTGTAGCCTTAAAAAAAATGATCAAACAGCACCTACATTACCACAAGTTGTTTGGGACGGTTTCAAGAAAATCCTCCTCGCTCATCCAAAAACAAACTACAGCATATTCAGTTGTCTAAGATGTAATTAAAAACATATTAAAAGTTTACCAAAGTTTGACTCCAAGAAAAGCCACATTTTCAAAATGGCGGCCGTCAGTTCTTAAAATTACCATTACTCCTTTGTATTCCTCTGGAATACTGGTGCCTAATACATGTTTTGGCCATGTAATATTCAAATTAGAACATTTGCATGATAGATAAGTAATTACAAGTACAATTATATATTAACGCACTTGGTTACAAGCATATTTATAACATCAGTAAACTCACTGAGCACTGTTTCAGCCTCCTCATTCTGTTCAACAAGATGCAAGTTACTGCGACTGTTTCATGACAATTGCAGTTTCCACCAGAGTTCAGTTCCTGCACATGACAAAGTGCACAGTCAACAAGGTTAAGGAGAAGAAACAGAATATCTCGAGCGAGCGCGGCCAACAGTTTGTGAGTAATTGGAACCACATGTATGAAATTTTGATTTAAGTGGTAATACATGAGAAAACTAAAGCTTCATCTTTTCCTGCGGGTTCTCTGTAACTCTAGCTCTCCACAGCTACTCTTCAGGCTGGAGGGGAGGAGATGTGAGGAGGTAAGATGAGGTCAGTCTCCTGGTTCCTGATAGTAAAAAAGAAAAGTCAGGGAGAAAATATGGACGCATGGCACACGCTACAGCATTTCATTTTCAGAGTCTGGACTGTGGAGGTACAATTGAATGATAAATCCAACAAATTTAATTTAGCTTTTTTGTTCCTCAAAAATCTTATTAGGCTTATTCAAACTTATTAGAGGTTGTAAAAAGCCATTGAAAGGACAAACACTGAATTTCTGTAATTTTTCGCATGCATCAAATTGTATTTACTGAACAACAGTGTTTACATAGAGGGCATATATAGTTATAAATGTCTGGTTACAAGTTGTACAAGTTATTATAAACCTTTAACTTCAATTCTTGATCTATTAAACAAATCTATTAAACTTACCCTATTTTAATTGTTTGTTTGTTTTTTTGAGAGAGAGATATTGGATTTATTTTCCATGCCCATAAATGTCACAAGCTATATATTTTGGGACTCTTTTTAGCAAATTTTTATCTCAATGACAACAATAATCTTTTTTTTTTCTTCTTTTTTTCTTTCTCATATTTCAATCTAGCCATGCAATGGCCAATTGTAAATTGGTTTACAAATCCAGTGTTCAGTTACCAACTTTTGATTGTAAGGGAAAATTTACGGTTTTCCAAAAGATATGGGAGATGTTCATTGTTTGTTTTTTAGTTATAATTTTGCTAAATCATTGGAGTGATCTGTCAAACTGATATGCAAGTGGCAAACAATGACATTTTTTTTCCCCAATTAACTTTTTGTGCATCTCTTATCTCTTTGTATTTTTTAAAATGTTATGATTACAGCAAATATTAAACATTTTATTCTACATTTATAATTTAATCTGTAACGTTTAATTTTAAGGTATTATAACAGACACAAAAACACACATTAATTGCACACATACTGCTTAAATGATCCTCTTATGATCATGTGCAAATGTGCTAATCAGTTCAGTTAAACTGGGTCTGGCCTGCATACTTTTGGTTTAAAACATTTCAAATGCTTAAAAGCTGGGCATTTATCAAAGGGTAGCCAAAATGTTTGCAGATGGTCTGAGTATAAGATCTTACATTTCTGCCTTGAAGGTGTAGCTGAATGTATGCTAAATTAATAACAAAATGAATGTAATGTTTTCCTCATGTAGTAATTACATGTAGTACAATTGCATTGTAATAGATTACTTATATATGTGCTATTACAATGTAATAGCACATATATAAGTAATCTATTACAATGCAATTGTAGATAATTGCAGTGAAACGCTAATTTAATGATCGTATATGTGAGTGTTTGCCTCATAACTCTACATTATAAGACATCTCGCCGTCACTTAATTGTTTTATAATAACATTTCAATTGGTTTGTGACCTCTGGCTTTATAAAGTAAATATTTGATCAGAAAAGCCAGGCTTTTGATCGCTGCATAATGCTGTGGATATGAAGGGAGTAAACTGGCTTCCCCTTTGGTTCACAGAGAGTGTATTTCAGTGGGAGCCAATAAACTTACACCACAGTCCATTACTCAACATTAATCTAATAATAATGTCATAATTCTCAGGATACCCCCTGATGACATCCATGTTATTTTTTTCTCGTAGCTCTTCCTCTGTAGGCCAGGTGCTCTTCAGTTTACACAAATCTAACAGACAATTTTATTTTTGATATGTGAGAGGAAAAACATTCAACACACAGCATCCAGCAAAAACTCAACTCGTATGAAGTTCATTGGGCTACTTGTATTTGGTAAGACAGCACTGTATAAAAGAGAGAAAATGTTTTCACCCCAGTAAACCTCATCTCCTTAGATTACAATGAGGTATTGTTGTCATTCAGCATATTGGAACACATTGCAGTTTAATGATTGTTTTTGGAGTGTATTATGTATGTGAGTTGGAGGGATACAGAATAATGTAGATATGCTAGTGTGCAGGCTTTGCTTTCTTGTTGCATAGAAAATGCTATTTAGGTCAATATGGTCATGGTCAGGAGAACATTTTTTTGGGAGAGTGAAGCCTAAGCACAGAATTCCATAAATGGGACTGTGAAAAATCTCACTCCCCAATCCTTGCATCCCCCAAAACATTGGGGGATGCAATCTGTATCATGGAAATTCTTCCATGATACAGATTTTACCTGTCTGCCCTCCCTTGCTAAAATATTAAAACATTATTGGAACTTTATAGTTATGTATTTGGCACTAAAATTCTTACCAATTCTTTGATTCTTCTCCCATTGCATTACTTACCCACGTGCTTTAAATGCCAGATTTAGTGAACAAATGCATGCAGGCAGGGTTTGGATTGGCTGTGATGAGTCACAAATTATTGTCTTTGATCTTAAGGCTCTCATCACTTAATCAAGCCAAGAGTGAGCGAGAAAGAGAGATGCGAGGATGAGACGTAAAGAGAGAGACACAGTCTCCATTTACATCTGGCTGAACATCAGGTTAGATCACATCCATATGTATACCCTACTCTGTTCAACACCGTTACATCTTTCTGAACATCTCTTGAACAGATTTCGTTAAAAACAATGCTATTAGGTCTGTTTTTTTGCAGAATTAGAGTTCTCGGTTGGTAGAAATGTAGCATGCTGCATGGATGTTGCTATAGCACCAGATTAATGATTACAAACACTGATCAATGTGTTTTTTAGGATAGTTCGGTCATCTTATAGTGAACTTATTAAGCATCAATTAGTTGTGCGCCGGCTCGGGTATACTTTACTTTCCACTTTCCGCTCCATCTCACGCACAGTTGAGCGTGCAAGTATACTCCTTTGGACTTGAGAGCAAAAACATGTGCACACTAACTAGTGGACTTCCAGTGATAAGATCAACTACTGACCGAGGTGGAGCCAGTGGGATGAGGGAACCCGATGGAGCCGCAAGGCTAAGGGTTTCTGTTCCCACAGAAGGTGAAAGTCCACATAGTAATCCACAACAGGCTTAGAATTAACACTACTTACTCAGATGCTAATGCTAATGCAAACGTTCTTGACACAAACGAGACCGGACATTGAACAAAGGAAAAGGAGGAACTTAAGTACTGAGACAAAAGGTAAATAAATGATACACAGCGGAAAACGACAAACTATTAGTACTGTTAGTAACCATAGAGACAAAGGAGTGTTGGGAAATTCAAACAAAGAAACACGTGACTGATGAAAACAAATTAAAAGTCAGGGAAAACAAAACCGAAAAAACAAAACTAACTGCATATTTGTAACAATTTAATAATGACATTAAAGGTGCACTATGCAACTTTTCCGTCCGCTAGAGGGCGCCTGTTCAAAACAAAGGCGTAGTTTGATGATGACAAGTTTGAGCACAGAATCTTGGGACATGTGGTCTTCACCTCACAGCCGGTGGAAAAGAATCAGGATAGGACTCAAGTTCATGGATGCGATTATTAACGTTACTGTAGTTTGAAGTAGAGCAGGACCGAGTGTTGTGGGAGGCTGCGCAAGGCTGCTGGAGTGATTGTTATGCAAATATTGCATATATTATGACGGGACACAGTCGCAGGCGCCATTTCCACTTTTTTGGTCATGAGTATGAGGTAACACAGCTCTGTTTATCATATTAGATACATTTGAGTGTGTTGAGAATTATGTTATGACGTTACTCTGTACATTCACTCGGCGGCGGCTGTGACACTTGTTCACAAAGCAGTGAGAGTAAAGCGTTTATGACGTTTATGAAAGCAGATATGACGCAATTGACAGGCGACTCCCTCAGACGTCCCAGTTCCTTGGTTAAACTAGCAATTTTCTCACGATTTACAAATAGTTGGAAACATTTTGGATATTGTAAGAACTCAACTGAACAAAATATATAACACTGCCCTGGTGGTTTTTGGATATTTGACTGCAAAAATCCTATATAGTGCACCTTTAATTAAATATGTTCAATGCCATCACATTTATTCAATACATTTGTCTAATTTGGAATTAAAACTGCTTTATTCTGTTCTGTGTTTCGGGATTCTGTCACTTTACCCAAGTTAACATAAAAGAAAATGATGTATTTATTTACTCATTAGCCTGGTTTTGATTGATTATTTCAAATAGATTTATAACAGATTTAAAGCTGTACATACATAAATACTTTTACATTTTACATGCTGCAAATACATCCCTATTGCACGTTACAGCATATATCCAGATGTTAGAGATGCGTTGCTGCTTGTTGTTGTGGGGTCTGGGACACAGGGTTCTGGCACTGCATGTATTTGATTAAACTCTATTGCACCATCTTATCATGGACGTCTCTGCAATCATGCAAAAACACATTATGCATGTACTGCATGATTAATTCTTTAGGGCAAGTTGTGTGCGTGTGTGTTTATGAGTGCCACTTTGCTCCTTGCTGTTTCACTTTACCTAAATCAGCAAATAAAACCCAGTCTTGACAAAAGCACACAAATCAACAACATGTACGATAAAGTCACACAATCCATGCCTCCTGGAGCCCCTTCTAACATTGAGTTTTCCTGTGAGACCTTCATTCAGCCAGACACAATGGCACTGAGGCTGAAACCAGATACTCGTCAAACCTCCCGAGCAGCTCTGGCCTTCTCCTCGCTCTCAGCTACATGCCTACAGTCTTGCCAGCATTATATTTATTGATTTCTCTTTTAGTAAAGTTATTAACGTAATTTTGGGAGGAGTCTGCCCGTCCAATCTTCTAATTATTACAAAGGTATTAAAAAAAAGCCTCTCACCACTTCCCATTGTTAGTTCTTTCAGCATCACTCTTCCACCCCTTTGGGGCAATTTTCCTACCTCCATACTAACTCCCAGTGTTTTGACACACAAATATCATCAAGTTTAAAGGCAACAAAATCAGTGGCTATGGTAAATCTGGACCCAGAAATCTAAATATTTGGATGCTCAATTGTGGGTCGCTCTGGAGTAGCTCATGATGATAATTCTGGGAAATTTCTGTGTGCAGAATCTCACCAACTGTGACCTAAAGTTTATTGTAGAGGATCATGTTGTCATATATTATTATGTACATCATATGTGCTTACACCCCATGCCCTGCGTTATATCAACGTTTGCTTGAGTTACCAAGGTTTGCAGCAATAGGTTCTGTGTAAATTATCCATTGCCTTGTTAGAGAAATTACTACCAGATGTCTTCACTGCAAAGATAAAGTACCTGCATGACGGTCAATTCAGACAGATGCTCAGGGTGTCGCCAAACATTCTCCTCTCATACGGGCTCATCTGCATAAGTAAACAACCTGGGCAGTTTGTTCATGTGGGAACAGAGTAGCTGCCTTAATGGTTCATTGAACAGCCATGGCTTTCTCTCCGAGGACCTGATTTACAACTCATGTAAATAGCTGTGAATGGAGAGAGAGAGAATGAAATGTGCTCTGAGAGGGCAGCTTGCGTCTTTCCTTTGAGACTCGCGTGTCGTGTTGCCCATTGTGTGAGGAGATTTACCGATAGCTCTGTGTTTGATAGCACCACAAAACCACCTAAAACACAATGAGCTCTGAATCTCTGAAGATCAATGACATTAACAACAGAAGCAGACTGACCAGCTGCTCAGTGGAAGTATCAGTAGTGATAGGCATTACCAGCAATCTCACAGTACACTTTGATGAATTAGTGTGATCAACCTTGTAACAAGGTTTAATAGTTAAAAGGAGGTGGAAACCGGTGAATGTTTCACACACTTTAATCATAAAATAAACAAATATGACAACGAAAGTAAAGCGGAAGCCCCTTACAGACAACTGCTGCACAAAAATAAAACACAACTAGTATCCAGGCCTGGTCCTCGCTCGTCCTTCACTGTCATCACTGCTCCTTTTATCCTTCCGGAACTACTCCGTGAGAGACACAAGGTTGGTGTGGTGCACAGGTGATGATCATTAGCAATCGAGCCACCGGCCTCGTTCTGTTCCAATGGCTCTCTGCCCCGCCCTGCTTACCACATACCCTCATTGCCCCTTGAGGGCCAAGGGGTACCCTCGAGAATGCACTCTACTCCATCCACCCTTCCCCTATCCACCCACGAAAGGGCCCATCACGGCGGCCACAGCACCTGGGGGTAAGAGCAGATGAGGTTAGAGAAAAGGAGACAGAAGACTGAGGAGAGACAGAGACAAGAGAAGGGGAGAGAGGAAAATACAAATAAAAAATGTGTCCATGACATGCGTCCTCCTCGTTTTATCCTTCCGGAGCTCCTCCGTGAGAGACACAGGGCCTTATTAGCACTCGCGCCACCGCCTCGACACAAACCTTTATAAGCTAAATGAGAAAAACTAAAACTAAAGGTACTTGCGGTCTTAAGGAACTCATCTACTTTTTAGCTTTATTGAAGCATAAAGAGGGACAATTTTTCTGCAGGTTATATTGTTTGCCACTAGGTCTTTATGAGTGAGCCATTAAATAATTTACTCAACCAATTAATTTAAAAACACTGATTCATTCAGAAACATAAATGACTGTCTTTATGAGTGAGTAATTGAATCATTCACTCAACCAATTTGTTCAAAACACTGATTCTGGAAATAAAAAAACGATTTGTATATAGTGCTTTTTACAACACATATAATTTCAAAGCAGCTTTGCATGTTTCAAAATTCATATTTCAAATATTACAATAAAGAAGCCAGTAGTGACTTTCATTAAAAAAACAAATTCAATGATGAGGTATTAGAGAAAGGCATTGAGAGGCTCCAAACTCGTCAGGGGGAGCCCATCCTCTGGCAAAAAAAAAGACAAAATTATGCTTTCCTAAATCAAATTTTTACATAACAGCAGCATCTCTGGGCACAAGATCAAAAGTGTGACTCATTGGTTGGTCAGATTTATTCTCAGTGTGATGGAAAAGAGATTATAACACATCTCGCTCTGTAAATAAATCAAAATGATTATGCATATCATTGCGTATATGTTGAGTAGGGACAAAGTGAGTGCTCTCTCTTATGTGTCCTCACTGTCAAGTAGTATTTTGTAAAGGGCTATTCTTTTTTATTGCAGATCTATTGGATTTATATTTAATATTAAATAAACTAAATACATCTATATCATAGACATTGTTCATGTTGAAATATCAGCAAACATTATGTTCTGCATAGTACAAAGTATGAGTAAGAATATGAGTAAACAGAGTCGGACACGATACCAGTTCTGGCATTCCGAAGTATATGGGCCAACCAAAAGCAATGCAATCATTGTCCTCTGTGTGTATGATTGCATGTCCTGTATGTGTGTGTGTGATCCATTTGTCTCCTTCGCTATCATCTAGAAACGGGCCCCTTTGCATGTTCTGCTACCCTTCAACTTATAGTTGATACATGCATATTCATTTATCAGGCAGAAAAGCTTGAGTAATTCATATCATGCTCAAGAGATAGATGGACAGGGTGATGGAAAAAGATAAAAAAGCTAATAAGGCAAAATCATAAATAATGGTTTTGTGCTGTTAGGGGGATCCCTGCTAATCACAACAGCTGTTTTTGATTACTCTGGCCTGGTGGGAGGGATGCGTTATGAACCTCTTGCTGCTCTGGTGTTTACTGCAGCAGAGCATGGAAACCGTAGCCCCAACACTGGTCGTCAAATGGGACGAGGGTAGGGTTGTTTGTGTGCTTGTGTGTGACAGAGAAGGCAGGGGTAGTGACCGGGCCGCTGGAGAACTGCAGTCTGCTTCTTATTAGCATGAAGAGCATTTGGGTTCTGGTCTAAAGTATCCCAATATCCTCTCCTATAATCCACTCTCTCCTGCCGAAGGGATCCAGCTGTGGGTCAGCGCTAGGGGAAGGATACTCATAGACTTTCGAAATCAAAAGCTGTATTTATTGCAAGGAGCTATATTGGCAATTCAATGCAAAAGGGCAATACGTTTTAAATAAAAATTTTATGTATTAAGTACCGTACAAAGAACTAATGGCAATGAACTGCATGCACATGCAAGCATCACTATTACTATCACTGAAATGTTGTTCCATAACCCATTTCACAGTAGTTATCCCGAGGACATGAATCATATTACCACTTTAAGTGGTCAAAATAAAATTTTCGTCTGGCAAATTATAGAATGGCTGGAAAAACTTGAGCAATATCTTGAGCAATACCCACCCAAATCTAGTAAGCAACCACCCATATAGTTGTATACACTATATTTCCAAAACTATTGGGAGACTGCTCCAAATCATTGAATTCAGGTGTTCCAATCACTTCCATGACCACAGGTGTATAAAATCAAGCATGCTGACTGCACGCAAACATTTGTGAAAGAATGGGTCGCTCTCAGGAGCTCAGTGAATTCAAGATTGGTACCGTGATAGGTTGCCACCTGTGTAATAAGTCCTCCTCACTACTAAATATTCCATGGTCAACTGTTAGTGGTATTATAAAAAAGTGGAATCAACAGCAACTCAGCCACAAAGTGGTGGGCCACTTAAAATCACAGAGCAGGGTCAGCCAATTTTCTGCAGAGTCAATAGCTACAGACCTCCAAACTTTGTGTGGCTTTCAGATTAGCTCAAGAACAGTGCGTAAAGAGCTTTATGGAATGGGTTACCATGGCCAAGCAGCTGCATGCAAGCCTTACATCACCAAGTGCATTGCAAATTGTCGGATGCAGTGGTGCCATGCTTTACACCACTGCATCCGACAATTTGCAATGCACTTCTCTACAGTAGTGGAGACGTGTTATCTGGAGTGACGAATCACGCTTCTCTGTCTGGCAATACGATGGACGAGTCTGGGTTTGGCGGTTGCCAGGAGAACTGTACTTGCCTGACTGCATTGGCAAAGTGTAAAGTTTGGTGGATGGGGGATTATGGTGTGGGGTTGTTTTTCAGGGGTTGGGCTTGGCCCCTTAGTTCCAGTGAAAGGAACTCTTAATGCTTTAGCATACCAAGACATTTTGGGCAATTTTATGCTCCCAACTTTGTTGAAACAGTTTGGGGATGGCCCCTTCTTGTTCTAACATGACTGCACACCAGTGCACAAAGCAAGGTCCATAAAGACATATATGAGTTTGTTGTGGAGGAACTTAACTTGTCCTGACCTCAACCCGATAGAACACCTTTGGGATGAATTAGAGCAGAGAATGCGAGCCAGGCCTTCTCACCCAACATCAGTGCCTGACCTCACAAAAAACACACACCTAAACCTTGTGAAAAGCCTTCCCAGAAGATTTGAAGCTGTTACAGCTGGGAATCATGAAAGTTGTTGTCTTCACCTCTACAGCCGGTGGAAAATAATCTGAAGGGACTCAGGCAGAAATCATAGATTTACTTATGTTACTGTAGTATGAAGCAAGGTGGGATGAAAGCCGTTGGAGTGGGACAAGGCCGCTGGAGCGATTGCTAGTGAGAGACAAGCGTGGCACACGGCTCGAGAGCAGAGGAGCTTTTATTATGCCGAAGACGGCCGCTTCCCCTTCTTCCTGTCAAGTGGGGTAACACAGCGCTATTTTTTGTTATATTAGATACATTTAAGTGTGCTGAAAGTTGTTATGATGCTTCTCTGTATGTTCACTCAGTGGCCACTTAGACACTTGTTGCAACCTGCAGTTAGCTATATCGATATTAGGCAATGTCAAAACGTGGTACTTGCAGTAAATCAACTGTGTTGAGCTATATAACAATGATTAGTTTTCTGTCAATAAATGCATCAAAACAGTTGCTCATCTGTCTAATACAACATTATATATTAATGCATTTTGGGTGTTTCCATGGTTTCTACAAAATAAAAAAAAATCAAGGGTAACGTGGGTTCATCATTGTCACTGATCTGACACGGTCTGTGCCCTGGTTAAAATTGCTTATTTCTCTGGACTTAAACATCCTTGGAAACATTTGGGATAGTATAAGTACACAAGTCAACAAAATATATAACATTGTTCTAGTGGTTTTTGGATATTTTAATAAAAAAATCTTAGAAACAGTGCCTTTAAGAAACACTTTTTATGATGATGCAAGTTGTGTGCAGGATTTTTCTAGTTCTAAAAACACAACTTCATAAAGACTGATGGATTGATACATGACTATATTACCCGGGTAATTTATCCAGGAATCATTAATGTGATCCCCAGTTTGGAGGAGTTTGTCTAAATAAAGTATCACATATAATGACTCTGAAGCAGATATCAGCAGCTGAGGATGTTTACAAGTGGATTAAGCTACCGATCCAAACATTCCAGTAAATCTATCATATACTCGCTCACTGCGAAAAAGATATGAAAGAGATCCGTCTAATCACTCAACTCTTACACACAAACCCATTTCACGCTCTCTCTCTTGCTCATTCACTCACAAACACAATTCCTGACTTCTTCCCAGGGGAAGGACTTAGATTTATGTATGTTTATTTACTTCAGCACAGGCAGTCTCCTGTGGTCTTGTAGGGTTCAGCATTCCCAGAGGAAAACCAGGAATTTCTTTCACCACAAATTCAAACACCCGACTGCACAATTCCAAGGAGCTCTTTATTGCTTCTTCTCATCAAAGAAAGTCTAGGTTATATCTTGGATCTTAATTCCCTACTTTGTTATATGTGCTCTAGTTTCTTGTGTATTAAAATTTTTCTCAGAACTGCAATTCTTTCCCCAGGTGTTTTGAAGGGTTATTTATGTTTGTGTCCTGTTCCTAAAGGGAGAAATATTGTTTAACTTGCTTTGGAACCCCTTGTGTAAAATAAGTACACTGTAGCATACTTTTAGTAGGACTACCACAAAAATAAAATACTTTGAAAGAATTTACCTAAGTGTAAACTTAGCCATGTTTTTGGACACCTAATTGCCTGTTATTTACAATTAAATGAGAAAGGTTCATGGTTTACATCTTTTAATAAATGCCATTACCTAATAAACCTTTTTTTTAACCCACTTAAAGGGATAGTTCACCCAAAAGTGAAAATTACCCCATGATTTACTCACCCTCAAGCCTTCCTAGGTGTATAAGACTTTTTTCTTTCAGACGAATACAATAGGAGATATATTTAATAATGTCCTGCCTCTTACAAGCTTTATAATGGCATTAAATAGAGGACAATATTTTGAAGCCCAAAAAAGTGCATCCATCCATCATAAAAGATATCCACACAGCTCAGAGGTTAATAAAGGCCTTCTGAAGTGAGGCGTTTGTTTAAGAAAATTATATTTAAAACTTAAACTTAAACTAAAATAACTGGATACACTTTTTTGGGCTTTAAAATATCATCCTCTATTCACTGTCATTATAACTTGTAGTTATATAGCTTGGAAGAGCCAGTACATTATTTAATATATATCTGATTGTATGATAATGTATATTATATTTAATACAATATATTGCCACAAGTTTTGGGACGCCTGCCTTTACATGCACATGAACTTTAATGACATCCCATTCTTAATTTGTGGGGTTTAATATGGAGTTGGCCCTCCCTTTGCAGCTATAACAGCTTCAACTCTTCTGGGAAGACTTTTCACAAAGTTTAGGAGTGTGTTTATGGGAATTTTTGACCATTCTTCTAGAAGCGCATTTGTGAGGTCAGGCACTGATGTTGAACGAGAAGGCCTGGCTCGTAGTCTCATTTCTTAATTCATCCCAAAGGTGTTCTGTCGGTTTGAGGTCAGGACTCTGTGCAGGCCAGTCAAGTTCCTCCACACCAAACTTGCTCATCTATGTCTTTATGGACCTTCCTTTGTGCACTGGTGTGCAGTCATGTTGGAACAGGAAGGGGCCATCCCCAAACTGTTCCCACAAAGTTGGGAGCATGAAATTGTCCAAAATGTCTTTGTATGCTGAAGCATTAAGAGTTCCTTTCACTGGAACTAAGGGGCCAAGCCCAACCCCTGAAAAGCAACCACACACCATAATCCCCCATCCACCAAACTTTACACTTGGCCAATGCAGTCAGGCAAGTACCGTTCTTGAGCTAATTTGAAGGCCACAGGGAGTTTGGAGGTCTGTGGCTATTGACTGCAGAAAGTTGGCGACTTCTGCGCACTGTGTGCCTCAGCATGCGCTGACCCCGCTCTGTGATTTTACGTGGCCTACCACTTCGTGGCTGAGTTGCTGTTGTTCCCAATTGCATCCACTAATACAGTTGACCGTAGAATATTTAGTAGTGAGGAAATTTCATTAATGGACTTATTGCACAGGTGGCAACCTATCACGGTACCATGCTTGAATTCACTGAGCTCCTGAGAGCGACACATTCTTTCACAAATGTTTGTAGAAGCGTCTGCATGCCTAGTTGCTTGAGTTTTATACACCTGTGGCAATGGAAGTGATTGGAACACCTGAATTCAATGATTTGAAGGGGCATCCAAATACTTTGGGCAAAATATTGTATGTACAATTTGTCTGAAAAAAAAAAGTCATGTACACCTAGGATGGCTTGAGGGTGAGTAAATAATGGGATAATTTTCATTTTTGGTGAACTAACCCTTTAAGTACATCGTTGAATGGATTTTCATAATTACTTGTGCTGTCTTTGAAATAGGTTTAAAGTGTATGACAAGCCTTTATGGTAAACCAAAATATTCAAATGTTCCTACTGAAATGTGTGTCATGTATATGTTTAAATATATTTGTAAGTACACATTTGTAATGGCAGTGCTGCGATTTAGTAGGCCTATATTTAAATGTAATATCAAAAAACACTACAGTTAAGATTATAATCAACTGCTTCACACAGTGTGTTAGTCAGCCCATCAAAATAAGTGTACTTCTTTAAAGCATGATACAATTTATTAAAGGGGTCTTATTATGCTTTTTTAATTTTCAACTTTAGTGTGTAATAATGTTCCTGTTTGAGCATGAAAAATGTCTGCAAAGTTACAAAGCACAAAATCTACTGCAAAAGGGGTTAATCTCTATAAAGCATTGTTTTGTTTTTGCTCCATGAAACAGCTTGATTGTAGTCTAGAGTTTTCTTCCGGGAACGAACACGTCACAATATTCTTCAGTTTAATAATTCCCATCCAAGACGCAAAATAAAGGGATAAGGCCTGGTTGAGTTGCATTAGTAGTGTGTTGAAACTCACGGTTATGGTAAAGGGCATGACATTTCTGAAACATGCTTGAAACTGTAGACCAATCACAGCACACTGGTCTAGCTCACCAATCAGAGCACATTAAGCTTTCAGAAGGAGGGGCTTCATAAAAAAAGTAACAAAACAGAGCGTTACTGCAGACTGGGAAGAGAGGTGCTGCAGCAGTGTAAAATATGTGAAAAATTATGTTTTTTGTTTTTTTTTAACATTCAAGCATCAAAAGCAATTAGACCCCAACAACTGCATCAAACATTGAAAAGGGCCCTTTTAAAACATAATGATTTGAAATGTACTTTAAAATAAACCTTCTAATTTAACATTATAAAGTGGACATAAGTGTTAAGAAACAGATATGAAAGTCTAAAGAAAGTCTCTTTAAGTAAACTTAAGTGGCATTTTATTTAAATAATATCATATCTGCAAGTAGGCCTATATTTAAAATATATATATATACTTTTAAGATATGAAGTAAACCAAGTACATTCAATGCAAATAAGCATACATCTTTCTCAAAAAGGAGTTCAAGGCCATGACTAAAGAACCGTCTGATGAAAGAAGGGCTAGCATATTGTAGCATCACACATGTCCCAAATTAAACACAACTGTCGGATGGTGATTCATATGCCGGCACTGGGAACGTGTGTGTGTGTGTGTGTGTGTGTGTGTGTGTGTGTGTGTGTGTGTGTGTGTGTGTGTGTGTGTGTGTGTGTGTGTGTGTGTGGACTGGTAATCCCTACGGTATGGGGACAAAATGTCCCCACAAAGATGGCAATATCCAAAATCCTCTCCTTGTGGGGACATTTTTGGTCCCCATGAGGAAAACATTTTATAAATCACACTAAGTGATGTTTTTGAAAAAGTAAAATGCAGCATGTCTCCTGTGATGGGTAGGTTTAGGGGCAGGGGGCAGTGTAGGGGATAGAATATACAGTTTATACGGTATAAAACCATTACGCCTATGGAATGTCCCCATAAAACATGGAAACACAACATGTGTGTGTGTGTGTGTGTGTGTCCACAACATCCAAAATATTTGGTGCTTGTATCATGTAGGCAGAAGCCATTGAGTATTATTGTCTTTCACATAATAAACTTTCCCCATGTTCACTACTGCCATCAGTTTTTGGAACAAATATGAGACAAAGGCATTATTTGTCCTTAAGGTTTACGCGAAGATAAAGTGGTAAAATAATAAAAATGCCTAATTTGAAGAATACGTTTACGCTTCATTTTTCGCCACATCTTCTCCAAAGTGTCCCATAATAGGAATAATGATTCTGAATGATTCGTGAACACAGCACGACTTTACGAGCTCTGTGTTTGTTCTAAGCCCATCGGTGAAAAATCTATTGAGGTTGAAGGAGTTCTTGCATGTCACATTTGTGGTGCACTAATGTGTTTTCTGTGGCGGAATCGGGCAATCGGCCATTTACAACATGAGATCCTCTTTTCTTAGACATATCACCCTTTTCTTTCTTTAAAATACGCTTTAGATAGTTTAGACAGAATTAGTGTTGGCCTCGGCACAGAATGGGCCATGTTTTGAGTGAAATAATCCTCTTTTCACCTTTTTTTTCAGTGTTATGACATTGAATGTGTCAGTATTAATGCACAGTATTTGTAGAGAGTAGAAAGCACATTAGGATTTGTCATTGAACTTCATTTATACAACAGTTAGTTCTTGAACTTAATTGGTCAAATAGCGTTCCAACAGCACTGTGACTTCTCACTGTTTGTATCACTCTGCTTGTCTGTGTTTGTTTCAGACAGATTAGTCTGCGTGTAATGGGTTGTGGGCATTTTTAAGTCGGCATCATGAAATTAAAATGAACCCTATCTATTTTTTAAATGCAAATTATCCATACAATAAATAGGATTTATCCATGCATGTTTCATTTTGTAACATTATTTTTAGACCTCATCATTTTCATTTAGAATGTCATAACTCAAAGTTCTAGATGTGCCATCGCTGTTGATTCTGCCTTGACTTTATCTAAAATAATTTTGTTTCCCTAAAATGTATACTAAATATCAACTTCTTGTTTACTGAACTGTCCTCAAAGCAATATAATCACGCTAGTGGTCAGCACTGTATTGGCAACACAATATTAGGAAGGTGGTCATAAATGTATGCCTGATTGGTGTGTATACTGTATATAAACTCACCTAAAGGATTATTAGGAACACCGTACTGTGTTTGACCCCCTTTCTCCTTCAGAACTGCCTTAATTCTACATGGCATTGATTCAACAAGGTGCTGAAAGCATTCTTTAGAAATGTTGGCCCATATTGATAGGATAGCATCTTGCAGTTGATGGAGATTTTGGGATGCACATCCAGGGCATGAAGCTCCCGTTCCACCACATCCCAAAGATGCTCTATTGGGTTGAGATCTGGTGACTGTGGGGGCCATTTTAGTACAGTGAACTCATTGTCATGTTCAAGAAACCAATTTGAAATGATTCGAGCTTTGTGACATGGTACATTATCCTGCTGGAAGTAGCCATCAGAGGATGGGTACATGGTGGTCATAAAGGGATGGACATGGTCAGAAACAATGCTCAGGTAGGCCGTGGCATTAAAATGATGCCCAATTGGCACTAAGGGGCCTAAAGTGTGCCAAGAAAATATCCCCCACACCATTACACCCCCACCACCAGCCTGCACAGTGGTAACAAGGCATGATGGATCCATGTTCTCATTCTGTTTATGCCAAATTCTGACTCTACCATCTGAATGTCTCAACAGAAATCGAGACTCATCAGACCAGGCAACATTTTTCCAATCTTCAACTGTCCAATTTTGGTGAGCTCGTGCAAATTGTAGCCTCTTTTTCCTATTTGTAGTGGAGATGAGTGGTACCCGGTGGGGTCTTCTGCTGTTGTAGCCCATCGGCCTCAAGGTTGTTTGTTGTGGCTTCACAAATGCTTTGCTGCATACCTCGGTTGTAACGAGTGGTTATTTCAGTCAAAGTTGCTCTTCTATCAGCTTGAATCAGAAATCATTGGGCGTTTTCACACCTGAAAGTTGGCACCAAGGTCCGAACCAAAGTTCATGTTTTGCTACATTTTATACATTCAGTTCGTTTTGGTTTTGTTTCACACTGCAATTATACGAGCACACTAAAGAACATTACATGACGTACTTGCGTCCAGTCGTCATCAGTTATGTGGGCTGCATCTTAACATTGAATGGTTTGTTAGCGTGCATCTGACATCAGCGTGTTGTCAATTCGGCAGGTAACTTTGACAAGATGAATGAAGTGAAAACCTTGTCTCCTCCTCTCCCATGTGCTAGCCAGCTAATTTTTCACAGTTCACAGTTCTGGTAGTTCTGTCTTCTTCTGTTGTTTTGGGTATGCGGGAACCACCGGAACTTCCTGTAAATGGTCTGAAAGTACGAACCATACAGACAATGCATTCACACTAGCAACGAACCGAACCTTTAAGTTTGATCCAGCCCGAGACTACCTCTTTTCGTTGGACCAAATTTCGTCTGTTTGATCCGGACCGTGGTCCGAGGGAGGTTTCACACCTGTAATTTTAATTCGGACCAAACTGAAAAGTCCGAAAATCTGGACCAAACAAGGTAGATGTGAAAACGCCCATTTTCTTCCAAAACAAACAACCGATTCTGAACTACCTGAAATGAGTCGTCAGTTACTCCAGTCTTACTTCCTGCTCAAACCTACGTAAGTTTGTAACAAATTTGCATAATGCCAGCCTATGGTGTTACTGGCCAATGAACAATGTCTTTCACCTGCTCCTATATGCAATTGTGGTTTGGGTTGATTGGATTCTTCTTCCAATGTTTCATTATTGGAATTAGGAGTATAATTGGAGCACTTTAACGTATAAATGTATATAATGAAATGTGCATGAAACATACAGCTTTTTAATGTTACTCAATGTGCTGGGCCTGAATAATGCCAGAAACCCAGTATTGGCAGTAATTGAAAGCATGCAGTAAAGTGAAGCAGGTTAGCAGACTTAAAAGCCCCCGAGGCAACTATAGAACATTAGCACCACTCAACACTAATTACCCACTCGAACAGGGGCTCATAATTAGCCTCGTCAAAAAATGTGATTAAGCACTATCCACATGCATACAAACGGCTGTATCCATGACCTCTGCTGCTCTGCCCGGGATTTGCCCTGCAATGTTAAAACTATTTAGGAGGGTGTAGCACCCAGTTCAGCCATGATGAACTGTAATCATAGAAATATGCCAGATGTTTGAGAAAAACATGCTCTGTATTTGAAACTAAGTATGTTTTACATAAACTGGAGACCTATAGGGTGGGGGAACTAACCAATGAACATCTCTCATCACCAAGACCCACTAACGGCATAAATCCTATGGACTGGAGGAAGTGTTGATTAATGAGTCATTGTGCTTAGTTACTTTCTCTTTGCTTTTAAGTGAGAGTTAGAAGCGGCATTCTGAGATTGAATTACTGTAAACACAACATGCGCACACATAGCATTAGACATCTGTAAGTGTGGATTACACACAGACATTTCCAGAAAATTGGTCTCTCTGGACTAGATGAGTAACTTCAGTAACTTGGGTCATTCCAAATGATAAATCTCATTATTTAAACCTTATTTATTTGTCCTTCCTCTCTAGTAAGATGTCCTTATCCATATATCGAAACTATATTCAACCGCGCAGAGGACCAGAGCCGAAGCACGAACAAAACAATGTTCTTCCGCATGCAGTTTAAATTTTTTGAATAAGAAAAATAAGTTTTATAAGTTTTTAAGACATATAACCTTAGTTATTTGGCTGATTTAAGCCAGTTTCAGAAGGTTAAAAAGGCAAAGCAGCACCTGTTTGTGAAAAAAACACATGGCAAAGGAAACATCGACTTCGACCAAAATATAAAAGTACTTATGTGAGTTGTATAACATGTGAAGGACAGTTTACCGCTTTAAAAGATACAGAAAACCTGCTATGAGTTAGAAGGGACAGTCTTTGTTTTTAACATAAATATACATGTTGAGTATGTTTAAGCTAAAAGAGTAAATATATCAAGAGAGAGAATATCTTTCTAGGTAGTTAGATAACATTGTTACACAGTTTAGTCTATGTGTAGCCTATACGTATGGTCAAAATCAAAGCGAGAATAAGAGATACATTTGTTTTGCCCTGTTAAACCATATCACATTGTGAAAATGTCAAACATATCAAAGAACTGATATCATGTTGCGTATAAATGCTGCATATTGAATAAGACACTATACAGAATAGTATTTGCAAGTTATTTAAGGGATAGTTCACCCAAAAATTAACATGTTTGGTGCTGCTTACTCAAACTCAAGTTGTTCCAAACCTATATGAGTTTCTTTCTTCTGTTGAACACAAAAGAAGATAGTAATGTTGGTAATCAAACAGTAGCCATTGACTTAAAAAATACTATGGAAGTCAATGGCAATTCTTTTGTCTTCAACAGAAGAAAGAAACACATACATGTTTGGAACAATATGGATGAGTAAATGATGACAAAATTCTCATTTATTGATGAACTATCCTTAAATGAATGGAAATCAAAAGGCCTACAGTAATGGTTATGGACTGTTAAACTGTCTATCAAGTGCATTAAATGACACCGTGCTGATTATTTTGGTATCCTGACATTAGAGCTTGAACATACGATACATTGGCCACTATCTCTGTGGAGCACATCACCATACATGGCCCTGAATCTATCACTAGGTTATAGTGAAATTCAGGTTAAAGGTTGAGTCAGACTATATGTGGGCTTAGTCTGCCCTCTGGTGGATGTACAGAGAGCGTTTGGAAACATAGCATTACATTTATATGGTAAAAATAAGCATAAAAAAAAGAAGCCCCCCACAAAACATTTGCTCATCTGCATCAACATCCACATCATAAGTGGTCAATAATCATCACTGCACAAAATCATTAGTATGTAAAATTATGATATGAGGCATATTTGTTAGAAGCAACTTCCTCAATCGGTTTGAGGCATTTTTCCAAACTCAGATCACTGCTCACAAAACAATTAACATGGTGATCTAAACACTTTGTAATTGTGCATAGATTGTACGTTTTCAGAGTTGAGGAATGGTTGTAATGAGAGGAAGAGGAAGAGAGGAACAGGAAGAAAGAGATTAAGGGTAATTCTTGAATTGAAGTTCAAGAACACTGAGGTGGATTACCCAGTTTGTTTTCAGTGCAATAAGAGCATATCAATACCACCAATCACAATGGAAGAGGCCTGTGGAGATGAAGCAGAAAAGCCCATTTTTTCCTCGGGGAACAAAACATAACTGTACAGTACCTTTAAAGGACAATTGGTCTTTAGGGTACAATTATACCATTGCATTCCTCTACTTAGAGGTACGAAAATGTACCCTTAAGGGTACCACTCGAGTGACGCCCACTTGTACCATAAAAGGTACCATTTTGTTTTGAGAGCGTACCATGAACCCAAACTTGGTGGGAATGGGATGGTTAGAAATCCCAACTGCTACAGGCGCATCGACGTGCTTAACAAAACTTGGTACACATACCCCTGGGTTCACAGACAAGGCTTAAGCTAGTCCCAGACTAAAATGCATGTTTGAGCTGTTTTAACTGAAGCAACTTGCACCAAGATATCCTAAAACATTGTTTAGTCTCAATATATATTTTTTTAAGGCACGTTTATAAAAGCTACTTTAGTGTCCTAGTTTAACTAAGTCCTAATCCTGGCTTCATCTAAACCTTGTATGTGAAACTGAGCCACATTCTGTGGATACACGTCAAAATTTCCCATAGTGGGGCTACAAAAGAATGCCATAACTGTATGGCTTATGATGAAATTGAAAATTGGCTTACATCTTTGGTGGACATCCCAACATACCCTGTAATTTCACTCAGATACATTAAAAAACATGGCCACAAGCAGCCAATCAAATTTCAGCAGCTAATAACATCAAATCTGCACATATTGACATTCATAGACCGTGTAAAAGTGATTAGCGTATGTGTCCCGAATTGTGTGACAATTAGCTCATAATATGCAATTTTACATTTTTGTTAATAATGCCTCAATCGTGCGTGATAAAATCAAACAAAGATAACATTTGTCAAGTTAACCAGGCATGATGAATTATACTGCTCTCCATTGAAAATCTCTTTTAAGATAATATAGGCCTATGTTATTTCTAAGGGATTTATGTAATTTTTTCTAACATGTTGTTTTTAGTAATGTGACAATATCCTGCATTATATTATAATTTATACAAATGTATTATAGCCAAACATCAATCCATTCTTCCAACCACTTTATCCTCTGTAATGTAGTGGTGTGGCCGGAGTCCATCCCAACACCCGGGCAACAGAATTATATTACAGGATTAAAACTATTTATGCAGGCTGAAGTAAGTGATTTCCTTTGGACGTCAGTTGTCCCTTTTGACACCAGCATGTATTGCTAACCTGCTTCATCAAACCTAAACTATCACCCACATGGGCCGCTGCCATATTCATTAGTGTTTTAATGCTGAATATGCTATAAAAAAAATCAATAGCATTTAGTTTTAATAAATGCATAAACAGAAAAAATACAGTACTGTTTGGTTACCTGTTAGGTAAGAGTGGGTTTAATGGTTTTGAGATTTGAGTTTGGAGAAATGTGTCAAATGGATGGAGACAAACTGTAAAATATGTAATAGGATTCACTTTTTTATTCCAAAAGTTCACAAATTTACATTTTAGTTCGGTTAGTTAATAATTAGACAGTAATACAAATACAAATGTTTATCAAAACATTCGCTTTTCTAACTGCAAACATACAAAAAAGTAATTAACAGAAATAACGGGTAAATCATCTTTAACAACATATAACAAGCTATTTTAAATACACTGTACAAGTTTATCTGTATTCATGCCTTATGAAATCTTAAATAAGTATTTTGAGATCAGGAGTCAGCATGAACATGTCAAACTTTATACTCTTACCTGCCCTTTGCAGTCTTGCCTGTATTATCCAAACCCAAAGCATAGCTTTTGATAAATGAGCGTTTAATATGGGAATTCATGTTACCTGCTGAACAGTCCATAACCTAGGGAGTATGAAAATACCATAGAGTGTATCATACATTTGTGTGTGTGAGTGATCTCCTTCTGTAGATTGTTTAGTGCATGAAACAAACAATCTCTGAGAAACTACATTGAAAAAGGGCCTGGCCATTTTCACCGCTTCTCCAGTTTCTTAAACTTGGCCTCTGTGAATAAATACACAAATAGAAGTTATTACACAAGTGAAAAACAGCTGCATATCTGCATGATATATTAATTTCACACAATGCGCTCCCTACTATAACAGAAGAGGAGCCAAGCATCTATTTTGGTCTAATAGCGCCATCTAATGTCCATTTAATCAGTGAACCATCAATTGTTCAGCAATTTATTTATTTACTACGTCCAGTCTCTATCTTACACATAACGCAAGTAAAATTAGTAGACCAAAAACTATAAACATCATAAGCTGGATCTGAATGATGGTCAGTTTATATATATATATATATATATATATATATATATATATATATATATATATATATATATATATATATATATATATATATATATATATATATATATATATATATATATATATATATATATATATATATATATATATATATATATATATATACATACATATATACATATATACATATATACATATATACATATATATACATATATACATATATACATATATACATATATATATATATATATATATATATATATATATATATATATATATATATATATATATACATATATACATATATACATATATACATATATACATATATACATATATACATACATATATATATATATATATATATATATATACATATATACATATATACATATATACATATATACATATACATATATACATATATACATATATACATATATACATATATATATATATATATATATATATATATATATATATATATATATATATATATATGTATATACACATACACATACACATATACATACATAACAAATACAGTTCTTTGCTATCAATACATATGCTATTTGTAAATAAAGAATAAATAATGTGATCTCAGTTGAACTGCCAAAGTTCAATGGTAATAAAAGCAGCTGCAGAGCAGTTTAAAAATAGAGACGGGGTGCGTGTCATCTGAAGTGGGCGCCTACAGAGTAGACAACTCTATTGATTGTGATAGGAGATGAACTAGTCTCATCATGAGACGCTCTTCCAGACATGGTGGAGGCGGATCTCCATTCAGTGTTGCAGGGATGACATAGTCAACTATGGAACTTATGGCGGCAAAGGTCATATGGGCCGTATCTGGCCCACACACATCAAGCCTGTTTTAGTGTGAGTTGTGGCTTTCTGTGTGACAGGGATCTATTGACAAATGCAATATAATACATACTTAACTATGTTTTTAGAGGAGTATAAAGACCTTAGATAATAAACCGTTATGTTTTTATTAACTTAGAATGAGCCATTTCTATCAACATAGCCTGACAAAGTTCTTTACAGACCGCTAGCTACTCCCTGCTGTCTCAGACAGTGACATGTTTGTCCTGTGTCGGCCACCGTAGCTTCTCTATGTGCTTCAAAAGGGCAGTGGGCGGTTGCAATTCGCAACCTCATCACTAGATGCAGCTAAAGTTTACACAGTGCACCTTTACAGATAAACTCACTTATGCTGATTGTATTTAGGCTATACAATTCATAAAAAATGTGTTCATTTGTGACGATTATAATGATAAAATGTGTAAGAATCATAAACTTGTGTTGGTCACAGAGCTTGTTTTCTGCAATAGTCTAAAAGCCAATGGAAAAATCTTATTGGGTTTTTGACGAGGGAACCAGGGTGAGGAGCACTTTTATTTATTTTCTCTATGGAGACGGAGCGCATTTAGCCCACACCCACACCCAACGCTCTCCATTGACTTTGTATTGCGTGAAGCTGCCTCCTTTTCATTTCTGACTTATAACAAAAAACAGAACAATGTCTAAAATCTGCAATGTGACAGGGTGTACAGCAAACAAGCTAAAAAAGTTTGTCATCATAAACGAGTGTTTAGGAGACAAAAGTGGATGCAGGCAATAAGACGTGAATCATCAGCAGGAAGAATGGGTAAATTTTGGGATCCTGACACTCAATATGCCTATGTGTGCAGTAAACATTTTGTCACTGTTAAGTCAAATATCCAAATGTCAGTTTTATATATTATATTTCCTGTCGCTGATTACGTACCCCTCCAGTGGGCGTAGTTCTCAGTGTAATATAACAGTTATCAATTACCTGTATCCACTTTTGTGTCCTTAAACACCTATTTTTTGGGTCAACAGCTTATAAAAAACTTCTGGGTTTTTGGTTCGTTTTTTTTTTAGCTTGTTAGCTGTACACCCTATTACATATCAGCTTTTAGACATTGTTCTGTTTTCTGTTATAAGTCAGAAATGACAAGGAGGCCGCTTCACGCAATACAAAGTCAAATCGAGACGGTTTTCAGATGTGATGCGTATTGCTCTGTTTGGTTAATATTTTTTTTATAAAACTAATATGATTTATACTCACATTAAACATGCCTATATAAAAGCAAAGAGTAAAATATTACAAAATATTACATTAAAACATGCAGTATTTTCCCCACAGAGTTCTTGGAGTTTGTACTTACCCAGTTTCTTTGAATATGTGTCTAGTTTATATGCAGCCTGTTCCAGAGCCGTAACCTGCTCCTCGATCTGGTTAATCTGATCCAGATATGGCTGCAAACTGGCATCTAAAGACAAAAATGAGAACATACCAAGATGATCAATATACAGTATATGGCTTGCATATTCACTAATCAGCAAATCACAAAACAAATGAACACTTGCAATGTAACAATGACGTTAATAAAACGGTCATAAGTGTTCTTTATTTCTAAAGAACATTGTGATTGGATAATATGGTTGTAAAACACTTAATGTCATATTAACATAAATAAACGCATATGTTGGTTGAATTTATACACTGCCCAGATAAAATATAAAGTTGCTGTTTGGATTTAAATAGGCAGGCACTTAAGAGTCAACGATTGGATCATTTTTACAGTGATTATAATGTTTCTAGCATGTTATATGTTTGGCAACAGTTCTTCACCCTAATGGATGGATTGTGTAGCTCTTCATTTCTTAAACAAACATGTAGGAAGACATATCATGGCCATATTCCAGGATGACAATGTCAAGATTCCTAAACTGTGAAAGAATGGTTGGAAATAAATGTTGTGATGTAATTTATTTTAAGAGGTGCATCAATTTTTGATCAAGACCTTGTATTGGCAATGCAAGAGTCAAGCACTCTGTGACTTAAGAGCACAATTTAAGCACAATTTAAGGTCTGGACTGAGAGGTGCCAATTCATATGTTGCCAAACATGTAACATGCTAGAAACATAATGATCACTCCAATCATAGAGTTTAAAGTATTTGCCTATTAAATCCAAACAGCGACAGTGTACATCAGAGCCACATTTCTTACATTTCTGATTGAGATCTTGCAGATTGCGGCTGATGTTGATGGATATGTCCTTCATCTCCATGTACTTCAGACTGGTGAGTTTGTTCATGTTCTCGAGGAGTTTGTAGTCCTCACAAGTGGCTGAGTAAACAGGACAAAACAATTACACACAAAGATCTAGAAGTCTACAAACATATAAATCATTATTATTCTATTCTCATTACCAGTGAGCTCTCCCTGTAGGAAAACTGCCATTTTGTCAAACATGTCTCTGCAGAGCTCATTGATATCTGGTTCAGCGGGTTCAGTGGCCTCCTCTGCTGTCTCCACACCTCCTTCATCTGTTACAGACAGCAAAGACTTTTAGTGTCCCATACCCTGGCAGAACTTCTGGGCATTAAATGTGGATTTTAAATGCCTATGTAGCCTGAGTAGGCAGCTTATTCGATTTAGAGACACGGACACAGTCTAGTTAGTAATTGTACACAAAACGCATTCATCTCAATGAGAAGAGAACAAGTCAAATATCCAGAAACAGGAAGAGAAACAGGTTGCAAATATCAAGAAACATGTTGCAGTAGCTAAAGAAAATATGTGCTGAACACAACATAATCAATAGCAGCACTGAAGAGGTAATCACTACAGATGAACTTGCAGTATGCAGTGACTTGCACACAGCTTGAATTGATTACAAAAGCAGCTCACTGTTATTACTGGGTCTTTTGGCGTTTTGCGTCTCAGTCGCATCGCTTGCGGCCGCTTCTCTCCTAGGCTCTGGCTCGGGTTCGGCTGTGAGTTTGAGGTCGGTCGGTGGAGCGGGTGCTTTACAGATGCTGTCCATCGCTGCGGCCTCCTCCCCCGTCGCTGCCATTTTCAGCTCACATGACCAGAATCACTTTCACGTGACTTCTCATTTCCGTCTTTATTCTTGAAATTAAGTGAAATGAAACCGAATACTTTTTTAAAAAAAATCTGGCGAAACTAAATGGAATGTATGAAGTGTGACGAGGACTTGTGAAAAAACAAAATTAAATAAATAATTGAAAGTGCTCAGATTATCAGTTGCTCTTATTTCTCTTGTATATAATTTATTTTGGCGTGCATATCATTAAACTTCTAAATGAGAAATGTGAAATCTAAATTTGTGGGGTTACAATAAATAAAGTATAAATCAGAAAACACGTTTTATATACAGATATGGGTGGGGCTGCGTGACAACTCTGCCAATTTAAAGAGTGAAGCAAAGAACAATGAGCTGCTATAACATGTATTTCCGGTCAAATGTATTTCAAAATAATTAATTCATGATTTGAATCCGGATGTAATGCCTTCATGTCTAATATATTTGGGTACATATTATATAGTACACATTGAGACATGGTTTACCGTTTTTACACACGTCAGGAATATATTTTCATTCACACTCTAAAGTTGCTGAATTAACGGTTTTATTTTATATTTGTATTATTCAGTGTTTGCTTGAGTTCCTATTTATATATATATATATATATATATATATATATATATATATATATATATATATATATATATATATATATATATATATATATATATATATATATATATATATATATATATATATATATTTTTTTTTTTGCAAGTACTTATTATAATAATTATAATCATTATTATGAATGCGTGTTTCAATTCGACCTTTATTTTGAAAAGTGTCCCAGTCTACACCCACCTAGCTAGTCAGTGGAGACGCCAGCTTCACAGGCCTGGCGCGGCCCGCTCTCAGCCCCGCTGCCCTCTGCTTGTGACGGGAATCCATCGTGACAGGATACCAGCAGCACCACCGACTGTAAACATGGCGGCATGCACAGCCGGATGCCTGTGCTATGTGCCCCCTTACTGAAGCCCCGATCATCGATACACTTCCATGATGGAGACAGAGGAGGAGCAGCATATGACCACGCTGTTATGCATGGGTTTCCCAGACCCGGTGGCCATCCGGAAAGCCCTGCGCCTGGCCAAAAACGACATCAACGAGGCTGTCGCGCTGCTCACAAACGAAAGCCCGGGACTCGGATACGGATACGAGCCGATGGAGAGCGGCACTTCCCCGGGCTCCGGCCTCAGCGGAGACGGCGAGAACAGCGGGCGCACGGGCACCGGAGGATTTGATCCTCCGCCTGCGTATCACGACGTCGTGGAAAGTGAGGTATGATTATGAAACGCATGCATATGTGTTTATTTGCACGGCTGCTTGAGACGGAACCACTGGGGCTGTCAAAAACCGGAGGGAAAGGCGCGCGCACGCCTTTATCGCCCCTCTGGGCATGCATTACCTGTTGTGCATATGCGTGCAACACCTGGCGAGAATGTCAAGATATTGTCTCTTAACCTTAGGATTCTTGTGCATGCAGGAGCAGATTACGAGTGAATTCTGCTGCCATGTGATGAATGCCTCGGCTGAAGTTGTAGGATCTTGGGGGGATGGGTGTCGTAGATTGCCTTTAAATGCACGACCTGTTAGAGTTCACGTTTTTAGTTTCGTGTTGGACGTAAATCATTAAGCCAATGAGGTATTTTTCCTCCTGTATAATCAAACTGGTGTCTTCTTTTTTTTTCTTCTTTTTTTAAATATACAGTTGAGCAATAACAGGAAACGCATGGCTGATGATTTACATGTCAGACTGTTGAACCATCAAATTTTGTATCTGTTGTATTAACAGAGGCAGGCGATATTGACCAGTGTTGCTGGGTTAAATTAAAGAGGCTGATAAGAATCTGCTGTATATTAGCATGTGAATATGAAATTACTTTTCTGTGCTTGAAATCTTCCCCACAGGTCTCGAATGGTTATTTTTCTAGATTTGGATAAACAGCTTTAGTTATATGTAATAATGTGATAAAGCACTTCTAATTTTTGAGTCTGATATGTGGCCACCAGGCTTTGTGATTATTGCCCAACTGTTGAAGTGTTTCTTTTGCTATTTCCCTCATGGCTTCTTTGACCTGTTGGTCAACCGCAGTCAGAGCCGAACACTAAGTGTAATGATTTAAAGGTGCACTATGTAGTATTTTTGCAGTAAAATATCCAAAAACCACTAGGCCAGTGTTAAATATTTTGTTCAGTTGAGTACTTACAATATCCCAAATGTTTCCAACTATTTGTAAATTGTGAGAAAATTGGCATTTTAACCAAGGAGCCGGGACGTCTGAGCATAGCGTCTGAGGGAGTAGCCTGTCAATTGCTTCATATCTGCATTACCCTCGGTTTCTGGTTTTATTTGGCAGAAACACTTTACTCTTAGCAGTGTGCAATAAGTGTCACAGCACCCGCCGAGCGAACACACAGAGTAATGTCATAACATCATTTTCAACACTCTCAAATGTATCTAATATGATAAACAGAGCTACGTTGCCTCATACTCATGACCTGAAAAGCGTAAATAGCGCCAGCGCCCGACGACTGTGTCCCGTCATAATAAAAGTCCCGCTGCTGTGTTGTTTCTCTCATTAACAATAGCTCCAGCGGCCTTGCTCAGCTCCACAACACTCAGTCCTACAGTAACGTTAATAACCACATCCATCAACATGATTTCTGCCAGAGTCCTCTCCCTATTCTTTTCCACTGGCTGTAAGGTGAGGACCACATGTCCTAAGATTCTGCGCTCAAACTTGGCGTCATCAAACTATGCCTTTGTTTTGAACAGGCGCCCTTTAGCGGACTGAAAAGTTACATAGTGCACCTTTAAAATATCCATGTGGGTCAGCGTGTTAAGACCTGACTTGTGCACAAACATTACTTCAACTATTGTTTTTTTCAGTGTTGAGAAAGCTTGTAAAAACAGTAGCTTGCAAAAGTTCAACTACAGTGAAATAGGTAAATGGTAGCTAGTAAAAAGTACTTAAATACCAAAAAAAAAAAAAAAAAGCACAGAATAAACAGTAATTATATTACATGTATACCCAATTACAATAGTCCCTACACAGTTATTGTTCTCATAAAGGTAACATATCTTACATGTAGAACTTGAACAGAAACCCACATTTAAGGTCCAACAACAGATATTTTAGAAAAATCTGTCAGAATTTTTGTCAGAATTTCAAGCTACATTTTTGATGTTAAGCTGCAGAAGAAAGTCAACTTGAAACGCAGATTGTGTTGTTTTTTTTCTTCCCTATTTTGACGTATATCCTAGTGAAAGTGCTTCTCGAATGAGGAAAATAAATAGGGCTGGACTCTATTGGATACTTTGATATTGACATCTCTATATTTTCTGGGATTTTGTCGATAACAATAATTAGATGACATTTTGCGCAGTGTGGTTGTGTTGGTACCTTGGTAGGTTTAGGACTGCCGTGGACAGCTGACTCCCAAAGCTGTTGATGTTCTTTATATGTGAACCGTGATGGCAAAATGAGCACATTTTCTTCAAAAAAAAACTTCAAAATGATGTATGATTTGTTTGAATTGGACAAAAAATTGTTTGATTAACATTACCCTAATGAAACAGACTAGTCTAGTCTATATGTTAAGACCTACTGTAACTGTACTGTATCTTAAATAATTTCACACATCAGATGTTTTCCCACAGTTAAGCAGACATTGACATAAGACATAACAGAAGATGTTTGCGTGAATACCATACACTGTAAAAAAAATATGGACGTAGTGTCTGTGACGTCAGCCATAGGATTCTGAAGAGTAGTTCTGAAATGTGTAAAGTAGTGTTGAGCTGTCCGTTGCCATCTTTGCAGCGTGTCACTCCTGGATAACTAACAAAGGGCAAAAAGGTGGGACGTGGCTGGAGCTGAGGTGACGCGATGACTAACAGACAGTAGACAAACGGCTATCCACCTGTTACTCAAAGTGGCCACGCCCTTAATTATGCAAAACATTAAGCCTTTATATAATGTAAACAAATGAGTAATAAAAAAAATTCACCCCCCTCACAGTTGTCATGAAGGGCAAAATTCGCTATATAGACCGAAAACCGCAATATGTACCAGGCGGCCAGTTAATGATTTGCAGTTTAAGTCACTTCCGTATTGGCTTCAAGAGAAACTGGGGGAGGATGCCGTTTGGTTACTCTCAAGACAGATATTTTGAAATACTATTATTCTGTGTAGGGTTCACGCTTTGGATCTGTCAGAGGTGACAAAGGTATTCCACCCTGAAACCATACAAATAAAGATACTTTTAGATGTTTAATTGCTATTTGGAGCATTGGGATCGTTAGACGAGGGCTTAATGAACTCAATTCTGTGAATACCTCAAAATCTACTAAAATATCGGTTCAGGCACCGCACCAGTACTATTTTAAAAGTATAAATTTGGCACCGGTATGTAAAAAAAACAGCCCTAGTAGTTGTCAGCAAGTCACTGTTAATGTGTGAGTCAGTGAGATTCAACCGATTCATTTAAATGGCTGATTCATTCAGGATCAAAGCATTTGACTGTTTTAATGAGTCACTGAATCATTTATTTTACAAATAAATGCGCTGTCTCTAAATGTTTTTGCAAAGTGAGGGATATATTCGACAATGCCAGACTGCATATTGTTAAAACAACAATTGCGATATTATCGTAGACGATATCGCAGATTATTAGGACTTAATTTCATCCATTGAGAATTGATTCAATTGTTCTCTCGCTCTCTAATTGCTGCAATCTCTTGAGTGACAGTTGCTGGAGGGAGAGATTAAATGTGAATGTGTAAGTATTTTTATAATAAACTCTGCATTCCATAATGACTGTTTCATGGTGACTTGAAAACATCAGTTTGGTCAAAATGATCCGGAACAGCATGGGAGGGTTTAATCATCACTACTTTTAATAGTTATTTTCCTTCATACATTGGGCAATATTAGTGTTGTTATAGAGATGATTTCATGTCAAATAGGGTACATCTATTGATTTCAGGCAATTACTATGGGTTGTCTTTGACTCTGAATAAACCAAAGCATAACCTGTCGTCTTTCAAACGTTCTGTTCCAGCCCTGTTTGTAATTGCTTCATGTAGAAATGCCACTGAAATCCAGATGACGTTTAAACTAAGTCCTCTCCTGTCATCCATCCTCTGTCTTAGGTTTGCCTCTTATAACCTAAAAAGTGTTGATGGATGACAAGCAGGTTTGACTAAGCTGAATGGTTGTGTAATGCTTTTGGCAGATGTGTCTTTTGAAAGGGTGGTGATACTATTAGGAAACCAAAGTCTGTGGGGTGGACCTCTGTCCTCCTAGGGGACAGAATTAAAATTATTTGAAAGGTGCAGCAAGTGATTTCTGAGAAAAGGCTGTTGAAAGTGGGTCAGACCGAGCAGCACAACACACTTGTAGCCAATCAGCAGTAGGGGGTGTGTCCACTCATAATGGGGGAGGAGAGCAAATTATCAAGAGGGAGATTTGAAGAAAGACTGCAGAAAGAGAGATGGCTGAAAGACATTACAAAAGAGAAAAAGTCAGGAATATCATTGGAAAAAGAAGGGTTATGATCAGGCAAGAGCTTTAGGACTCATATTAATATTAGAAAACTTGCCAGTGCTGGTTAGACCTGAATGGGAAGGCCTGAAAATGGACACTGAGGTTCCATTGTTTCTGCTCCATACGTGAGTAACATTGGTTTTGTGTTATGTTTAACAGAACCAAGATATGCTGTTGTTGTAATGTTAGCATAGTATGAGGACAGTTTTGAGTGTCATTGAAGCATTACTTTGGTTTGCTTCAGCTATGATAAAGAGACATCCACTCTTGCATTGCATTGTGGTACATTTTGGGGGCGGAGCAATGAAGTGAGGGGTGTGTTTGCTTGGGTTGCTTGGGGATTTAAAATATCAACAGTTTCTTAGCAATGCTTACTGTACCTAGGGGTGTAAGATGTATACCGTCTACGATAATATCGTAATTGCTGTTTTAACGATATGCAATCTGACATTATTGAGAATACCCCTCTAAAAGCAAAAAATACAATCCCAAATCAGAAAAAGTTGGGACAGTATGGAAAACGCAAAAAAAAAGGAAAAAAGAAGTGATTTCTAAATTTACTTTGACTTGTATTTCATTGCAGACAATATGAACAAAAAATATTTCATGTTTTGTCTGGTCAACTTCATGATATTTGTAAGTATGCATCCTTTCCTGTCATTCAGACCTGCAACACATTTAAAAAAAAGTTGGGACAGGAGCAATTTAGGGCTAGTAATGAGGTAAAATGGTTAAATGATGTGATTTGAAACAGGTGATGTCAACAGGTGATTGTAATTATGATTTGGTACAAAAGCAGCATCCAAGAAAGGTCTAATCCTTTAGGAGCAAAGATGGGGCGAGGATCGCCAGTTTGCCAACAAATACGTGAGAAAATTATTGAAATGTTTAAAAACAATGTTCCTCAAAGAAAGATAGGAAGAGATTTGAATATTTCACATTCAACAGTGCATAACATAATTAAAAGATTCAAGGAATCTGGAGGAATTTCAGTGTGTAAAGGACAAGGGCGCAAGCCTTAACTAAACAACCGTGATCTCCGTTCCCTCAGGCGGCACTGCATCAAGAATCGTCATTCATCTATAAGCGATATCACCACATGGGCTCAGGACTACTTTGGCAAACCTTTGTCAAGTACCACAATACGTAGTTACATCCACAAATGCCAGTTAAAACTGTACTGTGCCAAAAGGAAGCCCTATGTTAAAAGTGTCCAGAAGCGCCGCCGACTTCTCTGGGCTCGGAGGCATCTGGGATGGACCATCACACAGTGGAAACGTGTACTGTGGTCAGATGAATCAGTATTTCAGGTATTTTTTGGGAGGAATGGACGCCATGTGCTCCGGACCAAAGAAAAAAAGGATCATCCAGACTGTTACCAGCAACAAGTCCAAAAGCCAGGGTCTGTCATGGTATGGGGTTGTGTCAGTGCCCTTGGCAAAGGTAACTTGCACTTCTGTGAAGGCACCATTAATGCTGAAAAGTACATAGAGATTTTGGAGCATAATATGCTGCCTTCAAAAGAAGACATCTTTTCCAGGGATGTCCATGCATATTTCAACAAGACAATGCAAAACCACATTCTGCACACATTACAAAGTCCTGGCTGCGGAGGAAGAGGGTACGGGTACTTGACTGGCCTGCCTGCAGTCCCGACCTGTCTCCAATAGAGAATGTGTGCGCATTTTGAAGTGCAAAAACGAAGACCCCGTACTGTTGCCCACCTTAAGATTTGTTTGCAGGAAGAAAATAATAAAATTACACCTGAAACATTTCATCACTTGGTGTCTTCAGTCCCTAAACGTCTTTTAAGTGTTGTGAAAAGGAATTACAACATTACAAAGTGGTAAATGCTTTACTGTCCCAACTTTTTTTGAAATGTGTTGCAGGTCTGAATGACAGGAAAGGATGCATATTTACAAATGACATGAAGTTGACCAGACAATGACATGAAGTTTACCAGACAAAACATGAGATATTTTTTGTTCATATTGTCTGCAATGAAATACAAGTCAAAGTAAATTTAGATATCACTTCTTTCTTTTTTTTGCGTTTTCCATACTGCCCCCAACTTTTTCTGATTTGGGGTTGTATGATAAATATGGCAAATTACACTAGAATGTACTAATAATAATTAGTATTATACTGTTTATTAAAATCACCTTGAATCTGGTGATTTTACGGAGATGGTGGTCCAGTTGGTTAAACCACCTAACTGACATGCAGAAGGTTGCTGGTTCAATCCCAGGTCACCACCAGTGTGTCCTTGAGCAAGGCACTTTACTCCACGTTGCTTCAGGGTGATTGTCCCTGTAATTAGTCGCTGTAAGTCGCTTTGGATAAAAGCGTCTGCCAAATGCATAAATGTAAATGTAAAATACCATGATACAGGGGTTACGATGCAATATATAGTGATGTTAGAAAGGCGATATATAGCAATATCTCTTGTTTTCTTTGGAAAGGGTTCTGATTCTGCATTTGCATTGATATCACAAATCACTGTTTTGTGTAGAGGAGAAATAATAAAGTGCTTGCAGGATTCTTTAGGTATATACAGTATACACTTATAGTGCACCGTACACTCCATGACACCATTTTTAAAATATTTTATACTTTATAGCTGCTTGCTTTATAGCATCTACATCTATTGTAAAGTAGGGATGTGACAGTGAGAAAATTTTCCCACCGGTTAATCGACGTGTGTCAACACCGGTAATACCCGTATCACCGACTGGGGTTTTTAAATCACTAATTCTATCTAAACCTAAAGTAAAATACACACGGCCTCTCGGGCATTCATAATGGAGCGGCGCAAAGCAAACGTTTTCAATGAATTCGTATGAAAGTTAAGCTTCCATAGCAATGAACTGTAAATGCGCCAGTGCACACACACACACACACACACAGTGAATGACTGTGCGGCCGTAAATTAATGAAAGTTCGGCTGGGCACATTTTCAGTTTAGAATTAGCGCCAATTCAGGGGTGGGTTGCTTGAATTGTGGGTTCATCAGCCTATTATTCTTAATGAAAAACACAACATAACATAACAGTACAGTGACAGACTCACTTAAATAGGCACTTTTACATTTTGCTTTGACACTCTTCCGCGATCATCTCAGTCAGCTCCTCACTCTCGTGATGAATGCAATCTGACTCCTGCTGCTGGGTCTGTGCTGCGGATCATGCTTTATTAAGCAGACACGTTCAGTTTCTATTTGTATTGTCTGTTTTCTAACTGAATAAAATTATTTTATTACTATAAAAAAATCAAAACGGTGGGCAAGTGATGTAACCGGTGTTGAGTCTGAGCACCAGTCACTCTGGCAACACCGACTATCGTAGCAAGCCTGTTGTAAAAGTGCTTCACTGGAGTGCTGAATTGCAGCTAGTTCAAACATATCCTCATAGCTATGATCAGATCCTTTCTTGCTGCTGTTCTCACAGTTGTCATTTTTGTTGGGTGTTTTTGTTATTGAGAGGAAAGCGTTCAGTACATATTTACATATTCTATCATAACGTGTAACTCAGTAGCGCGGATGGCGTCAGGATGTTTAGTGATGTCTTAGATTCAATAAGTTTCCTGAGTACAGGACTTTAGTATCGCTTATTTTGATAGTCTTTTGTCAATCTCCTTAGAGGTTTCCTTATTGTGGAAGCCAAAATGAGTCCACACTTCAGCTCGCAGAATGAGCTGGGTTTGCTAATGCTAACACTAGCGATGCTCCCTTGTTTACATTCTGAGATAATACTGCCTTCTAGCGGTCGGTTGGGATGTGACGGTGATTTTCCCACCGGTTAATCGATGTGTGACTGTGCCGTGGTGGGCAAGTGATGTAACCGCTGTTGCGCCTGAACAACACCGACTATCACACTAAGCCTAATGGTCGGGTTTAAACTGAACACAAAGTCACTGACACAAATCTTGGATGTAAACAAATAAATACATATCGATATAGTGTTTTTGAGAATTGATATAGTATCATCAAACATAATATTGCGATATTCACGTGTCAATATTTTCTTACGCCTCTAATTAAAACAATCACCGTTTTCCATCCTGTAAACTATTGTTGTGCAGCACTTTGTTTGCCACACAAATGAAAGGAATTGTTAAAATTTAATTTGATTACTTTTTCATGAAATGAAAGTTTTTGTGAATTTTAATTACCATAAAATTATTATAAAACAGAATTAAAATAAAAAAGGCCAATTCAGAATATTTCATAGGGCACATTTATTGTTAACATTTTAATGAAATATTAAATTGTAAAAAATAAATATTTGAATTCAATTGATTTAATTTGATAAAACTTTTATCGAACCATTAATGTACATGCCTAGTTGCTTTGTTTACACCTGGTCTTGCATGTAACAGGTTGCAAGCACTGTGTATTGGGACTATAAATAGAGCCAGCAGGCCTGGTCTGGAGGGTACTGGTACACACAGATGGGGTCTCCAGTTACCCAGCCACTCCGCCCAGCACTGCGCAATGCAGTCGGCAATAACAAACAACTTGCTCAAATCACAACTGGCAGGATTACATGTACAGTTGCTAGAAATGTATGAGGGGTAGGTCTTTAAAGGGAAATGCATTCCAGGTATTGGGCAACAAGCACCCCGTTCCACCTAGACACAGATGCCATACATGGGATATGAGCCATTAGTTGGTGCCGAGGGAGGTACGAACCCTCTGAGGTTGTATGTTTAGCAGGCAACAGACCGTGCGCTCACACACCACCCTATTTGTTCCATGGCAACAAGTTTGGAATGTGCCATGTGACCTTACATTGGCCCAAAGGCCAGAGGCCTCCTGACAACACAAACTTTCTCTCATCTCTTTAGATCATTTCATATGAACAGCACGCCAGCCCTAGATTCACTGTGTTTGTTAGAAATATTAACATTTCACATGACAAAAACGAACTAGAATTCTTCTAAATGGGCACAGATTGTTTGCACAGCAAAATTATTATTATCTCCATCGACGCCGGTAAACGTAATCCTGCATTGAAATGCGGACTGGGACATAACAAGTGTCCAGTTACATGCTTGACGTTTATTTCCATAATCAGGCACCCTTATGTTAGACTGTATGGGCTTCTTGACCTTTAAGAACAGAACAGAAGTATGCAGACATGCATGCTTGTAAAGCTGAACAATAAGAATATATTTTTTTATATGTTGATATTTAGATTTTCACTGGTCACATTTTTATATTTACCAACATGTATATTAATTATATTATACTATATTATCACTATTTTTGCTTTACCTTTGCCCTCATCAAACATCAAACATAGTTAATCTTTAATAATTTAACAACACTATTAAATGTTATATTTAGCATATCTCAAAATGAATGTGTTTTTTTTTTATACAGCACATTATAATGTTAGTATGCTTAAATTGACTTGTAGAATTTAAAATGATTGATTGTTTTTCATTACCATTACATTTTTGCATATCTTCTATCACTATGAGTAATTTTATTTTAAAGCAGCTTTGAATATACTGATACCAATGCACTTTCTTTATAAACTGTTTACGTTCACTTAAAACATAAGGACTGTGTTAACGGGGATACTCGCAAAGACGGGCATTTTGACACATAATTGTGTGTATTTGACCATTCAAGCCCAATAAGGCTAGCCTAACAAGTCAGACCCACATCAAGATGTTGGGTCTGGGAACATACCATTGGCAGGGCTCAATCCGAGGGGCGGGATAAACTGTTGTCTTTCATATTCCCTCTGCACGCAATAGGATAGCACTACAACCAACCAGAGAGCTATCAGTGGTGAGACAACTATCACAAGCGGGTTGTGGCTGAGACCCATGCGTTTTCCCAACAGCGGAGCTAGTTGATAGATTGAACTTTTGCCGTATCCGGTCGGCAAAACTCCGAACACATCTTCCGAACGACTTCAGTGCTGTTCTTTGTTAGCAAGGAAGTAGCAGGAAATTCACGCGTAAACATCACAACGCTGCCGTCATTATGTTAAGCCCGCCCACCAACTCTATACACGATGTGATTGGCCTGTCTAGAGTTTGGTTTTTAAAGCTCGCAAGCCAACAGAAAGTTGCTAGACGACCCTGCAAATTACATTTGCTGCTGCTAGGATGCATCTAGATTTCTAGGCTACAATAAGGCGACAAGAAGAACTCAGTTTAGTGCTCATGTGCTATTAGAAGCAGCTTTATATGCGCAGACAGCGCATGCATATACTGCAGTGAGTTCTCTTTCGCTACTTATTGCGCTTCAACAGTTTAAGATCACTTGTTTTTTAAAAACGCATTCAAATTCTAAGCTTTCGTGGCCACGCAAGATGATGGTTCCCAATCTTAAATGACAAATGTTATTTATATTAAGTTTATCATGTCTACCATATCACCCACCCCTAAATTCTATACCCTCATAATCTTTAATCAAAATAGCTTCCCCTACCTCTTGACATCTCTTTTCATCTCTGATGATGTGTTTACTCTGCTAAATAAATAAAATTGCCTTCCCTTACCTTACTGGCAGGACAACCTGTCACTCACATGACATCACAGCAACCACAACCATCCAATCAATTCTGGATGAACCATTCCTGCCCTACTTTTATTTATTTTTTCATTGTTTGAGAATCTGTTTCACTTGTATATACATTACAATATGGAAGGAAAGACTATCACATCTTCCTTTTCATGCCGATGTCATGACAAATCGGGTCCTCCCTCCAAATATGGTCTCCCCAAACTGTCAGTTAATGATTATCCTAAGTATATACAAATTATATTATTTTAAAATACATATAGCTTACTATATAATGCGTACAAAACACATTATAGTGCATAATAAAACCAATTGAATGTAATTTTTTTCACTTGATTAACTTTTAATTATTAAATAATAATGATAATAATAGCCTATTAAGTGAATAATTTAACAATATTTGGACATTTAACACATAATTAAATTAAAGATGATTGAGAATATGCAGTCAAATCAAAATTCTTGACTTTCAACATTTTCTCACATCATCATCAGTTTATTCACAATAGTTTAGAAAATGGTAATAAAATATGACAAGAACAAGAAGAATAAACTATCAGAACAAACTCATCTTGACACTAGCCGTGTAAAAACACTGAAGCAAAACTTGGTCAGGTCAAAGTGTCTAAATAATTTTGGTCCACTGTATGAAGATCTTTGGGTATACTATATCAGAGTTTATTTTGCTATCCTCACTTAGATAAATAAACTATAGTGTCCTGCACTCGCTAGTAAAAAATGATATCTGGTGTCTGAACATTTTTTGGTTTTACTGTATGTAGGGTAAGTGCAAATGTGTGTATAAATTAAGATATCAGGCTAATTCCTTATATATGTGATATGCTAGTATATAAGATAACTAATACAAACATAAATGGTCATTATAACATAGTTGAAACAGCATTTGTCATAAAGTCATGATTTTGTAGGAATTGTAATCAGGCGCTAAAGAGAGTACCCATTAAAAGCAATTTGAACCAATGGGATTGTGTGGGGTCCTAATGGAGACCCAAAAAGTAGCTTTTTTAAAAATGAAACCACATTACCCTTATCCACATAATTTGCTTCTAATATTAGCCAGTAATTGCAACTGCAAAGGAACACCTTTTTATCTTTTGCCATAATCATAATATGAAACCATGTTAGTAGGTTAACATACAACAAATACCGCTTCCCTGCTTTTAGTAGCAATTGTGGTTTCTCAATTTTAAAGTCACATGGCATAGGTTATGTTTTCACTCTCCACAGCTTCTGAGGTGATTTTTTTTTAAATCAGCAGCCACAACTGTAAATGATGACATGTAGGTGACAAGTCAGGTGTCAGTAGCTACCTTCTCCTGTCATATTTTAATTAACATTGACAAATATAGACCACAAGAAAGTTTTAATATGTACTATATGCAAAATAATTGTATGTGGGTTGTAATTAGCATATTTTCCTCCTCACAACAGACTTCAAATATTCAGATAGGAATAGAGATTTTCCAGTCTTCTGAACATATACAGTGGTCTTTATATTTTTAGTAAACACATTTATTTGATCAGAATGTTAAAATAGGTCGGAGCTCAACTTCTGTGGTCTCTATTTCTGTCTATTTCTGAGATCCTCACAGTGCAGGTGGTGGTTGCCTCCACCAGAGAACAGAATAAGTAATTTGTTCCTGTTGCCTCTCTTCTGCTTTCCCAGCGCTGCCTCTTCCTCTCACGTTGCTCAGCGCTTCTTATTTCTCCTGAACACAGAAGCTGTCAGACTCCGTCAACAGAAACACACAGATCTTTAACAAATCAATCGCTCCTCTACAGCCGTTTAATGTTTCTGTCATAGAGATTGTAATGAGATCTCATAACAACTGCTGTAAACTCGAACCTCAACAACCTTAATAATGTGCACTTGTGGCACTTTTCACTAATAGGGTGCAGAATAGAATGTGAATCAGTAAAAAAAAATATTGGTTAAGTTTCATTAAAAAAGCAGATTCAGAACTATGATCAAAACGTAGATGGAGTCCATCAACACCCCAATGCTTGCACAGTTCTATAGTTCATCCTGGGTCGACATTTCATTCAATAACATTTGGCGTTTTTGATTTATATGCTGTTTAATGTTGATTACAAATGCATATAATAACATATGATATTGTTTGTTTCTGCGTCCTCTTTTCATGTGTTTTGATCAGGAGATTCAGTACTCTTTCAGAAGATGTGCAATTGTGCCCCCTACCGTATAACATTGAAAACACGGAAAACTGTACATTTCTGTCAATGGCAGCTAAATAGTTAATTATCCTTTTTTTTCTTTTTCTTTAACCCCTATTACTAAAATTTAGGACATGTTTAATTACTGTATAAAACCTTGATTTGTTCATGTGTATGATATTTATAATCTTCAAGGAGTAAGTAAAAAATACACAAAACTTTAATTTAAAATGCATACATATGTGAAAAAAGAAAAGTAAAGTGCATTATAATGGGTTAAAAAATAATTAAAATATTTAATACACAAGATTTGGAATGCAGTTTGTAATGCAGTAGGGATGTCAAAAGTACCGGTACTTCGGTACCAAGTCGGTACTGCAACTTTGAAAATGTGACGATACCAGCATTTCTGTTGTGCTTCGCTGGTTCCTGTTTGAGTGAATGCCGCAGACACGCGGGTTCATTTACCACACAAACACACACACACACACACTGAAGCATGCGTGGCGCTCGCAGCGTTTTCACCCTCTGCTGTCTCACTGTATGAGGACATGAATGCATGAACTTCATCTCCTGAGCCATTTGAGAGTCACTTTATGAGCATTTTATTGTTTCATTTGAGAAAAAACTAACGTCATATTATACGTCCAACACCCACAGAAACCAAGCGGCAACCTCCCGCGGTCTCTCTTGAAGCCAATACGGAAGTGACTTAAACTGCAGTTCATCGACTGGCCACTCATTGAGCCCCATGTTGAAATGCCCAACTTTACAGCAGAATAAAACATGTTTACAGCCTGGTTCAAATTCTAGTTTGGGTCTAAATGGCAAATTTTGCCCTTCATGACAACTGTTTGGGGGGTGAATTTTTGTATAACTAATTAGTTTAAATTATATAAATCCTTAAAGTTCTGCATAATTAAGGGCGTGGCCACTTTGAGTGGCAGGTGGGTAGCCATTTATCTGCTGTCTGTTAGTCATTGCGTCACCTCACCTCAGCTACGCCCAAGTCCCGCCTCTTTGCTCATTTTCTGTTATCCGGGAGTGATGCACGATGACGTGATGCTAAGATGGCAACGACCAGCTCTTCCCTACTTTACGCTTCAAAACCGCTCTGCAGAATCCTATGGGTGATGCAGAGCGTCACCCATATGCAAAATACAGAGCGTCACCCATATGCGTGATGCAAAATACGGACACTACGTCCATATTTTTATGCAGTCTATGACAGAAACTCAAAGGTCTTCAAGGCAACCCATCAAAATTAGCTAATTAGTAACAGCTGAAGTAACAGCTAAAGTAAAATACATGTTCATTTTAAATTGAAAGCTTTTTAGTGAGTATACATGTATATATTTTTTTTTTCAATATATAATCAAAGAAATCAAAAGGCCAGGTTTTGCGAGTGACATCCACTAAATTCACATATTTGAGCGATTATTATTATTATTTATTTTTTTTGTTTCCACACACTTATTTGATTTGGTGGACCAGCTGTCAATCTGAGTGGGTCAGTGCAACCCTGGCCCTTTTGTAGCCTCACCACTGCCATAAACATTGGCCTACTCACCTGCAGAAATAATTTTATTTCTGCAGGTCTTAAAAAGCCTTAAATTTGATTTTAAAAGCCCTGCAGATACCCTGTGAAACATCTTTCACAGTCGCTGCTCTCAGTTTGAGCTCCGTGTTAAACCTGCTGTATAATGGGTTTTTAATCAGTAAATAGTAACAGCCGAAGTTCTTTCAGGTCATAAGAAGCTTAATTTAACCCTTGAACTCAAAACCTGCCCACAGGGAGGCATTCGCTCCTAATCCCAGGTCTAAATCAGATCTCGGTTTTCCCTCTCAGAGTTAGAAAATCACTGATTTCCAGACCTTGGGAATGCCAATTACAACTGACGTTCCCCTGAGTAACAAATAGAGAGAAGGTGACTTTCACTCTGTGTTGCTGCGCTCAGTCTTTCCAGACCTGATTGCACATTCACTTATTCCACTCACTCAAGGGCAAACATATGTCTTGTATACTAATATCCCCCCGGCAGAACCATTTCCTGTTCGTAGAGTTCGCATCTCATAAAGCAGTAATCTACTACAGCACATATGCTGAAATTCACCAAACACCCATTGAAATATTTGGCTTCTAAAGTTGTGATATAATTACAGTGAAAATTGAACATAAATAGCCTCAGAAATCAACCGCCAAGCTAATTTCTTTTTGCACTCCACTCAACAGCTAGCCTGGATGCCAGCCGAATTTAGCCCCGCCCACAACATTTTTGCTCGGGCAATTCGGTCTGGTCTCGATCCATAGAGGAGTAATTATGCCCGAACAGAAGCTGTTCGGAACAATGAAATTGTCAGGGCGGGCTTTAGACGATGATGGACAGATGATAAACAGTAACGTAAACATCCACGTCATCAAAGGCGCTTGGGTTGAATTTGCTCTTATCCTAAATGGAGAACTTGTTCGTATATGCATTCACCGTCACTATTTCTCTCAGAAACGATGATCGTGTTGGTAAGTACTCTGTGTATCCTTAAATTCTTTTATTACAAAATGGGATCGTGCACAATTACTACTCAAAACTATAGCCCAAAACAATGACTTTCCGGGGGGGTTCTCCGGAAAAAAATGGCGTTTGGTTGGCAAAATATGTTATTTTGGCAAGGTTGGCTGCTAAAATTCGCATTCCTGGGTTTATATAATCACATAATTGGGGTCGCTTCAACCCGCGGACATGGAGAAAAACACGGACTTGAGAACACAGAACCCAGTGCAGTTGAGTTCTGTTGACAACTAACGTTACGCGTCGCTCCGTTGCTCTGATTGGTTGTGGGTCTATCCAGTTGAGGTCTTTCCTGGTTCGGTTGAAACACGCCCCATAATCAAAGCCCAATGGAGCGGTACCAGACTCATATTCTGACTAGCATTGAGTATGACCACGTCAGGCTACTCAACAGCAACAATCTGTGCTAGTTTCTTGGGCAACCATGTTCCAGATTGCAACGTTAATTATAAATGTGAAACAGATGACGTAGATAATAAATTAAATTCATTTAAAATTAGATCTGTGGTAGTCGCACAGCCTTGAAGGACATCCGTCAGTCTCACACTTCCTTGAAATGAAGAGAAAGATACTGAAATAAATATCAAATGAATTAACCTGGCTAATATGTTTGTTAGCCCTTTTTTAAATATTTCTGAAGGAAGTATTAAAAGGTTTTGTAAATGTGCCTATGGAGTTGGCCAAAATACTGATATCGGTCATTGAAGAGTGTCTTGATTAGCACAAATATGAATTGTATCACTCCTTATTACCTTTATCCTTATTTTTAACTTTAGATATTTTAAGATACTCACATCCTGCTAATTTACTAGAACCTTTTAGCCCATAATATTTCCTTTAACCTGTCACACAAGCATACATGTACGGCGTGTGTTTGTGTGTGTGTGTTTGTGTGTGTGTGTGTGTGTGTGTGTGTGCGTTGTGGTTCACTATGTAGTGCACAAACTCTTGCAATTACAAATTGGTATTGTTGGATTGGATCTCTCTCCAATAGTTTCATGTTTTCGATGTGTCCTGTTAAGAAAAAGCATTAAAAGGATGTAAATAAATGAAATAGAATAAATGAAAACAAAGAGTAATTGCAAGTGTTCATATTGTGACATATTTCGCTCTTTCTCTCTTTTATAGAGGAGTAATGTTGAAAATGGGAACTGTTCTGGGAACAGTATGGAGTTCCCCACAACTAATCTGTATGAGCTGGAGAGCAGAGTGTTCACTGATCACTGGTCCATCCCGTACAAGAGAGAGGAATCACTCGGCAAGTGCCTCATCGCCTCCACCTGCCTGGCCAGACTGGGTAAGTTCTTATGGGTTTTTTATGTACATTTCTGGATGTTTGTGTATTCTAGAAAGAAATGTCACATCTGAAATCATGTTTCCTCTCTCCAGGCCTGGCTGATGCAGATGAGAACTGTAAGAGGTTCATTGACCGCTGCATGCCTGAGGCCTTCAAAAAGGTTTGTGTGTGTTTGCATAAGCAGGGATGTTAAATGCACAAGCTCTAGCAGGTGTTTGTTAGAGATTGTTATAAATAACGAGATGTGACGATGAGATGAATAATTCAGATGTTAAATGGTGTTGTAGTTGCTGACGTCCAGTGCGGTGCACAAATGGGGAACAGAGATTCATGAGGGCATCTATAACATGCTGATGCTGCTGGTGGATCTGGTCGCGGAGAGAGTCAAACAGGATCCCATACCCATCGGCCTCATGGGAGTTCTTACTATGGTACACATACCCTTTTGAGTTTACATTCTAGTAACTATGGTTAGCGTCTACTAGGACTATGACTGCATGATATAATAAAATAGTTATGTATTTTTGGCGATATACTATATGTATTTGCTCTTCTAAATTAACATTATTAACATTTAGACACACAAAATAAAAAATAATAATAATCACATTTGTTTTTACTGTTAATAAAATAATTATATTTATATACAAATTTATTTTAATAATTAATTTTAATAACAGTTCATACATATTAATATAATACTTATACGTGTGTTTCACGTTCTTTAAAGGGACAGTTCACCCAAAAATGAAACTTCTGTCATCATTTACTCTCCCTCAAGTTGTTCCAAACCTGTATGAGTTTCTTTGTTTTGGTGAACACAAAAGAAAATATTTTGAAGAATGTTTCTAACAAAGAAGATAGAGCAACCATTGACTACCATAGTATTTTCCCCCCTACTATGTTAGTAAATGGTTGCTCTATCTGCTTTGTTACAAACATTCTTCAAAATATCTTCTTTTGGTTCAGCAGAACAAAGAAACTCATACAGGTCTGGAACAACTTGAGGGAGAGTAAATGATGACAGAATTTTCATTTTTGGGTGAACTGTCCCTTTAAGCCGTCATGTTTACAACAGTGACAATGAGCGGTACAAGCATCAACTAAAGCTGGATTTGCACAATTTTGAGAAGTTCGCCACACCATTGTTGCCGTAAACTTGCACAACGTTCATTAATTAATAATCTATTACATGCACTCCAGTCTGTTATTGTAGGGATGTTGACTTTACATTTTCACACCCTTAAAACACGATGTGGAACAAAACAATCTGTGATTGGTAAATGTCGGTCAGACATCTTCTTGGGCGATCCTTGGCCAATGAAAGCTTCTATGGAGTCCAGACCTTCAGCCGTCAGTCTGAATTTTAAAAATGGGTGACATTTAATACATCTCTGTCTGCACTATGTTGACTATATCTAGGAATCTACAGGATTTCTTTGTTTGAAAGATTAAGACTAGTATAATGACGTTGTTGTTTCATATCACCAGCAAGTATATTGATAGCCCTGCGTCAGAATATCTTTGGGTTAACTTTTTTCCCTGTGTTGTTTTATTGACAGGCTTTCAACCCCGATAATGAGTATCACTTTAAGAATCGGATGAAGGCCTGTCAGAGGAACTGGTCAGAAGTGTTTGGAGAGGACAGCATGTTCGCTGTTTCTCCCAGCTCCAGCTATCAGAAGGTACTGTAAATGTTCATGTGTGGGTGTGTGCTTTTGGCTTGACGGTTGACATGACAGTCCTAGTGGACAGAAAAACTGGTTTTGTAGATTCCAACATGTATGTTGTCAGGAAAATAGTGGAACAGTGGGTTTTTTTTCTTTCTTTTTTTGTCAGAAGTATCTTTGCACATTTAGACCATGAAACATGCTTTTCTAAATATATTCTCTAAGGTAAAATAATATATTTTGCAAAGAAACATACTTGCATAAGTGAAGTAAATGCTACATTTATTTACATAAAATTTAGCTTGAAATGTAACTCGTATCCTGTGTTCTGATTGGACTAGGAGCCTCACGGCTGGCTGGTGGACTTAGTGAATCGGGTAAGAGCTTCAGTCTTCAGTCACTGATGGAAGGAATCGTATTATATTACCTCGCCTTAGACCCCAGAAAAATCTATGGGCTATTTGATATGTCTGAGCATGACTCTTTCTTATATCTGCAGTTTGGAGAGATGGGAGGCTTCACAGCAATTCAGTGCAAGCTCAACCAGGAAGAATTAGAGATTGGGGTAAGACCGTGCACTCCGGACATTTCTAAATGTTCCTGATATAGAATAGAGTCTTTATATTTATTTACCTCAAATGCCCAAGGTCAATTATAATGGGACCATTGTTGGTATTATTATAATACTTATCCTTTATGAACTGACTTTCTTAATTGCTCATAGACCTTTATCACACTTCCTATCTCCAGTAAGTGAAGCAGTGTATCGCTACTTCCGGTACCATCACAACACAATCAAAAATGAATGTCTGAATCCTCTCGCCGGTGTTAATGCAGCGGTCCAGCTGCTCTAATTTTAAACAACGACACCCTTACCTCAGATTTTATGATTTCCCGACACAAAAATAATTGAGGAAAGCATGGGTAAGACTGATACAGCGGGAAGAAGGTCTTTCTTCTAAAATAATATGCAGGGGTATGTTCGTGTTTAGAAGACCTATGCATTTCCAAACTGAGAATGTTTACTGAGAAACTGAGAATCTTATATCTTCAACCTTCTGAAATGTTCCTATAAGTATATTTAATTATATATCAAATTAATATATTAAGAAATGTATCCAAATGTGCATTCTAAATAATAAAGTCCAGTACTCGTTTTCTTATTAACAGTTTTTTGTTTCCTCTTACTGATCATGTTTCATACCTTAAATTATTTTGACTGATAAACACCGTTGAAAATTAACCATGGTTTTATTATAATTAAAATTTTGTAACCATGTTTTTTTTTCATGGATTGATTAAGATTTGTATTACAGTATTACTACAAATACCATAGTTAAACGATGGTTAGTGTAACAAAACCATGGTTGATTTTTGGTCACCATGGTTTAAAGGTGCACGGTGTAAATTTTAGCGGCATCTAGTGGTGCGGTTGCGACCGAGAATTGTAAACGCCCACCGCTCACCCCTCCCTTTCGAAACATAAATGTACATTTAAGTAAGGTCTTTATACACCACTGAAAACATAGCTATGTATATTATATTGCATTTCTGTCAATAGATCCTCATAAATACTACACACTGAACATTTAACTACAATAACCATGTTTTTTTTTGGTTTTATTTGTGGTAAATCCATGATTCATTTTTGTAAGAATAGTATAAAATTGATGAATGAATGCGCGGTAACTGCCTTAAAGAAATTTAACTATGTTAGACATTTAATTAATCTTAAAGCTGCTGTCTGTAACTTTTTTTTTGTGTTCAAGATTTACAAAAATTATGTGTTGAATCCATTTTTCAAACTGTGTTTTTGTCTTACCCTGAATTATTAAGGTACACTTATAATAAGTGTTTATATTGGGACTATTTCAGACCGGTCTGGTAGGAACCACTGCGGAGGAGCACAGTCCTTGTGTGACTCGCCATAGACATAAACAGAGAAAATTAGCTCCGGCTGCAATGTTTTTCCGCAAAACGCATGCAGAATTTTGGCATAAACGTGTGAATTACATACATGGAAATGATTGTCAATGAAAAATGACACAGAATAATGACTAAATATTTAATATTAAATAAATATAATATTTAATATAATATAAATATTATATAATTATTAGATTGCCGAGTTAGATTGCTCCCCTCACTGGAACGTGTTCATATTATATTATTTGGGTCCGAACCGGGGGTGCGTTTGCGTCATCAAAGCAGCAGCTGTTGACGTCGAGAGAAGGTGGCAAAATGAATAGCGTTGTTCACCTAACTTTTATATTTTAGTTTTTGAACCGTTAGTTTTGTTACCAAAGCTTCAGTAGGTAATGGCACTTGCGTCTATCTGCCGCGAATGTACTGCAAATGCTCTAAAGAACGCTGACGACGAGCAGAAATGAGATTTACAGCTCTCTGCTTACAGTCAGTCACGCTCGTCAGGACTCGAGTGCGGTTCGCGGGTGCGCACCCGAGTTCGGAAGACAGCGTTCACGCTTGATGTGGTAATTTCACAGTAGGCATACACGCAGGTTCAAAGACTCGCTCTCGCTCCCTACAGTGCAATTCGGCTTGGTACATCCGTGCTAAAATATCAAGTTGAAAGTCATCATAGCTTGCGTAGTGTAGACCCAGCTCCCAACCCAACTTTGAGAATAGATTAACGGTGATATTTTTTTTATCGCCCGATAAGAGTCTCACATTAACGCAGCACGTTAACGCCGATAACGGCCCACCAGTAATAAAAATAAATATGTTAATTTTCGGCACTGACAACATGTGGTGAAATAGTGACGTATGTTTACGAGCATGGATTAAAATGTTGGATTGAAAACTACAAGTTTCCTTGAGTTTGGAAAATTCTGTAACATGGTAATCATCAGAATATCTCTTCTCCTGTCTCTGAAAATGTCTGGATTTTTAAATCATCCCTCGGATGCTCATTTTAAGAACCATTTAGTCAGCAAGGTGATAACAGCACATTGAAAATATACATAACCGGAAGAATCAATACTGCTTCGACGAGCACTTCCGATAATCAATTTGGATAATGGTCTATTGATGGTGCCTTATGGCTTGCTTGACACAAATGAAATTGCATTGACTGTCAGAGTGTTGTTATAACATTCTGCCGGTTTCTTGTTTTACATTGACGAGAATCAAGCAATAGAAATGATTTGGGTGAAACGTTGTCTCCCGTAATTGTGATTTCTGTTTAAACACAGATGGGGCTTCTTTCCTCAAAGCTCTTGTTTTTTTTAGATGTAAATCTAATCTTTGTCAGTGTTCTGTTATTTCTTCAACTGGTTTCTTAAATACAATAATGAAAATCTTAATATGCATGTAAATACGTAAATGTGTAAAAAGAAAATAGAAATAAACTACCACTATTAAAACCATTCCCAAAACGGAGTAAAACTAAACTGGAATGCATTAAAGCATTCTTTTCTCAGTGTCTGAAATGGTTCAATAAAGGATTTATTCTCTTTGAACCCCTCCTTTCCAAGAGCCCAATCGGCTCTGATTGGTCAGATGCCCCAGTCTTTTGTGTTAGAAACATCACACTCCTGACCGTATCTGAATTTCAGCTCCGGAGGCTTCCTCAGCGCTTGATACACAGTGATATGAACAGGAACAATGGCGTCAGTTTTACATAACCATTCAAGCCCACCTCGTCTTCCCGAACTGTCGACAACATGAACCGCACTCTTCCAGACCTCAGCTACAACTGTCCCGCCCCTTACATTATAAATAGACGCTGAAGCTGTGGCTGAAATCTGTCAGCTCTTTCACACATTTACTGTTTTCTATATGGTGAATGGCACATGGTGCACTATATAGGGGATAGCGATTCAGACGGTGTAAATATGCTTTCCATTGGGGCGAATGAGGTCTGGTTTCAAGTTTTCTGTCACATGAACCGCTGCAGACCGCGCGCACACAGCGCAGACACTGCACACGCTGCACACACAGCCTGCTCCGGTCCAGAGACATGATAGCACAGAGCGGAGCATATGCGCGAGTTGCCGCAGACCACAAAGCATATCTGACCCATTTAAATTCTGCACAGAATGCTATATTTTAAAGCGATATGAAGGAGATTATGAGGAGAAACGTTTAGAGATTAGGAAGAAACTGCAGCTTTACAGAACTCAGTGGCTCTGGCCGAGCTGTGATTACAAATGCAACGCTATTGGCTATTTAAAAAAGGGGGAGGGGCTGATCGATATGTCCCACCCTTTCTTCCTGTTTTGGTGGAAATTTTGTCAACACATTGAATAATGCTGGCCATTTCAAGGCACTTACTGGGCCTTTAAAAAAATGAAAGTGTAAAAGAATTACCTTGTACCACACCTTAAATTTAAAGGAACATTAAATGCACTTTCACACAGGCTATGAGTTTAGATATCCCAGATATGAGCAGGACATGTTACATTTGGGTTGAGAATTATGTTCGCATAATGGAATGGCAAATAAATGAATGGCTAATTCATGTGTCATCAGAGCAAGAGAGTGAGAAAGAAGTGTCTGGATGAAGAGAGGCAGTATGAGAGAGAGAGAGAGAGAGAGTTGAACGAGGGCAGATTCTATTATAGCATGTGCGCTAAAGAGCTCAGGATGTTTATCACCATCACGGAGAGCATCCTACACACAGCAGACAGTGAGAAGGAGAGGAGAGCAGGGGGATGAGAGAGAAAAGGAGATGTCACATTCCTATGGGCAGAAAAAAAGTGCATTCAGGCCTGTTAACTCTTTCCCGCTAGTATTTTTAAAAAAGTTGCCGGCCACCACCAGGGTTTTTCACAAAAATGTAATGTTGAATGAATATCTGAGCATGCAATATATCAAAAGAAAGAGCAGACCCTCTGCTTTTTTAACAAACAAAAAAATAGCTTCATGCATTCATTTTTTATCAATACTAAAATATGGGTAAGTTATATATAATGCATTAAAAAAAGCAAAGAAAATCACGTCTTTGTCAAAGACTACATCCAGATCAGATTCAGAGCGATGATCTGCAGCCATGGTACGGCCGCGAAGATCCGGGACTATTACGCAGGAATGAGAAAGTATTTCCTAGCCATATAGGTGTAGAAAATCGCAACTTTTCATTTTCAGTTGGTCTTAGCACACAATGTAACTGTAGAAGAGTCAAGTTTTATATAGGAAAAATATTGAAAGTGTCTTTAGTCATTTTTTTAATGACATGCTAATGGACTGATTTGAATCAATGATGTATGCTAAGCTATGCTAAAAGTGCTACCGCCAGATACAAAGATCAGCTGAATTGATTCAAAAACGGTAAAACTCAACTATTTAACTCTAGGGGACTTGGAAAATGAGCCTATTTTTTAAAAAGTGGAGTTTTCCTTTAAGACTTTATATTGGCTTAAAGAGAGACAGTGGAAGGTTGCCGCTTGCTCACCACACAATAGATTGCTTGTTTTTTGCGTCTTCCTTGCCTGTGTTTTGATCAGGAGATTCTGTACGTGTTTGGCAGGGAAGCGTTTTCCCACAAATAACGGAAAATTCCATGTTTGGCGGGGACAGAATTGCTTTTAAACACTATTTCTTAATGTAGCAAAGTTCGTTGATAATGGAAGAAGGACATGGGAACCGGCGAACGTTACTTTAATCAAATAAATACAAAACGAAAGTTACGCAGGCAGCCCTTCATGGACGACTGCCATGCACGCACATAATAAAACATAAACAAAGCATAACATAAAATCCCAGGCCTGGTCCTCTTTCGTCCTTCCCTGGTGTCGCTCGTCCTTATATGCCTCCGAGATCCCTCATGAGAGGACTCGAGACCTCATTCTCAATCACGCACCGGTCTTTTGGCCACCTCACCATCATAGGCTGTATAAAAATATGGACGTAGTGTCCGTGACGTCATCCATAGGATTCTGCAGAGCAGTTTTGAAGCGTAAAGTAGCGACGAGCTGGCCGTTGCCATCTTAGCAGCGCGTCATCAACCGTCAGGTGATGCTCATTCTCAATCACGCCCCGGTCTCGCTCGCTCCTCCCACATCTCTCGCGCGTCTACCTCGCAACACTTATCAAGCCCTTTGAGGTAATGTAGTTGTCTGAAAAACATAAAAAAAAATATTCAGTGGGGTAATGTCTAAGAATTCTACCGCACCGCCCTCAAAACACAAACTAATAATGTTTTATATGGTGAGACGGAAGAATAGATAAACTGACATGGTAGTGATAGGCAGGGTGGTCAACTAGCTGTGGTTTTGGTTTATTTTTCATACATTTTTCAAAATGTCCTGCTATATGTGTTTGTTTTTAAAGAAGAACCTCAGAAAAGCATATAATCTGGGCTGAGACAGACGGATAGATGCTCATAATGTTTGACAGCTTCATTATTTTTAGCAGAAGAGGTGTCCGCTCCCCTATTTCGTGCAAGTGTGTAAATGCTCCCTCTTGTCTTGGAGCTGTGAAGCTGCCTTGTTTTTGGTTCCGCCCGCTTGTCTTTTGAAGGTGGGCATTAGCATGATCTGGGTGCCAGGGCTGAGAGATAGAGCTGGCGACAGGGAAAAGATGCTTTGATTTGGGATTTGCATATTAATGGCCTTAACACAGGAACAGGAAGTTTGAGGCGAGCGTAGGGAGGGAAATTCTTTTCAGGGGCACATACAACCTGCTGTGGCATGTATAGGAATCTCTGCTGGTTCATCGCCAGCTATGTTTTAATCTCAGACATAAAGGGATGCCCTGCTACAGTGACCATTTAATTCGTAGTGAGGGTAAGAGTCAATTAAAGCCAGAACACAAGAGAAAGACGCTGTCTTTTCTCCTCCACTGACTGGACTGATTCATTCACTCTCTCCAATGGATGAGAAGTCATTAGATGCTGAACAGAGGAGTGATTCATCTGTGCTCACTCTCTGTTGGCAAATAGCTCTAAAGTGATGTATGCCAGCAGAAAAAGGTTGTATAAATGTTGTATAAAAATCCCTGATTTTTGTAGTTATGGCTCAGTATTTAATCAGGTGCCTCTGAGTGGCCATGAAACCATAGTGGATTCGCTATATACATGGTGGAATTTGCGAGCAGAAATACTGAAAGCTTCTGAATCTTTTATTTTTAATATTTAAAAATGTTTGTGCGCTTCTGCGCGTCCCTGTGTGTGTATTAAGCAGAGTGTATGCGCGTTGTGCACCCACCTATAGGCGTATATTACTGACGTGGCCTTTAAATAACACAAAAAATACTGCACAAAAAGACTTTAGACCGTTCGTTTTCAGTTGCCTCAAAACACACCTCGTTTTCAGACCAGCACGCCAATGGGCGAACAGATGGACGTGAGTGCATTTGCTATTTAAACAACATAGTGCTGGACGTGAAAATGATAACTGTGTCGTGCTGAAACTTGCCAAAAACACTTATTGCGCCGGGTGTATGATAGGGCTCTAAATGTGTATTTCTTCAATTTGTATTCCATACACATTTAGGTGTTTTTCCATACAACGAAAGTTGATCTGCAGAGGTTTTGTTTTTATGCCACTGGTGAAAGTTTCGTACAGGTTTTGAAAAACATGAAGGTGAATAAATGATAATTGAATTTTCTTTCTTTTTTGTCAAACTATCTCTTTAAGAGCTTAGAGAATCATTTTTCTTTTAACAGGCGAATAAATATGTATTTGATGGTTTGTTACTGATTTGTTTTTGTGGTATTATTCAGAGTAAAATATATATGACTCTGTGTTTTTCTCAGTGTGTATCAGCTCTGGTTCAGCCGCTCGGTGTGTGTGCAGAATACCTCAACTCCAGCCTGGTGCAGGTGAGTGTTTCCAGGACTGATCTGTTCTCCATTTGTTACACGGAGCCCTGGAATACTTGATTCTGATAGATGGATGGATGGATGGATAAGATAGAGACAGACAGACAGACAGACAGACAGACAGACAGACAGACAGACAGACAGACAGACAGACAGACAGACAGATAGATAGATAGATAGATAGATAGATAGATAGATAGATAGATAGGACTGTGTGTCAGTGTGTATCAGCTCTGGTTCAGGGTGTGTGTGCAGAATACCTCAACTCCAGCCTGGTGCAGGTGAGTGTTTCAGGACTGATCTGTTCTCCATTTGTTACACGGAGCCCTGGAATACTTGATTCTGATAGATAGATGGATGGATGGATGGATGGATGGATGGATAAGATACAGACAGATAGATAGATAGATAGATAGATAGATAGATAGATAGATAGATAGATAGATAGATAGATAGATAGATAGATAGATAGATAGATAGATAGATAGATAGATAGATAGATAGATAGATAGATAGATAGATAGATAGATAGATAGATAGATAGATAGATAGATAGATAGATAGAAAAAGTCTTTATATAGTCAGATTTACCTTGTATTAATGATGTTTTGAAAAAGATATTTCATCAAAAAGAATACATTTGAATGAACATGTTTTTGAACAATGGTTACCAGAGAAATTTCAAGGACACTGTCATGTGACCTTTACCTTAAAGTGTTGTTGTATTTTGTAGCCCATGCTGGACCCAGTCATCCATAAGATGATAACATACGTGCAGAACCTGGAGGAGAAAGACCTGAAAGACAAGGTGAGGAACCTGCAGGCTTTATTCACTGTGTGGTGTGCAGCAGTGTGAGATTTTCACAGCTTTAAAGCTGAATTTTTTGTTTTAACGTTAAATATATTTTATGGGTTGTTCTCCCCAAACCCCCCCTAAAATGAACTGTTGTGGCTCAATTACACTATCAAAATAGTTAGTAACACAGTAACATTGACCTGACCAATGACAGATGGGCAAGTGCTTGGGAAACCTGTTTGAAAACAATTGTGTTGTTGTGAATAATGATTGTAAAAAGTTTAATGTTGCTCATTGAACTGTTTTGTTTAACTGTCCATTTTAAATTACTGTAATGGTCGATTTTGACTCTCCCTTGTTGTTTCTCTCTTTTTATGTACGTCTCTTTCTCTCTAAAGCGTTTGGTGAGTATTCCAGAGCTCTTGTCGGCTATTAAGCTGCTCTGCATGCGTTTCCAGCGGGAGCTGGTGAACGTCGTGGATGACCTTCGTCTGGACATCCTCCTCCGAATGCTCAAGACACCCCACTTCAGTGCCAAGATGAACTCCCTGAAAGAGGTTCAAATTTCTTTCTGCATATTAGTGCTTAAAGTTCACGCCTGAGTTCTTCCCTCATGTTGATGGCTCTTTGCTCTGATAGGTCACGAAACTCATTGAGGAAAGCACAATATCCAAGACTGTGAAGAACGCCATTGACACAGACCGACTCCTGGATTGGCTTGTAGAAAACTCAGTCCTGTCAATAGCTTTAGAAGGTAAGGAGTTCCCTGATCCAGTTTAACATGTTAACAGTTAATCTCATGTCAAACCCATATCAGGCCTGTTAATCTTCTCCGGTTTCTTGATGTTTTACCACACAGGGGAAATAATAAAGAAAACAGTTTTGTGATCAAATTTACTCAGGGTTATTATCATTGTCTAAAATTAAACCCATAAATAATTGTTATTTTAAATAAAATAAACGTTTACTGAAATAAAATATTTAAAAGTACTAAAACCAATAAATACAAATTAATAAATGTAATATAGACTTATTTAAAAAAGCAAACACTCATAAACATGACAAAACACAACAAAACTTTAAAATGAAAGTGAAAATAAAAAATATTGCAAAAAAACATAATCAATTGGTATTTTAATGACACTAAAATAACGCTGAATTAAGTCTACAATGTAGACATAATTTACATTTTCCAAGCTTCCCACATTTATATATTTATGCTTATTTGATATCCAGTAATTTGTCTGAGATTTAGTCACTTATTTGATATGCAATAGTCAATCAAATTAACATATTAATGTCTTAAGGGTACAGCCTGTTTAAAAAGAAGTGTCAAAAGGAATGTAAAAAACTACTACTGTATATAATGCTACAAAAGCATACAATCCAGTCCCTTAAATATGGCTCTATGACGTGCCTTGTGTATGTGGACGCTCAGATTTTCACACTGAGCGAATCCTCTATGTGCTAAAGTGTTCAGAAGCCAGAATCTCAAACTGTTGCTTTGTGTCTGAAGTCTTTTCACCTCACCCACTCATTTGTGTCATCATCTCTTTATTCAATTGTCTTTATTTAACACCGCCTCATTGTCTTTTCTCTCTTTGTTCTGTTTGCATATCTCGTGGCACTTTCTTTCTATCCCCTCACTTTCTCTTTTGCTCGTCTCTTTCACTTTAATGCCTTTATTTGGTTTAACTTTCTCTTTCCATTCTTCCTTTCATGTTCTCTTTTTCTTTACTTTCATTTTTCTATACCTCTTTGACAACTTTCTCTTTCACTTGTGCTCTCTCCCTGATTCTCTTTCTCTTATTGTTCTAAATGTCCTCAGCATGTTTATTTTTTGTGGAATGACATAAACCATCTGTTAGTTTGTTTTTATGTATAAGGAATGTATGATGTTTTTGATGCATTTAATTTTCATTTAAAAGGATTTTTTTTCTTTTTAAAGCTTGAAAGTTGTTTTCTCTCTTTCTCTCTATGTGCTGTAGGAAACATTGACCAGGCCCAGTACTGTGACAGAATAAAGGGAATCATTGAGCTGTTGGGCAGTAAGCTCTCATTAGATGAACTCTCCAAAATATGGAAAATACAGGTAAGCTTTTACAAATATTCATTTTTGAATATTTGAATAATCAACATATTTTTGATTAAGATACAAATGAATGGAGAGCATTTCAGTTGGTGGCCATCTGGATTCCCATTGATTTTCAGGATGGAAATTAAGCTGTGAACAATCTTGAGATTAATTCATAACACAATGACTTCATCATTAGTTTAACTTGATGTACTAAGTGCAGTTACTAATACTATTAAATGTTTATTTCTTAGAAATGCACGTGACAGTAAAGTACTGAGCTTGAGTTGAGATGCAGATAAAATTAACTTTTATTAACAATTAAATGTTTCCCTATAAAAATAGGTTTTTGCATGTTAATGTTCTATTCTTATTAAATGTACCATACATACATGTTCTTATACAGTATCATACTGAACTGACTGACGGCTTCAGTGATTATAAAAGGAGCTCTGTCAAAGTTTGTTTTTCATTACACTATGTGACTTCCTACTTAATACTTTAGTACAAAAAAAGTACCAAACTTTGACAAATGTATTTCTTGGTATTGGAAATGGCTAATAATCCAGAGTTCACACTGCAGAATAATATTTTATCCCAGATTTTGACTGCCGACAAGTTTTGCGAAATCGCCGACAAATGCCCAAAATCATTGGCAGATCGGTGCTTGTTCACGAGAGTGACAATCACACAGTGTGAATGAGCGAAAACTTAATCAGAGAGAATCTGAGAGAAAATATCTGGACCTGTGTGCTATTCAAACTCCTGCTGTGTGAAACGTGTTCTTACTGAAAATTACTTCGGCAATGACCTACAGCCAATGAGAGAGCAAGATACAGGGCAACGGGAGGTCCTGGGAGGAGTTATAGACCAGAATATCTGTATTTTAATACATGTATTTACAATTATATTAAACAGAAATAAAGCACAGACCAGCCACAACAGCAGCACATTGCAAAATTATTTATTTAAATGCCTCCAACTCTCTTTGCAGAACACAATCGCATCCAACAATTTCCTCCTCCATAATCTTCTTTTTCTTTTTCTCCTTTTCGCTGCAAATCAGTGCACAGCAAATTGGATTGCAAGCTTTCTTCAGTCTATATTTTAGCATGGTATTCTGATTATGCATCTGGCGATTATATTCATTTTGAAATTCTGAATCTATTTTGTGCACGTGAGATTAGTAAATGATCACATTTAGTCTAGTTTAGTTACCATCATGTTTACACACAACACCTCTGTATTTTCCTCAACATTTGGACAAGAGAGCTGTCAGTCAATAAATGTGAAAAAGTAACTCAGATATTTTGTTGCAAATTTGAAAAATAATGTGTTACTTTACTAGTTACTTGAAGAAGTAATCTGATTACGTTACTCAAGTTACTTGTAATGAGTTACTGCCAACACGGCCCCAGATAGTCAGTGTGAGTGTGAAAAGAGCAGTGATCCGATGAGTGTGAACTTGGTATAAGCCTATGTCGCCATCTATTGATTATAGTGGTCATATAATATCTTTTTATTTTTAAATAAGTGTTTGTTTGCCACCAAGTGTTAGTTTTCTTACATCTTGAAACTTTTTTTCCATTTTACAAATGGGGACAATTTTTTAAGGATGAACAAATAATGTTTTTAGCATTTCAATTGGATCATTTAATAAGCTTTGAAGTGCTGGAAAAAGTGTAATGCAGTTGAATATTGATATTGCACCGTTATTAATACTGCAGCAAATTCAAACACTTTCTCACTGGAGTTTAGTTTGCTACTTGATGATTCTCATTTGCAAGAGAAATGGCAGGTCTTATCAGTTGGGCAATATGGTGGTGAGCACTATTGCTCTTACAAAATGACCTTAACCATTTGTCGCTGTCTTGGAGCCCTGCTAAAACTTTAACAAATTCAAATTATTATTGCTACTTGATGATTCTCATTTGCAAGAGAAATGGCAGGTCTTATCAGTTGGGCAATATGGTGGTGGCTCTAGTGCGACCTCTTACAAAATGACCTTTTAACCATTTGGTCGCTGTCTTGGAGCCCTGCTAAAACTTTAACAAATTCAAATTATTAATAGAATCTACTAGTACATCAATTGATACTAAGGGGCTGTTTACATGGCACAAAAAAAAGGACAATGGCTCACCTCTCAAAATGCTGTCACGGTGTAAATGAAGGCCCCTAAAATAACACTGGTCTCAAGATCACTTAATATTTTTAAAATATTAAAAGTTATCAAAACAAAGTTATCTTAAGTTATCACAAGAAAACAGGGAAAAAATAATAATGTACTTCTTGCATGGTTTGTCTGCCTAAATACATAGTATATAGAATTATATTTTATTTAAATTTAGTATATTGCTTTATTATAAAATTGCTTTCAAAATGATGTTTATGTAGTCTGGTTTTATGAGCAAAAAGTTGATGTGTCTTATTTTGTGTACAGGCTGGTCAGTCCTCCACTGTGATTGAGAACATCCACACCATCATCGCCGCTGCTGCCGTCAAGTTCAACTTTGATCAGCTCAGCCACCTCTTCGTCCTCATACAGAAGGTCTTTTCCATCTTCCTTTGGACTCTTTCATCTTTGCGAACTGTGTTTTTAACTTCACCTTGTGCGTTTTCAGAGCTGGGAGGTGGAGAGTGATCGCGTAAGACAGAAACTCCTGAGTCTGATTGGACGGATCGGCAGGGAGGCTCGCTCCGAGGCAACCACAGGAAAGGTGCGTCGTCAGAATGAACCTGCATGTGTATTTCTGTCCCTCACCTGAAAGTTAGGCTTTGAACCTGCCTAGCTGTTAATAAGATAGAATGCGGAAATGTGAAAGGCAGTGATTGATGTAGCATTGTTGATGCTAGTGAAAGTTTCTTATTATTGCACCATGTAAAGTTATTTTCTGTATTTAACCTTTTTTATGAAATTAATACTTTTATAAATACTGTTACAAATGAATGCTGTTTTTATATTAATCAAAGAAAAAAATTACCATGGTTTCCACAAAAATATTAAGCACGACAACTGTTTTCAACATTGGTAATGATAAGAAATGTTTTTGTGCACAAAATTGGCATAATAGAATGATTTCTAAAGGATCATGTGACTCTGAATACTAGAGAGTAATGATGCAGATATTCAACTTTGCATCATTTTAAATTGCACTTACATAGAAAACAGTTATTTTAAATGGTAATAATATTTCACAATCTCACAGAATTTTTTATCAAAAAATTGCTGCCTTGGCGAACATAAGAGACTTCGGAGCATGACAAAAAATAAACAGTATCTTTGTTAGGTGGGCGATATGACCAACATATTATATCACTATATGAGTAATTTTATATATTTAACAATATGTTTCACAATATAGTTATTTTTGCTTTTAAATAAGGTTTTTATCATATCTAAATGTTTGATACAATTGAAATCTCATAATTTTTATCACCATTTTCAATATCTTCAAGAAATACTACATAAAATGTATAAATTAATCAAATGTATAACAATCAATGCATAGTTTTTACTGTGTAAATTAAACTCACATTTATACTTATTAAAGTTAAATAAGTGATTCGGTCAAGAGCAGTGAGAAAATTTCTTTGTTGTTTGATTAACATTAATAATGACAGCTGGTAATTTGCATGCTGTCACTTTAAGAGCTACTGCACGGATCCAATATATTTTTAACGTTCATTTAAGACAAATGACTGTTTACTTGCTAATACATGGTCACTTTGACACATGGGTATGTGTATTTAACCGTTGAGAAACTGCATATAGCGAAATGAGTTGCTTTCCCTGCTAATTGTGCTTCAGTTGTTTAAAATCGCCTTGTTTTTAAACTGCACTGCTTAAAAACGCATACAAACGTTAAGCTTTGTGACCGTGCAGCACAGCAACGTAACATGAGCGTAACCGTGATAGAGATGATAGTCCAAAATCTCTACCGGTTGACATTTCCACCAGTTAGTCTACCGCCCAGCCCTAATCTGTGTGTTTTTTGTGGCTTGTATGTCAGGTGTTGGAGGTATTATGGGAGTTGGCACATCTCCCCACCTTACCTACCAGTCTAGTGCAGCAGGCCCTGGAAGAACACCTGACCATCCTCAGCGATGCATACGCCGTCAAAGAAACCGTCAAGAGGAACTACATCATCAAATGCATCGAGGACATCAAGAAGGTGAGCTGAGACAATAAATCTTACATTTCCAATAATGGCCCGGACTCTTAATCTTCGGTGTTTCAGTTTATCAACTAATAGGAATCTGATGAATTTTTTATGATGCGACTGCTACATTGTTATTTTGTCTTTCTGTCATGATGGAAACTCACTGTCTGGCTTGCTTCTGGTGGTCTGAATTTGAGTGAGAGTCTCTCACTATCACACAAATCTCCTGTACTCCTCCATCTGCTTTGTGCTACTTTCTGAAAATCCATTTTCAGAAGGTTATGTAGCGTAAACACAAAATAAACACAAACGCAATGACACACATTTTTGAGCTTCCTGGCTTCTCTTTCAGGCTAGAATCTGTGCAGTGGGCTATTTTAAGAGCTGATCCTGGGAGGATAAAGGTGTTGTTCTGTCTCTAGTGCTAGATGTATATTTTTGGCACTGTAGTTTCAGCTTGCCTCATCTCACCCCAAACGCACGCACACACACACACACACACACACACACACACACACACACACACACACACACACACACAGGCATTCACTTTGCTCAATCTTTGCGCTTCAGCCTCTGGTGTGATTTGGGTGTAGCGTCTGCCGCATAAACACTTTAGTGGCACTCACTGAATACAACTGAAGTTTATCTCTTTAGATGCAAATACAGGAGGATTCAAAGTCTCCCAGCGAGTCACAGGTCTCTTTTCTTACTGGCTCCTGGGGCAAGAAGAAACCGAGCTCATTGGCTAAAGTAAGAGAAGACCCACCCCTTTGGTTTAACACTGACCAATCATAACTCATCCTGAATCTCACATGAACAGAATTGTATTTACAAACTGATGATTGCCACTTGATTCATGGGGAAGTACTATAAAGATATGTGTGATTTTACAAAGGGCACCTCTAGGGGTTTGATCTTCAAATCCAAATATTAACTAATGACTTGTTGTCTATTGGCTTCAATCTGTTGTTGGACGATTTGAAACGTTTGGAAATCAGAGACTCTAACCAAAGCCTGGGGTAATAGAGGGGTCAATGACGTGATGCTAATTTGTTTGTTCCTTTCATTAATTAATTAAATAAAGAAGTCATTCACATGTGTAATAATGTTTCTTAATAAATTAAAAAACAAGAAATTATATCATAGAGAAGACCCCTGCAAAACCTCATGACTCTGTCAATAAGTCTCTTAAAATATCTGATAATTTGACCATTTTATGACAATATGTTAGTTTAGGATGTAAAATGTCATGTGGTGTGACTATTCATGATTGAATCATTAATGAAAAAAAATACTTTTTTAAAAATACCAGAAAAATATTTGGGGGTGTTCTATAGTCTCATCCCTTCATTTGTGTGTCTGTTGTAGATGACCTTATTGTTGTTTTTCCAATTCATTTCCTATAACAGGTCAGATTGACCCGAAGAGAGGATTAAAGGGATAGTTCACCCAAAAATAAAAAAATATTTCATGATTTACTCACCCTCAAGCCATTTTAGGTGTATGAAATTCTTCTTTCAGACAACTACAATCGGAATTATATAAAAAAAAATTCCTGGTTAATCCAAGCTTTATAGTGGCAGTAAATGGGAGCCCGAAATTTGAAGCCCAAAAAAATGCATCCATCCATTATAAAAGTAACCCTCCGGGGGGTTAATAAAGGCCTTCTAAAGTGAGGCCGTCTGGTGGAAGCTAGATATTTTACTTTATAATGTGTTAAATATGGATGTTTACTAAAACACATTGATTCACGCTTTAGAAGGCATTTTTATAATTTAAAAAAAAGCCTTAAAAGCCTTTTGGAGTACTTTTATAATGAATGGATCCACTTTTTTTGCCATTTACTACCATTTATAATACTTGGATTAGCCAGGACATTTTTTTTATATTTTAATATAACTCGGATGGCTTGAGGGTGAGTAAATCATGGGGTTATTTTCATTTTTGGGTGAACTATCACTTTAAGTATTTTTTTTTACAACCATAAAAACAACTAGAAGAATCTGGTCAAATTTTGTGTGCACTCCAATTTCAAGTGCGGTAAAATTAGGCAAAGTCTTGTACCACTCTTGTACTGTAATTTGTTTCGGGTCAAAATGACCCAAGGAGAGGTTAAAAAAACCTTTATTTTATTATATTATTACTTGATGGTTAAACCACATAACATTTTAGAGTTGTTAAATTGAAAATTATAAAAAGGTTTTATTAAACCATATGAAAGTACATACTTAAACGTCATTGACCCCGTTGGAGATTGCTGTATTCAATGAATGCACCATGTGTGTTATGTGTGTTCATATCTATGTATTTGTGCTTGTATTGTAGTCATCTCAGCAGACTAACCCTCAGACAGTGTGGGTGGTTCCTGCCTTGCGGCAACTTCACGAGATTACCCGGTCTTTTATCAAACAGACCTACCAGAAACAAGACAAGGTAGGTGCAGACAGCATCCAGACGGACCTGCCGCACGTAAACAATATATATATATATGTATGTATGTGCAAAAAAAAAAAAGTTATATATATATATATATATATATATATATATATATAATTTTTTATTTATTTTTTGTTGCTTGAAATGGCTTTGCATTTATACTTTGTGTCATCTTCTCTATCAGAGTATAATCCAAGACCTGAAGAAGAACTTTGAGATAGTGAAGCTGATCACAGGCTCTCTGGTGTCATGTCATCGCTTGGCCGTGTCCGTCGCTGGATCCAACGGTCTTTCTGGGTCCACACTGGTCGATGGGCGGTACACCTACCAGGAGGTAAGCTGCCACATGTCCATTTTCTTTTAGTCATACTGAGAACTTGATGTTTATATTACAGCTCGATTGAGATTTTGGCTAAAATTATTATTAAGGTAGGAATACAGTGCAAATCAGAATGTTTTTTTTTTTTTTTAAGGGGTACTTCAGCGCTGGGAAGATGAATCTATATTTAAACTGGGTCATTTATGTAGTAGAAATGTGTAATTATTTTTGAAATTGGTGCCTTCTAGACTGAGAAAAGACAGAAAATGTATGTTTGTCTCATGGGGATAAAAGACAACAACTCCCAGAATGCACTTGCTTCGCTGTATTCATTTCTTGAGATGGTCTGATGGACTTTAGGCATGGCTACTGGATTACTGGATCACTTGCCCACTGCGTTCATTTTAATAAAATCAGTTCAGTTAGAGACACTGCAATTAAAAACAGAACTTGTCTGTTCAATATAATGTGAGTGAGCCGATTGGCTTTCACGGCACAAACGCAGCAGGAGTCGGATTACATTCATAACATGAGCTGAGGTAATCGTGGGATTCGCGGCAGCACCTGCATTCACAGCGCGTGTTCAGTCTGGGGCATTTTCAGTTCATGTCTTTGGAAGCTTAACTTTCATAGGAATTAATTTTAAAAGTTGAAACACTCAATTAGCTCTCCACCGCTCCGTTTACATGAATCTCCGCAGCTCCCCGAGCCGAGTGCTGTGAGTGCGATGTTAAAAACATGTGGAAATAGCGCCTCCTGCTGGGTGTAGTCTTTAGCCTCTGGACAAAAAATCCTCCAATGACGCAAAATGAGGATATTTGCGTCATCTGAGGATTTTTTCTAGAAATAAAATATATAATTCTCTCGTTTCAGGGGGATATGAGGGGGAAAAGTAAGATAATTTGAATATACTCCCGGGTTTCTACTAATACAAAGCTGAAGTAACCCTTTGAGTGCTATGGACCATTACATTTTTGATACAATACTGTTCAAAAGTGTTTGTTTTTTGTTTAGTTTTTTTAAATAATTGAATACTTTTATTCAGCAAGGATGCATTAAATTGATCAAAAGTGTCAGTTTAGATTTTCTATTTATCAAAGAATCCTTAAAAGGTTCATAACACACAGAGTTTCTGCCAGTCTCATGTTAATATTGAGTACCTATAGAGTAGTACTGCATCCTTCATATTTCAGAAGAGTCTTTAGTTTTTATCATATTTATAAAAGACAGATACGCTGTACCGATTCTTTCTGAAAACAGCCGAGCTCGTGCAGGCGTGCAGTGGCGGAGCTAAAGAGTCAGAAGCGCACACACACACAAAATACAACATGGTATTATCCCTGGATAACTTTCGATTCACTATGTGTTCGTGTTGTTAACATTATATGCCAACAAAACAGACATTTGATGCAGTTTCACTCGCTGCCTGCGGTTTGGACTCGTGACCGGAAACAAACAAACTCACTATATTTTTCCCTCACAACCAAAAACACACTTCTTTAGTGACATTGTTGATTTCGTGGTCTAAAAACAAATGACAGCGCTGCCGACAGCTCCTGTAATCCAAACGAAGCTCGTTGATGGGCACGCTCTCGCTCTGGTTGATGTGCGCATGCTCTCATCCAGGAGAAGTGCCCATACGAGCAATTCCACCCTTTATGAAGTCATACAGGGCCATACTCAAAAAACAAAACAGAAACTTATTCAAATCCTGAAGGAGTGTATTTGGCACAGGAATACTCCGTCATACGTCCAACTCATTTTTATTTATTTTTTTGTCCATGTTTAGCATGAGAATCAAACTCTTTAACAGTGTAAATAAGTCAGAATGCAATAAAAAGCCCCCCTTTAAAAACGTATCACAGTTTCCACAAAACCATTAATCAACATTAATAATCAACCTATTAAAATGATGTACATAATAGATAAAATAATTAAAAAGGTATATAATATAAAACATTTTGAATCAAATTAAAATAAACCGTAAAATAAATCTCTTCTTTCAGACCGAATGTGTTTTTCCATTCTTATACGCTACATTAATTCTTATTCTATGTAAGCGCGGATGTGTTTGAGAGATGATGTCAGGCTATATGCTGGTGTCATTATTCTATGACATTATTTTCCAAAAATGCAGCTTAAGTTAAAAAAGGTTCAACTTTTAAGCAACATATCTAGACCTTGCATAGCATACGTGCCAATTACCCAAATGACCAAAAAGTATTGCATAACGGCTACCTGTGTGTTAGCTGGGAAGGAGTTGCGTACAGGTATGATGTTTATTCTATTCATCAAAATCAGTGTCCATATGTTTTATTAACAGTTCATCAGTGTTGTGAATTTACCATGGTAACTAGTTTCTGTAACCTTAATCCAAAATATTCTATATTTGTAATATATATATATATATATATATATATATATATATATATATATATATATATATATATATATATATATATATATATAGGTGGCTCATACCATCTTATATTTAATAGCCTAACCTTATGATACTGTTTATTCGTAAGTGTTAGTGAAATTCTTACAATAAATGTGTATGTTAAGTAAAGTGGGATTTTGTGTGTGTTAAATATTTTACCTTGATTCAAATTCCTACTAATTTTGGTCACAGCTTTATGAACATGGGAAAATTTGGGTCCCATGGCCAAACCAGTTGGGGACTACTGGTCTGCAACATATTACATCAGGGTTTATTACAAAAAGAGGATCAACTTCTCGTTTCTAGTTAAAAGGAATACAGTGTAAAGAGTCTAGTAATTTCCTCTGGTTCACAGATGAGTAATATTGTTATTTGGCCGAAGAATTAGCACAGAACAAAAATATATTTGCAGACTACAGAGGTAACTCATGTTATGCCTCATATTTAAAAAGAATCCAGAAGAGAAGTGTTGTTTTTGACTGCCTGATGTTATCATTTATTTTATTTTTTTCCCACATATTTTCAGTATTTGGAGGCTCACTTGAAGTTCCTCGCGTTCTTCCTGCAAGAGGCCAGTCTGTACCTGGTCTGGAATAGAGCCAAAGAGATCTGGGAATGCTTAGTGTCCGGCATGGATGTGTGCGAGATGGATCGAGAGGTGTGGTCCTGTTGGTCTTATTGTTTAGTTGGCTGCTTGTTTTTGGGTGCTTTGGTTTGGGTTGGTTTTTGTTTTCAATTGTAATCATGCCATTTATACAACTCCTATGTGTGTGCCTGAAAAGAAAAACGACAAGAGCCACAAATGCTTTAGGTTGAAGGCAAAATGCCATTGTTTTAAGTAACACATTTATTTAAACATTAAAGTGTATTCAATGGCTTTTCAGTTCTGTAGTGTATAAATAAGTTGCTTTATAACAAGCTTTGTAGTAGTTTTGATGATGTTGGTCTCCTTGCTGTAGATGTGTTTCGAATGGTTCACTAAAGGACAGCATGATCTAGAGAGCGACGTTCAACAGCAGCTCTTTAAAGAGAAGATCCTCAAGCTGGAGCCTTATGAGATCACTATGAATGGTGAGAGTTCAACCACAAAGTTCTCACCAATTCCACTTAAAACCACAGTAATTCCACATTAGGTATAGCACCTTGAGGTATAGCATCCTGTACATCTGCAGGAAACCACTGTATTTATGTGCTAAATTTACCCTCCTTGGCACCATAGGGTGGAGTGGTACTATGAGTATGTAAGTTTCCTGTGGGTTTCATCAATGTCTTACAGGGTTTAACCTCTTCAAGACCTTCTTTGAGAATGTAAACCTCAGTGACCACCGTCTCAAACGGCAGGGAACACAACTGGTATGAGATTCCTGCTAGTTCCCAGTAAAATTGATGGGAAAATCCAGCATTAAAGTCTGTATATGATTCATTCTCTCAGTGTGTGGAGCGATTGGATCTGGCTGGGATGGACTTCATCTGGAGAATCGCAATGGAATCTCCTGACGAGGACATCGCAAATGAAGCCATACAGCTCATCATTACCTACAGCTACATAAACCTCAACCCCAAAATGAAGAAGGTCAGCAGTCAAACCCTGATTTGTTGATCTTGCCTCCAGTGCACAAGTTTCTCCATAATTTTCTGTTAATAACCCTTTTCTTTGTGTATTTGTTACAGGACTCAGTATCTCTACATAAGAAATTCATTGCTGACTGCTATAAGAGATTGGAGGTGAGTATTACAGTGTGAAATGACACTCTCCCCCTCCCTTGTGATGATAATTGTGATAAAACTCATCCTTACATCACACACAGGCTGCTAGCTCCGCGCTGGGCGGCCCGACCCTCACACATGCTGTTACCCGGGCAACCAAGATGCTGACAGCCACTGCTATGCCAACAGTCGCCACATCAGTGCAATCTCCATCTAGGTATGACTAGTTTTTAAGCTAGTCGAGCAGCTTTCAGATCAGATGATGAGATCCAGCTGATGGTTGCGTTTTCATTGTCTTAAAAAAATAAAGCACTTTTACATTTTTATTCATTTAAGATTCCAGAGCAAAAAGAGGCGAATAGTACCAAAGCTGGAGCAGAGGGATTTACTTGTAAAATAATTAACTAATATCAGTATTGTAGTCATTTATAACAGGAATTATAGTAATAAACAAATATATTTAAAAACACAAGGGAATGTTTGAGTCTGTTCAGATGAAAAAAATATGTCTGGTAGAATAACAAACATTTGCAAAATCGCAATGTGTCTTTTTGTTTTCTTTTTAATTGTATGTTATTATATTGTTTGTTTTGTTCATATCCAACATTTACCTTGTCATTTAGTCGCATCAGACTTGGTGCAACATTAAGTCTTAACTGATCTGAAACTTGTTCTGACATCATTTGATATCAAGATTAATATTGAAATTTAACCCATTGGAATTCATAATCATCTGTCCTCAGGTCCAGTAAACTGGTGATCATTGAGAGACTTCTGTTATTGGCAGAGCGCTATGTTATCACAATAGAGGTGAGTACACGCACACACACACACCTACACACACTCAGGAACATATACACTCATGTTACACACTGCTTTATGCATATGAGTGCAAAACTTTATTAGCTAAAGTACATCCTGTATTGTGCATCCTATTAGAATTGCTTAAAGGGTTAGTTTTAATCCCCCCCAAGTTCCAAACTCGTAAAGACCGACGTTCATCTTCGGAACACAAATTAACATATTTTTTATGAAATCCGCAAGCTTGCATACCCCCTCTATAGACCGCAACGTCATTGCAACTTTCAAGGGCCAGAAAGGTAGTAAAGACATCATTCAAATAGTCCATGTGACTCTAGTGGTTCAACCTTAATGTTATGAAGCAATGAGATTTTTGTGCGCAAAAAACAAAAATAACGACTTTATTCAACAATCTCTTCTCATCTGTGTCATTTTCCTACACTGTTGACGCTGTGAATACAGTACAGCGCTTCCAAGTTCTAAGGGACTATTTTAACGATGACCTTTCTGGACGTTTCTGTGGTTCAGAAACCTCTCTGATCTCATCAAAAATATCTTAATTTGTGTTCCGGAGATGACCGAAGGTCTTATGGGTTTGGAACGACATGAGGGTGAGGAATTAATGACAGAATTTTCCTTTTCGGATGAAACCAACCCTTTAAGTTCATCCTGTATTGTACCTTCTATGAGTGTTGTTTTAATATTTATCTCAAATGACTAAGTTTATCTTTGTTTAAAAACCCCGGTCAGTCTCCGCAAAGAAACCAGCAAGCTGTAAAAGTCAGACGTAATATCACTGCTAATTAATTCTCTTAATGTGTTATAGTTGTCAGACTTGCAGCTGTTGAACGATAGTTGACTGAAATATACACCGTCTCCTCGTCTCCAGCTGTTCTGTTCCACTCTGAAATCTGGCATTTAGTCTGTCACATCATTTAGCAGATTCTGGAATAATCATCCCAGGACACCGCGAAAGTGATCCGATATGGCGTTGATTCCTGTGTGTTTACAGAAAGAGAGGCAGACATTTTGACACCCGTTCAGTCTAACAGATGCTAATTGGTCGGTTATTGACAGACATTTGGCGCAGGAAGTGCTTTTGGACTTTAGCGTTTTGTCTAATATGTGAATTTGAGTAGTTTGTGTAATATAAGGCTTAGTAGCTTTTTTTCTGGCATTCATTAACCCATTCAATGAAATGCTTATTCATGGAAAACTGATTTCAAATGGCAGATTTATTGCTGTAAGATATGCAAGGGCCCTATAACATCATCTAATGTTACATTTACCTCAGCAAAGTGATCCAATAGCTTTTATCTTATTCTTAATAATATATTTTATATATTATAATAATATATGCATTATATTTTATTTGTTATGTATATCTTAATTATTTTATCTACACTATCGTTAAAATGTTTGGGGTCAAATTTTATATATAATTTTTTTTTAGTTCCTTATGCTTACTAAGGGTGCATTTATTTAATAAAAAAAACTAATATTGTGAAATATTATAATTTAAAATAACTGTTTTCTATTTTAGTATATTTCAAATGTAATTTATTCTTGTGACGTCAAAGTGAAACTCCAGTCTTCAGTGTCACATGATCCTTCAGAAATCATTCTAAAATGCTATTTTTGGTGTTTCAATTTTTTTTAAATTATTATCAGTGTTGAAAAAAGTTGTACTGCTTTATGTTTTTGTGGAAACCATGATATTTTTTTTTTTTCAGAATTCTTTGATTAATACAAAGTTCAAAAGATTTGTGTTTATTGGAAATAGACAATTATACATGTCTTTGTCACTTTTGATCAACTTATTTAATGCTTCCTTGTTGACCAAAATTGTTAATGTCTTTAAAAAAGAAAAAAGGTCTCACTGACCCTAAACTTTTGAACCGCGGTGTATCTGTGTGAATAAATCTTCAGCGAATGATGTCTAAAAAAATTCTTTAGAGGCCATTTTATCAAGTTTTATGGCATTCAGCATTTCAATTATAATACATCCCCACTGTTTTGAATTGTGAAAATGTGTTTCTGGGTCAGCGACTCATAATGGACCACTGAATCTGTTTCAGGACCTGTATTCTGTTCCTCGAACGATTCTACCTCATGGAGCGTCTTTCCACGGCCATCCGGTTACACTTCACATCACTTACGAATCTACCAAAGACACATTCACCTTGGAGGTAACGCCACACGCACACATTTCCTTGAGACAAAACCCCTTTCCTTCTGGCACCCTCAACACAGATTCACACACTTATGGCAGATTGTGAGCAGGGTTGATATAAATGCTAGACAAACATTCTCCCTATTTGGAGAATAGATGAACATTGATAAATGGCAGGTGGACGTTCGGCTTGAGATTCCAAATGTGATATTCACAAACATAACGGTCTGTTATGTGTGACCATTCACTCTGTAGACTCAACTGTCAGTTGATTTACCTTATTTGAAAGGATGAATCAAAATGGCCCTATTGTGTTTGTGTACATGTGAATGTGTGCAGGCCCACAGCAACGAGACTATAGGCAGCATCAGATGGAAGATAGCGGAGCAGCTCAGCTGCCCGGTGGACAATGTGCAGATATTTGCCAATGACAGCATGGTGAGTCAAACACTTAACTGTGAGCCGTCGCAGTCATACCCGAGCGGTGCACAGGTGCCAAACACTCCTACAGCACAGGCCAGCGCTGTTTGAGACTGCGGCAGCTATTATGACCGCATGTGGAGCCTTTGTTCTCGGACTAGTTATTGAGAGTTAACATTGTATATTCATATTGGTTATTGTTGCTATTTTAGTAGTATTTATATATTATTATTGTTTTATTAAAGTACCCCTATTGTGCCATTTTAAAGGTTCTCTTACAACAGGTTAACATGCACCTAAGATCAAAAAACACTTACATTTTCTCATAATATACATCACAGCATCGCCTCTTTTCTCACAGTGTCTGAAATGGTCTAAAGGATTTTTTAACCCCTCCTTTCCGACAGCCTAATCTGCTCTGATTGGTCAGATGGCTCAGTCTTTTATAATTGGTCTACCACTTACAGCACGTGTTGGAAATTAAACACTCATTACCATATCTGAATTTCAGCTCCAGAGGCTTCTTCAGCGCTTGATCCACAGTGATACGAACAGTAACGACAGTGTGCGTTTTACCGTATCAATTTGAGGCCGAGTCCTCATCCTTCTGAAGTGCATGCAAAGTGAAAACGGTGTCTTCTCGACATGTCGACAACACGAACCGAACTGTTCCAGGCCTCAGCTCCAACTACAGTGCTTGAGGGTCAAAGATGTTTTTCACGGCAGTCAATGAAGACCATAGGTGTGCTTTATGCAAATTTGTTAGGTTCGAGCAGGAAGTAAGACTGAAATTACAGACGACTCGTTTCAGGAAGTGCAGAATCAGATCCATTTCTTTTGGAACTTTAAAACTTTGCAGATCTTTTACATTCACAAACCGCTATATTATACACTACATGAAAGGTAATATCCAAAACAGCATAATAGGGGCACTTTAATATTGTGAATCTTTTAGTTTTATATTTTCAGTTGCCATTTTAATTTTAGTTTAAAATGTGTCATGTGATTTTGTAGTTTTTATTACTAAAAAAATATTTCTTAGTAGTAATAGTTTTAATTAACAATAACACTATTGGCCAATAAATTGAAATAATCAAGATTTGACTAAGAGGTCTAAGGGCCTGTACACATGGTCACTTCATGTGTTTTTACTGATCGGACAGCTATCTGATTTGTTCAAATTCCATTTACACCTGGCCACATAAATGTGTCTCCGCAAAACGGATATAAATCCGATCTTCAATTTTAAACGGAGTTCACATCAACAAAAGCAACAGATATGAGCTGCATTTTATTTATCATCAGCTAATTTCAAGATCAAAGACTGCAATAGGAGAGAGAGCTCCATCAGCACTGGTAAGATCATTCAGTCACTACTTTTAATGAAGATGATTGTGTGTTGAGCGTCTGCGACACTTTCAGTTTCATTTGCGGCAGTTTGCACGTCGACTTGCTGAAGAGCTGTGGCGATGCGTGTTGCAGTAGTGCTAACATATCTGACTATAACATGTCATATAGCCAATAACATGTAAAAGTTTTACATGGGGTTTTAACAAGGTTCTAGGTTCGCCTGGAATGCGTCTCAGACCACCTCCCGAAGTGGTTTGAGTGAGCGGATTGAAATTCGTCTCGAAAGCGTTTCGGAGGGCATTTACACCTGGTCTTTTCACGATCGGATAGCTATCTCATCTGAGAAAACACATGAAGTGACCAGGTGTAAACAGGCCCTAAACTTCAGAGTGCTCATTTTTTGGTTTTCTAATAGTGAATTATTTGGCAACACTTTACAATAAGGTTCCATTTGTTAATATTAGGTAACTTCATTAGGTAACATTAATGACAGAGTACCTTAATTTCAACATTTACTAATATATATTTAATGGCCCTGAGCTAACATGAACTAACACTGAACAGTTGTATTTTTCAGAGCTCCAGACTGCGAACAACTAAATTTCGTTTGAGGTCGCACTGGTGCCACCACCATGTTGGCCAACTGATTAGAGCTGCTGTTTTTGTTGCAAATGAGACGAAAGCAGAACGTAACTGCACTTCTTGCTTGAGGACCGTTTATCAGCTCGGACCAATAATAGCTCAGAACAGGTTTACTCAAGAGCCGATCTCGATCACGCGATACTGTTGCTGCACAGCGCTGAGAGATCCAGTGAGAAAGTGTTTGAATTAACTGCAGAATCAACAACGTCGCTGCAATATCTAGTGAGAAGCAGAACAGTTTTCTCTGATAAACCATAGATATCACAACAAATATCGCTGACGTGGAAACCAGGAGAAACATTCTGCCATGAACATGAAAGTTAAAGAAGCTGTTTCAGTCCACAAATCACCAACATGCACCATGGATTTAATGTAGTAACGCTAACCGTAAGCATGGTATTGTGACAGAAATAGTCTAATGTTTTTACATTATTCGTCTCAGGATTCGTACAACCTTTTGAGGGTGAAATTCAAGTGCTTCACACTCTATCACTTCAAAGCACTAAATATTATTCTATTTAAAGGCGCAGTGTGTAATATTTATGAAAATCTATTGACAGAAATGCATTATAATATACATAACTATGTTTTCAGTGGTGTATAAAGACCTTACATAATGAACCGTTATATTTTTATTACCTTAGAATGAGCCATTTCTATTTACATGCACCGCGGGTCCCCTTACAGTGAAATCGCCTTTTCACGCCGCCATGTTTCTACAGTAGCCCTAAACGGACAAACTGCTCTACAGAGCGCTAGATAAAGGGAGGGGTGATCGATGAGCGGATGCAATTCGCAACCTCATTATTAGATGCCACTAAAATTTACACACTACACTTTTAAATGTTGTTTTTTATTGATGACCAAAAATGAAAAATATATTTCAATATTTCCCTATAGAAAATAGGTTTTTATAAAACTAAGGTTGATCTGCATCTCAACTCAAGCTCAGTGCTTTGCTATTTCTTGCATTTCCAAGAAATAGATCTGTATATTATTAGTTACTCTACTTATTAATGCAAAATAATAGTAATTTTATGATTAAATTACCTTTAATGATTAAAAATCCACATCAGGCATACCAAATCTGTAGAACTTTGTGGCACTGGTGCTACTGCTCTCAAATGTTATTCTGGAGTCCTGATTTTATTAACTTATTGTAAATTGTTTATGAACTTATTGTAAAGTTTTACCATTTTTTTATAGAGAGTTCATTTTGAGCAAATAAAAATAAATCTAAAATAGATTGTGGAACACAGAATGAGAATAATTAAAACCAAAAATGTATGCAGCTCTTTCGGTTTAATGAAAGTTTTTAGCAAACAAGCTCTTCGTATGAACTAATTTGTGTGTAGTAAGTAGTCATACTAAGTCGTCTTGTTAAATGTGCATTCCAGCTGACGATGAATCGTGACCAGAAGCTGTTGAATCAGCTGGGTTTCTCTGATGAGCAGAGTCTGACAGTGAAGAGTTCAGGGACAGGCACGCCATCAGGCAGTTCAGCGGACAGCTCTGCCTCGGCCAGCTCCAGCAGCAGCGGGGTCTTCAACTCAGCGTACGCTCTGGAGCAGGTACATACACACACTGATCTGACTTATCAACATTTCTGGTACTTATTTAAAGTGCACTCTAATGGTGCAAGTACGCACTTGTTTCAAGTATATGCAAAATTGTGTGCTTGGTAAGATGTATTAAGTTTTTGAAAGAAGTCACTGCAAAAAATGCTTTTCTTACTTAATATTGTTGTCTTGTCTCCAGTCCAAATATCTAAAAACTAGACAAGTACAATGACATTAGATATTATGTCTTGTTTTCTGGGAGAAAAATTAAATCTAATTTAAGTAAGTTTATGCTAATTAAGAAATAAGATAATTTTTCTGGCAGATACTTTTGTTTGTTTTAATCAAAAACTTACTTAATTTTTCAGTAAACAACCCATAATATCTTGTCATTTTTCTTAAAATTCTAGTAAATGCATCTTGATTTAGGAATGTTTAGACTTTTGAATTGGAAACGAGGCATATCACTTTTTTGCAGTGATATGCTCACAAAGGCTACATTTATTTGATAAAAAAAAGTAAAAACAGTAATATTGTGGCATATTTTACAATTTAAAATAACTGTTTTCTATTTTTTATATATATAATTTATTCCTGTAATGGCAAAGCAGATTTTTTCAACATCTTTCCTCGTGTCACATGATCCTTCAGAAATCATTCTAATATGCTGATTTGATGCTCATTTATTATTATTATCAATGTTGAAAACTGTTGTGCTGCTTAGCATTTTTGTGGAGACATAATACATTTTTTCTGGATTATTTTTTTAATTGAATAGAAATGTATTTGAAATAGAATTTTTTTGTAACATTATGCATTGATGTGATTGGTGTTATGTTTGATCAATGTAATATGTCCTTGCTGTATTATATTGAGTAATTTAGCTTTCTTTCCCAAAAAAAATTAAAAATCATACTCGTGATTGCAGGAGAAATCTCTTCCTGGTGTGGTCATGGCGTTGGTGTGTAATGTCTTCGAGATGCTTTATCAACTTGCCAACTTGGAGGAACCCAGGTAAACAACCCACAATGACTGCTAGTTATCCTGTTATTTATTTGAAGTAGTTCAGTAGGCATAGTTCACCCAACAATGTAAATTCTGTAATTGATTTCTCAGCCTTATGTTGTTCCAAACGAGCTGTTTTTCTTAAAAGGTTCATAACACACACAGTTTCTGCCAATCTCATGTTAATCTTGAGTACCTATAGAGTAGTGTTGCTTCATATCTCCGAAAAGTCTTTAGTTTGATCATATTTATAAAAGACTCTTTCCCGAAAACAGCCGAACCCGTGAAGGCGTGCAGTGAGCGGAGCTAAAAACTCAAAAGCACACACATCATTGCATTATCCCTGGATAACTTGCACGCGATTGCCAACAAAACACAGACATTTTATGCAGTTTCACTTAGGGCCGGGCGATATGCCCAAAAAGTGATCTCGATAAAAGAATGCTCGTATCAGTCGATATCGATAATCGATTTGCGATAAATGTCAAATATTTCTTTCTTTCAAATTTAAAGTCAGGTTTTTGCTCCCAAGTGAAAGTTGTAGAAACCAGTTAATTGAGGTTTTAAGCTACTCTTTTTTGTCAGAATATATTTTCACTTTTTTGAATTCCTTACCCTTTTCCAGTCATTTTTCCTTAAATTAAATATCTTTAATAGAAAAAAATATGTATTTGTTTCTTCATGTGCTAACGGGTGATATTGTTTCTAGTCATGAAACGGGTTTGTGTTGCCTGATATATCTTCGGCACAGTGCAGGCTGCAGTATTAATAATATTACGTTTTGTCTTAGAAATGCACATTTGACAGTGAGTTGACAGTAGTAGTAGCTTGAGTTAGGAGGATACAGATATAAATGTATGGTCATTAACAAAAACATGGACATCTGTAAAAATTCTAACAACCTCATTTCTATATGGTAAAATTTTGATATTCTGAGTTCATATATCAGGTCTTCCATATTATCATACATTTAGATCATGATGATAACCACAATTAAAACCATGCATATAGCTCTTCACTACCATGTTCAAATGTATATATATATGGTTTATATGGTATTTGTATGAAAAACAGTAGCCTAAAAACATTTAGTAGCCTATAAATGCAAAAATTCTATAGCTAAATAAAAAATACTATAAAATACTATACTAAAAATACTATAATAATATTCCATTACTCCTTTAATACAGGTCTGCATTAATAATATAATACAATTCTATATGAATATCCTACATTTCAGCCACAGATGGTGCCGTTAGGATCACCACAGTAAATCCATGGTAAATGCAGATTTGTAGATGGAAATTCCTTCTGACTCTATCATTGCGCACAGTGTTTAGTGTTTGTCAGCGCTGTTTTGTCTGGCTTTAAAGTAGTTTAAATCACAAATAAATAAATCATAAATTGTTTTTGGCTGAATTCCCGCGCTTCTCACTGGATCTCACAGCGCTGTTCAGTGACCGAGACGATCAAAGTAAACGGATCTGCTCGTGAGCTCGAGCTGCGCTGCCTTTTGGACTTTGACCCGAGCGGATAAATATAGTCTGTGTGGCGCGGTTCAAATCACTAACTGAATTCGTCCAACCTTTTTTCGACAACTTCGTCATCTTCGCAAGGTTAGTTTCACTTTCATGTTCTGCTTTCAACGGTCGTCACTGTTTCCACTCATTTTGTCCTTCTTGTCTAGAGTTTTCCTTGCCAGTAGAGCTTGTACTTTAACGTGCAAGCTAAAAGCTGCTGGCTGTTGTTGCGTTTATTTCTGTCGTTTGATTGGTTGTTACATTAATCCATATCAAGTAAAAATGTCCAGAGCTTATCATCGTTATCGAAATGAATTTTATCGCGATTCGATATGATTTGGTTTATCGGCCCAGCCCTAGTTTCACTCATTGCTTGTGATTCCGACTCATGACCGGGAACAAACAACACACTTGAGGAACTCTCCGGAAAATCTAACCGCATCCACTGTTTCCTTAATGCTGGATTATTTGGGAAGCTGAAAAAGGATATCTTTCCCTCACAACCAAAAACATCCTTCTTTAGTGACTGTTGATTTCGTGGTCTAAATGACAGCGCTGCCAACCGTTCCCGTAACCCGAACGAATCACGCTGATGGGTGCACGCTCTCATCCGGAAGACGTGACCATACAAGGAATTCTACCCTTTTTGACGTAATAAATGGCCATACTTGAAAAAACTTTCCGAAACTTGTTCAAATACTGAAGGAATGTATTTGGAACAGAGATACTCCGTCATACGTCCAACTAGTTTTTTTTTAGGGCCATGTTTAGCATGAGAATCCAACTCTTTAACAGTGTAAATAAGTCGGAATGCATGAAATGGCATTAGACCCACCCTTTAAATCTTTTAATGGTTGATTTCCCTTCACAGCGGAATCGTTTCGCTTTGCTTACTATATTGTATTTTGTGTTTTCAGTTGACTTGTAATGACTGTGTGGCCATCTTGTTCCTATCCAGAATAACTTTGCGTGTGAGGAAGTTGTTGCTGCTTATCCCGACTGACCCAGAAGTGCAGGACGCCCTTGATAACTTTGTGCCAAAAGAGTCCAGCGTCTGGAGTCACCAGGTACCTGAACGCCTCTCCTTGACTTCTCTTTGAACTAGTACTGAACTTATGTTTATTTTGTTCTTAAAAATCTATTGGTCTAACAAACTAATCCTTAAATGTTTTATTAAACCAAAAGTATTGTAGACAAATATATGCTACCATTCAAAAGTTTAGGGTCGGTATGATCTCTTATGTTCATCAAGCATTTATTTGATCAAAAATACAGTAAAACAGTGATGTTGTGAAATATTTTTACAAATATAAAAAAGAAAACAGCTATTTGATAATCTTTTAGAATGTAACTTATTCGTGTGATGGCCAAAGCTGAATTTTCAGCATCATTACTCCAGTCTTCAGTGTCACATGATCCTTCCGAAATCATTCTAATTTGTGGATTTATGGCTCAACATTTCTTATGCTGCTTGTCATTTTTGTGGAAGCCATGATGCTTGATTTACTGTCACTTTTGTTCAATTTAATGTGCCCTTGCTGATTATAATTTCTTTTTAAAAAATCGCATTGACCCCAAACTTTGATGGTGTGCAGCTTTGATTTGTTTAACATTTTGTGCTCAATACATAATATGATTAAAATTGTGGAAATTATTAGTTAACTATTATTCTCAGATGTGAAAAATCTTAATAGTAAAAAATGAGTAGGTGTGACTGGTAGTTTAGGTGAAATAGATTCAGATGTGATCACTGGCTGGATGACTCAGCATTTTGAGAGCTGTGACAGTGTTTTGTTTTTAGCAGGACGCACACAGTGCAGAAGACAGTGCCCTCTAGCAGACCTAGTAAATACCTTCTCTCTCTGTCTCATCAGAAAACTCTGTTTACACTGGGGTCTGGTTCTCAGGCCTCGAAGTCTCCATCTCTGTCCAGTAAACAGCAGCACCAGCAGAGTGCATCATCTATCCTGGAGTCTCTGTTTCGTTCTTCTGCTCCGGGCATGTCTACATTCAGAGTTCTCTATAACCTGGAGGTTTGTCATGCATCTCTCATGTTGAAGTTATAATATTCCAATGTCATGTGCAGAGACAATATGTAAGCCATTCATAGGCTGACTACCCTAAACAGTGTAAAGAATGTCTTCACTTTTTTTGGTTTTTCTTAACTTCTGGATCAATCAATGTCATACACCAATCAGGCATAACATTACGACAGGTTAAGTGAATAACACTGATTATCTCTTCATCACGGCACCTGTTAGTGGGTGGAATATATTAGGCAGCAAGTGAACATTTTGTTCAAAGCAGGAAAAATGAGCTAGCGTAAGGATTTGAGCGAGTTTGACAAGGGCCAAATTGTGATGGCTAGACGACTGGGTCAGGGCATCTTCAAAACTGCTGCTGCAGTGGTCAGTATCTATCAAAAGTGGTTCAAGGAAAGAACAGTAGTGAACCGGCGACAGGGTCATGGGTGGCCAAGGCTCATTGATGCACGTGGGGAGCGAAGGCTGGCCTGTGTGGTCTGATCAAACAGACGAGCTACTGTAGCTCAAAACTGCTCAAGATGTTAATGCTGGTTCTGGTAGAAAGATGTCAGAATGCAGTTTGTTGCGTTATGGGGCTGCATAGCCACAGACTAGTCAGGTATTTTTTGTTTATTACTAGCAAATAAAAACCAAAGCTTGTGTATTAAAAATCCCACATTTTGTACAAACCATACAGAAAATTGTTTAAAAATAAAGAAACACTCTCTCACTTACTCACTCACCTCCATCCATTCTCCTAGGTGTTGAGCTCCAAGCTGATGCCCACATCTGATGATGAAATGGCGAAGACCAGTGTCAAATCTTTCTGTGAGAACTTCCTCAAAGCAGGAGGTCTCAGGTAGATGTCTGCTTTTTATCCACTTTTCCTCTGCATGTGGGTAATTATGCTGTCTTAATGTGTCTGTATATTTGAATCATGAATTATCTCAGCGGTGCATTGTCTGTCTGTCTGTCTGTCTCAGTCTGGTGGTTAACGTCATGCAGAGAGACTCCATCCCCTCTGAGGTGGACTACGAGACCAGACAGGGAGTCTATTCCATCTGCCTGCAGCTGGCCAGGTGCAGTCTCATTTAGCAGTCTGGTTGTCTTCTCTTTCCTATTTCTCTATTTAGTTTGTACTTTTCTCTTTTTCTCTCTCTTTGGGAACGCCACTCCACATGTTAGGCAGCATAATAATATTTTTCAAAAACGCTTGTATTCTTTCAAGGTAATTTTTGACATGGATGTTTGAGAACCTTTAACAAGTGCGCAGATATTTCTATCGCTTATCGAGAGAAATAGCACAAACCATTGACAAGTATGAAACTATCTAGTGTGCATGTGTCAGGTACCTGTGTACACGCACGCTAACGTACTTTGAAAGACTATGCATTCGGCTGTATGCATATACTGTTCACGTCCAAATTGCAGTATACATTTGGCTTTGGCGTTCAGTGAACTTGCTTTTTGTGTCCCCCTGTAGGTTTCTGCTGGTAGGGCAGGCAATGCCTAGTATCCTCGATGAGGAGTTGAGCAAGGACGGTCTTGACACTCTGTCATCTCGGCCGTTCCGTAACGCTGGGCGGCAGAGCGGCCGGCAGCTCTCCGTCTGTGGAACTCCGGAAAAATCCTCCTACAGGCAGGTGTCCATGTCTGACAGGTCCTCCATCAGAGTAGAAGAAATAATCCCGGCTGCCCGTGTTGCCATACAGGTGCGTGAGAGCATCCAGTGATCTCTGTGTTTTCAAAAATATTTATTTTCCGCACCCTATATGACTCAACTGGTTTGTTGTTTCAGACAATGGAGGTGGGAGACTTCACATCCACAGTGGCATGTTTCATGAGACTCACTTGGGCGGCAGCCGCAGGCCGTCTGGACCTAGTTGGCAACAGCCAGCCAATCAGAGAGACGACCAACTCGCTTCTCCCTCTAGGCGTACGCAGCAGGGTCAGCAGCACAGGTCAGACTCTGATCGCTACTCCACTACTGGTTGGAATTTTGGATTAATCAAGATGTTTTTGAAAAAAGTTTCTTCTCCTATTCTCCAAACATACAGTAAAAGAGTCATTTTGTGAAATATTATTACAATTAAGATAACGGTTTTCTGATTTATTGGCGTGATGGCAAAGCTGAATTTTCAGCAGCATTACTCCAAACTTTAGTGTCACATGATCCTTCAGAAATCATTAAATGCTGATTTGGTACTCAGTTTTTTTTTTATTGATTATTATTATAAAAATTATTATTATTATTAAAATGTTTTATTATTTATTTTTTTATTATTATTAGAATAATATTATTATTATTGTATTATTATCAGGACCCACACATATTTCCCCATTGCATTATATTACATTATATTCAACATTATATATAGTCGTTTAATGTAGTAATGTCACTGAAACTCCGTGAACTTTCATTTCTTCTGTACGCTCTCACGCAAGCATTTGAACATCCAAGTTTAACGTTACTATGCGCATTGTTGTAAATCAGTTCATCATATAAATCAATCGTGTCTCTTCCGAAGATTTGGATTTGGATTAGACCACTCAATTGAGTATTTTTACGACATTTTTGGGATCTTTTACATTTTAGAGGAATAGACTTTAAATGGAAGGACAGAAATCTGTCAGGTTTCATGAATTATATCTTCATTTGTGCTTGGAAGTTGAATGAAAATCTAATAGGTTTGAAACGACATGAGGGTGATTATATGATGTCGGAATTTACTTTAAGGAGTGAATTATACCTTATAAATACAGTAAGCTGAGCCTTAGGGTGTACTCACACTATGCACAGTTGCCTTGTACCGTGCCCGAGTGCGATTGTTCCCCCTCCCCACTCCCCCGCTGGCCTCCACTCACTTTGCACTTAACTAACCGGCCCTGAGCACTCTTACGTCATTCACGATGCAACTTTTTGTTTTGAAAAAGACAGAAAGAAAAGCGTTTTCGCTAATAGACTGCCTAATAGATTGATCATTTATGCCACGACATGATTTTCACAATAGTGATTTTCACGTAAGCTATTATTACAGAGGCAGCTGACTTTGATGGAGGAATTTGCAGCTTTACTCAAAAACTACAATTCATGTTCATCAATAAGGTGAGAACCAGGGCCTTTATAAACCTAGGTATACTTGATTAAATTGAAAACTGTATCCAAATAGTAAAGTTTGGTGTTTGCTGTCATAACAGAGCATAGTAGCGCACAGCTGTTCGGTGCTCCGGCACGGTTAGCGCTCACACTGCATGCGAACCCCACTCGAGCCCGACTGAACCACGCTCTGGCCAACCTCTTCCAAGTGGGCCAGGGCCGGCCAAACGAACCTTGCCCGGGCACAGAACGGAGCACTCACATTTGTAAAACGAGCCAGGCTTTGGGGGTCAAACGCGCTCTCATACGGTTTAGAGCACCTAGTGTGAGTACACCCTTAGATAAAGCTGACTATATAGCGATATATCAATGTATCGTTACACCCATAGAAATAATATTTCACAAGATTACTGTATTTTGTTCAAATAAAAGCATCCTTGTTAAGCATAAGAGACTTTTCAAAAGTGTAATTATCTTTTGACCGGCAGTGTATACGTCTGTCTATCCGTCTTTGCATCTCTCTCTTTCTCATTGTTCTTGCATGTGTGTGTGTTACAGGAAGCAACTGCAGCTCTGGCAGTGAGGGAGAGATCACCACATTACAAGCTGGGATATGCGTCAAACAGCTGTGCGTGTCCATCAAAGACACTATTATCGCACGAGAAGCGCTCTCTTTACTTGTCACATGCCTTCAGCTACGCTCCCAACAGCTATGTAAGAAAAAAAACACGCTCATATGCGAAAGAAAATTCAGCAAAAATGTAAACGCTTATGGAGTCGCTTTTTTTCTTGTTCTTTTTCAAGGTTCATTTTACAATCTGCTTTCTGTGAATGATTTCATCATTGATATTCTGCTGGGCTCGTCCAGTGGAGAGGTCAGTGCCTGCGTTGTATTCCTGACCAAATGTCTTATTAAGTATGACTTGACTTCAGAGTCCAGATGTCCAACGTCTCATCCTTTCACAGATCCGACGTGTGGCGTGTGATCAGCTGTACACTCTCAGTCAGTCAGACACATCTGCCTACCCTGATCTCCAGAAGCCCAACCTCTTCCTGCTGAAGGTGGTTCTGACAGCCCAACTCCCTCTTTGGTCCCCTACCAGCATCATGAGGGGTGTTAACCAAAGGTCAGACCTAAACAAAATAGCTGAAATTAAATAATCAAGCAAGGATTGTTACTGTAACAGGCTCACAAAATAAAGATGATGTCGTGTAAACTTCGTAAAGCTGTGGCGCTAAAATGATGATGATGTTTTTAGGTTGCTTTCACAATGCACAGAGTATTTTGACCTGAGGTGCCAACTACTGGATGACCTGACCAGTGAGTGTCTTCCTTATTTTCAATAAAAATATATAATATATTTCCACAAATAAAGATATTTTGCTCTCCGGTAATTGTTCACATAATATTTGATTACAATACATATTGTTAAGTGTAGTAAAAACTATTTGTCATTAATTAATTTAATTAGTAAAGATGTGGGAGGAAGCTAAATGTTTTTGGTAGTGAGTCTCATTTTTACATTGCAATTTTATATTACAATAAATGTAACATTTGTAATGTATTCATGAAATTGTGACACTCTTTGTGCAGCACGGGGGAAAACAAAGAAACTGATTCCATTTTCTAGTTGTTTGTATTTATCAGTCTCACTCTTCAACCCTGTTATTGTTAGAAAATGCAGACAAATATTTATTTACTGTTTAATCTATGGAAAATGTAATCCTATCATCATCTTAATTAAACCTGCTAGTCGTTGTTTTGATGAATAGAACGTTTAAAGGGATAGTTCACACAAAAATTTAAATTAGCCCATGATTTACTCACCCTCAAGCCATCCAAGATGTATATGACATTCTTCTTTCTGATGAATACAAACGGAGTTATATCAAAACATGTCCTGGCTTTATAATGGCAGTGAATGGCAGCCCAAAAAGTGCATCCATCCATTATAAAAATGCTCCATATGGCTCCGGGGAGTTAAAAAACGCCTTCTGAAGCAAATTGTTGGGTTTGCGCAAGAAAAAAATCCATATTTAACACAATATAAAGTAAAATATCTAGCTTTCACCAGACTGCCTTTGTTTTCAACTCACGGAAAGAGCGTAACTGGCGTCGGACACAGTGCAAGCGGTTTGAACCGCGAGAGGCGTTACACGGAAGGTGGTCCGTCGGAAACTAGATATTTTAATTTATAAATTTTTAAATATGGATATTTTTAACGTTATTAACCCCCGGAGCCGTGTGGATTACTTTTATAATGGGTGGATGCACATCTGCCATTCACTGCCATTAAAATGATTTGAAGAGCCAGGACATTTTTTAAAAATACATCAGATTGTATTCGTCTGAAAGAAGAATGTCATATGCCCCTTGGATGGCTTGAGGGCGAGTAAATTATGGGATTATTTTCATTTTTGGGTGAACTATTCCTTAAACATACAGCATTTATTTGGAATAGAAATCTTATGAAACAAAGTCTTTACTGTCAATTTTAAACAATTTAATGCATCTATCACACACAAATATAATTTAAAAAATGTCATATAAAATACATCGAAAATGTTAAAAAGCTCATTAAATACATTTATTTTGGCCTACTGAAATGATCAATATTTTCTGAATGTTAAACCATTTGCTCAACCCCGTTTTGTTCATTTTACTGTATGTGGAAAGTTTCAAATCTTACTTTCAGCTGGTGTCCTTTGCTTTAGTTCTACTTAAGGAATGTAATAATTTTTTCCTTTGGAAAAGCTCAGCCCTGTGTGTTTCATGTTCTCAGCATCAGAAATGGAGCAGCTTCAGATTGGCCCAGCGGCCATGCTGGAGGATGAGATCAGCTGGCTTGATAATTTCGAGCCCACTTGGACCACCGAGCTGGAGACCAGCGAGGCCGACAACATCCTGCTGGCCGGACACCTGCGCCTCATTAAAACCCTGCTGTCCCTCTGCGGCAGTGAGAAAGAGCAGTTTGGTCAGTCAATTTTTTCAGATGAATATGACAGCATGATGGGATGCATATGGAGATTCGGATGTGGATTAGAATGATTTTTCTGGTTAATGTGCTGCAGGTCCTTCTCTGATCCAGCAGCTGTTGGATGACTTCCTGTTCAGAGCGTCTCGAATCATCCTGAACAGTGACAGCTCATCTAGCACTATAGCGTCTATCCACGACTTTCACCCAAAGTAAGATGAAATGCATTGCATACATTCACACACATTGACATGTAAGTTGCTAAAATTGCCTTGTGTGTCTCAGGTGCAGTACGGTCAGCAGTCGTCTGGCGGCGTACGAGGTGCTGGTCATGTTGGCTGACAGCTCTCTAACTAACCTGCAACTCATCACTAAAGAACTCCTGTCCATGCACCATCAGTCTGACCCTTCCCTCACCAAAGAATTTGACGTGAGTTTCCCTCATCAGCCCTACTGCCCTCCTGTCTTTTGATGAATTTTGCAACACAGACCCTGTTATTGAACTGAATTGAATAAATATTATATGGAAGCTTGTTTCCACCGTATAACAAAGTAAAAAAGGTAATTGTGGCTTTTTATCTCACAATTGACTTAATTTATCGCAATTGGAAGTTCATATCTCACAATTCTGAGTTTATATCTAAAAGTCAGATTCGCAAGAGAAGTCAGAATTGTGAATATATAATTCTAACTTTTATTTCTCATAATTCTGACTTTATTTCTAGCAAATTCTGACTTTCTAGCAATTCTGACAATTTCTCGCAATTCTGACGAATCTCCAGATTTCCAATTCTGATTGTCTATATATATACATGTGTGTGTGTGTGTGTGTGTGTGTGTGTGTGTGTGTGTGTGTGTGTGTGTATATATATGTATATTTCAATTCTGACTATATATCGCAATTTTGAGTTTGTAGTTCTGACTTTTTCTCACAAATATGAGTTTATAACTCGCAATTCTGACTTTATATTTTGCAATTCTGACTATATCTCACAGTTCTGAGTTTATAATTGTGACTTTATTTCTCGCAATTGACTTTATAACTCACAATTCTGACTTTATTTCAGAAGTGTGAGTTTATATCTTTCCAGAAATTATGGAATTGCGGGGGGAAAGTCAGATAATTCATAATTAGCTTTTTTATTTTTTTTATTCCATTGCAGAAACAAGCTTCCATAGCATTGAACTGACTCGAGCTAACTAACAACACTATTGTCTTCTGGTTTTGGCTAATTAAACTCTTTTCATAATGATCTTCACACAATTATTGAACTGAGCTGAATATTGACACTATTGTCTACAGCATTACAGTTTGAATTAGTCTTGTATTTTATGACATTTTAATCATGTTATTTTTCTTACAACAGATGTACTTGAATTCATTTCTGTCGTTGTGTGTTGTCAGTATCTTCCTCCCGTAGACAGTCGCTCTGTGTCTGGGTTTGTGGGGCTGAAGAACGGTGGTGCGACATGCTATATGAATGCAGTGTTCCAGCAGCTCTACATGCAGCCTGGTTTGCCTGAGGTAAACTCTATAATCACTTGTGTACGGTTAGCACGGTTTCTCTCCACTAGGTGACGCCCTAACCTAAAAGTAGTTGGAGTGAACTGGACAGTGTTCAGAGCTGTCTGACTGACCCAGTATTTTGGTTATTAAACAAAGGATGATTTGTATGTGTCGTTATAGTTTGTTTTGTTAAAGTTCTTCGTATTTTTTTTGACAAATGCTTCTTTTTGGTGTACTTTAAAAAATATATATAATTATTTGACATTAGCGCCCCAAGTTGTTCCCTCTGTTTATGATGACACATACACTATTATGAACTGCATCATACTCTAAATAATACTGTCAAACTTTTTGTTTGTCGAATTTTCAGCCTCACTGCGTAGAACAGGGAATCCTTCAATACTGATCAGTAGTCAAACTTGACAAATGAATTAAATCAGACCAGCTTTTTTATCCAATTCAATTTATTTTTCTTTCTTAATATTCCAGACGTTTATAGTTTCAGTTTGGTTTTCATTCTTTAATTCTTTTACAATCTCCCAACATCCTATTCATCTAAGAATCCTGCCATCTTAAACAACAGAACGGTTTTCAGCATTGATTTTTGAGCAGCAAGTCAGCATATTAGAATGATTTCTGATGGATCATGTGACTAAAAACTGGAGTAATGATGCTGAAAATTCTTCTTTGCCATCACATGAATAAGTTACATTTTAAAATATATTCAAATAGAAATCTTCATAATAGGTTTTGGTAAGAATATTAACCTTTATGTGTGTGTTGTAGTCTGTCTTGTCAATTGAAGATGATGCTGAAAACCCAGAGGAGAGTGTGTTCTGTCAGGTTCAGTCTCTGTTTGGTCACCTGATGGAGAGCAAACTGCAGTACTACGTACCTGAGAACTTCTGGAAGGTAAAATCCACCTTTATGATGTGTCTGGGACTATCCACATGCACACAGGGTTTAATTTGAGTGATTTTAGTACTTTAAACTATACATATACAGTACTTTAGTTAATGTTTTTCTTCTTTTAGTTTTAGTTAATGATAATAACCCTGTTCTGGTCATCAGAATTAAGAATTAAGTATTTGATCATTCTCCTCACATGGTTATTCTCTTGATGTAGATCTTTAAGATGTGGAATAAGGAATTATATGTGCGAGAACAGCAGGACGCCTATGAGTTCTTCACCAGTCTGGTGGATCAGCTGGATGAACATCTAAAGGTACAGCTCACCTGAAGTCCCCTGAATACTTCAGTGTGCACGCACAGTCTGAAGTGTGTTTGTAATTCTCCTCATGTCACCCTTATAGAAAATTGGTCGAGAGCAGATCTTCAAGAACACATTCCAGGGCATTTTCTCCGATCAGAAGATATGCAAAGACTGCCCACACAGGTGAGCCTTAAAGAAACAGCTCACCCTAAGATTTCTGGCATTGTTTGTTCATTTCAAACGCACAATCTGTTATTTTTTCCTAGTAGTCTTCTTAATAACAGTGGCTTGAGTTCGTGTTTGGTTATGGTTTGTAGGTATGAGCGTGAGGAGACGTTCATGGCTCTGAATTTGGGGGTGACGTCCTGTCAGAGTCTGGAGATCTCTCTCGATCAGTTCGTCAGGGGAGAGGTCCTGGATGGCAGCAATGCTTATTACTGCGAGAAATGTAAAGAGAAGGTAAAGTTGGATTTGTTCTCCTTGATAAAGAACGGCAGTGCAGTATCAATGCACATTCGTGCTCACATATTTTGTGTTGCAGCGGACCACTGTGAAGCGGACCTGTATAAAGTCTCTGCCCAGCGTGCTGGTCATCCACCTCATGCGATTCGGCTTCGACTGGGAAAGCGGTCGGTCCATCAAATACGACGAGCAGATCCGAGTAAGATTATTATTTAAAATTCAATTACTGTTGATTATATCTTTATACACTACTATACAAAAGTTTGGCTTGCTGAATAAAAGTGAGGGGAAAAAAAGTCTTATTGGCCCCAATCTTTTAAATGCTAGTTTATAATCTATTTGCATCCATTTCAATACTTGTGTTTACTTTGTGCTCTTAGTTCCCCTGGGTGCTGAACATGGAGCCATACACGGTGTCAGGAATGGCCCGTCAGGATTCAAGCGCGGATCACGGAGAGAACGGGAGAGGGGGCGAGGCCGGATCCGGGGGGTCACCTCGAAAAAAGGTCACCATCTCTGAAAACTACGAACTGGTGGGAGTGGTTGTTCACAGCGGACAGGCCCACGCGGGACACTATTACTCGTTCATCAAAGACCGTCGGTGAGAGATGGCGAGAGAGACCTTGTCTATTAATGTGTTTTTGCATATTGCTATGTGGTTTGTGGGGTGTTGTGGTGTTTACTTTCTGTCAGAAGAGATAGTTTTATCATTCAGCAGGCAAAACATCTGATCACTATTCACCTGGGTATTTTTCAGAAACGCTTTACTCTTAGCAGTGTGCAATTAGTGTCACAGCAGCCGCCGAGCGAACACACACAGAGTAACGTCACAACATCATTTTCAACACACTCAAATGTATCTAATATGATAAACAGAGCTACGTTACCTCATACTAATTGACCGGAAAAACGGAAATAGTGCCGGCGCCCGGCGACTGTAACCCGTCATAATAAAAGTCCCGCTGCTCGTGAGCCGTGTGTTGTTCCTTTCATTAACAATCGCTCCAGCAGCCTTGCTCAGCTCCACAACACTCCTGCTCTGCTTCAGACTACAGTAACGTTAATAACCGCATCCATCAACATGATTTCTCCCCGAGTCCTATCCATAGGTACTATCCCGATTCTTTTCCACCGGCTGTGAGGTGAAGACCACATGTCCTAAGATTCTGCGCTCAAACTTGTCGTCATCAAACTACGCCTTTGTTTCGAACAGGCGCCCTCTAGCGGACGGAAAAGTTACATAGTGCACCTTTAACGCAATTTAAAGCCATACCTTTGGCTAGCATTACATTATGTAATGTATGCAAATGCTTTTAAACCATTCAAGCGTGACAAGACAAAAGACAACGCGCTGTCTGTGAATGTCCGGGCACATACGAACTATAACAGAATTTAGCCAAAATGCCTGTTTTTCGAGTATTCTCGTAAGAACAGTCTTAAATTAAATAACGTCTTAAATGAACGTAAAGACTCGAGGTGCGCGTGACAGCTCGTCAGATCCGCGCCATGTGCGGCAATGGCAGATATTAAAGTGACAGCAGCCTAATAAACCAGTGGCGTATGTCATTAATGTTAATCAAAGAACAAAGGTAACAGAGAAAAGTGTTGCTTTCTTGAAGGATTAATCTATATTTAATTTATTATTTTTGCAGTTAAGACTGTTAAGTGTAAGATAACTTTATTCAATTTCCGTATATTGATTATATATGAAGACCACAGGTAAATATGACATTTATTATAATGGATTTATGTCAAGATGAAAATAGATTACAGAATGCATTGTAATTTTACATAAAGCTTTTGTTAAAATATCCCAGATAGCTTGTGTTTGAACAATACATTTATGAAGTTCTGCAGAGTCTATTTCCATAACGCTTCAGCAACCGCAGTATCTGAAACATGGGCTTAATTTTCGTTGGAGGTCTTTTGCCCCTCTCTGTGTGTATGTATGTGTATTTATGGGTCTCTGGGGGGCCGTGCTTCTGTTTTTGGCAAGAGTGTTTTTATTAGAGCTTTAAACTGTCCCAGATGCTTGGCAGCATGATAGTGCTTTTAACCAGTGCTTTTTTGGGAATGAAGGAATGTTTGAGGGATCACGATGAACTGAGAAAGATCCGTAACATGTTTTTCCAATGCTCTCTTCCCTTTTAGGGGTAGTGCACGAGGACGCTGGTATAAGTTTAACGACAATGTTGTGGAAGAGTTTGACATGAACGATGAGACTCTGGAGTATGAGTGTTTTGGGGGAGAATACAGACCCAAAGTCTACGACCAGTGTAAGTCATTAATATTTCTTTAAATCCATACACATTAATTATCTCAAAAGTGCCAGTGCTTCAGTACCAAGTCAGTAAAATAAACAGATCTGGTATTACCTCCTCTGAACATGAACACAGAATTATGCCAAACAGCTATAAAATAAAAAATAATTAAGCCTTCAAGCCTTCAAGTTTACTTAGACGACCAATTATGCCCTTTTTAAAGTGTTGTTTTTGGGGTCTACTTGCTTGATTTAGGTTTTCATGCTTGAATATTCAAAAACAGATTATTTTTCACATATGTTGCAACACCTATCTTCCCAGTCTGTCGGTAACACAGTTTAGTTCCGGTCTCTATGAAGCCCCTCCTTCTGAAATGCACAATGTGCTCTGATTGGATGTCTGGTTCAGTGTGCTGTGTTTTTTAATGCACAAACAGCCATATTACACACTAAACGAAAATGTAAAAAAAAATGACCCTTTGTTATTAGCAAGAATATAATTTTTTTGCTGTGGTATCAAGAACCAATTTCTCTGTTATTGGCTAGTTTTATTTACTTCTTTATTTATTTTTGGTTAACCTAATTTTTTAATTACACCATACACAGTACATCTTAAATGTATCCTAGGTAGATTAAATGCACGTCATTTTCACTCATGGGGTTCCTATGTTCACATGCTATAGCGAACCCCTACCCGGATGTGAGGCGACGCTACTGGAACGCCTACATGCTGTTCTACCAGCGCATCAGTGACCAGAACTCCCCCGTCCTGCCCAAAAAGAGTCGAGTCAGCATCATGAGGCAGGAGGCAGAGGATCTCTCCCTGTGAGTTAGCGTTTTACTGCATCAATGTTTGAATTTGGACACATTTTCATAATCCTTCATCTCAGGTCTGCCCCGTCCTCTCCGGAGATCTCACCCCAATCCTCCCCACGGCCCCCAAGAGCCAATAACGACCGTCTCAGCCTGCTCACACGCTTGGTCAAGAAAGGAGAGAAGAAGGGTCTGTTTGTGGAGAAGATGCCCGCCAGGATCTATCAGGTAGAGATTTTAAGGCCTTTTCACATTTGAAGTAACTAAACAAAAGGTTACGATACATGTTGAGGTCATTTGTGGTGCAATTACTACAGAAAATCATTTAGACTTGTTCCTCAGTTTTATTTTGTTTTTGAATAAATACTGGTATAAAATAAATAAACACATTTATCTTTTTTGATACTGTACATCAGTGTTGGGGAAAGTTACTTTGAAAAGTAATGCATTACAATATTGTGTTACTCCCTTTAAAAGTAACTAATTGCATTACTTAGTTACTTTTTAAGAAAAGTAAAGTTACGTTACTTTTGCCTTCCTTTTTTCACCTGGGCTGGGCTTGAATTTTTTTGTGGGGGTGATGTGCTTCCATTCTGGATAATGAAAGAATAGGACGCAGGAGAAAAAAAGTTTAAAACTTCACCAATAAAAACAAAAAATCGGAAGTAATTTTTCTTATGGTTTAACTGAATCGTCGAATGTCAGCAGCAAGACATTGGTCAATAAAGTCAGATTAAATGTATAAAAATACAGGCTTATTTGTTTTATTTAAAATTTAATTATTGGAGGCATGCATAGTATTCTGATATTTCATTTGACTGATTTTATTATTTTTTAGGAGGACTGAAAATCTTTTTTTGTGCAAGTGAGATGAGTAAACGCATGCTCACATTTAGTCTAGTCTTGAACTACAATAACCATCATGTTTACACACACACACAACGTCTCTGCACTTACTCACGATTTCTCTCAACATAGGGACAGGAGAGCTGTCAGTTAATTTAAATTTTAAAAAGTAACTAGTTTTTTGAAAAGTAACAGATTTTTTGTTGTAAATTTGAAAAGTAATGCGTTACTTTACCAGTTACTTGAAAAAGTAATCCGATTACGTAACTCAATTTACTTGTAATGCATTGTAATCCAACACTGCTGTACATAATGTTTTGGTCCTAATCACTAAACCACAAATAATGCATTGATCGTAGCTTTGAACCTGTTACTTACCTTAACAACTCGAAAGACTATATATAAATAATTATACAAATAATTTAGTATTTCATACTAAATTACAGTCATTTTTTCTAAAAGTGTTCCAAATGCTTCCTTTTAAAATGCTTTCCATTTTTTTTAGAAGCTTATAAAATAAAACACTGAGAAAATCTTGGTACTATCTGAAAGACTGAATATCATCAGGAATAAAATATATAAATGGTTGAGAGAATCATCATGTATCCCTCGATAATATTGTTTCGACAAGTTTGACACACTCCTGATTTTTGGACCTGTAGATGGTGAGAGACGAAAATCTGAAGTTTATGAAGAACAGAGATGTTTACAACAGCGATTACTTCAGCTTCACACTGTCTCTGGCCTCTGTCAATGCGGTAAACTCTCATTCATTTGATTATTGCATCTTCTATAAACTCTGTATATTCCCTGCACTCATATTTGAGCTTTACCTTTTTACAGACAAAGTTAAAGCATCCGTCTTATCAGGCCATGGCAAAAACCAGTCTGCAGCTGGCCGTCCAGTTCCTCTTCCACACGTACCTGCGCACCAAAAAGAAACTCAGGTGAGACTATCGATACAGCATACTATCACAATGTTTTGTATTTTCAGGGACTGAATTTCAGCTCTTATTGTGCAAAATTTTACCATAAGCTCCACGCTTATAACGCAGGAAATAAAAAATTGAAATGTTTCTTTCAGACTGTAATATCACAAACAGGGCATCACTCTTGCTCACACACATGCGCAGTGAGCTGTGTGTGCAGGAAGCGCATTCTCGCATATTTCTGAACTTGGATCATGATTATGTTAGTTACGTGTTAATTTGACACAAATGCAAGCCAGCTGTGCAATGCAACAAAACTTTGTTTGCAATCAAAGAATCTGTCTATATTATGCCATATCTACACTATCAGTGCACTCGTTCATTACAACATAATGCACTTCCTGCGAGTCTGTGAATCATTTAGTTCAGTTAGAGAACAGACACTACAATTAAAAAATTGAATGTGCGGTGTAAGCCGAACGAGAGTCGCAGCACAGACCAGCAGCAGGAGTCTGATTTCATTTATCACAAGAGTGAGGAGATGAATGTCAAGAGGACGGTGGAAGATTTGGTTTCAACGAAAAGTAAAAGTGGCTGTTGAAGTGAGCTTGTCTTTGAAATGCTTATATTGTTGTTTTTCATTAAGAATAACAATGAGCTCACCATTCAAGCAATTGAATGCCCCCGAATTGGCGCTAATTCTAAAGTGAAAGTAAAATGCACATGGTTATCATAATGGCCGTATTATAGTGTTAGTTCACCCAAAAATGAACATTCTGTCATTAATTACTCACCCTCATGTCGTTCGACACCCGTAAGACCTTTGTTCATCTTCGGAACACAAATGAAGATATTTTTGTTGAAATCCGATGGCTCAGAAAGGCCTCCATTGACACCAATGTCATTTCCTCTCTCAAGATCCATGAAAGGCACTAAAGACGTCGTCCCAAAGTCCATCTCTCTAAAGTGGTTCTACAATAATTTTATGAGGCGACAAGAATAGTTTTTGTGCGCTAAAAAACTAAATAACGACTTATAAAGAGATGGCCAATTTCATAACACTGCTTCCTGAAGCTTCGAAGAGTTATGATCAGTGTATCGAATCCGCAGTTCAAACTGCTGAAATCACGTGACTTTGGCGATCCGAACAGCTGATTTGATTTTCGACAGAATTTTCATTTTTGGGTGAACTAACCCTTTAATATGTTATTGAAATACTCACCATATCGCAATTATTTTAAAATCAAAATAAAATCGCATCGTGGCTTAAGTATCGCGATAATGTTGAATCGCCAGCCCTAGGTGAGACACTGCTTTTGTTTACAATGCTTTAACTCCAGGCTTGTTACAGTTATTATTATTATTAAACTATTACAAAGGCGAGAATCAGTGGTGAAAAAATATTCAGCTTCATTTATATATTATAACATAAATCTACAAAATATTTAAAAAAATGTTTTTATCAATGTCTCATTATATTAATCTCCCAAGTGTAACTTTAGACTGATTGGTGTATATTATCCCTTTGCAACTCTGACATCTTCTCTCTCAGGGTGGACACAGAGGAGTGGATTGCTACCGTAGAGGTTTTATTGTCCAAGAGTAGCGAGGCGTGTCAGTGGATGGTCCAGTACCTGGTGTCACCTGAGGGACGGGAGATCATCAAGTGAGCATCACATCCATCATTCTCTGCACACACATTGGCAATAGAATTGCCATTGGCTAGTAAACATATTAGTAACTCAATCACTGGTGAGTGAAATCTAATAATTTATTAGCTAGTGGCTAATAAATAGTCACCCACTGCAATTAAGTCACATGTGCGAGTTATTTACTCGCAATGAAGAGGCTTGATATCATAATTAAGATACACTGACACCAAAAAGGTACCATACTTAAAGGTACACTGTTACTTTTTTGTTCTAAATGTTTGTTTTTGTTCAAAATGTTAATGTCAACACATCAATCCTTCTTCCAAAATGGGTTTTTGTCTTACCCTGGTTCACTTTGCTAAGCCTATGATAAGTGTTTATATTTGAGACCTGTCGGGATGTTTTTTGTAGGGAATTGCGCTTAAAACTTGCTCCGGCTGCTTTGACACATCTATTGTCTGGGGGTGTCATAGGTTAGTTGAGCGAGTCATTGTTACAATGAGCGAGAAAGATTGACATGCAGAATGATAAATCTCGAACCTCTGGGAAATAAAAAAAAAGTCAAACAAGAGAATGCAACGGTGCTCGTAATAAAACAAGAATCAACATTGGCTTGGCTTTTCGGAGATGGCGAGAACTGAGTGATTCATAATGTTGTAAGCGACACTGAGATGGTGTTTGTATACATTAATGTCTTAAGCTAGTCAGTTTGAGATCCATTTCATCTAAATTGGTTATATATCTTAAGTCTAGTAGTAAATGTTTTATGAGCATTAGAGTAGCCATATTCATCCGCAAAGCAGAAGCACAACCAAAACAATGTTCTTCCACAAATTGCATGTAGTTTTGTTTTTCTACCACAAAAAGTAAAAAGAAATGCATGTAGAGCCGTAAACTGTCCCAGAACACCTTGAGGGTTTTAAGATATTCCCTCAATTTTGCTAGTGCCCAGTTCCCCCAAAACAGCTGTGTTTGTGTAAGTGTGTGGTTGTAATTGTATTGCTGAAAAACTATAGCACATGTCTGGGCTACAGTCACAGCTGCTTTCTGTCATCCTGAAAGGTAGCCAGTCCTGGGATGTTAATGTGTAGAGCGTGTACGCGAGATCTGGAGATTCGCAGTCCTGTTACACGATTGGTGGATTCGTATCGGATGTTAGGGCTGCCCCGATTATCACTCCACACCACAGCCGAAGCCATGGAATGTTCCGTATTGTTTTATGATCTAGCTCTGACACACTTCCAACAAAACAAGCAACCATTTCCCTTATCAATGGAGACCTGGAGCCATAATTTTGCAAACACTTTCCCCCCTGGAAAGAACAAAAGAGCTGGCACTGCAGGAAGAGTTTCCACTGAACCTCCCAACCAGCTCAGATATGCCAACATCCAGCATCACCTACCACAGATTCATGCAAAATGTAGAAAACAGGGGTCAGATTCACAAAACATTCTCAAGTTAATGGGTGAATCTCATGGAGGACATGTCTTTCTCTCTCTGTAGGATCTGTCTGTTGGAATGCAGCGTTCGGGAGGTCCGTGTCGTGGTGGCCACCATCCTGGAGAAGACCCTGGAGACTGCTTTGTACTTCCAAGACACTGGGCTGGACTGTCTGTTGGACATGCTGCTTTCTCTGTTGGATAAGGACGTTCCGGACAATTGCAAGAACTGTTCTCAGTACTTCAGCCTCTTCAGTAACTTTGCTCAGAGGGTGAGAGTGATGATGTCACTGTTATAGGCACCAGACAGTATATTTGAAGAATGTTCATGCTGTTCTTTTCCATAAAGAAAATATATAGTAAGCTCAAGAAAACACCATAAAAGTGGCCCACATAACTTGTACACTAATATTGTAAAGGAGTGTACTCCTCACAAATAAACTCTTTTAAAACAAAGCAGCTTTCTGTTGGTCAGCACAAGAAATCAACGTGACAGCACTGAAGCCACAGAATGAACTGATTTGAGTTGTTCACTGATGATCTGTTTCAGGGCTGCGGACCGTGTCAGTTGCTGCTAAAACATTCAGCTTACCGTCGGATGCTAGTCTTCCTCCTGGGAGCCAACCGGCAAAACAACCAGGTATTGCAGACGCCGTTTTTTTAACGCCTGATTAAGTGTTCTCTGCTTGTGGATATTGTGGTTTGTTTAGGCGCTCATGTTAACCTCCGTTGTTTAATGTCTGTGTTAATGACATTCTGCTCGTTGTGTGTTTTAGCACCGACGCTGGAGTTCAGCACAGGCTCGAGAGTTCCTGCATCTCCACAACACTCTGGCCTTGATAGTGCTGCACACAGACCTCACGTCTCAGAGGACGGAGGGTAAGAACACAGTGATTTCTGGACATAAAAATGCAAAAGACATAGTTAAAAATATATATTTTTAACAAAAATAAAAATGGAATCATTTGCAAAATACAAATGTGCACTAAGTTCTGAGAGAACACACTTTTTTATATATATATTTTATTAATAAAATGACAATTATGAAAGTACATAAGATTTGAAGAAATTAATGCTTTTATTCAGCAAGGATACATTAAATTGATCAAAGGTAACACTAAAAAAGTTCCCTCCTAAAAAAAAAATTCACAACATTTTCCATAAAAATATTAAAGTCACAATATGTAAGATTTTTGGATATGTTATATATTTGACTTGTGTACTTGCATTATCCCAAATGTTTTCAAAATAATAAATTTTAACCAGGACAAGGACCGTGTCATTGTGTCGCCTATCAACGATATCATACCCACGTTACCCTTGAATTTTGTTTTTTATTTTGTAGAAACCATGGAAACCCCAAAGACGCTTTAATTTGTTTTATTAGACAGATGAGCAACTGTTTAGATACGTTCATCAACAGAAATTGTTGTTATATAGCTCAACACAGTGAGTTTTACTGTTTAAATCTAATTTTCTTGATTCACCATCAGTACCATGTTTTACCATGCCTAATATTGATCTAGTGTACTGCAGTGTGCAACAAGTGTCTCATAGTAGCCGCCAGGCGAACACACAGAGTAGCATTATAACATAACTTTCAACACACTCAAATGTTTCTAATAAGACAAAACAGTGCTGAGTTACCCCACATGTGCATGAGCGGAAGAAGCGGAAGTGGTCGTCTGCGGCATAATAAAAGCTCCACTGCTTGTCTCTCATTCCGCTCCAACGGCTTTCAGCCCCACCCTGCTTCATACTACAGTAACATTAATAAATCTTTAATACATTAGCTCACCCATTAATAGGATTTCTGCCCAATTTTTTTCCACCGGCTGTAGAGGTGAAGACAACAACTCCCATGATTCCTCAAAATCAAGGCGTCATCAAAGCTACGCCTTTGCTTCGAATAAAAAATAAAAATTACATATTGTGCCTTTAAGCAGCACAACTGTCAAAATTGTTAATAATAAAAATGCAGCTTTGCCATCACAGGAATAAATGACATTTATTTTGAATTGTAATACAATCACAATATCACTGTTTCACTGTATTTTTGTTCAAATAAATGTAGCCCTGTTTAGCATTTCAAAAACTTTAAAATATCTTACCGACCCCAAACTTAGGAATGGTAGTTTGTTATTAAAAAAATATTTAAGGAACAAAGTCCACTACATCTATTCAGTAGTCTAGTCTGCCGCTTGTGTTTAGATGTTACTGGTTGTATGTGTGACTGATGAGGTAACGCTGATGTGTTAATGCTGTTGTCGTGTGTGTTCAGCTCAAGGAGTATTCAAGCACGCTTCCTCAGGACTGGTGGCTCCATCGTCACCCCTCCTTCCTCTACATCCAGACATCAACACACTGTTCTTTAAAGCGGAAGGACAGGTGTATCTCATGGAGGTAAGACTATCTCTTTCACTCTCTCCTGTCTCTGTCTGTCGGTATTGCACACTACTGACACACGTCACATGTCTTTCAGGTGATGTTTGCCATGCGTGAGTTGTCCGGCCCGTTGTCGTTTCTCATAGAGATGATCACTTATTGTTCATTCTGTAATGAACCTTTCTCACTGGGAGTCCTGCAGTTACTCAAGGTTGGTAACATGACTAGTTCAAACCTTCCATGGTAAATGTCTAATGTCTAATAACTTCATGAGTTATTATATTTCTTATAATTAATAATGTATTATCATACAAATTATTGTTGTATGTATAATGTTTAATGTCAAGTAAAATGATCATACAAATCTAAAGTAATAGCAGAAAAAAATGTCATTGCCTGTATTTTTATACAATACAAATATACCTGACAATATGTTCATGTTCTAGAATCATCTGGAAACGGCTCCTCCTCATGAACTGAAGAACGTTTTTCAGATGCTGCTAGAGATCCTGGTGAGTGATGGGCATATGTGTGCTTTTATAAATACTAGTTTCGAGTATGGTGTAATGATGTAACACCGCTTTTCCTGTCACCTCTCAGATGGTAGAGGATCCTCTGCAGTCCCAGAGGCTTAAATATGCATTTGAATCTGAAAAGGGCCTTCTGGGTAAGAACCATATCACTTGGTTCTTTTTAGCATGAGTATATGTAAGATTAAACTGATTTGAACTAACTTGATTGTTGTTTATTCACAGCTTTAATGCATCAGAGCAACAATGTGGACAGCAGTCGCTGCTATCAGTGTGTGAAGTTCCTGGTCACGCTGGCACAGAAGTGAGAACTGTTTTAAATATGCTATAATGGCATAATTTCAGTTGTCACCCATTATTTATCCGTATCTTTGGGATTTTGATGTAGAATATTTAATTATTCATGATAATCAACAAACTATAAGGAATTGGGAACAACAGCAACTCAGCCACAAAGTGGTAGGCCATGTAAAATCACAGAGCAGGGTCAGCCTATGCTGAGGTGCAGTGCGCAGAAGTCGCCAACTCAATAGCTACAGACCTCCAAACTTCATGTAGCCTTCAGATTAGCTCAAGAACAGTGCGTAGAGAACTTCATGGAATGGGTTTCCATTGGGTGAGCAGCTGCACCCAAGCCTTACATCACCAAGTGCAATGCAAATTGTCGGATGCAGTGGTGTAAAGCAGTGGTTTTCAAACCTGTCCTGGAGGACCACCAGCCCTGCACATTTTGTGTGTCTCCCTCATCTATCACACCTGATTCAACTCATCAGCTCATTACTAGAGACTGCAAGTTTGGTGTGGAGTCCTGACCTCAACCTGATAGAACACTTTTGGGATGAATTAGAGTGGAGACTGCAGACCAGACTTTACAAATGCGCTTCCAGAAGAATGGTCAAAGTGACCCATAAACACACTCCTAAACCTTGTAGAAAGCCTTCCCAGAAGAGTTGAAGCTGTTACAGCTGCAAAGGTTGGGGCAGCTCCATATTAAACCCTACGGATTAAGAATGGGATGTAAATGGGATGTCAAGTTCATGTACATGTAAAGACAGGTGTCCCAAAACTTTTGGAAATGTAGCGTATCTGCAATTGTTATAATACACTGCATATACATGTGGGATGCCTTATACCGGTGAAAAATACCTTGTATGTTAGCATATTTGGCCAATAAAAAGCTGATTGATTGATTAATAACAGAAAAATAGTTAACTTATCAATAGCAGTCAAAATGTGTGCATCCCTATTGTTTTTATATGATGAGGCAATAATCAATATTAGGGATTATAGTTTAAATGTCTACTATTTTTAAACAATAAATTCCTCACAAAATTAAATAAAATGTTTCAAAAGAAAAGATGCATGTACAGTTTAGTAAAAAAAAATACTATTGTTTTCTTCCAGTATCCGCCTAATAATTATGGTCACCGATAAATGAAGCATTCTTAGATCCAGTGCGATTAATGAACTGTCAGTGTTTCCGGCAGCAGTGACGTTAAATGCTTCTGTGTTTCTGTTAGATGTTCTCCAGCTAAGGACTATTTTAAAGAGCTCTCAGGACATTGGAGTTGGGCAGTGCAGTGGCTTCAGAAAAAGGTAAGAGACCACATATATTCACACTCACACACTAGTAAGTCTTTATTGTGCATTTTTAAAATTCCCTCTCTCTCCTCTTTCAGATGTCTGAGCACTACTGGACGCCTCAGAGTAACGTATCGAATGAGACGTCCACGGCTAAAACCTTCCAGCGCACCATTTCAGCACAGGTACGTTTCATTATGCTGCGTTTATGTGGATTCTAAAATTGTTTTATACTATATATAACCAGTATAAACGTATGTATTTGTCAAACTTGTAATTTCAACTTTACAATGTAAAAACTTTTCTCAAACATTGTTCTTCTGTTAGCTCCGGCCTCCCAATGACTGTTTTGATGTAATTTAAAATTATTGAAATGCAGGGCTCCATTGGGGAAATGTACCCTTTAGTACTGATTCAGTGTTATTTTAGTTATAATCATATATTATTAATATTTTGAGTTAGCTTTTTTTTAAATATTTTTAGTTTTTCGTTTTAGTAATTTCGTGTTTTTGTCATTTTTTTTATATTTCTATATAGCTTAAGTTTATTATTAGTTTTAGTAATTTTGCATCCTTAATGTTTTGCTTTTCTTTGAAATGAAAACACCCCCAAAACTATACAAAAGTGCTTTTTTTATAGTTAAAAGATTTTAAGATTGTATATTATAAAAAGAGGTAAAAAAGAGAGTCTTCTGTAAATGTTTTTATTTTGTATGTTTGTTCAACCAAAAATTCTGTCATCATTTATTCACCCTCATGTTGTTCCAAACCCGCAAGACTTCTTCTTTAGATCTTCAAGTGAAGAGATTTTAATGAAAGCTGAAGAGATTTCGGTCCCTCCATTGACAGCTACACAACTACCACTTTGACATTTCTAAAAGTTCAGTTTTTTCTGTAAAGACAATCAATTTATATGATGAACAGATTCAATTTAGGCTTTTACTCGCACATTAGCTGTGGTAAACGAAAGCTCAACCATGTTCACTTGATGTTCATTCATGTGTTACACAGCACACTTGAGCTTCCTCAAGAACCAATGAGGTTCATTCTCATGTGTTACGCCGCACGTTTGAGCTTCTGTAAGAACCAATGAGGTTCATTCTCATGTTACACAGCACGTTTGAGCTTCCGCAAGAACCAATGAGGTTCATTCTCATGTGTTACGCAACACGTTTGAGCTTCTGCAAGAACCAATGAGGTTCATTCTCATGTGTTATGCAACACGTTTGAGCTTCAGCAACACGTTTGAGCTTCTGCAAGAACCAATGAGGTTCATTCTCATGTGTTATGCAACACGTTTGAGCTTCTGCAAGAACCAATGAGGTTCATTCTCATGTGTTACGCAGCACGTTTGAGCTTCCGCAAGAACCAATGAGGTTCATTCTCATGTGTTACGCAGCACGTTTGAGCTTCCGCAAGAACCAATGAGGTTCATTCTCATGTGTTACACACGCTTGAGCTTCTGTAAGAACCAATGAGGTTCATTCTCATGTGTTACCCAGCACGCTTGAGCTTCTGTAAGAACCAATGAGGTTCATTCTCATGTGTTACGCAGCACGCTTGAGCTTCAAGAACCAATGAGGTTCATTCTCATGTGTTACGCAGCACGTTTGAGCTTCTGTAAGAACCAATGAGGTTCATTCTCATGTGTTACACAGCACGTTTGAGCTTCCGCAAGAACCAATGAGGTTCATTCTCATGTGTTACGCAGCACGTTTGAGCTTCTGCAAGAACCAATGAGGTTCATTCTCATGTGTTACACAGCACGTTTGAGCTTCTGTAAGAACCAATGAGGTTCATTCTCATGTGTTACGCAGCACGTTTGAGCTTCCGCAAGAACCAATGAGGTTCATTCTCATGTGTTACGCAGCACGTTTGAGCTTCTGTAAGAACCAATGAGGTTCATTCTCATGTGATATGCAACACGTTTAAGCTTCCTCAAGAACCAATGAGGTTCATTCTCATGTGTTACGCAGCACGTTTGAGCTTCCGCAAGAACCAATGAGGTTCATTCTCATGTGTTACGCAGCACGTTTGAGCTTCCGCAAGAACCAATGAGGTTCATTCTCATGTGTTACACAGCACGTTTGAGCTTCTGTAAGAACCAATGAGGTTCATTCTCATGTGTTATGCAACACGTTTGAGCTTCTGCAAGAACCAATGAGGTTCATTCTCATGTTATGCAACACGTTTGAGCTTCTGTGAGAACCAATGAGGTTCATTCTCATGTGTTACGCAGCACGTTTGAGCTTCCGCAAGAACCAATGAGGTTCATTCTCATGTGTTATGCAACACGTTTGAGCTTCTGTAAGAACCAATGAGGTTCATTGTCATGTGTTACGCAGCGCGTTTGAGCTTCCGCAAGAACCAATGAGGTCCATTCTCGTGTGTTACACAACACGTCTGAGCTTTTGCAAGAACCAATGAGGTTCATTCTCGAATGGAGCTCAATTAATGATGGTTTTGTGTTTAGGACACTCTGGCTTATGCCACGGCTTTACTGAATGAGAAGGAGCAGTCCGGCAGCAGCAATGGATCAGACGGCAGCCCGGCCAATGAGAACTCAGACCGAAGTCTCAGACAGGTGACATTAATTCAGCAGTTCATCATCAATTATACCATAAAACAGCATTATGATAAAACATTCTAGAGTTTAATAGTTATATTTACCGTTTTACCATTTCTCTCTCTCTCTTTCTCTTTCTCTTAAGGATCCGAATCCCCAATGATGCTGGGTGATTCTCGAAGCGATCTAGAAGATGTGGACCCCTAACGCTTCTCATTGTTTGTGCGCAACAAAACAACACCAAAAAATGTCCCTCCGACGGAAAGATGCTGTGGCTCTAAACACACAATCAGAAAACTGCATTTGATCTTCTAGGGACCGGAAATAAAGCGACAGAAAGCAGCCAAAGGGCCTGTCGGAGCGCTCGCTCTTCAAGCCGCCTCGTCGGAGACGTGAACAGACGCGAATATCTTGGGTTTTGTTATTTTTTTCTTCTTCTTTTGGCGCTCAAAGCCTGGCTGGAAGAAATTAGAGTTCATGTCTTGCAAGTAATTTAGATGTTTCGTCTGCCTCGACGAGTTCTGTCAGACGAATGGGACTTTAAAACGGAGGCTTTCATTTCCTTGACGTTTTTACGCAGAACTACTACTACTATGGTGCCAGACGGGGTGTTTTAAAAGAAATCAGTCAGCGTATATTTGCCAATGTAATTAAGTAGATACTATTCATGAGAAATGTAAAGATGTGTTCCATAAGTGTAATTTCAAATGTAAAATAATATTTTTAAGAATCCTTTACTGATTTTCTTTATTTTTTTCTGGATCTGTTTGAGAGGTGCCTCAAATCTATTCGAGAAAAAAAAAAAAGGAACTTGCCAAGTCTCTGAGAGTCAATTAATCACACGGTTTTCCCTTCTCATTTTTGCTGGTATTTTTAAAATGCACTTTATATTTGAATTCAGTTTGTGACAGATTCATCACGTGGAGACAATTGGACAGACATGTCCCTCGCTGCTCTCTGTCCATTCTTGACTTTCTGGATAGGAACAGCGTGCAGCAGAAGACGCAAGCTGTTTACGCAAGTGCTAGACAGAGAAATATGACGGTGGACATCGGGGACAGACTTTACAGCGGAAGACACATCGCATCAGCAGATGCGTCCTAAGACACATATGCAACAAACAGAGACGCTACTGTCCAATGAACGTTTCTTCCTCCTGAAAGACAATGAGTGCTACAATCAGCAGTGGGTCATCTCACTCTTTCTGTTCATCTGTTTTGATGTTGTCTTGTGCCGCTCTGGTATGAAGGTCTAGGACGTGAAGACACTTTTCAGGGTTAATTTTGCCAAATTTTCCCCTTTTTTTGTTGTTCGTTTGCCTGCATCTTTTCCATTCAGTCTGCCTTATGCGATAGAATGACGGGGCGAGGATCGGGCAGAAAGGGATGAAGGGGAGGAAAGAGTTAAGACAGAGGTTGCTAAAGGGATGGGAAGTTGTCACAGAGCAGTAAAGTGCCTTTACTCGTCTCGTCTCCTACACTGCTCGCGTCCTCGTCTTGAGACAAACCAGTGGACACGTCACGCTACACAAATGCCTGAACTCGCTCGACATTACGATAACAACGCACACACATCCGCTCGGCCGCGCTCATCTCAGAGCGCCATATGAGGACACCGTTGGTGTCTCGTGCGTCACAGCCGCTTGTTTGAGCCGGGCCTGTGATGTCTCTCTTTCAGGGAGCCCGCAGGGTGATTCATCTGCCGTTTGCTGCTCATTTTGTTTTTAGGCTAAAACACTTAGCGACGTCGCTTCAATGTTTACAGAGGACAGACCTCAACACCACCTCACACAAATGTTTGCTGAAAGAGTGAACCGTAGTGCTGCTTTTTACCTCACAGTCACCTGCTCTTTGCTTGGTTTTTCGGGAACTTTCACATTGATGCCCTTTTGACGTGCTTCTTCGCGTGTTTGTGCGTGTGAGAGACTCTCTTGAAGGAAAAGAACTGAGTAAACTGGCCGAAGCTGAAATGTGCTGGTCCACCTGTTGAGAAAAAAAAAACATCTTAAACCAGCCTTAGCGGGTATGCTGGTCTTAGCTTGTTTATGCTGGTCTCCCAGCCTGGCTTAGCCGTGTTGAGCTGGTTTAGTGGCCAAAAGCCATTTAATACCAGCAAGCAGACCAGCGTGATCCAGCTGGGAGACCAACAGACAACTTAGACTGGTTAAGATGTGGGGTTTTTTTTCCTTTTTTTTCAAGAGGGCAAGTCTGCTTAGCTGGTTTTAGGGGGTTTTGGGCACTTAAACTCTTGATTGGTCTGGCTGGGTGATCAAGTAAAACCAGCATACCATCTTACATGGCCAGCTTGGTTTGCTGGTTTTAGAGTGATTTTGGGAACTTGGACTTGAGAATAATCAGTGTGGGAGACAAGGTAAAAACAGCAAATCACTTAGGGCTTGCTTAAGATTTTTTTTTTTTTTTCTCAAACTTTTTTTTGAGCACTTAAACGCTTTATTGATCAGACTGGGTGATCAGATCAAACCAGCATACCATCTTAAACTGTTTTAACATGGGTTTTTTTTTTCAACAGGGTCGGCCTGGTTTGCCGGTTTTAGAGTGATTTTGGCCACTTTAACACAAGCTTGTTCAGAATGGGTGACCATGTAAAACCAGCAAACCTGTTGAGGCTGGTTTAAACAGTTTTTTTTTCAGAAGGGTATTGGACTTTGACTCTTTCTCTTGGTGTTATCCTCTAATAGTCAGCAAAACACTGCAGTACTCACAACTGCCTTTATACTTTGAATGAGTAAATGATTCATTGCTAATTCATCGCCGTTGAAGTGATTAGTGTTTAAGTTAAAAAGGTTTTAGGATGACCGGAGCACTTTTTCGAAATTTGTTGGGCTGAAGGCACAGGGTTCAATTACATTGATGGGGCAATTCATCAGATCAGTGCCTGAACATAAGGCATCGTTCTTATTTTGCATGAATACGCACATTCGCAAAGATATCACACTAATTTCAGCTCAGCTGCCTAAAATGGTTTTCACTAAAGGAGCCCATAGCAACGGTGGAGTTACAGTTTATACTCTGTGTACTTGCATTGTGATAAATCATCAAATCTGATCCTCCTCCCTCCAACCTTTTTTTAACCTTTCCTACACCTGTAGATGCTGTACCAACCACTCGGCAGATCTGTGACGAGGCTTGCATTTTTAAGCTGGGTGTCAGGACAGGGTTAAAGATGCTTGAAGAGTTTTTAATAACGGGGGACTCTTTGATTCATTTCTGCTGCGAGTGTGTAAAGATGTGTAAAGGAATCTGTTAATGCATGTTAAAACCACATTTTAATTTGTACATCAGAGTTTGACAATGAAATCATTTGATATAAAAAAGGAAAAACTGGAATGCACAACTTTTCACAGATTGTGTGACATTTGTACTTGTCAAGTCTGAAGTTGATTTTAGACCATTATTCACATAAAGTTTGTATAAGACTTATGATATAAAAAATACACATTTATAAAAAGAATGATACTTGTATAAACAGGGCACATGCATAATAATGGATAATGCTCATGTCAAAATATAGTAAAAATTGATTGTTCAATTCAGAATGTAAATATTAAAATGAAAAGTGCTGACTTAAAGGTGCAATAGGTGATTGTCTACATATTTTAAGTTTTTTGTTATGCTATGGCAATCACCGTTAAGTGGTATAGATGTATGTTTATAAATATGTATATCCTCTGGAAGGTGTAGGACCATAAAATGTTCGAATTCGGTCCGAATGAAATGATAGCAAGTGTTCCCTGTCAGTCGACGTGTCTGCATACCACTGTGCAGCCTGTTCACGCTGACATCATACATCATCAAAGCGTTCACGAATGCTGTGCAGACAGTGTGAGAATGGCTTTCCTTCTAAACCGACAAGTGGCAAGTATCTACATTTCGGGTATGACAGTACAGTTCTATGTACTGCTGACTTAGCAGATAATTCAGTGAGATTCAGCTGTGTTGCCGTTATATCCTGAAATCGCATGTGAATAAAGCTGAAATACAGTGCATTCTTTAATTTGTCAAATCAACTTCTGAACTGAAGTAATTTCACAATCACACACTGTAATATTTTGTTTCTCCCCTCATTGTACTAAGTTTTTCTCACCGGTGAATGACACCATGTAATCCAAAAACGTCTCTGGTCGTTTAGCGTCTGGTCTGTGCGTGTTCAAGTGTTTTTGGAAGAGGCGTGGTTTTGGACGGCGATTTGCAGAAATGGTGGGATCGTATGCTTTCAATTCTAACAGGCTAAAGTTAGCATTTCCCAGATCACCTATTGCACCTTTAATACATATTTATCGATTATGATTATCAGTTAGCAATATTGGAGATGGTTTGTCAATTTATCAGTACTGGTCCATATTTTAAATATATCGGACCATATCAGTGTGTTTCTTCTATTTATACATTTAGATTTCCTATCATTTAAGGCTCACTGTTCAGAATTGATCAGTGCATCCTTATTTGAGATGCATAAATGTGTTTTGCAGTTTAAAGGTGTATTTTAAAGTGTTTTAGCGTGTCTAGATTGGTTATGGTTATTTCCAGTTACAATGCTCTTCTCCATTGTGTAATATTCTGTAGTGGCAGAATTTAACTCACTTGTGTCACGCCTCCAGCTATTCTATGTGTTATAGCAGTTATGACCTTGGCTACGTGTTTAGAGAAGGGAGGAAAGAGGAACACGCATCCCCTTGGGCGTTGAGGAGGTCTTCAGTGGTCATGTGGCTGGTGGGACGGGCGGTGCCTGCAGCAGGTGGCGATAGCGGCAGCTCCTTTATCTCCTCCAGATGTGCGGACTACACAGGTGTTTCCCAAAGCAAATGCCCCTTGAGACAGTGAACCAAGCGAAAGAGCCTGACAGCCTGTCAGTGTCCAGGAGTCCTCACATGAAACTTCCACCTAAAAGAAATAATGCGGGTTAGTTCTGTTAAGATACACTAAAGGTTCAGTTGTATTAGGGAAATTTCAGAAAAATGTAAATAGTGTAGCGATGTATGAAGCCCAGCTTGATTACTCTTTATGAGTTTTAGGTGAAAAAAAATACAATTTGTGTCCCGGAACATGAACGAAAGTCTTGTGGGTTTGAAACGGCATGAGGGTGAATAATTAATGACAATTTTCATTTTTGTTTGAACTAATCCTTTCAGTCCTGTTTCAATGAATCCACAGTTGTACAACGGATTCAGGAGTCAAACTGCCACTTGAATGTTAGAAGCCGTGAATTTGTTTTTGTGTTCACTGAGTCTTGTGAGAGTAAGTCACCTGCTCGCTGTGACCTGCGGGGTCGTGTTCCTTCAGCTGACACTCCAGAGAGGACGTGTGGCAGCAGGAGGCATATGACGTTACACCCCTTGTAGCAGGACATGCCCTGCGGCTCCCATGTAGAGGTCGATCGGAGTCTGATACGTCTCCAGATGAAGAGGAAGAACTGCAGCCTGAATAGAAACGTGAACAGAAATGAACACAAAGACTATAGAGTTGTCATTAGGATAAGAACTCTGTTCTGACAGCAGAAACTTTACTCATGAAGAGAATAATTTCAAAACAAGTGTATGAGATTAGAGCTCTCAAAAAAAAAGCCCAATAAAAAATTCATTAATTATTATAATTTTTGTATTGATTAAAGAACCTTTTTCAGAGTGACATTGTCTGTGATAACCAAAACCCATTACACTTTAACTTCCACTGACCCAGAACATTCCATTAATAAATCATAATTTCTTGAATTTATGAAAAACACTGTAGTGCCAAACCATCTGTCACCTGTCAGCTGGTGATCTGGGGGACATTCTGCATCCGCACCTCTCTCGGGACTCTCGATCATCTGGCACTGAGCTTTATGGCCTGTACAACAGTGCGCTACAGCGTACACACCTTGCCCTCCATTCCCATTGACCGCAACACACTCTTTCTGCCCATCTCTTGCCTGTCAGAAAGTCAATGATTAAACATTACTCTACTTTACACACTCTCTTGTGTAGAGTAGTGACTTGCATTGAGTTGACAGTTTAAAAAATTTTTTGAGGATACTGAACAAACTTTCTCTGATAATGACCTCCAGTCTTTCTCCAGCTCTCGCGCCGTTATGTGAGAAACTGGAGCAGCTCAGCATCTCTTCACCGTTGCGACAGCGGGCCACAGCTGTGGCGAGACCTGAAGCGCCTGACCTCTCAGACCAAACCGATCTACAGAGCAGATCCTCTCCTGTGAGAACACACACATGTAGTGGCAACTTCATTAAAAATACACAACAAACAGCATTCAAGGCCACCTTCAGTAAAAGAAAACAATAAATAAGGTTAATATTAATCATAAATATGGTATTATAGTAATATAATATAATATAATACAATTATATGAACTGCACTCTGTTAAATATAGTATTTAATTAGGGATCAATATTAAAAATGGTTTTATATTTTATTTTAAAAAATCAATTCAGTCTGCAAATTATAGAATTAAATAATAAATTAGAAATGTGTTATATTACATTATATTATACATTCATTGTAATCTACTAACTATAGCATTAAAATAATCATCATATATTAGACTAATATCAGTCAACATTGTTGAAGCTTTGCTCGTGAACTTTGACCTGTGACTGTGGAGGCTGAGTTGGGCAGGGCGACCACCATGTTGGGTGTAGTGAGGCGGCTGTCATGTGGCAGAGAGTCTGGGTTAATGACCTGTTTTACCGAATGATAGAGGAGCTGTTGCAGAAGCTCAGCAGAGCTAGCATTTGGATTCAGATTCAGGAGCACCGCCGCTACACCTGAAAACACACACGGACCAGAGCTGGTTATATGGACAGACTGATAAAATATGCACTAGTAAATTGTGTGCATTAGAGTATGTGTGTGTGTGCTAACCAGCGACGTGTGCCGCTGCCTGTGACGTTCCGCTCTTGGTAGTAAAGCAGGTAGAGCAATCACTGGATGCGCTGATGATGTCATCGCCGGGTGCGAACACATCCACGCAGCGGCCCACGTTAGTGCCTGCCTTCCCAGTGCTCAACGGCTGGTCAGCAAAATTAACGGCCCCTACTGTTATCACCTGCAGCACAGGGGAACACATGTCTAAACCGATTATATTGACAAGCAAATCATTTTCTGAAGGCTTCAACCCATTTTAATCTCAGGCCGGTACCTCAGGCTCTGAGGCTGGTGAGTACAGACAAGCATCATCGTTGTAGTTACCAGCTGCAGCAATAAGGACTGCGCCAGATTCAACCATTTTCCTGCAGGCAGCATTGAGGGTGCGGCTGAATCCACCTACAAATGGCAGCAGTAGGATCACAGGTCTGATAGGCTGAGACATCAGAGATGACTGGATGTACTCCAGACCTGCAATAGAGGTAAAATTTCATAACATATAATATTTATAATTTTTTTAGTTTTCCTGCCAAAGCTCCTAAAAGTGTTTATTGTTTAAAAATATATATATTTTTTCCTTTTATTTACTATATATATATATATATATATATATATATATATATATATATATATATATATACTCATCAGGCATAACATTATGACTACCGACTGGTGAACTGGATAACACTGATTATCTCTTCATCACAGCACCTGTTGGCGGGATACATTAGGCAGCAAGTGAACATTTTGTCCTCAAAGTTGTTGTCTTAGAAGCAAGAAAAATGGCCAAGCGTAAGGATTTAAGCGAGTTTGACAAGGACCAAATTGTAATGGCTAGACGCATCTCCAAAACTGCAGCTCTTGTGGGGTGTTGCCGGTCTGCAGAGGTCAGTATTTATCAAAAGTGATCCAAGGAAAGAACAGCAAAAATGGTTCAGAAATGGTTGAGGAGCACAAAAACGATTTTGAGGAGTTGACTTGGCCTCCAAATTCCCCAGATCTCAATCCAATCAAGCATCTGTGGGATCTGCTGAACAAACAAGTCATATCCATGGAGGCCCCACCTCGCAACTTACAGGACTTGGTACCAGATACCACAGCACACCTTCAGGGGTCTAGTGGAGTCCATGCCTCGACAGGTCAGGGTTGTTTTTTGGCAGCAAAAGGGGGACCAACACAATATTAGGTATGATATAAATTAGACAAATCATAATGTAATGCCTGATTGGTGTGTGTGTGTGTGTGTGTGTGTGTGTGTGTGTGTGTGTGTGTGTGTGTGTGTGTGTGTGTGTGTGTGTGTGTGTGTGTGTGTGTGTGTGTGTGTGTGTGTGTGTGTGTGTGTGTGTGTGTGTGTGTGTGTGTGTGTGTGTGTGTGTGTGTGTGTGTGTGTGTGTGTGTGTGTGTGTGTGTGTGTGTGTGTGTGTATCTATATATATATATATATATATATAATACAATTACAGACATATTATATAAAAACACTTATGAATCAATTTATTCTATTTGACTTTATTTTATTTTATGCTTTGGTTTACCTGCCAAAGCTCCTGACACGGTACCCTTGCCTTGGCAGTTCAACACTCTGACACTGTTTACACTGGCACCTCGAGCTACACCTGAGTCCCGTCCACTGACCACTCCTGCTATGTGCGTGCCATGACTGTCACACTGACTAGCCTGTGGGCAGAAGACCATAGAAAGGGTTGGACATATGCTTCTCATTAGCAATTACACTAAAAACTGTGCAGTTGTTATTAAACATTTAATTACATTTACCAACCTGTCTATGAACTCTGACCCCATCCTCCTCTGGCACACTATTGAAGTCCGTCACCATCACTCTGTCCTCAATCTCACGATGAGTCACCTGAACGCTTGTGTCTAAAAGATACACTCCCACCTTTGCACCGTCATCTACATACATACAAGCATGACGGTTCAATGGATCAAGAACCATAAATGGCAAAATACTTGAACATGGATTAAAGATTCAAGATTAAACATTTTATTACCATAAAAAGCAGACAGTCCAGAAGGCAAATCTGTCACTTCAGGATCTCAGAATATAATTTTAGAAGTTACATTAAAGTGTTTGGGAAAGAGTACACAGTGGAGACTTAAACTCACTGAGTGGTGAGTATTTTCCAGGCTCATGTTTGTTTTGAAGGATGCGCTGCAGATTCCATGGGATGCTCTGGGCAAAGATGGAGGAATCCTCTTCAATGTATTCCACATGGGGCAGCTTTACTGCCTGCCAAAAACACAAGCGATGGAAAAGACAGAAAATGACTGAATTCTTTTAATTTAATTTCAATCCATAATACTGTTCAAACATTCTTAGGTATAAAATACTTAAACTGAGAGCATTATAGTGTAATAGTGTCTATAAATTACCATGTGAAGAACATCGCTGCTCATTTTCACCAGAAACCCGTGGAAGGCTCCAGAATAAGTCTGCAGTATTTCGATCAGGTATCCGCGTTTTGCGGCTTTTGCACGGAGTCTGCGCGCAGTGCGCTCCACCTGGTTCACGTGCGCTCCGTTCCGCATCACCACTATATACTGACCCGGCATGCGCCACGCGTCCTGTGTGTAAAACATGCAGAGTATGTGATTCACAGTACTTTTGATAGCCTCCTCATTCCACACGTACAGTACATTTATTTTAGACTTTCTTGGCTTATGGCAACAGTGATGTTGTTGTCAGGACAACTTGTGAGTGTTTCTACACAACTAATAAAACATTGACGATTTGTGGGAAGTTTGGCAGTTATATAAATGGGTGAATGATGCTTCTCACATCTGGCACCAGGTGAAAAGTGCGTTTTCATTGTTGTTAAACTTAGGGCCTATATGTTTCTTATATATGTGGTGATTTTACTTTCATTGGTACTCACATCACCGCTGACATTGTGATTTTTGGATCACCTCTCACTTAAGGTGTGGTTATGAGTACATCAGATGACCACCTTCCCCCTCTTTTAGTTTGGGACACTAGTCAAGGTCTTTTACCTCGACTGTATGAGAACACCAAACAGGAGGCAGTTCAATCATTTTCTGAATGTGAAGTGGGGAGAGTTGGTCAGCTGATTTATCTGAAAGATTGGTGAGATTTCTAACTTGTAGAGCCTCTTCTGTATTATCAGCACAAGAAAGACATAATTGTAATAAAATAGACTTTATTAACAAAAGATAAACAAGAATAACTAACACAACTACTAAATGAATACAATGAATGATAAAGGAATAAGATAAAATGCATGTGATTAAGTTGATTGTGGCTATGGAAGAGTTGCGTTATCTTATGGAAAGATAAACTGTTGTTTCTCTGAAACTAAGGTGAAGAACCTTATTATGCATCAAACAAATAAACAAAAGATTATTTGCTATTAACTAGCATCAGTTATATCACCTCTAATGTAAATTAGAAAATCATATACTGATAATATACAACAATGCCATGGTCTCTAGAAAGAGGTTTGGTTAAGTGATATTTATGTTCCACATGTTGAGTAAGCAGTCCAATGGCGGTGACTTCTTTGGTTGTAATGCAGAGGGGAAAGAGCTGGAATCCGTTTCAGCAGCCTTGAACACGAAGATCTGTGGGATGCTGATCTCCTGGAGCACCAAAGGGTCCTAAATATCTCAATCCAATAGAGCATATGTGGGATGTGCTAATCAAACAAAACTTGCAGATCTTAAAGGATATGGGTCAGGGCTGTTTTGGCAGCAAAAGGGGGACCAACACAATGATCTGTATGTATGTATAATATTTATTTATTATTTTATTTTTTAGTTATGTAATTGAATTAGTTACTTCTGATGTAATTGCATTAAATACTGTATAGACTATACAACAATTCTGTATAAAACTATAGTGGATTTAACATCAAAATGTAATGTTAAAATGTATGTTCAAATCCTTCTCCCTTTACATACTTTGATCAGTTCAAGAATCATTTATGCAATCGTATATTGTTTATTTAAAATACTTAAAGGGGTCCTGAACTGAGAAATTGATATTCCAATAGTGGATTTAACATCAAAATGTTAATGTAACCTTCTCCCTTTACATTCTTTGGTAAGATTAGTAATCATTTATGCAATTGTATATTGTTTATTAGTTTCATGTCTATCTTTGTATTCAACTGGGTGAGGGTTTTTTTTTTAGAGAGAGAGTAATTACAGTAATATAAGTACACTGTTGAAGATGTAATTAGTATTTTAGTGTTTTTAGTAGAAAAATATTTTAATATTTTACTTACCCAACACTGTGTCTATATTAGGGGTGTTACGTGTCACGATTTGATACATATCACGATACTAAACTCACGATACAATATTATTGTGATACTCCAAGATATGGTAAAAGGTTAACAAAAATGTTCTGTTGATTAAAATACTAAATTTGGTATTACATTGGGGGTGGAAATGAATAGGCTTGGACTTGGTGCTGATAACCCAATGCACCAGACAATGGTGAAACCAGAATAAAATGATTCATGACTCTGAAGCTGAAAAGCCAGAATTATTTTAGACAAATATAGGCTTTTTGCACTTTGTTACTGACTAGATATATATCTGAATAATTTCCTTTACTTTCATAAAAAATAACCATTTCATGTGATTTAAAACGCCCAGTATAGAACACAAAAGACAGAAAATTGAATTACTGAATTTTGCCATTTAATATGCAGCTTTTCCCCCTACACATTATTTTCAAAAACTAAACAAAAATGTTAATTCAGGAAAAATGCTGTTTTTAAAGTTAATATTAGGTAATAAGCCCATACAGGTTTTTGTTTGTTAAATCATTTAGCAGGTAGTAGGCCTACCTTAGTGCACCTGTAAAACCGGGCGGATGGCCTGTTCTCTGCTTCAGGCTGGGTGTCATCCTGCAGAATTAGAGACAGGATCATCTCTTCATCCTCAGTGTAGTCTTCATCACTCTCAACTATAGTCACAAGACCCAGCAGAAAACTCAGGCAGCACACCGTCACGACGCCTCTCATTATGGCTCTCATCTCACTTTGTGTGCTTTCAGGTAAAGAATATAAAACAAGTAGGCTAGTTCTCAATATAAATAAAACAAGTGATATTGCTCAAAATGATCTTTTTTTGATTGTTGCTCGTCATGTGGTAAGGCAGACGTGTGAAGCAGGAAGGTTCAGAGCTGAAGTGTATCCTCATGTCAGTTAACATCTCTCTGACGGACTGAACACAGTGAGGTGGGGCGTGCTGACGTTTCTCTATCCTTATATCGAACGATGTTCGGTAATAAATACAGTTGAAGAGGAGTCAGATTACAGTCCACCCACACAAACATTATACGCTTAGGCCTACTATTACTATTCCTGCACAGACTTGTAACGTTTGCTGGAATGAAACCTATAAAATGAAAGTGTCAGTTAATGATTTAGAGGTACGTGGCTACAAACTGCCAAACAAAGTGAACAGGCTTAAGCAATAAATTAAGGACATTTTATTTGTTCCTTTTTTTTTACTAGGCAAAAAGAATACGCATGTGTTACTGTTTTAACACAGAACATAAGATCACGTCACCTGCGCGCGTCCGTTAAAGTCAAAGAGTTGCACGTGTCGGATGCTGCAGCTGCACTTTGACCAAATACAGATTCATGTCGTCCTCTGTTGGCCAGATACTGGTATTGTTGAAGAGCTAAAAGAGTCATAATCAAATGAAACGTGCAAAACGCATAGGCCTACAATCCATAATGTGAAAGCCATTCTTTCTGACAGTGTTGACCTCTGTTAAGTAAAGGAAAAAAACTGAGAAAACGGAAGGAGATGCACCTAACGCTGACATGCTGATCCTAAAAAAGCCTATGCCTAAAAAAAATGTATCCAGTTTTGTTGCAGTATATACTCCATAATTATTATGAGACTGGTGTGGAAAAAATAGCTATTGCCAGGGCTGGGCAGTAGCTAATATGATTAACAATTGCTTTAAACTGAGGCTGAACGGTCATGTATAGCCTCTGTCAAGTTTTGCATTGGCCTGACTTTTGGGAAGCAAAGTTCCCCAGAAATGTAAGCATTCCGCAATGGTACATTTTTTAATTGTTCAATAACGAGTTTTCGGAAACGTAGATCTATACTTTTATCTTTCCTGCCTATATACTCCTTCTCAACTAAAAAAAGCATATTGTGATAAAAGTTCATTATTTTCCATAATGTAATGATAAAAAGATTCATTTAGATGCATTGCACACCAACTGAAATATTTCAGGTCTTTTATTGTTTTAATACTGATGATTTTGGCATACAGCTCATGAAAACCAAACATCTCAAAAAATTAGCATATCATGAAAAGGTTCTCTAAACGAGCTATTAACCTAATCATCTGAATCAACGAATTAACTCTAAACACCTGCAAAAGATTCCTGAGGCTTTTAAAAACTCCCAGCCTGGTTCATTACTCAAAACCGCAATCATGGGTAAGACTGCCGACCTGACTACTGTCCAGAAGGCCATCATTGACACCCTCAAGCGAGAGGGTAAGACACAGAAAGAAATTTCTGAACGAATAGGCTGTTCCCAGAGTGCTGTATCAAGGCACCTCAGTGGGAAGTCTGTGGGAAGGAAAAGTGTGGCAAAAATGCTGCACAACGAGAAGGTGACCGGACCCTGAGGAAGATTGTGGAGAAGGACCGATTCCAGACCTTGGGGACCTGCGAAGCAGTGGACTGAGTCTGGAGTAGAAACATCCAGAGCCACTGTGCACAGGCGTGTGCAGGAAATGGGCTACAGGTGCCGCATTCCCAGGTCAAGCCACTTTTGAACCAGAAACAGCAGCAGAAGCGCCTGACCTGGGCTACAGAGAAGCAGCACTGGACTGTCGCTCAAATTTTGCATGTCATTCGAAATCAAGGTGCCAGAGTCTGGAGGAAGACTGGGGAGAAGGAAATGCCAAAATGCCTGAAGTCCAGTGTCAAGTACCCACAGTCAGTGATGGTCTGGGGTGCCATGTCAGCTGCTGGTGTTGGTCCACTGTGTTTTATCAAGGGCAGGGTCAATGCAGCTAGCCATCAGGAGATTTTGGAGCACTTCATGCTTCCATCTGCTGAAAAGCTTTATGGAGATGATTTCATTTTTCAGCACGACCTGGCACCTGCTCACAGTGCCAAAACCACTGGTAAATGGTTTACTGACCATGGTATTACTGTGCTCAATTGGCCTGCCAATTCTCCTGACCTGAACCCCATAGAGAATCTGTGGGATATTGTGAAGAGAAAGTTGAGAGACGCAAGACCCAACACTCTGGATGAGCTTAAGGCCGCTATCGAAGCATCCTGGGCCTCCATAACACCTCAGCAGTGCCACAGGCTGATTGCCTCCATGCCACGCCGCATTGAAGCAGTCATTTCTGCAAAAGGATTCCCGACCAAGTATTGAGTGCATAACTGAACATAATTATTTGAAGGCTGACTTTTTTTGTATTAAAAACACTTTTCTTTTATTGGTTGGCTGAAATATGCTAATTATTTGAAATCGTAATTTTGGGTTTTAATGAGCTGTATGCCAAAATCATCAGAATTAAAACAATAAAAGACCTGAAATATTTCAGTTGGTGTGCAATGAATTTAAAACCTATGAAAGTTTAATTTTTATCATTACATTATGGAAAATAATGAACTTTTATCACAATATGCTAATTTTTTTAGAAGGACCTGTAGTTCTTAAATTTTAATGTTCGTGCTTTGTCATATTCACTTTTGAATTGTGAGACATAGTCTACTGAAAAAATCTAAACATTCTATTTGTTTACCAGGATATCTGTAAAATACATTTACCGAACTTTCGCTTAGACCGCAACTTGAGCATAGGCCTGTTACATAATTTCTAGAAATCCTTCCATAAATGAAAGAACATACACAATAACAAATAGTCCTAGTAGCCTACCAGTTTATCTTAAGTAAATGACTGTAGACATGGACAAATGTATACTGCAACACATTGTAGACAAGGAATAGGTAGGCTACAAGTAGCTTACAAAAAAGTAAATTATTTTTTGGCACAAACCTCATAACCATGGAAAGTCCCCACTATGACAGAAAAACAAATGTGTGCTGCACATACTTTGAGGCCCAGATTATTCACATTTCAGAAGGCTACTGCAAGTTTTACTAAAACTAACTGGCTCAGCAGTTATCCCTAACACATTTTAAGAATTTTACCACAATACTATGTAAATAATCTAAAATCAGACATCAATCCAGATATGGTTATATATCCTGCATTTGAAGTAGGCCTATGTATAAAATGACTTCTTATGAAGGAGCACCACAGACTGACATAAAAACTCCACATTCCAGAATCCAGGCTGTTTCAGTGTCCTCTGGTCTTGGTGGCGTACATGAGTCAAGGTCACAAGTATTTCATCACCTAATGTTTAAACTTTTTCCAGTGTTATTTCCCTGAGAGTGAAACGATCCTTATCATATGTTTGTGACAAGTCATGGCCAGACCTTGTGACATTAACATGCCTAATGTAAATGGGGACCTATTATGCTAAATTCACCTTTATATTGTTTTTGAACATTTATGTGTCCGCAGTGTGTGTACGCAACCACACTTTTTGTGGTAAAAATTCATCCAGTCTGTTTATTTTCCCCATAAATCTAAAACAGTGACTCAAAATGAGCCATTCAGTAATGCACTCCATTGTGACGTCACATTGGGATAGGCCCCGCCCACAGCTGGTGACAGAAGCTGAAACACATTCTGGGGACACATGAGACTATTATGTCTTGCAAAAAGAGCCATAATAGGTCCCCTTTAAACATATTGTTATTTAAAATATTTTTTTTAATTGTGTGGCAAATCTTTATGTCAGACATATATGATGTTTTTGGACATTAATCAACAGGCACTATTCACTCTCCAGCTCAGATGTGAAGTAACACGAGTCCTCCATTTTCCCATAGTACATCTCTCGGTGCGGGTCTGTTCCTGTGGTTCTTCTGTCTGTCAATGGAGTGCTAGATGCCAGCACACTGGGAGAACTTCGACATGTGTGGAGGACAATGACACGCTCACTGTGTTTGTGCTCAGTGTGGAGTTTTGGATCGGCTGATATTTCTACTTTTTCTTCATCACAGAAGCCAGCCAAGGGAGCTTGTGTTGGTTTCGGTGGACTGTAACAGGAAAATACATGTGAGTTTGATGCTATTTTAAAGGTGCATATTGTGGTTGGTGCTGATTTAAAAAAGCTTTACACGTCAAGAAATAAATTCTATTTTTTGTGAAGAGTTATTTGAATGGCGTATAAACCTACAGCGCTTCCGAAAGCGCTAATGGCTGATTAGGAACTACATTTGTATTTTGAACTTACTTTGCGACCGTTAAAAAAGTACATTCTATATAGTATGAATGTGTGTAGTATGAATGTAATCTGGACGTACTAAATTCGCCATGTTGTCATTATCATATGACCTACCAGCGTCAGTCGCTTCACTGCCATTCATAAATCCTCTAACATGGCCTCATGGGATAGTAAAGTGTCCTTTTTGCCTATTGTTTTTTTTTGGAATAGAATGGCTGCATCCGATATTGCATACTTCCCTACTATATAGTAGGGGAAAAACAGTATGTGACAAAAGAAGTACAAATTCAATATGAATGAACAGAACTCAAAAGAGTAGGCAAAAAGAACCTGGATGACCTACTTCTTCCAGCAAGATTATTAAGTGTGTATACGATGCATTATGCTTAGTAGTGTACTATCCCGTGAGACCATGGGAGAGGATTTATGAATGGCAGTGAAGCGACTGACGCTAGTAGGTCACATGATAATGACAACATGGCGAATTTAGTACGTCCAGATTACATTCATACTACACACATTCATACTATATTGAACAGACATTTTTAGTGGTTGTGAAGTAATTACTTATTCAAAATAAGTACCTACTCAAGAGTATGTCATTTCAGATGCAAACAATATATCCAGACATACTACAACGCATACTGTTTTTCGCATACTAAATAGTAGGGAAGTATTCGATATCGGATGCAGCATTATAGTTTTCTATAAAAGCTTTTTAAATTGTGCGGGTCACCCCCTCAATGTACACTACATTGCCAAAAGTATTAGGACACCCCTCAAAATCATTGAATTCAGGTGTTCTAATCACTTCCATGGCCACAGGTGTATAAAAATCGAGCACCTAGGCATGCTGACTGCTTGTACAAACATTTGTGAAAGAATGGGTCGCTCTCAGGAGCTCAGTGAATTCAAGCATGGTACATGCTTGCATAGGTTGCCACCTGTGCAATAAGTCCATTTGTGAAATGTCCTCACTACTAAATATTCCACGGTCAACTGTTAGTGGTATTATAACAAAGTGGAAGCAATTGGAAACAACAACTCAGCCACGAAGGGGCAGGCCACGTAAAATCACAGAGCGGGGTCAGTGCATGCTGAGGCGCACAGTTTGCAGACGTCGCCAACTTTCTGCAGAGTCAATAGCTACAGATCTCCAAACTTGTGGCCTTCAGATTAGCTCAAGAAAAGTGCGTAGAGAGCTTCATGAAATGGGTTTCCATGGCCAAGCAGCTGAATCCAAGCCTTAAATCACCAAGTGCAATGCAAAGCATCGTATACAGTAGTGTAAAGCACGCCGTCACTGGACTCTAGAGCAGTGGAGTCGTGTTCTCTGGAGTGACGAATCACGCTTTTCTGTCTGGCAATCTGATGGAAGAGTCTGGGTTTGGCGATTTCCAGGAGAACGGTACTTGCCTGACTGCATTGTGCTAAGTGTAAAGTTTGGTGGAGGGGGGATTATGGTGTGGGGTTGTTTTTCAGGGGTTGGGCTTGGCCCCTTAGTTCCAGTGAAAAGACTCTTAATGCTTCAGCATACCAAGACATTTTGGACAATTTCATGCTCCCACCTTTGTTGGCAAGCTTTGGGGACGGCCCCTTCCTCTTCCAACATGACTGCGCACCAGTGCACAAAGCAAGGTCCATAAAGACATGGATGAGCGAGTTTGGTGTGGAGGAACTTGACTGGCCTGCATCCTTTGGGATAAATTAGAGTGGAAACTGCAAGCCAGGCCTTCTCGTCCAACATCAGTGCCTGACCTCACAAATGCGCTTCTAGAAGAATGGTAAAAAATTCCCATAAACACACACCTAAACCTTGCGGAAAGCCTTCCCAGAAGAGTTGAAGCTGTTATAGCTGCAAAGGGTGGGCCAACTCCACATTAAACCCTACGGATTAAGAATGGGATGTCATTAAAGTTCATGTGCATGTAAAGGCAGATGTCCCAAAACTTTTGGCAATATAGTGTATTTCGCCATGGTGAAATGACATGACCCGGACGCTCACGCTCATTGGCTGCCGCCTCTGTAGTTACACTTAGCAGTGTCAGACAGGGAATTGTGTATGGACCGCTCTCTTAAACTTACTAGTATCCGTGCAATTTACATTAAACTGATGATCATACTGTACCACATTGACAGGAACGCATGATCTAACACCCTTGTGGTATTGAGCTATAGCTCTTAGAAGCTGAATTGTAAAGTTCTATCCTTGTCTCTTTAAGATTTTTACAAAAATAATCTCATCATATGCAGCATAATTACATTCTCTGTAAGAGGTAAGATTCTCTAAGATTCAATTATCCAGCCGCTTAACCCAGTTACAGAGTGAGTGAATTTAGACTTAATGAGTCTTGATGAACCCTTAGAAAACACACACACACACACACACACACACAGACTCCAGTGTAATGACAGAAAGAGAAGCAAGACTGGATGAATGGAGGGATGTGGAGAGATCATTTACATTAACCTTTCACTCTTATAGTCACCATAAAAATCTAAATGGACAATTCTTATTAATTTTTTTATAGAATGTTGCATTCTTTAATATAAATGATTTGCACATAATTAAAAAAAAATCCTAACAAGCTTTGTAGAGGCTTTATTGCCAAAATAAAATTAATAAAATAAAATAAAAAAGCATTTTAGTCTTTTTTAAAAGATAATGTTTATAGATATCAAACAAAATAGACTTGTTTTCTCTACTTAAGTTTAAGATTCCAATTAGCAAATGTATGCTTTTAAATAAATACACAATTTACTAGTGTAATGACACATGACAAAACATTTTTTTAATTATAATTTATTCTATGTTTTGAATCTTATTTAAACATATAGTCCCTGAAAAGTCTTAATATCTACATGCAATTTATTTAAAGTATTTTTTGTGTGTTGTGATCTTACTCTAACCTTTTTTCATCCAAGCTTTCAGCACTCAAGTCCTGTTTTTCAGCCCCACAGAGCTCTTCCTTCTCTGCCAGTACAACAGTCACCTGTTGGACACAGGAAACACTCTAAATGTAACACACTCTGTCAAATGATATGCACATTATAATCAAAGTAAATGCTATGAACATAAAACATAATCCATCTATTACTGAACAGTGGGAACAGCCCACTTTCCTTACCCTGGGGTAACACTGACACACCGACCAGACAGTCCCCATTCCCACCATAATCACTCCCATAGCACAGAACGTGGCGAACACCTGTGGTTCCTCTACAGAAATCATGAACATACCCAACGCCACAAACGCCATCCCAAGAACAATGAGCCCATAGCGGTACGGCTTGTTCTCTGCCATAGAAGAAGCGTAGAGATCCAGCAGTGGTTAGCCAAGTTAACAGAAGAAAGAACCGGTGAGAGTGTGGAGCTTTACGACTGTGTCCCCATAGAGGTGAAGGGCAGACTGAGAGGGCAGGAGTGACTGACAGGACGCAGAGCCAGTGGAGAACCAAGATCCAGATCATTGAACCTGTAATGGGCCTTAGTCAGGTGACCTTCCCCCAGGTAAAGGTTGCATTGGCTTAAGTAATCTTATTACGGCCCTTTCCAGAATATTAACTACCGTAAATATAGCAGAAGTCATATAAGATAAAGTACAAGTACACACAAAAACCTTTAGTTTGATAATATTATTGGTTACCAAATACAAATTCAACAACAAAGTTTTTGTATCATAAGGTGTTTATGCACAGGTGATAGCCAGGCAATACACAAAGAAAATGATGTGTAACTGACAAAACATGACAGAAAATAGACATATGCAGCATTATGTGATATAGTAATAATAAACATACAAAACAGAGATAATAGTTTCTGGTAGGCCTTTTAAAGTGACAGTGAACGTGACATTCTGGAGAGAGGCACATTTCCTCAATCCTAAATTATATTATACAACAGAAAGTAAGCCTACAAAAAATAAGATTATATACATTAGGAAATTGCTAAATGTCAATAACAAAAATCAAGGCACAATTACAATTTTGGTTCAGCTTATTTATAAAGAGGTACTCAATGCCATGAAAAGTATTAACCTTCATGTTCTGTTCAGACAGACTTTATATTTGGGGTCCCAGATCCCCAAATAAAATACACCACCATTAATATCTTTATTTATTTTTTTTAAAGGTAACTCTTTTATTTAGCAAGGACGCATTCAATTAATCAAAATAGTCAAGACATTTAGATTTCCTTTACTCATCAAAGAATCTTTAAAAAAAAAAATCGGTTTCCAGAATAATATTAAATAGTTACTTTCATTGTGTTTTGTGTTTTCAGCTGTTTTCAACATTGATAATAATAAAAATTATTTTAATTTGGGATTATGTGACACTGAAGACTGGAGTAATGATGCTGAAAATTCAGCTTTGCCTTCACAGGAATACATTTAATTTTTAAATGTATTCAAATAGATAACGGTTATTTTGAATTTGTAATAATATTTCAAAATATTACTGTTTTTCCTGTATTTTTGATCAAATAAATTCAGCATTGGTGAGCAGAAGATACTTCTTTCAAAAACATTTAAAAATCTTATAGACTCAAAACTGGAATGGAAGTGTATGTGTAATATTAAATAATAACAGTATTTTTCATACCTTATTTCCCCTTTAAATTCCCTTTAAGTCCATCTAATCCTATTCAAAACCCATTAGACCGATATTACTGACACCCTTTATACTATAAATCATTAAATGTGACTAGTATCTACATGTGCTGGACATATAATTAGAATATGATCAAAAAGTTGATTTATTTCAAAAATTCCATTCAAAAAGCGAAACTTGTGTACTATATTCTGTAGGTTCTGTATAGTAGGTTCTGTATAGTTCTGTAGGTTACACAATCATGGGGAAGACTGCTGACTTGACAATTGTCCAAAAGACGACTATTGACACCTTGCACAAGGAGGGCAAGACACAAAAGGTCATTGCAAAAGAGGCTGGCTGTTCACAGAGCTCTGTGTCCAAGCACATTAAGAGAGAGGCAAAGGGAAGGAAAAAAGTGTACAAGCAATAGGGATAACCACACCCTGGAGAGAACTGTGTAACAAAACCCATTCAAAAATGTGGGGGAGATTCACAAAGAGTGGACTGCAGCTGGAGTTAGTACTTCAAGAACCACTACACACAGACATATTCAAGACATGGGTTTCAGCTGTCACATTCCTTGTGTCAAGCCACTCTTGAACAACAGACAGTCAGAAGCGTCTCGCCTGGGTTAAAGACAAAAAGGACTGGACTGCTGCTGAGTGGTCCAAAGTCATGTTCTCTGATGAAAGTAAATGTTGCATTTCCTTTGGAAATCAGCGTCCCAGAGTCTGGAGGAAGAGAGGAGAGGCACACACTACATGTTGCTTGAGGTCCAGTGTAAAATTTCCACAGTCAGTGATGGTTTGGGGTGCCATGTCATCTGCTGGTGTTGGTCCACTGTGTTTTCTGAGGTCCAAGGTCAACGCAGCTGTATACCAGGAAGTTTTAGAGCACTCCTGCTGCTGACCAACTTTATGGAGATGCAAATTTCATTTACCAACAGGACTTGACACCTGCACACAGTGCCAAAGCAACCAGTACCTGGTTTAAGGACCATGGTATCCAGCAAACTCGCCTGACCTTAGCCCCATAGAAAAGTGCGAAGAGGAAGATGCGATATGCCAGACCCAACAATGCACAAGAGCTGAAGGCCACTATCAGAGACACCTGGGCTCTCATAACACCTGAGCAGTGCCACAGACTGATCGACTCCATGCCAAGTATTGAGTGCTGTAGATGCTCATACTTTTCATGTTCATACTTTTCAGTTGGCCAAGATTTCTAAAAATCCTTTCTTTGTATTGGTCTTAAGTAATATTCAAATTTTCTGAGATACTGAATTTGGGATTTTCCTTAGTTGTCAGTTATAATCCTCAAAATTAAAAGAAATAAACATTTGAAAAATATCAGTCTTTGTGTAATGAATGAATATAATATACAATATATAATATATAATATGAACATAAAAGTTTCACTTTTTGAATGGAATTAGTGAACTAAATCAACTTTTTGATGATATTCTAATTATATGACCAGTACCTGTAGATTCTAGTAACACTGTTTCTGTTTTTGACCCAAGTAAAAACACATTGTAGAGAAATACAATCAAACAAATGAAAGTAAACAAATCAGAAAATCATCAACCTTCAATGGAAAGTAGTTAGTAGGAACTACTTAGTGGGTTAGCAAGAAGTAGTAAGAACTTTTGTAATGGCATTGGGGTCTCTCAGACCCCAAACAGAACATGAGGAGTAAATAAACTGTCTTTATAACTTTTATACTGTGATTTACTGTCAGTTAATTTAATATAAAAAAGAAAAAAAGAAGAAAGAAATAATATGGATGCACAAAATCTGAAGTTATTATTACCAATTATCAGCCAATAAACATTAGGTTTTTATGTACTCAGTACCAATTAAACAAGTGAAATAGCCTGCTATATATATATTTTTTTTTAGCCAAATGATGGGATTCCACATTATTACTAGTTGGACTACCTATTTTTAAACATATAAAAGTTGACCATGTGCATGTATCATTTCTTGATTCCAATAGTTTATAAAATAAGCCTACAAATCTTTTGTGACTAAGATAAGAAAGATAGGTTTCTTCCCGTTTTAAAAACTGTTTATGTCATTTGAAGCATGTAGATATATGGACTTTGGATCGGTTTTAAAACATAAACAAAAAAAAAAAGATTGGTTATCACATAGGCCAAAATTGCCATATCAGTGCATCTCTAAGAAATAGGAAAGTAGCATGTTCACTTAGTAACAAACAAATACATGTAACAAATAGCACTAATATTGGTTTGTTCAGTTTTAGGTTGGAAACACAAGTCCAAAGTATTAGTACAAAATGTAAAAACTGAAGTTTCTTGTCACTCAAGGCACTTCATTTTTAGAACATATTAGAGATAGAAATAGAGCTGCGCGGTATATCTGTTATCGGTAGATATTACAGAATTTTTGTATTCGCTTGTGAACTTCCCTTTTAGATTTAGATTATTTTTGCAGTCTGCATCTAACAACAACTTAAAGGAAGATATAACTCTTTTAGTGCATCATGACAAGTGCATGCAGAGCGGTGTGCCTTCATGCATAAAAAAATAAGTTACGTTTTTGTCATTTTTTAGCAGATCTAAAAATTTTAAAAACGTATCCTTCTTTCATACTTCACAACGTTTTGATGCCTACATTCGGTTGTAGAATTTAAAAGTATTTCGCTTTTACTAACTTTTGTAGTATGGATTTTGATATCTGACATTTATCGGCTATCAGCCATAACATGAAAATAATTACTGGCTTATCTGAATCGGATGGATTTTAATATCTGTGCACCCCCAGTAAGACCAGCTCTTCAATCATTAAATGTTGGTGTCCACAGTCCCAGCAGTAGTTATAGTTGGTTCACAGCTGTAGTGGTCTTCATAACAGTCTCATAGGATGGCGGTGGCTCCATTTGCCAGGGAGGTGGTGTTGCAGGTTGGTTCTGTGGACTTGTGTCTGAGGTGGGAGGCACTTGGACTGTACTGTGATTCTCTGCCGTAGCCCTCCGGATCCGATCCAGCCTCCTGGGGAAAGGGAAGAGCAGTGACACATGAATACCTGTATCACAACATAGTTTGTCTATGTGGCTTAAAATGCACCAATATTCTCACAGTGAAGTTTTTTTAATCTTTGCTTAAAAAGAAGGAGTAAAAGCAGTTTGAAATACCTTTGTTGTGGCATTTAGATAAATATGTAAATATGTGCTGCACACTTGTCGGTCAAAAATGCCTTAACTCTTTTTTCTTTTCGTTTTATCAATTAAATGATTGCACTATATTTTAGTTTGATAATGTTTTTTTTATTCAATATTTTGTATTTTTAGGTGATTTTATGGTTTAGTTGTATGAAATTTCCAACTTAAACTGATAAATCTTAAATGTTATGAAGCACAGACTAAGTTTGGTCTCTTTTTAAAGACAACTCTGGGTAGATAATTGCTGAATTGAAAATAGTTTTAAAAAGTGAATTTGAAAAAAAAGTTATAATGGAAAATGCACTAAAATACAATAAAAGTTGTATATGAAATATATATTTTCCAAAAAACTGAGAGAAAATCAAAGCCATAAATCTAAACAAGCTGTTCCAAATTTGAGGTTAATATCTCAAAAAATTAGCTTTCAGTAACAATTTGTTTGTGCGCAGTTTCCAATAGATTATTTACATTTCAATGCCGCAATTTTTTTCAGTGTTTTTAAAGCTGAGAAAATCAAGTTTTTGTCAAAGACTACATCCAGATCAGATTCAGAACGATGATCAAGCAAAGATGGAGTAGATAGAGTCCATCAACACCCCTAATGTTTGCACAGTCCAATAGCTCGCCCTGGGTCGACATTTCATTCAGTAACATTAGATAGTTTTGATTTTTATGATGTTTAATGTTGACGCGTTATTTTACATATGCATCTGCTTACATGCGATTGCTTGGTTTTCTGCATCTCCCTCGCCTGTGTTTTGATCAAGAGATTCTGTACTCATTCAGAAGATTTGTAATAGCGGAAAATTCTGTGTTTGGCAGGGAAGCATTTTCTCACAAATAACGGAAAATTCCATTTTTGGTGGGGAAAGAGTTAAAGAGGTCCTATAATGCCCCTTTTAACAATATGTAAAATAAGTCTCTGATGTCCCAAGAGTGTGTATGTGAAGTTTTAGTTCAAAATTACCCACAGAATCGTTTTTTAATAGCATGTTAAAATTGTCACTTTTTGAGGGCGAGCAAAAACACGGTGTTTGTGTGTGTGTCCCTTTAAATGCAAATTAGCTGCTGCTCCTGGCCCCCTTTCTAGAAGAGGGCAGAGCTTCAAGAGCTTGTGTTAGGAGCTCTGATTACCTCATGCAGACATGCACTGAAAATGTCAGAATTCCTTTTATGTTCAAAAAGGAGTCGGACAATGATGGAGTGACAACATGTAGAATGCAACAGGACGTTTCTGAATGGTTAGTTGATGAATTTATGTAGCTGATGTGGCGTTAAAAATCTTCAAGTCATTGCATTAGCAATAGCATATTCTGTCACAATCTATAAAATCGCTTGTGTGGGAACTGTTGCAAGATGTTTACAGAGCCCGAGAATATATGCTATATAAGATAGAACAGGTTTAGTTTAATTACGGTTATAACTTATGCATTCGTCTTGCTTTTATGACATGCAATTGCACTTGTGTTACCTACTGTATAGCAATAAATGTGAAAAGACGGATGCAACAGCTTGATCAGATTCCCAAATGTGCTCTACTAAAACAACTCTTCCTCTTCTCAACATGGCCTCGCCCCCTTTTAAATTTTAGGGTTAGTAATGTCACTAAAGCCGAAAGTATACTTCATTTTTTATAGCTTCACTTTTTACGCATACAAGAAGGTCAGCGTACAGTGTGCGTGTTGCGAATTGTCATCAGAATAGTATGCGCATACTGAACGAGCACCGCCAGATTTTTGACAAAACATCTCTTAAAAAGTGATTTCTTTAAAAGAAAATATCTCCCTTTGCTTTGAACTTTGAGCATCGTAACTTTGCAGATGTTGTTTATGCTCAAACAGCAACATTACACACTAACTAAAGTTAAAAAAGTGAAATCATAATCAACCCCCTTTTAATTAGCAACTAATCTGGACATTTAGGTTAACAAATTATGGAAACAACATTAATTTCAGAGGGAAACCAAATAATCTGGAATCGGCCGGTTTTTTGCTTGCAATTGTTAATGCCCTCTTTTTTCTAAGTGAATCCAACTTTGAGTTCAAACCAAAAACTGCGAGCGTTTACCATTAAATCTCTTAAACCTACTGTACTTCAGTTGCCAAAAAGACAAGGGGTGGAGGGAAGGAGGAGACCCCTAGGCACTGATTTGATGGCTTCAGCATGTTGCAAGAAACAAAAATCTCTTCTCTCTTCCTCTCGAGCCCTCCCTCCTCATTTTTTTCTGGGCTAGTGTACAATGCTGACTGCTTTCTGTTAACATCTGTAGTCCTGATCATGTGGTCAGAATAAACCACGCTGCGACCTTTGATTCTTGGTTCTTTGATTCTCCTATCTTCCACAGCATGATTCTCTAAACAAAAAGCCCATACATAGATTTATATATAAACTGAGATCATTATGAAGTACCAGCACCTTACTAGTATGTACATGGCAGTGAGCCCTTTCTTTCTCTTGTTCTCTCTCTCTTTCCCTCAGACGTGGAACACTGAAAGAATTTGGCAGCCAGCAGCTGTTCAGTCTTCACTTGGTCTGTAAACATTACTTTGCCTTAACATTTTCTCTCATTTTCTCCATTAATTACATTACACGATTGCATTTCGTCAAGCGCTGACACGTCAAAAAAGGTTTGAATGCTTTGAGTCAGTTTAAACACTTAAACTAATTACTGTAATTCACAACGATATTACATGGAAAACACTGTTGTGTTGAGCTGTCATTCAAATGGGCACCGCAGAATGGCACACTAAATAACCTAGTATGCAATTTCTCAGTCACCAGACAAATTGCAAAAATGCTCAACAAACAATGAGGAATGTTTGATAGCACCACACAGTTGTCTGCATATTAAACAGGAATTATAAAAAGTAAATAAATAGATAAATCTAAAATGTGAAGTATGAATGAACTACCAGGATCTCATATTTAAAGGAAGGCATATTGTATATATGAATCCTCGCTCTTGCTATAAGAGGAAAATGTAAACCTTGTCTTCCGACGACTAGTCCATCGTACAGTGAAAATAGATGTAAATGGTGGAGACATGAGTTAGTTTATGGACAGGGTGCAGCAGACCCATCATGTCTACCATCTAACACTGCAGACTCTCTCTGTTTTCACTGCTGACCTACTTCTATAATCAGACCATTTGTTACATCTGCTTAACTTTGGCTTTCAAACTAAGAGTGGGTCGAGAAGAGACAGAGCCCCGTTTTAGTTTGCATATTTTTAGCAACTGAAAGCCAGAGAAATACTAAGTGTATACGAAACCCCCAATCAGTGTATTATTTTTCAGCATTCTTATGTTTCACATAGTGTGTGCAAAACAAAACATCACTATTACATACTAAGAAAAAGTAAGCCAGTAAACCAACCGCCTGTTGTCCCAATAGGCTTTATGCTGAACAGACATGGACAAACAGGAAAACAGGTCTCAGTGCAGCCACTTGTTGGAGAAAGTGTAACGGCAATATGAACTGACGGATATATCTATGGACTTTTAAAGGGTTAGTTCACCCAAAAATGAAGATTCTGTCATTAATTGCTCACCCTTCATGTTGTTCCAAACCCGTAAGACATCCTTGGAACACATGTATATATTTTTGATGAAAACAGAGAGGTTTCTGAATCACACACTGGCAGCAACGTCATTGCAACTTTCAGGGCCCAGAAAGGGTAAAGACTTTAAAATAGTCCATGTGATTACAGTGGTTCAACATTAATGTAATGTAGGGTGACCAAACGTCCTGTTTTCCCAGGACATGCCCTGTCCTGGCCATCCTGGCTGTTTTTTATAAAGTGATGAAATTTTCATTATTTTCCATTGGGCCATTAAATTGACCGGCACTCGAGTATCACGCACTGCGCGTAGGGCACCAAGTGCTATGGGGCACCAAACGTCCTGTTTTCCCAGGACATGCCCTGTCCTGGCCATCCTGGCTGTTTTTTATAAAGTGATGAAATTTTCATTATTTTCCATTGGGCCACTAAATTGACCGGCACTCGAGTATCACGCACTGCGCATAGGGCACCAAGTGCTATGGGGCACCAAAAGAAGCCCCCTCCAAACCCCGTCCTCACATTGCCGGGCCGAGTGTCCTAGTTTTCGGTAATCAAAATATGGTCACCCTATGTTATGAATCCATCTCTGCATTCTCATACGAGGACATGAACGCATGAACGTCATCTCCAGAGTCGCTCTGAGAGTCACTTCATAAGCATTTTACCTTTTCATTTGAGAAAAACTATCGTCATAACTTGACAAATATTTTACTGTTGTACAGTAGAATTTAGATATGTGTTCAATGTAATAATAAAACTAACACTAATGTAATAATAATAAATGATAACATTTTAGAAGTAATAAATCACAATTTTTTCCATGTTTTAATTTTAACAGTATAAAGCTCACTATTTTGTTTGACAAAAAAGTTTGCTTCATTTTATTAAAATATAAATTAAATTAATGTTTTATGTCATTTGATTACCAGAATACACATAACACAGAATTTGTGGGAGATCTTTTCATAGAACTGAAATAAAAAATAAATGATATGGTAGTTTTTATGAATTCAGTTAATTAAGTAGCTAGTAGCTTACTATTTACTGGTAAATATTGAAGTAAACAAACATCACAGAAAATGGCAGACAGCGACCAAGGCAGCTCTGGCCTAATGTCAATAACACTTCTATAAATGACTAACAGTTTCTTTACAGTTGGAAACACCCCTAAAGTAAAAAGGTACCCAATTAAAATGTGTTAAAACAGTTCAAATGTGAATGGTACCCAACGTGAGGGAGAGTAATTAATGACAGAATTTTCATTTTTGGGTGAACTAACGCTTTAAGGTAATTTAAGGTAATGTGTAATTTGTTGCACATAACCACCCAGATTGCTTATCAGGTCAGAGTTAGTAGTGTGTCTACTCTATTATGTCATTTCCTGTTATGATTCTTTTTTTGTGGCATGTCTCTGCATGTTGTGAAAAGTTACTAAAAAGCAGTTAGCAATATATATATGTGTGTACATACACTTTTTTTTGTATCCAAAGTATCCAAATGTGTGATAATTCAGTTGTTAAAAACATAACACCATCATAAAAGCCAAGTCATTGTATATATATGAACTACATTTTTTATGTATGATGGATAAAAAAAAAAGAAAAAAAAAGAAAAAAAGAGTGCTTTGAAATTGATCCATGTGGGTTCCTGAATCCTGACCTCTCAAAACCCATTATTATTTATGTTCTGATTTTGGTATTTTCCATTTACACTAGAACTTTTGTATGTATTTCTGCACAAGTCAATGCTAGTAGCCAAAGGTTAGAGGCAGTCTGCAGATATTAAAATCTGTTCCGATTTTAAAGGTCATGTAGTGTATTTCAGCCTCTAGCCTCACTGTTTATATTGTGAATTTATCTATTCACAGCGTTCCGGAAACTTGATTAACAATTTGACAATTACATACTCCATGACACTCGTCTAGTTTGTATACAACTGCCACAACTTTGGCTAAACCCTTGGATCTCTTTAATTGCACTCATAAAGTAATGATAAGTGACCCTGGACCAAAAAAAACCAACCAGTCATAAGTTGTTCAGGTATATTTGTAGCAATAGCCAACAATACATTGTATGGGTCAGAATTATTGGTTTTTGTTTTATGCCAAAAATCATTAGGATATTAAGTAAAGCTCATGTTACATGAAGATATTTTGTAAATTTCCTACCGTAAATATATTATTAGTAGTAGTAATATGCATTGCTAAGGACTTCATTTGGACAACTTTAAAGGTGATTTTCTCAATAATAAAAAAATTTTGCACCCTCAGATTCCAGATTTTCAAATAGTTCTATCTCAGCCAAATATTGTTCTATCCTATCTTATTTATTCATCTTTCAGATGGTGTATAAATCTCAATTTCCAAAAATTTACCCAGGGTCACATATCTGTGTGTGATATTGGTGTAACATTTGTGTCTTACCTCTGCACCGCAATGGCTTGATGGTGAGTGTAACAGGTGCCTGTTCGCGGGTGTAGAAGGAAGTGACCTGGCAAGGCTACATGGCTGGATTTGTTCACCATGCAGAAGGCACAGATAAGGATGGACAGGCCCAGAATCACTAAGGCCACACCAATGAGAACAATGTAAGGCTCCATGGTCATGAAGAGCACCATGCCTGTTACCATAATCAAGATCCCCAATGAAACTTGTCCTTTGTGCTGGAAGGACATCTTGTTTCTTCTGGCTATGCCATGACTAGTAGGCACATTGTCTTCCTCCCTTGTAACACCGTTCGTATCACCGTGCATGGGTGTATTAGAGTTTGAGTAAGTCGCGTTGCACAAAAAGCACAGCACAAAAGTCAGTCCAGCCCTGGTGTCAGTTCATATCCTTGGAGATCCTAGAAAGAGATTGCAGACCATCCTACATATAGAACAGGGGGGAAAAAGAGTGAACATTACAGGCTAACGTGCAGCACAGATAGAAAATATGTAACCTACATTGATTTATTTGTATTTTTATAATACCGTACAATGCAAAAAAGCAAGAAAAATTCCAAGTAACCAACAAATATGTTAACATATGCTGTTCAGAAGTCAAAAATATAATATGACAGAATAAAACTGACTAGTTAGACTACAATGTCTCTTTAAGGGTTTAAGTAAAAATATCATATCAATTTTACAACTTCCCTATCAAATATGAACTCCTAATACAGTCTTATCCAAACAAGATTGAAATGGCATTACAAATATTATAGTCTAATATTGTGACTGACTGGTTTCTCTTTCTTTTTTTCTTTTTTTTTGTCTAATGTATAAAAAAAAAAAAAAATCTGACCTACTGAGTTTTTCCCTGTTTATCGTCGTTATATTAAAATACATAGGCTATAGTAGCCTAACGTTACCTTGTCGGGTTGACGCAGTCCGACGTGCGTTTGTTTTGACCGTGAAGTTGAACATGAGTGGATGAGTGTAGACGTTTCTTCTAATGAACTGTCTTCAACATCTGCCTGCATGTCCTGAATAAGCGTCCAGCTCTGCTTCTGTCATTGTAGTCAACGAGGATAATCATTTCCACCGAGCTCTTCCCTTTATCACGGAAATCACGACTCAGGCAGTCATTTCCTTAAAGAATTCTTAATGGAAAATCTAATTCTTCCCACAGTCACCACTGTCGGTAGATATGCCATCTGTTTGAGTCTCTGTGGTTTATTTAAACGAGAAAAGGAAGTGGCAGCGTTTATGGGCGGGGGTTGATGCCACTTATGAATGTTGTTTGATTCGTGAATCGTTTTTAAGTCAAATCGTTTCAATGATTCGTGTGAGCCGGTTCATGAACAGATATTTTGGTTGAGAGGCCATTTACAGAATGTATTATTATTAGGGTTTCTTGCATTTTTGCTTTCTAAAACATTAATCACAACAGTGTTATTGACAACCATATTTTTCAACAGTAACAGCCCGATTTTATATTTGCAGACTATAGCCTATAAAACTAATGTTGTCTTAATATTTTACTCATACAGTATAAATGGGTATTTTATACATTAGAATAAATAGCTGCATTGGGAAGGTATTCAAACGAAAGGGGATTGTCTTTTTGTTTTGTTCTTTTTACAAAAAAATTTACAAATTATATAGATAACTTCAGGTGAACATTAAGAAGCATTTAACAAAACATTTGTATGTAAATTCAAGAAAGAAGTAAAGATGGGCTAATTGTATGAAGAAGATAAGTAAAAGTAAAAAAAAAAAAAAAAACAGGTAGGCTACAATTCCTATAAGGAAACAAAAACAAGATAATTTAAATAAAATGAATAAAAACAAATGAAAGAAAGAAAGTTGGTTGTAAAGGGGATTTTTGTCAGGCAACACTTGATGACGTGTTTACGCCATGATGTACAAGAATTGCTGAATCTATTTTGAATCATTTTTAATGAACTGTTCGAAAGAACCGAGTCGCGGAATGACTTCCCATCACTTGTCGATAAGGAAATCAACCAATGCTTCCTGGGCGTGGAAGAACTCTCACGTTCAAAGATTTCTCATACAAAGCTTTATAAAAAAATTAAAATAAAATGTATTTCGTCATATTACATGTTGATTTATAGTAACAAGTCGCTCATATGACTCATACTAAATTCTTAAAGCATGATTGCAGGGCCACTTTAGGCTAACTCCCTTACAGAGAGTGACACAACTGTGGTCCAGAACAGATAAAACTATGACAAAGAACAGACAAAAGAAGACAAAAACAAAAAGGTTGACATAGAGCATGATACATCTCCAACAACAAAAAAACACTGAACTGAGGAGAGTCTGCTGGCGTGTTTTTGTCCTAATGCTTTTGGGAATTGCAGCACTCCTCTGAAAAAATAGCTTCAGTACACATCTGTATAAAATTTAAAGCTTTCAAGGCTGACATGTTATGGGAAATAGATTGGGAGGAATTGGGAAATTTCTCCTAACCATTATTTCTCATTGGTGTGCCAGTGCCGGCATGTTAGTTGAAAACAGCAGGCTATGGGTGTTGTTTATCATGCAGGCCTACATGGTTAAGATGGTTGTATTCTTGGAAATTATCTGAAAATTTTTAAAGGCACACTATGTACTGTGACTTTTTTGTTTGAAATTAAATAATGAGTCAATACATTTTCCAAAAAGTGTTTTTGTCTTAGTGTTTATATTTTAGACCTGTCTGGATGGTTTTTGTGGGAAATTGCGAATACAGTTGAGTACTTGACCCATTGCCCATACGTGTCTTGTCATATCTTTAAAGGCACAGTATGTAATTTTCTTGATGCTTGATGGCACCTTGATTTTGTTGAATTCGTAAGAGAGCAGAAATCATATTCATGGATGAGCTAATAACGCTACTGTATAAAGCAGAGTGGCACTGAAAGCCGTTGGAGTGGAACGAGGCCGCTGCGATTGCTAATGAGAGACAAGCTCAACACACGGCTTGAGAGCAATGTTGCTTTTATTATGCCGAAGACAGCCGCTTCCATTTCTTCTGGTCATGTGTACGTGGTCCAGTTCTGATGCTCACGTGCCCACTGTTGGTGCTTTCGGCAGTGGACAGGGTTCAGCATGGGTAGCCTGGTCTGTGGTTATGCAGCCCCATACACAACAAACGGTGTATTCTGACACCTTTATATCAGAACCAGCATTAACTTCTTGAGAAATTTGAGCTACAGTAGCTCGTCTGTTTAATTGGACCATATAGGCCAGCCTTCACTCCCCATGTGCATCAATGAGCCTTGGCCGCCCATGACCCTGTCACCGGTTCACCACTGTTCCTTCCTTGGATCACTTTTGATAGATACTGACCTCTGCAGACCGGGAACACCCCACAAGAGCTGCAGTTTTAGAGATGCTCTGACCCAGTCGTCTAGCCATCACAATTTGGCCCTTGTCAAACTCGCTTAAATCCTTACATTTGCCCATTTTTACAGCTACATCACTTTGAGGACAAAATGTTCACTTGCTGCCTAATATCCCACCCACTAACTGGTGCCGTGATGAAGAGACTATAATGTTATGCCTGATCGGTGTATATATAGCTGAATGTATCAAAATAGTTGCTCATCTGTCTAATAAAGCACATAATATATTAAAGCGTCTTTGGTGTTTCCATGGTTTCTACAAAATAAAACCAGAAATCGAGGGTAATGTGGGTATGATGTCATTGATAGGCGACACACGGACAAAGTCTGTGTCCTGGTTAAAACTGCTGATTTCTCTGAATTTAAAAATTCTTGTAAACATTTAGGATAATGTAAGCACACAAGTCAACAAAATATATAACATTGTTCTAGTGTATTTGAATCCAAATATATTATATTTGAATCCAAAAATCTTACATATTGTGCCTTTAAATAGAGAAAAGTTGCTCTGGCTACGGAGGTAGTGGCATAGATTAGTGGTCACTACAATTGAGCTCAACAGGTGAGTAAGGTGTTTTATTGAACAGATAAATCGCCATATAGGTCTCTGACAGAGTTCATTGTAAAGCATTTATTGTGAAGTGTTATTTCATTATGGCTGTTGTCTTCAGCTATAATCAGCTTCAGATCTTTTCCATTTAAACTGTTTACATCTCATGGCCTAGTAGTAGATGTTTTATGAGCAAGATAACCATATTCAATGTTGAATGAACAACAAACACAATTAGCTTAGTTGTGTTTTTACTTTTCTTAGTTGTTGTCTAAGTTATAGTGTACCTTTACGTGTCATGTGTATTGTATATTTATCAGTTTAAATTTTACACTGACATACTGTACATACAGCCAACCTAGGATGATTAAAAAAAATGTAGAAAGTGGTTTCTTCACTTAAGTATTAAAAAGTATGAGACATTTAAAGAGCTTTTTTTTGCCACTTTGTCACTGATGGTAAGATCTTCACCTGTTACATGTCAAATATTCTGCACTGCATGACTATAGAGCAAAAGTTTATAATCATATTACTTTTCAATCATACCACATCCGAAAAAGGAACTGGAGTCTGGTTTATGCTTTAGTTGTTTAAATTAAAACAACAACAAAAAAAGTACAGCATTCTAAAAAAAAATGCATGCACACACAACACTGATGTAAACAGCCCTCGGTAGATTATTCATTGCAGTTCAAAGGAAACACATTAAATGCTCAGAAGGTGGAGAATACCCAGAAGTGCCTTTGTTAAAAGATGAATACCATTATAATGGGCGAGTCAGAGGAAGTAGTGGCCGCGAATGCCATGTTTTATAGCGTTCCAAACAATATTAACAGAGCATTAGTTCATCATTAAACTCAGTAATGCTGTGTGGTTTTCTCAGCAGAGACGTGCTCCCATTATCAGTCACCACAATGTGTGCCTTATGCATAAACCATCTCCCTGGCCAGATCTTTAAAGTGACCTGACCGTGCGCTTTTTCAGTCTGTGAAAATGGTGTGCTCATGCAGGCTATCCCATGAAAATATTCTATTGACTAAACACAATAGTTTGCCCTGAGAGTCTAAATAAAGTAATAAATATACAAACAAAACATCTTCATTTTCAAAAAATCATTCACATCACTACCAAAAAGCAATTAGGATGCCAAGTGCACTGGCTAGTTAAATGTTTATTGTAATTTGGAACATTTTGGAAAATCTTATGAATTATGAATGATTTTGATGTTTTGTGAATATTTCTATTGAGTGGATGTATGGATATGAACTTGTTTGAATTGGTTGTTAATATTGGTTATTAACATGTATGTGTGTATATATATATATATGACCTTGGACCACAAAACCAGTCATAAGTCGCATGGGTATATTTGTGGCAATAGCCAACAATACATTGTATGGGTCAAAATTATAAATGTTTCTTTTATGCCAAAAATCATTAGGATAAAGAATCTTTCATGAAGATATTTTGTAAATGTCCTACCATAAATATATCAATAATGTATTATTAGTAGTAATATGCATTGCTAGGGACAACTTTAAAGGCAATTCGATTAGATTCAGATTTTCAAATATTTGTATCTCAGCCAATATTTTCCTATCCTAACAAACCATACATGAATGGAAATCTTATTTATTCAGCTTACAGATGATGTATAAATCTCAATTTCAAAAAATTGTCCCTTATGACTGGTTTTGTGGTCCAGGGTCACATCAAATATATATATTTATTTCGACATCTTGTGGTTCACTGGCTCTGGCGGACTGAATAAGCAGTGATTTCTTTTTTTCAGGTATAAGGTGTGCTTCACACATTCAGGCACTAGAATATTTTCTAAAATATGAGCGATCGCTTATTGAAAGGGTGGGAGGCAATAGGCCTACCTAAAATTAAAGCCACATCTCTTGTAAAATGCATTACATCATGTTAAATGAGAGATAAACTACTTATTTCCAGTAGCTTATATGTTTTATTTTTATAATGCATTTCATTTCAGAAAAGGCTGCTAGCACATGGTTAAGACCAAAACCATCTCAAGAGGCTCCTCTGTGAGCTGTGGATCGTCAATGCCTGTTTTGTAGCTTCATCAACACTTGTTTGTGAATATTTTAGGGTGGGTATTCAGCTCCTCAGTTCGGGTCTCAAGAGAGGAACGCGGCACAGATGTCACACTTCGAAACTGATCTCCCGTGAGCGTCCAAACAGAGGTTCAGTGAGCAACTGTGTGTCTGAGTAGCTGCGCCTCAGGTGTGTGGAGCTCCTGGTGGTTTTGATGGCCACCTCATAAGGCGGAGGAGGTTCCAAGTCCCAGTGAGGCGGCCGACCCCGGCTGGTAGGGCTGAAGCATGTTGGCTCCATTGGGGGGTAGTCCAAATCGTCACCATATACACCTCGCCTATGCACAGTACTTCAAGATACAATCACACATTATTATTATTAATAAGTTCGATATACAGTAGATAATATGTGTGAAGTATAACTGTAGTCTGGGTCTGGATAACTGGGACCAAAATGAAAGGTTTTATACAGTTTATCAACACTAGAGGGCCTTTCAGTATCAGATAACAGCACAGAGGAGCAGCAGCAGTTCTTAGACTTCTCATCTAAGTGATTTTTAATGGCATCTGAGGGTGGGAGAGAGGGGGAAAGGAAAGAGATATGGCACAATGGGTGGAAAAGTAAAATTATCTCCATGTTTGCTTTGGTTCACTTCTAAAATCTATTTATGATTTCCATATACTTATGTAAAGCTACATGAAAATGTATGCATTTATTTAATTGCTGTAAATTATGTTATCTCCTCCTATGGCTCACTTTTTAGTAAATTATCTATCAATAGAGGAGCATTTTCCTGGCCGCTCTTTTACTATGTCAGGTCTCCTCTTTGCTTTTATGTTTGTTTACATATATTCTAATTATTAGTGTATCGATGTAATATATAACATGCATTGTGTGTTAAAAGGTTTGTGAGAGGAAGTTTGAGTTCAGAGAGATTAAGTAAATTTTATGGGTGTTGGAATAAGAACAATAATAGCCTAAAACACACACACACATACATATATAGCCTGTAAGAGTATTATTCATGAAATGTGAAACAAAGTAATTTCTTTCAGTTTGCAATTTTATTCTGGGCATTTACTTTGTAACAAAAAAATCTGCATTAAAAATGGACATGAGTTTATGTGAGTGCACATTAATGGATACTTTAATAATACAAAACATATTTTTTTATTTAAAGTGTTACTGAGAAAATCAGAGTTTGGGGTCCCAGAGACTGCAAAGGTTGATCATGCGTAATTACGCACTTTTCGATGGAACCTCCTCTGTGACTCAACTCTAAACTGATTTTATCTTCTGTGCGTTGATTTAATTTTATCAAGGCATCATCGCAGCCATTTAGTTAATTTATTATGTTAATTTAGTCAATATCTCCCCACTTACCCGTGCAGAAAAACGGACTGGGATTCGGGGAGGTTTCCGGTCGGTGGGGTGAACATGACTTGACTGTAGTCGTGGCTGTACTCTTCATTATAAGGCACCGGGGTTCTCTTGCCGTTCATAGCCCAGAAAAGTCCTAATACGAGCATCACCGCCCCGAGCACCACACAGCACATGCTGAACGCCTGGAGTCGACTTTGATTAGAAGTTAGAAAAGCGGTGGAGCCACCGGTGACTATTAAAAATACTCCAATAAAAATAGCGCCATGATGTAGTGAAGGCATAATGCAAGTTCATAGCATTGATCTATCTGGATAGATCTATATGGTCCGCGAGCATCGTCCAGCTTCAGGATGATATCGAGGCTCCAGGGTGAATCAAGTTCCTCAAACGGGTCTGCATTGGTTCACTACTTTCAAATACAAAGTGTCTTGATTTAGGCACTTGTAGCTAAAAACATAAAGTGCATTATACAAATGTAACATAGCCTGCACTCGATCGAGTTGCTGTTCGCGCGCATCAGGTTTAGTCAATGCTGTCAAGTGAGCGCAGCTGCTTCGCTGTCAAACTCCTCTGTCATTATAAGAGCATCATTAGAGTTCATGCCCCACCCAAGAGCCGTCTGTAGGCCAGATGGTTATTGGCATGGATTTAAAATGATAATCCCCAACAAGAAGACATGTAAAGATCTTTATAGGACCTATTTGTTGTACATGGCGAAGCCTAACCTTTTTAAAATAGACTTCCCCAAACAGGTTCAAATAAAAATCCAGTTGATATAGCCTTAATACATTCGGTGTGTAGCCTTTATTACGTGTGAATCGTTCGTTTGCCGGTTAACCCTTCATGAGATGATCAATCATGACATCAGTTCGTTGGTAAACTAATTAGGCTACATTTGTAGAAATATTGCTCTGAAACTTCTTATTTGATAATAATTATAATAAATATTATTTTATATCCTACTTCTCAAAGCACTTTACAAAGGAAACAGTGTGAAGGTAAAAAGACACACACACACACACACACACACACACACACACACACACACACACACACACACACACACACACACACACACACACACACACACACACACACACACACACACACACACACACACACACACACACACATGTTGTGTTTCCATGTTTTATGGGGACATTCCATAGGCGTAATGCATTTTATACTGTACAAACCGTATTTTCTATCCCCTTACACTGCCCCTGCCCCTAAACCTACCCATCACAGGAAACAAGCTGCATTTTTACTTTTTCAAAAAACATCACTTAGTGTGATTTATAAGATGTTTTCCTCATGGGGACCAAAAAATGTCCCCACAAGGACAAAAATTTGGATATTGCCATCTTTGTGGGGACATTTTGTCCCCATACCGTAGGGATTACCAGTCCACACACACACACACACACACACACACACACACACACACACACACACACACATGTTGTGTTTCCATGTTTTATGGGGACATTCCATAGGCGTAATGCATTTTATACTGTACAAACCGTATTTTCTATCCCCTACACTGCCCCTGCCCCTAAACCTACCCATCACAGGAGACATGCTGCATTTTTACTTTTTCAAAAAAATCACTTAGTGTGATTTATAAGATGTTTTCCTCATGGGGACCAAAAAATGTCCCCACAAGGACAAAAATTTGGATATTGCCATCTTTGTGGGGACATTTTGTCCCCATACCGTAGGGATTACTAGTCCACACACACACACACACACACACACACACACACACACACACACACACACACACACACACACACACACACACACACACACACACACACACACACACACACACACACACACACACACACACACACACACACACAAAACTACAAGCATGATATACAAAACTGTTAAATCCAACAGTGATTCTAACTAACACTTTTTAGTTAACTTTAATGTCTTAACTTAATTGTACAATTCTAGTCATCTATACTATTCACATACTATTCCTTGTTTAAACCCAAGTTAAGATTAAATGTTTGAGTTTGAGTGCCATTTTGTCAAGCAAAAAAAAAAAAATCACCATTATGGTGATCAGTGTTCACTTTGGTTGCATGGGCACTTGAACATTCATATCATTATAATTCCTATTATAGTACCTATATGCAGTGATGCAACAAGAAATAACTGTTAAAGAGAAGAGAAGAGAAGTAATACATTTTCAAAGTTGACCTATAGCTATGACAGAATAATTAACTATAGTTAATGACTTAGTCAGAAATGAAGGTCTCCTTTTAAAATTTACCTATGTAATATTTCCCTTTATGTCGTATAATGATCGTTTACATTTTAATTGCTAACACTTACGTTATAAACACCTGTGAAACTTGTAATTGTTGATATAATCCCTCTGTATTTGTAACAATATTTTGCAGTTGACCATGCTTGAGTCACACACAGACTTCAACATTCAGCATGCAAAACACAGCAATGCTAACAACAATTGTTGCTATAAGTCAAGAGTAAATCTTATGTAAAAGATTAACTCTACAGTTATGTTTTAGTTACTAGAACTCTTGTGTAAGTGAACTACACTAACTAAGCATTCGTTTGCACAACATACTATTCCTATTTCATTTTACTTGTTTTTTTAAGGCAATCGGTTTGCATGCTTTTTTAAGTAAGTCTAATTAGATTTTACAGTGAGGATAAGTATAATAAAAACTACAAAATCATGTATAAGCAAGTCTAAAAAGTGAGTTTTAAAAAAAAACACTATGATTCAGCATGTCTAATCTAATAAGGAAGAGAGTTCCAGAGTTTTGGAGCAAGGGAAGAAATCCCCCATAGAGCGTAAGCGAGTTGAGGGAACAGTCAGAAGGCTAGAGTCAGAGAAGGGGAGATCGCGTTTGGTAAACAGTTAAGAGTTCAGATAAATAATTTGTTGCCAGACCATGCAAGGCCTTATCAAAACCATCAAAATGTTCAAATCTATACGAAACCTGACAGGGAGCCAGCATAGCGACTCCAAAATAGGAGGAGTGCTCTCGAGACTTGGTCCCTGTCAGGATTCTAGCAGCCGAATTTTGGATATATTGCTATTTATTTTTTTATTTTTTTCCCGAGACCCCTGCAAGCAAAGCATTGCAATAATCAATACAAGAGAAAAACAACCATTTATTTTAGATGTTTCTTTATAGGGTTTTTATTTTATTTTTAAAGTAAATTAATGCATGAACCTGAAGAAACTTAAAGGTTTAGTTCACCCAAAAAAATGAAAGTTCTGTCATTAATTTCTCACCCTCATGCTGTTCCAAACCCGTAAGACCTTCATTCATCTTCGGAACACAAATGAAGACATTTTTGATGAAATCCGAGAGCTCTCTGAGTCTAACCCCTCCATAGACAGAAACGTAATAACCACTTTTAAGGCCCAGAAAGGTAGTAAAAACATTGTTAAAATAGTCCATGTGACTGGTTCAACCTTAATGTTGTAAAGCGACGAGAATACTTTTTGTGTGCAAAAAAACAAACAAAAATGTTATTCGTTGCATTTCATGCATTGCATCATGGTGCTCACGTGAACAGCATCAGCCAATGGTAACCCATCGTTCTGGTGTAGGTAACTCAGAAGCGCTGTATTTATTACCTCACCATAGAAGACTGACACAGACGTGAAGAAATTGTTGAATAAAGTCGTTATTTTTGTTCCGCTTCATTTTATTAAGGTTGAACCACTGTAGTCACTATTTTAACAATCTCTTTCCTACCTTTCTGGGCCTTGCTGTCAATGGATGGGTCTTATATCTTAATTTGTGTTCCAAAGATGAAAGGTCTTAAAAGACATGAGGGTGAGTAATTAATGACAGAACTTTCATTTTGGGGTGAACTAACCCTTTAAGATATGAAGTTGCCAAGTTGTTGCTAAATTAATAAGAACTAATGCATGTCATATCTTTCAAGCAGGTAAAAAAAGCATATAAACTTAAATCTTTCCTTTTTAGCATCTTTCTACAAGTGGTCCCTGTTTGATTATAACTTAAATGTTCGAGGAAGGTTTTTTTTTTTTTTTACAACTAATAAAATAATTATCTCAGAACGTTCAAGCCTAATATTAGGCAATTAACATTTTTAATCAGATACCTTATTTTACTCATAAATTAGAAACCATCGTGCTGAAATTGCTGTTCCAAACCTTGGACAGAATTCGATATAAATAGCACATTTTAGTATTAGATTCATCTTTTAAATGATATCAGTAAAAATGATAAAGAGATAAGCTCGGCAGCAGGTCAGACATGTGCATCTGTATCGCCTCATTTCCCAACTGCTGCATGATAATGAACACATCGCACTGAGTCAATGGTGTGACGGTGATTCTTTCTTGTGATTGGCTGAAGAGACGATACGAAACCACTGGCGTCATCTGATTTGACGCTCTACTGACCAATCACCGCATGCTGAGGGCGGTGCTTAGACCACCTGGACAAGTTCCTAAACGGCATGCAAAATATAGATGAGAACTCGTACGCGTGCAAGTGGTGTGACTTATCGCTTAACGAATACAAGAAGAAGAATGAAATGACAGTTTATTGGACCGCGTTAATGCATGTGTTTTTATCTTCTTCCGTTGTAAATACACATGAAAAGCATTTGCCAAAGAAAATACAAGCAACAAGCTCCATGCTTTTTTTTTAATTAGGAGACTCGTGATTTAAAAATCTGTCGGAATGGATCCGTTGTTATATCTGGGTGGGTTAGTTGTTTTGTTTTTGTTATGGATTAAAGTGAAGGGCTTGGAGTACGTGATAATACACCAGAGATGGATCTTTGTTTGTCTCTTTCTCCTCCCATTATCCGTCATCTTTGATGTGTACTATTACTTGCGCGCGTGGATCATCTTCAAGATGTGCTCAGCGCCCAAGCAGCACGACCAGCGAGTCAGAGACATCCAGAGACAGGTAACGGCAAAAACATCATGCTTTATTTCAGTCATAGATAGAGCGTGGGATTTTTTACTGTACTTTCAGTTACAATGAATGTAGTATTTCATATATACTTAAATATAGCACTAAAGCAAATCAGGATCTGATTGCATTTTACTGTACAATATTTATTCAGTAGGGCCTACATTGATTGATTGATAATGTGGTCCTTTCTGCATACAAATCAGAAATTAATATGCATGAAAAAACATGAAATGTGCCTGGTCTATTAAGTTAGGGAAGAAGTGCCTCTTCTACGAATTCTGATAAAAAGTTATATAAAAAAAAGACAGTATATGTATTATAATAAAAAGTAGCAAGCAGCGTATCTACATGTCGCTGTTGTAATGGGGGTGATGACACTGGGGGCGTGGCGAAAAGTTATTGGCACGCCCCCTACAATTAACAATAACAGCATTTGTGCACTTATAAAGGCAACTAAAAGTTTTTTTGGTTATTAAAATAAAGCAAAAATATAATCTAAATATTTTAGGAAAAATTTAAACTGAAATAAATAAGTTGAAGTACCAAAGTTACTAAAACTGAAATACAAACGATAAATAGAAATATATATATATATATATATATATATATAAAAATAACGAACAACCACATAAAAAATTGTAATACTAAAACTAAAATATGACACTGAACTAAAATGAAAGCTAATCCAAAATATTAATTAATATTATATAAATAATACTTAAATATCACTGAGGTGCACAAATATGTATACGTCTCACACTAAACTTAAAAGGAAAAAAAATGAACTGAACTAAAAATGAAAGCTAATTCAAAATATTAATAAATATTATAATGTTGTGTAAATAATACTAAAATATCACTGAGGTGTACAAATATGAATATGTCAAACTGATAAAAAAAATTGACTAATTACACAGTAAATGACATCACTTTTGGTCACAACCAAATCAAAATTAACTTGAAATTACTCGCAACATAGTAGTAAGTGAAAGATATACAAAATATTGCAACTGTTTTATTCTGGTTATTGCTGAATAAATGAAAAAAATAAATAAAAAAAATGCATAAACTTGATGAGAGTTAAAAGCAGTTTGGTTTTAATAAGATGTTACGATTTAAAATTTTCAGGTGCGAGAATGGAAGAAAGGCAGAAAAGAGAAGAAATATATGTGCACGGGTCGTCCAGGATGGCTGACTGTGTCCCTCAGGGTGGGAAAATACAAGAAGACGCACAAGAACATCATGATTAACATGATGGACATCCTGGAGGTGGACACAAAACGCCAGGTGGCTGTTGCCAAATATGCTTTTTTTCAACAGCGAAATTGTTTAGATATCTTTTCCTCATTAAAAGTTTGGAAAGACAATGCTTTCAGAGGACAGTAAAAATGTATTTAGATAAGAATTTCAATTTTCATCATATGTGATTATTAAAATAATACAATGTAAAGAGAGAGGAAATTTACAACTGTTACAAACAACAAATCAAGCATTTACTTTACCAATTTTCCAGGTGGTGCGTGTTGAACCTTTAGCTAACATGGGTCAGGTGACCGCTCTGCTCAACTCTATTGGCTGGACACTGCCTGTGTTGCCTGAACTTGATGACCTCACAGTTGGTAGGTTATGAGAGAGAAGTGAAAACGAGTCATTAGTAATTCCAGTCTTACTTCCTGCACGAACCTACGTAGGTTTTTGTTGTGGACATGTCGAGAAGACGCTGTTGTCAGTGCTTTGAAAGCAAATCCACTTTGCATGCACTCCCAAAGGAAAAGGACGCCATAATTTACTGTTCATATCACAAGTGCTGAGGAAGCCTCCGGAGCTGAAATTCAGCTATGGTAATATTGGTAAATTTGCAGGAAAAAGTATATGAACCCATGCACATAATTATGACTATCTGTGTAAAGGGTACACATACTTTTTCCCAGCATCTGTGTGTTAAGCCTAGTTATGCTTGTTTGTTACCAAGTCTCAGATTACAGCAAACATCATGTGAACATTTTCTATTCGGCGCACGGTAACACTTCTCTCCATTTAGATGAAGATTGTAAGTCATCATCCCTGACCTGAACGATCTCTCCCTCTCTTTCCGCACGCACCACAAGGGATTTGTTTAATGTCTCTGAGCACTTGCAGATATTCGCTTTCTTTAATTGTAGCATAACGTTCTCTCCTGATCAATATTATATGCCATGTGTGGTGCATCAGAGGCTGCTCCTAATTAGGTTATGGATGAGCATAGTCCCTGTTTCAATGAGGCAGATTCGATTAGGGCGGATACGGGTCCTATTGCTGAAAGTGTTTATAGATCCCAGAAAAGAGCGCTCATCGGCGGAGAAATGTTTTATACGGACTCTCCTTCAAATTCATTTGTAATTCTGTAGAGACACAGTGCTTAGTAATAAGACAATGGAAAGGTGTGTTGTGTTTGTAAAGCGTTGGACGATAGGAGATATTTCTGGCCACATGTATTGATTCCTATATCTTTGAAACTGTTAGCACCATATCAAAGAAATAGTTTTATACGACACCATTTCTAAAAGCAGTTTAGAACTGTGCATCTGCAATCAAAGGTCAGTTATTTGATCCTTCCTTTGTAGCCCTCAGTTGGAACTTTTCCCAAAAAGGGTATAATTTGCTGTCCCATTACTTAAAAAAAAAAAAAAAGTGTCACGGAAGACTGGAGTAATGATGCTGACAATTCAGCATTGCTGACATAGCATTTAAATTTTTAAAAAATTCAAATAAAAAACATTTTAAATTGTAATAATATTTCACAATATTACAGTTTTTACTGTATTTTTGATCAAATAAATGCATCCTTGTTGAGCATAAAAACATCCGACCCCAAACCTTTAAACAGTACTAGTGTACATGCATTATTAAATATTAAATTTGCATTCCAAATATATTATCAATGTATTTTTGGGCTGTTTATTATGATAGAGGTCATCCCCATCAAGTGTTTGAAACTGTCTCTCATGATTGTCTCACGTTCCGTTCAGGTGGGCTGGTGATGGGAACAGGCATTGAGTCTTCATCTCACATCTACGGCCTGTTCCAGCACATTTGTGTGGCCTTTGAGCTGGTGTTGGCTGATGGTAGTCTGGTCCGCTGCACTGAGGTGAGTCCATTGTTACAGATTATATAAAATAAAATACAGATACACACACAAACATAGACATGTTACAAAACTATATTAAAACAAAATTCTTGCTCTCAGAAAGAAAACTCGGACCTGTTCTATGCCGTTCCTTGGTCCTGCGGTACTCTGGGGTTTCTGGTTGCGGCGGAGATCCGGATAATTCCAGCTCAAAAATGGGTGAGGCTTTGTTACGAACCTGTTCGTGGCTTGGATGCTATTTGCAAGAAGTTTGCAGAGGAATCAGCCAATAAGGAGAACCAGTTTGTGGAGGGACTGCAGTACTCTCGGGACGAGGCCGTGATTATGACGGGCACCATGACAGATTATGCAGAGCCTGACAAGGTGATAATGAACATTCTGTAATAAAAGTCCTCTGTTTTTCTTAGTACTTTTTCTATGGCCCACTTATGGAAGCTTGTTTCTGCCATGGATTAAAACAAAAAAAAGGTTATTTTTTAATTCTGCAAAAAAAAGTCAGAATTGAGTGTTAAACTCACAGTTGTGAGAGTCAGATTGCATGTTTAACACAATATTGAGGAAAAAGTCAGAATTGCATGTTAAACTCGAAATTGTGGTTAAAAAAAGTCTGAATTGCGTATTAAAATTGGAATTGTGGTAAAGTTAATTGCGTGTTAAACTTGGAATTGTGAATAAAAAAAGTCAGAATTGTGTGTTAAACTCGGAATTGTGGTAAAAAAGTCAGAATTGAGTGTTAAACTTGGAATTGTGATAAAGTTAGAATTGCGTGTTAAACTTGAAATTGTGAATAAAAAAAGTCAGAATTGTGTGTTAAACTCGGAATTGTGGTAAAAAAGTCAGAATTGAGTGTTAAACTTGAAATTGTGATAAAGTTAGAATTGCGTGTTAAACTTGAAATTGTGATAAAAAAGTCTGAATTGTGTGTTAAACTTGGAATTGAGTGTTAAACTCAAAATTATGGTAATAAAGTCAGAATTGAGTTTTAAACTTGGAATTGTGGTAAAAAAGTCAGAATTGTGTGTTAAGCTCGGAATTGTGAGAAAAAAGTCCGAATTGAGTGTTAAACTCACAGTTCTGAGAAGAAAAAAATTGAGGATTCCAAACTTGGAATTGATTAAACAAAGTCTGATTTCCAACTATCACAATTCCAAGTTTGACACACATTTTTTACTTTTCTTTCTCAGAATTGTAAAAGTCTGAATTCCATGTTAAACTTGCAATAATGAGAAAAAAGTCAGAATTGTGAGATATAAACTTTACGATAACAATGATAATTGTGAGATAAAAATTAGCTTTTTATTTTTTTTATTCCGTTGTGGAAATAAGCTTCTATACCCACTTGCCTGTTCTCTACATATTGGCAATGACCCACTTTTTCAATGACAGTGGTGTGTGTTTATTGTGAAACTTTTAGAATTATACCATTATATTATCACACAGTTTCTCTTTGTCTTTCCCATTGTCTGTTAGACTAACTGTATAGGTCACTATTACAAGCCATGGTTCTTCCGACATGTGGAGGGTTTCCTCAAGCAGGACCGTGTTGCAGTGGAGTACATTCCTCTCCGGCACTACTACCACAGACACACCCGCAGCATTTTCTGGGAATTACAAGTAAATTACTCTGAAAAACTGCACTCACAAACAAAATTACTCAATGATATGCCTTTTTTTTAGAGCTTGGTTAATAAATCATTAAAACATTAAATAATTCTAAGAAATTTTAGCCAACTGCTGTCACAGTGACTCTGGCTGTATGAAGTCAGTTTTATTCAAGATCACACTCCTAGAAGAGTATATATCTTTATATCTATTTGTACATATGCTATTATTAATCTACATTGGGTCTCAACTAGTTACCTATAATATAACCATTTTATTTATTCTAGTCCAGTGTAACATGAGGAGAGTAGTATGCAAGTATGACTTTCTCCAGTTATCCCAACATTTTATATTTTGTACTGTATGTCTAGGAAATGTATCTTCCATGAACTTGCTTTGCATTTGACTCTTATTGAGACAGCCTGTTACAAGTTTTAACTTTCAATTTGGCTTTTGGTTTGTGGTGTACTATACACTCAAAGTGTATCAAGAATTTGAAACACTTAGACACATACTTCCTCCTCTATGGGTTGCATTAGCGTTATCATTTTTCACTTGTCCCATAATGCATATTTAAAGAGACAACTATTATCCCTCTCTTCCATCTTAATCAAGCCACGTGTCTCGCTTTCTCTCTTAACCCTTCTGTCTCAAACATACTCACACAGTTTTGATGCATTATATCCACTAAAGCCTTCCATTAGCGACAGGAAATATGCGTTGTCTGTTGTTTGGCAGCACTAGTATAACATTAGTCAATAAATTATGGAGCTAAAGCTGAGATGGACAAGGTCAGGACTGGAGTGTGCTTTGACTTTCAAACTTGACTTTTGTGATCGTAAAGAATGGAGTACATACTGTATACTTGCTAACAGCACTTCCTGTAAAAATCCTGTAAAACATATTGATCGGTCAGTCCTTTCTGTCTTATTCTATATCTTGTATATTTTTCATTTATCATCCATATACATTTGTTTGCTTTTTCATCCACCATTCCCTGTTGTCTGTTTTTCAGGACATAATTCCGTTTGGGAATAACCCGTTGTTCAGGTATGTGTTTGGCTGGATGGTTCCTCCTAAGATCTCCCTGCTAAAGCTCACACAGGGAGAGACTATCCGCAAACTGTACGAGCAGCACCATGTGGTGCAGGACATGCTGGTCCCCATGAAGCACATCAAGACCTCCATCCTACGCTTCCACGAGGACATACATGTGAGACACCCAAAAAAATAGACACATTTTAACACATAGGTTTTTATTTATTTTTTTACAAGGGTTGTGTTTAAAATACATTTATTTCACACTAAGTATACTACAAAACCGTTAACATAATTACTGACATATCGCTTGAGACTTACTGATATAAATATTATAATTCAAATTGATTTGGAGTGCTTCTTTATTGCAAAGTGCAAATTTTTTATTATTAAGACTAAAATGTGTTTTAAAATTAATATTAGTGCGGATAGTATGATCACTGTATAATATCAGTCTTTAAAGGGATAGTTCACCCAAAAATGAAAATTCTGTCATCATTTGCTTACCCTCATGTTATTCCAAACCTCTATGAGTTTCTTTCTTCTGTCAGACTAAAAATAAGATATTTTGAAGAATATTTGTAAACGGACAGTTGACGTAGCGACTGACTTCAATAGTAGGGGGAAAAAAACACTATGAAAGTCAACTACTGTCTGGTTACCAATATTCTTTTAAATCTTTACTGTTTTGTTGTTGTGTTTTTATTATATTATAATATTATAAATCTGTTATTTGTTTTGTTATTATTATTATTATTATTATTTAAAAATGCTAAGGTTTAAATGCAGGCATCAAAATATAATTTATTTATATGAAAGTCTGTTCCAGTAATGGCCAGACTTTATTTTACACAAAAATCGAAAGCTGCTATTCTAAAACACATTAGAAATTCTCATGGGAACTCATGACTCAAAAAGCTAATTCTCTTCCAGACTACAAGCTGAACAGCTCTAAAGCTGCCAAATCAGAACAATGTCTACAATGTAAAAAGAGCCACTATTACACACCTATATATTACATTTGATCATCTCTGTTTTCTATTTTAATATATTTCAAAGTGTAATTTATTCCTGTGATGGCAAATAGGATGATTAGCTGCTCAGTTAATATCTGTTATTACTGGTGCTCAATTATTATTAATGTCTCTTATTATTATCAGTGTTAAAAAACAAGTTTTTGCTGCTTAATATTTTTCTGAAAACTTCATTTTCAGGATGAATAGAAAGTTAAAACAGCGTTTATTTGAAATAGAAATCTTTTATAACATTACAAATGTCTTTATTGAATAAATTCAAGTATTTAGGGGTGTCCCCGACTAAGGATTTACACATTTGAATCTGAATTATTGAATCTTTCTATAGTCGAGTCATCTAGTGTGTGAATGGGTTGGGAGGGGCACGACACTAGAAGGAGGGGAAAACTATTTTTCTTTTCTTTTACACACTGCACACAGCAACAACTTTTAATAAAGCAACCAAAACTGCCTGCCAACTGACAGACAAACTGACAATGGCTTTCTTATTCTATAATGGTAATGGTAAATAAAAGGTAATGTGGTGGATAAACATTCGTAAAACATTTTCTCATAACATTTTAAAGCCGCGATCGAAATACAGAACATCACACAAATATATAAAAAGAACATTTTGATAAATAAACCTAAAAAAAATAGAGGGAAAATAACACACTGACTGCAGACAGGATTTGCATTTCACATTTTCCTAAATGAAATTAAATCGGCAAAATTGCCTGTGCCAGCATGCTTTTAGTGTAGTGCAACATTGACACAACGAAAAACAATAAAAAGCATTCATTTACAGAATTACATTAGAACAGAATATACATTTCTAATAATACACAATAAATACAAACGAAATAAAGTCAGAATCAAGTCACAGGGAGCATAATAATTGTGCGCTGGGGAACATTTTTTTTTTTAAACACAAGCCACAGTTACCTCTCAGGTAACCCTAAGTGATCAATAAATAAAAGAAAAATAAATAAATTATTAAAACAATGAAAGTTTAGCCAGAATTTTGAACTTTCTCTTTTTAACTGCCGAAACAACAATAAACGCTAAACTGGCAGTTTTTTAGCTAAACATGTTCACATCAAATTAAAATTAGAAACGGCTGAAATTTGTGAAAACACTTGTACCCTACCCGATCAAAAAAAATCCAGTCTTTCACTCTGCTTGTGTGCGTTTGAGTCTTTTCAAATTATGTGAGAGGAAAACCAACTTGTTACTGTTGGCCGGCAGCAGTCACAGGGCTGGTGGGATTTATTCACACACACACACACACACACACACACACACACACACACACACACACACACACACACACACACACACACACACGTTAAAAATATTTATTGAAAGTTTTTTTTTTTTTTTTTTTTTACAGCATTATCATAATTAAAGGTTGTATATAACTTAATATAACCGTACAAAACCAGTAGTTCTGTGTGAAATTAGACACTGAGCACCCCCATATTGCCAAAATGTTATGATCCTCGTTTCATAACACCCGCAAAGATTCGACTGTGATATCGATGCATCGAATCTTCGACTATTTGGGTCACCCCTACAAGTATTAATTTCTATTCAAACTTAATAGAAACTTACTTACCCCAAACTTTTAAATGGTAGTGTATTACAGTTTCCACAAAAATATTAAGCAGCACAACTGTTTTCAACATTGATAATAATAAGAAATGTTTCTTGAGCAGCAAATCAGGATATTAGAATGATTTCTGAAGGATCATGTGAGACTCGCTATGTTTCCATCCACCTATTTTTATGCGCATTTCAGGATATCGCATTTTTTTAAAAACACTGGATGGAAATGCCAGGATGCACATAAATTCTAAAAAAATGTGCATAAAAAACTCAAGCACTCACTTGAGGATACATTTTTTATCCGATAAGAAAATGTGAAATAAGAAAAGTTATTTTAAATTGTAATAATATTTCACAGTATTACCGTTTCTGCTGTATTTTTGATCAAATAAATGCAGCCTTGGTGAGTCCTTCTTTCAAAAACATTAAAAAAACAAACTTGACTGATCCCACATTTTGAATGATAGTCTATATTTGTTGCATTACTTTTAGTGAATTTTGCTGATGGTTATGCGTGTTGTAGGTGTATCCTCTGTGGCTGTGTCCCTTCGTGCTACCCAACCAGCCAGGAATGGTGCATCCTAAAGGAGATGAAGATGAACTGTATGTTGATATCGGAGCGTATGGAGAGCCCAAAGTCAAACACTTTGAAGCCAGATCTTCCACGCGTCAGCTGGAGAAGTTTGTTAGAGACGTTCATGGGTCAGTTGTCACTTTTTACCTTTCTGGCCTAAATAACCATGTTTCGAAATTCAGTCAAATTGTCTATGATAAAAGTCTTTAAAACGTTATTGTCGTACACGGGTATTTCATAACACAACACTTCCATATCTAGATTCCAGATGCTGTATGCGGATGTATACATGGAACGACAGGAATTCTGGGACATGTTCGATGGAACATTGTATCATAAGCTCAGAGAGCAACTCGACTGTAAAGATGCGTTTCCTGAAGTATTTGACAAAATCTGCAAGTCTGCAAGACACTGAATCCAATCAATCCTGAAAGGTGTGACCAGCTGAACAGCCAAACAAACTGTACAACCCATTTGCTGAAGAACGTGAGCAAATTGGGGCAGATACACACTTAAAAAGCAAATACAACAGCTAAATTTCAAGTTCAACCCCCTTGTCCTATGTCTATAATTGAGACAAAATATAAAGGCCATTACTATTTTTAAAGGTTTAATACAATTAGATTAATATAAACAATGTGTAGTGCTTAACAGATCAGTAGTTTATGTACATTCAAATGTGAATACATATAAATTATACATTTTACTATTTTTGACTAATGACCTGTTAAGCATCATATAACAAAATGTTATTATAAAATAGTTACTATTGAAGCTAGTTTCCACCACATAATAAAATGCAGAATTATTTTCTTGCAATTGCGAATTTGTCTCATATATATATATATATATATATATATATATATATATATATATATATATATATATATATATAGGCCTAGATAATATCTACATTTATGTCTTAATATATAGACAACAAGCTTCAATAAATAATAAAAAATAAGAGCATTGTCTATTTTCCTAAATTGTGAATGTTTCCTACCTCACACTAGATGTCTTAACAATATCTAACATAAATGATTTATATTTGAGGTGTGTTGAAAGGGATATTTTAGATACTAAAAACATTAAAGCATTTAATATAAGCCTGACACAGTTTGTAAATTTGTTTAGCATTAATGTACTTTTTACAATCCATAAATACACTTTTTATTATCAAACATATATTTGTACTAATTATGAAACAGTTACATAGGTTAGTATTTTAGGTCTAAAAACATTTTAAAAAATCATATTTGTGGCCTTCTGAACTTGTCTTTGCTCTTTTATACTGTGTTCACAATATATACTGTATTTGTATTTTCTGTGTGCTGAAACTGTGAATGTCACATACTTAGCAGTCTCAATATTCTCATTGAAATAAATAATTTAAACCATCTACAGACTGTCCTGCTATCGAAATCATTGAATTCGGCTTTGATCAGTATAACAAATGTTCAATCTCTAATAATGGCGCTTCTGCAGAGTTGTTCTGGTCTTAATGGCAGTGCGGGTGGATTTATGGTTGAGGAATATGCCATATAGGAAACTATCATCCATCTGGTCCAAACGAAAATTAACTGCTCCCAGTCTACCCCTGTAACATGACACCGACACATTATGATAATGCCTTGTTCAGCAGTCACCACGTCATATTAATTTACATCTTTGCTTCAAGAGAACATCATAAAAATCTTTGCTAATATCTATAATCAGTCATACAAATGTACATAAATTATGGAAAATGCTTAATACAAGATTTTCTCTCTTTCTTATATATCTATAAATTAAAGAACTAGTTTTTGTGAATATTTACTTTAGCCTAATTATTCTGAATTCATGGATCACTGGCTTTGTCTCCCTCTAGTGACTGAATTTTACCTTCAAGTTTTTTCTTTCATGGTCCCACATGCTTATGAAACTGTAAGGCCTTCAATGAAGTTAGTGATTTTTTCAGGAACATGAACCAACTTATTTTGTTTTTTGAGTAAAAAATGTTTTTTTAATAATTTAAATAATATCTATGATATAGATACACTGTGGCCCCCCAAAAGCACTTGGACAACTTAGGCTACAATTTAAAAATGTGTCAATGTCATAATAAAATGTAACAATTGTAAAATATACATATATATATATATATATATATATATATATATATATATATATATATATATATATATATATATATATATATATATATATATATATATATATATATTGTTGCTGGTCTGCAGTGGTCAGTATCTATCGAAAGTGGTCGAAGGAAGGTATAGTGGTGAACCGGCGACAGGGTCATGGGTGGCCAAGGCTCATTGATGCACGTGGGGAGTGAAGGCTGGCCCGTGTGATCTGATCAAACAGACGAGCTACTATAGTTCAAATTGCTCAAGAAGTTAATGCTGGTTCTGATAGAAAGGAGTCAGAATACACAGTGCATCGCAGTTTGTTGCGTATGGGGCTGCATAGTCCCAGACCAGTCAGGGTGCCCATGTCCACCGCTGAAAGCGCTAACATATAATACATATAATATTAGCTCTTAGACAGGCAATGTATGGAATGTGCGCCACAAGATTCATACTCTTTAGTCTCTTGAAGGAGGCATACGAAACTTTTCGAATTTTTCACCCAATACTGTTATCATTATCATACACTCTCAAAAGAAAAGGTACAAAAGCTGCCACTGGGGCGGCACCTTTTCAAAAGGAATACGTTTATACCTAAAGGGTGCATATTGGTACCTTAAAGCTATATTAGTACCTAAAGTGTACATATTAGTACCTAAGGGAAACAAAAGTGTACCTTTTGAAAAGGTACCACCCCAGTGACAGCATTTACCTTTTTTTTCTGAGAGTGTATTTGATAACGATAGTTACATATTTTGAGTATGGGTCACATGACTTGGTTAACATTTTCTGTGCTTGTTTTGTCAGTGACCTAAAAAGCAATCAAACTGCTCATATTAATTGTGAACACTGTCTTAAGAGGCTGGGGATCATTTTTTGTCTAAGGATCATGTGACATCACAGGAATAAATTACATTAAAAAAATATTACTACAGAAAACAATTGGGCCTATTTAAAAATGTTATGATGTTTCACAATATTAGTTTTACTGTATTTTTATTAAATAAATGTATAGCCTTGGTGAGCATAAGAGACCTCTTTCAAAAACATTAAAAATAGTAATGTTTCCAAACTTTTGACAGGTGTATATACGCTAGGCTTGTTGGAATTCAGTTAACGTGGTATCTACATTGTACAAGCCTGGCCCAAGTTTTCTTTTACATCATTTTTTTTTTTTCACAAATCCAGTCACAAATGTTCATGAAGTCCCTGGTGTTTCTAGGAATCACTGATCTTGTTCTCCTTCAGTTGCACATTGTAATTGTCCTGAACAACTGTTAATCAAAGCAGTGGGACAACAGTAAAGAAAGCGCCCAAGAGAGTTACCCTGTCCTTTCCTCATTCACACCCATTAAACAAAGACCAATGACATATTGAGCACTAATTAATCCACCAGTTTGAACATGCCCTGTGGCTGAGAATGAGAGAGTGAATCCTCTGATTATTCACAGTTAGAAGAACAGCTATAATTAAGTTCTTTATCAGTTAAAGGGATAGTTCACCATAATATGTTATATAAAATTCAACCTGCCAAAGTAATTAGGGACTGCGTTAAGCCACAGCTGAAATCCACACGCATTTGGCAGGACGGTGCGTGTTAATGTCAAGCCCTGATTCACCCAAAAATGAAAATTCTGCTATCATTTACTCACCCTCAAGTTGTTCCAAACCTGTATGAGTTTATTTCTTCTGTTGAACAGAAAAAAAGGTATTTTGAAGAATTTTAGTAACCAGAAAAAATATTATGGAAGACAATGGGGCCCAACTGTCTGGTAACACTGACATTCTTCAAAATATCTTCTTTTGTGTTTTGTGTTCAACAGAAGAAATAACGTTTTAAGCAACACCGGGGTGAGTAAATTACGGTATGACAGAATTGTGATTTTTGGGTGAACTATCCCTTTAATTGGTCATTTGTAGCAGTGAGTAGGCTACGCCCTAACTTCTGACGCAACGAACATGTTGTACAAAAATTGTTTTACTTTAAAAATAATTAATTATAATAATGATAAGATAGAAGTTTTGTCTCAAATTTGAAGCCAAATGTATATGTGTGTGTTAAACCATTTTTTCAGGAAAATTGTGTACCCAGAAGTGAGCTAAATCTATTTTTAATATATATATATATATATATATATATATATATATATATATATATATATATATATATATATATATATATATATATTGTTTTAGGATTTAGAGGGTTTACATTTTTTATTTTAATTAAATGCAGTAATTTTTTGTTAGTCTATAACTAGCTGTATATAAAACAATATAAGTATATGGAATGTCACCATACCTTAAAGGGGTACCTTCAGCGCCGGGAAGACGAATCTGTATTTAAACTCGGTCATTAATGTAGTAGAAATGTGTAATTATTTTTGAATTTGGTGCCTTCTAGACTGAGAAAACACAGAAAATTTATTTTTGTCTCATCATGGGGATGAAAGACAACAATTCCCAGAATACACTTTGCTGCCCTACACTAGGACATGCTTTACTTGCCCACCGCGTTCATTTTCATAAAATCAGTTCAGTTAGAGACACTACAATTAAAAACTGAATGTGTCTGTTCAATATTTTATGAGTGAGTCGATTGGCTGTCACGCACAAACGCAGCAGGAGTCAGATTACATTCATCACATGAGCTGAGGTAACAGTTAATCGCGGGATTCGCGGCTGCGGCTGCATTCACAGCGCGCGTTCTGTCTGGTGCATTTTCAGTTCATGTCTTTGGAAGCTTAATTTTCATAGGAATTCATTCGAAAAGTTAAAACACTCAGTTTGCTCACCGCTCCGTTACATGAATCTCCACAGCTGCCCGAGCCGAGTGCTGTGAGTGCGATGTTGAAAACATGTGGAAATAGCGCCCACTGCTGGCTGTAGTCTTTAGCCTCTGGACAAAAACTCCTCCGATTTGCGACATCAGAGGAATTTTTCCAGAAATAAAATACATAATTTTCTCTTCTCAGGGTCATATGAGGGGGGAAAGTACAATAATTCGAATATACTGCTGGGTTTCTACTGATACAAAGTTTAATGCTAATCACTGAAGTAACCCTTTACAGTGTGTGTAAATGTGAAAAACCTGTTCCTAAATCAAAAATTACCAAAAGCATCCGCACAGAGCACGCCCACTAGTATACAAAACCACCCCCAACAATAACGAGAACATTCACAAACCACGCCCACCAGTCTGACGACCAGTCCGAGAGTTAGTACAGCTGCAGACCGGTTCCTCCTTTATCGTACATTTATGGTGTTCTACACACCGTGACGCGCAACCGGCCACAGACGATTTACATAGTGACGGGTGATCGTCCGGTAAGTAGATCGACATCAGGGTGACAGCATGTAGCTGTAATGATATCCAGCCTTTCCTACAGCTGTAGCTTTCTCTTGACGCAACAAAAAGTACGTGCTGCGAGAGCTTGTATGTCTTGTACTGTGCAAGTTCAAAAATCAAGGGATTTCCCTCTGTTGGAAAGAGTCGCGCAGCTTAATCGGAAGCTTTGGAGGTTTTTTGGACAGCATGGCTGTGACTCAACAACAACTAGTGAGCCGCCTACATAGACAGCACTTTTGGGTCATTATAGACGCGTCTATGCGTGCAGACTCGGAACGAACCGAAAATGCAGTCTAGGTAGGCAGCTTCGTAGGTGTTGAGACAGCCTACATTCTGGACATGGCGATAGAGAATCAGCCTGTGAAGCACAATAAAAGAGCACAAGCAGTGCAGTGCAGTCTCACGATTCTTAAAGGGACAGTTCACCCAACATTTGTCAATTATTTACCCTCATTATGAACGCAAAACACGTTAGGCAAGTTGAAAGCCTCAGTTACCCTTCACTTTCTTGGCATACTTTTCTATGCAATCATTGCAATGGCAGTGAATGGTGACTGGGGTTGTCATTCTGGGTTAGGAAGAATTTAGTGAAGTGACAATTTTCATTTGTGAGGGTGAACGATCCCTTTAAGTTGTTTTACTTTTTACAGTGCATGTGCCTTATGTGATTATTAGATGGCCCTGGCAGATATTATTTTAAGAAAGTTTGTTCCATTATTGTATGCTCTGTTACTCATGTGGGTGAAAGTTGAGCGCCTCCACCTCTTTTGTTTCTAACGCAGAGTGTGTTTAGTATGTAAGCTTGTTTCCGTCACAGAATGAAACTTTTAAAAAGATAATTACGAATTTTTATCTCACAATTGCGAGTTTACATCTCACAATTTCGAGTTTATATGAAAATTCTCAGAATTGTGACTCAAAATTTGAGTTATAGTCTATTTCTAAAGAAAAAATGACATTTTCCTCTCGGAATTGCGAGTTTTTAGCCTCCTTGGACCCAGGAATAGACTTGTCCTCTGTAGTGGATATTATATTTTTAAATAAATTTCTGACACCATAGGCTAAATGTCAGTTTTAAGTCTGGATGACCTGTAAAATAAATTTTCAGATACCAAACGTTTGGAAGTTTCACAATAACAACTGCATTTCCATGGACTTTAAAAAAGACTGACATCAATTTTATTGATACATTGTAACACTCTTATGGAAATATGATAATATTTTGTAATTATCATTTAAATCTGACAAATCTTTTAATTGTTTGTCATAAATCAACATCTCAGGAAAATGTTATGGGGTTTCAAATCATAATATGACTTTCTGTTACGATACAGGGCATTGATTTAATACTTTCATACTTTTGATTTCAAGTGAATAGGGAAATAAATTAGATTTCAATATTCCTATGAAATATTAGATATTATGAAAATCTTGCCAATTACCACTCACAATATTACACTTCTTTTTTCATTACATGTTGCCCCAAGAACACCTTTAAATAATCCCATTGTTTTGCCTGTTCATGTCTTTTTATTTTATTTTTGTAATTGAGGCCAGAGGACAGCATAACATATGAATAAAATATAATTTTGCAATTTTTTTTCTTTTTTCTTTTTTTCTCTAAACAATGTAATGACACAGAAAAAAAAGGAAAAAAAAATATGATGTGGCAGAAACAAGCGTCCATAGTTTTGTGCTGAGTGTCTAGTACATGACTTAAGACTACATGACTTAAGACTACATACTGTCTTACAAAAAAACTAACATTTTGGCATCACATCTTTTAACCATCACAGTGACAGTGAGTGAGGGGGGTGAAAGACGATAGTGTGCCCGTGACAATGTCTACAGACAGAGAGCCTCCCGTCACTGCTAAACTCCTTCACCTCATGTTTCTCTCCACCTTCTGGGGAATGCAGATATGGGTCACCTTCATATCGGGTAGGTATGGCCACTGTTTGTTTTTTCACTATTTAATTTATGAATGAAATAAAAGGCCACTTTGATACTTAAAGAGAGTACACTTTCATGACTGTTTCTTAACACACTTAAAAACAGATAAATAAATAATGCACTTTGTAATAGTCAAATTAAAAGTTTTACTTTAGAGTTTTAAATTTTAAATCATTGTTTTAGTTTTAGTATTTTGATATGTTGACTATGCTATTCAATATTATGTTTCAAGTTTCAAATATTTTAAATGGACTAAATTGCAATAATTTCAAAGACAGTAGAAGTAATTATGAAATTACATAAAGATCTACTTAAGTCCAACGTTAATGACGACATCTTTGTCCTGTGTCGACCACCGTAGCTTCTGTATGTGCGTAGCTTCCTCTAGATGCTGCTAAAATTTACACAGTTTAAATTTACACTTTAAACCAAAGTAAATTTGTATTTAATTGTAAATAACATGCAGTCAAATGTCTTAAAACATTACATTCATTTCATACTTAAGCATACTCGCTGAAAGGATATTATTTCTCTAATAAGTACACTTTTTTTTAAAGTAAGCTAAGTGTACTTTTTCACAAGGGTAGATTTATACAAGAATACATTTATACAAATATAAACAAGGTTTAATATGCACAGTCCTAAAGGTTCACTTGATTTTTATTTTGCTCAGGTTTTGTGATGGACAACCATCTAAACCGACACACGTTTGGCTTCATCCAGAGCCGGCTCTTCCCGTTTTACCTGCATATCGGCTCAGCCTGCGCTTTCTTCAACCTCGCCATCTTCGCTATGTACCATCCCAGCAACATGCTGGATGACAAAGAGGCCTTCCAGGTATTCAGAACAAAATGTTCCCAGATGTGTGAAAAGATGTTACTTAAATAGTTCATCCAAAAATGATGAATGGCCCTCATGTCATTCCAAACATGTATGACTTCCTTTCTTGTTTGGAACAAAAAAAGAAGACATTTTGAAAAATGTGCTTGTCACTTTTATCCATTTAATGACAATAAATGGTAAACGCAGCGTTTAAGCTTCAAAAAGGACTCAAGATCACCATAGACTTGAGCTTGATATTTATATACACCGATCAGGCATAACATTATGACAGGAGAAGTGAATAACACTGATTATCTCCTCATCAAGGCAGCTTTTTGTCCTCAAAGTTGATGTGTTAGAAGCAGGAAAAATTTGCAAGTGTAAGGATTTGAGCGAGTTTGACAAGGGCCAAATTGTGATTTCCAAATTAAGCATCAGAAATGGACAACAGAGCAATGGAAGAAGCCTGGTCTGATGAATCACTTTTTCTTTTACATGGATGGCCAAGTGCGTGCACGTTGCTTACTTAGGGAACACATGGCACAAGGATGCACTATGGAAAGAAGGCAAGCCGGCAAAGACAGTGTGATGCTTTGGACAATGTTCAGCTGGGAAACCTTAGGTCCTGCGATCCATGTGGATGTTACTTTGACACGTTCCACCTACCTAAGCATTGTTGCAGACCATGTACACCCTTTCATGGAAACGGTATTCCCTGGTGGCTATGGCCTGTTTCAGTAGGATAATGCGCTCTCCCACAAAGCAAAAAAGGGTTCAGGAATGGTTTGAGGAGCACAACAACGAGTTTGAAGTGTTGACTTGGCCTCCAAATTCCCCAGATCTCAATCCAATCGAGCATCTGTGGGATGTGCTGAACAAACAATTCCAGTCCATGGAGGCCCCAACTCGCAACTTACAGGACTTAAAGGATCTGCTGCTAACATCTTGGTGCCAGATACCACAGCACACCTTCAGGGGTCTAGTGGAGTCCATACCTCGATGGGTCAGGGCTGTTTTGGGACTAACACAATGTTAGGTCATAATATTATATCTGATCGGTGTATGTCTAATCAAATTCTGAGAGAGTGACAGCACATTAATCATTGATAATCTTCCCTTCTAGTGAGCTGAGAACCGCTGTGATTGAATCTTTGAGTCAGTAAATTGAACTAAAACTGAATCAGTCCCATTCAGTAACAGATCATTGTTTTGTGAACTGGCTCAGCTGATTTATTGACTAAAGATCAAAAGAATGATTGACAAAAATTCATGAATCGAGATTTAAATTAATTGATATTTAAATTCTGGTTCTCACACAAAGCTATTGTGTGCCACAGTATTTTCTTCTGAAACCATAAAAGTCTACTCGCATTCAGTACTTTTATGATGCTATTGTGTCCATTAATTTCATGAAAAAGCACGGGCAGCACATTGTTCAAAATATGTTCTTTTATTGTCAAATGGAAGACATGATGGTGAATTAGTAATGATTTTTGGGTAAACTAAACTTTATGTAAGGTGACGGCCTCTCTCTTGACTCCAGCGTTTTGGTTTCTCCCCAGATCTTCATTTATTTTGTGTGTGTGACTGTGGCGGCAGTAAATGCCCAGTGGTTTGGTCAGATGACGTCAGAAATAATGGCGGACATGCACCTGATTGAGCAGGCCTGTGGATTGGGTCAGGATATCGGACTCTCGTCCAATCGGGAAGCCTACGCCAAGCTCTGCGAGACGGACCACAAGTATAAAAAGCTGAGCGGTCGGCTGTGGCTGTACCACATGCTGTCCTCCTTTTGTAACCTCTGCTGTATTGTATGCAACGGATACAGCCTATATTACCTGGCAGAAAACCTCACCACACTCTGATGACCTTCCTGCCTTATAGTGGAGCTCTACTCCCACAGTGCAATGCAAAACCTTCGGTTAGTGTCTGTAAGACTCCAGCAGTGACAACCTGCTCTCAGGTACTGGATTATTTCCTGAAAAATCTGGTCATTCTTGTTATGAATAGTCTTTTTTTAATCTTTGTTGTGCTAGTTTTAGCATAGGTTAATGATGTATAGAGAATATTTTTGTAAATGTTATAGATAATGGCTTTGCATATTTAAATGATATTACACTGCATGCCTGAGGAATGAGAAAATGACACAAGTTAAATGAAAAATAAAAAGAAGGGAAGTGGAAATTTTTATTTATTTTTATTTTATTTTGTAGAAGTTATGGCATATATTTTTCTGAACAAAACCAACCTCACTCTATCACAAAACAAATGAATTTATCAAGTGATTTGATTTCTCTGTTTCAACAGCCAGCCTCACCCTTTTATCCTGGACTGGGTGTGAATGTATCAACATGTTCGCGCACAATCTTTCACTTCTACATTTTAACGGATAAATATACTAATTATACTCTCACCTGAGTGTTGAAATAGAGCTAAAATAAAATGCACCCAGCACCATTTGTACCACAGACTGTGGTCATGCATGTTATACAAGTATTTGAATGACTTTCAGCAGACTCACAAACAGATACTCTTATTTTATACCGATTGGCAATCTACAGCTACAGCTGTGACCATCTGCTCAGAAATAGTATCTAATGTGTGCCTAATAAATTATATATATATATATATATATATATATATATATATATATATATATATATATATTATACATACACATATATACACACATATATATACACATATACAGGTCCTTCTCAAAAAATTAGCATATTGTGATAAAAGTTCATTATTTTCCATAATGTAATGATAAAATCATTACATATATTCTTTTATATATTTTAGATTCATTACACACCAACTGAAATATTTCAGGTCTTTTATTGTTTTAATTCTGATGATTTTGGCATACAGCTCATGAAAACCCCAAATTCCTATCTCAAAAAATTAGCATATCATAAAAAGGTTCTCTAAACGAGCTATTAACCTAATCATCTGAATCAACTAATTAACTCTAAACACCTGCAAAAGATTCCTGAGGCTTTTAAAAACTCCCAGCCTGGTTCATTACTCAAAATCGCAATCATGGGTAAGACTGCCGACCTGACTGCTGTCCAGAAGGCCATCATTGACACCCTCAAGCGAGAGGGTAAGACACAGAAATACATTACTGAACGAATAGGCTGTTCCCAGAGTGCTGTATCAAGGCACCTCAGTGAGAAAAAGTGTGGCAAAAAACGCTGCACAACGAGAAGAGGTGACCGAACCCTGAGGAAGATTGTGGAGAAGGACCGATTCCAGACCTTGGGGGACCTGTGGAAGCAGTGGACTGAGTCTGGAGTAGAAACATCCAGAGCCACCGTGCACAATTGTGTGCAGGAAATGGGCTACAGGTGCTGCATTCCCCAGGTCAAGCCACTTTTGAACCAGAAACAGCAGCAGAAGCGCCTGACCTAGGCTACAGAGAAGCAGCACTGGACTGTTGGTCCAAAGTACTTTTTTCGGATGAAAGCAAATTTTGCATGTCATTCGGAAATCAAGGTGCCAGAGTCTGGAGGAAAACTGGGGAGAAGGAAATGCCAAAATGCCCGAAGTCCAGTGTCTAGTACCCACAGTCAGTGATGGTCTGGGGTGCCATGTCAGCTGCTGGTGTTGGTCCACTGTGTTTTATCAAGGGCAGGGTCAATGCAGCTAGCTATCAGGAGATTTTGGTGCACTTCATGCTTCCATCTGCTGAAAAGCTTTATGGAGATGAAGATTTCATTTTTCAGCACGACCTGGCACCTGCTCACAGTGCCAAAACCACTGGTAAATGTTTTACTGACCATGGTATTACTGTGCTCAATTGGCCTGCCAATTCTCCTGACCTGAACCCCATAGAGAATCTGTGGGATATTGTGAAGGAAAAGTTGAAAGACGCAAGACCCAACACTCTGGATGAGCTTAAGGCCGCTATCGAAGCATCCTGAGCCTCCATAACACCTCAGCAGTGCCACAGGCTGATTGCCTCCATGCCACGCCGCATTGAAGCAGTCATTTCTGCAAAAGGATTCTGACCAAGTATTGAGTGCATAACTGAACATAATTATTTGAAGGTTGACTTTTTTTGTATTAAAAACACTTTTCTTTTATTGGTCGGATGAAATATGCTAATTTTTTTAGATAGGAATTTTAGGTTTTCATGAGTTGTTTGCCAAAATCATCAGTATTAAAACAATAAAAGACCTGAAATATTTCAGTTGGTGTGCAATGAATCTAAAATATATGAGTTTAATTTTTATCATTACATTATGAAAATAATGAACTTTTATCACAATATGCAATTTTTTTGAGAAGGACCTGTGTGTGTGTGTGTGTGTGTGTGTGTATATATATATATATATATATATATATATATATATATATACAAATATATTTAGATGAAAAATATACACTACTTGTCAAAAGTCTTGGGTCAGACTTTTTTTTTGTTTAAAAAAAAAAAAAACTCTATTCAGCAAGGATGTAATTTATCAAAAGTGACATTTAAAGTGTTACGAAATATTTTTTTCCCTTCAAATAAATGCTGTTCTTTTGAACTTTCCTCTCATCAAACAATCCTGAAAAAATATATCACGGTGTCCACAAAAATATTAAGCAGGACAACAGTTTTCAACATTGGTTATATATGAAATAAATTAAAATAGTTTAAAATATATTAAAGTAATATATTCATTTTAAATTGTAATAATATTTCACAATATGTCTGTTTTTCTGTATTTTTGATCAAAGGAATGCAGCCTTGGTGAGCATAAGAGACTATGCGTTGAAAAATCTTACCGCCCTCAAACTTTTGCACGCTATATTGTCAGCTGGGTTCATGAAGTGTATTCACTGTTTTAAAATGAGTTTCATTTATATTTGCTGCTAAGAGACATTTACAGATGTCGATGCTCTCTAGCTGAAACCATCAAATTGACCTTTGTCATGACAGGTTCAACAGAAACCAGTTTATCTCCTGTTTGACTGCTTTTGGACACTGTGCCTTTGCCTTTTTTCAAGTGTTAAGCAACAGCAAACCGGACTGGGTGTACACAACAAATTGTGGGCTTCGGCGTCATTTTGTATGTGATACAAGTGATGCGCCTCACTAATGTGTCATACAAAATTGTGTGTATTCAGAAAATAAGCACCATTGTTATAATGGCTACACCTTTCTATGGAATGTAGCTTCTGCGTTCAGTCGCTGTACACTTCTGCTGTCTGTCCATCATATTTGTGTTATATCAGTTACTATACAGTGCCTTGCATAGCGATATCTTCCATTTCTCAGTACTGTATGACAGTACCCAGTAAGATGCTGGTGAGGCTTTTTTAGGGATTGACTATATCAATGCAAATAAACAGGCAGCTTTAACAGCCCCAGTGAACCTGTGATATTTAGTGTTTTTAAATTATTTAAATTATTCTTATATAATCTAGTATAACATGGTCAGAGAATTGAAATACAGACCAGCTTTGTGCTTATACTGTGTTATTGAAGTTCCATGGACTTTAAGATGGTTTCATTTTTGTTTGGATATGAAGTAAGAAACGTTTGCATTACCAGCTCCGCATTTAACAGATAACATTCTCAGAAAATTAGCTAAAGTTGTGGCAAGGTTATCTCAAAGTTATGAACAAATATTATTATAATATCATTATTAAAGTCAAGATAGCTGTTTTATTAATGTTCACACAACAATGAAAAAAAACATGTTTAAAACATTAAACTATAAAAACGTTCTTCTTAAATGTTAGCTGAATCTGTCTGAATAGAAGGTAATTGCAATTTATATCGCATCCCTTTATGTAAAACTGAAGTGTGTCTTTTGGCATTAAACAGCTTGTTTGTTCCTTTTGTAATTTACATGTCACCTTCAAGAATGAAGATTAATGTCTGGATCTGTGATGAATGTAAAGCTGTGGCAGTTGTATTGTACTGTATGGAAAAGAATTGAATGTTTGTTTTTTTTCCCTAAATAAAATTGTGTTTAGATTCTAATGCGTTTTGTTCTTAACAGGCCCACGATGTAAATGTAGAATATCAAGGAGACCTTGTACTTGGAGTTTAAAATATTTTACTGGTATTTAAATGCAAATATATTTTACAAACAATTCCAAAAGAATATAGGTTCAACCAATAGTTCTGTTCCCAGATGCTTATGTCTCATGTGAAACTGATATTCATCTCCATATTTATAAACACAAGCAGGGCAGAAATGCTGATGAATACAAAAACACATTAACAGGGATATCAAGGGGGAAAATTTTTTGATGTTGATCTATATCAGGTCCCAGAAATGTTTTTTTTTTTTTTTTTGACAGATTTCACATTAGCACACCCAACCAAGTCTTTGTGGACATTTACAACCTGATCTTTAGAATTCGTAAGATGTGATTAATTTAAAGTTAGCATGAAATGGAAGTTGCGATAGTCATTTCTTCCCTTTTGTGATGTATTAGTGCAACAACTTTTCGAACAAGAAGAAATGTTGGGCAGGACTTGATTTTGTCCATTGGCTATTGGATGGTTTGCTATTGGTCGATCTCATGTGAGCCCGCCCTCGCGCCAGTAAACATGTCAACAGAGAAGAGATGTCACTGCAAGAGGGAGGGGAAGTTATTTTCATTAAAGATAACCAGGACACATAAATTGAACAAAATATGATCTGCGATATTCCATAAGAAATAAAAATGGCTAATTTTGATTTCATGGTGACTTTAAACATATAAAAACGTAATGATAAATGGCCACCCCTAATCCTAACTGTCTGTGGAGTGTAAGCAGATAATAAAAAAAAAAGATTGTATTTTTTTTTTTTACAATTTTTAATTAATTTGCTAAAATGTAAAATTTTCTCAATCCATCCCTGTATATAGCGGTGGTATACGGAGATTGATTTCACAATACAAGCAAACGTAAATTTCTAAATTTAAGCGCCATCTAGCGGTAAGGTTGCAAATTGCAACCGCCCACCGGTCCCTTCCGAAGCATAGAGAAGCTACTGTGGTCGACACAGGACAAAGATGCAAGATGTCGTCGTCTGAGACAGCAGAGAGTAGTAAGCGCTCTGTAGAGAAGTTTCTCTTGGCGCCTCAAAATGGTGACTTCACAGTAAGGGGACCCGTGGCGTATGGAGATAGAAATGCCTCATTCTAAGGTAATAAAAACATAACGGTACATTACCGTACATAGTTTTGAATATTATATTGCATTTCTGTCAATATCCTCAGTGAGAATATATATATATATATATATATATATATATATATATATATATATATATATATATATATATATATATATATATATGCCTTTATACAACAAAACATTTGCTGTACTATTATAAAAATAACATTTGTTTCACTTTTAGTATGTACTTTAAATGAAAGTACAAATGCAGTCTGAATTTTGTGGATGAGATTCATTGAGTCTGTGATGCTGTAAAATGCCAAAATCCCAGCCGATAAATCGACATAAACACCAGTCCTGTGAGCACACTGCATTTTGGGAATTTTAGTTTCCCTTCCACTGTGCCAGAATGTGTAGTTATCCTCAGAGCACACCAGACTCCAGGACTGGGCGTTGTGTCCAAATGCACACTGGGTACTCTTTCCTTTCCTGCTGATGTCCTCATAGGACACTGCAATGTGCACAGGAAGCTTCCCGCTCCACTCGGCCTCGAAGTAACACCGGCCGGTCACGCTCTCTCTGCACAGGACCTGGTAATAGCTGTCAAACCTCTCTGGGTGGTCAGGAACGGACAGAGATGTTTTGCTGAACGTCACCTCTCCACTCTCTGAGCAAACGCTGAGGTTTTTGTGAGCGGTGTTCAGGTCTAGAGTCAGGGGACCCGAATCTGAAATCCAGAGACACAAGATGTGAATGAACTGTTGTCAACTGTCCTGATTTCTGCTGCGCGTGTGTGTGTTACTTACATTCCAAAAACTGCTCCCTGACTTTGGGTTCAGGGGTGGGAATAAACTTGAGGTCTGTCACTAATAAGACAAAATATAATCAGAGCATGCATTTTTTAACATTCATACTTATTGTGCTTCAACTTATTTCAGCATATTTTATTATTTATAGTGTTTGGAATACTTGCATGTATTTACTGAATCCGGTATGAAGTAGATACTGACAATTATTCTACAGGTCCTTCTAAAAAAATTAACATATTGTGATCAAAGTTAATTATTTTCCATAATGTAATGATAAAAATTAAACTTTCTAATATATTTTAGATTCATTGCACACCAACTGAAATATTTCAGGTCTTTTATTGTTTTAATACTGATGATTTTGGCATACAGCTCATGAAAACCCGAAATTCCTATCCTAAAAAAATTTGCATATTTCATCCGACCAATAAAATAAATTGTTTTTAATACAAAAAAAAGTCAACCTTCAAATAATTATGTTCAGTTATGCATTCAATACTTGGTCGGGAATCCTTTTGCAGAAATGACTGTTCAATGCGGCGTGGCATGGAGGCAATCAGCCTGTGGCACTGCTGAGGTGTTATGGAGGCCCAGGATGCTTCGATAGCGGCCTTAAGCTCATCCAGAGTGTTGGGTCTTGCATCTCTCAACTTTCTCTTCACAATATCCCACAGATTCTCTATGGGGTTCAGGTCAGGAGAGTTGGCAGGCCAATTGAGCACAGTAATACCATGGTCAGTAAACCATTTACCAGTGGTTTTGGCACTGTGAGCAGGTGCCAGGTCGTGCTGAAAAACTAAATCTTCATCTCCATAAAGCTTTTCAGCTGATGGAAGCATGAAGTGCTCCAAAATCTCCTGATAGCTAGCTGCATTGACCCTGCCCTTGATAAAACACAGTGTACCAACACCAGCAGCTGACATGGCACCCCAGACCATCACTGACTGTGGGTACGTGACACTGGACTTCAAGCATTTTGTCATTTCCTTCTCCCCAGTGGCACCTTGATTTCCGAATGACATGCATAATTTGCTTTCATCCGAAAAAAGTACTTTGGACCACTGAGCAACAGTCCAGTGCTGCTTCTCTGTAGCCCAGGTCAGGCTTGACCTGGGGAATGCGGCACCTGTAGCCCATTTCCTGCACCTCTGGATGTTTCTACTCCAGACTCAGTCCACTGCTTCCACAGGTCCCCCAAGGTCTGGAATCGGTCCTTCTCCACAATCTTCCTCAGGGTTCGGTCACCTCTTCTCGTTGTGCAGCGTTTTTTGCCACACTTTTTCTTTCCCACTGAGGTGCCTTGATACAGCATTCTGGGAACAGCCTATTCGTTCAGAAATGTCTTTCTGTGTCTTACCCTCTCGCTTGAGGGTGTCAATGATGGCCTTCTGGACAGTAGTCAGGTCGGCAGTCTTACCCATGATTGCGGTTTTGAGTAATGAACCAGGCTGGGAGTTTTTAAAAGCCTCAGGAATCTTTTGCAGGTGTTTAGAGTTAATTAGTTGATTCAGATGATTAGGTTAATAGCTCGTTTAGAGAACCTTTTCATGATATGCTAATTGTTTTAGATTTTCATGAGCTGTATGCCAAAATCATCAGTATTAAAACAATAAAAGACCTTACAAATTTCAGTTGGTGTGCAATGAATCTAAAATATATGAAAGTTCCATTTTTGTTATTACATTATGGAAAATAATGAACTTTTATCACAATATGCAATTTTTTTTAGAAGGACCTGTAGATAGTAAGTAAAACACACTTTATAAACATTTTGAACATTACAATAGTCATCACATGACCTCATCACATTTGGCATTCAGCTGTCAATCATTCAACACTTTTTTTATTTAATTAGTAAATAAATAAACATTATTTCATGGTAATTGTTTCAAACAATAGTATGCATCTTTGTTGTCAAATGACCTCATCACATGTGGCATCCATCTGGTAAATTAGTTATTGTTATTTTAATGTTAAATGTAACAGATTTATTTCATATGCAAAAAAATAATAGACAGTTGAATAAATTAAAACTGAATAAATTATTTTGTTGGATAGTTTTGTGTTTATGTCACCACCTCACATGAATGTGACCGGCATTGAGTTGTCATCTTGGAAACGATTCTTTTGAATTTTTTATGTTTTTAAATTTTAAATCTTTTTACATCTAATTTTGTAAAATAAAATAAAAAAATGTAAAAGTAAATTAGACTTATGCCAGTATTATTAAATAATGACTGAAAACGGATTCTGGTTCATTTGTCACATTGGAAATGTAAGATCGAGTCAAATGGAGTGCATTGTGGGAGTGTCTGTTGTGTTGTAAGCTGCCTGTTTTGTTAAAGGTGCGGTAAGCAATTTCTGACTAACACTGTTGATATTTGAAATCAACCCAGTAAACACACCCTTCCATTCATTTCTCCACCCCCAAAATGCACCAACACACAATGTAAGTCAAAAATAAAGTGAAGACAAGGTACACACGATTTGGTTGTTAGTCGCCAGCAGCACAGCAGCTCCAGACAAACAATAACACTCAAAACTGTCCTGTTACTATAGGTAACATTACAACAACAGCATATCTTGATTCTGTGAAACATAGCATGTGAAACATGTAACTCGCGTATGGAGCAGACACAATGCAACCTCAGCGTCCGAGTTCAGGTCTTCACGCTTAGGTCTCTCCAGTGCTGGAAAGTTTTCTAATATTAGCATGGGTCCTAAAGCTCATACCTGACCATAACCCTTCTTTTTAACAACAGAAAAAAAACGGTCAGCGCCAGGCGCATGGTCCAGTCTCTTAATGAGTCATGGGTTTGTTTTGGGGCGTAACGTGCTCTCATCTCCCATTCCCTTTAAAAGCCAGTTGCACTTGTGCCATGGCAGATTCACTATTTACATGGCGGAATTTACGAGCAGGAAGACTAAACGCTTCTCCAGAGAGAAATTCCATTTGCTATTTAAACAACATGGCGCTGGACGTGAAAATGATAACTGCGTCAGGATGAAACTTCCAAAAAACACTTGCATCGCACCCGGCATCGCATCGTGCCGGGTGTATGATAGGGCCTCATGAGTGTAAGCGTTACAAGTGTGTTGTGCTGCTCGGTCTGATCCACTTCAACACTTACTGCACTTTTAAATGTGGAATATCATCCAAGTATTCTGTGCATACTGCAGGAACAGTAAGAAAAGTATAGTTAGCATGCTATTCCAAACATATTAATTTGACAACTCACCTTTCTTTGATAATTTCTCAATTTTTTTCTGGCATAGATCCTTAATGTCCTTACTCAGAACGGTGAGTTTTCTTGACACCATCTCAAAACAGAAGTCTGGATTGACTAGAACTGCAGGAGAGGTCACCAACTCTGGCAGACTACACAGTGTTTCATAACTCTGAGGAATATAATGAAATAAACTCTTTGACCGAAATCACAGATGACAAGTACTTAGGTGCCCAAAAGCACTGATGTTACCTTGAGGAACTGAGTTTTGTCATCAAGGCGCGCAATCGAGTCGTATTCAGCATCTCTCCTCTTGAACTCTGAGATCTCCTGCTCTAGTTTTTCTATAAATCCATGTGCCTCGCCTAATTCCTTCTGCTCCTTCGCTTTGATCATCTCTGTCACCTCAAAACACAGAGCTTCAATCGACTGAATCAGCTCACTGAAGATCTTCACCGTATCCTCCACCGCTGCCTGGGCAGAGCTCTGTTTGACAACATACAGAACCAGAAAAGTGATGAGTCCAAGACTGCAGAACCTATAACTGATGACCCACACCATCCCGCTTCTCCATCAGGACCTTCCACGTCCTCCTGGCAGTAATGGACTCACCCTGAGGTAGAGTACGGCGTGACTCAGATCCTGTAGCTCGGTCTCGCGTGCCTTAATGACCTGCTGGAATCTCCTCTGTGATTGCTTAAGCTCTTGCTGCAGACCAGAGATGATACACACATAAAGAAGCAATTCATACACTCTTAGGATAAAAAGAGAGATTCTAAATTTATTTATTTTTTTAAATGACTCAGAACTCTTTGCCAAAAAGTTTGGATAAATGTCATGTTTAGGCCTAATGGTTATTTCATTTTTAAAGTGAAATTTTATATTGATAAAATATGTTTACAAGCTGTGTAATTCATGAAAATTAAAAAAATCTTAAGAGTGCTTAAGTTATTGTTGGAAAACACCTTTCTTAATTTCTGATTAAAATTATTATAACATTAAAAATCTCTCAAATTTTTATCATAATGAAGAAAAAAAGACAAAATAAAAAGGATGGAACTCTTGAATTATACTATTTTTATTTTTATTATTATTCATATTTATGGGGGTGGCAGTGAAAGTTTTATTAAAATAATATACATATTTGAGAAACTTTCAAAGTCATTTGGTATGACCAACATGCACAAAAGAACATAAAACAGGATATGATGTCATAGAGATAATCCCTGCAGACCCTCATGACAAGCTAAAGTAAGCAGCACAGTCTTTGGTGCCAATCACTCCTCCCACCCCAACAAAAAATGCATGATGGTTCACTATCTTAGTGGGGACTCTCCATTGAAGTAATGATTTTTATACTGTACAAACTGTATATTCTATCCCCTTACACCCTACCCCTAAACCTACCCATCACACAAAACTTTCTGCTTTTTTACATTATCAAAAAACACATTTTGTATGATTTATAAGTTTGGTTCCTCATGGGGACCCTAAATGTAGGTCCCCACAGTGACACGAGTCCCTATGGACCAATTTCTCAAAACTCTACAATCCACATAACATGCAAGCTACAAAACACACATCTCTTGCTTCTTTCAAAACTATTTTAACTCTTTTAAAAATTGTGTTTTTGCGTAATAACTCTACACACAAACCATTAAAGGATTAGCAACATACACACCAAAATACACACAGATGTGAAAAGTGGAAAACATTGAGTTTTGATTTCTAAGTGATCAGTTTATGTATAAGTGTATGTAATTGGAAAATTATTGTGTCATTTATGGCAGTGTTCTCTAAATGAAATACAAGAGGTGTTAGTTTTGAGTGACGTGTCTAAATGTCACAGAGAACTGTGTTTAGCATTTTGCTAAAAGTTAGTTTTACAATTGCAAACTGTGTAAGCATAAAAGTTGGCAACACTTTACAATAAGGTCTCATTTATCATCAGTTGAAGCATTGAATAATATTGAGTAATGCACTGTTACAGCCTTTATTCACCTTTGTTAATGTTAGTTAATAAAAATACAAGTGTTCATGAACTTCATGTTAGTTCACAGAATGTTAACAGATATGTAACATTAAAAATGTATTAGCGAATGTTAAAGATAACATAATGCTGTAGAAGCGCAGTTCGTTATTAGCTATGTTAACTAATGTTATCTAAAAACCTTATTGTAAAGTGTTACCGAAAAGTTATTACAAAGATTAGCATCAGATGAGAAGTCAGACACACCTCACAGAACATGACGAGGTCCTGCTGTTCTTTTGGAAGGTCTTCATCATTCGTAACTCCAGGTATGTTGTGGGAACGGATTCCAGTATGTTTCAGTTTCTCGACAACTTCAGCAAACAGTGTGTTTTTGTTGAGTGCAGGTCTCGGAGAGAAAGTTTGCCTGCACTGTGGACAGCTGCACAACTTCCTCTGGTTCTTCTGCTCCCAGAAGCTCTTAATGCACTCCATACAGTAGTTGTGTCCACAAGGAATGGTTACGGGGTCTCGCAGAAGTTCCATACAGATGGGACAGCTGAACTGCTCCTGGTTGACAAAAATACCAGCTTCTTCTTCTGCCATATCTTACAGTTAAAGTAAAAGACACAGACTCTGTGGAGACTGAGAGAGTATGGCGTTAGCTTTGCTTTGCTTTGTGCCTCCCACTTGTAGTGACTATGAAGTTGTAACGGGAGGAGTTCATTGTGTAATCTGTATGTGTCACTGTGGCCATGTTTCAGAGGAGTCACAGGCTTCATTAAGTCATTAAATCATTGTTGTTGTTTTGGAAATAATATTTTCATCTTTACTTTAAAAGCACTGATTCACAGCTTCAAGTACACAAGCAAAGCGTCTGGAAAGATGATCTAGGGATCATGGTGGTTGTTAGTGCATGTCTGTTCATGTCCACTGATGAATGTGCGTATGACGACGTCTCACACGATGTTTATGTTTGCACTATTTATGGGACATAATATGGGTGTGGATATTTGATAATGTGCACGTATAGGGTGTGTGTAGTGCAGTACAGTACAGAAGCAAGTAAATCTATCTATCTATCTATCTAATAAAGGGGGGTCAATCAATATATTGCAAGCACTTTATAGATTTTTAAGGCATTTGGGCCATTTTAAGGCCTTTTTTAATCAGCTTTAAGGTTTGATTTTTTTTTTCAAATAATTTAAAACGCCAGTAAAACTTAGCAATTTATTAATTATAATAATAATACATAATGGGAATGGATCAGGTAGGCACGGTGAATTTTTTCACATCTCTTAGAACCAAAATATAAATAATAAATTAACTTTAACATACTAGATGAAATCAGCGTTTTTATATTTCAGGCTTCATTATCATTGACAGTAATATCGACGCCACACTAGAGGTCGCTCTCATCATAACCATAGACTGCTGTCGTCACTACCGGTGAGTTCTTCTGAGAAAAAAATAAAAAAATAGAACGAAACGGGCGGGGTGTAGAGGCCCAGACGTTTTCTATTATTGGTCAAGAACAATGTGTATAAAAAAACAATTTTCCTATTTGAAATCTCCACTCTGTAATATTAATTTGATGGCTATTAGTTTCCCAGTGTGACAATTATTGTCCAGACCGCAGCTGAAGCAGCGCATAGACGCGTGGTAAACAGTTACTTTTCTTCGCGATGGTCAGGATGGACCAATCACAGTCCAATGTAATGACTGGTATGGCATTTCAAAGTAATTTTATAGAAATAACTATAGGGGGATTTTTCTGTTTGTTTGTCAGATAAAAATCATTGAAATTAGCTTGTTTAAACTTTTATATTTCATCGTGTAGATGTATCGTTAATAACTAAAAAAAGTTCGTGGATTTGAACGTGACTGAATGGGCGACTGAGCTGTTTGAGCCACCACCACCCCAGAGGTGATCTAATGTGAAAGTTAACAGTAACATTTGCTGTCGCATGGTTCGTGTTGTGCGTGCAGTTTTGCCTCAAAGCCGATGGCAGCGCACCCGTCTTTAACTGACCCATGAAACTGAGTGGATACAGATCTCATCTTCTGCTCCACTTCTACACAGTCTTTGTGACAGAAGGCAGAGCAACATACGCAGGTGACTGTCAAGCTTTTCCTTTCATTCTGTTAGACGAGAGGTGTGTGTGTTCGTTAATGTGGCGAAACACCAGCAAATATTGCACACACAGTGTCACACACTGCTGCTTTGTGGTTGATGTGTGTCCCATAGTGTTTGCTTTGTTAAATCTGAATTATGAGACAAAAAAGTCAAAATTTCTCATGCATATTATGTCATATTCTTATAATTATGACATTCTACTAAGTCGTAATTGACATGCCTACTAAATCATAATTATGAGATTAAAAAGTCAATTATGAGATAAAAAGTCAAAATGAGGACTTAATAGACATAATTTACACTTTTTATGTCAACATTTTGTGTAAATATGTCAATTATGACTTATTATGTCATAATTTAGACTTTTTATGTAATAATTTTGAGTAAATATGTCATCATTTTATAAGTGTGTCATTAGTATGACTTTTTATGACATTATTACTTTTCACCTCATATAGATGTCATAATTTATCTCATAATAATGATTTACCAAAGCAGGATTTGTTTTCTTATGTGATGGAAATGGACTCCCATAGCCATGAGTTTTATGCCTGAGGGTCAGTCCTGTTATGTGATAACTGTAAGTTTAAAAATTAAAAAAAGTTTTGTTATTAGGGAAGTATGCATGTTAAAGTATATCATATCAGATATTCAAAAATATGCTCAGATCAAGCTCAGGCACTGAATTATTGCTTATTAACTTTATCATAAAAATAAATAAATAATAAGATATATATATATATAATTAACATATTGGCAAGAACATAAGAGCATCGTTCCTAGAAGACTTGAAATAAAAGCTTACATTGGGGTGTCAAATTTAAGGTAATTTTGATATTATCAAAATTTCAAAAGTAATATCTTTGGGTTTATGTAATCAGAATCAAATCAATACTTACAGATGTTCGTTGTTTCAAATAAAAAAATACTTTACCTAAAAGGATGATGTCATTACATAAAAATTAAATGATGGAAAGTAAAATTCTATATAAAAGAAAACAATATTGGTTATTTGGAGTATTATCTAAATAAGTTATTCAGGACTAAATAAAAATATAACGCATTTTATATGATCTCTCTTATTTTGTTCAGGTAATTCACATTTTCACAGATTCTGCAAGGGGTTCACAAACTTTTTCTTGCAACTGTATATAGTTATATGTTTCTGTATATATAGTTAAATAGTTGTATGTTTCTGTCATAATTTCTTTAAATCGAACCTTTTATTTTTGGCTGTAATAGCATTTTTTTCAATTTGTGAGAAGATGAATGGAAGAAGGATATTATTCCAGAATTTCCCAACCTGTAAAACTAGTTTTAGGACACGCCTCCTTTTCAAGTAAATGAACAGCTACTTACAGATAGAGGAAGTTCTGGAATATCATTCTCTGATTCTCTGTATGTCTACTGGTGAGTACGTTGCATTTTGGGTTATTTTATAGATATGCTTTTTTGATTTTCTAGCTGTGCAGCGTGACATTTAACCCTCAATGATTGTGCAGCAGTTGGCGTGTAGGGGTTTGACCTCTCATCTGTGTGCGGCAGTCAGACTGAACTGGACATCTCCAAAGATGTCCAGACCAAGCTCAAGTAGGACACTTGCACTTTTATTTTGCACAGATTTTTTGGGATGTTGTGTTAATGCCTGTGAACTAAATGTGTATTTATTTACAGATTTAAGAACATTTCGTAAGGACTTTGCTAAAGCCAAGCACATTGCTATCATTACGGGGGCTGGAGTGAGTGCAGAGAGTGGCGTACCAACCTTTAGAGGGCAGGGGGGCTACTGGAGGAAATGGCAGGCACAGGTAACACACTCACACACATGCTGGGTTTCCATGTTTTATGGGTACTTTCCATAGACATAATGATATTAAACCTACCCATCACAGAAAACTTCACTTAGTATGATTTAGAAGCGGTTTTCCTCATGGGGATCAAAAAATGTCCCCACAAGGACAAAGATTTCAGATATTGCCATCTTTGTGGGGATGTTTTGTTCCCATAACATTGGGAATACCTGAACCACACAGACACACGTCTCACACACACAAAATGTTTGCATTGTTTATCTGTAGACAATATATGAAAGAATGTTAAGATAGCTTCTTTAACAGCAGGCTATTTTAGCATCCTACTTACACTTATACCAAGTATACCAAGTATATTTTTGATATGTAAAAAATGTAATTTATACTGTGAGGAAAATATTAAATGTAATAATATTTAGATAACTACATTTTAAAATTGTTTACAAAATGAAATAATCATTATACCAAATCAAATTGTTAAAATATTATCTTAAAAACATATTTGTTAAATATTAAAAAATGTAAATATTTTTAATTGTCGACAGTGTATTTGATGCAACTTTGATTGTAACTTTTTAAAAAGATTTTTTTGGAAAAAAAAATCAACAGATGAGCAGCAAGCAGAGCGAAAAGTTATTACGTTTAGTGAATATATAAAAAATATATATATTTAAATTAAACATCTTATTAATCTAAGTGTGCACATTTACTTTAAAGGCCCTAAAAAAATATTATAATCTGTAGAGTATACGTGCCTGAGGCTTGAGTAACCAAGCTCTCAATGAGCTTGCAGTAGTAGGGTACCTGTTGTATATTCAACTGACTTTTCTTCAATTTATGTTTCAGAATTATATACAAATGGGCCTGTAAAACATAGTTTACATGTTACATTATAAACTTTCAACATCTATTTGACAGATCTGACCAAATCTGTCAGGCTTCCTATAGCAGAGCACATAAACAGAAACCTACTGTAGTCACAACACATGTATGCAAGTAAAATAATAATACACATTTATTTGTGGAATATGTAACTTTTTTTTGGTATTGCTTTAAAAGGACCATCTCTTGATCTTTAACCTCTCTTTGTCTTTCAGGATTTGGCAACCCCTGAAGCTTTCTCTCGAGATCCTTCTTTAGTATGGGAATTTTACCATTACAGGCGTGAGGTGGGTCACACACATTACTGACTAGATGGCTACTAATATCATAATGGCATTTTTTTCCCTTTAAGTGATCAATTCACTGTAGTGACAAAAAGTAAATATTTGGGTCAATTCTTAACACTCATCCATCCCTTGGGTCATTTTGACCCAAAACTATTTTTTATTTTATTACAAATTGAGTGTTCAGTTGGAGTAGTCCAAGACTCTATGACTTTTGTTGCACTTGAACCACAAATACACAAAAAGATTATTGACTGGAGTTTTGTGGTTGAAATTTTAAAAAGTAACAAATCCTTCCCTAGCGGGTCAATTTGACCCCCATAGGAATGAATGGACTGAGAGGAATGATTCAGTACACATAGAAACTTAAAAATTCTCAAAATTCTACCTAAAAATGTTAAAACTTTACCAAAAAAATATTTTATAACGTCTACATGTGTATCTGAATGCATTCTTAAGCAAAACTCACTTTAGGACCCAGCGGAACACCTCATTTGCTCTAAATAGAGCTATAAGGCCATCTAGAGGCAAGAGCATAGACTGTATAAAAATATGGACATAGTGTCCGTGACGTCACCCATAGGATTCTGAAGAGCAGTTTTGAAGAGTAAAGTTGCCGTTGCCATCTTAGCAGCGCGTCATCGCGCATCACTCCTGGATAACAGAAAATTGGCAAAGAAGCGGGACGTGGGCCGACTAACAAACAACAGATAAATGGCTACCCACCTGCCGCTCAGAGTGGCCACGCCCTTAATTATGCAGAACTTTAAGGCTTTTTTTGTTACAGTATGTATTGGTAAAATCTAGTAATTTAAAGGTAAATAAATAAAAAAAAACTAAATTTCCCAAATTAAAAATATGATCAAAATTGCATAAAAATATGATCAAAATTAAATGAAATAAGCTTTCTGGACAAAAAAATAAATCAAGTACAATTTTAGGCCTTTGGGACATTTTGACCCGCAAGGGAAGGATTTGTTACAAAGTGCGAGGGAAGGATTAGGGTTAAATGAGGGTTTTTTGTTTTCCTTTATGCATGTTTTGCATACTTAGAATTGCAGTAATGAATCTGAAAGATCCAGGAGTGGTAGTGTTTTTTTCTGGACACGAATTTAAAACAGCATCCACATGGAGTTACTACTAGAAAAGTAGATCAGTTATGATTTGCATGCTAGCATTTTTTTTCCTGTATTAGTGTACACCACACCAAAATTCCGTTGTAGTTACCAATACCAGTGAAACATCATCTGTTTATCTTTTTTTTGTGTACGGTTAAATATTAATACACGTTAATAAATTGATTATATTATAATACAGTTTTTTTTATGTAAAACTTTTTTTTATGTAATACTTTCAACATGTCAAGTCATTAAGTAACCTGTAGATATTTACACACTGGAGCTGCAATTAAATAGCTAATAATTATCATGAAATAAAAGTTAGTGTTTTCTTGCATGCCAATAACATTTATATGCAGGTAATGCGCAGTAAGATGCCGAACCCAGCACACCTGGCTATAGCGGAGTGTGAGTCCCGTCTCAGCCAGCAGGGGCGCTCTGTTGTGATCATCACTCAGAACATCGATGAACTGCACCATCGTGCTGGTTCCAAACACGTCTATGAGATCCACGGTGAGACAACAGCTACTTAAACCAGGACTGGATCAAGGCACCATTATAGTACATTTATTATTGGCTAAAAGAGTTTAACAGAACTGAAAATGATTGGTCATCTATTTGGTGGGTCCCTATCCATCTTTCTTTCCAAACAATCAATCTTTCTCTTCAACCGAACTCTCTCTTTTGTCTATCTCACTCTAGGTAGTCTATTTAAAACTCGCTGCATGAGCTGTGGAGAAGTCAAAGCCGACCACAAGAGTCCAATCTGTCCTGCTCTGGAGGGGAAAGGGTAAAAGCTCATGCAAACACATCACTATTCTTTAATCAAATATTTAAACCACAAGAGATTGCACTCTCCTTATATATTCATATTATTGTCTTTCTTTTTTTACTCCTTAGAGAGCCTGACCCCAATGCCAAGGATGCCAGAATACCAGTTGAGCACTTACCCAGGTTTGTGAGTGTGTTTGTTGTTAAAGGTAGGGTAAGAAATATCGGAGAGGCTAGCAATAACATACTAGCTTTGAAAGTATAGAGGGTATGCACTGATGTCACTTTCCCGCCGGAACACGCAAAAGAGCCTGCTGCATGACTGGATTTAATAGGGGACTCTAAGTGTTCCTTACAACTGGCCAGAGATCCAGTGATCTTTGGATATTGACATGCAGCTAGGAATCATGTGTCCTGACATTTAAATGAGCCTGATTTTGACGGGGAAATACATAAAAAAATGCACCTGTGAACGCTTAATATAAAATACAGGTACGTCTAAAACCAGGTGATCACTTATTTCAATGTTATATATATATCTTCATTTCATCCAGCCCTAAAACTTTTATAGTTTTTGTCAGTGTTTATTTAAAAAAATCCATCCAATTATGCAGAAATGGTAAATATTTAATTGATGAGTTGTCAATACAATATATAAGGTATGATTTTACTCTAAAATTCCACATATTGATACAAAATGATAACTTGCATTATCTTGCTGAAAGAGGCCATAGCCACCAGGGAATACAGTTTCCATGAAAGGTTGTACATGGTCTGCAACAATGCTTAGGTAGATGGTTCGTGTCAAAGTAACATCCACATGGATGCAGGACCCAAGGTTTCCCAGCAGAGCATTGCCAAAGCATCACACTGCCTCCACCGGCTTGCCTTCTTCATAGTGCATCCTTGTGCCATGTGTTCCCCAGGTAAGTGACACACACGCACCCGGCCATCCATGTGATGTAAAAGAAAACATGATTCATCAGACCAGGTCACCACCTTCCATTGTTCCATGGTAAAGTTCTGATAATCACATGCCCACTATTGGCTCTTTCGGCAGTGGACATGGGTCAGCATGGGCACCCTGACTGGTCTGCGGCTATGCTGCCCCATACGCAACAAACTGTGATGCACTGTGCATTCTGACACCATTCTATCAGAACCAGCATTAACTTCTTGAGCAGTTTGAGCTACAGTAGCTCGTCTGTTTGATCAGATCACACGGGCCAGCTTTTGCTCCCCACGTGCATCAATGAGCCATGACCCTGTCGCCTGTTTACCACTATTACTTCCTTGGACCACTTTTGATAGATACTGACCACTGCAGACCGGGAACCCCAACAAGAGCTGCAGTTTTGGAGATGCTCTGACCCAGTCGTCTAGCCATCACAATTTGGCCCTTGTCAAACTCGCTCAAATCCTTACGCTTGCCAACTTTAAAGAGTCAAGATGTTCACTTGCTCCTGATGAAAAGATAATCAGTGTTATTCACTTCACCTGTCAGTGGTTATAATGTTATGCCTGATCAGTGTAAGTACGTTTTAATATTTAGACCACTACTATTATTAATGCTATCACGACCTGAAGAGAGTTTCAATCAGTTTAACAAACACTGTTTATAAAAAATTGCTTACCATACCTTTAAATCCAAATCAGTATAGATTTGGTGATGATAGGTCAGAAATTGTGGCACCTTGTAAAGTGCAGCTATTTGGGGGAAAATTTTGTCTTTAATTTACACAGTGGTGTGGACTTATGCAAAACCTTCTGCAAGGTTAGTTTGGGGTTAGTTTTGTTTAGTTTGGGGTTTTGAAAGAAATGAATACTTCTATTCAGCAAGGACAAATTAAATTGATCAAAAGTTACAACAACAACAAAACTTAAAAAAAAATGCTGTTCTTTCTTTTTTGAAAGCAACCATTTTAAACATTGATAATAATAAGAAATGTTTCTTGAGCACCAAATCAGCATATTTATGCTGGAAAGTCAGCTTTGCCATCATAGGAATACATTTTACAAATATTTTTCTTTATTATACTAAATAATACAATAATAATAATATTTTATTATGTTATAATACATTTTTTTGAATATTTAATCCTGTATTTGTTCCTGATGAGGATTTAATTTTAAAATGTTAATTATTATTTAAAAAAAATAATATTACTATTGTAATATTTCAGTGTAAATAAAATAAAATAAGCAATTTTAATTTGTACAAATATTTTACAATATTATAAAAAAGTAGTGTAGTGCATGTCGCATTATTAACTCTTAGACTGCTTCCACTAAAAACTCTTAGGAACATCGCCCGGTCCTGCCTACAAAGCAGGAATTATGTCTTGTGCCACAACAAATCTAATCACATGCTGCTGGAATGCAGACCTCTAGTTCGCTTTACTGTAAACATACTGTAAGGCTGTTTAATGTAGAGAGATAGGGAGGGAGGGTAGCTGTGTAATACAACATTAGGACTGTTTTGGTGCAAGAAACCTCAACAAATATTATAGACTTAAGGGGTCAATTAATAAAAGATTTAAAGATCACTATAGAAATTTAATCAAGCTTTGAGAATAGTAACACTTTTTCTCCAACAGTGGGCAGCAGATATCTATGTGTCTAACGCTTCACATTCAAAGATGTTAGTTTTGTACTTTGTGTTTGTAGGTGTGAAAGGAAGGGCTGTAACGGCTTGCTGAGGCCTCATGTGGTTTGGTTCGGAGAGACTTTAGATTCAGATATTCTTACCGCTGTGGAGCAGGAGCTGGAAAAGTGTGATCTCTGTTTAGTGGTGAGTAATCAAACATGAATGCATAAAACCTACCTAGTGAGCTGCATACCTAGAAAGAGTTTTTGAGCATCAAGACTGTGCCAGAAGTTAAGCTGCAACATTATTCTGCCTTCTATAAATCCTTATTTTTAGAAGAAATCCAAAATTAGCATCACATCACATGCATTTTAAGTATTGAGTTGTTAGCTTAGCAACCGGCAAACATCAATTAAGGGATACTTCAGTGCTGAGAAGATGAGTCTGTATTTAAACTCGGTCATTTATGTAGTAGAAATATGAAATTATTTTTGAATTTGGTGCCTTCTAGACTGAGAAAACACAGAAAATGTATTTTTGTCTCATGGGGATGAAAGACAACAATTCCCAGAAGGCACTTCGCTGCCCGAGGCTGCTCTAGGCACGGCTTACTTGCCCACCGTATTCATTTTCATAAAATCAGTTCGGTTAGAGACGCTACAATTAAAAACTGAACCTGTCTGTTAGAGGTAAGCGCGGGATTCGCGGCTGCGGCTGCATTCATAGCCCGCGTTCAGTCTAGCGCATTTTCAGAACATGTCTTTGGAAGCTTAACTATCATAGGAATTCATTTGAAAAGTTGAAACACTCACTTTGCTCTCCACCGCTCCGTTTACATGAATCTCCACAGCTCCCGAGCCGAGTGCTGCTGCTGTGAGTGCAATGTTTAAAACATGTGGAAATAGCGCCCACTGCTGGCTGTAGTCTTTAGCTTCTGGACAAAAACTCCTCCAATGACGCAAAATGACGATATTTGCACCATCAGAGGAATTTTTCCAGAAATAAAATACATAATTCTCTCGTCTCAGGGTCATATGAGGGGGAAAGTACGATAATTCGAATATACTCCTGGGTTTCTACTGATACAAAGCTTAATGCTAATCGCTGAAGTATCCCTTTAATGGAGATAAGTTATAGTCAGAAATTATGTTAAGTTTCATGTGCCTTCAGTATGCAAAAATTGCTTAATTTGAAAAGAAAAAAAGTTAACTTCCAGTGAGTAGTACGTTGATTCAGTTAACTTAATTCAGTGAAGGATTCATCAGACTGATTCAAACCAGTAACACGAGTGAAAATTAATCATTTAAAGAAGCTGCTCAAATGAGTCATATGTGAATCGAACTTTGCTAGCTTTGTACATTTTGATTTTGGGTAAAATGTATTTTTTTTTATACTTTCATTGCAGGAAACACTAGCATAACCTCAATAGAAATGATACTTATAAAATATATACTGGTTAACATTGTTTTATCGTTTTAAACAATATATCACCCACTTCTATTTGCGAGTTGCTGTGATAGTTAGAATACCGACTTAAAAGGCTGCACGATAATGGAAAAAAAGTATGTTGCAATATTTTTTTGCGATTTTTTTATTTTTATTTTTATTATTATTTATTTTTTTAATATATATATATATATATATATATATATATATATATATATATATATATATATATATATATATATATATATATATATATATATATATATATATATTGCGATTATAAAAACAAGTTTACCAGATGATTTGAACAGCTCATTCTAGAATAATTACAAAAGAATACAAAATATACAGTTGAAATAAGCAGGGCTTTGTTTTCAAGTAAATCTAACAGTGTTCTAGAAATTGAATAATCAAATGTAAAATAACAGTCTTCACTGTATAAAATATAATTAATTAATTAATTTATCTTTGTTAAAGCTACGAACGCCATTTTCTCTTTCTCTTTCGTTGTTTGATCACCATTGGTGACACAGACAGCTGCGGGTACATAATGCTTCTGTCCCTTTAAGATGAACCTAATGTAAATGACACGCATCCGTTTTCTTTTCTCAATTGTTTACAACACATAACTGACCGTGCTTACGAGGATACTCGCTGAGATGGGCATTTTGACTTCGTTTTGCGTGCACATGTCCGTTTAAGGTCAAATGAAAATGAAGTCAAAATGCCCGTGCGCTGTTTTCTGTAGTTCACATGCTCTCTGCGTTTGGCAGAGAAAATGGCGTGCGAGTCTTTTTGCGCTAGCTAGATGTCTGACTCGACTTAAAAACACATGCAAATGATAAACTTTCACTCTATGATGGTTAAACTTTGCAATTAATCTGCGAATCACATGCGATCTGAACTGGGGAGCAGTTGCCCGTAAGGATCACGGATCAGCTACGATCCCTATATTGTGAGATGTGACTACCGCGGATGCACACATCACTATATTGATGTTATAATGACATATCGTACAGCCCTTAAAAGCTACGATTTAGGCTACAAGGCAAGGCAGCTCACTAGGTTTTAAAACAGAGCAGAAGTGTCTGCCTAAAACATTTACAATCTCATCAGTTCCGCACACAGATGTGTGTGTTTTGACAGCTTCACGTAAAGAATTTGTCACCTCCGACTGTATTCTGTGTGCGTCACATTGTTTTCCTGTCTCCAGGTGGGCACCTCCTCCATAGTTTACCCAGCGGCCATGTTCGCTCCTCAGGTGGCGGGTAGAGGAGTGCCTGTAGCGGAATTCAACATGGAGAGCACACCTGCTACTAAGCGTTTTAAGTAAGACATATAAGAAGAAAAAGGCATAGCTGCTCTAGCGCACACAAGCCTCCAAATGTGCACGGACTCTAAGTGACGTCTTTCACTGTCACATTTGAGCAAACACTGAACCATAGATTTGACAAAACAAATTGAACACCTGCGTGTGGTTTATTTGAGATGTGTTTCTCACCAACAGATATCACTTTGAGGGTCCTTGTGGCGCCACACTGCCTCCCGCCCTGGAACGGCACGAGAGCGAGGCCATTTAAGGAGAAAGAAGGCATGACCCATCCGTTCATGCCCACTGCATTTAGCACTTTAATCAAAAGCACAAGAACAGGCGCTGAGATTGGTTCATGCCTTCATGTGATTGGTTTTCTTATGGCTTGTGTGCTCGGCTATGAAGATTTACAGCAAAATTTGGCCGAAATTAAATTTTGTCTTTGTGTCAGCATGTTGTGAAAGTTGTGTTTTTGGCGGAGGTTATTAGTAGATTTCTTCCAGTTCAATGTACTGAACAATGTCTTCTACCTTCAATGTAGATCATTTATGGTGTTCCCACAGTCATGGAAAACCTGGAGAAAAAAACAGATAATTTTATAATTGTAATTTCCAGTCATGGAAATGTATAGTCTTGAAAACTTATTGAAAGTTCTATCATGAGTACATTTTTGACAAGATCCGCTGTAAAATCTAGAAGTAACTTGTTGAATCATGAAGACTCGTTGGTCAAATGTTGTGAGAACCATGAATTTAGGACTAGAGACCAGTAAAACGCATTTATTTTAAATTAAATGACCATCAAATAAAGTGTTCAAGGGCACATGAGCCTGATGATTATGATTATGATTACGATTTTTCAGATAAAAAAATTGTGATTGTGATTTAAAAAAAAAAGCTTTAGGTTTGCTGTATTTGTTTGTAGGCCTGCACAATTTGGTCAATTAAATTTATGATTGTATATCAAGTCTATTATATAATAATAATATTTTATTATGGTTATAATAAAATAAATTATAATATTTAATTTGATCCTGATGAGGATACAATTTTTTAATTATTGTTATTATTATTACTAAATAAAACTACCAAATAAAGTAATATCACTATTGTAATATTTCAGTGTAAAATAAAAAAAGAGTATTTAAGAAAAATATAATAATTATTTTATAGTACAAATATAAAACAAAAATACAATACTAACATTTATTTTGGTGGAAAATTGCAGAAAGTGCAGCACAGATATTGAATTGAATCTTTTTCTATACTAATTTAAGCTTAAAGAAGGGTGCTCGTGAGCGCCCCCTTTGCGGCTGCTATGCGCCCTCGATCCACACTTCAACTGAGCTAGCAAGTTCGCGTGCTATGCAGAGGACTTTTACCCGGCCGTCAAAGCGGCATTACATCGTGAAAGTGCGGACTCAGAGGAAGACCTTGAGGGTTTAGGGTGCCATTTGGGACAGGACCTGTTTATGAAAATTGGCTGAATTTTGTCCAAAATTACATTTTAAATAGAGATTTTTTCTTTATGTTGCAGAACTGAGGTTTTGTTGGGTTTTTTTGTTTGTCAAAGTCAATATGCGAGTTTGAGTGAGTCTGTGTGTGTTTGTGTGTCTGTTTGAGCGCATGCACCCTGTGGCATTGGGTCACCTTGATTCTGTCTAGTCCAATGCCAGATCCCATGATTTCCAGCTGGAAATCTCTCTCTCTCTCTCTCTCTCTCTCTCTCTCTCTCTCTCTCTCTCTCTCTCTCTCTCTCTCTCTCTCTCTCTCTCTCTCTCTCTCTCTCTCTCTCTCTCTCTCTCTCTCTCTCTCTCTCTCTCTCTCTCTCTCTCTCTCTCTCTCTCTCTCTCTCTCTCTCTCTCTCTCTCTCTCTCTATCTCTCTATCTATCTATCTATCGCTATCTCGCTATCTGTCTCTTATTGTCATTACTTGTACAACCAAGCAGCAGCATTTTGTTTTACACCTCCTAGTCTAACTAGTGTGTTCTGCTTACCTGTGTATACAAATTCACCCTTACGTGTTAACACAGGACTGTGGAATAATGCTGAGTGAGTCGCTTGACTTATTTGACTTACAAATGTGCAACAGAATGCGTGTTTGTGAATAAGAAATTGAATGCGTCTTCACAGACTGACACTGTTACTGATTTTTTTTTGGTTGGTATTTATATGTCGGAGATGGGTTGGGGGATGGGGGGTACGCTGTGTTTGTAAATGATAAATGAGTGTGTAGTTTTGAGGTATGTAAGCGATCGCTGTTGGTGTGTGTGCATTTGGTCTCCTGGAGAGACTGTGGCTCATTAGTTTCTGAGGCGATGAGAGAGGTCTGCTCCAAAAATAACACACACCATTTCCTGTCCATTAAACCACAATTTCACACCAATCTGAGCTTAACGACGTACGCGCGCACATGCACAATAAATTTCTCCCCTGACATACGCTTAGCCTCTAAAATCCTCTGAGACCCACAACATCAATCCAACACACACATACATGCATGGTCCCATTAAATATCGATTTCACACCAATCTGAGCGTCTCCCCGGTCTGGGCTTGTCGGAGGACAGAGATGGAATGATGCGCGGGGTGGGGCAGGAGGATAGGGATGGAGTGATGGAGTGATGGATAGAAGGATGAGGCAAGTGGGAGAGACATATGGCGTGATGGTGATTGGTGAGTGCAGAGAATGGTATTGTCCAGGTTAGGACGAGGTCTGGCAGTCACATGCACTCTGGTGACTTCTTGATATCAACTTCCCTGGGGCCTGACAAGGGAATGTTAGGGAATTCTTACTGGACACTTTATTTTTCCTATTAAATGTTTTATGTTCCTTTTATTTAAATTAAATGGCTCTCTGAGCCACAAGTGCATCATTTAGGAAGAATGAATCAAATTGAACTTTTATTTATTGCTGCACAACAAGGAGCAGTGGAATTTATTTCCATTACTGTCACGTTCTGTGGCCATAAAACAGTGCAACTTATTACAGGGACAGTCCCTCTGGAGCAACTTGGGGTTAAGTGTCTTGTTCAAGGGCACAATTGTGATGACTCATGGGTCTCTTCTAATGTGAATCAAACTGCTACCTTCCAGTTCCCTGGTTTGAGCCTTAACCTCTACTACAAACCCTTGGTGTTCCCAACCTCACAATAACGCTTCACCAGTCTAGAGGCTTTGGCTAATTGCAGAAGTGCCTACACATTAGAAGCTTAGCTTTCAGGTTTAGCTAAAGGAATGTGAGACCCAAATGACCAATGTCCTCATGAGTATCCTTGACATCTGTCTTGGAACTGTCCCCTCAGGCTTTGGCGCTTTCTTCCTCATCCCTATGCCCTTGCAGTTACCCGTAACCAAGGAGGTCTAATAAACCTGGAGATAGTGAGCCATTAGTATTAATCTCAGTTCTAGAAACAATTTCTTTAGCCAATCATGTTATTAGTCACCAGGAATAATTAGCTCAGGATGGGTGGTAGGTTCAAAAAATGTCAAGAAGTTGGAGGTTGGGAGCATTGGGTATTGTTGTCGTTTCTGTAAACGTGAAAACTGAAGCAAACCAGCCAAATACTCATTTCACCCTTCCAATACCTACACCCAAGTTATTTTTGTGGTACCCACAATTAGTGCTGGATTGAGGGTGGCATAATCAAGGAGAGCCATGGTATATTCATGACCCTGGGTATATTTAAATGCAGACCTACATGGACCCATCTTAGTACACTGAGAGGGCACATTAATGAAGAGTAGTACAACCAAGGGTCTAAATATTTTCTTATTGAAGCTTCTAGTCCTCTCCATTGGAATCAATCCTTGCAGTCTACAGCATTGCAAGCATTAAGTTATTAAGAGGGGGTGGGATTGTGTCAACTCCATCAATCTTCTTGAGGTGAACCACCTACTGTTCTCACCATGCCTGAACACAGCTAAATATAAAATAAATTTTTAGTTTAAAGTATAAATTCCTGCCCTCATTTCAGCCTGACATAATTCAAACGTTGTTCAAACCAGAATACAAATTATTCATACTTTCACAGATTTCAAAGTAGGGATGTCAGTTGGCCAATGTGTTCATGAAATCAAGTCTGCAATCAATTAAAGTACTATTAATGTACTTTTTAAGAAATACAACCTTTGCTTAAAAAAATTGCTGTATAGAGAGTAACAGAATGGGCATAAATGGAACTGATTTGGACTAGTTGGAATTCTAAGCACTGACTGTTGTACTGTAATGGAGCGTTTTTTTTGGTTTGGCTTTCACCGAGGGCAGTCTGGTGCATGTGGCTTCTGTATAATAGCAGGAGGGAGTCTTAACACTTTACTGTGGTCTCAGCTAAAGGTTGGTGAAACATGCAGTTTTTTGTCAGCCTGGAAATTGGAACAATCCCAAATCTTTGGCGTTGATACATAGACATGAAGGACATATACAATTATATATTAGGGTATAATTTTGCCATTATGACATATGTTGGGGTATGAGTTAAACAGCCACAATAATTTTATTTATATTTCATCATTTTTAAATTTTTACCTAACCTGACTCCTACTCCTAAATCGAACTATTTGTCAATATAAAACCACATACTGGTAGAACACAGGATGTAACCAGGCAGGCAGATATAAGTCACAATTTATTCAAAAATTACAAATATTCCAAGTCTTTGGACACCAAACGATTGCTTTTTGAGATGAACAGACCCAAAAGGGATTACTATGCCCAACTCTGCCGTAATGCTCAAATCACAAACACATTCAGAAAATTGCTGCCTGAAGAAGCGTTACATCAGCTTTGATCAAGTCACCTTTATTTATATAGCGCTTTATGCAATACAAATTGTTTCAAAGCAGCTTTACAGTAATCACTTGTGAAATGCTATTGCTCTTGTATGTATTGTGACTGATTGTAATGCAATATATTATGGAAATGTAATGAGTTGTGGCTGTTGTAGTAATGATTAAATGAAGATGAATAGGAATATCCACAAAAAAAACAATATTCAATCAAAATCCTAAAAAAACTATATAAAAAATCAAAATCTAGAAAACACGCAGACGAACCATATAAACATCAACGAGACTGAACAAAAAACCAAGGGAACTAAGCTATAAATACACAGGGCAAACAAAGGTTCAAACACAGGTGAAACTAATCAATAACTATAGTTACTGATTAGTTTCACCTGTGTTTCATTTAGCTCCCTTTGTTTGCCCTGTGTATGTATAGCTTAGTTCCTTTGGTTTTCCTATAGGAAACTGGGTCAACTTAATATGAGAGATAGAGCCCGATCTCACGAAAATGCGTATCAATAGTACGAGTGTGCAATCTCGTAGAATGTATAAAAACTCATTTTGGCGTGCATATGGTACACCGTTTTTGGCGTGCATATGATACGCACTTTATGGCGTATTATATGTACGAACCCCCCACACCCCCACCCTCACCCTACCCAAAAGCGTGTCATATACACGCCATAAAGTGCGTATCATATGCACGCCAAAAACGGCGTACCATATGCACGCCAAAACTAATTTTGGCATATACATTCTACGAGATTGCACACGCGTACTATTTATACACATTGTCATGAGATCATGTTGGAGAGATAACAGAAGCAAGCCAAAATTCAGTGAAACTAAAACAGAGCATAACTTTTACAGTAACTCCTACTACTGGGGAAGACGCATCCTTGCTCCAATGAGAGCCCAAAATGGGAGAATGAGAGAGGGAGGGCGGCGGCTTTATAGGAGGAGGACGAAGAGCAGACTGAAAACGACACCATGGAGACAGAGGCAGGCGTGCTAAAGCAGGTTGGAATAAACTTCTGGACAGTGGGTACCCAGGAGCAGGGTTGAAGACCTCTGATCCAAAGCCTATCCAAGACTGAGGCCCATGCTGGAACTGATGGTGGAAGGAGCCAGAGTGATGTCAGCTGGCCGAACACCAATGGTGGAGCCAGGTGTATAAACCCAGGCGGAACCGAGGAGACCTAGCGAAACAGATGGTTCTAGAGGCCATGGAGGAGCTGCACCAACAAACGTCCGAGGTTGAACCTAGGTGCCAGAGAACTGAGGCGTAGCTGGTGGGACTGAAGACCAAGACGGAGCCAAAGGGGTGGATGGATGAAGCACAACTGAAGTCAGTATATACGTGGCATAGAGCGATGACTGAAGGGAATGGAAGACCCAAGGCGGATCCAAGTTGCAGGGCGGAGCCAATAGAGAAGACGAGGGACTGAAGGGAAGCGGGCCAAAGGACTGGCTGGCTTAGTTAAAGGAAGCAGGAGAGGAATGCTGGGTTGTACCATCTCCAATGAAGGAGAATTGGAGCTGTGTGAGACCAGCAGAGATGCAGGAGACTTGGAGTTGGGCAGGACCAGTGCAGACACAAGAGACTTGGAGCTGGGCAGGACGGGAGACTTATTATTGGAGGAGGGGAATTACCTCCTCCAATTCCTCAAAATAATTTTCAGAGGCCAGAATCATCTCATCCTCAGCGACGGGAGTGTGGCGGGGCTTCCCTACATGCCCTCGTACTCCACAAGCAACCCCACAGGGACTGACGATGTAGCAGACTCACACATCTGGTCATCTTGTGCATGGGCTTCGGGAAGAAGAGGGCCTTCAGCATTGGCTCTGGGTCTGCAGTGGGCTCGGGCATGCTGTCCATGCTTGGGAGGTTAACACATGCATTCAACTAAGAGTCTCTCATGACCATTCTGTTCTTAACATAGAGACAGAAAACACTTAAATGTGACAAAGGAAGTAAGTTATTGACCATTAGCATTAAAAGAACTTAGGCAGTGACAATCCATAGTCCTTTTACAAGCCATAATCCAACACAGGCAGAAGAAATAGAGAGAAGTGAGATAATGGTTGAAGAAATGAATAGAGCATGTGAAGTTCTATCACAGATCTGGTGGGAAAGGGCAGGTGGTGAGTGGGAGAGAGTGTGGGACTGAGATAAAACATTGCCGACATGAAGAAGAGTCACAGTGACTGGAGGGAGGGGGCTTGGGGGACTTCTAGTAAACACAAGGTCAAGATGTTTGGCAGCTTTCTGTGTAGCAGAGAACTGATGGACAGAGGAAAGCAAGACGATGTTGGTGAAAAATGGATGATTGAGCTGTTTGTTTGCATTTTTAAACTGACAAGTTGAAGGTATGGGTTGTACTGAATAGTTGATGAAACATAAGCAAGTGGGGCATGACTATTTTTGCACCATTTTTGATCACAGCATATGTGTGAATATGAATGAGAGCCTGCATACTACACCCTCTTGTTCTCTACTTAGACAATGAGACTGATCTCACTACTTCTGACATGGTTATATAAAATGAGTAATCTGTTCAGTCAGACAGTCAAATCGCATATCGAGCTGATAGCATAAGCTAATATGCGCAAAGGGTTGGAAAAAATTGATATTTTTAGCCTAAAATGATCAAAATGTGTCCTGATCTTAGACTAGGGGAGAAAAAATGCAACAGCTTGTTCAGGCTTAGCAAACTGACAGAGAAACCCAACCCACTGGCAACACTTCCAATGAGCCATAGACATAGTGTCGTCCTTATTTAAATTTACAGTCATGTTCTTTAGAAAACTGATTTGCAAGTAAATGCATGTCACGTGTAGCAAATAGAGCAAGATGACTAATGACTATGCCACATAATTGTGAGTATATATTCATAATTGTTGTATCTAGCAAGTATGATTTTAAATCTTACAATGTGACTTTCTATATCACAATATCTCACAACTGCAACTGTATTTATGAATTGTTACAAATTCTTATAATTATTACGTCTATACATTTTGCAGTTGTGACTTAATTTTAAAAATCGCAATGGTGACATTATATCAAACCATGAGACTTTCTTATTTTAAACTGTCTCACAATTAATTATTTTTTAAATTGTACTATTGAGGAAACGTCAGAACAGATACTGTAGAATGTGGCCCGTAGAACACATTTTTCCCCTGCATTTTGAAAGTCCAAGCTCTGTAATTTTATAAATTATGCTTTCGACTTTCTCCTCTCTTTAATGCTTTAGCTCAGAGGTTACAGGTCAAGTGGTCAATGCCCCTCTAAAGGTCACCTTGCTTTTATGTATCAGCTTCTGTCTCTGAGCATCAAGTGGAAGCACACATACAAAATTATTGATCCCACTTTTGAGCGGGACCTGTGACCCAAATGACCCTCATTTCTTATTGAACCCAGGTGGCGTGAACTACAAATGTCCTTTGTGTGTATGTCAGAGCTAACAAACTGCTCTATTCACAAACATGTATTACACATACACAGAATCACACACATGTCTGCTTGGGTTTGTGTGTGTCTCACAGGGCCCTTTGTGCAGATTAAGAGATTTATAAATAGAGAAAAAAGCTTTGCTTAGAGACTCAAATCTCGGAGCCATTCGCGGATTACTGCATCCCTGTGGGATTTTGAACCAAAACCCAAGCTGACACACACACACACATTTAAACAAACCCTTGAGCTCTGTACAGACAGAGGCATTCCATATCCACACTTTATTCTGACATTCCAGACCCAAAACCAATTCCAAATATTCAGAGTACAGATGGCCTCTCCCTTGCTGACTGCCTTAATCTCTCTATCTCACTTCCTCTGCTCATTCTAATCACTCTCTCCTTACCACTGTCCTCCTTGCTCGTCTGCTTACTATGAGTTTTTAGCATCTTTCCAGCCATCATAGCTCTTCCCTATGTATCCCTGCTCTCCCTTTCTTCCCCTCCCCCGACCTTACTCCTTGAAACTGTCTCATCCTTTCTTTGGCCTGGATGAGACTGGTGCTGTTGGTTGGCCAAATCGAGGGACCATCATTCTGGCTAGCAGCTAACATTTAGCTAATTATGCTAATACCCCTTCATCAGTTCCGAGTGCCCTGCAGGGAGCTCAACACTGCAGGGAATGCCACAATGCCACTGTAAATACTGCTTATAACTCTGAGGAAAAGAAAATATAAGACGTATGTATTAGTGGTGCTTGCTAAGGACAAAATGTTGCCGTTTAACCAGTCTGGCATCAGTTCCACTTCCATTTTAAATAGTCCTCACACATATCTAGTAATCAGAATATCATAAAGACTTAGGGCCAGATTTACTAACAGCTTGCGCCAGTGCAAAACCCTATTTTGGCGTTAAAAAACGACTGTCAGGATTTACAAGGGTTATCGTGTACAGGGTTATCTTTGCGGCTGACCTTGTTGCATATGCATTTGTAGGAGTTTCCCTTTCAGACAAAATTTATGGGAGGAGAGTATTTAATTAAATGAATCATTGTATGTGATTTACAAAGACTTGTGCTGGTCAATTTACTGGTTTTGTGCAATTATTTACCGCCACAGAAAAGCATCTCTTAAACCAGACGCTAATTTGTGCTGCTCTTGATAGATTGCGTTGGTCAATGGAAATGATCCGGTTGCGTCTGTGTTCAGTATATCACGCGTAGAACATTCCATTCCCAAAAGCGCTATTTTAGAATTGCGCTTTCATGCTAATTTGCCCTGTTTAGTAAATCTGGTCATCAGATGTAACCTAACGATTGGCCAGAACACACTAGCAATGCCCTAGTACACTAGCGACCACACAGAGCACCCTAGAAACTATCTATCACTTGCCTAAAAATCACACACAGAACAACCTAGCAAAGCCTTAGTGGTGTCCTAATATAACCAGCACCATAGACAAGCCCTAGCAACCACCTAGAACACATAAGCAAACCTAAATGCCCTATAACCCACAAAAACCCTAGCAACTCTCTAGTAATTGCATAGCAACACCCTAGCAACTACATAGCAACACCCTAATAACCACCTGAACACTATCAAACGTCTATGAATGCCCTAATAACCATCAACACAATATAGGAAAGCTTTAGCAACCACGCAAAACACACTATCAAACGTCTATGAATGCCCCAAAAAACACCATTAACCTAGCAATGCCATAGCAACCACCCAGCAAAGTTAGCAACCGCTTATCAATGCCCTACCAACCACCCAGAACACACTTACAAACCACTAACAACTCAGCAATGCTCTGATAATTGCTATGAAACCACCTATAATCAGCCTAACAACCACCTGAACACACTAGCAAACCCCCCTCAATCCCCCAATAACTACCAACACCCTAGCATATTTTCAGAGCTGATCATGTAACTTTAAACCTATAAAAACTTTAAACCATCACTTTACAGTGTCACAGTGTCTATAGGCATGCATGTGTGAGTACTTGACAACCAAAACAACAATGGCAGGTTATTTGGACTGTGTTTGTGCTGCTCAAGATACTAAGATTATTAACGCTTCTCCAGCAAAGTTTAGATTTACTGATGCACTACAGCTACGTTCACACTGCGAGCCTTACTGCTAAATTTCTCGATTTATTGCTCAGATCCAATTTTTTGTATAGCTGTTCACATTGTTGATTTAAATGTGGCCAATATCAGATTCCAGTGTGAACAGATCATGGTCCTGAACTGACCCGCATGCACAAAAGAAAGATAAAAAGATGTCACGAAGCACGCTGTCATGAAAGTAAACACGGAGACCATTAAAGTAAGTGATTATGCGTTTATTTATAGTGTGATCTGTCACAAAAATATGCGTTACTCCCTGAAAAGTAACTAATTGCATTTCTTGGTTACTTTTTATGTAAAGTAATGGGTTACGTTACTTTTGCGTTACTTTTCGTCATCTAAGCTGAAAGAAATTTCATGGCTTATATAAATTACATTACTCAGAAACAGACATGTTTGGCTTGTCAAAAACATTACATTCAGCTGTCACAAATTCATTGAAAGGCAACGCTATCTCAAGACCAATTTGTACGTATTTTACAAGATGGCTAATTCGTACAAATCTGTACGACCATTTGTTCGTTAGGAGGTCAATAGGGTCATTCATACAAATTCATATACCAATTGGTCAACTTGTAAAATACGTACGATTTAGCAAAAACTGTACGAGTGAGGTCATACAAATTTGTACGAATTAGCCACCGTAAAATACGTATAAATTGCCGTGAGATCAGGTTGGGAAAGGAGTGATTTTGATGCACAAAGTTGTTTTTATTGTCTCTTATGGCAAAAATCTTTTTTTAAGCCCATGAAAATGCAGATCCTGTTGTAAATAATAGTGAAAAATCCCTTTTTAAAACTGTTGTTCCATTATTACCCCTTAGCAGAATTTGAATCATATACATAGTTTGTAAATACAGTACTATACAGAAGTCTTGTCATTAAAAATCAAACAAGTTTGATTGTTTGATTTGTAATAGCAAGTTATGGCAAATGTAAAGGCCCTTTCAGATCAAATCTTAATTCCGTTAAACAGGGCCTTAGAATCCATCATGGAGCCGCTTGTTTGATCAGGAAAAGGGTGAATATTGGAAAATTACACAACTGTAACAGCAAGTTTTGTACCTGAAGGACCTCTCACATTTTCTTTGTTCTTCATATATGTTTTTTCAAGATCAGTCTAGTTACTTTCACTTGTTATCGACTCATCTCCTCTCTCTTAATGCATCAGCACAGTAAAGCTATAAATACATAAGGTTAAATCCATAAAATAAATTGTTTAGACAAAATGCCCTGTCACAGATCTTCACCTCAGCTGCCCCTTTCATTATCATCTCAGTGATGTGCGACTGTGGTCTCTTATTGAAGATAAACCTGGAGTCAACAATTTCTTCCTGCTTGAAGCAACCACTCCATTAGGGTGTCTATAATCCCAAATCCCACTGCACACAGGTTTTCACTTGTCTGTGTATTGAAAACCTAAAGGATCTAAGAATTAAATGAATTTCCATTTCTTTGGGGATTACATTTTCTTTCTTTATTTTTGCCTTTGAGAGAATGCTTTTCCAGCATTTGTTCTCCTCTCTGAATTAATTTACTCCCTGGCATGCAGCTGATTCTGAATATAAAAGTAACTACGAATGCCAATGTATCTCCTGTCTTTTTTTATAAGACTCTCAACACTATTGTAAGATTCCCCTCGAATGTTGATAGGAGTACAGAAAATGCTGCCAGTAGATATTAGTAGAAAGTTTATAAATAGTTCAGTTGCAGAACTAAAAGGTACAGGCAGTTATCCAGTCTGTGCCTTCTATCTGTGCCACCGATGCTGCTGGCTACTGTTGAGCATTATGGAGAATAGGTCAGTGAAGAGCTTCAGGCATGCTAATAAATGTGTCAAAATCAACAGCACAAAAGCTGGGCCCTATTATACACTCAGCGCAATGTGACGCCAGGCGCGAGTCGTGCGACGCAAATGTTTTTGGGTTGTTTCAGCCCAACCCAGTTATAATTTTCACATCCAGCTCCACGTTGTTTAAATAGCAAATGTTCGCTGGTCTGAAAACGAAGTGTGTTCAGGCGCATTGTTGGTGCGTTGCTATTTTAAGGCAACTGAACACGACTGCGCCATTGACCAACTGAAACCTGGTTTAATGCCACAGTATTTTTTGTGTTATTTAAAGGGCAAATTAGTAATATGTGCCTATAGGCGGGTGCACAACGTGCGTACACTCGGCTTATTACACACACACAGGGATGCGCAGCACACAAACATTTTTAAATAGTTAAAATAAAAGATTCCTCTCTGGAGAAGTGTTCAGTCCTTCCACTCACAAATTCCGGCATGTAAATAGCGAATCCGCAATGGCGCGAGCGCAGCTGGCTTTTAAAGGGAATGGGAGATAAGACACTGATTAGTTTGTTGCACGTTAGGCCCAAAACACACCCATGATTTATTAAGAGACTAGGTACACCCCTTTTGAACCATGGGTCCACCATTTTTTCCATCATTAAACTTGCAAAAGTGGATTCGGACATGCCAAAAAAATATATATACACTCACCTAAAGGATTATTAGGAACGCCATACTAATACTGTTTGACCCATTTCGCCTTCAGAACTGCCTTAATTCTACGTGGCATTGATTCAACAATGTGCTGAAAGCATTCTTTAGAAATGTTGGCCCATATAGATAGGATAGCATCTTGAAGTTGATGGAGATTTGTGGGATGCACATCCAGGGCACGGTTCTGCTCCACCACATCCCAAAGATGCTCTATTGGGTTGAGATCTGGTGACTGTGGGGGCCATTTTAATACAATGAACTCATTGTCATGTTTAAGAAACCAATTTGAAATGATTCGAGCTTTGTGACATGGTGCATTATCCTGCTGGAAGTAGCCATCAGAGGATGGGTACATGGTGGTCATAAAGGGAAGGACATGGTCAGAAACAATGCTCAGGTAGGCCGTGGCATTTAAACGATGCCCAGTTGGCACTAAGGGACCTAAAGTGTGCCAAGAAAACATTACACCCCCACCACCAGCCTGCACAGTGGTAACAAGGCATGATGGATCAATGTTCTCATTCTGGTTACGCCAAATTCTGACTCTAACATCTGAATGTCTCAACAGAAATCGAGACTCATCAGACCAGACAACATTTTGCTTGTGCAAATTGTAGCCTCTTTTTCCTATTTTTAGTGCAGATGAGTGGTACCCGGTGGGGTCTTCTGCTGTTGTTGCCCATGATATATAGCCCCAGGAATGCAAATTTTAGCAGGCAACCGTGCCAAATTAACATATTTTGCCAACCAAACACCATTTTTTCTGAGAACCCACCGGAAAGCTGTTGGGATTGTTTTGGCCTATAGTTTTGAGTAGCAAAATTTTGCGCGACATTGCAAAAAAACTTGGCAACCCTGTCTGCACGCGCGCTGGATTAAGTAACGTTAGAAGAAAAAGATGAGGATGAAGATAGACGTGGATGATTACGTTACTTTTTATCATCTGTCCATCATCGTCTAAAGCCCGCCCTGACAATTTCATTGGACCGAACAGTTTCTGTTCGGGCATAATAACTCCTCTATGGATCGAGCCCAGACCGAATTGCCCGAGCAAAAAAAATTGTGGGCGGGGCTAAATTCGGCTGGCATCCAGGCTAGAGATTGTCTTGACTAGGACCACACCCCTAAATGCATTGAAGCAAATGCCATGTGATTGGTTGATTAGATAATTGCATTAATGAGAAATTGAACAGGTGTTCCTAATAATGCTTTAGGTGAGTATATATATATATGCACTCAAGTTATAAAGTATATAAAGTTGAAATAAATTTAAATGTAAATATTAGTGTGATAATGAACTTAAAAAAAGTATTAAAACTGAAAGTACAAATAAATGAAATCTATAAAAATATAAGCTTATTCAAAATACAAATAATGATATTTTAGTATATAAATGATTTAATAAAATTATGCTGGAAATCTCAATTCCTACTGAAAACTGCAATTGAATGACATTTATTGTCACACTTTCTCTTGGTGAGTTTCTCATCCACTTTCACTGAAGAAATTATTATGTCACACAAAGATAGCAGCACCAAGTGAGATATAGAGCTACAGAGTTACTGATAATCATTAAAGGACCTGTATGTAGGATTGTGGCCAAAATAGGTACTGCAAACACTTTCAAATTACTGTAGAGGTGTATCCCCCTCCCCCCTGACTCGAGGTTGCCAGATAGGCTGCAGGATCCAGTAGGAACGTAGGCTACTACATGGAGCTTACAATGGCAAATGACAAGTCTTACACAGTAATTTGGGTTTTTCTTTCTGTTAATTATGTCTATGCTTCATGAGAGGTATTTTAGGTTTCGTAAAGTTAGACATTTTTTATCCAAAAAGTGTGTAGCTGCAGCTGTGGTAACTAGAGCAATATCCTGGCCGGACTACTGTTGTCAGTGATATAAGTATTTGAGAATAACATGATTTCTTAATGTCTTGTGACATGTCAGGGCCATTTTATGATTAATTGAAATACATTTCTTACATACAGTTCCTTTAACTTTTAAACAAATAAAATGCATCAATGAGTCAAAGTTCCGGTATTTCATGATAATAGAAAATTTTTAGCCAATGTTTACAGAGAAATATGATCCTCTACCGATAATTGTGCGCCTGTAAAACAGATGCTAGCATAGCCATTTTGTCCATTTTATATACTTCTAAGTCTTCTCAGTCATCTCAAGAATATCCCACATCTGAACCGAACAGAACGTAGCAATGTATAACTTGTACACAGCCTACATTTCCCATCAACACAAAATGATGAACCCATTAAAAACTTTTAATTGCTGTTTGATGTCTGGCAATTTGTCTCAAAGTACCCTTCTGAGATTCATGTAAAGTGGAGGTGGAGTACAAGCTGAATGCTAATAAAGAAAAATCATTATAGTGAGTGTACAGTGACTCAGTGTAGAACAAGGGATTTAGCAAACAGCAAATATGCAACGATTAAATCTATTCATTGTCCCCTTGGAAAAGTTGTAGAGTGATAAATGTCCTTGTTGTGTGGGTGGAGTGTTTGCCTTAGCCGTGGCTTGTAGGTGGCTAAAGTGCAAGATTATGGGTTGTGTTTCTAATGTTCACAGCTAGGATTAGCTGGTGTCTCTTGTGGGGCTGCAAACACATTATAACACAAATCAACACTCACAGTAAAATGTGTCCCTAGAGTACAAACCCACCAGCTCCTAAGTGCTTAAACACAGCAAATAAGAGCTGAGGCTAATTCTTCCATGGATTTTACTTTCTTTTACTTTCAGCTAGTCGGGCTGGGGGACCAGTCAGCTACTCATCTTAGTTCTGTTAGGATACCCTGATAGGATATTCTAATACCTTAGAAACACCCAAGCAACAAACCAAAACACACTACCAACCCCCCTAGCAATACCCAAACAATTACCAATATCTTATAACACCCTAGCAACCACCCAAAATGCCCTAGCAAACCCCTAGCAATACCCTAACAACTACCAACACTCTATAAAAGCCCTAGTAACCACCAAAAACACACTACCAACCCCCCTAGCAATGCCCTAACACCTACCAATATCTTAGAACACCCTAGCAACCACCCAAAATGCACTAAAGCAAAGCCCTTACAACTACCAATCACTTAGAAGACCCTAGCAACCACCCAAAATGCACTATAGCCAACCCCTAGCAATGGCCTAACAACTACCAATTAGAAAAACCCTAGCAACCATCCGAAACACACTACCAAACCCCTAGCCATGTCCTAGCAACAACCAATACCTTAGAAACACCAAAGAGCAACCACCCAAAACATACTACCAAACCAATGGCAAATAAAAATCCACAGATGAATTAGCTTCTTGAGCTCTTATTTGTGGTGTGTGATCAATCTAGCTGTAGACCAGTTTAAACCAGATAAGACCAGCAAATAAGCTTCGGCAGGGTTAAAACATGGCAAGTCTTTGCTAGGTAACTCATAAGTTGTGTGTTTATGAGCTGCTGTGCCTATGTTCTATAAAGGGCAAGCACTGTGTGACTCATGCCAGAATCAGACATTTTCACCCAGCTTCAGAACAGGAAGTGACCCGTGTCTGGTCACAGGAAATCAGTGGGAAGTTTCTGGGTCATCTAACCCTTTTATTAAGGTGGTTTAAAGTTCTTTTTGACATTTTGGAAAATTTCAACTCGTTCACTTTAGTGTTTGTGTATACGCAACTTCATAATACCCACATAGCCTAAATGTCATATCGTAATTGCAGTTTTGGAATTTAAAGCATATTTTTAGCAAAAAAAAACTTCTCCGGCTAATATCGAGCACAGCAGTGCAAGAAAATATTTGCACATTTTCGTACATGGTGAACTTGCAGCACTTGTGCACATAGGAGGGGCCTGGGGAGCTCCCTTTTTCTGTTACTATGGAAACGCAACCCCTGCCCACCAACCAGGATGTGGAACGGAGGTTCCAAACTGCAAGCTGTCATTGTGTGTGTGTATCTGTTTTGTACGCGTGTGTATGTATGTGTGTTGTTACTATCCAAATATAATGCAAGGAGACTGGTGCGTGTAAAGCTGTCTGTTCTCATTTCTCTGCTGTCTCTCTTACTCCGGAGACACACGCGCACACAAACATGCACAGCGGAACTCCTTTGGAAGCAGACGTTCTGAGGTGTTCATCTGACTGACTGCTATTCTTAGAGTCTCTCTACTCACAAAGGCCCTGGCAGAGAGGAGTACACACAGATGAAAAGGAAAAATGTGTTTGCATGTGTGTGTGTGAGTGCGTGTAGGTGTTAAAAATGCAGGGCCGCTGCCATCAGTAGGTAGCTGCACTCAAAGAGAGCGTGTCTGCGTGTACGGGAGAAATTGAGAGAGGGAGCAGGTGAGAGGTAGATCAATAAAAAGCTAATCTGTGAAAACAGGATGGTGTAGAAGCAGGGGACCTCTCTCTCGCTTTCTCTTTTTTGCCTCTTTTCCCACCCCCTTGCTTATCTGTCCATTTTTAGCTCCTGCTGCGTCTAAGACTGGCACGTTGACACGAGCATTAGCTGAGTCTTACTCTATTGTACGAGAGAGCAAAGTGTTGTTACATCACTGACAAAGGTCTCGTGAACGCGCAGTGTCCTTTGTCTAGTCAGGCACAATAAAAATGACAAATGTGATGTAGAAATATTCATATGAAACATCTGTTCTACAAAACGGGTAATTGTGGCCTAATCTAACATGTAATATATCATATGTTCTATTTGTGGACTGTCTCTTGAAGGTAAATCCATAATTATATGCAATCTCCATTCAGTCAAGCTACATTGAGAGCAATGTTCTCACGTTTTCTTCTTCTTCTTCTTCAAATTTTTGGTCTTTTGAAAGAATCTCTCTCTCTCTCTCTCTCTAGGTTATAATATAATGGTTATAATATAATGAAAAACTGTAAAATGAAACAGAATATTATCATATTTTTATATTCATGTATCAACAAAAACAACTTGTGAAAACTACTATTTTGAAAACTTGATCTCCTGAAATAGTTCACTATACTGATAAAAAGGAATCATTGAGGCTGTAAGTGTAACATACAAATAAATATTTGTTTGTTACATTACTTGGATAATTTGATTAGCTTACTTCATTTGGATTTGTAGCAAAAACATATTGTGTATCATTATATAATCGCACTTCTTATCCTGAGTAATCAAGACAAGGCTTTGTAGACGTGCACTTCCAACGCTATCTCACGACCAATTCGTACATATTTTACGAGGTGACTATTTCGTACAAAATTGTATGACCTCACTCGTACGAATTCGTACGTTTTGCCTAAACCCCAGTGATGGGTAAGTTTAGGGGCCGGGTTGAGGTAGGTCATTGCAATTCATATGAATTTGCCAACTCACAAATATGTACGATTTAGTAAAAATGTATGAATCCGTGACGAGTGAGGTCGTACAAATAAATGCAGTAATTAGCCACCTCGTAAAATATGTACGAATTGCCGTGAGATCGGGTTGGCATTTCCAACATACTACTTAAGTTACATTTACTTAAAATATTTACTGCTGAATTTGGCGGATGCAATTAACCCTTTTCAAATGATGACAACTTATTTTTCCATATTGCAACATAAATCTAGCAGTTTTTCTCATATTTCATATTTTGGGGTATAATTTTATAAGTGTTTCTTGCTTTTGGCACGTGCTATAATGCGCTGGTCGCATCTTGTTTGGAAAGTTGTGGATTTTTTTTTTTTTTTGGTGCTCACTCAAAACGAGGATTTGCTGCTTATTCAATATTAACATTGGGTCTCATTTAATTTTTATTGTGTACAATCTACTTACAGTATAAGGGGTAAGGAGATTTCTAGTTCCCAGAATGCTTTGCATGGGATTTAATTGGAGTTTGAGCAGATTTTACGAGGAAAATTGAGTTGAAATTACTAAGTTGAAAGGGTGCATGTTGAAGACATGTAAAGTCTATTTGATCAAACACAAATTAGATGAGTTCAAAATACTTAGAAGTCTAATGCAAATAGTTGCATCAATTTTTTACAGTGAAAGCTGTAAGTTCTCTCTTATGATGTTCTTATGCTCACCAAGGCTGTTTGATCAAAAATACAGTAAAAACATTATGATTGTGAAATATTATTATAATTTAAAATAACTTTTATTATGTTATATATATTTTAAAGTGCAATTGATTTCTGTGATGGCAAAGCTGAATTTTCAGCATCATTACACCAGTCTTCAGTGTCACATGATCCTTCAGAAATTATAAATATGTTGATTTGCTGCTCAAGAAATATTATTATTATAAATTTCAGGATTCTTTAATTTATAGAAGGTGTAAAATAAAAGCATATATTTGAAATATAAATGTTTGGTTGTAATAATGTAGTATTTACTGTCACAATTGATTAATTTAATACAACCTTGTTTAATAAAAGTATTAATTTCTTTAAAAAAAACAATAGTGTATATTGAGTACACTATTGAAACACATTATGAAACTTTGTTCAAGTTAATTGAAACAATGATATTATTAATAAACTTGTTATTATTTTGTGTACTAATTTGCAGTTTCTCATTCAGTCACTTGAATTCGTAGGAGTCTATAATCGTTGACCCCTTATGTAAAAACATGTTTTCTGGACCCCCCTCGAGACAATGTTCCTGATTATCCCCCGATGTTGACAGACATGGATTGATGAGTAAATGAATGGAGGAAAACAGAAAGAGCCAAAAGTGCCCGACCTGTTGCTCCCAATTAATAGATTCTCAAATGCATGTTTTATTTTCATTTCATTGTGAGAATGAAAAAGCTAGTTCCTGCTGGTGGTTTACCTTAATGGCACTATTCGAATTTGGTCAAAATTTATTCTGTCAGATGAATCTGTAAGATTTTGACAGGGAGGTCCGTAAAACTTTCAAAAATCAATCACTCAAAAGTCTAGTAAACAGCAAATACACCTGTGTAAAAAAGTGCAATGTAGTGAACACCATAAATCAATCACAGATCAATCTATAGACGGATCGATTAATAGATCCACTGTATGTTAAAAGTGGCAGATACTGAATCTGTTTCTTCAACAGTAAAAGGAAGCAGTCTAAAATAGATTATGATCATATCAGCCAAACCTGATAAGCTGAATAGGCACATTAGGGTTTAGATTTAATTAATAATGTTGACAGACTTTTTATGAGGATAAGTGCTGGGACGGCTCTACCAGCCAACAAGGCCATGCTCTGCGATCAAAAGCAGGACATGCAATCAAGATGCCCCAAAAATACACATGTACTGAAACTGTTTTGAGGAATGGACTAAAATAACTTCTAAATGCCCTGCAGGTTGGAGCGATTGCCATTCAAGCAAGCCTAATGTCATAAATTGTAAGAGAACATCACTTACAAGTCTCCCAGAAGCCTAATGTCAGCCTTTAATTATCGCAATTATGAGATTCATGGATCCTTCAGAGGTGCTAACGGTTATGTTTTGTGATAGTTCTGACAGTTACCGTTCTGTTGAGTGCCAGCTCGGCTTATTTGAAATGTATTTGCTGAATATAAACAGCTTCTTTACAATAAATCTGAGGAGCAGCCAGATATAAAGTTACAGATCAGATTCACTACAGCACAAGCCGTTGTCATGTTTAATCAAGGGCTCATAAATAATACAAGCATGCTCCCTTGCCACATCCCACACACAATTCCGTATTTCAACGTGTCTAACCTCCTCTTTGGTGTCACGGTTTGATTGAATGATGTCTTTTTGATCCCAAGCTACTAAAACAAGATGATTCTGGGTTATTTGTCTGCTGCAGGGGATTCTGATGCTTTGGGAAACGTTTAAGGGCCCTGAATAGACAGCAGATCTATACTGACTTTTTACCTGATTTTGAGATTCAAAAGGCCATTTGATAACACAAGGAAACCACGTTAATGTGAGATTTTGAAATCATCAAGCTTTTCTCAAGTTTTGATATCAGAATCATGCAAACATTAAAATAATCTGCTTGAACATTATTTAAAATGTTTACATGGTCTTACGTTTTGTCAGGTTATTAAACATTATCGGTATATGTTTGTGCATAAATGTTTATACACCGATCCTAATATTGTGTCTGTCCCCCTTTTGCTGCCAAAACAGCCCTGACTCGTCGAGGCATGGACTAGACCCCTGAAGGTGTGCTGTGGTTTCTGGCACCAAGATGTTAGCAGCAGATCCTTTAAGTCCTGTAAGTCACGAGGTGGGCCTCCATGGATCGGACTTGTTTGTTCAGCACATCCCACAGATGCTCGATTAAAATGAGATCTGCGGAATTTGGAGGGCAAGTCAACACCTCAAACTCGTTGTTGTGCTCCTCAAACCATTCCTGAACCATTTTTGCTTTGTGGCAGGGCGCATTATCCACAGCCACCGCCAACAGGGAAGCTACAGTAGCTCGTCTGTTTGATTAGACCACACGGGTCAGCCTTCGCTCCCCACGTGCATCAATGAGCCGTGACCCTGTTGCCGGTTCACCCCTGTTCCTTCCTTGGATCACTTTTGATAGATACTGACCACTGCTGACCGGGAACAACCCACAAGATCTGCAGTTTTGGAGATGCTCTGACCCAGTCGTCTAGCCATCATAATTTGGCCCTTGTCAAACTCGCTCAAATCCTCACGCTTGCCCATTTTTCCTGCTTCTAACACATCAACTTTGAGGATAAAATGTTCACTTGCTGCCTAATATATCCCACCCACTAACAGGTGCGGTGATGAAGAGATAATCAGTGTTATTCACTTCACCTGTCATAAAGTTATGCCTGATCAGTGTATATTGATATATAATGAGGAGTGAGAAAAGGAAATGCTCCGATCTGCTCACATACAGTACGGTGTTGTTTTATATTCTGTTTTATAAAGGTTTGTTCACACCAAGAACGGAAACTGTAACCACAATGATAACTATTAGCGTCCACAGCAGCATTATGTTTATTTTAAGAACATGCAGCATGTAAACATAACTGCAGTGCGCACTTTAAAGTCTGATGCATTTTGATAGGCTTTCAATGTTTTTCTCATCTGTCATTTGGAAAAAATCGCTCTGAAAATGATTCCAACAATATGGTTTCTCTTATTGTTATCGTTGTGGTGTGCAATCTGTGATTTTCTTAGAGTTAGAGCAATTTTTAAAACTCTATCCTTACACAGTTATCGTAATCAGTATTGTGTGATTGGTCCTTAAAGTTGGCATGAAACGGGAGTTACGATAGTCTTTCTTCCCTATTGTGATGTATATCGGCTTCTTGAAAAAGATAAAAAATGTAGGATGGTACTTGAATTGAATGGATGGTTGTGGATTGCTATCACATGTGAGTGACAGGTTGTTCCGCCCTAGATATTTTGATGAAAGATTAAGAGGACACGACGGAGCCCCTAAAGGGACATGGTGATGGAAAAAAAAAATAAGATGGGAGGAAAAATAATGGCTGCATCAGATAACCTAGGCAGCTGACTTCTTGCCTCGCTGCCTTATCAGGCAATGACTTATAAGAAAGTGTTTGCACATTACCTCATGAAACTGATTTCGGACACTTTGGAGGCAGCGTAACAGTTTAATGTTCTTCATCAAAATAGCGTGAGCTTTGGTGGTATCTATGCTTTTACGTTCTTTCACAATTCCAAACCCCCGTTTGCTCGCAAATGTTTTACGTTCCTCGATAAACTTTGTGTTAGCTTGCAAAATGCGCTCCCCCAAGAAAGTTGTCGTTCACTCACAAAACCTTTTAAACTCTTTGCGAGCGAACGCAAACTTTCATATAATAAAAGTATTTATTTCCTCCGTCTCATATTTGTTCCTTTAGGGGATCCGTAAAAAATAAGAATTGTCTGTTTTGATTTCATGGTGACTTTAAGATCAAACAATTATAATTCAAACGGACTAAAAATCAATAACGCTTATGTTTATGTTTATAAAACTATTATTTATGACCGATGTATTTGTTGTCTAGAGTTCGCTTCGAGGGGGTGCGAGTATAGAAAGTTTTTAGGGGCCCAAACGGCGCTTCTATTCCAAGTTTAAGGTCCGAGTGGGACTCTAGCGCTCTCTTGACAGGCCATTTAACAGCAGCCAAATGAACACAAGAAGCTCGTCGTGAATGGCGGAGCGGGTACACCTCCTCAACCCCATTGTTCCAACGTAAAAATCCACTTAGGGACCCGGCGGTAATCAATTTAGACGCAGATGTGCGAGAATAAAAGATGAATGCGATCTGTAATCCGCAACACCTGCTCCGTTGCCGGATCGGTAACGGCACTCCAAACAAAGGCTCGAGCTGGAATTAAAGTGCTTAATTAAAAGGCCACTGATTAGCGTGCTATTTATAGGTACACGGCGGGGAGACTCTCCTGGGTTATTTCTGTTTTGGTGAGTCGAAAGGAAAACATAATTTGCTCGTTTTATATACACGATCGAGCGTCATACATGAAGCCTGCCCTACTGCTCTCCGTTTTTCCATTTAAGACGAGCCCTGTCAGAGCTGCTCTGCTGTCTTGTCTTATCTTTTTTTGAGGGCTGTGAGACGTGCTTGGTTTCTCAATCGCGGGCTGACATTGCGCATGCGTGATCCGGCCGCGGCGCTTAGATGCAGCTGTGGGATGCGGAGAGGGGAGTCCCGGCTCTGCGTGGTCGATGTTAACCTCTTTCTGGGGCCGAACAAACGCTACGGGTGGTCTGTTCCCTGGAGACCGCCTTGAGGAGGGAGGAGAGAGAGTGCGAGGGAGAGAAAAGAGGAGGCGGTTGCTGTCTGCGCTCGTCACAACAGTCACCAACCTGTGGATGGTGGCGGCGCGTGCTGCGGATTAGATACAGTCTCGCGCTGGGGTCAGTTTGCGCGAGTCCGTCTCGAGGCGCGACAGTTGCCGCCAGGACCGCGACAACAAGTGCTGGACATGTGGTGCTTGTGAAGAAGAGCTCTGGCTGTATGAATGGCCCCGCTATGGAAGAAGTTCCGTTTCCCAGAGTCCGCACGCGGCGGAGGAAAAGTCGCTGCCTGGCCGGTGCGTGTGAGCGTGAGTTTGACTGCAAGGAGCTCGAGACCCTCTTCCAGAAGTACAACCTGAAGCTCGAGCAGAACGCCACGCTCAAAGCGCTGGCCATCCTCATCCTCGCCGCGTCCGCGCTGGCGCTCGTGGAGCTGCTGTCCGCCGGCTCGCGCTTCACCGTGTCCAAGGGCTCGCACCCGGTCCACTGCGTCATCTTCACCTCACTCTTCATCGTCACCAACGTCAAATATCTGCAGGTCACGCAGCTGCAGCAGATAGCGCGACTCGCGCTGCTCTTCAGCTTCACGTTTGCGCTACTCTGTTGCCCGTTTCCACTCGCGCTGGGTCACGGCACGCAGGGCGCGCAGGCACCTGACGCACCGAGCACAACACCTGAGCAAGGTGTCTGGCAGCTGATGCTCGTTACGTTTGTTGCCTACTCCTTGCTTCCGGTCAGGACGCTCTTGGCGATTTTGTTCGGCATCCTGGTGGCTGCTTCGCATTTCATCGTGATGGCGACATCGGTAACGGCGCGTAGACCTTTCGTGTGGACGCCGGTAAGTTGTGTCATTGTCCATAACATTTTAGTATTTATTTTATTTGGCCAGTCATATATGGTAACGCACTAGTGGTTAGTGTGCTTGCTGGAGCATGAGGGCTGTGGGCACACGCACTGCACGTGCACACAGGTGGCGTGAAGAGCGCGCGAGGGCCTGTTTGACTTCAGCACCATTGAGGATGGACAGCTCCTAAAGAAAGCACATCTGAATATATCACTGTGTGTATTTTAAAATGTAATTTTGCCGAGCTGTGAATCTTGTGAAAAACATGATGTATATAAAAATTGAAACTATTTAAAAAACTGATCAAATTTAGCAGTCAGAACTTTACTGTGAAACCACTGCAGGCAGTCCTTTTCTGTCATAACACAACACATGACTGGAATACCCAATAGTGGAATACCCTTGTGTTTGAATAATATAATTACTTAGACAGTGCATTGGAGATTTATGAAGAAAAATGTATATTTAGAATTAATAGAGATTTCATTGCTGTTTAATGATGATGATGCTGTAAATTGTTTTAATTTGAAGTTTCTCTTTGACTGGGACTGTAATCCTTCCCTTCTTTAAATGTATCTTCTTCCAGTCAGCGGAATCTTCTTCCACTTCATATCACATGTGCAAGGCTGCAGTTCTGATATTCAGTACAACACAATTGTTCAGCAAACAGTTTTTTTTAAACAATTCACCTGGTCCAGAACAGCATGATGTAGCTAGAGAGATCTACTTTTACCACAAAAGTAAAAAAAAATATATATATTTTTTTTGGGTTGAAACTTTTCACACAGACCTTTCATACAGACCTGCCAAACCGTTTATTTTTAGTTCTCATATTTTCATACTTATACACATTTAATACACTGTAAAAAATGTCAGGCCTCTCCAATTGAACATTTTCTAGTTATTGGTCACGTCTACATTTTTCAGTTGGCCAAATTGAATTTCTGTGAATTGATACAATTTAATTAACAGAAATTCAATTTTAAAATTAGATTTGACCAGTCACTAGAAAATGTTCAATTGGAGACCTGATTTTTTTTTTTTTTTACAGTGTACACATTTAAGCATCAGGCTGATTAAAAATTAAATTCTGTCATCATTTACCTTCACATAATTTACCTTCATTCCAAAACTGTATTCATTCTTTCTTCTGTGGAACATTATAATGAAGATATTTTGTGAAATGTTATAAATAAAATTACATTACGAAAAAGATTGTAATAGTGCAATCTGTAGTGCAAAACTTTTTGGTTACCAACATTCTTCAAAATATCAGCTTTTGTGTTCTGCAGAAGAAGGAAAGGGATATAGTTATGGAAAAACACAAGGGTTAGTAAATGATGACAGAATTAAAAAATGTAAAAATGACTGTAAAAATAGACTGTAAAAATGCTACCGTTAAAAACAGTTAACTGGTTAACAGAAAATTTCAGTACTATATATGGTGAATAACTGTAATGTAATTTTACAGTAAAATACTGTTAAATGTACAGTTTTTGAAAGTGAAAAAGACGTAAATTGACATTCCCAGAATGTCAATTTAAGTGTGTGACACATTTGATGTATTTTCTAATAGGTTATTTACATTAGGGTTTTATGTTACTTTAAAAAAAAAAATATTTCATGTGTGTTACCATGATGGTGTTTTGTATTTGTGTTAATCACACTATGCACCTTCTATGTATTAGTATTAAAATACGCTTGTGATGAGCTTTTATTAATCATGTGAATTCATCACCACTGTGATAGGTGGTTGTCAGTATATATTAAAGGTATATAACTGCATTTCAATAGGTTGGTAATTTAACATTATTTCAGTTAGTAAAATACGGTTATGTACTTAAATCTGTAAAACCTAAAACGTTGCCACTGTATTTTTTTACGGTTAAGTTCTGGCAAGCACAGCTGCCGTTGTTTTACCGTAAATTTAGAGGGATTTTCCTTACAGTGCAACATACTGAAATTGATACCAGTAACATTTCTGGAAAACAAACAATACATGGAGACGGCTTGAAATGAAATCAGTAGGTTTTGTTAAGGTCAGAGGAACACACAGCAATTAAATTTGAAATGAGAATGAGAATGAGAATGAAATGCTAATTTCAAAATTACTGTACATCAGTGAGGTCTCTATGACAATAAACACAGCAAATCTCAACAGAACATGAAAGTTAAACTAAAACCCAACCTGTGAGGCTGTAAACAAAGCAAGTCTCATGTATTTGTATGCATTGACCTTTTGTTTAATCTGCCAGACGGACACATTGACACATTTCAGTTCAGCTCGTAACCTCCACGCCTCTGATTTACAGAACGCCGTGACAGTTTCACATGTCTCACTACATCCTCGCTGGATGCTAAGTGATGTTTGTGACAAACACTCACACAGGAATTGCAGCTTCTGTCATCAAAAACCAAACCTGTGAGAACAGGGGCTGGATTTGTTGACCTACTAAGCCTTGATTTCTTTGAAAAGACAGACAGAGTGCCTAAAATCCAATCAAAATGCTCCAAAGACCTAACGCAAAGAGGATCGTCGTAAACTCATTAAAATCACCTGATCTAAAAATATCAGTGTGCCACTTCACATTTAAACAGCAGCATCTCACAGCACACAGCATATACAGTATTTCATTATTGCACTCCAAACTTCAAGAACACTTCACATCTAGACTCAAGTGTCACCGTTCACATCCTGAGTTAATGAGGTTTTTTTCCACAACCTCTCACTCATACTGTCACAGCGTAACCTTGGTGCATATCACGCATACAGGATGGTCAGCCGTCTATAAGCCGCTCGCAGTGGCTCTGATCGTGCAACACTTTAAAGCCTTTCAGTCATCACTGATCAATAGCTAATAACCCTTTAACCAAGCTGGCCACTTTGCTTATTACCTAATTTACAAGCCTTGTAACCTTGCTAAAGATTTGTAATAATGCCAAGACTTTATGCTATTCTGCAAATGGCCTTCACTTTCAATTACAAAGGCCTGTTAAAAGAATGCATAGGCTAGTTGAAAGGGATTCTGAGTAATCTAATTTTCTGTTGCTCTATGAATGAACAATACAAAGCCCATAATGGGCACCTGTTTGAAGTGACGTGTCTCAAAAGCCAGGCAATTGCTGATTCTCACAGTCACAGGAGCAAATCTGCTGAGATTCTCAAACGTGGGGGGTTTGTGTCCGTCTCCGCACTCGAGTTTATCATCTCAGGATGGATTGAAAAAATGAACTCACTGCACCCTCTCTCGGCATCTGTGTCCGTCTCTTCGTCAAGCTCCTTTCGCTCCATGCCCCCGTTTTTCTCTCTTGCTCGCTCGCACACACACACACACACACACACACACACACACACACACACACACACACACACACACACACACACACACACACACACACACACACACACACACACACACACACACACACACACACACACAAACACACACACACTACCCAGTACGCCACTCCTAATCACTGAAAGTTCAGTCGCCAAATATTGCTTAAATGTCAGAATCCTTTTCCATGGTCCGATAAACAGAAATGGTCACACAAACCTTGTTATTTTTCTCTGTGTGTGTGTTTGTAGCTGGTAGCAAATGCAGTGTTGCTGGTCGGCGTGAATCTGTCGGGTGTCTTTGTGCGAGTCCTTACTGAGCGCGCCCAGAGGAAGGCCTTCCTACAGGCCAGAAACTGCATCCAACAGCGCCTGCAACTCGAGGACGAGAACGAGAAACAGGTCAGACTCACACAACACGTGCGCTGGCATACACGCAAACAAGCAGCTGCATGATGTGGATCAAATGATCAGCTGTTTCATTTTCTCCCTGAAGTTAAAGTTGCAGTTTTGACAGGTAATTACCTTGCAAGATTGCTTTCATTCCCCCCTGACTAGCTTAAAGGTCAAGCTTTCTTAGCAGACACATACTGTTACACGCACACACAGATGCATGTACTCTAAGACACACAAAACAGTTTTGAGATCGGGTCTAATGTCAGGTGGTTGACTTAGTTGGTATTCAGGCTGTATGCAACTATAATGCCATTACAGTCCACCAAAAGCACCTCAGAGAATAAGCATTTCCATTTGGCTTACTAGCTTTGCATGCAAACTTCAAAGTCATCATGAAATCAAAATGGACCCTGATTATATTCCTTATTGTATTATCAGTGCATGTTTTTGGAAGAAGAAAAAAAAAATCAGACAGAAAGTTAAATTGGAATTTGGACCGCGTGTGAGTAATGTTTTTTTGCACTTGGATATTTAAATTGACAAGACTTAAACTTTCGTGGCGATGCAGCAATGGCCCGTCAACTGTCCCGAGTGAACTGTCACAACATTGCATTGTTAGAATTCATAAAAATGTTACCAGCCAACTAGTGATTGATGCTGTTTCATGTACTCGCCAATACAGATTTTTACTCAAATTTCAACATCATACACCCTCACCCCTTGTGTCCCAGCAGCATTGGCCCATGGATCGTTCCTCTTAAGCCACAGCCATCTGGAGGCCCTTTCTGCAGCCTCCATGGCGGACTTGATGGCTTTCCTCTTTGTAACCCCAGTAATGTCAAGAAGCATGTAAACCTTACACAGTGACCTGTCAGCAAAGCCTCTACACCCACTTTGATGGGCTTGCAGTGTGCCTTCCAGCCTGCCCATACTTGGACGGCTTCCATTTATGGCTTCTTTGTCCTCCCAGGGAACCGTGAGCTCTATCGGGAGCACCTGCTTTGAAGTAGCTGATGTTAGCACCACATCTGGCCTTAATGCAGTTGCCACGATGAGAATTGGGAACTTGAGCTCTAGAGGAGGACAAAGGAAAGACATGGTGGCAGAAAAGACCAAGGCGGCACTAATGGTGGAAGAAACCAGGGTGGAGCCAGGTGCAGGAGGAGCCATGGTGAAGACTTGGCTGTCGACTCCAGGAGGACAACTGACAGAGACAAGGCCAATGGAATAGGGAGCCCTAGGCGAAGTTGAAGAGCCAGCTAGACCGGGCGACACAAATGGTCATGGAGGCTGAGGCAGAGCCGCAGTGACTAGCATCCAAGATAGAGCCAGGTTGCCAGAGGACTGAGGTAGAGCCAATGTGACTGAGTACCAAGTTGGAGCTGGAGGGAAGGCGGAACCTGATAGAGCCAAAGAGGTGGAGGGATGAAGTGTAGCTAAAGGCCTGTATGTCCGTAGTGCAGGCAGAGCTACGTCTAACCTAGGTGCAGACGGAGGGACAAGGGACCCCATTGGAGCCGTAAGGACGATGGTCCCAGGTGGAGCCAAGGGAGGGCAAAGCCGATAGATTGACGGGCTGAGGTGGAGCGATAGGATCGACAGCTGGAGGCAGAGCCAGGGGATTCCTCTTGAATAAGCAGAGCTGGAGATCATAAGAGGAAAATGCACACAATAGAGAGGTGTCAAAGTTAGGAACTGAGGGGCTGAAGGGAACCAGCGAAGGTGGGGCAGAGGAACTGGCTGATTCTGGAAGAGAATGCATGAGAGGGTGGGAACTCTGGAGACACAGGAGACTTTGAACTGGGTGGAACCAGTGGGGGCACAAGAGACTTTGAGCTGAGCGCAAGCGGGACCCGCAGGGATGGGAGAATTAGGGAAATGTCCTCTTCCAAATCTAATAAATACTGTTTAATAATAATAAATACTATTTGAAGAGGCCAGCTGCAGCTCACCCTCAATGGCGGGAGTGTGAGCGGGGCTTTCCTAGAAACGATGGTTGGCTCAGTCCTCTTATCTGGCTTGTGCATCATGGCAGACTCAAGCTCTTTGTGGCGAGCTCCGTGCAGTGTGTGAGCATTGGCCGGCTGGGCTCTGGGTCCAGAGTGGGGCTGGTGATGTCATCCTCAGCGGGGCAGGGGGTGAATACAGATCTGTTGCCTTGGACTGCCTGCTGAGGCTGGTGTAGTAAAGAAACGCAGAGCCAGCAGTCTGGATAGTTCGCTAGGCACGCCAGATCTAAAAAGTCCTGAGTGTGGTCGTCCATGTTGATTTTAAAGTTACAAACATAAAACTTATGTGAAAAAATGATGTGTATATCTATAAATACATTATTATTATTATTATTATTATTATTATTATTATTATTATTATTATTATTATTATTATTTATTATCATATTTGGTAACACTTTATAATATCTACACGCTAAGAAGCATTAGTTAAGCATTAGTAAATAGTCAATTCATCATTTATAAAGCATTAGTAGACATTAGTAAGCAGTTTATAACTAAAGTTGTAAATGTTTTGTTCTTGATTTATAAGCATATCTATGTAGCATTAGTAAATAATAAATTCATCATTTATAAAGCATTAGTAAGCAGTTTATAAATACAGTTGTAAATGCTTTGTTCTTGATTTATAAGCATATCTATAATGCGTTTAATAATTGTATTTTCATACTTTATTAATGATCAATTTATCATTTCTAAATTAAGTATTTGATTATTTACAAACCAGTTATTTAGGAGTTGTTCATAAGATAAAAAAGTGTAAGTAAATGATTAATAAACTATCTAAATGTACATTTGTACATCTTATTATTTAGACATATAGTAATAGTTACTCAGTGTGTTAATAAATGCTTTATTAACATGTATTCCTATTGTAGTTTATGATTAATTCAGGTAGTTAAAAAACATTTAGTAGTTGTCAGTTAACTATTTTTGTGAGCTCATCTAAAGTGAGGACTGTTTATGCCTTGTAAAGCATTTACAAAGGAGATTTAAAGGCTCAGTTCTCTTCTAAACAGAAAAAGGAAATGAACAATGCAGAGGGTTAGAACATAGATATATATTTATTTCAGGAGGTAAAAAAAACTGTGCAACTGTACACTTGATATAAAATGAAAAAAAAAAAACATCTGCAGTATCAAAAATAAAATAACAAGGAACTAAATAAGCAACAAGATTAACAAAAAATAACAAAATAAGCAATAAAGTAAATAAAATTAATAATCAACCAAAAATAATATATGTAAATAAATTAAGCAGCAAAACAAAACAAAAAAGCAATAGAATGAATAAAATAAGCAATATTTTGGTGTGGTAAGGCTTTCTTGTTTCTGTTAGTGTCGCAAAATCCATTTCAAACTGAAGACTTACAATTAGCTGAGATAGAAAAAGAAATATACTCAACAGATAATCAAACAATTTATGAAATGTACGTTATATCAATTCTTGCCATCTCTCATCATTGGTTACAATATGACTATAAAAAACATTGCTGATTACAGGATAAAACAAATAAATAAAATACAACAATTTTTCTCTGTAATATTCTTTGTTTTTCTATCTCAGCTAATTGTAAGTCTTTAGTTTGAAATGGATTTTGCGACACTAACAGAAACCAGAAAGCCTTACCAGGCTTTTAATTTTTTTTACCTCCTGAAATAAATATATATCTATGTTCTAACCCTCTGCATTGTTCATTTCCTTTTTCTGTTTAGGAGAGAACTGAGCCTTTAAATCTCCTTTGTAAATGCTTTACAAGGCATAAACAGTCCTCACTTTACATGAGCTCACAAAAATAGTTAACTGACAACTACTAAATGTTTTATAACTACCTGAATTAATCATAAACTACAATAGGAATACATGTTAATAAAGCATTTATTAACACACTGAGTAACTATTACTATATGTCTAAATAATAAGATGTACAAATGTACATTTAGATAGTTTATTAAACATTTACTTACACTTTTTTATCTTATGAACCGCTGACAACTCCTAAATAACTGGTTTGTAAATAATCAAATACTTAATTTAGAAATGATAAATTGATCATTAATAAAGTATGAAAATACAATTATTAAATGCATTATAGATATGCTTATAAATCAAGAACAAAGCATTTACAACTGTATTTATAAACTGCTTACTAATGCTTTATAAATGATGAATTTATTATTTACTAATGCTACATAGATATGCTTATAAATCAAGAACAAAGCATTTAAACTGTATTTATAAACTGCTTACTAATGTCTACTAATGCTTTATAAATGATGAATTGACAATTTACTAATGCTTAACTAATGCTTCTTAGCGTGTAGTTATTATAAAGTGTTACCACATATTTTAATAATACAATTATTATATTAACATATTTTTAAAAAATCTACCATGTATCTGACTAGATACACAGCATCTCTATAAACCCAATCCTGAAAGAAGCAGGACTTATTCTTAGATCAAATTCTTCACTATCTGTTAGCATATTTGTGGGATGGACATTTCTGCACAAAACCGCACACACAGCAGATTGTGATGCACATGATCAAACATTTTCTTGCAGCAGCAACCTACCCAGGCAGGACAAGCAGATCCAGCATCCCACTTTATTTCTCAGTGAGACTGCTTCCTTTAGCTGTCATTATGGATTATATCAATGATAAAGAATGTGAATCAAATAGCAACATTAGCATAACTTATCTCCCTCGCCGAGCTCTGGGTAGATTGCAGTGGATAATTACTGAATGATTTATAAATGAAGTGGAGAGGGGCATAAGATGGAAAGATGCAAAACACACTCATACAAACTAAAGCGCAGAGTACACTTTCCCCTTGTTCCTTAGCGACTGAAATTGGTTATAATTGTTTGCACATGACTCATCCACCTCCTACCCAACAAACTCCCTGAATAGAAGGTAACACCACCCACTCTATACATCACACCAGGCTGTACCACACAACTCTCTCTCTGACACACAAACTCTCACACTCGCTGCAGAGATATGGACCAGTCTGTAATCTTTCCATTCGCACATTCTGGTGATCTATCATTTATGTGCACTTAAATGCACATTCAGCAAGAGTGGCTGATGTATTGATTTCAAAAGTTTGAGAGTTTTTGGGACCGATTAATTAAATCACGACGAGGAGAATATTTGATATGAATGGGAAAGAATATGTTTTGGATTACATGGAAAAACTACGAGGGATATGGGAGACCGGAGTCGTGTAACATGTGTTTTAAACTTTTTTTGTGTTTTGAACAATAGTAGTACATAATAATAATAATAATAATAATAATAATAATAATAATAATAATAATAATAATAATAACAACATAAAATAATCCCATATTTATTTTATTCAGAAATATATATATATATATATATATATATATATATATATATATATATATATATATATATATATATATATATATATATAAAATGTACAACTTGGTTAAAAATTTGGTGTAAGTAAGATTTAAAAATGAATTAATAATTTTTTGTTTGGTTGACTTTTATAATTTTACTAAACTTTTCTGTTTCAAATAAATGCTGTTCTTTTGAACTTTCTATTCATCAAGCAATCACAGTTTCCACAACAATATTAAGCAGCAATATGATGAGCAGGAAATCATTATATTAGACTGATAAAAGGATCATGTGACACTGAAGAAATTATGCTGACAATTCAGCTTTGCCAACACAGGAAGAGTTATTTCTGATCAAATAAATATGTACAGTTGTTTAGATATTCAGTATATGTACATAGCAAAACTTTATAATTTTGTCAACAAGGAAACATAACACTTTACAATACGGGTGCACGAATATGCATTAATTCATACTTAACTAATGCACAGATAATCATGAGTTAATGTATGACTCATGAAGAACTAAACCATTTATTAAGGATTACTGCATCAGCAATTAATGAATATTCTATATGATTAATAGATTAAGTAATCAATAAATTGTTAATTAAATGTGTCATAATATGAATTCCTTAATAACATATTATATTAACTATGTAAATGATTTGCAAATATATTATGTTATGACTTTACTTGAGGCACATGACTATTAAATAATTTAAAATTGATTCAAAATAACTACAATGACCTATTACCTAACAATTAGTGAATAGTCATGTGCCACCCTCAGTGAAGTCATAACATAATGATACCTTTGCAAATCATTAGCTAATGATTCATTAAAGCAGACATTTGGAAGTTAAAGTACATAACTTTGTGGTAATTAACATGAATTTACATTATTAGTTAATATAATATGTTATTAGGGAAATAATACATTGACACATTTAACTAATAACAATTTATTGATTACTAATTTATTAATCATATAGAATGTTCATTAGTTGCTGATGCAGTGATCAATAATAGATGGTTTAGTTCTTCATGAGTCATACATGAAACGGTATGGCAATTTCATATTACAATTATAGTTTTATCACGGTTATCAATATTATCACGGTTTTGTTCAAATGAGATGAAAGAGTTCAAAAAGAACAGATGCGCACACTGAAACCATTTCAACAAGATTTATATTTGAAAATCAAAGAACAACAAATAAAACAAGCAGCTCTGCATTTTAAGGAAGATTCTATTCTGTGGCATTTCCTTCCTTAATAAAGCATTATAACAGCGCACATCGACGTATCACAATGGGTGCGCGCTCTCGTTTCTTTCAAATGCAACTTGCATTTGTTGTTGCAGTACAATTAAAGATTGTAATGAAAATGAAATCAGAGGACTTTACTATTAATACTATAGTTATTACTATAACTTCTTGTGATCATCTTGTCTGGGCGATTGTTATGTACACTGTAGAAAAATATGGATTATAAACAGGTAAGATTTAAAAGATTAATCTCAATTCATTGTCCCCGTAATTATGTGGTTAAGAAAATCTGTGTAATAATTGCTCAATGAATATACATTACTATTTCTTAAATGTCACCCTAGTCTTGTCATTCATTTTTGGTTCAAGCGTCACGTTATTTCTCAGACAGTTTTTTGAGGTCAAAGTCAACTTGCTTTGTTTTTTGCAGATTTGACGTGTATCCTTCTATTACATTGACTTTCTTTTTGCATGTTCTGCAGACAGGGTGACCATCTTTGATTAAGTTTCCCTCAGGACTTTTGTAAAAGCCAAAATATGACCACACCTCAGATTTGGTCCTTTTAGAAGGCTAAAAAAAATCTTCCGAGCGCAGTCACTGCCTTCTGCCATTTCTTCTCAATCGAAAAACAATGTTGCGCGCTGGCCCTGCGCCAGACGGACGCTTGCTGGACAGGATTTAGCGCAAGTTTTTAAAATCATGATAATCAAACGTGGTTTTAATGATAGTTACATTTTAAACGATATTACTAACCGTCAGTACATTTTATTGTGGTTTATCGTGAAACCGGTAATCTTTTCATCCCTAGTCATACATTAACTGTGCATTAGTTAAGCATGAATTAATTGTCCACTCGTATTGTAAAATGCTCTCGAAAAAATCTGATGCTAATGTTCATTGGTTTAAAATTTCACATTCAATAAAAGAGGCTAGACTTATTACAGTTATGCTGCTAATTGTACCAACTCTCAACCCAACTGTCTGCACAACTTTTAAGTTAAGGCAATTGAGAAAGCGACCCATTGGGCTTTTAACACAGGTGGCATGGCTCGCTTGGGTTTGCTGATCGAGAAGGCATTTATCACCTGCTTTTAGTAACGCATGGCTTGGCAATGAACTGTATGTGTTTCCACGGAAACGTACCTTTGCCATGCCAACCAACTCCAATGCTCAAAACTGTGATTTCTGACAGAGATTGGCCACTTATAAAGCTATCGGCAAGTTCATTAGATCAAACATATACAGATAACAGAAGTGGCCACTTTTAAACTAACAGTACCCATAACGCAATGGCCAGCACAAACATTTATTTTTATCGAGATGTTCAGTCATGACGTCAATTTAAAGGCCAGCCGGAAGGCCATGGCTTCCCTTGGAAATTTCCTGTGGTAAACATTAAAGAAAGAACATTTGGAGAGACTTTTACATTTGTTATATAACATAAATTACATGTTGTTGTGTGTCCAATTTAAAAAAAGTTGGTTAAGTGATTGTCAAAAAGCAATTAAAGAGTTTTAATATTCCCACTACTGCAATATTCCCACAACTCCATTTGTGTGATTTTCATAGTTTTAAGGCTTTGTATTATTTTAAATGTTGGGAAAGTATTGATAAAAAATGAGTAAATTAATTCTTAAGTGTATAATAATAATCTATTCTTTAATTCATATTAAACTTGACTGATGAGACTCAAAAAAACTCGCTATTTATTCCAAAATGTAATGGACATATTCAACAGGAACGCCTCCTAATGAGCCTGCTGCCCAGGAATGTTGCCATGGAAATGAAGGAAGACTTCCTGAAGCCACCAGAAAGAATCTTCCACAAGATATACATCCAGCGGCATGACAACGTCAGGTATAGAAAGAACGAGAGAGAGAGTTCCAATAATCAAGCCATTCATGTTGAAAGCCCATTCCATGAATGAGAGAGGAGAGCACTACATTTTAGGGGGGGGGTTTCAGACGAGACAGACAGTGTCAATTTAATTGTACTTAAATTGTGATTGCGAATACTGAATCAGTGAGTCAATAAGAGTCAACAACTCTCCACTCACACGCAATCGTCTAAGTTCCTGAGTCTGCCTCCCAACCAAAGCTCGCACAGCGTGCACGGCACCCACAGCGCTAGTGCTATCAACTCAAGAGCTGCTCAATTAACCCATGCTGCCCACACACGCGGAGAGACGGAGAGTGAGAGATGGAACAAGTGCTGGGGGGCAAATTCACACAATAGCACACACACATATGCATCCCTAAAGACCTGTTCCAGCCAAGCGATTTGTGAGCGAAAGATGATGCATACAAGCAACTTTTCCATGACCAACTAACTGTCTAAAAGATGAGGTTAATCCAGGCCCAGCTCCAGATCACGGGTTGTAACTGCAAGCTCTATAAAAGCTACGTCAATTCTTATTTGAGAGAACCATATTTGCTTATTTTTTAGGTTTTGGTCTGTATTTTTAGTCAGAAATGTTATGTAACAAATTAATCTGAAGCCATTTTATTATAGTTTTATTTTGAGCTTGTCCTTTTAATTTAGTTTTTAATTAGAGTTCACTGTGATTGTTATATAAAAAAAAATGTTTCAGTGTTTTTTATTCATTTTAGATTTTATTGCAGCATTACCTCTTACTGTTTATGAGAGCGAGTTATAAAGTTTGAAGGCTTTACTATATATTGTGTAATAAGTAATATAAAGTAAAACTAAAATTAAGCTGTGATCATTTAATTAAAAATTTATTTGCGTTAATTTGGAGTAAAATATATTGTCATTATTTTGAAGCGATATTAGTTAATTTTTATGTATTACTGTAATTAATATTACTGTATTATTATATTTTAGTTTCGCTGACGGCATTAGATGAGAATCACATTATTTATTTTCTATAAGCATGTTATTAATCTTGTTTAATTTTTGACCTAGTATTTTGATTAAACTGAAACGACAGACGGCTTAATGGTGACTTATGCTGGACGTCTCCAATCATTTAGTCCACTTCCTGTAATTTTCTTACAATCAACATCAAGCTTGCATTCAGATATGCTTCCATCCAATCAACAACTGATCGATGGAACCAAGTCCCCGCTCTACTTGTTTTCATTTTCAAGAATATTTGTTACAATATTTTTATTGTAGATTTGTCACTACTTCCGTTTCATCGCAACTTCAACAAAAGAGTTTTGACACGCTATTGACATACTGACATGCTAACTGAATGAGACAATGCTGATTGGCTTATTGGAGTATACTAACCAGCCAAACCTTGACACCTCAGGTGGGTTAAACCCACCATTGGGTGAGCCAAGTACCCCCTGGACCCCTGCCCTGGGTTAATCTAAAGACTGTAATGTTTTAATGAAAAAAAGGCAGACACTGATTGATTCATGTTGCTTTTATAGTCCTGCGCATGTGTCTTATAAAATGTTTTGTGTTGTCCCCAAGCTAGCCTTACAAAGAACAGTGTGGTCTTTTGTGAATCACCGTAACCTGTTGTCCTCTTATTCTGTGCAGCATCCTGTTTGCAGACATTGTGGGGTTTACCAGTCTAGCTTCACAGTGCACGGCCCAAGAGCTGGTTAAACTACTGAATGAGCTCTTCGGAAAATTTGATGAGCTCGCTACAGTAAGTAATACTATTGGCATGTATGTGTTGAGAGAAAGGAAGGGGGGAGCTAATCACATCAGAAAGCTTGAGTCAATGGGTGTATGCGATAACTTATTCATTTTATTTTTCAACACTATTTAATTTTTTTAAGAAGTTTTCTGTGAAGGTGAGAGACTTCCGATTTATTAGCCACAATAGGGAAATAAAGAGAAGAATATATCAAAGTGCAGTAAACTGTAAAGCTGTTTGCACTATAAACCAGCGTGTTTATAATTAAGACAATACATTAAAATAATATGGTAAGAAACAGCAGTTTGTAATATCAAACTGCATAACAAGCTGTTTTGTAAATCTAAAAATAACTGGAAGCAAATGATACCGGAAGCTAAACACATTAACATTACAAATGGCCGCGTCCGCTCTTACCTGAAAAAATAAGGTGGATATGATTGCTCACAGTCTGGAGGCAATATGCTAATCAGCATTATAATCATAATCCCCATTATTGGCCACAGCTTCTCATAGAGTCCCTCTGTGCACTGCAGGAGAGAGGAAGCATTTGAAGTAGAAACGCTATTATCCTATAGCCTCCAACGCAAAAATAACAGTGGACGAAAGGCTTCTGACTGAGAAACATACATTTACATACATTGTGTGTGGTAGAAAAAAAGTACAGCTTTCTCTAAAACTACTTGCCAACTGTAAAAGAGCATAAACACACAGGAATACTAAGGCACTGTGGATGGTTGCTAAGGCATTGCTATGTGGTTGCTAAAGTGTTCTTACGCTACATCCGAAATCAAATACTTCCTTACTATGTAGTATGCGAAAAACAGTAGGTGGAAAACTTCCACTGAGATTCTGAATTGTGCATTCAATGGACACTTTACTATCCCATGAGGCCACAGGCGAGGACTTATAAATGTCAGTGAAGGAACGCAACTGACGATAATAAGTCACGTGACAGTAACCATTCTTGATACCCATAGTCATACTATATAAAACGTTTTAATGGTTGCAAAGGATGTTCAAATATACCTGCATCACTGCATATATATTATTATATAATATAATATTGCTATGTTGATAAACTGTTGTGGTTGTTGTCAGGGCATTGCTAGGTGGCTACATGGTTGACAACCCAGCCCACTGCAAAAAAATTGGCAACACTTTAGATATTCAACTTACTATAAGTAACTTTGCAACTAGGTCAGCTAAATCTCATTAGAGTATTAGTAGAATGTCTGCTTAATATCTGCTAACACTTTAATTTTGATGGTCCCCCCAACAGACATTTTATTGACTACAGGCGGGCGTACACTGTGCGAATTCGGACACTCGGGAGATCGTAAGATATTGCAGTTAACTTCATAATAGCATCAAAGCAGCTGGTCCACGAGACGACTGTATTGCACGGCGAGCTGGCGGCAATAACACAATTAGCTTTTGCGCTAAACACAGAGACTGGAGCTTTCAATGTTGCTGCTATAGCTTCAGATAGAAAAAAGAAAGAAAAATTATTTGTGTGCAAATGATTTGTTGAAAAGCAGAGAACATCAGCCATTCTTTTCAACAGAAACAACCAGAGAGAGGGAGAGAGAGGGTGCACGGGCGTGGTTGAGTGTGTGTGTCTGAGTGTATGCACGCTGTATGGTTGCAGCCACTGAGCTATACCATAAATCTAGCCAATGTGACATGGTTTTGCATGATTTGGCAATAGGGGACAGCCATACGCTGGTGAATTTTTTTAAAACATGTTTAAAAATTATCGTGAGGTTGGGAGGTGCTCGTAACGTGCTCGGCTCATCTCGTAATTCCTCTCACATGCGGCAAACCATAATCATACGAGCATCCGCGATGTCCCTGTGATTTCTCCCGAGAGACAGCAAAAATCACACTGTGTACTCCTGCCTTTAGTTACTTGTTACTTGTAGTTACATGGCAACTTATTCTGTTAACCTAAAGTCAAGTCACCTTTATTTATATAGCGCTTTTTACAATGCCAATGCTACAGTGTTAACAGGAAAATAATGCAACAGAATTTGATTCGGCTTGTGAAAACGGTGATGTTATCCAGCTAATTTCAGTTATCATATAGTGTCGATGTGGGCAGATCAGTAATATAGTTTTTTAAGTGAAATTTAAGTGTCCCCAACAGAGTAAGGCGCAGGTCCACCATCTGGTCTGGATACGGATCCGGCCTGACTGCAGTAAACCTCGGGATAAACAGAGAGTACTAACATTAGTGTTAGAGTGTTCTGGCAACCAAGCACGCAGCCTTTTAACTGATTTTGAATAATAGAAATTGATAATGTCTATGTGTATGCCATAGTAAAGGATGTGTTTTAGTCTAGATTTAAACTGACAGAGTGTGTTTAAGGCTAGACTGTTTCCAGAGTTTAGGTGCTAAATAGGAAAAGGATCTTCCACCTGCAGTTGATTTTGATATTCTCAACTGGCCAGAATTTTGTGACCGCAATAGATGTGAAGGAGTTTAATGTGTTAAGAGCTCGCTCAAGTACTGTGGAGCTAAACCATTTAGTGCTTCATATTAAGTAATAAGCAAGATTTTAAAATGTATGCAATGTTTAATAGGGAGCCATTGTAGTGCTGACAGAACCGGACTAATGAGCCCGATCTCACGAAAATGCGTATCAATAGTACGAGTGTGCAATCTCATAGAATGTATATGCCAAAACTCATTTTGGCGTGCATATGGTACGCTGCGTTTTTGGCGTGCATATGATCACTTTATGGCATATTATATGTACGAACCCCCACACCCCCACCCTCACCCTACCCAAAAGCGTGTCATATACACGCCATAAAGTGTGTATCATATGCACGCCAAAAACGGCGTACCATATGCACGCCAAAACTCATTTTGGCGTATACATTCTACGAGATTGCACACTCGTACTATTTATACGCATTGTCATGAGATCGTGCTGGACTAATATGGTCATACTTTCTGGTTCTAGTAAGAACTCGAGCTGCTGCGTTTTGGACCTGCTGCAGTTTATTTATTATGCGAGCAGGGCAACCACCCAGTAGAGCATTACATAATCTATCTTAAACCCTAACACCTATCCCAAACCAAACATGCTAAACTGTCTACTACAGTCTACTAATATGTAATGACTGCTAGTTGACATGTTGCAAAGTTACTTATAGTTGAAATAAAGTGTAACCAAACCATAAATGATTGTCAGTACATTTGGCTATACACTTTATAGCCTACATATAAGTATTTCAAAGACAACAGATGTAATTATGAAATTACATGTAAATATGTACTTAAGTCCTACATATGGGTCAACAAATTACTAAAGATAAAAGTAAAAAACATTTTAATTTAGTTGCATTTAACAACAAATATGTGTCTGAAAACATAAAAAAAGGATTAAAACGTTTTAAACCAATGGTTGTGTTTGTCCATATTCAGTTTGCACATAAGTATATTCTTTTAAAGTATATGATTTATGTAATTAGTACTTTAAAAGTGCACTAAAAAAAAGTAAAAAGTGTTTTAGTCCTTTGCCCATTTAATTTTCCACCAGATAACTTAGAAAAGTATTTGCTCACCTTGTCCTGAACACACCACGTAATTTGAAATGTTATCTAGTATCATTCATGTTCATAGAATAAACTGTGCAAGACAGGTTACTCACAGGGTTTGTTCATCCCTAACAAAAGTAAAAAAGATGCCTTTCTTAGCAAACACCAATAAATATTTCAGCAGCCCCTCAGAGTAAATGCTAAATTACTATCCTGACAGCTGTGACTGTGTTTGCTCTTTTCAAAGGTGCTGTCTGTGATCATACAGAAGTATCTTTGATGTACTGTAAATTACAACTACAACTTTTTCTAGAGGCTTTTGCATCATTTGAATCTTCATGGATTGTAATTTTTTTCCTCCAATAAGTAAAAAAATGTTTAATGTGCTGGTGTTAGAAAAAGATGAAAGCAGATTAGCTCCAAATTTTCACTTTTATAATTTCCTTTCCTTCAATAATTTCATGGCACAGTTTGTCTTTCTGTATCCCCAAGTCAGTAAGCGTGTTTATGTTTTGTGTGTGTGCGTATGTGCGTGTGTGTGTGTGTGTGTGTGTGTGTGTGTGTGTGTGTGTGTGTGTGTGTGTGTGTGTGTGTGTGTGTGTGTGTGGACTGGTAATCTTTTCGGTATGAAAGATGGCAATATCCAAAATCCTTGTCCTTGTGGGGGCATTTTTTGGTCCCCATGAGGAAAACAGTTCATAAATCACACTAAGTGGTGTTTTTTGAAAATGTAAAAATGCAGCATGTGTCCTGTGATGGGTAGGTTTAGGGGCAGGGGCAGTGTAGGGGGATAGAAAATACGGTTTGTACAGTATAAAATGCATTACGCCTATGGAATGTCCCCATAAAACATGGAAACACAACATGTGTGTGTGTGTTTGTGTGGTGTGTGTGTGTGTGTGTGTGTGTGTGTGTGTGTGTGTGTGTGTGTGTGTGTGTGTGTGTGTGTGTGTGTGTGTGTGTGTGTGTGTGCGCGCACTGTGACAAGGGGTTTCCCACAGTCTCCTCCTGCCCTGTGGTGCCAGATGGTGCATCTCTAATGAAATAGAGCAATTGATCTGTGGAGAGTTCTTTTTTCTGTTTGTCTCACTCTGTTTAGTCTAAAGTGTTTGTTGAATTAATTAAGGTATAATCCTGATAACATATTTGCAAAAGGCTAGGCATATTTGTATCAGTATCTATAGTTTAAAGACACATTTGTGAAATGTGACAACAGTTACATTCTGACAGTCTGACAAGGGTTCCTTTTTATTAAAACTCAATTGGAAAAATGAATAGAAACTACCCTACTGTTCAAAAGTCTCATGTTCACCATAAATCTGCATTTATTTGATCAAAAATACAGTGGAACAGTAATATTGTGACATATTATTACGATTTAAAATACAAGCTTTTGCAATAGTCTTGTATCCATTTTGAGGCACGTCCCCACCAAGAATGATAACTATAACAATAACTATAAAGTTTTAATAATCATTCTAATATGAGAATAGGGGATTCCACATCACATAAACTATAAAGATAACACAGAGCAACGACATTGCTAGAATTACATTTAAGAATAGTTTTTCACTGAGTAATCCTTGTAAATTACCTTAATATTACCAGAATAAATGTATGGGTAAATACACAAATAAGCAACGGCCACCAAAATACCGGTAAATTCTGTGATGTCTGTCATCGGAAAATTATCTTAAATTGGCTTACTGTAAACAGAGCTGAGTAATTACATCATCTTAATAAGAACTTTATGATTGGCCCAAAGCAGACTTATGTCACTGCATTCTGACTTTGTACGTGCTCATACCGGTAATCTTCATTCTGTGTTCACACAGCATCATACCAGTAATTTACTGGTAATGTTACAACTACTGGTAAATTGCCAGAACCGATTTACCAGTATTTTTGATGTTCACACGTGATCTCTAATTTGCCAGTAAAGACTGTGTGTGTGAAAGGGGCTATTGACAACCAATCAGACTCCAGGAGCTCAAGCTTTTAAAGCAGCAGACGACAAAACTGCAGTGCACACTTATGATAAGCAGAACGTTATCATGCATTGGTGTGTACTCTTAAATAGTTGTCATTGAAGCTAAATTTATAGTTACCATCATTGGTGCGAACAGGCCTTTAGATTTAATGCAAGTTTCAAACAATCAAACCGCTTAATATTAAAAAACAAACAAAAATAAATATTGTATTTTAATCATCAAATAAATTCTCATCTGCTCATTTCTTAGCTGTCAAAACAGGAAACATCCTAATGGTTTGTCCCAGAAGTAACATAGTCATTCATTTCTTCACTCATAAATTGGGTAAATATGTCAGAAATCAGATTCTGGTAGATATGTGACATTTATCGACACCATCACTGACGTGCTTTCAACTGCGCATTCATTTCTGGAAAAACTCAGATCATGCTTTTGTGTGTCTGATTGGCAGGAAAACCATTGCAGGAGGATTAAGATCTTGGGAGACTGTTATTACTGTGTGTCCGGCCTGACCCAGCCCAAAGCGGACCACGCTCACTGCTGTGTGGAGATGGGTCTGGACATGATCGACACCATCACGTGAGTCAGTGTTTGTGGGCAAATCTCATTTTGTTTTATTTAACAGCAGTCACTGAGCCGACCAGCAGCAGCTACCATCATCTGACAGACTGTATTTGAAAGCTATAGTGATTTCATTTGTGTGGGAATGTGTGTGTGTGTGCGTGTGTGCGTGTGAGACCTGCTCCACTATATTCATTTCTCTGCTCTGAATTCTGAGGCGGCTTTCACTGCTGCAGTCTCTTATCACCTCACACAGGTGCTAGAATATATATATACACACACACACACACACACACACACACACACACACACACACACACACACACACACACACACACACACACACACACACACACACACACACACACACACACACACACACACACACACACACACCCACACACACACACACAGGCATGCACGGACAAAAACACATATCTCACTCTCTCTCTCTCTCTCTCTCTCTCTCTCTCTCTCTCTCTCTCTCTCACACACACACACACACACACACACACACACTGTCGGTGTCACATTAGTGTAGATCTCCTGCTTTGTGCTGGTAGCAGAAAAGAAATTCCTCACACACACACACACACACACACACACACACACACACACACACACACACACACACACACACACACACACACACACACACACACACACACACACACACACACACACAGGCATGCACGGACAAAACACATATCTCTCTCACTCTCACTCTCTCTCTCTCTCTCTCTCTCTCTCTCTCTCTCACACACACACACACACACACTGTCGGTGTCACATTAGTGTAGATCTCCTGCTTTGTGCTGGTAGCAGAAAAGAAATTCCTCCTGCCTGCCAAAGCCCCCCTCTCTCTTCAATCATCAGATCCGGCATTATAGTGAAGGATGAGGGGAGAATAAGAAGCTTTTGAAAAAAAGTGGACAAAAACCTGACTAGTTTTCTTGATGTATGTAAATATAGTGTTCAGGGTTTCCACACTTCTCACCAATGTATTTTTAGGACCTTTTCTGTTGTTTGCAATGTTGTTTGTGATGAATACAATACATGAGGATTTCAAATCGTTCTATTTAAGGTCTATTTGTTTATAGATCTTATTGTGACTGATTTATCCATGCATATGTTTTTTTTAAATTATTTATTTATTATAACTGATGGATAAAACCAAGTCGAATTTTTTTCCCTTTTGGATAATCCATTTTGCGCAGATGTACATCACTGTAAGGAAGAAAAGTTATTTTGTCACATCTGTTTTATCGCAACTTTAAAAAACATTTGATTCAGGTTAATCTTTTGATTGACTAAGGAATAATTCTAATTGGTTTGTGAACCAATTTTACCCTTTCACAAGTTTGAAATATTCCAGCTGAGCCCCCAGCGTGAGTTTTTTAAGGCGACCGTTATTTCAGAATGCATCACTTTACCTTATTATTTCCATGGTGACATATTTTTAACATGACACATCGCAGCCACAATAGTGCTGTATGACAGATGTATTGCTTTTATTACATTTTTCCTTTTTTTCCCCAAAATATTCACAAACTTGTTAAATACAGTCAAACCAAAATCCAAACCAAACCAATATCACATTTATTTGCTATATTTTAGAAAATGGAAATAAAATATGACAAGAACTCAGAGTTAAACAGGTGGCGGTTAGGCTCAGTGGTTGATAATGTCAGATTACTTTGCATAGAAAGGTTGTGATGGATTACAATCAACCCATCTGTTCCACCTGACCAAGTGTGTTAGGTGTCCAGAGAACCGGATCATGATATCACTTAATTCACCCAGCTGCTCCCGACGAGCTGGATGGCGCCTATAAAAGTGACCACCGTCGGTGTGTGAATGAGTGAGTGAATGGGTGAATGTGAGGCAATATGTAAAGCGCTTTGGATGGCCATTGGTCTGTTAAAAGCGCTATATAAACAGTCCATTTACCATTTAAACTGTGTTAGAACAAATTCATCATGAGAATGTCAGAGAATCATCTGTCAGCTATTAAATTTAAGTCAACAACAATTAGATAATACCAATTTAGGTCAACCAATTACAAGCCATGCTTAATTTTGTTCAGTCTGTGGTGTAAAAGGTCTCATTTGCAATTAAAGAAAAACAATGAAGCAAAACATGGTCAGGTCAAAATATCTGAATTATTTTGGTCCCTAATTTGTATAAATTTTACTGGTAGTCCAGTGTATGAAGAATTTTTGGGTATAATATGTCACAGTTTACTTTATTTTGCTATCCTCACTTACATAGTGTCTATAGTTTATACAGTTGCTGATCATATAATTAGAATATCATCAATTTCACTAATTCCATTCAAAAAGTGAAACTTGTATATTATATTCATCCATACACACAGGCTGATATATTTCAAATGTTTATTTCTTTTAATTTTGAGGATTATAACTGCAACTAAGGAAAATCCCAAATTCACTATCTCAGAAAATTAGAATATTACTTAAGACCAATACAAAGAAAGGATTTTTAGAAATCTTGGCCAACTGAAAAGTATGAACATGAAAAGTATGAGCATGTACAGCACTCAATACTTAGTTGGGGCTCCTTTGCCTGAATTACTGCAGCAATGCGGCGTGGCATGGAGTCGATCAGTCTGTGGCACTGCTCAGGTGTTATGAGAGCCCAGGTTGCTCTGATAGTGGCCTTCAGATCTTCTGCATTGATGAGTCTGGCATATCGCATCTTCCTCTTCACAATAGTCCTGCACCCACTAGTAAAACATTACATTTGGTGTCTGAATAATTTTTGTTTTGACTGTACTATATCACAAACTATCTGATATTCCGATTCTCAAATATGTGTGCATTAAAGTGTTTTGTTGTTTAAAAACATTTATAATGATCATGTTAGTTGATCTATAATGCACAATGGGCACCGCCATGTTAGTGTGCGACGCTTCAGAGAACCGGATCTGTTGGAATGATATCACTTATATTCACCCACCACTTCTCTCGAAATATATAAAAGTGACCAGTGAACTGGGAGAAGAATAGAGTAAACTATATAGTTACCTATACAATGTGTGTCTGACATGAATAAAACACTTTGGATAAGTTCACTTTAAAATGAAAATTACCCCATGATTTACTCACCCTCAAGCCATCCTAGGTATATGACTTTCTTCTTTCTGATTAACCCAATCAGAGTTATATTACATATCCTGGCTCTTCCAAGCTTTATAATGGCAGTGAACAGGGCCCATGAGTTTGAAGCTCAATAAAGTGCATCTATCCATCATAAATCATTAAAATCATTAAAATTAATCACATGGCTCCAGGGGGTTAATAAAGGCCTTCTGAAGCAAATTGATGTTTTAATGTTTTTGTAAGAAAAATATCCATATTTAAAACTTTATGAAGTAAAATATCTAGCCTCCGCCAGACTGCCTTTCGTATTTACACAGAAAGTGTAACGCTTTCAAAACGCTTACGCTATATCCTCATACGTAAGTAAATTATAATAGAAATTATTTTTGTATAACTGTAAATGTATTGTTTTGCTAGTAATTGTGTGTTTTTAAATGTCTGAAACCTAAAATAAAGATAATGTGGTTGAAAACAGTTGTGATATAAATAAATAAATAGTTGTGATCTATGAGAAGTGCTTAGTGTGCCGCGTCTGCAAAGCACAAAAGAACATTTGAATTTAGCAGTTGACCACGTGATGCGTTAAACGTTCTAATTACACAGGTGTAGGCTCCAGGGATCAGCCAAGTGTGATTGTACACGTCAAAGGGTTAAAAAAAGTAATTGAAAAAAAATTTGACATCACTATGGTTTACAAGCAAGTGTTACTTAATATTTAGCCAATAAGATATTTTACAGCAGATTATAACTAAGTTTACTATTTCCATGACTTTCCGAGTTTTCAAGTCTGGAAATCCCAATTGTACAATTCCCGAATGGTTCTACATTTTTGTTATGTTTTTTACCTTGTAAATTAGTGTCTGCGGAAAGGCCATTTCTACAATTGCATCTGTAACCAAAAACTTTTTCTCTTTTGTTATATTTTATCCACACCAGTAGGTGTCCGTATAAAGACCACTAATGTATTGAAAATACAAAACTTAAACAAAATGCAACTTTTTGTGAATATTTTTGTAATCAGGTCTGTTGCAGAAGCAACCGAGGTGAACCTGAACATGCGTGTGGGTTTGCACACGGGCCGCGTGCTGTGTGGGGTTCTGGGGCTCCGAAAGTGGCAGTATGACGTCTGGTCCAATGACGTCACACTGGCGAACATGATGGAGGCAGGAGGACTGCCTGGGTCAGTCACACACCACATTCAACAATATAAAACATCTAGCAAAGACTATATGAGCAGAAAGGTGATAGTGTGATTATTTACCCCCGACAGGAAGGTTCATATCACCAAAGCAACGTTGGAATGTCTGAATGGAGATTATGAGGTGGAGCCGGGCCTCGGCCACGAGAGACACGCTTTTCTCAGCAAACACGCTATCGAGACTTTCTTCATCGTACCCTCACACAGACGCAAGGTACAAACACATCACAATATGAATAAACTCTTGTATTGTGGCCTACTATACTACTATTGTGGCTGTATGTAATGTCAGAGGGAAACGTCTTGGTTTCTGATGTAACCCTCGTTCCCTGATGGAGGGAACAGAGACGTTATGTCAAATGGGGTCTCACTTGGGAGCCCTAATTACCTCTAAGTTGTAAAACGGACAATGGAATTGGCGATTGGAATTTGTTGGAGACCAGATGCCGCTAAGCTATAGCGTGCCCTTTTGGCAACTCTTGGCCAGGTCGTCATTGACTTTGTCATTGTGTAAACCCAAAGAATAATAGGAAGGGACAAGGGCTTACCATGGAGACAGTTGTAGCTGCTGTACCTTAGTATGTTTACTTCATGGGAAGAGTGCTTCGGATCTCTATCCCCATTTTTTTCAGTCATGACCAGTGTTGTCAACCCTGGGGAAGCGTACCTAGGAGTGCTGAAGGATGCTTGGAGGAACTCAATCCAGGGTTTGCCAAGTGAGGAACTCACCTGGAAAGTGAGGAATGGAGGACAGTGACACCGAGCCAGCCTTCCTGCACATTACCTGCTTGTATACAACACACTGGAAGAAACTGGTATTAAGTGTCACCCAGCCTCTGATGACTCATCTTGGGACTCCAAGGCGATGGCATCCACTATCCAGTAGGCCAACCTCTGCTTGGACACAGCCTTTCCCTTCTGCTGACCTCCAAAGCAAACAAAGAGCTGCTAAGAGCTTCTGAAGCTCTCTGTGTGGTCCACATAAATACGCAGGAAGTGAACGGGACACAGCAACGCAAGGACTGTTGCACATATCCGGGCAAGGGTCTCAGAATTGCGAGAGAAAGGGCTGGCCCAAATTGATGATTTGCTATCCAAAAATGCCTGCAGGTCACCCACCCTCTTGATGAAAATGAGTGCGGTCAGGAGCGCTGTCTTTAGAGACAGGATTTTAACTCATTCCCTGCCATTGATGAGTCGACTTGTCATTCATGAGAAAACCCTTCTTGGGTATGATGAAGTATGGGCTTTAAAACCCTGACTTGATCTCAGCTGGAGGGACAGGCTCTATTGTGTGCTTCGACAACAGGACCACAATCTCTATAGAGGACAGGGGCATCTTTGCCTGCCACAAGCGGATAAAATTAAAATGAAATAAATTAAACTGAAGATTCTCACCCAGCCCTCCTCTGGGGGAAGGAATGCTACGATCACCACCTCCTGGTTCAGAGCAGTTCCCTCCATCTCTGGCCCACCTGAATCAGTGCTTGATAGCCTCAGTCTGCTTCTGGGCTGCTGAGAACTGTCGGCATTCCATATCTCCGCAAGGTTCAGCCAGAGAGGGTTTTATAGGTGGCAGAGGGCTTCCACTTCCAGTAAGAAAGACACTGGGGAGGGACGTGGCTGTGCACTGCACACCGCACCCAGGAATCAATCATCCAGCTGTGAGCGCTCAGGACAAGTTAGAGGGTTTCCCTCAAGTCCGATGCCTGTGACGGACCAGGCAAGCATGGCTGTCAACTCTGAATCTGATTCAGCTTGAGCGACCGCCTCAGAGAAGGGAAGCTTGCTGGCACACGGCATGCTAGAGGAGAAGGAGGTCCGTGGGGAAGTGTTAACAAATTTTGTGGCTCTGCCTTGAGCAGATAGAGAGCAGGCTTGGTAACAGCAGAGGGGAATCGTGCCTTCACGAAGAAAGAGAGTTGCGACTGCAATGCCGACATGGCCAAACTCCCGCAGTGAGAGTATGAACCATGCACAAACGCCATCTCAGCATTCACGCAGCCCAGAGAGGGCAGGAAATGGCTACATTCAGGAACACACGGATGGAAAGGCATCTTTAAAAAAAGACGCTTGCAGTCCATGCTTACTCTTTTAAGGAAATCTGCTCTTTTTTGCCGAAGCACCCAGGGGGAAATCGCTGCACTTAACTGTGCACTGGCTCGAAGGTGAAACACCACTGAATGTGCTTTCTCTCCAGCAAGAGAGATCTCCTCTCATTTGCAAGCTCTTTTAAATCAGGAAACGCTCTTTGTGATTGGAAGCGAGTGATCATTGTACGCAACCACTCCCCTTTAAAGGGGTACTTCAGTGCTGGGAAGATGAATCTGAAACTGGGTCATTTATGTAGTAGAAATGTGTAATTATTTTTGAAATTGGTGCCTTCTAGACTGAGAGAAGACAGAAAATGTATGTTTGTCTCATGGGGATAAAAGACAACAACTTCCAGAATGCACTTGCTTAGCTGCCCTGTTAGGCCACTCTAGACACGGCTACTGGATTACTGGATCACTTGCCCACCGCGTTCATTTTCATAAAATCAGTTCAGTTAGAGACACTACAATTAAAAACTGAACGTGTCCGTTCAATATAATGTGAGTGAGCCGATTGAGTGTCACGGCACAAACGCAGCAGGAGTCAGATTACATTCATCACATTCACAGCGCGTGTTCAGTCTGGCGTATTTTCAGTTCATGTCTTTGGAAGCTTAACTTTCATAGGAATTCATTTGAAAAGTTGAAACACTTTGCTCTCCACTGCTCCGTTTACATGAATCTCCGCAGCTCCCCGAGCCGAGTGCTGTGAGTGCGATGTTAAAAAAAACATGCGGAAATAGCGTCTCCTGCTGGCTGTAGTCTTTAGCCTCTGGCCAAAAATTTCTCTGATGACGCAAAATGAGGATATTTGCGTCGTTGGAGGATTTTTTACAGAAATAAAATACATAATTCTCTCGTCTCAGGGGGATATGAAGGGGGAACGTACGATAATTTTTATATACTCCCGGGTTTCTACTGATACAAAGCTTAATGCTATTCGCTGAAGTAACCCTTTAAACCAAAAACCTGAATGAGTGGATGCGTGCCAGCGTCTTATATATCCATAATCATGGGAGAGTGGTTTGACATGCAAATTCCATTGGCCGTTTTTCTACAACTCAGAGGTGATTGGGGCTCCCAAGTTAGACCCCATTTGTAAGTCTTCTACATAACGTTGAACGTGACTGATAGATAGGTAACTTGATTTTATCCATCGGAATTTGGCTAGATTGTGAAAAGTGGACATATCTAAGGCTGCGCTATTATTCGGTATAATTATTTTTTGGTTACATTGGCAGTAAATAATTAGAAAAAAGTCATTTTAGTGATACTGGAAATGATTGCATTTGATGAACAATTACTGAGGACAAAACAGGGTCAATTTAGATTTGTTTATTGCTATTTTTAAAAAGCCAAGGATGATAAGCAGGTTTCTTTCCTGTGTTGACTCATTTCCTGTGTTGACTCATTTCCTGTTGAAACAGTAAGCATTTAAATAGTTAATAGAATGTATTTACATTACAGCCACACTCTTAAAATGAAAGGATCCAAAAGGGGGTCACAGCTATACCACAGCAATGCCATTTTGGTTCAGCAAAGAACCTTTCTGCTTCTTAGTGTGAAGATATCAAGAACATTTTGTAGAAGGGAAAGATATGATTAGACAAAAAAAAGTTGTTGTGAACATTGAACTTTTATTTTCTATTATAAAATTATTATTATAAATTTCACTACTTTACAGATTGTTTTGTTTGTTTTTTAATTATCAGCTGTTTTTGGTCCAATAAATGTAGCATTTAAAAAAATAAGCTTTTGAATTTTAGTTAAAAGTTTGAGTGAGTTTTAACTTTATCTTTAAGATATGAGAGATGAGTATAATGAAATAAAATGATCCACATATGGACAATCAAAAGTCGTACACACATCCTAGTCCATCTGGAGTTAAAATGGATTCATTTTTTTAAGTTAGTTCTTTACTTCAGCCATTTTCACACATTCAGTTAATCTTTTCTCTATTCTAATTCCACATTTCTTCCCACCTCCTTCCTCTCTTCCTCTTTCTCTCTCTGCAGATTTTTCCTGGGCTGATCCTATCAGACATAAAGCCAGCGAAAAGAATGAAGTTTAAGACTGTCTGTTACCTGCTGGTGCAGCTCATGCACTGCAGAAAGATGTTCAAGGCTGAGATCCCTTTCTCCAACGTCATGACCTGTGAGGATGATGACAAGGTGCGTGATTACTGCAAATGTCCATCTTAATGTTATATAATGTGAAAGTAGGAGGGCCAGGAGCAGTGACAGCCACCTACCTTTACACATCAACCTAACTTAAAAGACTGATATTAAATAGTTATATAGTTATAACATCCAATAGTCTGAAGTTTTAACATCTGATATTATTTCAAAGCGTTAAAAGTTAAACAGAGTTATGAATATATTATAAGATAGCTGTCTGAATCAATTATCTCACTGATCCATGCACTGACACCAGCAAAATGAATGAAAATGATTCTTAGTCATTCAACTGAACTAATATCTATTTATACAGATATTTATGACAATGAGTGCATTTAAAACAAAATGCTGATGACTAAAAGTAGACTCTATAATTAAACCAACTTTTATTTTTTTTTAAATCATTTTATTCTAAACAGATATGAGAATTAAACATGGCCACAAAAAAGTTGCAGTTTAAGGGGGTGTTTATATTACAGTAAGTCAAACAATTTGGCCATTCACAGCAGCATTTTGGGGGCTTGAAAAGTTTTTGAAAGCAATACGTTATTGTTTCCATGTCTATAGGAAAGTCTATAGGCATGTAGCGTTCCTTTAAAAAATGACAAAATTATAAAAGACTGCCTGTTTTCCCATTCATTTTTTGTGAGAAGTGTATAACAGGTGTGTAACAGTGTAAGTATTTTTTTTCTGCACAACAATACGTGAATCTTTGATGACTGAAAAAGAGCAATTTACCTTTATTCCACAAGGTGCCAATGTCTGATACACAATGATGAAGTGACGTTTCACTCATAATCACCGCAGGCAGAATACAAAAGAAAAGCAAAACTTCATCAGCAAAACTTGAAATGGCTCAGCGATTTACTTCATAGCAAGTACTGAACCCAGACAAATATTACTGTCGCTTGATGGCGGATCTAGTGAAGAAGCTGTAAGCTATTAAAATATAGATTTTTAAGATGTTGAAAATGTTAGTTTTGAGAATATGTTTGAGATTGCGAATAGGAGCCAGATGCTGAATGTACTGTAAAATGAGCTCTGACGAGGAGAGTGATAATGGTATAAAACGCTCAAACTGAACCTTTCCAAGCTCCAAAAGGTAACAAAATATGATTTATTTTATGTTCCTGTAATTGTTACTCTAATTTCAGGAGAGTTTTGTTTTATCTCGACAGGATTCATCCGTGTTAAATAGATATGGGTCGCTAAAGACCCGTGTTTGTAATAATGATTGTGAAAACATTCATGCATTTAAGGTTTAAATCGCAAATCTGTATGTAGTATGTCCTGCCAATCTTAAGAGTATCTGCTGCACGAGAACCTCATTTATGAAGGTTTTGCTAATGAATATTGATAACCCAATTATTAATCATGAGCTAAGACATCATAAAGTCATGATGTCACAACCAGTCAATCAACATGTCAACTTGTTCCGGTGCTGCTGATATATTGTGTGATTGCTGCTTTGTGTTCAGTCCTCCAATACTTGCAAAGCCAAAATCACCCTAAATCACCCTTCACACCCCACAAATCACATTCACTCTGTTTTAATCCAGTCCACTCTCTAATGCCACTCCTTCAGATGTGTGGATGATTGCACACAGATCCAATCACCACTGCAGATTTACTGTTCTCATCTAATGTGTGACTCTGTGTGTGTGTGTGTGTGTGTGTTTTCAACTTGTATCAGTGCATAATTAAACAACTTATCACCATTGCATGTGTGAGAAAATATGCTGAGATGTGTTGAATACCCATCTGTCACCATGTTTGTAGATTTGTCTAAATGAGTTTAAAAGTACTTGTAGGTGTGCGATTCTTTGTTTACCTAATAATCATATAGTGACAGTTCACCAAGAATGAATATTTTGTCATCATTTACTCACCCTCATTGTCACTCCAAGCCTGTTTATACACAAATGAAAACATGTTCATGCTACCAAAAAAATGCACCATAAAAGTCAACCATATGACTCCTGCACTATATTTTAAATCTTCTGATGTCATATGATAGCTTTGCAAAAGCAACTGATCAAAACAGATCTCTGCTGAACTGAAATGTATTTGTGTATATAAACGTAACATTTTGGAAATTGGTATACTGGAATTGATCTGAAATTTTCCCTGGGTTTTCAGAGACGCGCGTTGCGAACAGCTTCCGAGAAGCTGCGCAATCGGACATCATTTTCGGCGGGCGTGGTGCAGACCTCTCCCGGGACCAGAGTGAACCGATACATCGGCCGTATGTTAGAAGCACGACAGACAGAGTCCGAGACGGCAGACCTCAACTACATTACCCTTACATACAAGAGCAGAGAGAGAGAGCAGAGAGTGAGTATACACAGCTGCATAATGCATAGACATGTAGGTGTGAGCAGGTATAGCTTTTACATGGGGGAGTGTCACAAAGACGGTTTTAAACCTCTTAAAATGAAATGATTTTCTAAATGATGTGTCTAAGCTTAAATAAAATTCAAATTATATTGTCATATTTTTTGCTATAGCTGCTGTAATCACAATAAAACCATACTTACAATTAGTTTTTATGTTTTAAAATTAATATCTAAATCTATTAATTACAATGTTTCTTTTGTAATATTAAAAATTGTCTTTATTGTCACCTTTGATGAATTTAATGCAGTAAAGTATTTATTTATAAAAATACCATACTGACCCCACATTTTTGAAACGTTGTGTGTGCTTATGCAAAAATAGACTTTAAAAACCTTGTGAAATATTCACTGGAGTGAAACATGCCCCAGTGTCCCTAACACAGCAGTAACCGATCCAGGGCATTTGGCAGTAGTGACTTGGCGAAATGTGAGAGAGATGGAGTGAAGAATTTCCTCAGACACACACACGCCGCATCCCCCGCATTGTTCCGCTGTGCTTCGTGACTCCCTGTCTCCTCTCACTTTCAACATCCTCTCTCCCCCTCATCCACTCACCCCCTTCTCACTAGCTCTCTCCATTGCTCTGTTCTTTTCCGATTTCATAGACGTCTGCCCACCCAAACAGAATGGGGGCAACAGTAATGATTTGGGAAAATCTGTCAGACTCACAACATATTCTCTCCCTCACACACACACTCATGTGTGCTGGAGCGCGGTGGCTTTCCCTGCTCTCTGGGAGTATAATGACATTGCATCTGTCTCTTGTGAAGAGGGGGATGCTGGCTTTATACTCTAATGAAGCTGACGCACAAAGCAGTGTGTTGCATTGATCTCTCGCAGGCTGCGCTGGAATGAAACAAATACACATTGCTTGTGACACCTTCAAGAGATACAACAAAACATATGCTTACAACATGAACACACACACGGCTGTTTCTTCAACTTTCTGCACTTTTATTTATTGATTTTTGTTCAAATGAAATGATTTAAATTTAATACATTATTAAAATTGTCTCGGAAACTTTTTACCATGCCTTCATTATTTGTTATTGCTACTTGTAAAATGACTTTTATACAGTATATACTATAGATTTATGTCCCAGACTTTCAGTCTTAAAATATTAATCGAGCAAATAAATGAATATATATTTAAGAATTTATTGTTTGGAAAATGTCCCTCAGATGTGGCATAATTTCCAGCACAGCCAACAATTGAGCACAATTTAGATATGTTAAAAAAATATAAATAGATCATTTGAACAGAACAGAATATTTTATTGTGTCATTTTCAATCAGGATTCAGGAAAACATATTTTAAATACTCCACAGGGATAAAAGTGCAGATACAGTAGTTGAAGAAACACATTTACACACATGTACACATGTAATTGCTACGATCTATCAAATTGCCTCTTGTCTCTCTCTGTCACACAGTATCAGCAAGTGTATGACGATGCCTTCATCAGTGCGGTGGCTATCTCGCTTGTCCTCACTTCATTTTTTGCAGTGGTCTATTTTCTCATCATTCCTCAGTATGTAAATCACACATACACACAACAACATAACACACCTTTTTCTTTATGTGCCAGACACACTAAATTGATTACACTCAGGTCACTGCATCACGCAACACACATGCATATAACATGTGAGAAACCCTCTCTTTCCCTCCATCTCTCTTGTTGCAGAGGTCTTCTGGTTGTGATTCTTCTGGTTCTCTGTTTGTGTTTCCACATGGCAAGTGTGATGTACCTTCACATCACTCATGTACAGGTAACACATACACACACACGTTTTGTGGTGACATTCCATAGACAGGGAATGTCTATAGGATTTTATACTGTACAAACAGTATATTCTAACCCCAAACCCTAAACCTACCCATCACAGGCAACTTTTAGCATTTTTACATTTTCAAGAAACATCACTTAGTGTGAAAAAGCTGTTTTACTCATGGGTACCAATACATGTCCTTACAAGTACAATGATTTGGGATATTGCATCCTTGTGGGGACATTTTGTCACCATAACGTAGGATTTACAACACACACACACACACACACACACACACACACACACACACACACACACACACACACACACACACACACACACACACACACACACACACACACACACACACACACACACACACACGCGTTTGTTTTTGTGAAATGTGGGGACATTCCATAGGCGTAATGCATTTTATACTGTACAAATTTTCTATCCCCTACACTGCCCCTGCCCCTAAACCTACCCATCACAGGAGACTGTGCAGTTTACTTTCTGTGAAAAAAACCACATCCTGTGTGATTTATAAGCATTTTGAAAAGTGAGGACATGGGGAACGTCCTCATATTTCACCTCTTTTGTAATACCTATGTCATACCCATGTCATTATACACATTTGTGTCCTGATATTTCACAAAAACATGCCACACACACACACACACGTGTGTGTGTGTGTGTGTGTGTGGGCATGTTTTTGTTTTTTCTGGTTTTTTCACAGAAAGTAAACTGCACAGTCTCCTGTGATGGGTAGGTTTAGGGGCAGGGGCAGTGTAGGGGATAGAAAATACGGTTTGTACAGTATAAAATGCATTACGCCTATGGAATGTCCCCACATTTCACAAAACAAACAAGACACACACACACACACACACACACACACACACACACACACACACACACACACACACACACACACACACACACACACACACACACACACACACACACACACAAACAGCTTGACTCCCAAGCATCCCTATAGCATCACCTAACAAGCATCCAGAACATCCTACAAATACCCTAGCAACCACCCACAGGCACCACTGTCAGTTTCTTCAGAAAATGTAAAACTCTAGTCTTCGTGTGCTTTTGCTCAGCAGGTTTACCGATACCTCTCTCCTGTCTTTGTCTGTCTTTTCAGTGCTCTCCTGACTGTCTGACCCTGCAGATCAGAACAGTTCTGTGTGGGTTTCTGGTTCTGCTGATGTACTCCGTGACCCAGGGGTGTGTGGTGAGTGTGTGTGTGTAGTAGAAGAGAGTATGACTGGATGACTGAGGATGTTGCTTATAACACTAATAGAAAAATGTGTACAAAAGATTTTAGCGGTTTGACTCATTTATTTTTTGTCATGCTTTAGACCTTGTGATAGCACTTTACTTGAAGCCTGTATATATCTATATCAACCATTATAATACTATTCCTTACTTTTTACAGGCACAATATGTACGATTTTTGGATTAAAATATCTAAAACCCACTAAACCAATAATATATATTTTTTGGTTGACTTGAGTACTTACATTATCTCAAATGTTTCCAACAATGTTTAAATCCAGAGAAATCAGCTATTTTAATCAGGGTAACGGCCTGTGTCATTGAATCGCCTGTCAACGGCGTCATATCCGCGTTACTCTTGATTTCCAGTTTTAGTTCCATAGAAACCATAGAAACACGAAATACACTTTAATATATTATGTGTTTTTTTAGACAGATGAGCAACTGTTTGAATAACTTTATCCACGGAAAATGAATCCGTGTTAGTCTTATTGTTTGAATCCATTGTTTCTTGATTTACTGAAAGTATCATGTTTGTACCTCCCCTCAGAGACAACACTATTTTGTCACGTGGCTAACATAGCATAATTGGAAAAGGCTTTATTTGTAGTAACAGTAATATAGCATTTTCTCCAGCATACAAATCATTAAAAATATGAATTGCATGCCATCATCCAGCATTTATAAAGTGAAGTGACGTGAAGGCCAAGTATGCACGGCCTACTGCCTATTTCCGCTAAAATCTCAGTCTCAGTAAAGTATACACTCTTTCTGTCATATTTTGACTAACTATCGATCACAACTAATTATGTTGCATTATATTATATTACTAATTATAATAGCATAGCATTTTAGTATATTAAAACATAACGTTTTAGTAATAAGTAAAAACCATGCTGATGGCTTTCATTGAAATGTTAGGCAAAAATTACTGAGACTAAATGCGGAAGAAACCGTCCATTTGTCCTCTACATTTTAACCCATCCATGTTAGTGCACATACATTAGGAACAGTGAGTAGTAAACACACACACATACTGCAAATCGTGAACACACACACCCAGAGCAGTGGGCAGCCATTCACTGCTCATATTCTAATATCAATCTTACAGTATTGCAATACCAGTGATGTATAACGATGTATAACGAATGATTACATAACTTTCAACACACATTTTTAGTATGATTGTTTTGACTAAGTAAAACAGCGCTGCGTTACCCCACGATCATCATCATCTTTGTTATTATTTTGAATTAGTGACCTCTAGCGGCAAAACCATAGACTGTATAAAAATATGGACGTAGTGTTCGTGACGTCACCCATAGGATTCTGCAGAGCAGTTTTGAAGTGTAAATACATAAGTATTATATTAAAACTTATAGATATATTCTATCCCTTTAACTTCCAACATTTGTGTAATGTTCTTATCTTTGTGCGTTTGAATGTGTATGTTTTGCTGTACCTGTATAGGTGGGATGTGTACCCTGGTCACTGGACGGAAATTCCAATGTCTCCATGGTGACAGTTGTCACTGTGAACGGGACTGCAGTAGGCTCCGGGGTGTGCAAATACACTCCATACATATTTTTATCATGTGTGATGGCGTCACTATCTGTGGCTCTGTACCTTCGTGTGTCATCACTACCCAAGATCCTCCTGCTTCTCCTTCTCAACATCTTCCACACTGTCGTCATGGAGACCAGCGGCTATCGGAAGGCCATAGGGTGAGTCAAGCTAAACGCAAAGGTTATACAGCTCTGGAATTTTTTTTTTGATTTCTCAATGTTAAATGGTCTCTTAATTTTTTCCAGAGATGTAAATATAGATTTTCCCAAATTGGGGTGAAAAGATTATAAAAATGTAAAATAATTATTGTAATATTAACTTAAAATCTTAGCAAGTCAGTGTTTTTTGTCAAAAGTCTGAATACCTGAATTTTTCTGATTTGTGTCATTGTGTGTGTGTGTGTGTGTGTGTGTGTGTGTGTGTGTATGTGTTTAGAGGTGGATTCTTTCACATACATGGCTATGACCCAGTTCTGGCAATGCTGTTGTTTTCTGGAGCTCTGGTGCTTCACTGCAGACAGCTGGATCTAAAACTCAGACTGGACTACCTCTGGGCCACCCAGGTGAGTGTACCTTTGTGAGTGTGTGTGTGTGTGTGTGTGTGTGTGTGTGTGTGTGTGTGTGAGAGAGAGAGAGAGAGAGAGAGAGAGAGAGAGAGAGAGAGAGAGAGAGAGAGAGAGAGAGAGAGAGAGAGAGAGAGAGAGAGATTTGTGTGTGTGTGTGTGTGTGAGAGAGAGAGTGAGGAGTGAGCGACTGAGCGAGTGAGTGAGTGAGGAGTGAGGGAGTGAGTGACTGAGTGAATGAGTGAGTGACTGAGTGAGTGTTTGTGTGTGTGAGAGAGTGAGAGAGTGACTGAGCGAGTGAGTGAGTGACTGAGTGACTGACTGAGTGACTGACTGAGTGACTGACTGACTGAGTGACTGAGTGACTGAGTGACTGACTGACTGAGTGACTGACTGAGTGACTGACTGACTGAGTGACTGACTGAGTGAGTGACTGAGTGAGTGACTGACTGAGTGACTGACTGAGTGACTGAGTGAGTGACTGAGTGAGTGAGTGAGTGAGTGAGTGACTGAGTGACTGAGTGAGAGAGTGAGTGACTGAGTGAGTGAGTGAGTGAGTGAGTGACTGAGTGACTGACTGACTGACTGACTGACTGACTGAATGAGTGAGTGAGTGACTGAGTGACTGACTGATTGAGTGAGGAGTGAGTGTGAGTGGAGTGAGTCACTGACTGATGATGAGTGAGTGAGTGAGTGAGTGAGTGAGTGTGAGTGACTGACTGACTGACTGACTGAATGAGTGAGTGAGTGAGTGAGTGAGTGACTGTGAGTGACTGACTGAGTGAGTGAGTGAGGAGTGAGTGAGGAGTGAGTGACTGAGTGAGGGAGTGAGTGAGTGAGTGTGAGTGAGGAGTGAGTGAGTGAGGAGTGAGTGAGTGAGTGAGTGAGGAGTGAGTGAGGAGTGAGTGTAGTGTGTGTGTAAGGTGTGTGAGGTCACATGGGGAATGAATCTGTGATCATATGAACAGGCTAGGAAAAAGTCATATCTTCACATGGATTCACACAGTTCTATGCATAATTTTGCTCTTTTTGAACTTAAGTATTTAGCTGTCTGTAACATATGACAGACCGCTCCAACACACACGCACGCAAGCACACAGTTTTCTTGTTTTATGGAGACTTTCCATAAACAATGATAAGTCAAGGATAAGTCTTTATTGCCATCTTTGTGGGGACAGTTTGTCCTCACATATAGGTTTACCACCACCAGAGGGCTGTTCCATAAAGAAGATTAGAAAACAAAGTCAGCTTATTTGGTTAATCATGCTTATTGTCTGTGGATTGTGTTTCATAAAGCAAAAAGCAAACTTAAAATAGTTCAAACTCAGTTACCTGGCAAAATCGTTGGTGAAATAATCTGTGCTGGGCAGGCAGGCAGGCTAAGCTATCAGCTGCTCCTCTAACCAACACGTGGAAAGGAACGAACGCAATGACCACTGACTGACTCTCATACCACCATTCCATCCATAAACAATGATAAGTCAAGGACAAGGATTTGGGATATTGACATCTTTGTGGTGACAGTTTGTCCTCATAACATAGGGTTTACCACCTGGACCAGAGGGCTGTTCCATAAAACAAGATTAGAAAACAAGTCAGGCTTATTGTGTTTAGTCATGCTTATTGTCTGTGGATTCTGTTTCATAAAGCAAACTTAAAATAGTTCAAACTCAGTTACCCTGGCAACTTATGCTGGGACACTAATCTGGTCCAGGGCAGGCTAACTATCAGGCTAAGCTGAGCTCTAACACGGACCAATAGGAACGCAATGATATTACCACTGACTCTCTCGCATACCATTATTCGACTTTATTAATCACTATCAGTCCAAAAATAAATATACAGTATACAGAAAATCAACTTAAATAATGCTACAATGATATACATGTGCCCAATATGGTTATCAAAAGAACATTAGAACATTACAATCTAAAAAAAATAAAAATAAAAAATAACAAAATCACTGGTAAAATGAATCTTAGCTTAGTAATTGGCTTACAATATTTTAGCCTAAATTGATTTACCCCATTACAAATAGTCCCTTTACAGTATTGCTATAATAAAATATGTCATATGTCTTTCATATGTTACAGAAAGCCAAAATAAGCTCACAAGGAGCCAAATTATGAATAGAACTGTGTGAAATTCTTTGCACATAGACATTTCAAAAGTTTTTAAATTAAGTATCTTATCAGCTGCTTAATATTTTTTGGAAACTGTGAAACTGAAAGTGAATGACCCCCCACACACACAGCATATATATATATATATATATATATATATATATATATATATATATATATATATATATATATATATATATATATATATATATATATATATATATATATGCTGTTCCTGACAAAAGTCTTGTCATTGTGTACAAATTGACCTGAAGTGCCGCTGAAATATATTTCTTATGAAGATTTTTTTACAAGAAATGGCTCATTTTAATCCCAACAGCTTTTGTAATAATGTTTCAGTGCAAAATGAAACTGTCAAAAATATTCCAATATTCACAGCTTGGTAAAGCACATTGAATAAATTTTTGCAAAGACATAAGTGTTGTCGCCTTGTCATATGAGCTTCACCTTTGACTAATAATGGATCAATTATGTCTCAGGTGTGTATAAAAAGAACACCAGTACACTAGACCTTCACATCAACTGCAAATAGACCTAAGATTCACCCTGAGACTAAAGTTTTGATTATCGAGAGGCTGAAGACCAGATCCACTGCTGATGTGGCAGACACCTTCAAAGTGTCTCAGCGTCAAGTACAGAGGATAAAAAAAAGATTTGAAGAGACTGGAGACGTTTTTGACAAGCCCAAGTCAGGCAGACCCCGCAAGACAACTGTTTGAGAGGACCGTTTGTTGGCTCAAAAATCCAAGGCCAGCCCATTTTCCACTGCAGCAGAGCTCCACGAGACCTGGTCACCTGAAGTCCCTGTGTCAACCAGAACAGTTTGTCGGATTCTGTCTCGAAATGGCCTCCATGGTCGAATCAGTGCCCAGAAGCCAGCACTTAACAAAAAGGATGTTAAGTGCTAAAAGGATGGACGCTGGAAAAGTGGCAGAAGGTGGATTTTTCAGATGAATCTTCTGTTGAATTACACCACAGTCGCCGCAAATATTGCAGGAGACCTACTGGAGCCCGCATGGATCCGAGATTCACCCAGAAAACAGTGAAGTTTGGTGGTTGAAAAATCATGGTCTGGGGTTATATATATATATATATATATATATATATATATATACGTATGTCTAAAATACCAAGAAGTCTTAGCTACCTCTTATATTCCCAACCATAAAAGAGGACAAATTCTGCAGCAAGATGGTGCTCCATCGCATACTTCCATCTCCACATCAAAGTTCCTCAAGGCAAAGAAGATCAAGATGCTCCAGGATTGGCCAGCCCAGTCACCAGACATCATTGAGCATATGTGGGGTAGGATGAAAGAGGAAGCATGGAAGACGAAACCAAATAGTATTGATGAACTCGGGAAGGCAGAGGTCTGCTTTCTTTGCTATTCCTGATGACTTCATCAATAAATTGTATGAATCCGTGCCAAACCGCATGGATGCAGTCCTTCAAGCTCATGGAAGTCATACAAGATATTACATTTGGATCTCACAGCACCATTACTTAATTTGCTGACATATTTTTGTATTTGCAGTAAATTTCTGTATATAGGCGACAAAACTTTTGTCTTGCTAAAATTTGACCTTTCTGTCTTGATTAAATGATAAATCTTTTTTCAGTGAAACTAATTTATTTCAGTGCATTAAACGTCATTTGGGAGGGTTTTAGCTTTTCATATGAGCTATTTCTAACACCAATTGATGAATTAAAAGTCAGATTAATAGCAGGTGTTTCTACAAAATAGATAAGCGACACGACTTTTGTCAGAGACTGTGTGTGTATATATATATATATATATATATATATACGTATATTTAAAAAAAAACAGAAAACACTAAAATGTAGTGGCATATCTCAACATTATGAAGCATCATTAGCAGTGTGATAGACAAGCTACTTCAACAGCAACAGTGCCCTCTGGTGGATGTTTATTTTCAGACTGTAACTCAAACTATTGTCTCAATAAACTCTCCAGTGACTGTACAGGTAATACAGCTAGTATGATTATGTTAATATGTCTCTTTGTGTGTTTCGTCCTCAGGCTGAGGAGGAGAGAGATGACATGGAGAGAGTGAAGTTGGACAATAAGAGGATTCTTTTCAACTTACTGCCTGCACATGTAGCTCAACACTTCCTGCTGTCCAACCCACGAAACATGGTCAGATTTCATTTACAGGTCACAGAGAATAACTTTGAAGGGTTAAAAGGGAGCATGAGTTGCCATTCCTAGAGTATTTAACTTCTATAATGTGACATTTCTAAGCAAACCAGCATATTCAGCTGGAGTGATGTGGGAAGTGAGGCTTTATTTATCTATCATGATCTAGATAAAATATTTGGGTTTATATAGCCAAGAATGAAAATAAAATTAGGGTAAACTAACCCTAAGTTAGTCATTTAATAGGCAAAAAAACACTTTTTATCAGAATTATGTGTACCGATAAGCATAATAAGACCAGATGCATTTATTAAGAAAGTAAACTAGGTCCATTTTGAATTCACGCTATCTAATAATGTACATCTCGGTTGTTGTAATTCCCGAAGTCACCACTTCATGGCAATGTTGTTGTGATCCAGCTGCTAATTAGGTGAGAGGTCAGCGCAGATGCTTTGATGATAGCTGTGTTTTGATCATGTAAATGAGATAACATTATGATTGTGTGTAGTGTAAATCCTCAGCTGCTCCATCTGACTTTGTGATCTCACTGCCAGGCTTCATTGTGAGGCCTTATGAACACAAAGCATGTGTGATTACACTCCTGTTATGCAGTTTATGTTTTTTTTTTTTTATGTTTGCTGCATGCTCAACAAATGCCACTCGCCTCTTTTCCTGTTCAAGATCTTTTCCAAGGAATTGATGCAATCAGACATCCTGAAATCTGTTACGGTTGCTCTGAAGCAAGCATCCTCTCCTGAGCGTGGAATTATATTGTAAACAGTGGCACAGGGAAGTGAAAATCTTTGCCAGTATACACAAAGATGCAACCATTACTGGAATTATTTCCTTGGATTCTTTCCACAGACAAAAGCTTAGAAAAAGTGTGCATTTGCAGTGTAAAACTCTTCCCTGCATGAAGTCCACTTTTTTTCTTACACTGAAAACACTCTAAATTGTTTTTACATGACCATTTTGCTATCAAGAGGTTTCTTTCAAAATCTTACCCACCCCAAACTTTGAACAGTATTGTAAAATGGCTAACATTTGTGTATGATTTCAGACTAAAACATTTAAAAAGACAAAATATTGCTTTATTCCGACTGTAATCAAACATCCAAAGTGCATGTAAAGGCTTATATTACTTTGGTAAACAAAAATACATCTTTTTGCACTGTTTCTTGTTTACATCCAAAAGACACCAAATTGTTGCTATAGTTATGACTAAATCATAATTTTGGGAGTGACTCCTGTACTCCATAGATTCAGAATGATAATTAAAGGGAGTCACTTCTGCATTTAAATGCGGTTGTCACTCCCAAAACTTTGCAGTGTGTATGTGTCTATCTACATAGTAAATTTATCTTTCAGAAAAGTCCCATTTTATGTGAATGTTTTTGCATATATAATCTGCTGTAATGTGGTTGTGTCTTTGATTTAAGATGGACAGGTCAATCGAATGTACCCTTCAATATTGAGAGCAAGTTTTGCTTTGACCAAAGTCAACTTGTCCAGTTCATGGGTGACGTGTCTAATTACTGTAGGCTTAAGCGCTGTTATATTCCCAGCTCAGCCTGGATCAGCGGTATCGTCCCCTGAGGGTCTCATATCTTTTTCCTTTCCTGCTCTTTCACTGTTCCAGGACCTGTATTATCAGTCTTACTCTCAGGTGGGCGTCCTGTTCGCCTCCATCCCCAACTTCAATGACTTCTACATTGAGCTGGATGGAAACAACATGGGTGTGGAATGCCTCCGGCTGCTAAACGAGATCATTGCTGACTTTGATGCGGTGAGAATTTCTTGTTTCCCAGTCCGAGAAATGTATGTTTTGGCTCAGTGTGTGATTGACCTTAAGCCCACTCTAGGCTTCATTTATTTCTCCATCACACCATCACTCTCTTTCTCTGTCTGTAGTTGATGGATAAGGAATGCTACAAAGACATTGAGAAGATCAAAACTATTGGCAGTACTTACATGGCTGCGGTCGGACTCGTCCCCACTGCGGGATCCAAGGTACACAGCGTGTGTGTGTGTGCACGCATACACCGCAAAAATCATTTTCTCAATCAGAATTTTTGCATTATTTTCCAAGAAACAATTACTTGAACTTTAAGTCTTGAAAAAAAACAAACTTGTTTTTAGGGAATATAAACTACCATTCAAAAAGTTGGTAAGATTTTTTTGAGATACACTTTGAATGTTGGTTTGACAGCCTTGTTTGAAATATTTCTTTTTATATATAATTGGTTTTAAAAATCTATTTTTTGTATTCATACACTACCATTCAGGTGTTTGGTGTCACTAAGAATTTGGACTGTCTTTTTATTATGCTCACCAAGGCAATGTATTTGATTAAAAATACAGTAAACTGATATTCTGACATATTAATATAATTTAAAATAAAGGTTTTCTGTTTGAATAATATATTTGTTATATGTATATATATTTGAGATTTTTTTTGAAAGTTCAAAAGAACAGCATTTATTAGAAATACTGTGTATTACTAAAATAATATTACTTTATTGCTTTGCCTTGCTGAATTAAAGCATTCATTTATTAAAAGCCTTACTGACCCCAAACTCAACATTTGAATTTTTCTTACCCTGTACATTTTTTAAAGCATAAATCTAACAAAATTTGGTGAGGCTTACACACTAAAGAACATTTTTATATAATATATTTTAGATATAGATATACTTTCTTATAAGTCTTATTATTTTACACAATTTTGCTTTGCATTTGTTTACATGAAAACAAAACAAATTAATCAAATGTGATTGTGTGGATCATGAGTCATGAGCGTGTGTGTGCGTGTGTGCACACACGTATGTGTTTGCATGTGTGTTTAAGTGTGCGTGTGCAATCTTGAAAAGTGAGAGCATCAAGAGAGAACTTGTGTATTTGTGTGTGTATGTGTGTGTGCGCACGTTTGAGCTAATCTCAGATTGGGCGTATTTGCATTTGGACTTGAAAGGTGATTATTTCGTCATGCTACCAGTCAAACCTGCCAATGTTTATTATTCTCATCTTAGAACATGGGTAGAGGTGGCAGTATATGAATAATGTATTTCTGTTTGCTCTCTGTTGTCCCTGAACAGGTAAAGAAGTCCATTTCTGCACACCTGTGCACAGTGGCTGATTTTGCCATCGAGATGTTTAACGTTCTGGATGCGATCAACTACCAGTCCTACAATGACTTTGTGCTTCGAGTTGGTGAGTGACCTTTTTAGAGCGAGGTGTCAGCCATGTGTTTGTGTGAGTTAGTGCCCGTAAATGAGTGTGCGTTTTTTCGCATGGGTAAAGGAAATACGTCAGTAAGTGTACACATTGTGCCGGACATCCCGCATCCAGTAGGATGTCCTGAGTATAACATATTTTGTAGGGAACAGATTATGTACAACAAACTAATGCACAAAAACAAACCATCTAAACTACATTACAAAACTGCAAAACATTCTTGTCATTAATTTAAACAAGACGTACCTCTAGTTGGTAAGGAGATTTTTTCACACGCAGACAGACAGCAGAAGTCTGCTGCAAATGATTTTTCATGAGAAGGGCAGAAAGATTGGAGAATGGCCACAATCCTGTACAATTACATTTTTCAAGCCACATTTGCAAAATATAAAATTGCAGTTATGAGAAGTAATTTTGCAATATACAAGTAATGTAGTAATATATTTTCTGCTGATATAACCAAAGCCACATGGTCAGTAAAAAAAATACTATTTATTTAACTATTTATTAGGGGTGGAATGGTTCAAATTACTCACAGTACTTCATTATTGAAGTTACAAAAGCTATGTCAAGAGCAGTGAGTGATTTCTTTGTCATTTCTTGTTTGATTAACATTAAAAACACAGACATCAGGAAAAGGCTTCTTTCCCTTTAAGAAATAATGGACAGAAAGAGTGCATACTGTTACACATGAACACACGTCTTTATCTACTGTTAGCGTTTTACTTAAAAAATAGCCTACTATGTTCGCCAGGATTATTCATCAAGACATGGGTGGGCATGTTGACATTTTTTGTGTGAATTTGTCCATTCAAGCGCAAGACTTGAAAGAGAACTCAATATTTGAGTTATATATATAACACAAATCTCCTCTCAGCATACGTGAGTTCTCTTTTGCATCTTGTTCTTGAATGTTTAAACTGGCATGGCTTAAATGAGTTTAGTTTAAACATAATGTGTGCTGTTCAGGTCTCACCTGCGCTCGTGCGCTATCAAAACCCGGGTGATGACGGCGTAATGACTGGGTCAAGTTCAAGCAGATGCTCTCGCATAAAAGAGTAACTGTTTTGTCCACACTTTTTGGTCATCGCTATTGTTATAATGTATTAGCAAGCCAGAATCTGTCTGTCTGTTTTACACGTTGTTAATTTCTGGAAACCATATTATTGATGCGTCATCATATTTGAGATGAACCGTGGTGCAAGTGTGTGCAGAACCGTGGGTGGAGAACCATACGGTTTCGATTTTTTACAGAGAACCGTTCAACCCCTACTATTTATATTTATTTTTCTAAACATACGTTTTTGGGTCGGTATGTAAAATAAATTAATAATAGACATAAAAAAAATTTGAAAAAATAAAAAAATAATTAAGATGTCTATTTCAGATAAATGCCTGCTCTTTTGAACTTTTTACGCATCATAGATAACTGACAAAAACGTATCACAGTTTCCACAAAAATACAGTGCATCCGTATTGAAGTATTCACAGTGCTTCACTTTTTCCACATTTTATGTTACAGCCTTATTCCATAATGGATTAAACTCATTATTTTCCTCAAAATTCTACAAACAATACCCCATAATGACAACGTGTAAGAAGTTTGTTTGAAATCTTTGCAAATGTATTAAAAATCAAAAAATCAAATGTACATAAGTATTCACAGCCTTTGCCATGAGCTCAGGTGGATCCTGTTTACACTGATCATCCTTGAGGTGTTTCTGCAACTTGATTGGAGTCCACCTGTGGTAAATTCAGTTAATTGGACATGATTTGGAAAGGCACAAACCTGTCTATATAAGGTCCCACAGTTAACAGTGCAGACGCAGTGCAGTGTAGACCCGATTGTATCAAGGTACAAATCTGGGGAGGGGTACAGTAAATTTCTGCAGCATTGAAGGTCCCAATGAGCACAGTGGCCTCCATTATCCGTAAATGGATGAAGTTTGGAACCACCAGGACTCTTCCTAGAGCTGACCGCCTGGCCAAACTGAGCGATCTGGGAAAAAGGGCCTTAGTCAGGGAGGTGACCAAGAACCCGATGGTCACTCTGACAGAGCTCCAGCATTTCTCTTTGGAGAGAGGAGAACCTTCCAGTAGAACAACCATCTATGCAGCACTCCACCAATCAGGGACGTATGGTAGAGTGGACAGTCGGAAGCCACTCCTCAGTAAAAGGCACATGACAGCCCATCTGGAGTTTGCCAAAAGGCACCTGAAGGAATCTTAGACCATGAGAAACAAAATGATCTGGTCTGATGAAACAAAGATTAAACTCTTTGGTCTGAAAAGATTTACACTATCTTTTCCAGCAGCACTTGACCAATAAAGAATAGCACTTATCACTCTATTCGTTTCTGTTTGTGATTTATAAAAAAATAAAATAAAAAAACTGTCCTTTGTGTTTCGTGAGACTTGTTACAGCGCTTGCATATTGTTGCCCTTGACTGGTCTTGGTTGCTTCTCTCATTTGTAAGTCGCTTTGGATAAAAGCGTCTGCTAAATGACTAAATGTAAATGTAAATGTGTAATGAATTGTATGCATCATGGAGAAAACCAGGCACCGCTCATCATCTGGACAATACCATTCCTACAGTAAAGCATGGTGGCAGCATCATGCTGTGGGGATGTTTTTCACAGGCAGGAACTGCGAGACTAGTCAGGATCAAGGGTAAGATAAATGCAGCAATGTACAGAGACATACTAGATGAAAACCTGCTCCAGACCTCAGACTGGATTAATTGGTGCCAAAGATGATTCAACAAAGTATTGAGCAAAGGAATCTTTTTTTTAAACAAATGTGAAAATATTTCAAACAAACTTCTTTCACGTTGTCATTTTGGGGTATTGTTTGTAGAATTTTGAGGAAATTTAATCCATTTTGGAATAAGCCTGTAACAAAGTGTGGAAAAAGTGAAGCGCTGTGAATACTTTCCGGATGCACTGTATTAAACAGCACAACTGTTTTCAACATTGATAATAATTAATGTTTCTTGAGCAGCAAATCAGCATATTAGAATGTTTTCTGAAGGATCATGTGACACTGAAGACTGGAGCTGATAATTCAGCTTTGACAACACAGGAAAAAATACATTTTAAAATAGAAAACAGTTATTTAACATTTTAACAATATTTCAAAATAGTACTTTTTACTGCATCATTTTTTATCAAATAAATGCACCCTTGGTGAGCATAGGAGACATAAAAAAATCTTACCAACCCCATATTTTTGAATGGAAGTCTGTTTTGGATGGAACAATTAGAGATAAGGGAAGGTAAATCTGACTACTGATAGATTTGATTCGTTGATCAGGTATCAACGTGGGTCCAGTAGTTGCCGGAGTGATCGGGGCTCGCAGGCCTCAGTACGACATCTGGGGAAACACAGTCAACGTCGCCAGCAGAATGGACAGCACTGGAGTTCAGGGCAAAATACAGGTAACACTGTGACTGTGTTCAAGTTCATTTTATTAAGTATACTTAATTAAAGTTCAAGTATATTTTAAGCACACTTTATAAAGTAAGTATACTAATATTAAAGAGTAAGTTCACCCAAAAATGAAAGGCAGAGGCTATTTGTACTAAGTGAAAATAGCGATATATTCTATTTACACCTTGTAAAAGCAGCAGTTCTTTGCAATATGTGTAAATAGTAATTAGATGCTATTTATACTTTATTTTGGCAGATACATACTATTTGCACCTCAGTAATCCTACATTAACAGGATGCAATAAAAACATACTGTAAATGATTATATTTATTAAAATTATTAAATGGATGCCGCCTTAATGGGACAATAAAAGCCCTCCCTACACCTACCATTAGGCACTTTATTTTCACTTTTAGAAAATGTTCTTAATTTTTATTGAAAGTAAATGCCTTTTCGATATGATGGGGAAAGGGAGAAGAGCAAGTTTGGCAAAAGGCGGATTCGTACCATGGGTCGATCGCGTCACAATCTAGTTCCTTGAGCCTTACAACATGTTTTTTTTTTTTTATCTTGTGTGGACCAACCAGGCATTGCTAGGGGGAGTTAGTGTAAATAGTGCTTGCAAAAGGCCCGCTATTTGCACTCAGTGTAAATAGACACCCCAAAAGTCTTACGGGTTTTGAATGACATAAAAGTGTAGTAATAAATGGCAGAATTTTTACTTGTGGGTGAACTAGCCCTTTAATGTAATAGTAGTTTACTTGTAAGTGTACTTTTTCAATACTACTTGGGACTAAATTGGTCAACATTTTAGTGTATAAAAGTATACTTTTAAGTATACTTTAATTTTAACAGTAGTAAACGTTGAGTACACAACTTGTTTACAACTATGTTTTTCGTTAATGAAAGTTTCGTTAACTACTAGTTTAGTAGATTTATACTGCAAGTATACTTGTAAGTTTTCTTTAAGTGAACATAAGATCATACTCAGTTTACTATTATATTTTTTACACTAAGTATATTATTATTTTCCTTTTTAGATATTAATTTTTATACTTGAAATGTACCTTTTAACTTTTCTTTAACTCTTTCCCTGCCAGTGTTTTTAAGTAGCCAGCCAGCACCAGCATTTTTAAACATTTTCAGAAAACTTTTTCATTTTGATTAATATCTGAACATGCAATTTATCAAAAGAAAGAACAGAGCCTCTGATTTTAAACAAACAAACAACAAAACAATTTATTCTAGCTTCTTATGCATTCGTTTTTTATCAACACTTCAATTTGTGTAAGATCCATTAAAAAACATCTTCAAAAAACTGAGAACTATAACAAAAAACTATAATCGAAAAGCAGAGAATTTTTTTGTCAAAAACGTAGTCCGGAACGGATTCGGAATGATGATCAAAAGATAGATGGAGTAGATTGAGTGCATCAACACCTCTAATGCTTGCACAGTTCTTTACTTCATCCTGGGTCGACATTTGATTCGGTAATTGTAGGCATTTTGATTAATATGCTGTTTAATGTTTAAAGATCGCATTATTTGTGCATTATCTGTGCGTAAGCAATGCTTCTATCGCTTGGCTCTGCTTCTTCTTCGCCTGTGTTTTGATCCAGAGATTCTGTACTCTTTCAGAAGATGCATAATAGCACCCTCTACTGTATAACAGTGAAAACATGGATTGCTGGAAAATTCCTTCAGGAAGCATTGTGTCATAAATGACGGAAAATTCCGTCAATGGCTGGGAAAGAGTTAAGTAGATCTGAAGTAAATTCCTATGTACACTGTGTTTTCTTAATATATATATATATATATATATATATATATATATATATATATATATATATATATATATATATATATATATATATATATATATATATATATATATATATATATATATATATTTTTTTTAAACAATGCAAGTTTATAAGACCGTATGTAAACTATGTGATAAAAGTATTTAATAGGCTACTCAATCAAAAGAGTAAACACAACTAAAAGCCAAGTATACTTAGAATAGAATACTTTTAATTATATCTTGATTAAAAGATTGAGTACAAGTAGGCTATAGGCCAAATATGCCTAGACTTTTCTGTCAGTATGAGTCAAGTTTACTTAAAGGGATAGTTAACACAAAAATGAAAATTACCCCAGGATTTACTCACCACAAGCCATCCTAGGTGTACATGGATTTCATCTTTCAGACAAATACAATCAGAGTTATATTAAATCGATGGGTTTTTGTAAGAAAAGTATCCATATTTAACATGTTATATGGTGCGACTAGGGCGTCAGACGTAGTGTAAGCATTTTGAACTGCAAGAGGTGCTACATTTTTGTTTTGTAAGTTGAATACAGAAGGCATTCCGCCGGAAGCTAGATATTTTATTTTATAACATGTTAAATATTGATATTTTTCTTACACAAACCCATCATTTCGCTTTAGAAGGACTTTATTAACCCCCGGAGCCGTGTGGATTACTTTTATAATGGATGGATGCACTTTTTCGGACTTCAAATTTTGGGCTGCCATCATAATTATTGGAAGAGCCAAGACATTTTTTAATATAACTCTGACTGGATTCGTCTGAAAGAAGAACATGTAATGTATACCTAGGATGAGTTGTGGGTATTATGGGATCATTTTCATTTTTGAGTGAACTATTCCTTTAAGTGTTATTTTAAGAATATTTCTAAGAAGTACATAAAAAGTTGACTAGAAGTATACTTTTCATTTAAAAGAAGTACACTAATAGCACACTTGAAACCAGCACGCCACAAACAAGTCTGACTTTATTTGATTCTGCATTCCCAGGTGACAGAGGATGTCTTCCGCCTACTCTCCGGTTATTATCACTTCCTGTGTCGTGGCCAGGTCAGCGTGAAGGGCAAAGGTGAAATGCTCACCTACTTTTTGGAGGGCCGAACCCCGCAAGGCACGCTTCACACGCTATCCAAGAGTCCGGAACGCGGGTCGAGCCCCTGCATCAGGACCAAGCTGGGGTCTGCGCCCGCTGTCAGCAGTTACGGTGTGAAAAGTCACACTGTAGGGCACATTAGCACCCCAAATAACAGAATTCTGTACCTGCCCTCCGTATCCGTCGACATGGAGATGGAGGTGTGATCGCCAGATGGGTTCAATGGTGATCAATCGATGCATTAGTAAATCAGAGGCAGGGAGGGAAACCGAACACAAGGTAGGAAGTGTGATGAAGAACACAGAGACAGTTTTGCACAGTTTTTAAAGGAGAGAGACATTCAAACGTGCCAAACAGAGAAAGGCCCTCCCCCTTCACGCAAGTACATAATAAGCATGTATGTCTTTACGTGTGCACGTATGCGTGTGTTTTATTGAGTCTTCCCCAGACCAACAGGATATCAGGGTCTCCTACTCGGGAGCATGCGATCTACTGCAAAGGCAGCTTCACACCAGCCGAGGAGACACGTACCCAGCGTGTGTGTGTGTGTGTGTTATCTTGCAACTGAAAATGTCAAGAGATGCCACGGTGATGAATATTTTGAACATGTGAGCGGTGAGGAGCAAACTTTCCGTTTCAAAACAGCGCTGTATTTTGTACGTGACGAAAAGGAGAAACTTGTGTGTTGGGGTTTTTCAAAAAATGGTTCCTCATATTGAGATTGCTTTGAATAAATTGTTTACATGAAGAACGCGTCACAGGTTTACAGACCTGATAGCAAAGTTCCAGCTCTTTGATTTTCAGGCACTTGTCTGCAGTTGCAGAGATAGATAGAGAGAGAGAGAGACAGATGGGCAGAACTACTAAACAACCGCAGTGAATCATGGACTGCAATGATTTACTAGCGAATGCTAACGCTATGCTGTTTTGTAATCATTTACAGAAAGTCGGTCGAGTCTGTGACGTGGGTAAATGTTTAACTTTGCGTGGGTTGAATCAGCACAGTTTTCCTGTATGTGACGTGTGTACGCACTTGGTGCTGGACAAAACATCTGTATGCATTTGCTGCTGCCCTTTGCCCTCTGGAATATCCTTTCCAGTAATAACATGACAACAGATCCAGCGTGAAATAATATTGTGTTTAATAGAACACAAAATATCGATAGAATCGCTTCACTGCTCGAGAAGCCAACACAATCGAAGCTGTGTCACTGATAATACTATTCACAAAAAACAACCCAATTGGCTTCCAGTATATACAGTACATCTATTTTACAATATATTTTGTCGGTGTTTTTTCTAAGTGGCACTTAGCTTTCAGATTCCCCTATCAGCGGTAGCATCTCTCACTGTGCTCGTGGACCGATCTTTAACACGCGGTTGAACATGCATGATATTTTAGTGCTGGTTGTGTCATGTGCTCTGTAGGTCTTAGGCTAAACATCTGGTTTTTAGTGCATCTATTTCAGAGCATGCAAACCTGCTCTCGGTTTCGAAAGCCTCACGAGTCTCATTTCATACGAGTTAAGAAATATCTTTTGATTTACTTTGTGCTATTACTGTATCTTTGATAGATTTCCCATGATGCCTAGGGAATGAAGTTTGGCTTCAAGCATGCCGTTCTGCATGTCCCTCTCAGCATGCCGTAATTCTGTCACGTCACTCTATTTGGTAACTGATTTGTGTCTCTAATGCATGCCTACTGCAAAAACAAACCAAGGGTGAAAAGTATCGAAGATATGTTGCAAAACATGCTTTAGCAGCACTGCATGAGCCCAGAAAAACGGCCTTGATGAAACGAACCATCTTTTTTTGAATCATAATGTTTTTCCGACGCCGTATCCGCTTACCTGTTCCATGCGTGGTGCTGTGGGGAAAGCTTTCTGGGAGTTTTGTAGCATTGGCGCCTTGTCGAGCTCTTGAAGTGACTGCCTTTTTATCCAGGATCTGTAAGAAAAAAAGTGTATTTCTTTGAATATGTGCCAACACACACGGTTACCAACATATCAAACTGTGTTCTTTTATAGTGCAACTTGTGTGCAACTTTACTCTCATATGGACTGATCGAACCACGTGGGGCTTAATACCGACTCGCAAATGGGCTATTCCTTTTTATTTCGACGTTTCATTCATGTTCAGATACGTATTCAGGAATGCTCACTCTGATTATACTTTTTGCTGCATTTAGCTTCATTTACGGAATTTTGCATATTTATTAACGTACAGTAAGGAGCTGTCCATTCGAATTCCATATCTGTAGATTTTTGTTTTTATTTAATGAATGCCAAATGCCAAAATGCTTATTGCATCGCTGAATATTTCAGATTCTATGATCCAACAAATGTAGCCAAACAGCTTAATGGTTCTATTTAATATGGCTTAATACGATCTATTTTGACTACAGTGGCCTAACTTACTGATGTTATGAACATTAATGATATATTAACTTTAATAATGCATAAAGTGTGCACAGTAAAATCATAGAATAGATTTTCATGTCGATTAGATATTTTCATATTTGATACGGGTCAAAATTATTGTACGTATTAAATATATTGTAGAGTAAAAGAGTATTTTATTGATGATTTGTAATATTTGTGCTATTTTTGGGGTTGCAATGTATTTATTGAGATGGTTCTATGTGAATGTAGATTTCATATTGAGATCTTTTATACTTGTGTTTGCACTGTTCGGGAATAAAATAATGAGAGATGATGTTGGGCTTCTGTGTGTTGTTTGTGACGGTGTGTTTTCGTGGCCGTGGCCTTGGCCTTGATCTTGAATAATGAGACGTCAGTCTTTGGACTGATTGTGAGAGTGAACGACCTGTGAGTTATGACATTGCATAACTCGGGAAAAACAACTGGGGCGAACAAGGAAGTCAATGTGGTCAATTGAAACAATTTGGCAATCATTTTATTTAAAATTATTTTCGTATTTTTTATTTTATTTTAGAAAACCACTTTCTTCTCCTACACACATGCATGCCTTCCTGCCTGGGTATTTGCATTAGATGATGTGCTTGTATACCGGTATTTGTGTGAAATAAACAACAGTTATTCAGAACATTGAGGCTTTAGGAACTGCCGTAGATCCGGCCTTTTGTCCCACTTCTCTTTTCTGCATTTTTCCAACTGAAAGCGATTTCCCATTTGCAGGATGTGCCCGTTCCGAAGCATTTTGGGGAACAGGGGAAAACAAAAGAGTCTTATCAAGCTGGCATGTGTAAGCAGCAAATAGACAGGATGTGGCATATCATATCAAAAACCCATATACACAATCACATCAGGGTGTCGGAATGGATGGACCTTTCTGCATGACAGAGAGAACCACTCTTGTTGCCATAGTTTCTGGTTATTGTGGTCTGCCGAGGTCAAATTATCACTTTTAACTTGCAGTAGTGTCAACCTGACATCATCCTTCATTGTACAAAACAACCCTCCCATACCCAACAACAGAGGAAAAATAAATGCTGAATGACTGCAAAAGGAATTTCGACCAAAAATGAAAGTTTTGTAATTATTTACTCAACCTCACTGTTCTAAGCCTGTGTGACTTTTCTGCGCTATTAAAGGTAGTTCACCCAAAAATAAAAATTAGCCCATGATTTACTCACCCTCAAGACATCCTAGGTGTATATAACATTCTTCTATCAGACGAATAAAATCGGAGTTATATTAAAAAAGTCCAGGCTAATCCAAGCTTCATAATGGCAGTGAATTGTTGAGAGTCCATAAAAGTGCACCTGTCTGTCATATAACGTTCTCTGGGGGGTTAATAAAGGCCTTCTGAAGCAAATTGATGCGTTTGTGTAAGAAAAATATCTATATTTAAATTTAAAGTAAATGAATCGCTTTCCGTATTCAACTTAGGGAAAAAATGTAGTCCTCTCGCAGTTCAAAATATTTACACTATATGTTTGACGAGCGTTACTGGTGTGCAATGTCGGCGGATGTAGCACAAGCATTTTGAACTGCGAGACGCACTACATTTTTTCCGTAAGTTGAATACGGAAGCCGATAGGCTGGAAGCTAATTTACTTTAATTTTTTTTTTTTTTTTTTTTTTTCTTACACAAACGCATCGATTCGCTTCAGAACACATTTATTAACCCCCCAGAGCCGTGAGGAGTACTTATATGATGGACTGATGCACTTTTATGGACTTCAAAAATTATCCAACAATTCATGTCATTAAAATGCTCGGATTAGCCAGGATTTTTTTTAATATAACTCCGATTTTAGAATGTCATACACCTAAGATGACTTGAGGAGTAAATCATGAGAGAATTTTAATTTTTGGGTGAACTACCCCTCTAAGAAGAGTCTAAATCCTTAAAGGGTTATATATATATATATATATATATATATATATATATATATATATATATATATATATATATATTGTCTAACACTATGTAAAGTGGCCTTGAGCTGTGGGAAGCGCTATATAAATAAAACTTCTTATATATATATATATATATATATATATATATATATATATATATATATATATATATATATATATAGAGAAGAAGTTTTATTTATATAGCGCCTTCCCACAGCTCAAGGCCACTTTACATAGTGTTAGACAATAAATATATTAAACAGCTTGTAAACATTCTTGGACAATCTTGACATGCTATATTTGAATGACCGTGAATGAGATAAAGTTGCAGCTTTTACAGATTTACAGCAAGAAATTACTTTTTTCATACAACAAAAATGTATGATGGCCACTGGCTGTCAAGTTTCAAGCCACATTTTCACATTCACAAATCTACATTTTCAGCAGACTTTATTCTAGTTTTCAGTATCTCATGATCCTTTAGAAATTTAGAAAGTGGAACGATTTTGGATTGACGCTATGGGGTAACACCACCAGTGTGACCAGTGTCTGAATTGATGTGGCAAACACATCAATTTTACTGGCCGACGTCAGTACATGACATCACAAGCGGAGCACCCTGTGTGTAAGGCATGGTAATGAGATGAGTCTTGTTCGCCTTCTCAGGAACTATGGTTACAGTCGTAACCTGAGACATTCTCTTTCGAAGTGGACCTCAACACTGCATCTTGGATTGGCACTATGGGGGAAAAAATACCCACTTCACCATGCTAAGGGAATGCTTGTCTCACTATGTGTGAATATGCACAAACATAATGGGCATAGCATAAGTTGATACTGCAGATTATTTAGGGCAGAGTCAGGGCGTCAATCAGGGGTGCATCCAAAAATACTCATATAGACTGTCTAGTGGTATCACTCCCTAAGCCACTATCTTCCAAGATACCCAAGCGTCAATGCTCTAATAACAAGGGGAGTCCCAGCCTTTACAACCTTCCTCCTTTGTGAGCTAGGCGTTAACCTTATGAGGCCCAAAGAGCAGAGCTCTAAGGAAAAAATAGCTCCGCTATGTCAGCTTTTTTTGTCTTGACACAGCCCTAGGGAGAGTCCGCCAAAGGGAGAATATTTTCAACTATGACCTTGGATATTACCACTACTTCCAGGGGGAAAATGCAACCCATATTTTCATCTGAAGGGATGCAAATACAAGAGTAGCAAAATATCATTGTCAAAGAACTTTGCCATCAAACTCAACCCCTAGGAAAACTGTATCAAACCATATTAGAACATATCATCTTGTCGCATGCCACATCGCAATAGTGTTGTATGGCAGTTGTATTTCTTTTTTATTCAAAATATTCACAAGCTTGCTGGCTATGTCATTAACTACATGATACTCTAATTCTAAAATATGTGTAAGTGAATGTGATTTGTTGTTTAAAAACCTTTATAATGATCATGTTAGTTGATCTTTAACGTGCACTGGGCGTCGCCATGTTCGTTCCCGCCGCAGTTCTGAGAATCGGATCTGTCAGATTTACAACACGTAAATTCATCCACTTCTCCTGAAATACATAAAAGTAAGTGGCCGGTGAAGTGGGAGATGAGTAGAGTAAATGTTATGTCAATGTGTATCTGATATGAATAAAACACCTAGTCAATTTGTAATTAAATGGATTGTTATAGACATCAGTGTGTATTCTACAAACTATAAATGTATCATTTGGCTAGTACTTGTGTATTTAAATGTCTGAAACCTTATGTGCTTGAAAACAGAATATTTGTGCTATATGACAAACGCTGAGTACGTCTATATCTGGCTCAGCACCAGTCAATGAGCGAAAGCACATTTGAATTTAGCAGTTGATCACGTGATGCACTGAACGTTCAATGGTGTGATCATACGCGTCAAAGGCTTAAGACCCAATAATAGTTTGGGAGGGGGGTAAAATAGGAAAACACATTTTTCAATATTTTAGTTCACCTTACTTAACCCTAAGGAGTATCTTAAAAAGCAGCCACCAAAGGAAGCATGCAAGGCACTAAAACATGTTATTAGCCCTTCAAGCTACAACCTTGATGTTGCCTCTCCTCCAAGGGGGAGCCTACATGAGGCAAATAAGAGCAGGTCATCATGTTGCAGTTGTCCAGTAACTCTCATCTCCCAGGCATTAAAAACCCCTAGGAACTGCAGGGGAACCAGCCTGATCTCACGGCAATTTGTACCACTCATACGAATTCGTATTTTACGAGTATTTGTATGAATTCGTATAAATGACCTCCCCCAGCCCCGTTTCTAAACCTGTCACTGAGGTTTAGAAAAATCATACAAATTTGTACGAATTAGCCACCTCGTAAAATTCTTACGATTTGGTCTTGAGATAGCGTTGGGGGAGATTAGGTACTACTTAAAGACCACAGGGGGAGGCAGCTCAACCCTTTCCTGACTAAAAGGCACTCTACTTAAGCCCTGCTATAGCTAGCGTTTCATCTCTTTCTTTTAGCACCCAACCATCATATGTGACATATAACAAGGAGTGATGCAAACTTCCTCTACTTTTTAGCATGGTCACAGCCATAGTAGAGCCTTCAAAAGTGGAACTATATCCCTACTTCAATTAAGGAGGGAGGTAAACAAACTAGAGGGAAACTATACGGCCCTACATAACTCCATTTTCAACTTGCATCAACTCTTAGGGCCATCCAGAGGAAAGATACTGTACTGTAGACAAGAAAAAGGCAGGATGCAGTTTGTCAATAGCTCTCATCTACCATACTCTAACCCCAAGGAGGTTCTAGGGGAGCTTTAACTCTTCTATTACAGTGGGCTAGAGCAACTCAACCCTTACTTGAATAAAGGAAATTCTTTTAGGACCTGCTATTGTTTTGAACATGGGTCAAACTAGAGAAGCCTATGAAGCATCCCACCAGAAAGGGAGCATCTTTTCTTTAATACCCAACAGTAGTTGGAGAGTAAGTAAGTAGAAGGAATCTATAGTGCCCTACATAAATCTGTTTGGCCTGCATTGACCATTAAGGGGTACTTATTAAGCAACCCATTCACAGTGGAGCACAATTCTACTTAAATCCTAAGACAGGGGAGAATATAGCTCAACCCTGGAAAAAGATACTTCGGGGTATCAGAGTGGAGCAGAAGAGATGCCTTCTTTTTAGACAATCAATCTCCGCTTACTGCTCCGACCTCAGACATATGCCCGCGTACATAAGCAATCAAGCGTGCAATATAAAACGGGACAGAAATAGCTGTTTTAGATTTCTGTTTTGCCTAACCAAAACCTTCTCTATTCCTGTGGCAATTCGGCAATGGTTGCTTTCAAACCCTCCCTCACGAGGGGGCCATTAATGATTATGTAGAGGAGCAAGCTAAACAGCATTGCTCTAGTCCAGTGTTTCCCAACCACGTTCCTGGAGGACCCCCAACAGTGCACATTTTGCATGTCTCCTCAATCAAACACACCTGATTCAGGTCATCAGCTCATTAGTAGCTACTCCAAGACCTAATGTGGGTGTGTCAGACAAAGGACACATCCAAAATGTGCACTGTTGGGGGTCCTCCAGGAACGTGGTTGGGAACCACTGCTCTAGTCTAGACTACAAAAGAGCGGTTTCAGCAGCTCAGATATCTCCTGGAAGCTGTTGTCATTTTTTTTCTCCTATCACAGATGCCTCTCTGTGACAACTATAGTATCCACTGAATGCCCAGTCCACTGGTCGTGTGCTTTGTGGCATGGATGGCTATATCTGTGGCTTGTGCCGCTGTACATCCTCCACATTAGTGTGGACAGCGGAAGATGCGGATTATTAATAACACATGCCTCAACTCTCTCTGCATCCAATTCCTCAGAATTAGACATACCACATTAATCAGTCATGTTGGAAGCAGCCACAAAATAGCTTCTCAAACTGACATGAAAGCGTCATAGCTAGCTGGAAGCCAGACAGGGGAAAGACTTCCTGTCAGACCCGAATTGCAAGGTGTAGCTGCTCAATTCTAAAGTCAAGCAAGGGTGGAGCTTCTCACAGCGATTGCATCACAAAGAATGCATTCAACTCCCTTGAGAGCCGAATGTGCTCCATTCAAACGCTAGATGCATCATGATGAGCACATCCAGCTACCTCTGGGAGTCAGATGTGTGCATACAAACAAGCGGCTCCTGAAGACAAATGAGCTGATGCCGTGTATTACAGGAGCCCTCTTATAAGCACGGGCATTCAGCTGGAGAAGTCAGCAACTGTCGTCCGCCAATAAAATTGGTGGCATGTGTGCTTCAGACACCGGTCATGCTGATGGTGTTCCTCCATAGCATCAATCTACGAGGCAGTGTTGAGTTTCACTTCAAAAGGGAACTAGCTTTTTACACTTAAATAATTATATTATTAAAAATGTTTGTTCTGTTTTTGGTCATGTCTTATCTCACTAAAATAAATTGGTGCATGATTCCCCAACTCGACAACACCTGTCCCCCTTCATTTTCATTCTATGGAAGTGAGTGTTTAACGGAAGAAAGAAAGTCATCTGGGTTTGAAACAGCAAGAGGGTGAGAAACCATGTGTGTGTGTGTGTGTGTGTGTGTGAACCATCCCTGCTGCCACTATGCAGGAGTGAATACAACGGAATCAGCCCTACCTATTGTGAGCTTTGCTTATGGAAAATCTCCAGTCTTTATCCCTTTACCTGCCGTGTAGCTCACATACTGCAGCAGTGTCAGATCAGGCCTGGGCTTGCTTTTCCAGCGCTTAACCAAACCCATTCCTTTCCTCATCTCTCAAATTATAATCTCTGCCCTCCAGCACATCAGCGCTCACAATGACTTTCGTATGAAGATGCTCTCGCTCACTCCCATTTTTCCTCCCATCAAACACCCTGCCAGAACTTGTCTTTTCCCCCTTTTTAACCGTCGGTCCCCTTTTACTGGAAACTGTAAACCGTTCCTGCTAAATGAAGATGTGTGTGTGTGTGTGGACTGTGTACATGCTGATGAGTAAGGCGTAGGAGTGTTTATTACCTGCGGGAGGAAATGACTCATGACTTTTTTTATGGCTGACATACCAAGATAAACAGCAGCACTAACAGGTCATCAGCTTGCACACTTCAAACCCAGCTGCTGTTCAGATCACAACTACACAGCTACTTGATTGGATAAGACGGCCTCAGATCAGCGTGGTGCTAATGATCAATTTCCACTTCAAGTTAGCCAACTGAACAATCATGACAAAACATTTCCGGTGTACAGTACAGGCAATTCTGTATCTGATAAGAGAATCCAACGGTGGACCCGAAGCTGCAAAAGACTGGATTAGCGATGGTTTGTGTGCAATGATGATGTGTTATAGTTTGATTTTATGCAGCGTATTGGGGTGCTCTTTTTTTAAGATCATAAATCATAAATAATAAAAAAGACTATCATAGCACTGATTGTGTTAATCAGTGTGCAGATTAATTGCTGTTGAATGCTAAACACGTTCTATGCAATACGTGGGTTTTATATGTTGCTATTTGATTGATAAACTCTTTACTAAACATAAAATTAACCCAGCATGAAAAGTAGCTAGAAATGTGGTTCTTGGAATGAATTAATTTAATACATTGTTAAAGATGCACTGTACGTTTTAGCAGCATCTAGCGGTGAGGTTGCGAGTTGAAAAAAGCTACGGTGGCTGACACAGGACAAAGATGTCGTTGTCTGAGATGGCAGAGAGTAGCTAGTACTCTGTAGAGAAGTTTATCCGTTTAGGGCTACTGTAGAAACATGGCGGTGCAAAATGGCGATTTGCCTGTAAGGGGACCCGCGGTGTATGTAGATAGAAATGGCTCATTCAAGGTCTTTATACACCACTGAAAACATAGTTATGTGTATTATATTGCATTTCTGTCAATAGATCCTCATAAATACTACACACTGCACCTTTAAAATATGTGAAACAATATTTAATTTATTTATGCCCTGTTCAAACTCAAACTTCAACCTTGTTCAAGTTATTGATAATCAAACAAATATTTTCTTAAATTCACGGAAAATTTAAAGTTTATCAATAACAAAAAACAACATATAATAGCAAACTTGCTAGTCTCTTCAGAGAAACCGCTTGATTTAGACCAAGGGGCATCTACACGACACCGTTTCCAATTAAAAATGTTGAATTTTAATTTACATGACAACTGCGTTTGGGGGTCCTAAAACACGCAATTTTTTTGAAATCGATACCGTTATCATTTCCGTGTGAACTACAAAAACATGAATTTGTGAAAACAAATGACATGATGTGCATTTATGTTACATGTTCAGTCTAAGTGTTTTTTTATAAAGTGACATCACCAACTACTGGCCTGACATGCATAATACAGCGTTTTAGTCATTTTTGTGGATCTGTGTGAATGGGGATCATTTTGACGACTTTGCCTGTATGTGAAAAATTTTGTCATGTAAATGTACTGTAAATTTGCAGCCCTGTGAACTCATTCTAGCATATTGTAAAAAATTGTAATGGCTTTTTATTTTTGTTGTTGTTTATGGTTGTTGTTGTTAAAAATAAACAAATCAAGAATTTGGACAAAAATCACTTAAAATAAAAATAAAGCAGCTCATATAAAATATATATATATAATATTAGCTCAGTTTATAAATAAGACCAGCCTTTTCTGAAAATGAAGCACCTACTTTTACAGACTATTTGTTAAAAAAAAAAAAAAAAATACTTTTATCTATTTTTCTAGATTTCAGGGCCTTTTTGTGAAAAGTGCCACACATTCCAGTTCACCCTCAGAAACACAATGAAGCCTTCAGTGTCAGTGTCTCCTTGATAAAATGTGCAATCTGCATCATCAACCACACTCTCAAACAATGAAACTCAGTTGCAAGGATTAACAAGCTCAAACTTGGCAACATGAAATATACCAAAATAGCAGCGAAACAGACTGCACCATTCATTTTAAAATATGATGAGTTTGGCAAAGCAGGTCGCAATGTAATGGGCTTTTGGCAGATCATCATGCAGATTTTGCCACCAACAAAAGGCATGACTCACTAGTATAATAATTACATTTAAGTATTAGCTATAAGACGTTTAGTTGTAAGATTTTACTGAGGCAGGTGATCAGGAATAATCAGAAAACTATGTGGCACAAGAGGTCATTGTCATCTAAATGGAATGTTTCATTAGGGTCGTTGCAGTAAATATGAAATGTCATTCTTTATACTGAACTCAGAGTTTGCTAACATAAGAGGTATTTTTACGGGTGGGTAAAGCATGGACTTCTCCTCAGCGTGTCTTCTCCTCCTCCCAGAGGAGCTTGTTGAAGTATTTGGGCTGGGTGCTCCAGCACGGTGGATTCTCCATCACAGCCTCTGGGCCAGAAGCAGTCACAAGTCTTTCCTGGAGCCAGAGCTGGCTAACATCAGTTCTGGAGTCTACTCGCACTGCTCAGGCCATCCCAGAGCCAGGAGCAGATCTCTCCCTTATAGATTTGTGGTCCATGAATCCAGCTCCCTCTTGAGTCCCCACCCTCAATTCTTCACCTTTTCTGCCGGTCCCGTCTGGCTATCTGAATGCTCCGGTTCTGTCCAAAGATCTTCCTTCCCCCATGTTCCTGGACATTTTTTTTGATCCCATCTCCTCCCCTGGTTATGTACACTCCCTTGATCAGTCGCTTCCACTGGTGTCGTCCTGCTCCACCGCTAACTATGTACAGCTTTTGGCTTCACCTCAGGCTTCCCAGTTAACAGCTCGGCAAGGGGATGTGGATTCCCTGGCCTCACCTCAAGCCTCCAGGCCCACATCTCCACCTTGGCCTGTCAGCCTATATCGGCTCTGCTCTCTCTCGGCTCCACTAGACTCCTCCGGGCTCACTCATCCCATTGGCTCAGCCTCAGTCACTCTGCCTCCAACATGGACTTCTGGGTCTCTGGATGTGCCTTAAACCCTTCACCCCTTCAAGGTTTCTCCTTCCTTCCAGCTCCCTCTGTCTTTGCCCCCAGTCTGCCGAGCCCCCGTCTCCTCCTCGGTCCAGCAAGCCAGCAGTTCCACCTTAGGCTTATGGCCCGTGGATGTCGACCTGGCCCGTTGGCCTCTTTGTTTGCTCCGCTGGTTTCTCCACGCACCCTGGTTATGCCTCCATCAGTCGGACTCAAGGTTCCAGCCGGGCATTCAGCCAAAGCTCCACCCTGGCTCCTCCTCCCGTTGGCTCCACCGTGGTGTCTCTCTCCACCGACTCCTCCTCATTCCTATCCATCACCAGCTCCGCACCCCTCACCAAAGCTCTCTCCCTCCACACTCAAACTATAAGTTACTGCGCTGTTCTGTCTTTAGTTCCTGTTTCTCTGCTCTGTTTAGTTTTGGTTTCTTTATTTTCTGATTATCTCCCTGTTTGTTTCTGTGATTAATTATCATCAGTCATATCTTATTCAGTCCCTGATTACCCCCTGCATATATACTCTCTGTTCAGTTTAGTCCTTTGTCGATTATTGTTTATGTTTGTAGTTGTGTTTCCAATGTATACCTGCTTAAAGATCATTCTAGTTTATTACAGCCACCATTACAATTACACAATCACAGATTATGTGAGTTAATGCCAAATACAAAGAGTTCTGTTAGCTGGGGATAGATGTAACAATGAGAGGGAATTTGCTGAAATAAGATTTATGCAAGAACTTTATCAACAAAGAATAATCAGTTTTGAATTAAGTGAACAATTTAAAGTGACAAAAACATATTTTGTGACAACAAACTATATTGTATTTTTTTAGGACTTTGAATTTAGTGTGAGTGTGAGTGTTCCTGTGTGTACTGTATTCCTGTCACAGGGTTCAGCGATAGCCATGTTGCTATCCACCTATTTTTATGAATTTTGGGGTAGCAAATAAAAAAAAACATAGATGGAAATGCCAAGATGCACATAAATTCTAAAAATGAGCACAAAACCACATATGTGCTTATTTGAGGTAGTTAATGTTTTTATCCGACAACAAGACATGTACATAAACTATGATAGAAACATAAATCTCTTGATGCAAGGATGTGATTGGATAACTGGACTGTTGGCTGTAACATTTTTAATAAACAGCTAACTATTTTAACATGTGGGATTGAAGCATAAATGCAAAGCATTAAATTAAACAAGAGAAAGGGTACTTTAGGTTATGTAAGTCAAATAATTGTATCTTCAATACAATGATTGCACCGCAAAAAAAAAAATCTTGATTATAAAAAAATGAGTAATATAAAGGTTAGTCAAGTAGTTAAGGCCAGCTAATATAAAGTTGGTCCTAAAAATATTTTAATTTTGGTCATAAAATCCACAATGTTGTTCACAGTCAAATGCCACTTCTCATGGCAGGTTTTGGGAGCGTATGATACTGATGATTTGTCAAACTAACAGTGTTGCAACTGACGAATTACAACTTACATATCCCTCACCTTGCAAATTTAATAAGGCCACAGAGTTCCACAAATTTTCCTAAACAAATTCATGCAGAAAATGCTATAGACATTTATAGCACAGTACAAAAACTTGGAGTCAGAAGAATTTTTTTTAGAGAAATTAATACTTTTGTTCAGCAAGGTTTCAAATAAATACTGTTTCTTAAACTTTCTTTTCATCAAAGAATCCTGAAAAAAGTATTCCGTTTTCCCCTAAAATATGCAGCAGCACAACTGATAATTAATAATAAGAAATGTTTCTTGAGCAACAAATTAACATTTTAGAATGATTTATGAAGGATCACGAGACACTGAAGATAATGATGCTGAAAATTCAGCTTTGACATCACAGGAATTAATTATATTTTAAAATATATTAAAATAGAAAACTTGATGAGCATAAGAGACTTCTTTCATAAACATAAAAACAACAAAAAAAAAACCTTACCAACCCCAAACTTTTGAATGGTAACCAATATGTTCGTTCTGCGTCATGGAGCTTACATTCCACAGGAGTGGCACGACTCTGACGTGTCTACATAATTGTATTGCACTGCAGGTTATTTAAATTCTGTCAGGTTTAAAGAGTGTGATTTGTAACATTGTAAAGAAGTCAAAAGTCAAGCATTACAACATCTCTGGTGAAGACAAAATCACAAGTGGGTTTGCCCAGCGTGTACTGACATAGACAAACTCCTGCAAGTGAGAGTGTGTGTGTGTGTGTGTGTGTCAGTGTATGTATATAAATGAGTGTTAGATATGCCTGGACTTTACCGTTGGCCAAATAAACACCTCTCATTTGGCCATTCCAATGCTGGCTGGAGAGACGGGTCAGAGGAAGCCACACACAATGGAGGCCTGCGCATGAGAGCGCATACAAGAAAGTTTTCCCACACACACACACACACACACAAAATAATTTTGACACATTGACCTATGCATTACGTACACGTAACCAAAAGTACACACTACATCCAAACCAATAATGGAGTCAAACTACTGCTGTTCACTGACAGACCATGACAATATCCAGAAGTACATAGTGTATGTAACATTAATCACCAAGGAAGAAGGAAATTCTTCAGGTCCAGTGAGGTAAGAGTCATCCTATATGTGTGTGTACATCTCGGGAATAAAGGCTTGCATGAGAATTGATGGAAATGCACGCTGTGACAGGAGTTCTGGCACCGGGAGCAGCTGCTTCTTTAAACAACAAACATGTGTGGTCACACCCACAATCATCTATGATATTTCTGATCCAAAGTCATGTATTCATAACCAGCAACCATTTCATTCAACTCTTGGTGGACAATGTGGGTAAAAGGTGATGCATATGACAAAGTGTGTGTGTACCTGTGAGCTTGTGTATGCCATTTCTTTCATCTCACATTTCAGTTCAAATGATATGTACAGCAGGAAGCTCAAAGGGTCTCTGACTAAACTGATTGATCTATGTGTATGTGTGTACACAGACATCTGGAAGGATTTAAGATACACTAATCACAGATTATCACTAGCCATGAATGATTCTGAAGAACATTCCACAATCATGCTTTCCAGCAGCAGGAATGGGAGAATTGATGAGAGTTTTCACTCATGTTACCTTACTTAGGATATCTGGTACACACAAAAAAAAGGTTCTCCAGGTTCTATATATAACACTGCTTCCATATAAAGAACCTGTTAAGCCCAGTGTGGTTCTTCAGCGGTTCTTCAGCAGTTCTTTGGGTTGGTTAAGTTGATATATAGCACTACTGCCATAAAAAGAACCTTTTAGGAACCGGTGTGGTTCTTCAGCAGTTCTTTGGTATGGTTAAGGTGCTATATAGCACCACTGCCATACAAAGGACCAGTTAAGCCCAGTGTGGTTCTTTAGTGGTTCTTCTTTGGGGTGGTTAAGGTGCTATATAGCACTGCTACCGTATAAAGAACCTGTTAGGTCCAGTGTGGTTCTACAGCGGTTCTTTGGGGTGCTTAAGAGAACCTGTTATGATTGGAAGCCAATGAACCACCTTAAGTGCTATTTAGCACCATTTTTATTTAGAGTGTAGAGTGAGCATGGCATATTGATGGATTATTTAATACTCTATTATCATGATGTTTTTGAATACCATTGTGATGCACTGCAACTAAAGAGACAAACACAGACTCATTGGATAAACGTGCCTCCTATATTTTTTGCAAAACTCAAACAATTTACCAATATATACAATTCACTGCAGTTTCCAGCTAAAAAGCACCGCCAACTTTTAATCTGTATCATACAAAATATGATTACATGGCCAGATTATAAATGCATAAAGACTTATTTTTGTGCAGTTCCTTACACTTTTAGTGCATGATTTATAAACTAATACAATACGTTTTGCACAACAACCAGTAAACTTGCTCGGTAGCTCAACTGCTGCAATTTGAACGCTCGAGTCCCAGAAAACATGGGTCATGATAAATGAGCTCAAAGATTTGTAGAAGCAAGCTAAAATACATGATTGTGCTTCAGCAAATGTGTTTTTATCTTGCGTTTGCTTTTTTTAACACTATCGGTTACGTTTAAGGGTGGTACATTATTTTCAAATGCAATTGCGTATTAACATTTTAGCGACAATTCCTGAACATTTCATTTCAATAAAATCTTGCTATGTTCATCTGCTTTCGATAAATTGAAATGCACTTTTAGCATCACGCTGGACATTTCACTTTCAAAGTGTCCAAAACTTGTAAGCAGCATTTAAAGATACATGCACGAAAACAGCATGTTTTTCCTTCCACTCAAAAATGATATATTATATATAAATGATCTGTGGGGTATTTTATACTGAAACTTCACAGACACATTCTGGGGACACCTGAGACTTATATCTTATAAAAAATGACATATGTCCCCTTTAATCCATTTCCATCTGGTGGGTTTGCTGTCAAAAAGCTCTTTTTTTAGTTTCATCTGACCACAGAACCAGGTCAAGATCAAGTTCTAGTCGTGTCTGACAACTGAATATGCTGGAGTTTGTTTTTGGACGAGCGAGGAGGATTTTTCATTAAACCCTCCCAAACAACATGTAATGATGTAAATGCTGTTTGATCATTTTTTTTGGCTTTCTGACCCCAAGACTCAACTCATCCCTGCAATTCTTTAGCTGTGATCCTTGGAGAGTCTTTGTCCTATCAAACTCTCCTCCTTCCAGTCAGATTTGAAACATCTTTAGTTGATTGGGGATTTCCAATGCTTTATCTATTTTCTTGGAGCCACTTTCTATTTTGAGAAGCTCAATAATCTTTTGCTGCCCACCAGAACTATATTCTTTGGTTTAACTCATTGTGATGAATGATTAAGGGAATGTGGCCTTTGTGTTTCCTCATATTTATACTCCTGTGGAACAGAAGTTCATGGCTTGACAATTTCATGCTCCTACTCACCCTGGTGTGCTGAAAAATATGAATGGTAATATACTTCAGATATATTTTAAACATAATAACTTCTAGGGTGCCAATAATTGTGGCCAACATGCATTGGATAAAAACGTTTTTGGGTTCAACCCTTCATCAGTGCCATTTGATGGCCTCTGGACAATATATTTTTGCTTTTTGACCCATTTTTCATGTGCAGTTCTTCTTTTTTTATATATATATATATATATATATATATATATATATATATATATATATATATATATATATATATATATATATATATATATATATATATATATATATATATATATATATATATATATATATATATATTTGAGTTACTTCTGGATCTCTGGACCACAAGGAGTTTGTTCATTAATCTGGTTTGGACTATTGTTTGGCACTACGCTTTTCCGTTCTCTCAATGTGGCAGACTCAAGCTCAGTCAATTTTTTTCAGAGTTTAGTTTTGGGAATTCTGACCAGCAAATTATGAAGCAACGTGAAGAAGTGCAACCAATAGAAGAAGGGTTACACTTTATTGGAAGGTGTCTTTGTTACAGTGTATTACATTTAAGTACAAAGTAATATTAATTAACAACATATACTTACTTACTTACTTTATTATTTGTTATATGTTGAATTTGTTTTGTTGTCATAACACACTGCGTCCATGTGTCAGAAATGTACAGTTCTAAGATAATACAAATCATGCAGTCAGCTAACATCACATAGGCAGAAACAATTATCTTTTTGAGCTTTGATCTTAATGAATATAATATATGTTTATTTATTAGTATCCCAAGAAATGTTTCATGCTCAAAGTATAGTGTGACAGCAGCTTAACCCTTGTGACTTTTGATTTCTGGTTACACTCAATTTTGTCCAGGTCAGATTGACCCTAATTGGATTAAATACAATTCCGCATAAAAAGTGGAATAAAAAGTGTCAGTAAGACACTGGCACTTCAGGACTAGATTTGAAGAGCTCTGACAAAGTGTTTTGTATTTTCTGTCTGTACAGTTGCTTTTGAATATTTGTCTATATGGGACAAACTGACCCACGAACAGCAAGAGTGTATACAATTTCAGTATGCAAATTTCACAATGCATCAGCATGACCCTAAATTACAAAAAGTCCAAATATTAAAAAAAACAACTTAGGTTAGATAGTATTTCAGATAGATTGAATACAAATTATTATAGCTCATTTTTACCATTTGTGGCATATAAAAAAAATATTTCTGTATTGAAATAAGATAATTTTTTAGCTTAATAGGTTAGTAAAAAAAACTAAAATAGCTAAATAAAACCAATTTTGGTCTACAGTTCCCTTAGAACATTAAAATATGCGGGTCAAATTGACCCATAAACATGACGAATGTAACAGTAATTTTGTGTGTATATGTCAAAACACAACACATCAACGTTTTGAAACTTTGCATGCATGTTCATGACCCTAAATGAGAAGAAAATATATATATATACATTCAAGAAAAAAAAAAAAAAACATAGGTTGGCTGATATTTCTGACAACTTAAAAATCAAAATTGGTCAAATTGATCCGCAACATAAAACGAAGGTTAAATGCGGATGCTTGTCCATTGTTGTGTCCTCTTTGATGGCTTTTTTAAGTTAAACATAAGAGTTTTGCAATGCACATGACCTTGGTTTGCTACTTATGTTGTTTCTGCTGATGTCATTGTGGCTGTGCATGTTGTTTCTGCTTCTTTCAAAGTGGGTCACCGGCCCTGACCCTAAATGACACTGTTTTGATGACTCTTTTGATGTCTCTTTGATGTCAAAGTTGAGAATGTGTCAATGATATTATCCTAATGAGATCCTCGAGACAAGCTGTCTAAATGGCTCTCCTTAACATCGGATTTACTTCATTAACCTTGTAAGGGAAAAATATATTCAAGAGTCTGAGGATATTCAGTCAGCACTCACTCCCACAAGGCTTAACACACTTCCACATTCCTTAATTCAAGGTTATTTGGTTAGGTTGTTAATAAAGGTGGGCTTGTCGGGGGGTAGAGGATTATTTAAGGACATTAGCCTGATGTTTTCATCATTTCATTGCCTCAAAGAGGTTACATTTTTTGAAGTTAAATGTCCGACTGGTTTGTTTTTGTCTAATTTAAGCTGAAAACACAAAAACAGAAGCCCCTCTGTGAATGGAAACATAGATGCACATGGCTTCTGCTGGACAATAAAACTACCACCTGTCATACTACAGCAGAAACACCACTTGTTATTTAGTGACATGCACAAGTGCATGCTTGTTTAAGTCGCATGCATTGTAAACATGACCCCAGCTCTATCCAATGACAAGAAATGTCTTTTTCTTAGCAATATAGAAACAAAAATATAGGGAGTTTTACTGTGTGGGTTAACAAAGATCAGATCATTTATGAAATATGTAATACTTCTATGAAAATTCTCATATAATGGCATACCTTTTAAAACACCAGTAAGCAAAAAACTGTGAATAGTAACAAGAATTATGAACTAAAAAAAAGGGGATGTAAATAGTAAAAAGTCCTAAGAGGTCTTGCATTGAAATTTGATCAACTATAGAAATTTAAAAAAAAGTTCTCGAGATCTCAATTGTATTTTTTGTGGAGGAGTCAAAATCATTTCTAGACAAAACACGCACACACACACACACACACACACACACACACACACACACACACACACACACACACACACACACACACACACACACACACACACACACATGTTTGTTTTTGTGAAATGTGGGGACACTTTCCATATAGACATAATGATTTTTTTATACTGTAAAAATTGTATATTCTATCCTCTAAACCTACCCATCACACTAAATCTTCTAATTTTTACATTAAAAAAAAAGATAATTCTGTTTGATTTACAAGCTTGTTACAAAATGTCCCCCACATTAGGTCCCCATAACGTAGGGAATACCAGGACACACACAGTATTGTGCTGATATATTGATGAGCAAATGTGTTTTTACTTTAATCTTGGACTCTCTTAAGAAAAATAGCTCTATGTTTGTCAGTGATAGAGCACTTCCAAAACAGGCTACGACTTTATCATTATGATGCTAACTGCCAACATGAGAAAGGAAGGAAACAAAATTAGTTGTTGGACATCAGGGTGATATTATTGTTTTACGTTGGATTGAAAAAAAATGAGGTAATAGCTGTTTATTCAGTATTCAGTGTGTGTACATGTTTATATTAGCCACGTCGATGGTAAAAACTGAGATCACCAACCTTGCTACATTGTGGGGACCAGCCAGCGGTCCAAATAAGGGAAAAGGGTTAATACATATTTGTTGTTTTAAACTGTAAAAAATAATTGAACAACATTTTCTGTGATGGGTAGGTTTAGTGTAAGGGGTTAGTAGAATATAGAGTTTGTACAGTATAAAAGTCATATAGGCCCTACTATGTCAATGTCAACAAAGATAGCAATGTGTGTGTGCGTGCGTGTCACTGAAACACAATCTCGAACATTTAGACTTTCAGATTATTAATCCCAAAATGTTTTTTTGGCTTTAATGTCTGAGGATAGAGGAGCAGAGTACTGTTACCGGTATGACGCTCGTGTCGCTTTATCTCCCTCAGCAGATACTCAAGGCTTCCACACGCGAGTGAACGGACAACTCTATCACGTGATTTAAAGAGAAACTCCACGAGCTGAAAAAAAATGATGCAACACCGTAAGACAATTGCGTTGATCATGTGATCTCACAAAGAGACATTGGAGAGCTCAGCGGTTGACACATTAATAAAGCGCCCTTCCCCAGCTGAGTGTCACATCCTGTAGCCCATTCATAAACTCCGCGCCTAAGCCACGACAAAAGGCCTCTTGACGCGCGTCGAAGAGAGGAGGAGGCGTGTAGGTGATCATGTCGTTTTCCCGCGCGGCTATTATTATCCAGGGAAATGGGTAATGACAATAGCGGCAACCGCGAGCTTTCCAAAACGGGGTCCCGTCCTGACCTGAGTGAGGTCACGTACCACAGTGCGAGTGCAAGCGTTGCCACAGAGATGAAGCAGCGCGCGCTCTCTCACCTCATTATGGGCGCCAAATAAACGCGTCAAATGAATGCCAGACCAAAGGACTTGGACGCGACAATTTGGCATCCTAAATTGGTTGTATAAGAGTTTTCAAAGGGTACTTAATGAATGAGGAGCTTTGTTCGCGCCGTATTAAAATAAATCACAAATTACAAACATAAAGCCTAACATTTTAAGTTTAGTCTATTAAAAACTACAAGGAAAATTAGATTTGCAGAAAGAGCTACTAATAGGCATACTTTCACTTTTTGTTGCAGTGAATGAATGGCACACGATCCAGAATGAAGTTACAGAATATAGTTCAAATGAGTTCAAACTAATTGTAATTACTGTCAATGTAGGCTAGCCTGATTTAACTCTCTAAGACCATACATTTACAACAATAACAATATTTATTCTCTCTCTCTCTCTCTCTCTCTCTCTCTCTCTCTCTCTCTCTCTATATATATATATATATATATATATATATATATATATATATATATATATATATATATATATATATGCTATCTTATTGTAAAAACAAAAAGTGAAGGGTGATCATTTCAAAATAAATCGTTTATTTAGCCTATGTGCATTCCTGCTGAGTTGCTTGATTGCATCTCCTGAATTATTATTGTTCATTCAGATATGTTTCTTCTGGGGTAGTAAGCACGTTTTTCCACCATTACACACATTATGTTCTGTTATAAACAGTGACGCATTTTACGCGCTGTGTTCAAGGAAACACCTCGGACTGGATTTCCACCAGCCAATCGGAGTAGAGGGGGATCATTTAAGAAATCATTGATATTGCCAATGCGTCAAACACGAGCGTGTCAGCGGGACCCGGTGCGCGTATAAATACCGCGAGGCGACCCGGAGAGCGCTAGTCATTTTGAAGAGCGCAAAGACAGCGAGGAAATCCTCATTACACTTCAGCCGATATTTATTTATTTATCTATTTATTCTGAGCCTTGCTTTGGGATGAACAGACTGCTTCTGAACTTTTTCTGGGTGGCAGCATTCAGCGCACTCCTTTCAGCGCCGGGGCTCCGGGCTTCTCCAGTGGTTGGGCAGGAACCTATCCGCTGCGCCCCGTGCTCCCCGGAGCGGCTGGCCGAGTGTCCTGCGGTGGATGCCGGCTGTGAGGAGGTGCTTCGAGAGCCAGGCTGCGGCTGTTGCCTCGCCTGCGCGTTGAAGAGAAGTGACCCGTGCGGGATCTACACTGCGCCCTGCGGCTCGGGGCTCCGCTGCTTGCCGAAACCCGGAGAAGCCCGACCCCTGCACGCACTCACCCGAGGACAGGCGGTGTGCACTGAGACCCCCGAGCCGGATCAGAGCCAAAGCGACCCAACTCCAGGTAGGCTTCCAGCGTCTAATAAGACTGCACTATAGCCGTCCATCCAAATAGTAGCTCATAATTGCAGCTGTCGATCACATGCCACCTCGATGATTCAACCACTGACGAGATTTCATCAGCGCTAACAAATCAGTTGGATGTTTCAGATATGTTGAAATGCATTAAATATTATTTCATCGAATAAATAGCTGCTTTCAAGAGGTCGACTATTCTAGCTTTTAAAATAAATAGATACAATTTAATTGTCTGCAACATTAAATAATAAATATAAGGCGCGCGATATGTCGAGCAAACCTCAATTATCTTATAGCAAAAAGTTTTTTTTATGATATGTAAATCTATAAAGAAAACGATAAGGCTACAAACGACAAGACTTAATTGTAGCTTATTGACTTGCCGCCCGAATCTAATCTGAATAGAAAGCGCGTGAGCGACGTTCCGTTGTTATGGTTACCTCCTCTGCTCTGGCGAACGCGAGTCAGCGACTTCTGTTCCTTTAGCGCCTATTTGAAGACAGGTGAAAATATGCGCTCTGACTAATTTATCAGCTTTTATCATTATCGAAACGTTTGACAAACCCAGTTAAAACACGAATGTAGCTGTAGAAACAATTGAAATGCAAAACAACTCCACACCAATAATTCTCACCATGATTTTCCCTCCAGATCATTCTGAGTCTCACAACGGGGCACCGGCAGTGAATGAAGGCAGCTCAGCGGTCTTCGTGTCCGGGCACGGCAAGCCCTTCGACCCGAGGGTCATCACTGCTAAAGAGAGCATGAAGGCCAAAGTCAACGCAATACGCAAGAAGCTGGTGGAGCAGGTGAGCTTCAGGCACCTCAGTTTTATAACGTACATGTCCTAAAGAAATGCGTAAAGATTTAGTTAGCTAGATATAAAATGAGACTCCGGTACCATATGCGGCCACAAGAGGGCAGTAGAAGGTTTCTTGAACTTCTCTTATAGGCTACACGGGGCAAGAATCTTAGTCTGTATATTTGGGATGCATGGCAAGTAGTAGTAGTAGTAGTTATAATAATAATAATAATAATAATAATAGCTGAAATATGTGAAACAGTGTTGTTGTGAAATATGAATAACCTCCAAATAACATTTTTTGAAATATTTAAAACAAACTTTATTTGAAAAATGTCTCTAAATAACCATATTTTATCTCTCTAGGGTCCTTGTCATATTGAACTGCAGACAGCCCTTGACAAGATCACTAAATCACAGCAGAAACTGGGAGACAAAATGACCAGATTCTACCTTCCAAACTGTGACAAACATGGTCTATACAAAGTCAAACAGGTAAGCGGAGTCTTGTGTGCAAGTATTACAGAAAACAGCCAACGAGTCCTGATTTCACATTGCGAGTGTGTGTGGTGGTATATAAAGCTTAATGTGTGATATTCAACAACACGATGATATACGTGTGATGGCCGAGTGTTAGAACCACACTCGACTGAGAACTAGGCTGTGCATGCAAGCTTGTGTTTCTAGAGAATGAAATGACCCGTCTCACTCTCTCTCCCTCTGTCTCGTTTTCCCTGCAGTGTGAATCGTCTCTGGATGGTCAGAGGGGGAAGTGTTGGTGTGTGTCATCCTGGAATGGGAAGAAGATTCCTGGATCAAGTGACCTGCCAGCAGATGCCGAGTGCCCTGAGGAACTCAACCACTGATCTGACACACACACAAACACACACTGGGGGATCTGAGGAGCTCAACCACTGATCTCTCTCTCTCTCTCACACACACACACACACACACGTAATACCACTGAATCTTATCATTATATTTTAAAAAAATATCTTAGTATTTATTTATTGTTAGTGGTGATATTTAATTCAGGTACACTGTTGTAAATGATTGATAAATTCCCTGAACTCTCTCTCAAAAAAAAGGAAAAGAAAATCTATTTTTCTGTAAAGAAAATATGTATTTTACATGAAGTACCCATACTTATTTATTTAAACTGAATGTATTCATTTCGATATCTGGATAAGGATATTTATTCATTATGCCTTATAAATATTTTTATATGGTGTAAATCTGTATATTTGATGTATATAGATCACTGTGTCTCTTGTCTTAAACTTCCTTCAGGCTTGCTTTGTTGGAAAGGAATGAAATGGAAAAAAGCACTGCATGACCAAACTATACATTGCCATATTTTTATACTGTGTTTTTTTTTATTATTATTATTATATTTTACTAATGAATTGTCATAGTTTTTGTTTAAAATGGTTGAGATTAGATGAGCATGAAAGTGGGAAGCTTCCCCCCCCAGGATTTTGTTTTATATATTCAAAAGTATTGATCTTAACAGCTTTTGAAACGGGTAACTGCCTGTTCCTACCTCCGGCTTTTAAGTTAAGAGCTCATTTTCTTGTTTTTTTTTATTTTTTATGAAGTGGGCTATTTTCATGTTTGTAAAATACTTGTCTGTATGATCAAAGTGATATTGCGGTCTTATTGTATTTGTCAATCATATTTGTGTTGTCTACATACTGTGGTCCATTTATTTGTATTTTTCTTGCGATGCAATGTCTACACTGAGTAAAAGAGATTCAGACGCTGCTTCACTCCAAAGCATTTGCTCGTGTGTATAACATATTTGTCATGGTTTGTAATTGTAAATCATTGTGGGTAAAAAAGAACTATTTAATAAATCATCTTTACAAACACCACAGTGTTATCATTTATCAGTCATTTAAACTAGCCCTCGGGTCAGACAAGAAGCTGCGGTGAACTAGGAAGCAAAACTTAATCAAACTCAATTAGCAATGTCAGGACAAAACAACAACACCTGAACATAATGGGAAACCTGTTAACACAAACCACAAAGTGCAAAAAATCTCGATTTCTCATGCCAAGCTTGATTATGTTCAGTCTTGCCTATATTTAAAACTGCTTGGAGACAGAACTGTGTATGTCTGTCCTTATCATGGTGATCTCAAACGGAGCAGACTAACTTTAGCTTTGTATTTTGGGGGACCGGGCTTCACTCTCCACGGTGCCTTTGACCTGTGCTGTGTTTGTGCTGGGCGGCTAGCGGTAAGCCCTCCTCTTTGCTTGATGACCAGCCTCTGTGGCACCACCCTTTACACCTTTATCTCATTTTTGTAAACCGCAGCAGACAACATTTTGTTGCTCCATTGGAAATACACAACCCCACTTGAATAAATGTTTTGACTGGCACCAAACAAACACAATATGCAAGTAATGCTGCATTGCATCACCTTGCTTGTGGTTTCACAGTTAGCATTTCATGGCATCAAGAATGTTCTAGAATTCATTATGGGCACCGTAAATTAAATTAGTAAAAAAAAAAGTACCGTCTTTGAGCAATTTCATTTCATGAATTGTGGGATCGCAGCTTCTTTTTTGAGAATTGGCTGCGCTGACATGGCTCAGACAAGCGAATAACTATGCTAATGTGAATGGGGTCTCTGTGTGTAGATTTGAGGAGTAATGACCTGTGTGGGGCTCAAGCTTGAGTGTGAAATGAAGCGGTTCAAAGATGTTGACCCTGTTACACACATGAGATTTTAAATCTCCATTGCCCCCGGCACTCTGCTATACTAAGGACAAAATTACTGTAGCTAATGTGAAAGAACCATTGTTTTGAAACCCTTAACGGTGACACTAGCCACCTTATCTAAATGAATGAATAATACTAAAAGCAAACCAGACATATGCTATTTCCTGGTTGGAGTCTTAACGGTTTAGTTCACCCAAAAATAAAAATTCTGTAATTGACTCACCCTCAAGGCATTCCAAATCTGTATATTCTGTGGAACACAAAAGAAGATTCTTTTGTGTCCTTATTGGATCTCAATGGATTAAATAAAAGAAAATGACAAAATTTTCATTTTAGGCTGAACAATCCCTTTGATTTCGTAGAAGCTGTGAAACTACAATCTGTCACTGTGTAAATAAAAATAGTGTTTACATTTTTTATTCAAAAAAAAAAGAAGGCATTAAATACAAATTATATTTGAACAAAAACATTTCCTTTCTTAAAGAAAGTGATAGCTGTATAATTTCTAGTTTAGTAACATAAAAAGCTTTTTAAAGAATCAAAATTATAAAAAAAAAACAAAAAACAAAAAAAAGCAAATACCCGTGAACGGAGGGATCTTTAAAAGTGACTTGCGGGTGAATAACCCTGGCATTGCACAGAATGAGGGTGGCAAGCTTTCTTGAAGATCAACTAGCTTGAACATTGATCTTGATGTTCTTTGAAACACAAGCTTGGCCTCAGCTTTACTTAATCTTAGCGTTCACTTTACTTTAGTTTAGCTTAGGTTCGCTAAAGCTAAGCTTAGATTTAGCTTAATTCATACCATAGAAGGCCTACACATAACCTGAAGATTTAAACTAAAGAGTTTTACAAAAAACAATTCGAGGACAGCGTCTTTGCTTAGCTAACAAAAGACACCGGTTACTCCGAACTGTAGATAAACAACAAATCTAAAACAAAAATCAAAGACTTTAGTGATTATATTCCCAAAAATATGCTGAGTTCTATGTTTTCACTACTGTGCAATCAACGGGTCACTGAATTGTTCTCAAAGACATATAGTTTGGATCAGCTTATATTTCTTTTTTGGATAAATAATCTTTTTAGCATAAAGTTCACATGCCTTTTAGACATTTAGCTGGCCTGAAACAAAATATATATTCATATAAAAAAATTACAAGACACAATTACAAGTTAAGGAAGGGCTAATAGCTTAGCATACTCGTATGCTCTTTCCCCGTAATCAAGTCAGATAAGGTGTAGCACCAAACATTTTTGTTTGTCTTTTGTTTAGCTTTTTGTCAGGGGGGTGAGCTTTCTTCCGACGCTATGCTAATAAGCTAACGTGTGGGCTACCTCTCTGGCACCCTCCACCTTTCAAGTCTTTTCTCAGGAGGTCAGTTTTGAGACAACTACACAAGCCCTGGTTGTCTAACATGGCCGCCATGTTAGCCTGTAGCTTTCCTACTGGGGTTGAATATCGATATTTAGAGAGACAGAGAGCGAAACAACCCGCACCATTAAGCAACACATTTCCGCAGGGGTTTTTTTAAGGCATTGATTTCAAAAACTGGCATAGCTACACCGATTTCGGTAATTCAGGGCACTGTAGCATCACGGTTACATTCAAACCCGTAAGAAAATATGATACATGCTGTCAGCAAATGCCTAGAAATGTGAAAGACAATGATAGTCAGCGTTTGGAGCAACAATCTTATATTCAAAGTGCTTCATGATGTCTTGAAAGTGAGATAATGCCCGTGTGGATAAATTTTAGGGGCATATCAATGCTGTCCTGATGACACAAGCTAAAAGCTCTGCGTCCCATGTAAGATAATATATATTTTTCAAAAGGGCATTCATCTAAGTATGTCCTGGTATAGAATCGTTTACAATTGGTAATTTTTTTTTTTTTTATCATATAATCAAACTGTTGGCCATACTAACAGGCTGGAGTATGTGTTCAGGAGGGGCCAAAGTGCATGAAGTGCTTGTGCTTCAGATGGAGTCTATGGCTAGAGCCGCCTAGTGCCACTGAGCATGCCCAGTTTAAACTACCCTACACCAGGAGGGCGGAAACAGGAAGTGGGACTAAGAGAGAGTCGCTGATAGTCATGGCAGAGATCAATACACGCTATAGCAGAAGAGAGAGACTACCTATGCACACGGAACAAGTACACAACGCCCCTCACATACACAAGAATACATATGTTCAGACTTAGCGTGCGTTACCGAAATTTGCTTGATTATTTTCACACTTCCCTCTCGGGATACAGTCCAAAACAGAACACATGACGCTCTCTCTGTCTCCTCCTCTCGTTCTCCCCACTCTCCTGAAGTGTAAAGTGAGTTGCTGGCCACGTGAGTCCATGCCTCAGCATACAAGTGGGAGGTCAGCTTTGGGACAGCACTTTTGAATCTGTATTCATGTAGTTCTTCAGGGGAGATATCCCTCTTTGTCTCCCTGTTTCCACCGCTCTGCCTCTCTCTCCCCTTCACTTCGTCTCCATGTTATAGCAGTGGACTTTCTCCTTTCCTTCATAGCCGGGTATAGACTGTCCGTACTTGTCCACGCACCAGCAGTGACCTCTTCTGCGCCCTTTGGATGGACGGCACTGCGGAAAGAGTGGGTGAGACAGGAAGAGAAATGCATAACCATATGATATTTGGACGGGTATATGCAAAACAGACAACATGCTCCAAATGGAAGAGACAGTGGCATAAACACACATTTCTCATTGCATCACACTTAGGTGAGAGAGAGTAACACGAATACTAGAGCCAGAGAGAGAAAGGGGGAGAGAGATTGTGGTAAAAGAATGCCAGAGGGGATTCAAGGGGAAGTATATAAGGAGTAGAGAGACAGAGTAAGTGAAATCTTTTGAAATATTTCATTCTCTTTTGTAATTTACTATAATAATCTAGTGCACTGATTATTATTTTTTGCCATATATACTGCACTGATGAATCCCATTACATTTATATTGCAGTGTGCAAATGATTTAATGACTTGAAATTGGTTTTGTTTTTTTTCTTGCAACTCAAATGTCATTTGCTGTATTTAGTCTGATGATAATACATTTTTAAGTCATATCACATTACATTAAATAAGCTTTAATGAAGTTTTCAGTTTGCCTTCGGTTAGCAAGCTACCAGCTTAAGTAATTTTCGGTATTTATGCGTATGCTAGGGTGTGCAACGTAAATTAGAACGAACTTGATCCCAGACAGAACAAGACAGAACCTGCCATTGCAACTCTAGTTGCAAGTAAAAAGACATTTCTTTTTTCGCCCACAACTTCTTTAGAGAAATAACAGACACTGGACAAGGATGAAACTTTCTAGTGCGCATGTGTTGAGCTCCTGTGTTCACGCACAATATCAAATGGAGTACACTTTGAAAGGCTATGGTAGCGTCCGAAATCGCATACAAGTAATTACTTCACGACCACTAAAAAAGTTTGTTCTATGATGAATGTATGTAGTATGAGTGTATTCCGGACCCACTATATTTGTCATGTTGTCATTATCATGTGACCTACCAGTGTCAGTTATATCGCTTCGCTGCCATTCATAAATCCTCTAACGTGACCTCATGGAATAAAGTGTCCATCGAATGCACACTTCAGAGTCTAGCCGGAAGTAGTAGGTCATCCGGGGACTTTTTGCCTACTCTTTTATGAGTACTGTGAATTCTGACATACTTCTTTTGTCACATACTGTTTTTCGCCTACTATATAGTAGGGAATTATGTGATTCCGGATTCAGCCAATGTGCTCGGCTGTTTGTATTGTATCCGCTAAGACTTTGCATCAAAACTTAAGTATACTTAACAGGGTTAGCATAGCAATACTTGGCATAGCAATAACTAGTTAAGAAACTCTCTTTTGATTAGATACGATAAGATATCCTGATAACATGCTACATTTTTGATCAGCCATCGAGATTTGAGCGACACCGTGCCTAACACAGTTAGCTAAGTGTTAAATCTCTTCAAGGCATTTTAAACAAAAAACTAAAGATTTGTGTTAGTTGTGATGAGCACTTTCGTAAATGTACTAGCTGACATGAATCGGAAAGTCCATAAGCATTTCTCTAAATGTAACTAAAATATTATAACATTTTTAACTGAATGTAACTTAAATGAATAGGGTATAACCATTAAAGGTTTTACAATTACAATAACAAACAATGCATATCAAGTTGAAAATCAAAATATGCTTATCCTATGAGTGAGCGTAGTTGTCTCTGTCTCTGTCTCTGTCTCTCTTGCTGTCTTTCTCTGCTTTGGCAGTGAGATGGAGACATGTGCAAGTCAAACATCACATCTAAGTTGGAAGAATGCACGCCTGCCATTCACAGTGAGTGTGAGTTTATGAGAAATAGAAAAATAAATGCATAAAAAAATGGTCTTCTGTGTTTCAGGGGTATATTTAATGGACATAGTGAGTTGTATACACACACACGTACAGTAATGAAAAATGTTCCGCAGTGTGTACTTCCCTTGTTTGCATTTGCTGATTATTTACATGCAGTTTTGACAACTTGTGAATATTGAAATTCATAAACAGAAAGATACATACACAACCCAGTTTTGCTTTTATGAGAGGCTTAAATGCCTCTGTCAGCCTGCTGCTGATGGAAATGTGATTCTGAGTTGAAAACAGTTAAAAGTGAGAAGGTAAATTTAACCAAGCTAAAATATTTGCCATGGACCGTTAAAGAGCTGCTAGGACTATTTTAGGAAACTGGCATCGACTCAAAGTCATCTGGAGCTTATTATACTACACAGGCAAAACAAATACACACACACACAAACAAACATGCGTACACACACACACAGACACACACACAGACACACACACACACACACACACACACACACACACACACACACACACACACACACACACACACACACACACACACACACACACACACACACACACACACACACACACACACACACACACACCAATCCTCGGGTGGTACATTCATCAGTAAAAATCTATTATTTTAGACATGAGGGAAAAAAAGGAGGTGACAAACAAGAAATAAAGAAAGAACTATGGAAAGACAGATAAAAAGAATGTGCAAGAAAGGAGTGGATGAGTCAGAGAGAGAGAGAGAGAGAGAGAGAGAGAGAGAGAGAGAGAGAGAGAGAGAGAGAGAGATCAAAAGCGTTTTTTTATTGAAAGAGTACCAAATTAAAATACCTCAAGCAGAACAAGAGAAGTCTGGGAATGAAACCTGGCCTCTACAAGGGGCTGCTTCAAATGTTACACTCATCCTTTCAATTTCAATGCTCTCTGCACCCACTTCATGGTTTTGCTATAACAAATATTTGTATTTTCCTAAATAAGTAACATATCACTTTCAAAAGACTTTTTAATTGTTTAGTTATGAGTTTATGTCTGCGTCTGAGCAAAATAGGAAGAATGAGTGTACAGGAAACCAGTGCTTCATTTGTAAATTATGAAGTCCCGGAACAAAAAACGGTGATGGATCTGTCATGTTTGAGGGGCTGTGCTCACGGAATACAAATTTAAAAAGTGCATAACACTTGCTTATAAATGTATATTGGATATAAGGTAAATTTCCTAATAAATAATAAACATATAATAACTAATTGCACATATATTGTTTTTTATATCGACCACGATTATTCATTAAACATATCATCACATACATTTTTTGCAGGGACGTATGCGGTGGGGGGATTCACCAAAATAGGTGCTGGATCCAATTCTAGAGGAGGTGGATCCGGATCCTGCTTGTTCCGGCCAAATTAAGCCCTGCAGGAAACTACTCTGTGCTGAGCTGCTATGTATTATGGGAATGTTCCATTCAGACTATTACAGGCACATGAGATGCTTTCTGTCTAATGTAACAGGGACTAACAATGACTGGCAATGCATTTCGTTGTACCGCAGTCCAAACCAGACAATTTGTTGGGCACTATTGGGTTTCTTTTTATTTACTAGCCCCACCTGAGTGAAATTTCATTAGTCCCAAAACTCTCTCTACATAAACATAATAACACAATATATTCTGATTGGCTGTGACTGCGTCATGTCACATTTTCACTTTCAATGTGAACCTTAATGTTGGAAACTTCACACCTAATTAAGACATGATGTAATACTCTAACCGGCATCTCATAAGACCCAAAAGTCATTCCAATACACTCAAAACACACAGCGGCTTTATTGATGATTGATTTCTGTATGTCTACAGATGTTTGTGTATGTGAAAAGAAAGAGAAAAGAGAAAGACAGAGGTATATTTAGGGGCGTGGAGCATACCCCTGTCAGCGTGGCGATTTGGAGGTTGCAACACAACGGACCTGTGTGAGTGTGTATTTGTATGTGAGAGAGGGAGAAAGAGAGCATGTGTATGTGTTTGTCTGATCATATGCATATATATATATATATATATATATATATATATATATATATATATATATATATATATATATATATATATATATATATATATATATATATATATATATACACACATGTGTGTGTGTGTGTGTGTGTGTGTGTGTGTGTGTGTGTGTGTGTGTGTGTGTGTGTGTGTGTGTCACAAAGCAAGCCTCAGTCAGCGCTGGCCCATAATGATGCCCTTATGGGCAGCAGGAAGGCGGAAGGGCATTAAAAGCAGCCACAGGGTAAACACAGACTCATAAAACACACACACAAACACACACACACGCACACATACACAATATGTGAATGCAACAACTGCATGTGAATAAGAACGGTGGTTGTTTTCTTTGCCAGACGACGAGCAGTGTGTGCATGTGTGTTTGTGTCTGTTAGGTAGTATGTAGTTTGGGACAGACGCTGCCACTGGAATACATGATCATTATATAGTCATTTTGGTGCAACTGCAAGCGTAGAGACTAGACAAATAGCAAGTATGAATATATATATCGACGTAGCCTCAAGTCAGAATGAGAGGGAATTGATAGGCCTATCTTGAAAAAGCCTACGTCTTTGCGAAACGTAAATATATGTATTTGTGTTTGGTGTATGGGTGACCGTATCTGTGTATTGGTATTTGAGTGAGAGTGTGTGCACTCTGGATCATTCCCAGCATGCCTGGCATTCTCTTCTAGTCTCTCACCCCGCATCACTGAGATCCTATTCAGCGTGAGAGCTTAAGTGGACTGCCTGGCCCTGGGAGAGCCAGGAGAGCCAGCAAATCAGGGGGCCGAGCAAAGCTTCAGTACAGTAACATGGGTAAGAGATGCGTCTGGATTGGGAAGCGTGGAGGGGGGTGAGGTTGGTGGCACTGGGGCCGGCATGCCTGGCCTCCGCTAACACACTGAGCCAATTCATATAATCAAGGCTAAAATTAGCATGGATTGGACTCTGCCCTCCACGAGAACGGCCTTCAGACACACATACCCCCACATACATACACAAACGCTCCCATTACAGATCTTATTCCGGGGAGTGCAGGGACCCCTAGGCACCCAGGACATCTACAGTTCACTTGTGTGAGTATGTATGCACAGGGGTAGGTGCATGTTTGTTTTTGATGCTGAAATAAAAATGAATGACTGCGATCTCAGGGTTGACCGAGACTCAGGCTTCGTCTCAAACCACCATGATGGTAGCAGGCAGTTTCAGTTGGAGTCAATAGGAGGGCAATCTGATCAGCTTGATCTTCATCAGGCACAGTCTCATGTGTGGACACAGCCTGTCATGCAGATGTTCCTCTGTTATTACCAGAGATCCAAGCGAAGGGGTTTGATCTTACCAAATAAACTAGGCTATATTTATGCATGCCAGATACAGGAGAGGATGTGGAATGGTTTAGATTTATTATGTTGTTTGTGCTCAAGTATACGGTTTGTCTTTTGCTGGTTTGTTATGTCTCCTGCTGGCGCTGTAAAACCAACTGATGGCCATCGATTACTTGATTTGTTAACCTGTCATTCTCCTTTCTTTCAAACATAGTTTTTAAATGCTCACAGAATACAGAGGGCAGGAACCAGATTGGAAAATGTCACAAGCCAGATTTGCACTTACACGGTCTCCAAAACTGTTATTTGTTACAGGTGCCACTATGAACCTCTCTTAGATACTCATGCAAACCATCTGCAAGACCCTTGTCTCTCACCTTGAGGGTTTGCTGAACATGTTTCTTGAGATATTCAACCTGAACCTGTTATCACTTTTTCTCCTTTCTGAGATTCCAGCCTTAGAGCTTAGCCATTTTTCCCACCCGGATGGGTCACATGTCCAACTGAACCCCTCCCACTAAGCATATGTACAGGTCCACATAGCATGTGCATACCAGTACACTCCTACAGAGGTAGCCTCCATACCCTACAGTTTCAGTATGAAGCAGCTTCTTAGCAACATGTGCTTTACATTTAATTTTAGCTTCTAAATCTCATCCTCTTTTCGAAACCTTTCCTTCTTTATCTTTACCTTGTACAGTGGCCACAGTGTTGTCACTAGACCTTCATGGTCACTGTGGTATCCGCCAGAGAGGTTTTCCATTTTGAAAAACCAACAAATAATCTGTTTGCCCCAATTTCACCCAAACTCATTAGGGCCATTCAGACAAGGCCCTTTGACTCATGCTCTTAATAGGGGAGTTGCGGGTGACTCACAAATTTCCGAGAATTGCATTTGCCCCCACCAACCACCTTCTCTTGTTCATACTCACTGATGCACCCCGTCAACTGAAGAAACAACACACACTTTCAAGAACCAGCATGCACATATAAATAGGCCCCCACCCAAGTTTCCAATACAGTTGTGACAGTTGCCATGACAGTTACTTATCGTAATGTACTGGGATGGTGGTAGAATAATAGTTTGATAATCTGGGCTGATTACACAAAGGTTGCATGTTTGATCCTAGATAAGTATGTACTAAAAATAGAATCCCTACTTCCCCTTTGAGCAAGGTACTTAGCTACAAATGGGATAGGCCCTGTAATTGGTGCAATGTAAGTGACTTCAAATAAAAAGCATCTGCAGAAGAGAAGTCAAGGCATTTAGGTAAAAGGTAATTACCTGTTTTTTCTTGTAGAAACCCTTTTGGTCACAGTTTGGAATGCGGAAGCCTCTTGCGTTCAGCACATCTGTGATCTTAAATATCTTTATAACACTCTCCATCTCCCGACGACACGGACCCTGTACAAACATACACGGAGGACACAGAATTACAGGAAATGTCCTACGTAAGAACACGTCAGGAATAGAATGGGAATAGAATGCACTCTACTCCAACACATGCTTTGTCTTAGAAATGCATGCTGGTGGAAGTGCAGCCAGTGCTTACATATTCAGTTTCTCTCTTCGACTCCAGACTGAAGTTGTGAATATCTGTATGGACCTCGCTGGAAATTTGATCCACTTTATAGCTCTGGGTTTTCTTGATTTGATCTTTTTGCATCACCGCCAGTTTATTGGAAAGTAGCGCAGGATCTTTGGGCTCTAATGGCGTCCACAGACCTCCCTGCGCGTCCCCGGAAACGACTGTCGTGTGCTGGATCATCTCAGACCCCCCGACGCCTGTTGCCCTGGTACCGTTTGAGATATGTTCCTCTCCTTCCTCTTTAGGGTTATCTGAATCAAAACAGAAGTGTATTAATATGCACGTAAGATCGGACAATTATCAAAAAAAGCATTTATACAACTGCATCTTTTTAAATGAAACTGAATAGCACATGGTGGGGGGTCCAATCCCGCTTTTAATGAGGATTGGCTCTAAACTCTGCAAGAAAGGAGCCCTCCAGAACAGGATATGACACCCTTGGAGTAGCATGAACCAAGGAAATCTATAGGAAACAGAAATATATAGGCATAGCTGTTTTCAAGTTATAAATAAGGTTTGATTTATAAGTAAATTCGCTAACACTACTAACTATGACTTCTTGAGTTTATCTTAAAAGTTATCTGATTTGTCAAACCTGTGGTGCTTATTTAACTACATAAAAAAAAAAAAAGCAGATAGGCTTCACAATTTAGATTTGAGCTATGACTGTATAATTTATGTTGTAGAACAAAATGTGAAAGTTTCTTCAAGTAACTTTTTACCACAGACCTTATTTCACTCATAAATCGGAAAACCGCAATTCTAAAAATCCATTGGAAATTCCAGAGGGAACCCATGGCAAGAAAATGCCAATTCTCTTCCAGGTTTTAGGACTACAGACCGAACAGCTCTATTCTAAGATTCTTCCCTTCAGAATAGGCTTTCAACATGCTTTTACAAGCAAACATGAGATATAAGATGATGCCTCACCAACTAAAAGTGTGAAAGCTCATATACGCAGTCACAGAGAAAAGAGAGACAGAGAAAAAAAAGCAGCAGAAGAGAAAGAGATATAGAAAGGGGGATGGGGAAGCGAAGGAGGGAGAGTATTTATAGTGCCCTAAGTTACAATCGTTATAGGCGGAGGACAGACCACCTGACCCGAAACCCAAAAACCAAATACGGCTGCAGGACGGAACGTTTGCCTGCCTTCACTAACATGGTCTGGTAGGATGGTCTAACCAACAAACATCACATGCTTTCCTCTCTGTTCCCAGCTGAAGCTTTGCTGTGGGTGCTCACAAAATCTGTTCAATGCAAACGTGGTTTCATTGTGGTTTAAATGTCCTTTTCTCTAATCCCACACCATTCCTCAATTTGTGAACCCTATACTTATCCTACTAAATAACATTATGTATTTTTAGTGCATTTGTATCAACATCCCAATTTCACTTAATTATTATTTACTCGTAACTACAAGATCTATTACAAGAAAAGTTCGCTCAAGCTCTGTCATCATCTACTCATCCCCATATGTCATGTATTTTTTCCATGGAACACAAACTGAGGAAAATGTTCAGGCTGCTCTTTTCCATACAACGAAAGTGGATGTTGACCAGTCACTGTCAAACTAAAAACGTGATCACACTTTGCGTGATGTTTCAGTAGGTTTAGACAGCATAGAAGAACTTATTTGCTTGTGTACAGTCTAAAGCATAGCACACTTTACACCTCATAAGAATCATGAAGGTGCAAAGTTGGAACGTGCAGAAACATGAACAGGATTTGAAAGCTTTGTTAAAGCAAATAGCAAGTAAAATGTGGTTCTGTTCCTCTCAGAAAGATTGTATGCCTTTTTATACACACAAGTCGTACAGACTACTTTTATTGCGCCTTTTTAAAACATGACCTTGAATTCTACAAGACAAAATATTTGCACTTGTATGTCACTTTGATAAGAAAACATCAGCCAATAAGCTAAATGTAGAGAGCTAGCCACCGGACACTGGTTTTGCAGGACAACTTCATCACTCTTTCGTATGTGCCTTTGAGCAGCCATTTATAGTGGACAAAATGTGAGCACTTGAGACACGATGTCCCAAATTGCACTCTAATCTTTGTTTTCACTAACTGCACGGTAATTTCTCAAATACAAGCAAAAGCGCTTGACCAGTAAAGGGTCCAGCGAGGAGTGCATTTGTCAGCTTCAACAAATGTCTGGCGAGAGTGCTGGGCGAAGATGAATTATGGCATTGTTTAAACATGCTGTCCTCTTGGGGTTTTACAGCCCTTGTCTGTTGAATAAATATTCAGTCTTTGGCCGTACAAAACAAAGCAGAGCTCTTGCAGGAACGAGAGACTAATAAACAGCTGGAGCAGAAGAGAAAAAGATATTTAGAAAGAAAGGCAAAACGGGCCATTAAATATGGAAAGTGAGAGAGAAAAACTGGGAGAGAGGACTGGCATCGGGAGATAGATGAAGGCGCACTGCACAAGTCAGAAAGATCTGAATATTTTGAAGAACTGTGGAGATAGTGGACAGAGTTCAGCAGAGAGGAAGAGTTAAGTGAAAACAGATTTTCTGTGTGTGTATGTGCGCACTTGTGGCACACCAAACTCTTCTATGTAGCCATGGACGCTGCACTCCAAACCAGAATGAAGCTATGTCTTCGCTGACGATGACATAACAACAACAACAACAACAACAACATCAACAACAACAGCAGCTTCTTCAACATAACTCGAACAAGGTAAGTAATTGTAATGACCACATATAATGACAGCAAACAACATGTGCAACAAGTTGCAGCCTGCTTCCCTTGCATGACCCACCATACCTCTTACATAAACAAATCCAGGACGGAGGAAGATAATGGAGGGTCATCTAATTCAGGAACTTGGAAAACATCGATATTTAACCCCAATGTAAACTTTTAGAACTTTTTATGACTTTTCCCAGCACCTAGTGGCCCGTTTTGAGACACTCAACCTCATGTATTTGTTCAATCCCAAATGAGCAAACAATTTATCACTCTGGCAAAATGGGCAGAGTGTGAATGAGAGGGTAAAAAAGACGCAGGGGTTTTTTCTTGAAAGCAAAAGTGAGTGCGACTGGGCACACGGCAGGTAAACTTCACTGTCGAGTCCGAATCCGCCTCTTCTGAGAAATCCGCATGATTAGGTATATAACTGCTGCACACGCACCAAAAACGTCAGAACTCATAACCTCATAATCTGTTATTCCTCTTGCTACGCCACTGTTCCCACCCAGAATCACGCTGGGCCACACTGCTACCAGACCAATCAAGCCCTGCAAAAATATCATAATTCATGTGTGGCAGAGCCATGGGGTGGAGCCACGCACACCATGGCAATGGAGCCCTGCTCTCTGGTTGGCCAAAGTGTGTAATTACCATAAAGTGTGGTATGATGGGAAAGGAGCACTGAAAAGCAGCATGGGCTCAAATGAAAGGGCAGCGGAGGGAGAAAACATGAGGTAAGGCACTACTGTAAAACAGTTGGCGCCCCCAAACTGCTTTTTAAAAGTGACTCTGGGTCCTAACAATAGCCTTTGTGTGTGTGACAATGTCATGGTTGATTGCTTCAACACACCACTGCGGCTCTGACAAATAACTAGAGAGGGTAAAAACAAATTCAGTCGGGTAGCTTGACGTCAGTTATGACCAAGAACGCCACTTATTTTGGTTGTGCGGGTCCGCAGCGTTCCCTCTCTCAAGGAATTCACTTGGACGAATGCGCTTGGCTAGGTGTAAGCTGATAAATGCATGGCACAACAAAAGCTTTGACACAGGTGGTGCTAGGTAATCATCTCGCTCTCCAAGAAAATAATTTGCTAGAAATTCAAAAAAACCCCAGGAACGCTTTGTCAGATATGCCAATCATTTCCATTTCACTTGTATCTTGTAGCTCTCAATGGAGAGCTCAGGAGTCCCTGAGCCAATAAACATCCAGAGAGCATCATTCACAAAACGGTGATCTCCGCTCTTCTGCAGGGCCTATATATAAACGAATGTGGCATTCTTAACGATTGGGTTGGTGAAGCCAAATTTTAGTGCACACACAAAGATACACAGAGCTGTTTCTCTCTCCATCTCTGGCTCTCTCACACACACACACAAACACACCACACGCATTAAAACGGCATAGAGAAGCTGCTGTAGCGCTGAACCTCGAGAACAACGGCGGTAGTGTGGGGCCGCCTCACGGTGGCTGGACTTCACGACGACTGCCTGTTAACGGAGGTCACAGCGTCATGCCGGTGTTCTGAAACTCTGACCTACCTGCTCAGGATGACCTACCAGTGGTTAAAACTGTCATGTTTAAAATTACAATATCTCATCAGGCAGAAAATAACCTGTTGGGGTGTATTACCAGCTTAATGTGTTAAAAACACTCTAGAAAATACATATCGGGATTGTCAACAAGGTTATATCTTGTTTGTATGGAGTAACCCACAACCATTAAACCCATTAAACCATCAGAGTTTTAGACTATGAAGCTGCTAATGTCTAAAGAATAGGCATATAGTAGCGGGGGTGCAGTGAAGCTGTGCCACATCTGATGGGCTGTCAAAGGAGAAAGCTCCCCAACCCCTAAAGTGGGGAGCTATGAGCGCAGCAGCATTCCCTGAACATATTAACCATGTTACGCACAGCAGAGTAAACTTGCACTGATACGTAACTGGGCACAGAAGACATTCGCCCCAACAGTGTGGACAATGCTTGTTGGGATGCATAAGACAACACACATAAACAGGCTGTGAATTATGGGGGATTTGGATGTCTGACCCCACTAATTAAAACTTCATTCCGTGAAAGAAAAAATCCTAAAATAGTTATAGTCTTACCTGGTCACCCATTCTGGCTAAGGCTGAGTATATCTAAGCCTGGCCAAGCTCTGTGACTAGCTAAGACCAGCAAACCATCTTAGGCTGCTTTTAGCTGTTTTTTTGTTGTTGTTGTTTTGACTTTTTTTTATGTGTGTTTCTAAATATATGGGTTTACTTAGTTGAATATATAAATGTTTACAAACAACATTTCAGCAAACAAAGACCAAAAAAGTTATGGTTACAAGTGAGAATGCACTTAAACAGACGTTTGCTAAGAAATCGTCTTCGCCTGAGAGGTAACCATAGCAACAGTAGGCTGCTCGAGCGCTTATCGGACGCTACAATGACGTCCTGTCATAATTTATCATTTTATCAAACATGTATAAAATAGTAGTCTATATATCACAAAAAGTTTGTTGTCTTTATTTTGGCAAATTATACAGACAGAAATTCGTTGAATAAATATAACACTGCTGCGCATACACTAGCAGACAGTGTCACGCGGAGAGTGAGTGCTTTACATTATTCACACACAGGCTTTGCGCTTACCGTGTCCATGCGTTGGATTGCCGCTTTGCTTTTTGTCCGGTGCCTTCGCACACACGCCCCGTCCCTCCAGCAGAGCTTGCAGAGGTTTGATCTCCCCGGGGCGATGTTGACAGCTCAGCCCGGTACCGCAGCGCCCCGTGTACACTCCGCACGCCTGGCCCTCGGTCAGCGGGCAAGTCATGCAGCACCCGCAGCCCGGCTCCTTTACCGGCTCTGCGCAGTCCCGAGGCAACGGTTTGCACAGCACCATCGCCCCGTCGTCGCACGGCTCGCATCGGACCACAGGGCTGACGCTTTCAGCCAGCCGAGCGAATGCTGCGAGCAGCGCGGTCAGGCAGAGCGCACACAGTCCCGTCATGGAGCCGAAGGGCTGAACGCGCGCACGGGGGTATGCGTGGGAGAGAAAAAAACCGCGCGCCAGAACACCTCACCTGGATATATTATTACTCTTAAGCCTGAGCTCTCAGCAAATGCATTAGGAAAGTAGCGACGCTTTGGTTTATGCTGCTGTCACGTCGGTTTGACAAGACCGGGAACTAAGCGGCTGGGTCTCTCCATCTGTAAGTGAGTTTAAGTGGAACTTCAGGTTTTATACAGGGAGGAAAAGCACGGGCACTAAGTCACTCCCCCCGGTATGAATTATGTAGTCACCGGTCTCAGTCTTAAGGGACCGCGCATCCTTAATGAAATCCTTCAACACAAGAGACATGGGTGAAATAACAGGGAATCTTACTGGCATTTGGAAAGCGCAAGAAAAAGAAAGAAAAAAAGACCCGTTTACGCCGCAAAGGTAATGTAACTAAATGATCACGGACATCATAAAGACATTTAACTAATTTAGCCTAATCCCTTTTACCAGCTAAAAATTAGAACATACTATTGCTTAAATGTCCAAAATAAATAAATAAACTGTGCAGAGTTATATGAAAGTGTGCGTTTTATTTCTGGTCACACTTACTGGTGAAACTAAAATAGCTCAAAATTGAATATGTTATTATAATATTCAACCTATGAATAAACTTAAAAAAAAAACATTAGATACATTTATATAGCCAAATATTTTGGTACACCCCTCCAAATCATTGAATTCAGGTGTTCCAACCACTTCCATGGCCATAGGTGTATAAAATCAAGCACCTAGCATGCAGACTGCATCTACAAACATTTGTGAAAGAATGGGTCGCTCTCAGGAGCTCAGTGAATTTAAGCGTTGTATGGTGATAGGCTGCCAGCACCTGTGCAATAAGTACATTTGTAAAATTTCCTCATTACTACATATTTCACGGCCACCGATTACTCAGCGTTAACTTGAAGGAGGGTGTGGCTGAAGCTTGGCACTGATGCGACCATCATAGTGACAACAGCCAATCACACATCTGCTCTAGGGTTGCATGAACGCAATTGGCTACGCCTGCTCTAGGGTATTTGCATAGGGCGATCTGATTGGATGACGCCTGCGTTGGCGCTTGAAAAGTTGAGAAATCTTCAACTTCTGCCGCTAAGCAACATGACGGAACCCACAATTCAGTTCGGCAATGCGTGACACCACCCATTCAAAGTAAATGGGAAGCGTTAACGCTGACACCCGTGTGAATGCAGCGTTATTATTATAACAAGGTGGAAGCAATTGGGAACAACAGCAACTCAGCCACGAAGAGGTAGGCCATGTAAAAAAATCACAGAGCTGGGTCAGTGCATGCTGAGGTGCACAGTGCACAGAAGTCGCCAACTTTCTGCAGAGTCAATAACTACAGACCTCCAAACTTCGTGTGGCCTTCAGATTATCTCAAGAACAGTGCATAGAGAGCACCAAGTGCAATGCAAAGTGTCGGATGCAGTGGTGTAAAGCACGCCGCCACTGAACTCTAGAGCAGTGGAGACATGTGACAAATCACACCTCCCCTTCTGGCAATCCGATGGACCATGGACAAGTCTGGGTTTAGCGAGGAGAACGGTATCTGCCTGACTGCATTGTGCCAAGTGTAAAGTTTGGTGGAGGGGGGATTATGGTACGGTGTTGTTTTTCAGGGTTGGGCTTGGCCCCTTAGTTCCAGTGAAAGGAACTCTTAATGCTTCAGCATACCAAGACATTTTGGACAATTTCATGCTCCCAGCTTTGTAGAAACAGTCCTGTTCCAACATGACTGCACACCAGTGCACAAAGCAAGGTCCATAAAGACACGGATGAGCGAGTTTGGTGTGGAGGAACTTGAGTGGCCTGAGTCCTGACCTCAACCCGATAGAACACCTTTGGGATTAATTCGAGCGGAGACTGTGAGCCAGGCCTTCTCGTCCAACATCAGTGTCTGACCTCACAAATGCGCTTCTAGAAGAATGGTCAAAAATTCCCATAAACACACTCTTTGTTAACTACAGAGCAATATAAATATCTACTCAATATTTTGGGAAAAAAGATGTTTGCTTATTTATCACCTAATTATACAATAATTATACAATAAAATATATATATATATATATATATATATATATATATATATATATATATATATATATATATATATATATATATATATATATATATATATTTAGATCTATTAAAAATTATGCTCTGAGAAATACTTGGTACATTTTGGACCTGCCTCAAAAAAAGTCAAATATAGGTGGATTAAATGGCCTGGCAGATACATCTATCTATTACTAAAAAATACCATTGAAACCTAATACAACAGTGTTAGTGTAGATTAATAGTAAGATTTGTTCCAATCTAAACAACCAAAACACTTAAAAAGCGGTCTAGACCAATTTTCACCTATGAATATTTGAGTAACACTGCAGAATAATGCGGAAAAAATGCACGTTGGGTGGTCGGCATTAGCAGTCTCATGACACCTGCTGTACCAAGATCAGTCCATTCATCCATACAGAATCTTCAATAACCATTTGCAACTTTTAACCAAACATCCGTCCATTCAGGACCACCATAGGGAGGGGGGGCAACTAGGAACCTTGACCCCTATGCCTACTCGTTGCACCTGGGGGAGAAAAATTCTGACCTGTAAGTTTTCGCGATGGGCCTGCATCCGTCCACCCTTCTTTCTCTTTTTCTGTCTATCTCTCCTTCTCACTGGGTGGTAAGAGATGATTAGAGTGTGGGTTGGATGTTGGATTGTGCTGCTTCAGCGCTGAACACCCCTCCTGCCTCTGCTCTGTAATAACACAACGTCTGTACAGGCTGTACAGCTCGGTGGCTCCAGCTTTGGGAAAATAAAGCCCTACAGGCCTGCCTGCAGACCCCAGTGTTGAGACTGGCCCACTGAAAACAAGCAGAGGGGGTAAGGAAATACCCCCCAGCACACACAACCCCACTAACAGCACCCTCTGCTACTAAGATTAGTTTTCTTATGACTCTGCATATTTCTCCCTCGGTCTCCCACTCTTGATTTCTTATTGTCTGTCTTTCTGTATACCTCAGGAATTCCTCCCGTTTTGGGATTCTGAACGTGAGGGCTCTCCTCTGGTCTCCAGGAGCATTCTGGGAATGGAATGCACAGCGCTTGTACAGAGGGACAAAGCGCTTGCTCAGTGTGTATATGCGAGAGAGACCGAAAATCTAACTGCGCCCTGATTGTACAATCGGATAAGATAGCGACTGATGGTGTCATCCATGACAAAGTGTTATGGACCTAGATCGTATCACCGATTCCTTATCAGTGCAAGCAAGTAAACTTGTATAACAAAACCATTCGATTGCATTTAGAAGCGCCTGTTGGCCGGTGTGTGTGGGTGAGTCTGAGTGTTTATTTCTGTGAATATTATTGCAGCTGGCTGAATGTTTATTGAAAACGCTGCGCTCCAATAGACGGACGCCAAACTGTGGGCCTACATTTTAAGCGTCTCTTAGTCTTAATATCCTCTATAATCTATCTGAATCTCACACTCTTTATTTAAGTGTCAGCGCGTCTCCAACATTTACTCAATATTGTCTCTCATTCACATTCCTCTGGCTGATCTCGGTGTTGGATGGTAAATCATTAATTGTCCTTCCTGCTCTGCTGTGTGTCACATATAACAGCCGTCAGTGTGACACTTATTTAATACTGGTTTCATCTGTGGTTTCTGGAGGGGGACGGAGGGAATGAGAGAAGGGGGTGGAGAAATTGATTTATTTGTTTTGTTCCTCCAAGGGGATTTTATAGAAAACAGCACATCCCTGATGGCACTGCCACTCTATATTATGGATCTGTCTGGTCACACACAAATATGCATTAATGCACTAAACACACACACACACTTTGCATGATTTATCACTGGCATGGAGGCTTTCTGTCACGTTAAACATATTGGCTCACGAGTTTGTGTGTCAGGCTGTGTCTTGCAAGCATATGTGCATCTCTTACGAAGGCCTTAGATTTGATCTAGCATAAGAACATTTTAAACCCAGTCAAATATGAGAATGCAGAGGTACACACATGCACAGAAATTGATATAATTGCCCGTTTCTGTTCTAAATCTTCACTGTGTTAAAAAGCTGGGACACACATTTTCTGAAAGTATCTGAATTTCACTTATCACCATGTGATTCTAATAAGATCTTGATGTTTTGACACAAAGAAATTATAAAAAAATATTTGCGATGCCTTGGTTTCAGAATTCAATTTCCTCCTTTACACATCACAAATTTGCCTAAAACACATGCACAATACTCTCTCATAACAGCCAAAACACAGCTCTGCAGATGAGCAATTGTTCTTATTTAAGAATTTGAGTGAATCTCAGCCTTTGTTATTTAAACCCCCAAAACTGAAAGGAAAACCTGAAAATGTTTATATTGCATTGTGCTATTATTTTCAGGACAATTAAGCATATTTACCTGTTTTTATTTCTTTCTCATTATGTCTGAATCAATTTTTCATTAAGAAAAGGCAGTACTACAAATGCTACCATGATGTATAAATACATCAATGTATTTAATAAATAATTTATATTTTAATTAATTACATTCATCTTTTTTTTCATCATGTTATAGCAATGATAATTGAGGGGTAAAATGAGGTTAATTGCCCTGAAAAATCTTAAAAGTCCTTAGACATTATTTTATACATATTTTCTATAAAATATATTTTATTTATAGATTAAATACTTTTAAAAACTTGAAGTGTGCCGTGTAGACATTTTTATTTATATAATATGTTTTACATTAATGAAAATGTTTAAACCGAACAACCGAGTTACATGATTTAATTTAAACAGTACAGTAAAATAAATAAAGTAAGTGTTTTTAAATTTGATTTCATAAAATGATTTTAAATGCAAAATAAAACATTATGTGACTTTAAAATGTAAACCATAAAAACGTAGCTTGGACCCAGTGACACCGCCGGTCAGTTGTTCAAGCCAGATCGAATGTGCCAAGAATAAACAACTCGTTCAAGACAGTGTCAAAGAAACTGAAAGAGATATAAAACATAAATACCACATAGAAACATACAATACTTATACTGTACATTGAATAGTTGTTTTACATTGCACATGGCCAAATCTACGACCATGCCTCTCGCACACTCCGGGCCAAGAAACCGTTGAATGTGAGGCCTCTGTGCCCATTTGCAAGCTAAAAAATGTAAACAACATTATCAGATAAATGGCCTCATTGAATCTAAACTCACGAAGACATTATTTTTCAGATGTGACTCAAACAAACTTATTGCCTGTGAAGTACAAAATCATCTTTCCATGGCACTTTTCCCAAAGCCTCTCCAGAATTCGATAGCAACTGTACTTCAACCAGAAGGAAACCAAATGCGCACTGCGCAGGCCAAAGCTGAATGTGTCCTGAATGTTTCTATGCTCTGTTCTTCTGTTGTGCCCAACTCTCTCTCTCTCTCTCTCTCTCTCTCTCTCTCTCTCTCTCTCTCTCTCTCTCTCTCTCTCTCTCTCTCTCCCTCTCTCTCTCTTCAGGAACGAATAATTACAGTCACAGCATGTGATTTAACAGCGCAGAGATCAAATTCCACCGTGTTATAATCACTAGCTGTTCGGCTATTGCAGCAGCAGCAAAAAAAAATAAAAAAAATAGGTGGGGGGGGCAGCAGAAAAGATTTGCTTTTGCTAGGTTACAGAGCAAGATCAGAATGGAAATCAAGGGAGCTCAGACCGATTTAGAGAAAGCAGGCGTGACGCACAGGTGGTTTGTCACTGTGAGAAATATCCTAGAAGCAAAGCAGGCTAAACATAATCATTTTGTGTTTTTGCGATAAGCTTCGCTCTATTTTTGGAAAAGCTTTTCCGTGAGAGCAATTCTGAAGATGGAAATAGTGAGCGCACAGTAGAGCGTATAAAGCTGAAGGAATGTGTGAGATCCGAGCATGACTTCGCACTGCATGGTTTGAGTATGAGCCAAAACAGATGGAACAGACCCAATAAAGGTTTAGCCCAACACTGTCCCCATTCACCACATGCTCACACACACACACACACACCTTGCAAGTACTAAGTTCACTATAGCTCCAGCGGCCTTGTTGCCTACTGCCTACATAGGATGTTCCCTTCTAAGAAAGGTCGCTGTAACCGAGCTGTATCAAAAGGTCACACTTAACTCCCGACTAAGCCACCAGAGATTTATGCCCACGGAAATAATTTTGTTTAACAACTTGCAGCAACACAAGTTAAACAGCTAATAGCAAAAGAGAACATGGTGTGACCTTTAAGTGCAAACAATTTATTAACAAAACAACCATAAATTGTAGATTAGGATAAATAGACAATTTAACTTTCATTTAAATGTTAAAAATCCCATTTTGGAGATCTAGACCGTATGCCAAAATATTAAAAATCACAACCCACCACTTAAAATATTACAGGTTATACCAGGCCTGTGGGAAGAGAAAGAAGCAGAGTCACTGGACCATAACCCACAATCTAAAGGGCACACACCAAGGGCTAAACACGGCGTCCTCAACCCCGAAATTAATCATATTAACAGCTCACTCATACTCTTGGACCAAAGAGTTGCGTCCCTCGATATGGGGCTTCAGCATGATTTTTTCCCCCACAAACCAGTTCAGCGGAAATCACGCCCTGCAGCTAATTTCATTGGTTAAGGCTTCTGTGACGGGTAGGTTTAGGGATCAGTGTTTGGTGTAGGCAATCATTACTGTGATTGACATGACCAATACAACTCGGCTGCAGGGCAGAGTTTCCGCTGAATTCGTTTGGGGAAAAAAAACACCGGAAGTTGGGGGAAATGTCAGGAAATTACACATCCTACCCACCTCAGGCTATTTATAGTGCAAAACAAATTCACACACTCAACTTATTTACGCGTCATTCTTATTTATTCACGCAGTAAGGTCGTGTGTCAACCAAAGCGTTGTTTTTCAATGGGAGCGATGCATTTTTAGAAATTAACAAGGCATTGAGTGTCTACTTCACGCTTAAGCGCTGAGTGCTCAGTGTTTTTTAGAATGTTTGAAGAATGTTCAACTTTGGGTAAAATGCAGTGCTAATCACTGTCACTTTTTACCCAGCTTTCCAATCAGAGTGGAGGAGGGGCGGGACAAATACAACACCGACCAACTGCCACATTTTGCTTGTACAATGTCAACAGATACAGCGCAAATACATTTTATCAACATTTTTATATAAAAACAATAGAGAAACAAACTATCTGTGAAATTAGATACTAGTTACACTTCCGCCGGTATTCCGTATCCGTATCAGAGCACCTAGCGTTTTCAGCTGGCTAAAAACTTTTTTTGGTGGGCATGAAGTCTAACAAAAACAATTTGGAAAACTACATGCGCAGCAACACTAATCGCCCTATTTTAACGATATAAGTGCATGGTCTGAAGCGCACGGCAAAAGTCCCAAAAAATCCACTTTTGCTAGTTTAAAGACGCGCCTGGCACATGTTCTAAAAGGGTTGTCCCTATTCTCTTAATGAGTAATGGGTGTGTTTTTGGGCGTAATGTGCAATACACCAGAGTCTCATCTCTCATTCCCTTTAAAAGCCAGTTGCGCTTGCACCATGGCGGATTTGCTATCTACGTGGCGAAATATAGACACCCTCAAACTGATGAGTCAGGTATGTGTGTATTGCCACAACTGGTTAAATAAGTAGTAATTCGTCATTGCTGCAAATAGGTAATTCTGATACATGCAATGACTATTTATTATGACATGTAGACTTTTTTATCTTTATGTACATGATAATAATCTTTTAAATAGTAATCCTTTTATTTTTTTTTCAATGTGTGTGTAATAAGTAGAGTGTACCTGCCTATAGGCGCATTTTACTAATGTACCCGTTCAAATAACACAAAAAATACTGCGCTATTGACTTTAGTTCGGGTTTCAGTTGGTCATTGGCGCAGTCTATTTCAGTTGCCTCAAAATAGCAACGCACCAATAATGCGCCTGAACACAACTTGTTTTAAAACCAGCACGTCCATGAAACTAGCAAAAATTCGGGTGTATGATGGGGCCTGAAGTGCTCAGGAGACTAGTTTGACCTTAGCATGCTGCTGAGTTAACAGGATGTCACAAGCATAAAAACACATATCATACTCAAATATTTGTCGTGAAGCACTTTTCACAGTCACCATTTCTCTCTTCTCTTCAGCCATCTTAGAATGATGTTTACCTAAACGGTCTCAGTGCATTCTGGGATTGCCTTCTCACAGAAGTTACATGTGATGCTGCCTCGTGCCTCCTGAAATGTTTATTCTCAGAACATGTCCTGGTTTTCCCCACTGAAGTGGCTGTTGTGAAGGGTATCTGAAAATTTGTGAGTGAGTGTGTGTGTATTGTTTGGCAGTGTTGTTGTGCTGGAACAGTGTAAATAACACTCCCACGCCAGTCACTTTTATCCTCTAACTCAATCTCTGTGAGGACAGAACCGACAGTCTCTATCATTTACAGGCTGACAGCCAGCCAATCATGACAGGAATGTGCAGGGAGGAAGGGAAGGGATGGGGTTGGGGTCGCACATTAGCTATGGGACACTGGAGTCTACAAATTCACTTGAGAATAAGTGTGCCAATGCAGTCTCCAGGATGCTGGGGTGGTGAGCAAAAAAAACCACCTCAGCAAGATCTGCAAATTCTTCCCTGTATTTCACTTGTTGATGCAAGCAGTGGGAGCTTAAAAGGAATATGAACTGCTTAAACTGAAGGGATAGCTCACCCTAAAATTAAAATAAGTCATAATTTACTCACCCAGGTGTTGTTCTGATGCAGTATGGCCTTCTTTCTTTTATGGACCACAAAAGGAGAATTTAAAAAAACATTCCCACCCATGCTTGTCCATATAATGGCAGTGAATAGCAACCAGCATCAAGCTTTAAAAAAAAAAAAAAAGTCATTTATGAAACTATAGCTGCGTCCCAATTCAGGCTGCATCCTTCGAAGGCTTTATGTCTCACAGCAGTGCAAAGAAGGCTGTCCCAATTCGAAGCTTTCAAATGTGGCCTACAAATGCATCCTTCATTCCCAGGGACACAAAGGATAGAATGAGTGGATCCTTCGCAGTCTAGCCTATCGCAAGATCCAATGCGTGCTGGTGAAATCAGGATTTTTTGAAAGAAAATGCTTGATTACACGCTTAAATGTGATTACGAGGTGTTTGGTTTCATTTCTTTGACATGTTCTATGCGTCTGACTAGTATGTTCTTGGGCTATGGTTAGATGTCTATTACATTTTCACTGATAGCCCAAATATTGCTTGGTAAAATTGCTTGCTGGGTATGTAAATAAATGGACTAACACGAACATATTTAAACAAGTTGTGAACCCTGTTTGGTTTTCAGAGAATTGAATAGCCTATAACTTTTAAATAAGTCCAGCACAAACATTCCCATCCCATACAACTTGGACTTTGAATGGCGTGGCATCTAAAGTCAGTCGAAGGATGCTTCCTCTGAATGATGACATAGCTTATATCCAACAGCAACAGCTTTTTCTGTGCATCACATGCCATTATGACATTTCTATGTCATTGCACATGCACTGTATGTTCCAGTTTTGGTCTTGATTCAGATCAAGTGTTTACATGTCCTATCAAATGGATTAGAAAAGGTTTAAACCAGGGGCGGTTCTTCCTCCGAGGAGGCAAAGGACGCAGTGTCTCCTCAAAAAAACTGGATGAAATAATAATTAATATAACAAAAAAATACAAAGTGTAAAAAAAGTGTTTTTATAAAATAACGTGAGTAAGTTAAAGAGGGAGGCGTGTCTCCATCGCGCTATGATTGGATGTGATCGGTTATGATTGGATATGATTGGTTTGTGCGATAAATCCCACCTCATGTTTTTTCGTGCACAGTCTCATCGGCCTGAATGAAGATAATAATGGCATTAAAGAGAAGACTGATTAAAAAGCAATTAAAAAACATACTTTATGTCAGATCAAAATCAAACTTGAAATGGGCTGAAAACTTGATGACTGTGAGGGTTTTAGTGAACGATCAACTTGGGGAAATTGACGGTAGGCCTAAATCAGTGTGTACAAGCTTGATGACTGCTGAAAATAAGTTGAAGCTGAACATTAGTATGGAAAAAAAATAAAAAATAAGGACCCACTTTATATTAGGTGGCCTTAACTACTATGCACTAACATTTAAATTACTAATTTGATACAATGCACGTATTGTGTACATACATGTTTTTACATTGTACTTACATTTTTAAAAATACCTGCATGTAATTACATCTGTATTTAATTTCTGTAGCTATATTTATAATTACACTGTTGACCCTTCCCTTACACCTAACCCTACCCTTAAACTTACCCATACTACCTCACCTGTCTTTAACTTTACCCTATCTCGTATCTCTTGTATATCTTTACCTTTGTATCCCACCTCAATATCAGCAAAAGTGTTTTCAATTACAATATGAGCACAATAAGTACATTGTACTTATTCTTTTATTTAAGTACAACGTAGTTAAGGCCACCTAATATAAAGTGGGACCAATAATATAGTTATTTTTAGTTATTATTTTGGAATAAATGTAAAAATGCGTAAAAACACGAACTTGACATTTATGGTAAAATGGTAAATGGACTGCATTTATATAGCGATTTTTAATAGACCAATGGCCATCCAAAGCGCTTTACATATTGCCTCACATTCACCCATTCACTCACTCATTCATACACCGACGGCGGTGTCAGCCATGTAAGGCACCATCCAGCTTGTCGGGAGCAGCTGGGGTTAGGTGTCTTTTATTAAATATAATTCAGGGTTTCATTAAATATAAATGTACATAGCTACAAAAAACAAAAACAAAATAGAATTGTATTTGGTCTCTCTTTTTATGTAATATTTATTTAACCAAGAAAATTAAGTACAACGGACATAAATTTACATTTAATATACAGTATATAAAAAAATGTCAGGACTTTACCTCCTGATTTTAAAACACCACCACACACACCACTGGTTTAAACCACCCCTTACAATCCAATCGGATTTTGCCAAATTATTCCAATAGATGTAGTTGCATGCGATTTCTTTTTTCCGATTGCGCTAACAGTCTGATTACAATCGGATTAAGGTGACATGCTTGACAGTAAGAAATACTGTGTGCCTATATAAAGTACTGTATATACATATGGGAGATGCTCCTCAGGTTTTCTGCTAGAGGTTCTATGTATGAGGTAACCAGCATCTTAATTTCTCAAAGACTTGATTGCCTTTTTTGCAGCAGCGCTATAAATGAGAACCAGGTCGTTCAGCTCTTCAACTCGCCAGCTTTTGTTTGCTTTTATTTTATTTTTCCTTCTTGCCACTCCATAAAACATATTTTTCCAAGTCACCATCCGAGCCTGGTATTTTTGTTGCTGTTTTCTTGGACGGAGAATGATTGTGTTTCACTTCGGAGGGCAATCACCCTTTCCCAGGGTTTCCCATTTATGGTTAAAGTCACACCATGAGTGTGTATCACCTCTCTCTACTGTAAAACCAAAAATCTGAGTTTACGCAATGTGAATTTGGCCGTTTGTGTGCTCTAGTATCATTAGTGGTTCTTGTTATGGCTTTTTCAAAACCTCTAAACCTATACTAAACTTTGCCTTGTAACTTGCAACTAAAATCTTGTGCTACCGACATGAATATGTCAAATAATGCAGGTTGTTTAGAGGTCTTGTGCTTTTTTTGTTATCAGACTGTGGATCAAAAAAAAAAAAATTCCATACATTTATAATGAAGGCGAGAGGGGAGACATTAAGAGATCAAAAGACTTAATTTGACTTCGTAAAATTTTAGTGTGTTACTGTAATGCATTATAATACAACTTTATAAAGTCTGTTAAAGTTTTCACATTAGCATAACACAAACTTTTGCCTACTTGTTCTCAGAGAGCAGCTGCTTTTCAGGAACAAACTGGAACAATGCCTGTCAATAAATCTATGGCAAGGGTTCATCCATGAGGGATGCTGTGGGTTAGTGTGTAAAGAGGGTTTCTTGGGAAACATCTGGAGCTAAATTCCATGAAACACTCAAATGAGGTTTTGGCCATTTCGGAGTCAGCGGGAAGCACATCCCTCAACCTTTTATCTTAGAGAGAGAAAGAGAGGGAGGGAGAGAAAGATACCTATGGGGGCCAAAATGAAAGGGCGCAGGATGGAAAAAACAAAGGCAGAAGGGAGAAGGATGGGATATGGTAGGAGGCATCTTGCGGAAAAGCTGGGCCTGAAACAGACTCAATGCAAGTGTGAATTCAAATGCTTTTATGAAGTGTGAAATCAAGCTAACGTGCAAATGAATAATGCAACACTAGAAGATGTTGCATTCTCAGCCACACGGGGCACTATAGTTAAAAAAAAAAAGAAAGTTATACTTTTATTGAGCAATGGCAATTTAAATGGACCAATAGTGACTATTGTATAGTGTTACAAAACTTTCTATTTATCAAAGAATCTTAAAATAAAATGTATCACTGTTTCCCCCAAAATATTAAGCAGCACAACTATTTTTAATATTGATGATAATAGGAAATGTCTCTTGATTAGCAAATAACACTGTAAACCTGAATAAGTTGGCAAAACTCAAAAAATGTAGGTAATCAGTTACATCAAACATTTTAAGTCAAGAAATTCAAAGTTTAAGTAATCACAACTGGCAGATGTCAGTGTTGTACTCATACATTTTAATTGCTCTTAAGTTAATTAAGTTAATGCAGGAAAGTATAGCCCACTTTAGGTAAATTTAAGTTTGTCTAAATGAAAAGAAACAAGTTCATAGAACTCAAAACAATGAAACAATTCAGATTACTTCAAATGTGTCAGTTTTGTGCACTCAAAAGAAAAAGAAAGTTATAAATACTCAAAACTTCATTTGAATTAACTAATTTGTTTAATTTGAGTTTGCCCTACTCAAACCAATTCATTAGTTTGAGCGTTAGGGTTTACATGATTTCTGAAGGATCATGTGACACTGAAGACTGGAGGAATGATGCTAAAAAATAAAGCTTTGTCATCACAGGAAAAATTAACATTGGCAAATACATTCAAATAGAAGTCATTTAAAAGGGACATTGTCATGAAAAATTGTCATAAGACAATTATATGTTAATGCTGTTGCGTTCTCTCGCAAATGTTTTGTGTTCCCCCAAGAAACTTTTTGCACAGTGAAATTCATTTTGCACAGTGTTTTGTCACTGCCAGTGAGTGAAGGTGATGAAACAATCCACCTTATTTAAGCTTTCTATGCAGATACCCACATTCATGCTGAGCCACATCATATTGATGTAGCTGATGTTAAAAAGTAGTCTACTGAAAAAACTGAAAATGTGTATATCTGTGGAATATTTCTGTATAAGAATGTTAAGATACACCTTGTCTTATATGCGTGCAGCCGCTTCTGGAATTGATTCAATCAAACCCACTTTCCACCATATATCCTTCAGAGGCCAGTACAGCAACAGGTCCTGGCTGCGGAGATGTTCTGGGGGTGGCCTGTTTCTGGAAAATATATGGAGGATGTACTGTTCTGCTGTGAACTATAACAATGGATCCACATTGAATAACACCTCGTTATAGGGTGTTCTGTGCTTTCCATGAAAAATTGAGGAACCCTAAACACAGCTCAAAACACTTCAATTTTATTCAGTGCGAAAAGCAGAACATTTTTAGTATGGTTGAAAATTGAAAGTTCATTAATGCATTCATTCATGCATCCCTCTTTATCATTCAGGTCAGAGGAGCACCGGCCCCTTGACTGAGTCTGGTTTCTCCCAAGGTTTTTATCTCCATTCTGGTCACTGGAGTTTGTGTTCCTTGCCACTGTCGCCTTTGGCTTGGCTAGTTGGGATTTAAAAGACACTTAATATTCAGTAATACTATTGGTTTGACTGCACTGACAGTATTGGATGAGAACAAAACTTGAGCTGAATCGAGAAGACTATTGTCTTCTGTAGAGCTGCTTTATAGGTGAATCAAATTAGTTTCATAATTGATTAATTTGCAACATCGACACTGATATTGAACTGAGCTGAATCAACACAATATTGAATTGAGCTGAATAAATGACAGTATTGTATTATGTAGAGATGCTTTACAGAATAATTTGAATTTGCGTCATATTTTATGACGTTTGCATTATTGATTCAGTTTATTACTTTAAAGCTGCTTTGAAACAATCTGTTTTGTATAAAGCCCTATTGACATTAAAGTGACTTGACTAGTTTGTTAGTCAGTAGAAAGTTCCAGATTATCATCAGCTACCAATAATGGTGTAGTATAGTTTACTTATAGAGTTTACTATTTAACACGTTACCATTCCTTAAATCCATTCTGAAGATTCTCAATCCCTCAAAATCATTGCAAAACTATGAAATATGAAGATTCAGATGCTGTAAACAGCACCAAAGATACACCATTAAATAAAGGACCTGTACATTGTACAGTAAAATACTGGCAGCAGGATTGCCAGCCAGTTACTGTAATTTTTACAGTAGCGGTTCTATAGATTTATTTACAGAATTTAACAAAATGTTAGTAAATACAGTAAAATTCTGTAAATTAAACTGCAGAACCGCTACTGTAAAAAAATGACAGTAACTGTATGGCAACCCTGCTGCCAGTATTTTACTGTACAATTTACAGGTAGTTTGTTTTTTAACAAAAAGTTTTTTTTTTTTTACAATTAACTACTTGAATGTGTATTTGCTATATTTAGAGAAAGCATGTAAAATGCAGTATCCAATATATATTCCTGATTGCTGAATATTAATGACTGGCAACGGAATTTAACATTTTTACTATTTATTAACTGCATTAGCATTAAACCTTTGTAACTGCTGTATAACATAACTTTAACTATTCCCCCCAAAAATTGACACATCTTAATCTTGAAAACATTTTTTTAATCAAATTTGCAAGATAAAATGTCATAAAAAAAGTTTATTGTGCATCATTTTTATTAACAAAATAATTTTTTAATGGACATGAAATTAAATATTCTTAAATAACTTGAAACATATTCACCATCATGGCCTTTCACAAAAAGAAGAAATATGCAAACTTTAAAACCACAAGTTGACCAATATGATCATAAAAAAATGTTTCTAACGTGACAAGGACACGAACTAGGTCATTGGTATTGCTATAAACTGTCTTTTAATAGCCTATATTTAGTAGCACAGTGCATTTAGAATTCAGTCACTGTAATGAATTGCTGTAAAAATTACAGCATTATTTTACAGCAACTGAATTCGTGTTACTAAATTGTCACCACCCTACTCGTGTCCTTGTCACGTTAAAATCTTGGAACTGAGTGTTTCTGCTTCAAATAAATCCTGGAGAAATGCTCACTCGTCACTGTGCTGCGTGCGTGTATGACAAAATTGTCTTGGACATTTTTATCTTATCTGTATTGGATCAGGACGTGCTAAATTCTTGATAATTATGTGTAACCATTGGCTGCTATTTGTGAAATCAAAACAATTTGGCCACAATAAAAGCAGCTAAATGCAAACACACAAATGAATCGCTGTGGAAAGCTGGATCTAATGATCGAGTGGAGAAGGACGACTCATCTGGGGGCTGTAAAAACTTGATTACTTTTTATTAGATTTTCTTTTTTTTTATTAAAATGCGTTCCACGAAAACTTCTTACACATGATTTATTCAATCTGTTCATGAGAAGAATTAAGGGCGGAGGAGGATCTACAGTGATATTCATCAAAATGTGGTAATGCATGCGGCTGTAGAGATACGCTATATGTCAGTAACACATTCTTCCTAAATCCAGCACATCAGCAGCAAAAGATGTTTTTGATCTTGTTCGATGGTAATTCAGCCATGGTTTTAACAACCAATGTGTTTGTTATCCGAAGTGAGGGGATGTAGACACACATTAAGCGGTCAGGGTTGTACAGTTCAGTGGTCTGCATCATGTACCCTCATTGACCTTATTTTTCGTTCTACCTCAGCATGCAAATATTTCACACTCCCGGCTAAACCTGAATTTATTAACCCTAAGCAAATACTAAACATGATTAATGGACATGCACGCAAGCAGACATGAACACACATTTCACCTAAAACTGAAATCTGTCATTATTTAAATCAATGTCATGTCGTTCCAAACCTGATTTCTTATTCATTTCTTATTCATTTCCAAAGATTTCTTATTCATTTCAATACATTTATTATTAAGTATGCACCCTCTGTATGGATAGAAAATTGTTATATTAGGGCCAGGACAGGACTTGAAAACAGGACATGTCCTGGGAAAATAGGACGTTTGGTCACCCTAACAAAAAATATTAAGCAGCACAACTCTTTTCAACATTGATATTAATAAGAAATGTTTCTTGAGCCCCAAATCATCATATTGGTATGATTTCTAAAGGATGTGACACTGAAGACTGGGGTAATGATGCTGAAAATTCAGCTTGGAAATTTGTAATCCTTTTATGCTTCACAGAAAGACAGGGAGGGTGAATAAATAATAAAAGAACTGCATTTTTGGGTAAACTATCCCTTTATGACTACTCACTCAGAACCGTTAACATTCACAGCATGATCAAATGGCTTTTTCAGGCAAACAATAAAGAGAGAAAAGCAAAGGTGAGAAATCCCAAGGCTAAATGAACGGTACAGCTAGAGCATCGCCGCTCAAGACCAACTTCCTGTTGAAATGGTTACATCCTTACAAAAAGCCAGTACCTAAGAAGTGCATATGAAAGCCATTGAGTTAATAGCATGTATGTGTGTCCGTGTGTCTATTAAAAATGGCAGGGTGTGTATCTGAGGGCAAGTATCTGTGTATGAGTGGAAGAGACAGCCTGTGGTGTGTGTAGAGTTAAGGAGCGTGGGTGTGCACGTCTGGGTCTGGTTTGGGCTTTTCTGAAGCGATTTGTAATGATATGCTGCTCTGTCTGTACAACGTGTATTTGTGCCCCAGTGAGACATACAGAACATACTCTCATTAAGTTAAAAGGACGGAGTCCAACCACAACGACTTTAGGGCAAACGCACACACATATGCCAGTCCACTGGCCAGCACAAATTCAAATGGGATTGCCGGCACAGACACACAAACACACTTATTGCCAGTGCCATAAAAAGCAGAGAATTTGGATAAATAACATTTCCACCATCATATTAGGGTTACTTGAAAGAGACTGGATAGAACTGCAGCCCTGAAAGAAAATCAGCATGTTGAGTTTCAGAAAGCTTCGTTTTTTATGGGATTTTCATGATCGAGATTCAAATAAATTATGCCCTAGTCCACATTTGAAGGATTCAGATTCCACTTGGATTCTATTATTCATACTTCTATTGATTATATTGCTAATGTGTGTGCGATTTTGCATGCGATCATATGGTGCGGCATAGGTCGCCGTCAGCGGTATCAGCGTCAGATCAGATACGGCCAATCAGAGGGACTTGAATAAAACGGATGCAATCTGTCAGTCAGCCCGCTGTGGCGAAAGTAATGGTGACGTTCCTCCCCCATAGTGATGCTACAGGGGTTAAATAATTGTATGCTCTCTCTTTCACACACACACACACACACACACACACACACACACACACACACACACACACACACACACACACACACACACACACACACACACACACACACACACACACACACACACACACTGTTATGTTGCTCTTTCCTTTAACAGAATGACATATTAAACAGGCATTTGCTGCAACAATACACCTATTGTAATTTGCATAGTTTTTTTTCATTTAAAAATAAAACAAGAATGATCATTTTTAGCAATGTGAGTCTCATTGTCTGAGGCGATTTCTTACCTATATGATTTTAAAATAAAGTAATTTGTAGATATCCTGAAAACAACAGAACAACAGAAACCTAAAAATACAATTTTGTCTCAAAAAATCTTGATGACTCTTCTTGTTCACACTGATGTTTACAAAAATGCTGTCCAATCAAATGCTCCTTACAGTGAGACTGTCCATTTCAATGGCTCTTCCCATCGAAATTGAGTAGGTCATAGTGATGCTTTAGGAAGTCTTTCAGTCTACTTGCTTTCAGTCTACTTTTTCGTATTTATTAAATATACTTTATTTACTTCTCAGAAATATAGGCTACTTAAAATTGCACTTATACTTGACTTAGCCTATACTGACAGAAAAGTCTACTATTTGGCCTATACATGTAATCAAACTTTTGATTGAGATATACTTAAAAGTATAATTTAGTTTTCGGAGTATACTTGGCTTGTAGTTGTGTTTAATTCTTTGATTAAGTAGTCTATTAAATATACTTTTTTCTACATAGTTAACTTTACTGTCTTATAACCTTACATTATTTGAAATTATTGATTTCTAAAAAAAACACACACTATATTGCCAAAGGTTTTGGGATATCTGCCTTTACATGCACATGAACTTTAATGACATCCCATTCTTAATACTTGGGGTTTAATATGGAGTTGGCCCACCATTTGCAGCAATAACAGCTTCAACTCTTCTGGGAAGACTTTCCACAAGGTTTAGAAGTGTGTTTATGGGAATTTGTGACCATTCTTCTAGAAACGCATTTGTGAGGTCAGGCACTGATGTTGGACGAGAAGGCCTGGCTCGCAGTCTCTGCTCTAATTCATCCCAAAAGTGTTCTATCGGGGTTGAGGTAAGGACTCTGTGTAGGCCAGTCAAGTTCCTCCACACCAGACTCGCTCATCCATGTCCTTATGGACCTTGCTTTGTGCACTGGTGTGCAGTCATGTCGGAACAGGAAGGGCCATCCCCAAACTATTCCCACAAAGTTGGGAGCATGAAATTGTCCAAAATGTCTTGGTATGCTGAAGCATTAAGAGTTCCTTTCACTGGAACTAAGGGCCAAGCCCAACCCCTGAAAAACAACCCCACACCACGAATGGACTTATTGCACAGGTGGCAACCTATCACGGTACCACGGTTGAATTTACTGAGCTCCAAGCAGTCTGCATGCCTAGGTGCTTGATTTTATACACCTGTGGCCATGGAAGTGATTGGAACACCTTAATTCAATGATTTGGAGGGATGTCCCAATACTTTTGGCAATATAGTGTATGTTCCTAATTCTGAGTATCTGAATTTTTGTGTTGCCTAGACAACTGGTACAAAGGAATTTACTTCAAATCTACTTTACTCTTTCCCGCCATTGACATAATTTCCTGGCTATTCATGGTTTCACTAGCTGCGTTTCCATTACCCTTCAAATTGCGCAAATTAAAAATGCTAATTGAAAATATGCCAAATGGAATTACATACATTTCGCAAAAACTCCCATATATTGCAAATACGTTTTTACACTCGGATAAGGTGGTTCTTTAGGCAATTCGAAAAAGGAATATTTCGCAAAACTGCAACTGAAACAGTTTTTCCGCATTTAAATGTCAACTTGCGTACGTAACAGTCGATCATTTAAAGATGAAGCGGTATGTTTGGACAGAAGATGAGAACGACTTATTTAATAAACTCATTTATTCTAAACAACAAAGAAATGCCGCAATTTATCAAGACCTTGAGGCAGATAGGAGGGAGAAACACCACATACGTGGGCGCTCCCAAGTATATGGTGGCTTTCCTTGCCATTAATGCTTGAATAACACGTCTACATCTGCTAGTGCGGTGGCTATACATCTGTCGCTAGTTTTTGGAATGACTTATTGCGACAGGAAAAAATTATGTTTTAGTCGCATAACATTGGTTAATAGAAATGCAGTCATTTTGCAATAGTTTTGACATTTAGAAAATATCGCAAACGTTTTGCGCAAATCTGTAATGGAAACGCAGCTACTGGGTCGCTACTACGCATCTTCTGATAGAGTACAGTATCTCCGGAACAAAACAGAAACAAGTGAAAGAAGATTTACTACGCAACGTGATCATCAAACATTAAATAGCATATAAATCAAAACTGCCTAACTTTACAGAATGAAACATCGAACCCATGAAGAGGAAACGACTGTGGAGCTTTGGGGGTGTTGATGGACCCTATCTATTACATTTGTGTTTAGATCACATCCGGATCCCATCCTGGCATAGTCTTTGACAAAAATGCGATTTTCTCAGCTTTTTGTTTAAAATGTTGCTTTTTAAAATGAAACTTACCCACATTCAAGTGTTCATAAAAAAGCTAGAATAAAATGTTTTTAAAATGATAACAGCTAAAGGTATATTTCAAGTATAAAATATTAATAGGCTACCTAGCATAGTAATACATACTTAAAGTGCAAAAATAATTTATAAATAGTAAACTATAAAATTATGATGTTATGTTCACTTAAAGAAAGCTTACAAGTACATTTGCAGTATAAAACTATAAAACCAGTAGTTTACTGAGTGTACACTTCAAAGTGTACTTTCATAAACTAAAACAACTACAAGTATTACAATAATTAACTACTAGTATACTTTTAAGTTCACCTGTAGTACAGATGCAGTACAAACCAAAGAGAAAAGTAGTTGTGAACTAGTTGTGCACATAATATGTACTACTGTTACACTTATAGTACACTTAAATGTATACTTTCAAATACTAAAAAGTGGGTCAATTTAGTCCCAAGCAGTATAGAAATAGTACACTTACAAGTTTACTACTAATACATTGATATCAGTATACTTACTACATAAAATATACTTACAAATATACTTGAACATTACTTAAGTATACTTAATTAAAGGAACTTGAAGCATATTTCTTCTTTTTTTTCCCCGTAAGGATATGCTAGTGAACTACTTGTGTACACTAACATAACAGATAGAAAGTGTGACAGGAAAAGTTCAGGGTGAGTGTGCACTATGCACAATGCTGATGCAATTTCCCTCCACTGTTTGCAAACCCACATGGCTGTTCATTGAGAACTAATGTACATGTAAAGAGCATGTCTGTTATGTGTATGCATTCATACACACCAAACAAGAACACATGCCTTATATAGTTTCACAACCCATTTGAGGAAGGAATTTGTTCCGATAACTATTCAAAGCTCCCGTTGAAGTCACGTCATTGGACGACCAAATAAATCACTTAGACGTCAGACCAGAGATTAAACGCTCAAATGAGGATTTCTATCGCCAACTTTATAAGAGGATTTGCTTACGTACAAACACACGCATCTGTAGCACCTGAGGAAATGTCATGTGAGAGTACAGTATGTTTGTGCGAGGCCATTAAAGCTTGTGTTTGTACATCATTCCCTAAACTGGGCAATGAAAGCTTTACTACTCACCCTTGACCTTTGAACTCTGAACACATTCTCCCTCTGACCTCACTCTCGTGCCGTCTCTCTGTCGCATACGCGCAAGCCTAACCTTGACTTTTGCAAATGCTGACTCCAATAAACTGTGGATATCTGGCTACCTGACAGTAGAGCTGCTACATACTGCAGATGGCTGTTTAAAACAGTGAAATGTCACGCAGACCGATTGAGTGTCATGGGACAAACCTTTATAGCATCTCACTTTACCGTCTGTATCCAGACCCTCCTCAGTGTGATTTATGATATTATGATTCACGAGGTTTCAGTAGACTGTATGAAATGATTCTTAAATTGTGCTCAGTTAAATAATGCTGAACAAAATTTTTAACCTCATACAACTTTCAGGAACACACACATTGCAACTTTTCTATGTCAAATATTACTCTAATATTGTAATCATTACGATCACAAACTGTAGTCGTTGCCTTACATGTTTATTATGTCTACTGAACTGAATACCCTTCATGATGTTTACCTGCGTACCACGTAACCTGCATTATCATATAGCTGTATATTACTGCAATACTCTGACTGATAACAGAATACTTCCTGTTTGTAAGATTAAAAAAATTTTTGTAATAAGAATTTTCTGTGAAGCTATAGTGAAAAATGCTTTATAAATAAACTTGAATTGAACAGCTTTTTAGTCAGTTCATTTTTAGTTTTAGTAATAATGAGTAAAGGTGATTACATAATTTAACAAATTTAGTCAAATTATAAATTCAGATATAAGTAGCCTATACAAAATTAGTAGTAGCAGGGAGAAATCATTTCTTGTAGCTGTTTCCTATAATTGTGTATCAGTCTCTTAGGGTGCACAATGCATGATTTAAAACAAAAAGTGTGTTGAATTTGCCAGACTGTACAGCCATGTCCCACTGTAGGATCTCGGTCATTCATGTCAGACCGTACGGCAGTCAAGTCGCGTTATAAAAGGATGCATACAAGACAACCGGACTTTTACATCATCAATCCGTGACATGTTTAGTGGCTATGAGCTGCATTACATGTGGCTAGCAAACAAAAACAATCCTTAGCATTGATCATGGCTTGTCTTGGTTTGGTGTTGTCTCACTAATTGATGATACTCACTAATATCTGTAAGCCCCTCCCCTCGAATGTAGATGAGCCAATGGCAGTTGAGTATCAGTTGCACATCAGGGACCGAAACTCTGACATCTTTAGATTTTAGCGCCATGGAGAAACATTGGAAGATCCATGCTCTCATCAGTTTAATAAGGTTATGTTACAAAAATGGTAAAACGATTTGCCTGGCATACTGTAACACTGGTTCCAGGTATCCTGAGAGGATTTTCTGGTTGTCATACTAAGGTAGTGAGTCCATGCTAATATACAAACCTCAGTTCTCACGTCATAACAGTGTAGGTCAAAAACACATTAACAAAGGTCTAAATTTCAATGCCTTTCTATGTTAAACTAGTTAAATATAAATGTATTTAATATTACCCTGCGGTACATGAACAGTGTTGATCCTGGATGTTGTCATCTGAGATCGTGACGACTGTAACATGAGGCTTCTCCCTATAAACCCTCGCTTCCAAATTAATCTTGTTACCCACCATATTTAGTTTAAAATCTTTTATATATACCACCATGGCATATTTAAGACCCACAGAAGGTGGTCCTTCTGTGTCTCATAACATATTGGGTGAAGGTTTTCACACTGACAGCTGTAAGACAGTTAGCAACTCTGTTTGTTGGAGGTAACATTTGATCATAATGGTCGGTGAACATGTAGCGATCAATGACTTCAGATTTTGGCCTAGGATTAGAAAAATCTTTTAGGATTTTCCAAACATGTCTGAGACATTGCATTCACACTGTATGATTTTTCTCCACAATTTCCAAACTCTTCCATTTCTTTCTCCTAAGCCCTAAGAGTATTTTCCATTTTGATGTTGAATGGTCCACTTATGATTCAGCTTCAACCTTTTTTCACAGAATGAAGGAATGTAAAATTAAAGGTGTTATGAACTGGCTTTTTTTTATTTTTTATACTGTTGTCTGAGGTCAACTAATGACGTTTGTGTGGTTTTTACATTCAAAAACATCATAATGAATAAGTAATAGGCTATTTTCTAGACTGGTTTTGAGGCGTTCTCCTGAACCATGGGTTTCGATGGGCGTGCTGCACTGGAGACTTGGAAGTAAACGCCCACGGCTAGGATTGGATAAGATTTGTATATTTGATGAGCTTCAGCTCCCCTGTCAGTTCAGTTCACATTAGGGAGGAATCGTTTTGAAAGCGGCAACCAGAATGATTCTCTCGATCACAGGGCTCGTAAACGTCTTTATCAAACAAACACAATGATTTATCTCTCATCCACCCGAGATTGATTGGAATATTATTTCTGTTTTACATGGCCCGACCAATCGGTTGATAAGCACAAACCACACACACACACACACACATACAGACACACATGTGCGCGCGCGCCCAGATCAAGAAAGGAATATTATTTCACTCTTTGAGATTCATAGGCCTGCCGACCATTACATATAAAAAAGATGTTTTACTCACATAAGTTTGTTGCACCATTCCTGCCGAATCCAATATAGAAGGCACAACACTGTGTCTGCAAATCCAGCACCTGAGAGTGAAAGCAGTGAAATGAAGAACACACGTACAGAAGTGAACTGAAGTGCCGCTGAAATATATTTCTTATCAATATTTTTTTTACAAGAAATGGTTCATTTTAATCCCAAATCCCATTTGTAATAATGTTTCAGTGCAAAATGAAACTGTCAAAAAATATTCTAATATTCACAGCTTGGTAAAGCCCATTGAGTGAATTTTTGCAAAGACATAAGTGTTGTCGCCTCGTCATATGAGCTTCACCTGTGACTAATAATGGATCAATTAGATCTCAGGTGTGTATAAAAAGAACCCCAGTACACTAGACCTTCACATCAACTGTAAATAGACCTAAGATTAACCCTGAGACTAAAGTTTTGATTATCAAGAGGCTGAAGACCAGATCCACTGCTGATGTGGCAGACACCTTTAAAGTGTCTCAGCGTCAAGTACAGAGGATAAAAAAAAGATTTGAAGAGACTGGAGAGGTTTATGACAAACCCAGGTCAGGCAGACCCTGCAAGACAACTGCTCGAGAGGACCGTTTGTTGCTCAAAAATCCAAGACCAGCCCATTTTCGACTGCAGCAGATCTCCACGAGACATGGTCACCTGAAGTCCCTGTGTCAACCAGAACAGTTTGTCGGGTTCTGTCTCGAAATGGCCTCCATGGTCGAATCAGTGCCCAGAAGCCAGCACTAAACAAAAGACAATTGAAAAACTGTGTGGCATTTGGCAAAGCCCACAGCCTGCTAAAAGGATGGACGCTGGAAAAGTGGCAGAAGGTGGATTTTTCAGATGAATCTTCTGTTGAATTATACAACAGTCACCACAAATATTGTAGGAGAACTACTGGAGCCTGCATGGATCCGAGATTCACCCAGAAAACAGTGGGGAAAAATCATGGTCCGGGGTGACATCCAGTATGTGGGTGTGCGAGAGATCTGCAGGGTTGAAGGCAACTTCAATAGTCTAAAATACCAAGAAATCTTAGTTACCTCTTATATTCCATACCATAAAAGAGGCCAAATTCTGCAGCAGGATGGTGCTTAATCGCATACTTCCATCTCCACATCAAAGTTCCTCAAGGCGAAGAAGATCAAGATGCTCCAGGATTGGCCAGCCCAGTCACCAGACATCATTGAGCATATGTGGGGTAGGATGAAAGAGGAAGCATGGAAGACGAAACCAAAGAATATTGATGAACTCTGGGAGGCATGCAAGACTGCTTTCTTTGCTATTCCTGATGACTTCATCAATAAATTATATGAGTCCTTGCCAAACCGCATGGATGCAGTCCTTCAAGCTCATGAAAGTCATACAAATTATTAAATTTGGACCACAACTTAATTTGCTGACATATTTTTGTATTTGCAGTAAATTTGTTCAATTTCTGTATAGGCGACAAAACTTTTGTCTTGCAAAATTTGACCTTTCTGTCTTGATTAAATGATAAATCTTTTTTCAGTGAAACTAATTTATTTCAGTGCATTAAACGTCATTTGGGAGGGTTTTAGCTTTTCATATGAGCTATTTCTAACACCAATTGATGAATTAAAATTCAGGTTAATAGCATTTTCAAAACACTAATATACACATAGAGGAAATGTTACATGATCACACTCTCTCCACACACACACACACACACACACACACAACCACTCATTCCAAATAGTAGCATCCGAAGGAAGCTTATGCAGCAACTGTGTTCTTCCACAACCTGGCACAGAGCAATATATTACTTTGCTCGCTATGATCACTGCTCTGTAAACCTGTGGCGCTTCGACTCTGTGGGCGGGGCTTTAGAAGCACGCATACATATTCATCAGTTGAGTTGCGTTTCTTCTTCCCATGACGTCATTGGATTCCAGCTCTCGTTTTCTGGGCCTGGTGTTTATAAAAGCTTTTCTTTGACTAACAAGGACGTTTTCAGCTCTGAAACTTACAGAATATTGTTATATCATGATGAACTTTGATACATCAATGGCTCAAGGGAAAGTTGGTTTCTCAATTCATCACCCCTTTAATAGTTGATGTAATAATGGCAATTTTGCAGGGTCATGAAGCTGCATAACACCAACACCACTGCACTGAACAGTAGGGCTCAAACAAGAGAGAGAGAGGTGTAATGTGGAAGAGGTAAGCTATAATGATGGAGTGAAGAAAATGAGAAGAGAGGAGAGATGGAGCGATCCAGAAAGCAGAAGCACATCCTGATGGTAAGCTGAGCCCTGTGAGCAGAGATTTACTGTGTTAGGAGAGAAACATTGCATGGGAGCACAAGAAATGAATGGATGTGTTTGAAATAGTAACAACTAAAGTTTTATCTTACAGTTTTGCTTCTCATGTGAATTAATATAGTTTTAAAGATGTATTGGGTTATTTTTCATAAAAAATAAAATACTTATTGTAAATTATTTTTGTAGCACGAGATCATGCTGTATAATGTGTAAACAGTATGCAGTGTATACTTTGCAATATTCAGCAAGTAGTATGTTTTTTTCATTGCAAACATAGCCAACATGTTTGTGGGGGGTTTAATTCAGTTGTTTCTGCTTGTGTGTAGTTTTTGAAATGCAGAGAGGCTTGTTTTTGACTCTTTCATCATTACACACACACCACCAGAATCTGTCAGGAGGAAGTGAGGCGACGAGCATTTAAAACATTTCAGGAATCTAAATACTGTGGCAATTATACACACAGAGGAGCTCTCTCTCTCTATCTCTCTCTCTCTCTCTCTCTCACACACACACACACACACACACAAACACACACACACACATATTTAGAAGGTAGGGGTTCTGAGAAATGCTGCTTCAGGGCCTGTTTCCCTCATAAACACATGAATTCTGGGAAACTATGACAGAATTTGTGCAGTGTGCTAGGGATTTGTTTCTGTATTTCACGCCTTTCATTCCCTTGTACAAAGAAGTGTGCTTAATTGTATTAAATATGCACTTGTAGAGTACTTCAAATCTTACAAGTATAAATATAAATAAAAATAATAAGTTAATGAAAGTGCATGCACACACACACACACACACACACACACACACACACACACACACACACACACGTTGTGTTTCCATGTTTTATGGGGACATTCCATAGGCGTAATGCATTTTATACTGTACAAACCGTATTTTCTATCCCCTACACTGCCCTGCCCTAAACCTACCCATCACAGGAGACATGCTGCATTTTTACATTTTCAAAAAACATCACTTAGTGTGATTTATAAGATGTTTTCCTCATGGGGACCAAAAAATGTCCCCACAAGGACAAGGATTTTGGATATTGCCATCTTTGTAGGGACATTTTGTCCACATTACCAGTCCCCCCCCTTTCAGTTTCAAACGATCTGCAAATCCAGCGTCGAACTGGGCTTTGTTTATAAATCATTTGTCATCGAAATCATTCACACACTTGAAGAACTCCGGAAAAAACAAACTGCATCCAACTGTTTCCTTAACACTGGGTTCTTTGGGAAGCTGAACAAGGTTATCTTTCCCTCACAACCAGAAACGCACTTTATATATATTTTTTTGATTTTGTGGTCTAAAAACAAAATGACAACCTGTGCAGCGCTGATGATGGCTACTGTAACCCGTACGAAGCTCGTTGATAGACGTGCTAGTTGATCTTGCTCTGGTTGATGTGCGCACGCGCTAATCCGGGAGAAGTGCCCATACAAGGAATTCCACCCTTTATGACGTCATACAGGGCCATACTCGAAAAAGAAAAAAAAAACTTTCCGAAACTTATTTGAATCCTGAAGGAATGTATTTGGAACAGAAATACTTTGTCATATGTCCAACTATTTTTTTTTAACTTTGGCCATGTTTAGCATGATAAACCAACTCTTTAACAGTGTAAATAAGTTAGAAATAGCATTAGACACCCCCTTTAAGTACTCTGTGATAATGTACTTTAAAGGAAAACATTTGCCATTGTTTTAATACTCTTTTGTCCTGCTTTAAAGAAGTACACTTGTCGACTTGACTAACATACTAAGGCACATGTAAAGTACTTGAATTTACTTGATTATAAATGTACTAAATTGCAACTTAATCATTACAAATATATTTAAATACATGACACAAGTTTCAATAGAAAATACATTGAAGTATATTAATTTTTTTGATAAATGTAAATTGTAGTACACAAGCCATATTTCAAAAACAATATAACTAATTCTGAAATTACATATAAAGATGTACTTACGTCCTACTTAAGTGAAATAGAATTGAATATAAAGTTGAACTGTAATACATTTTCACATACTCTTTTCGGTCTCTTTTTAAAAGTATGCTAAAGTGAACTTCTTTTTCTCAAGGGTTGTCTCGGTGTGCTCACACTCACTTCCTGCTCAGTGATTAGAGCTGGACATGCAACACTTTCCATTCGTAAATCAAAACGGGAAAATCCCTTTCTGCCTTTGGGTGCATGACTAGCATGAATAAAAACTGTACATTTGTATTGCAAAACATTTGCAGCATAGCTGCGAGCAATGATAATTGCACAAAGTAAAATGTAGCAACATAACGGTAGGTCAATAGTAATTGTTACCACAACGTAGATCACTCTCTTTCTCTTACATGGTGAATGTCTGAAGCTTCTGAACTGTCAATGATGCTCATCTTTCGCCTCCACCCCTGTCTCCCTCATGCCCACTTATGTCTTTTCCTCGCCCCCTTGGCAAATGATGAGGCATCAGCTGATTTGGTAGAAGGGATTTGGTGTTCTGTGAAGTCTATTTAAAAGTGCCAATGCATTGCTTTCTCTCTTTCTCCCCCTACTTTCTGTCTTTGCCTTTCTAACGTCTGCTATCGCTCTCTTTTTTCAGCTATATTTATAATATGCTTTTTTTTTTTGACTTGCAAACTAGGACCCATGTTTTTATATCCGTTTTTATCCGTCTTCATCTCTCTACCCTGCTTCATATGGAAAACCTCACAAAGTTCAACAGCCAGCTATTTAAGTCTCAATCTGAGCTATAAAAAGACAGAAAAAGTAAGTACCCTGGAGTGTATTCATAGACCAAATCTCTGTATAGCAGATTTTAGCAGCTCGTACCCGCTCATACACATACTTTTAACATATCCAAATTCAAGCTCACAGACTCACAAACCATACAGACCATATAATGTTGTCTATATTATTCTTCACCAGATGCCTTCCCTTACCATGTATCCCAGCAATGTCTAAAGTTGTGATCTGGAAGAACTGCAAGACATACATACCAACCGTGACTGCGGATGTTGTGCAGCTTTGCAAACACTGATGCATTAAGCAAGACTGATTATCTGTGATGTAATTCTTTAAATGCAAACTTTAAATTTGATATCGCTATTTTGGCCTCATTTTAACGTTTTTCTGGGTGTCTTGGAATGTCTATCTGGGTTTCTAAACATTAGAAAGCATACTTTTACACTGTGTTTCAATATGGCTTTTATTTTGACAAACCATGTGTGACTGATGATTACAAAACAGTCCAAATACCAGAGAGCATTCCCTCTCCTCATTCCTGTAGATTCTGATGCTAAAAAGTAAGTATGTGCGTGTGCATGTGTGTGTGTGAGTGAACATCTCATACATGAACCTCCGACTTTGTAAAAATCCGAAAACCATTGATGACACCATGCAGCACAATTCCTCACATTTTCTCTTTCATAAAAGCCCCTCAAAAGATTGAAATCACTTGTTGGTCTGGAACTATTTCCTCTTTCAGCGCCAACTCCATCCATAGGAGAGCTCCTCACCGTGAGATAGAAAAGTAGGCCAGTGTAAAAGAGGATATCTGGCATGGCCATAAAAAGATGGACAGGAAGAGAGAGAGTGTGTGCCAGGAACATCTAATTAGAGGAAGACATAGAAAAAGCCAGAGGAAGAGAGGGAATAAATCATATAAGGTGTTACTTTAGAGCCAATTCATTTTAAATTGATTTGTTTGTTTAAGAGTATTTAATTCATTATTGTCTAATGAATTGTAAAATGTATTGTTTTGATTATGAATTTATGATAATATGGATGACTTTTATTTTGGCATTGTTCCAACAATGTGTGAAAAGGAAGTCCATGTGTGACTATATAACTTTTTTTGACACTCGTTTGGAAAAATGTGTTTTCGCATTTTAAAATCCTATATTGTTCCACCTATATATACACTAGGGGTGTCTCCAAGTATCAAGATTTTATTAGAATATTTATAAATTTCTTTATTATAATTTAGTCACAGAAAACTGTTCTCTCATGGCTGTTTGATGGCTTTATATGCACTTACTGTACTTTAATGCTATTTCAAGAAAGATTAAATTATTTAGTTTTAATATTGAAATAAATGATCATAAGACTTTTTTTAATGCTTTTTTCCATTTACAAAATGATATCGTGATATATCGTGAGAGATTTTCTTGCAATATATCGTCTGTCACAGAATTGCTGGTGTCGTGATGCATCGTTTTCGTGGGCAAAATATCGTGATATTATCATATCATGTGTTGACCTGTGATTCCCACCCCTAATATTCACTACTGATCAAAAGTTTGTATCAGTAAGAAATTAAATGGATGCATGGATGCACTAAATTAAATAAATTGATCAAAAGTGAGAGCAAAGACTTTTGTTATATGTTCACCACGTCGAGTCAGGACTTTTGTTGTATTTCCTGTATAGCGCCATGTTTGTAGTTCATTGTATTTTTCCCTGTTGATTAGTCTGATTGTTCCCAGGTGTGTCTTGTTAGCTTGTTATCCCTTGTGTATATAAAGCCCTTGTGTTTTCCTTGTTCCTAGTCAGTCAATGTTTGCTATGGATGTCTGGTGCATGTTTGGTCCCAAATGGCACACTTCATGTGCACTCGTGGTCTTGTAGACTTAAAATGGCCATCGCGCATGTGTATCCTTTAAGTCCACAAGACCATAGGGTGTCCCATTAGTCATTCTAGGATTCAGAAGGGTGCTCATGAGCCCATATTTTTGTACCCTCGATGTGCACTTTTGCTAGCCTGGTCCTGCCAGACTCTGGTACATCTAATTTTAACAGAGTCTGGCAAATCTCCATTGACAAGCGTTTACTTCCTTGAAGGCGAGTACTCTGTTGAAGTTTAAAACTATTGGATCTTGCCAGAGCCACTCTGGATCTGCCATAACCAATCGCTAACGTTTGGTTTGTCATCTCAAACTAGCGCACAACATCAACGTCATCGTTCTCAGCCACTCCCTCTGTTCGCTGATTGGTCCGATAAAATTTGACTGCAGAAAACCAAAGAACATACCAAAATCTCAGTCGGCGTACTGAAGGAACATGAAACCGAAGTGGAAGTATAGGAGGGCAGAGCAAGGCAACACTTTTGCCGGGCCAGCTCCGCAGTAGACTTCTACCCGACAGTCAAAGTGGCATTACATCATGCAATTGTGGACTCGGAGGAAGACCATGAGGACATGAAGTTTGTTTGCATTTACTGTTGCACACAATAGGAACAGGAAAACTCATGATAACTGTGTGCTCTACCCACTCTGCTTCTGGTGGCTGGAGTTGCTCATGTTTTTTTCACCTTATTTCCCAGCTCACACCTTTCTCATCCTAATTTTAAATGTTACAAGTTACAATACACACGCACAACACTGACTGACTCTGATCACTGCCGGGTATTCTCCGATCGACTTGGGTATTACACACAATGTTAAACAGACCCGGGACTCTGAGTAATAGACCGGTCCTGGGTCCTCTGTCCTCGGGTTTTAGGTCCTCTGTGAAGACCTACTGCGATGCTGTGAACTCTCAGTATCCCCCATCGGCTGCTCCCGAACTTTGTGTAATCCCTGTCTCTGCTCTGCCATGGTCCTCTGATATGTCCTGGTGGTCTTTTGCTCTGTCGGCTCCACCTAGACCCCCTAAATGACCAGCTTCGCATTGGTTCTGTCCTGCTCTGCTTGGTGGTCTTCAGCTCTGCCCTGGTGGCCTCTTTCTCCTTCTTCACCTTGGTGGCCTCGAGCTCCAACTTGGTTGCCTCCAGCTCTGCCTGCTCCACCTTAGTGGCCTTCAGCTCCGCCTGTTCTGCCCTGGCTCCCCTCTCTGCTTGCGCCAACCTGGCTCCCTGAACTCACCTCCACCTCATGGGCCCGGCCCTCTATCCCTCCCCGTGGTACGTGTCCACTCCACCACCCACCGGGACTTTTATTTTAGGGTTTTGTTGGCCAGGGACCATCTGGAAACCATCCTTTATTGTTGTATTTCCTGCTTCTAGTGCCATGTTTGTCATTTGTTGTACTTTCCCCAGTTGATTAGTCTGATTGTTTCCAAGTGTGTCTTGTTAGCTTGTTATCTCTTGTGTATATATAGCTCTTGTGTTTCCCTTGTTCCTTGTCAGTCGTTGTTTGCTGTGGATGTCTTTAGATGGTGCATGTTTCATTTCCCTGTGTTCCCTGGTTTCCAGTTTGTGTCTATTGTTTTGTGTACATTTTAATAAAAGCCCTGCACTTGGATCTGCGTCTTCACCTCCCTTTTCATTATTTTCATTTTCCCTAATATCGGTCTTTTTCTTGTGTGTGTGTGGTTCAGGGATACCCTGCATTATGGGGACAAAATGTCCCCACAAAGATGCCAATATCCAAAATACTTGTCCTTGTGGAGACAACTTTTGGTCTCTATGAAGTAAAATTGCAAAAAGTTTTCTGAGATGAGTAGGTTTGGAGTTAGGGGTTAGAATTAGCAGTTTATGAAGTATAAAAATCATTATGTTTATGGAGTGCCCATAAAACATGGAAACGCAGCATAAGTTTGTGTGTGTGTGAGAGAGAGAGAGAGAGAGAGAGAGAGATGAGGTAATGGCAAGCGAGAGCTCTTATCAGCTGGAGAGGGGGGACCAGGTGCATTTCCTGAACTTTGGGCCCAGGTGCCACAAAAGCTCCTTTGTTCAAGCCTGTTCCCTGACTCTGCACTAAAGCAATGATTCAGCCCGGCTCCTTCCCCTCTCCAACCTGGTCCTTCTCTTTCTCTCTTCCTGCTCCAGAGAGACCAATTATAGACAATGCAAGTAGGTTAGACTGCCCATTAACTGAGGGCATTGTTGAGCACAATGCCAAGAGGATTGTACGCTAACAATAAAACCCATAAGCCGGTACTAGAGTGTCACTGACATTGTTGGGCTAAATCAAGAGTGCCATTTCATTCCTATGGAGCGTGTGAGTGTGTGTGTGTATTGGGGAGAGAGAGAGTGTGCGCTGGGTCACAGACTGCACAGACCAGTTTCTCGTCACTTAAATAGAATCTCTGTGTTCCACTTTTCTATCCTATCTCTTTATCCCTTTCTGTTCCTGGACATCTCCATCTCTCACCCACTGACCCCCGCGCGCACAAAGACAGAGAGTCAGTCTCTCTACTCCCCTGATAATGATGGGAAAAGGATGATGTAATGCCCCCAGCTAAGGGGTTTTGAGTGAGATGAGGTTGCTTTTAAAAGGCAAACTCTCGTGGGCCAGTCTGGGGGTCTTGACCTCTGACCTCGGGGGTCATGGATTCTCCCACTATTGAGGGAAATCAGTTTTGCTTGTGCATTTACAGCACAATCATCACACACCTCCTGTGCATATAGAAAGCGGTGTCTTCATTTTTAAATGGCTTTAAGGTTTTGCCCCTACATACCTCAGCAATATCTTCATATATAATCCAGATTACTCAGATCACTGCAGCACCTAAACCTCTAATCCTATTTTTTTGCATTTTATTTTACATGCTATTTTGTACCTGCAATGTCCTTTGTATTGTATTTAGTTGAAGCAGTCACCAAATGTATCTTATTTTAATTTATCATAAAATATAAAACAGCAATATTGTGAAATATTACTACAGTTTAAAATAACAGTTCTATTCTAATATGTTTTGAAATTCCTGTGATGCAAAACTCAGGATCAGTGTCACATGATCATTCAGAAATCATTCTAATATGCTGATTTGGTGCTCAAGAAACGTTTCTTATTATATATCAATGTATCAACAGTTATGCTGCTTAATATTATAAACTGTTATGGGACATTTTGGTTAACAGAAAAAATCAATCATGTCTGACTACACTTTCTACAATGGCACTCATACCAAAAAACCTTTGCATGATGTTAAAAATCACACCACTAGGTGTCGGTAAGTAAAAGACAACTGCCATAAATAGCGCAACATAAACTAAAATTACCAAGTGCACTTGTAGTCCAAAGCTATGGTTTTTCTGCTCTATATTTATCTTTAGATATCCCAGTGGACAGTTTTGATCCCACTTAAATGTGTGGGAATGAGTGGTTGCCCTTGGCGACAGTACTTTTGGCCTGTGACAATGCTGTTATTCCAAACGACCTTAAGGGTATTTATAAACGCACCTCATCTGTCTCTCACGCACCTCCTCTTTCGCTCTCTCTCTTTATCTTGTATCTTTCTTCCTGATCTCTTCATTTTTCCCTCTCTCTCTTCCCTCTCTCCGTCTCCCTCTATCCTCTCTTTCACTGCTTGATTATCTAGATTCTATGCTCCTTCCAAGCCATTGGAATCTGGGTCAGAACTCACAGCTGCTCCGGATCAAGGGCTAGTCTTGGACCAGCACTGAGGTTGATATTAGATTTTCATCAACTATAAATCAATAGTGACAAAACAATGATTATAGAGTCATTTAGCTCCAACGCTATTGCCAAGGTAATCCAGTAATGCAATAACCATTATAGACAGACCAAAATGTGACATGACATAAATCATCCTACTAGTTTAGTTACTAAACAGCAGGAACTGGTCAAATGTATGCATAGCTCCACCGGACCACAATATGTGAGCTATTTATGAAGCTGCTCATAGCCATAGCTCATAGTCTAAAAACAAGATAATACATAGCAATACTAAAAAATAAATAAATAAATAAAAAACCTAAGTGAAGAAAACACCTTAGCGGTTTTGTCTGTACGTGGCAGTAGATCTGGCAGATCTAGCAGATCAAATTCAAGCAGATTGAGAGCGTCAACATCTGCTTCAGCGCATATCTGTGAAGAGGCAGAGAGGGTAGATAACTTGCCAAAGCCAAATGCACTGCAATGATAACATGCTATGGAGAAGAAAGAAGAGGAACTTAGAAAGATGAAGGAGATGTGAGAAGTTCACGGTGAAATTGCAGCTAACACAGCAAAAATCAAGTATTTCAAGAATGCTGAAACCTCAATAACAAATGAAAATACTGTCACAAAAGATGCCATGAATGTGTATTGTGGGGAGATGTTGGATAAAACTCCATCCAGTGCAACAAACGCACAAGGTGTGCACTCAAAAGAGACTGTTCATGCACAACTCTTTATGTATGACTTGTTACGACCCATTCTGTAAAGATGGGGTTGACATGAACTTTTCTAGTTGGTAAAAGGAAACCAGCCCCAGACATCTCCCTACAAATAAACAAATCACAAACAAAATCGAAATAAATCTTAGGACACCCCAACGCTTCTAAAACATAAAAATTAACCTAATTAAATCATCCTAATCAAACGAACATGATCAACGGAAGGTTTTGGGATCTGTCGATGGGAAGAGGCATTCGGAGGTCTTCAAGCCACAAGGTCAACGGCAGAATGAGCTTGACATCTTCGATTAGCGCCGCCCTTTTAAAGCGGCGCATCAGTAGATCCGCCAATCAGGCTCCTCCAAACAGCCAATCCCTGCACACATATACAAAGAAAAAACAACCCACTCAAAACAGATACAGAGGATCATAACAGACTCCAAAACAAAAATAAATCTTATCCTCAGAACAGCAATGCAATTCAACAACCCACCACCATGAACACTGATTCCAAATCCTCTGCACAAATCTCTCATACAGCTCAAGCAAGAACACTAGAAAGTAGAGAATAATATTCATCTGATATCATTCAATGGCCTGAACATCTTTCCACCTTACCAGGAGGAGAAATTCCAATTTTTAATGGAGATATTCTGCAGTACAGGTCATTCCTTCATTCTTTTTACCATATAATTGAAAATAAAACAGATGACAAGGCTGCACTCTCATTCAGTACACAAGGGGGCTACCACAGAAGCTGGGGTAAGAATTTTCCAACACATGTCACCAAACATAAGATTCCAAAAGACAAAGAAGCTATTGAAATAACACTTTGGTAATGCATATTACTTATGTGCTTATATCGAGAAAGCACTCTCATGGCCTTCAATCAAATCAGAAGATGCAAAGCTTTACAGGCCTTCACATTGTTTCTTAGAAGCTGCTGCAATGGTATGGAAGACTTGGAGTTCATTGAGGAAGAACTGGACACAGTCTACAAGCTCAGTCTATTGCTCTCGAGCTCCCATACAAGCTCAGAGAGAGGTTTGAGACATTTGAGTTAAAAGAACAAAGGAGTAACAAGGTAAAGATGGTAGAGATTGACAAGCTAACATTGTCTCAGATCCAATATTTGGTGATATTCAAAGCTCAAGCCTAAGTAAAGGAAAGCCAAAATCCTACTGAAGGTCAAATCCTAAGGCATTTTTGCAACCAATGTGCATGTGAACTCACCACAGACCGCATATATGCATTCACAGCCCCCATTATGTCTCTACTGTAACAATGGACATGAGTTGATGTCATGATTGCAGTTTGAAAAGCACCCACACAGGGAAAAGATAAACTTTATAAGACAATGGACATTTGAGTAAAGACTGCACAAAGGATCTTAACTGCACCAAGTGCGTTACACATTAAAGCACTGGAATCATTAAAGATACTCTTTTAATGAGAGGTCAAGAGAAGACAATGCTGAAATGTTTGTAGAAGATAAAAGCTTCATCAAGATAGCGGTCAATAAAGTTGAAAGATGGACATTATACTCTTGATCTACCCTTTAGAAAAGATGACACAGTGTTGCCTAACAATTATCACGTGGCAGGACAGCGACTTCAAAGTTTGAAAAGAAAGTTCAAAACCAATTAACAATTCAGAACAGACTATAATGAATTTCTAACAGAAGTCATAAATAAGGGCTATGCTGAAAAGGTGCTGCAACAAGAGCTGAAAAGATCAGATGGTAAATTGTGGTACATCCATGATGTACACAACATGGTGTATATCATCCCCAACAACAGACCATAAGAGTAGTCTTTGACTGTTGTGCTACCTTTCAAAGCAAATCCCTCAACTGAGAACTTCTTCAGGGTCCTGATTTGACCTGCGCAGTTTTCGATGTCCTGACCAGATTTCGCCAACAGCCTGTAGCGGTTATAACAGACATCCAAGCAATGTTCAATCAGGTCAGAGTGTCAAGATCGGATGTTGACTTTTTGCGATTCCTCTGGTGGCCAGGTGGTGATGTCAGCATACCTTCTGTGGAACAGCGAATGATGGTACATCCATTTGGGGCAGTCTCATGACCAAACCGCCAAAGATAATGAAGACTTCTATAGCTGTGGGTCCGAAATGACCCAGAACAATTTTCCCCAGGAACTTTTTTCTTCCCCAGACCTGTTGCTGTCTGCATTTTCATTGCGTTCTGAAGTACCGTGAAGATTAGAAAAATTTGTCCGGTGAAGTAGGACTGCCCGCGACTTTTCAGTTCCCACTGGATTTCGTCCTCTGCATATAAGCTTAATAAAGCCTGAACCTCGTCGTCGGTCCATTGGTCGTAACTCCATTGTTGAAACAACAAAAAACAACTCTACTGCAAGCACTGCAGAAGACTTTTAAACATGGTGGTTGGAATAAAATGATGCTTGGAGTCAACCAATCAAAATACTGCGTGAACACAGCATGTTCAGCGCCCAAGTCCCATCCCCGAAAGTTCCTGAACTTTGAAAAAGGACTACCTTCATTTAGACCCTGGTACAACCCGAAAGTTCCTGGGGAAAGTTCCTGCGGTGGAAATGTGGCTTTTGTGAATGATTGCTTGAAGTCACTTCCAACAGAGCATGAAACAGTAGAGTTGATGAAAGACCTAACATCTCTCTGTCAAACAGGAGGATTCCACCTTACAAAATGGGTGGAAGGCATAGCTTAGAATGTAAAGGAATTGGATCTTGACAGAGAAAAGCTTCCCACTGAAAGAGCTCTTGGATTGTTCTGGTGTGTGGAGAAGGATGTGTTTAAGTTCAATATCACTGTTGATCCCAAAGAATCAGTTGTGAGCGCCATCCATTTACTCTACCTGCCCAATTACTTCTCCAAGGCCTCTGTAGGAGTAAATATGGTTGGGATGAGGAAATACCACAGGCTGCAGCGGATAAGTTGACAAAGTGGATAAAGGATCTTGATGATATACAGATTTCAGAGCGGCACATTGCGCAAAACCAATTGGTTTTGAAAAGCTAAAGCGAGCAGAGCTGCATCATTTCTCCAATGCCAGTGAACAAGGATACAGCACAGCAAGCTACTTGAGACTGACCAATGATATGCACACTGTACAGTACATGTGTCTTTCATGTTAGAAATACTAAGTTCAGTCATGAAACTCTATTAAACGGCGATTGGTTCCTTCAGTTCTACGACACCAACCAATCGGAGGTACTTCCTCATTTACGTGGCTTTACTTACACCGTATCCTAGCAGCTATCCGCATTCTGCGCAATTATGAGAACTCTGATAATCCCACCTCCTCCCCAGCGCCACCTGTAGAGATCTGCTTGGGGGGTTACATCATTCTGTAGCAGCCTTCCTTGTTGTTATCTTGACTAAGCTGAACATTATGTATTTGCTCAGCAGCAGCAGCAGCAGCAGCAGCGTAGCAGATCTCGTCCGCCAAAATCAAGCCTATGTACATTCCATGCTCTATGCTAATAAAATGTTGGTTGAATCTATTTCACTCCGAGAGTTGTCATGATTGAAAGCCAGTGTGGCCCCACTTAAGCAAGTCACAATTCCGTGGACGTGCACAATTCCGTCAATACTTCTAGAACTTACAGCCGCGGTGCTGGCAATCAGAGTGGACATTATGCTAAGGAAAGCATTGGAGCTAGATCTCAAAAGCTCAACGTTTTGGACTGATAATCATTCAGTACTGAAATACGTTGTAAATGAGAATGCAAGATTCCACACATTTGTAACTAATAGGATCTCTGTTATTAGAGAAAACACAGATGTAACTGGAAATTCATCAGAACAAAGCAGAACCCTGTCAGCCTAGCATCAAGAGGGGTGAGTGCAGCACATTGGTGAAGTGCAAAGAGTGGATACATGGACCAGACTTTCTATAGAAGAGAGAAGAATAATGGCCTAAAGAATTCATGGCACCCATGTCTCTCTTACTCAATGAACTTAAAGTTAAACCACTGTCATTAAAGAAATGGAAAGATAGATGCCATTAATCCAACCAACAGCGACATGACTGAATCACGTATCTTGACCCAATGTATCCGAATTCTTACTCACAGACCCGAAAATACCAGAATTATGTTCCTAACTACATCCAATAATGCCAACAATAAATGTTACAAAAGTGTAAAAAGAGAAACAGACAGTCCCCAGCAATTCACTCTCTCTTCCAAAACACACACAAACACACACAGGGACTCCCTCATTAAGTGTATTGCAGAAATGCTGATGTCATGAAAATGAATCTGTTGGCCTCTTTTTGGCTGAGATGTGAGTGTGATCACCCACATACAGGTTCATTAAATCTCTGTGTGAATGTGTGTATTTCAATTCACAGACAATACACTGAGGGATCAGATCACAAAAGTGTACAGAGCATGTGCTTTACAGCACGTAGGCTACGAAAGGAACGTGAGAGCAAGCTAGTGGCACTCCTATTTCTGAGGAAAGAGAGGAGAAATCGCTGAGCTCATTGTCTCAAGAGAGACAGGGCGCTGCGAAGAGAATGTTCTGAAAATTAGAAGCCCAGGGTATCTTGACACCCAAAGGCCCAGGTCAACATAAGGGGGCAAAGCCCTATTACATGCACTTGTCTGAAGTACACATATTTGACTTCTTGAAGTGTTTGTAATAGTAGAAATATATTAAAGATACTAAAATGAAAATAAAATATTAAGTTAATAATTTGAATCTAATTACACCTTTCAAAGATCAAAAAGGTGTTAATAGTTCACGTATACCCTGGCAATTTAACTCAAGACATTACCATCACTAGTTCATATGCTTTACTAAGGAGGCAATACAGTTAAATTCATTTTAGTCAAAGTTTACCAAAATTTTATATAAGTATATTTATAATGAAAAAAGACCTTAAATTAAACCAAGCAACACTTTGATTCTATAAGAGACTCTTTACTCTTTTTTGATCTTATATTGTACAATGTCATTGTTCCTTAAATTAAGAAAGTGAGTTATTAATTTTCTATAATAATTTTCATTATGCAGAAGGAAAAGAACATAATAAAGAATTTCTGAACCATACCACATTCCCTATGGACACATATGCATGTATGCATGTATGTATACCTGCAATTATACATGCATGTTTGCAAGAATTGATGCGTGTATGTATGCATGTATGCATGCATCTAAGTATGAAAGTATGTATGCAAGCTAGTATGCATGTATGTACAGTGTTGGTTACATTACAAGTAACTTCAGTTAAATAATAAGATTACTTTTTCAAGTAACTAGTAAAGTAACATTACTTTTCAAATTTACAACAAAATATCTAAGTTACTTTTTCAAAAAAGTAACGCAAGTTACCTTTTCACATTTATTTGACTGACAGCTCTCCTGTCCCCATGAAATCCAGAGTAAGTGCAGAGGCGTTGTGTGTGAACATGATAGTTATTGTAGTTCTAGATTAATTTGAGCATTTATTCATTTCACTTGCATAAAGATTGAGTATTCCTAAAAAAGAATAAAATCAGTCAAATGCAAAATATACAAAATCTCCAAAAAGTAAATGTTAATTAAAACAAATATTTGTATGCATTTAATCTACCTTTATTGACCAATTTACTGCTGACCTTTAATTATTCAGTTAAACCATGAGCAAAAATTACTAGATTTTTTATTTTTTATTGGTAAACTTTTTTCCTCCTGCGTCCTATTCTTCCATTATCCAGAATGGCAGCGCAGCACAGCAGAGCGTGTGAATTAGTTTTTTTACCTCAGCCTGAGGCTTATTATTTCAATTTTGGTATGATGAGGTCTTTACATTTGCACAAATTAGAACCTTTTTGTCATAAAAAAACAAAAACAAAAAAAACAAGCCCAGTCCAAAAAGTAACGTAACATTACTTTTTAAAAAGTAACTAAGTAACTCAATAAGTTACTTTTTAAGGGAGTAACGCAATATTGTAATGCATTACTTTTCAAAGTAACTTTCCCCAACACTGTATGTATGTATTTATAATATATATATATATATATATATATATATATATATATATATATATATATATATATATATATATATATATATATATGTATGCATGTATGTATGTATGCATGCATGTATGAAAGCTTGTATGCATGTATGTATGTAGACATGCAAATGTTATGTATAAATGTATTTATTAATTTATTTTGAACATAAATTATATTTTATAAATAAACATAAGAAATAAAACATATGTAAACATGTGTGCAAGGTATTTTTGAATCTGACTGAGAAGAAAGAGTTAAAAAGAGTAACCTTTTTCCCTATTGATCAGATAATTTAAGGTCTACACCAGCCCTTTCAATCCCATCGAAAATTCAGTTGTATGGAGCTTTATCGGATCGATTGAGGTGCTTATAATGAAGGCTTTCAATCCAATTAAGCCATCAATACGATTACTAACAGATTTTTTGGATGCATGCAAACATAACTAGTGTAAACCAGCCTGGACAAGCAAACAAATTCATTAAAGATGACAGAAACAGATGTTTCAAACAAAATCAAAACGTTTCATTCCGAAATACTGAGGCATGTAAGCCACTGGACATTACAGTATTCTCTTCAGATGTCCTCACTGTTGTACCAGTGCCACTGAATTTGACTTCACCAGACACCCTCATTCAGCATGTCATTGAGCATTTTCATATTTCATATGGTAACATTCACACAATTTTATGGTTTTTCTGTGGCCCATCTGAGAGGAGGTCCAAGAATGTGGCTCTGTCACATTGCATGAGAAGGTTGTGTAGTGCAAACGCATAAAACACCATTTCCCGGAAAGACGCTCATTTGGTTCATTTAGAAACCGCTGCAATCTACGAGCCAGACAAAAACACTCGGCAGTTTAATAGCAAAACATCATCAGTCCAGTGTTCTGTCAGAGGCATAACTCGTGTGCTTGGCCACCATCTGTAATTATCACCCGTGCATGTATATCGCATGCCTAAGCTAATCGGCACCGTCTACGACTGAAAGCGCGTTCCAGCGCTGAATTAAACATGTCAAAAGTCATGTGTCATGTATTGAACGGTGACAGTCATAAAGAAAATATTTGTTTGCGCGATAAACCAATGATCCCCCTCATGGTGGCTGTTAAGAGCTTGGCAATGAGACAAGACAAAATGGCACCTCGTCATTGTCTCAAGAATCTTTTCTGGAACAAATTTGACATGAGTGAGAGCCACTATTTATTCGCTGCTTAATATTTGAGCTGTCTTTTATAGAGAGGTTGTATATTGAGATAAGGCCTTTTTTATCCAGTGTGTTAAATTTATTCTCTTTCTCTTTCAGTTCACCTTTTGACAGCAGGCTTTGTGTACAGACTGTGGGAAAGTTTCCTTTCCTGATGAGGTCATCCCTTCAACCCCCCCACCCCACCAGATCTGTTTCACTCACACTCACTCACTCACTCACTCACTCACACACACACACACACACACACACACACACACACACACACACACACACACACACACACACACACACACACACACACACACACACACACACACACACACACACGAAGGAGGTATACAAAAAGGTCTTGGCTTTTCGGCTGGTTGTGTATGCACACATATGATTGTGATGAAGGTCACGTGTGGCTTTCGTGGTGATACTGAAGGACAAAGAATATCCATGATAAAGGAAAAAAAATCTAGTTTAGCACTTAGAAATAAAACATGTGTTTCATGTGAATTTTAAAAACTATTATATGATTTTTAAGCAACGGTTCAATTAAATAACTTTAAATATGATGTGGTGTAACCATAAAAGTAATCATTTTCCTTACACATGTTGACACATATTAATCATTTTCAAAAAACATTCTTATCATGTTTTTCAAGGTAAAATATATATTTTTAATAAAGATCATTAATTATACAATAATAAATATTAAGGTTTTTTTGAGGAGTTACACCACATGACATCTTAACACCTCAACTAACCTAAAAATATTTTACTGAACTTGACACACAAATGGTCTGCAGTGTACTCTCCATCAGGAGTAATTTCTTGTTTTATGTATTTTTGTGAGTTGGCCAGACCACATGATTAGGTGGACAACATTTTTTCAAATATTAATAAGCAGTTTTGTTGAAGAATTATACACATACATACGTATACAAACATTAGAAGATACTATATATTTTTAAATCTCTCTCTCTATAATTAATATACACAATATTGCCAAAACTATTGGGACACCCCTTCAAATCATTGAATTCAGGTGTTCCGATCACTTCCATGGCCACAGGTGAAATCAAGCACCTAGGCATGCAGATGCTTCTACAAACATTTGTGAAAGAATGGGTCGCTCTCAGAAGCTCAGTGAATTCAAGTGTGGTACCGGGATAGGTTGCCAATAAATCCATTTGTGAAATTTCCTCAGTACTAACTTCCAATTCCGCGGTGGTTTCCAGGAGAACGGCATTTGCCTGACTGCATTGTGCCAAGTGTAAAGTTTGGTGTAGGGGGATTATGGTGTGGGGTTGTTTTTCAGGGGTTGGGCTTGAACCCTTAGTTCCAGTGAAAGGAACTCTTAATGCTTTAGCATACCAATACATTTTGGACAATTTAAAGCTCCCAACTTTGTGGGAATAGTTTGGGGATGGCCCCTTCTTGTTTCAACATGACTGCACACCAGTGCACAAAGCAAGGTCCATAAAGACATGGATGAGCGAGTTTGGTGTGGAGGAACTTGACTGGCCTGCACAGAGTCCTTACCTCAAACCAACAGAACACCGTTGGGATGAATTACAGTCGAGACTGCGAGCCAGGTCTTTTCGTCCAATATCAGTGCCTGACCTCACATATGTACTTTTAGAAGAATGGTCAAATATTCCCATAAACACACTCCTAAACGTTGTGGAAAGCCTTCCCAGAACAGATGAAGCTGTTATAGCTGCAAAGGTGGGCCAATTCCATATTAAGAATGGGATGTCATTAAAGTCATAAGTTGTCCCTAAACTTTTGGCAATATAGTGTGTGCGTGTGTGTGTGTGTGTGTGTGTGTGTGTGTGTGTGTGTATACAGGTGCTGCATATAATTAGACTATCATCAAAAAGTTGAATTATTTCACTAATTCCATTAAAAACTATATTATATACATTCATTACACACAGGCTGATATATTTCAAATGTTTATTTCTTTTCATTTTGATGATTATAACTGACAACTAAGGAAAATCCCAAATTCAGTATCTCAGAAAATTAGAATATTACTTAAGACCAATATAAAAAAGGATTTTTAGAAATCTTGGCCAAATGAAAAGTATGAACATGAAAAGTATGAGCATGTACAGCACTTAATACTTAGTTGGGGCTCCTTTTGCCTGAATTACTGCAGCAATGCGAGTGGCATGGAGTCGATCAGTCTGTGGCACTGCTCAGGTATTATGAGAGCCCAGGTTGCTCTGATAGTGGCATTGTTGGGTCTGGAATATCGCATCTTTCTCTTCCCAATGTTAAGAATAGGGATACCATGGTCCTTAAACCAGGTACTGGTCGCTTTGGAACTGTGTGCAGGTGTCAAGTCCTGTTGGAAAATGAAATCTGCATCTCCATAAAGTTGGTCAGCAGCAGGAAGCATGAAGTGCTCTAAAACTTCCTGGTATACGGTTGCGTTGACCTTGGACCTCAGAAAACACAGTGGACCACCACCAGCAGATGGCATGGCACACCAAACCATCACTGACTGTGAAAACTTTACACTTGACCTCAAGCAACGTGAAGTGTGTGCCTCTCCTCTCTTCCTCCAGACTCTGGGACCCTGATTTCCAAAGGAAATGCAAAATTTAATTTCATCAGAGAACATAACTTTGGACCACTCAGCAGCAGTCCAGTCCTTTTTGTCTTTAACCCAGGTTAGACGCTTGACACAAGGAATGTGACAGCTGAAAACCATGTCTTGCATATGTCTCTGCGAAGTGGTTCTTGAAGCACTGACTCCAGCTGCAGTCCACTCTTTGTGAATCTCCCCCACATTTTTGAATGGGTTTTGTTTCACATTCCTCTCCAGGGTGCGGTTATGCCTATTGCTTGTACACTTTTTTCTACCACATCTTTTCCTTCCCTTTGCCTCTCTATTACTGTGCTTGGACACAGAGCTCTGTGAACAGCCAGCCTCTTTTGCAATGATCTTTTGTGTCTTGCCCTCCTTGTGCAAGGTGTCAAAAGTCAGCAGGCTTCCCCATGATTGTGTAACCTACATAACTAGACTGAGAGACCATTTAAAAGCCTTTGCAGGTGTTTTAAGTTAATTAGCTGATTAGAGTGTGGCACCAGGTGTCTTCACAATATTCTTTTCACAATATTCTAATTTTCTAAAATACTGAATATTGGATTTTCCTTAGTTGTCAGCTATAATCATCTAAATTAAAAGAAATAAACATTTGAAATATATCAGTCTGTGTGTAATGAATGAATATAAAATAAAAGTTTCACTTTTTGAATGGAATTAGTCAAATAAATCACCTTTTTGATGATATTCTAATTATATGACCAGCACCTACACTCAGCCAAAGGATTATTAGGAACAACTGTTCAATTTCACATTAATGCAATTATCTAATCAACCAATCACATGGCAGTTGCTTAAATTCATTTAGGGGTGTGGTCCTGGTCAAGACAATCTCCTGAACTCCAAACTGAATGTCAGAATGGGAAAGAAAGGTGATTTAAGCAATTTTGAGCGTGGCATGGTTGTTGGTGCTAGACGGGCAGGTCTGAGTATTTCACAATCTGCTCAGTTACTGGGATTTTCACGCACAACCATTTCTAGGGTTTACAAAGAATGGAGTGAAAAGGAAAAAAACATCCAGTATGCGGCAGTCCTGTGGGCGAAAATGCCTTGTTGATGCTAGAGGTCAGAGGAGAATGAGCCGACTGATTCAAGCTGATGGAAGAGCAACTTTGACTGAAATAACCACTCGTTACAACCGAGGTATGCAGCAAAGCATTTGTGAAGCCACAACACACACAACCTTGAGGCGGATGGGCTACAACAGCAGAAGACCCCACCGGGTACCACTCATCTCCACTACAAATAGGAAAAAGAGGCTACAATTTGCACAAGCTCCCCAAATTGGACAGTTGAAGACTGGAAAAATGTTGCCTGGTCTGATGAGTCTCGATTTCTGTTGAATTTCAGTCAGAATTTGGTGTAAACAGAATAAGAATATTGATCCATCATGCCTTGTTACCACTGTGCAGGATGGTGGTGGCGGTGATGGTGTAATGGTGTGGGGGATGTTTTCTTGGCACACTTTAGGCCCCTAAGTGCCAATTGGGCATCGTTTAAATGCCACGGCCTACCTGAGCATTGTTTCTGACCACCATGTACCCATCCTCTGATGGCTACTTCCAGCAGGATAATGCACCATGTCACAAAGCTCGAATCATTTCAAATTGGTTTCTTGAACATGACAATGAGTTCACTGTACTAAAATGGCCCCCACAGTCACCAGATCTCAACCCAATAGAGCATATTTGGGATGTGGTGGAATGGGAGCTTCGTGCCCTGGATGTGCATCCCACAAATCTCCATCAACTGCAAGATGCTATCCTATCAATACGGGCCAACATTTCTAAATAATGCTTTCAGCACCTTGTTGAATCAATGCCACGTAGAATTAAAGCAGTTCTGAAGGCGAAAGGGGTCAAATTATGGTGTTCCTAAAAATCCTGTAGGTGAGTGTGTATAAATAAATAAATAAATAAATAAATATATATATATATATATATATATATATATATATATATATATATATATATATATATATATATATATACATATATATATATATATATATATTTCAGACATTTATCTTTTAAATAAGAATTTTTATGTTTTTCTTTTACACTAATCAGTGATATTTTTGAAAAAAAATGCATTTCAATAACTGACTAATAACCTTTTCATTGCCATTAAAGTCAAATTACTGAACCATAGAAGCCTGATAAAAAAATGATAATTTAAAAGAAAAATGACAGATGGAGGTATATATACGCAAATATTTATTATTATTATTATTATTTTTATTATTTATTTATTTATTTATTTACTACACATTTTTATTTCAGGTTGTTGTTGTTATAGTACATCAAGTTGAGCTAAATTAAAAGAGATATGTTTCCTTGGCAACTAGCTGAAATCAAATATTTAAAAAAAAATATATATATTTATTTCAAGTAACATTTTTTTTAATGGTTCTAGTTTTAGTTTAACTATAACAACCCCGCACCCAACCACGTACTGCACGTACCCCTGTCTATCACATTTCATTCAAATACAAATTTTCAGTGACCTCTTACACCCCCAACCCACAAATAATTAAGCTCAGGGTCAAAGTCTGTATCCATACAGAAAATACCACCTCAGGGCCACACTTATGACACATTCACAATGCGCCTTTATGGCCAAAGCTCACGCGCCCGAGGTAATGTTGGAACTTGACGGCAAGTGAAAACGTGCAAAACTAAACATACACAAAAAACACAGAGCTCACCGTCGTGACCATGAGTCTGATGAAGAGGAATGGCTGACACACACAGCTCTCCAGACATACACACACACACAGGTCTTTGTTTTAGATATGTGTAATACACTCACAGCGCTTAATCAAACTCTCCCGACTGTGACTCTTTTCCAATGTGTGCGTTTATGCAAACATGTGGAGACCTGCGGGGTGTTGAGATGAATTGTGTGTGTGTGTCTGGAGAGTTGCATGACTGGCATTCCTCTCAATCATACTGAAGCCCATAGTGAGAAGGTTAAAGAAACAGAAAAGTAAGAGAACACACTCTCAGGGCTTGTTGTATTTGGGAAGGTGGGTCAGAAGGGGGCGCTCAGCTTAGCTGACTCAGAAAACACTTTTTCTGTCTCAGTTTCTTTGTGTCTCATTCTTTCTTGTTTAATTTCCACCTCAACCCCCTTGCCCCGAGCCTGTATAAAGGGCAGTTTGTTTAATCAGTAATCACATCTGAACAAGGGAGACACTATCTTTATATCCGACCAAACCTCTGAATAAGCAAACCATTATACTACCCTCTCTCTCTCACCAGAAAATATAGTGAGCTCATGCCACCTGCAGTCTACCACACTATGCTGATTCAATGTCTTTGATATTGTCATGTTGTAATATTAAAGCTTTTCTTGTCCTATGGCACAAAGTCCTTGCTACCTGATAGAAAAAAGACTACTTCTAGTTTTTCAAACTAATTTCATCCTGTTTATGTGAGTTGTAACATACCTGTAAAAAAGCTAGCCGTTTGGCATTCATTCATCTCAATGGCAGTTGCTCTGGAAACACATAACATGGATGCTGCCATCTTTGCTTCATTAAAGATTTTGTGAGCCAATCACATCATTTCTAAATGTCATATGACTGACCAGGCAATATAATAACTTACTTCAGCAGACAAGACAACACAACACATCTATTTCATGCTATTCAGCACCCTCCAAAACATAGGGTTTTTTTGTTGTAAAAAAACGGCGGTGACCGAATTTCCCACGGAAACCAACCAGTACCACTCAAATTAGAACACATGCTTAGCGTTGTGATTCAAGGAGACTAAACACTGGCTGGTTACTTGCTCAAAATTTGATTTTGTATATTTTTTAACCAAAATTTTACAGACTGCAGCATTAAAGAGCTTAAAGCTGCAGTCCGTAACTTTTTTGGGTTAAAAATTATCCAAAATCTATTTTTTGAGCAAGTGCATAACCAGCCAGTGTTCAAAACTATCTGCTTGCCTTTGCTCGATTTACAACGGTATAAGCTTGATAATGTTTTTAATTCCAGTGGTACTGGTGGATTTCAGCGGGAGATTCGATGCCATTGCGTCACATCTTTACACATCAATAAGAAGTCCCGGCTAGTAGGCTATATCGCGTGTGAGGATGTTGGAGGTGGAGATGTATAGTCTTTTCTCGAAGTGCTTGATATAATTAAACTTATCAATTTGATAGCAGATCCAGAAAGGTTGAAACCTCAATCAGTGACATCTGGAGATTCGCCCGCTGTAAAATGCAAAAGAATTTAGATTTTCGGAATGGCTACAGAAAAAAAGAGACTTCAACCGAGCCAAAACAAGGATAAAAAGGGCTTTTGAAAGGTGGCGTTAACTCCTTGCTTTGAACGGGTTCTAAACGGATGCAGAGATAGTTTTTTTCTGCTGAACAGGTCAGACATTTCAATGGTTATTATGTAACAGTAGCACACTTCGCTTAATTCTCACAGTAAAAGTTACGGAGTTTTCTTTGTTGTGCTTTGCGATGCTTTTCCCACGTAGGCCTAGTTGGTCAGCACAAAAGTGGATGTTAGCTACTTACGTCTTGTTCAGATGACATTCTTATGTTGGTCATACGTTCAAACTAAATAATCTGTGATTCTGTATCCACACGGCGCGGTGGCTGACAGCCCTTCCTCAAAACATTGTATTCATACGCGCTGTGCGGTGCCGAGGCACAGCTCACGTAGAGCTGATCATTCCGCGAATAACTGCAGACAGTTGCGGATTTCAAACAGAGATGGCGACAGAGGAAAAACTACGGACTGCACCTTTAAACATTTAAAGTAGCAGACACCATAAATGCAGTGAACGCTTATAATATTGCTGAACATGTTAAAGCTATTTAGTTAAATCTTATATCTTAATGCCTACTTCCATACTATATAGCACACTATAGCAGCCTACTTAAGTATGTGAAATAGGCTATGTGAGCTAAGTATAATGTCCAAATTTAGGCGAAAAATACCTGGATGACTCTCTACTTCAGGTCCAATTATCACTTTACTATCCCATGAGGCCACAGGAGAGGTTGTGATGGACAGTAAAAAAGCTTGTAGGTCGCATGACAAAGACAACATGACAGATGTAGTAGCCTACATCTGAATTGCATTCGCACACATTCATATACTAATTCCAAACCAAATTTAGTGCCTACTATATAATAGGCCTACATGATTTTTGGAGCAGCTAACATGTTTGTAGCTAGCTAGCTGTACAAAATATCACATTTAATAGCACAGCCATTATAAACATAACTACCATTAACTCCTGAAGTTTGTTAGCCATAAGGTAAGACAACAAGTCACTGGCATTAGCATTTTTGTGTATGATTGTGGCCTTAAGCTGCAAGTGAACCAACTAGCATGTCGACAGAAGCTCATGATAGCTTTCATGACAAACAATGTCCTAATTTAGTACCATACAATATCTTTATTGTTTTCTGTGCATGTATACACTCCATAAAACATTAGTCTACAAATAAACCAAAGAGTACAAGAAAAGTAGGCCTACAGCGAAGAAAACACGGTCCTTGCTGTATAAAGTAAGAAAAATAAGTAATGGCACATGCACATTTATGTCTGATTCAGATTTATTCCAAGTGAAACTTTTAACTCAGAATCCTCTTTGATCAAGCATTTACACACTTGTTCAGTAAAAAATAATATGAACAGAGTTTACATGAGTAATGTCATGTTGCTTACCTCAAATGAGGTGATTTATCAAATAAGACGTTTTAACACTCATGCCGCTTCGATGAGTAAGAGAGGAGTATACACAGAATATGAGTTATATGATAAATATTTCCAAATATAAACAAAGTTTAGCCAACATGCTTTTTAAGGAAACCACTTGTCATTGACTGAAAATGTTAGCTCCGCACTTATAAACAAATACACAGATAAACAACAATATACTGAATATTTTGAGCTATAAAAACATAAAAGTGGTATTTGATAACGTATACACATATATATTTATAAAATCGAATACATTTAAGCTTTGTAAATTGATATGCGAAATGCTCTTTGGTCTGCATTTTGTGGATGTATGTGCCCAGACACAAATTAATCTACAGTTACACCTCCATTATTATTATTATTATTTACAAACGAAACCAGCAACCTCTGAAATACTGCAAACGAAACGCCAAAACATGTCTTCTAGGTAGCTCCAAAAAACAAAACAAAAACCCAGTCATTTTCTCTCTAAGGCCTTTAACTTTGCTTTGAGCAGACTCTGTTTATGGCAGTGCGAGAGTGAGCCAAAGAAGTGTGGCGCCCCTTACTGGACGTGTCCTGTGACGCAACAGTACTGCATGGATTTCAAAGACGTCCTGTGGGAATCATCCCCAAAGCTGTCATCAGGAATGTTGTCCTGGGACTGAAAAGAGTGGCCACCTATAAATTTGTTCCTGGTCCCCATGAAGTTTATTGATGCCCCATTTTGTCCAAATAACAGGGAGAAGTTTCATATTACAATACTGATGTTTCACTGTCTCAACACCATCAGCAAGTGAAACTGATTACATAACTGTAGCGAAACTGTAAATGTTTTGGTCTTCTACATCTGAAGTTGAGGATGTGAAGTCGGGTCCCATCCCAAAGAATCTCAGTGTATTTGTTTTTCTATTTGGTCTTCTGAGAGCCTATCATCACCTTGGAGACAAAGTTGACAATGGCGCTGGCGGGCTGCTCTGGGTCGTGTTCGGCAAACAGGTGACACACATTCTCTGTGCCGCTGCTGCTTTTCCTCGCAATAAAGCCAAAGATCCTGTTACACACACATGCACAACAATGAGTACACACATGTACAAGGAGCATGTTTCAACTACACAACCAGCACTACTTCAAAACTGAGACTCACTTTGCAGCTGTGCAGCCGTCTCGTGTCCATCTGTGAACAGATCAGTAAAGAAGTTAAATTTAAATGTTACATTGAATTAATTCAAATTGCCAAATAAACATGCTTAACATTTATAAATATTTTTTATTAAAAATGTTCTGTGATGGTTGTGTTTAGTGGTAGGGTTAAGGTTTAGAAAATACCATTAGCTCAGTTTAAAAAACATTACGGCTATGAAATGTCCTCATTTGGGCTACCTCATTGTGTGTGTGTGTCCTTGTTTATATTACATTTTGGGGACCAAATGTCCCCATAAGAATAGTAAAACCTGAGATCACCTACATTGTGGGGACCAGCCAGCGGTCCCCACTTTTCATAAGGCTTATAAATCACACAGGATGAGTTTTTTTAAGAAAGTAAAAATGCAGAATGTTTCCTGTGGTTTAGGGGCAGGGGCAGTGTAGGGGGATCGAATGTACAGTTTGTATGGTATAAAAACCATTACGTCTATGGAGAGTCCCCACAAAGATAGTGAACCAGACGTGTGTGTGTGTGTGTGTTTGTTTGTTTGTTACATACTTCCTGTCCTGAGGATCCAGGGCACAGAATATCACTGTGTTGACAGCATAGTGTCTCCTGAAGAACAATCTGTAAAAACAAAGTAATATAAAAACTCAAGACATCATTGTATGTATACACATTATGGTCACCGTGATTTTGTTCCTGGATCAACATATTTTATTGATCCTAACCCTATCCCTACCCCTAAACCTAACCCTACACATAACTTATCCCTAAGGATGTAATAGGTGAGGGAAATGAAATGTGAATAACACTGATGTAGAAGCACCTAACCCTAGTTGTAAGTCTAAACTTGACATAAACTGTAAATTTGTCCCTCAAATCTGATCACGTTCACCATACCTATACACACCGAGCAGGCATAACATTATGACCACCCTTCTAATATTGTGTTGATCTGCCTTTTGCTTTTGCCCGTTCTGATGCTCACATGCCCACTGTTGGCGCTTTCGGCAGTGGACAGGGGTCAGCATGGGCACCCTGACTGGTCTGCTGCTATGCAGCCCAGTACGCAACAAACTGTCATTCAATGTGTATTCTTACACCTTTTTATCAAAACCAGCATTAACTTCTTGACAAATTTGAGCATCAGTAGCTTGTCTGTTTGATCGGACAACATGGGCCAGCCTTCGCTCCCCACGTGTATCAATGAACCTTGGCCGCCAATTAATATGTCGCTGGTTCTCCATTGTTCCTTCCTTGGACCACTTTTGATAGATACTGACCACTGCAGACCGGGAACACCCCACAAGAGCTGCAGCTTTGGAGATGCTCTGACCCAGTCGTCTAGCCATCACAATTTGGCCCTTGTCAAACTCGCTCAAATCCTTACGTTTGACTATTTTTCCTACTTCTTACACATCAACTTTAAGAACAAAATGTTCACCTGCAACCCAATATATCGCAGAAACAGAAAACATAAAGAGAGAGAGACTCACTTCCTCTGGTTGTCTGTGAGGGTGATTCCCTGTGCAGACACTTTAAAGTGAACAACAGTGGATGTGGAAGGTGGATCCATACTGAAAATCACAGTGGTGGTCTTCTGAATACCCTGAACTCCTGTCAGAGACTCCAGCTCCACACTGCCCAGGAACCACACGTTACAAGCTGAACAACACATATACACATTAGCACATGGAACACATTTCCTATACAGTGATCACTGATGAAATTCAACATGCACACACATATTCAATTACCTGCCCCCTGTTTAAGTAGCTCTGCTGCAGAGTTTGTAGATGTTTGTGCTGGAGACTCATTTAACTCTTCTAGAGGGTCTAAAGAAGGTAGGGCCAATTCAGTTAGTACAGTAACACCAGAGAATAAACACATACAGACGCACACTAATAACATTACATACCTCTGCTTGGGATGATAAGTCTGCAGGGTAAAGCCAAGGGTGTGATTGAATGCTGACATACCAAAGCTGTGAGACTTCCTATACACACAAGAAGCATAACATTTTTAATTAGTTTAGCGAAATGTTTAACCATAATATTGCAACAATGCATGTTTGTTGCAATTTTGCTTATTTAAAAAGATATGCACAACTGTTTGGAGTCAGTTTGAGGTCAAATGTTTTAAATGCTTTTAGAAGTCTGTGCTCCAGTATAATGTGAAATGTATTACAATCTAAAATAATTTGTGTTATATTTGAATATACACTATATTGCCAAAAGTTTTGAGCTGCCTGCCTTTACATGCACATTACTTTTAATGACACCCCATTCTTAATCCGTAGGGTTTAATATGGAGTTGGCCCACCCTTTGCAGCTATAACAGCTTCAACTCTTCTGGGAAGACTTTCCACAAGGTTAAGGAGTGTGTATATGGAAATTTTTGACCATTCTTCTAAAAGCGCATTTATGAGGTCAGTCACTGATGTTGGACGAGAAGACCTGGTCTGCAGTCTCCGCTCTAATTCATCCCAAAAGTGTTCTATCGGGTTGAGGTCAGGACTCTGTGCAGGCCAGTCAAGTTCCTCCACACCTAACTTGCTCATCCATGTCTTTATGGACCTTGCTTTGTGCACTGGTGCGCAGTCATGTTGGAACAGGAAGGGGCCATCCCCAAACTGTTCCCACAAAGTTGGGAGCATGAAATTGTCCAAAATGTCTTGCTATGCTGAAGTTTTAAGTGTTCCTTTCACTGGAACTAAGGGTTCAAGCCCAACCCCTGAAAACAACCCCACATCATAATCCCCCTCCACCAAACTTGGCACAATGCAGTCAGGCAAGTGTCGTTCTCCTGGAAACCGCCAAACCCAGACTCGTCCATCAGACTGCCAGACAGAGAAGCTTTGCATTGCACTAGGGGATGTAAGGCTTGGATGCAGCTGCTCGGCCATGGAAACCCATTCCATGAAGCTCTCTACGCACTGTTCTTGAGCTAATCTAATTGGCTACACGAATTTTGGAGGTCTGTAGCTACTGACTCTGATGAAAAAAGTTGGCGACTTCGGCGCACTGTGCACCTCAGCATTCGTGCAACATGGCCTACCACTTTGTGGCTGAGTTGCTGTTGTTCCCAATTGCTTCCACTTTTTTTTATAATACCACCAACAGTTGACCGTGGAATATTTAGTAGTGAAGAAATTTCATGAATGGACTTATTGCACAGGTGGCAACCTACCACAGTACCATGCTTGAAATCACTGAGCTCCTGAGAGCGACCCATTCTTTCACAAATGTTTGTAGAAGCAGTCTGCATGCCTAGGTGCTTGATTTTATATTCCATGTGGCCATGGAAGTGACTGAAAACACCTGGATTCAATGATTTTGAGGGGTGTCCCAACACTTTTGGCAATATAGTGTATTTTAAAATGTAATTTAATCCTGTGATGGCAAAGCTGAATTTTCTGAATTTTCAAAGCTTAAGTGTCACACAATCCTTTATAAAGGATTCTGATATGCTGATTTAGTGCTCAAGAAACATTTGTTAATATCAATGTTGAAATCAGTTTTTGAGTAAACTGAGAATTTTTAATTTAAGAATATAAAGTTCAAAAGAACAGCATTTATATTAAAACAGAAATGTTTCAATATAGTCTTTAAGGTTTTGTTTGATCAATTTAATGCATCCTTGCTGAACAAAAGTATTGATTTCTTAAAAAAAATAAAAAAAACCTACTGACATCACATGAGTGAAAAAGAAAATGGAAACAAATAATTGCATGGCGCTCCTGATTACAGCCACTAGAGGGAGATATTGACCATACCTAGCAACATTCATGTCCTCATTAACATTCATTGCAGACCTTAACAGATACTTACCAAAGTAGGGTTCGTTGGGGCAACCTTTTAACCGCACACCTTTCGGTGTACACTCGATCAGGAAATGCCGCACAAGCTCATTGGACAGATCACCCGCTGTGCAAAGAGAAAGGAAATGACTTCATGTATAAAAGTATTTTTAATTATCAAAGCCATAACATGTATGCAGTAGCAAGAGGAAATGCACTGAAATGTATCAAACAAACTGAGAAAGTATCTCTGAAATGATCAGTGATCTTGTTATAAAGAACATTTGGTTTCTAATTTTGGGATCCTTCAGAAGGATCTACAGAGCAGCAGCAACAGCACAAGGACAGACTTTCCTGCAAAAATGATGAGTTATTCTGGTGTTTAGGAACAACAGTATGTATCCTACTTCCAACTTAATAACTCATTCTGACTGGGCAGGCCAAGTTTCTGAACAACAAACAGTCTTAACTGATGTTGAGGATAGATAGACTTTGAGAAATCAGAGTTGGTTTGTTTGGTAGAATAAACTCTTATCTCAAAATGCAATTTCTCATAATACAAAGTAAAAAAAAAAAAAAAAATACAGCATAAAAATACTGTATTAACCCCCTCTTGAAGAGCCATATAGAACTATGATTCCGATGGAGACGGACAGTGTGTATGTGTGTGTGTTCATGTTTTTCTATCCCGGTTGGGACTTCAACCTGAATGCACACTGACTCGTGTCACTGTGGGGACCTTAATTAAGATAGTGAACCAGACATGTGTGTGTCTGTGTGTGTGTGTGTGTGTATGTGTGTCTCCCTTCCTTCCTCTGATTGAGACACACACCGTGTTTACGGAGGGACTCTGGATATGAACGCTCCAGCTGTGCTCACACTCATTCAGCTGTTCCTCACACAATAGTGTTGGGACGTCCAGCTCTTCAGGGTCTTAAAGTCCAACAAATATTTCACTGCATTCATTCAAGGAGTTGACCTGTACTTTCAGAATCTATGGACAGTTCATATTTACACAGACAAAGTGCTTAAAGCTGGCATGAAATGGAAGCTGCAAGTCTTTTTTTGCCTATTGTGACATATATCCGAGTGAAACAGCTTCTCTAATAAGATAAAAATGTGTGGTGGGGCTTGATTTTGTCGAAACATTACAAATCATTGGATGCTTGTGGTTTGCTATTGATGCGATGTCATATGAGTGACATGTTCCCAAAAAATAAGTCATCAAAGACATGAGACGTAAATGAGAGGAGAGGGGATTTATATTAAAGATTACGAGGGCACATGAACAAAAAAAAAAATAGTGATGTGCAAGATAAATCACTGCAATATTCCATTAAAACAATTGTCAAACCAAGAACCAGAGTCGGATATTTTCCACACCAAGTACTTGTTAAGTTACATAAAATATGTTTTCAAAACTCGTATAGTTTATGGGCAGGTTGTGTGTTTGCCCAGTCAATTGCATCATCGTTCAGCTTGAGTTGTCATAAGCATTCTCTTACTTTTCCTACTTTGCTGTAGAACGGAGGGTGGGGGCGTGGCCACCTTCATGGCCAATCCGTAAGCTCCTCTGAATGAGTGACTGTCTCTGATGATGAAGGAGCCCGGCTCTTTATCCTTGAGAATGCCAATAGCTACAGCAAATCAAAAAAACAAAAAACAGATGCATTATGGAGTCATCTTAAAAGCAAAAAGGACATAACTCTTGACTGTGGTGATGGAAGCTACTTTGAGATCCACTTTAAGATACTTTGAGAATAATAAATTGATCTATTTACATTATATAACACCAATAAACAGAAAACACAAATTTGTCAAAACTATAATATTTATAATGTTGCTACAAAAAGAAGATGCAAAAAGTAAATGCAGCATATGCATCTGTGCAAGGAGTCAAATGAATTGGTGAATGTTTTATTTTATTACCACCTGAACCAATTGATTCACTAGAAGGAATTTAAAAGAAATTTCCATTGCTTAATATGACTGAAAACAGTCTGACTTCCAGTCTGCTTAGAAAAGTAGTAAAAACAAGGCTGTGAGGGACAGAATAACTTCTATCCAATATGTCATATCATTGTATACTTTAGTGTTCATATCATTTAGCAAATAAAAATTGAAAATCCTCTTTCCACAGATTTTAAGTGGTCAACTCTCAACATGAAACCTTATGACCTTAAGAGAGCATGCAACATTAAACAGATTGTACTTACACTATCGTTCAAAAGCTTGGGGCCATTTGGTAATTAAACAAAAAGAAGAAATTAATACTTTTATTCAGCAAGGATGCATTCAATTAATCAAAAGTGACTTATGTTGTTACAAATATTTCTATTTTAAATAAATGTTGTTCTTCTGAACTTTCTATTTATCAAAAAAGAAAGATAAAAAATAAGCGGCACAACTGTTTTCAACACTAATAATTGTAATAAATGTTATTGAGAAGCCAATTATCATATTAGAATGATTTCTAAAGGATCATGTGACACTGTTATTTTAGAAAACAGAATTACGGTCATTTAACCATTACAGTTTTTACTGTATTTTTGATCAAATAAATGCAGCTGTGGTGAGCATTAGATACTACTTTCAGTATTACCGACCTTAAACTTTTAAATGGCAATGCACATGCTTTACAGTCTCATATTTGTTCTCATATTTAACATGAATTCAACCTTCAGCTAAGGCCTACTTGATGATCTAATTTTGTTACCTTGCTCTCTGGAAATATCCGGCTTGTACCAGAACTTTGACGTATCCTGAACAAACTTCACGTTTTCCGGTTTAGTGGCCATGAAATCTGTTAATAAGAATAATATCACATTATATTTGATAGGCGAATCCGGCTGTGTATGCTTGCAGACAGGCACGCTACTCACCTGGACTCGGTGTAGATCTGGTAGGTGAGGTGTTGTGACTGGCATAGGACGTGCTGACGGCACTCCTGCTGAGCGGGAAACTCAACATCGTCTCTGAGCCCTCCGTCCCTCGTCTCTTCAGGGGCAGAAGGGGAGGTTGAGCCACATCTAGACCCAGAGCCTCAAGACCCTCCACCGCCTCTAGCAGGCTGCTCTCCAGTCCCCCGACATCCAGAGAGGAGGACAGGCTGCGGGGAGCTCCTCGAGGGGAGCTGTGTGAGTTGGGTGCCGAGAGGGTGAGGGGTGGGGAAGGCTGGGGGGTGTAGTGACTCAAGGGGGTGCTGGATCCACCCTCTAACCAGGAATGAGCTGGAGTGGGGCTGCAAGGAGAAGAGAACACAGCACAGGGTTATCTCTTACGTATCCTGTACCTAGACAAACACACCCCACCATGTGTTTATACATTATTACATATAGACTAGATACACAATAGACCACAAATGCAAACCGTTGTTATTAAAATGCCAGAATTTACTTCTATGGTGTGTGAGAGGTTTTGTTTTGTTAGAAATGTAGTATTAAATTCAGACCGATAATTAGTGTGTGTGTGTTGTTTGCGAGTACACGACATCAACACTATTATAATCTACAGTATGAAAAATTTATATTAATTTTAAGATGAATTAAAGCAGTTGCTAACTTTAAAATTAATATTACCCCATGATTTACTCACACTCAAGCCATCCTAGGTGTATATGACTTTCTAATCTGAGTTATAGTAATACATATCCTGGTTCTTCCAAGATTTATAATGGCAGTGACGCGGTCCATTGAGCTTGAAGCTCAATAAAGTGCTACCAATCCAAAATAAACGTACTCCACATGGATCGGGGGGTTAAATAAAGGCCTTCTGAACCGAATCGATGGGGTTTTGTAAGAAAAAATATCCATATTTAAAACTTTATTAAGTAAAATATCTAGCTACTTGCAAACCGCCTTCCGTATTCAACTTACACAGAAAGTGTAACGCCTCTTGCAGTTCAAAACGCTTATGCTACATTTTAGTAGTTCAATAAATTCTTTACAGTGAGTAAATCATGGGGTAATTTTCATTTTAAAGTGAACTACTCCTTTAAGATAACATTTAACAGCATGAATACATTTTTAGCATTTTAAAATATTAACTTTCAGTGAGTAATCTAAATGTGAAATTGGGGAAATTAACATAGTCAGTTATTTATCCAATATAATCAATAACCAATATTGTGCTGATATTTAATGCATCCCTATTGGTTGCTGTTGTTGACTGACAGTCAGTACCTGTCTGTGTTGACCAAAGGGCTGGGGGTGGAGATCGAGTGCAAGGATCCAAATATCCTCTGACAGGAGGCGGGACTTCCTGTGACATCAGAGTGGAAGAGCTCTCCGTCGGATGACATAGATGTGTGGGTCATGCTGTCCATGTATCCACGTGACTCTAAGAATAAAAAACACAAAAGGAATAAGCCGCCTTGTTGGCAGAGGTTATTTACACTAACTCCGCCCACTGACGTCTGGTTGGGACAGACAAAATTACAAAAGACACTTGATTGGCAACATTAGCAATAGTGTAGGGGTGAAGCATGTAGCATAAAGTTGACGCAAATCGTCCCGAGTTCGAATCCGCCTTTTGCTAAACTTGCTCTTAGTATGATTTGAAGCAGTTTACCCAATGTAGGGTATACCTGAACCCCCCCTCCCCCTCGCCCAGTTTCTTCCCAGATTCCATTCAGTATGAGCAATATCTTATTGCACACCCACAAAATATTTGAAGACCTGCGCTGTGCACCCTGCTACTAGTTGCCAAATCCAGGTAATAAATCAAGTGGTATTATTGGATAGACCGTTGTATGGGAGTTGGGCTTGAGGGTTTGGCAGAAGCCCATACACACGAATTCTTCAGATTGTGCACATAACAAACCACAGGGGAGGGACCCTGGAGGAATTTATCTGTTTGTCTCCTGCTCCCCTCCCTTTCTGTCTGGAAACTGGCTGGATATAATCAAATTAATTTTGTGGTAAATCCTCTTTGACTTTAATTAAATATAAACTACAAAATAATAATAATATAGCTTCAAGCAGCAGTTAGCAAAAGCATAATGATAAAACTTTAAAGAAGCAGATGAAAGAGCATTTTGAGTAGTTGACTTTCATCTATAATACTGATGCTCAATATTAATACCTGTGCATTCATTTTTTTTTTTTTAACCAGTTGCTCCCGGAGAAATAACTAGACTCAGCATGTGTGTGTTAAAAACTTAAATCACAAACCACAACAATCAAAATTGCAACTTCTAGTCTTGTAAGCATTAGTTAGAAAATTGTGTGTATTACAATTAAGTGTATTATCACTATGAAATGTTCAGCTATCATGGAATTTCATTTTATTTCTATTTCTGAATATATATATATATATATATATATATATATATATATATATATATATATATATATATATATATATATATATATATATATATATATATATATATATATATATATATATATATATATATATATATATATATATATATATATATATATATATATATATATATATATATATATATATATATACCAAAATATATTCAAAATATATATGCCTAAAGTTTTTTTTTGCATAGGCCTATAGCGCTTATTGGTCCTTGAGGCAAATTCGGTCCTATCAGAAAAGGGACTTGCATATCAAATTTTAAGTCTAAGGGCCCTATCATACACCCGGCGCAATGCAACACCAATGTTTTTTGCTAGTTTCAGCCCGACGCAGATATAATTTTCACGTCCAGCGCCAAGTTGTTTAAATAGCAAATGCACTCGTGCCCATGGGCGTGCTGGTCTTGTACGAGGTGTGTTCAGGCGCATTGTTGGCACGTTGTTATTTTGAGGCAATTGAAAACAACTGCACCATTAAATAGTACAGTATTTTTTGTTATTTAAAGGGTGCGTTCGTAATATGCACCTATTATACAGGCAGGGACGCAGAGCAGCACACAAACATTTTTAAATATTAAAAAGAAAATATTCTTCTCAGGAGAAGTCTTTCAGCTTGCAAATTTCGCCATGTAAATAGCGAATCCACAATGGTGCAAGCGCAGGTGGCTAAAGGGAATGGGAGATGAGACTCTGATTGGTTTATTGCACGTTACACCCATGACTCGCCAACCTTTTTTTTTTCCATAGTTAAACTTGCAAAAGTGGATTCTGACATGCTTTAAGTACACCTACAACATGTGCTTCAGAGCGTGTGCCCTATAACTCCATGCTGATGTTTTTCAAATTTAACCAATAGTCCCAAAGTAACCATCCATTTCATAATGACACAAAATGCAATTAGCAGACTTGTGTGTTGGATTACCCATGAACATATTCTTTCAACAGGCATTTACTAATGAAACATATACTGAAGCATCATGATAGCATCTTCTCCAGCTATGACTGTACCCCTAACCACAACCACATGATAGGTTGTCAAGGAGACGCTGAAAATGTAACCAAGAATACATAAAAACATAAACAACTACACAAACAACATCTGGAGGCAGAAGAGTATAAAGTTTTTCCTAAAATAGACATTGTGACCCACCCAGAAAACCCTGAAACTCATTCCCAAGACACAGGAATCCCGAGATTGCTTCCCAGAGATTCATCTGGTCTACTTCTCCCTGATCAAAACAGCAGCACAGCTGGTCATCAGCACATGTTGTGTTTTGGATGCAGGTGGTCAGCATGGGATGCTGGTGTCCCACCAGACTTCAGCAAGTCTTCCTTTATCAATCAACTCCAGTTGGGAGACCCATGTCCATCAGCCTTCTAGTTAACATTTCCTAATAAAGCAAAGCTACACTGGTCCACCTGCAAGATCAGCACAAAACCAGCCTAGACTTGCATTAAAGGTACAGAAAATGGATTAAAATGAAGCAAAAAAGCCTCCCAACATGATTCTCCCAAAACCAACGACAATAACAGATGTCAGGGTCACATGAGGATTGCACCATCCGGTGGGCCAAGAGGTCAATGATCTGTTGAACTACACCAACCCTTCAAAAGGAAGAGAAAAGAAGATCTGGATGACCCTTCCAGAGAGAAGAAAGAGGCCTGAGGGTCTAACGGACATTTATTATGGGCCAAAAATAAAACAGCAATGAATTTCAGATGTCCCAATTCTACACTGAAAAGATAATTTATTCTTTAAGGCTCAAAACATACCAAAATTTGTGTGTATGCAGATGCTTCTAGCTATTCAAGCTTTCAAAACCCAAGGTCGGAGACCACCTCAGCACTCTGGGATGAAAGGAGAGGGTACCACATGTCATCAATAAACGGTGTTTTAAAGAGCCAAACAACTCATATGTAAGGAGAAAGGCATTTCATATTAATGCTGCCTTTTATTTGTTTGTTTCAATTATTTAATGGAGGTGTTTAATACTAAATGATAAAACTGGTGCTATAAGTTTTTCACCATTTTAAACATCTTTTAGATTTTTGCAGTTTACATAGTTATGCAATGTGACCATAAACAATTTTTACTAAAATAACTAAAACCAAATAAACTAAAACAGAATATATAAAAATAAAATCTTACATTAATATTAACAATAACTGACAGTAAAATAACACTGAAAAGCACTAATATTCCATGTAATCTCCACATGAATGAAAAGAGAGAAAGAGAAAAAAAAAGACAGGCATGTATGTTCGAATATCAGACTGTTTAACATTAAATGCAGTCATGCTGGATGTATTAGCCTTATCAATATTAGCATGTCATTGCATCTTACAGAGTTGGGAATTTGGCTGGCAAATGAAAGAGAAGGCAGATAAAAGTGTGTGTAAGCGTGTTTGTGTGTATGTCTGCTCAAACCAGGTCTTTCAGGATTAAATCTCCCGCATGCCAGTGAGACAAAGGACGACTTCAGTTTTACGGACTTAACAAACTCGCCATTCAAAGGAGGAATGCACGCACACACACACACACACACACACACACACACACACACACACACACACGCACGCAGTGACCCAAGTTGAAAAATGTCCAGCTGTTGTGATCAAAGCTGCAAAGCTGAGCTGGATAGAGAATGTGTGGAGGGGAAAATAAAGAGAGATAGAATTCAACACAGGAGAATTAAATACTTTCCAGTCTAAGGCATTACTTCAGCTCTATGATACATGGTCTAAAATATGTCTGCAATATGATTTAGCTCTTGTTTGAGCTTTATATGTGTCACCTGGGCTTCCTCAGACTTCACATGATTTCTTTGCTGTATCAAAGACCCGTCCACTAGACATTCTGCACAACCAGTCCAGTTATCCTTTCAGCGTCAAAAAACGCAGACCAAAAATAACACTTTTTCACTGCGTAGGTATTCACCAGCACACTGAAATTAGCTAAGGAGTATTTCAGTCCATCTGTGGGCTTAATATGGCAATATACACACTCAACACATGGATGGATTGAACTAACAGCCATTTATTTGTGACTCACAATATAAAGAAACCGAAATGGATCTGACAAAAAGAATTATTCAGTGATCTGCTTGTGTGAATCTTAAAGGGGTGATGAATTGAGAAACCAACTTTCCCTTGAGCCTTTGATGTATCAAAGTTCATCATGATATAAGAATATTCTGTAAGTTTCAGAGCTGAAAACGTCCTTGTTAGTCAAAGAAAAGCTTTTATAAACACCAGGCCCAGAAAACGAGAGCTGGAATCCAATGACGTCATGGGAAGAAGAAACGCAACTCAACTGATGAATATGTATGCGTGCTTCTAAAGCCCCGCCCACAGAGTCGAGGCCCCACAGGTTTACAGAGCAGTGATCATAGCGAGCAAAGTAATATATTGCTCTGTGCCAGGTTGTGGAAGAACACAGTCGCTGCATAAGCTTCCTTCGGATATTAGGAATGTGTGATACTTCATTTATTTTTTAATGAAGTTCCAGCTCACGTGGGGAAGACGTGTACATGTGTTCGCTTCATTTCACTGCGGAATCGTTTGTAAACAAGTCTCAGGTATTGGATTTGCAGACACAGTGTTGTGCCTTCTATATTGGATTCGACAGGAATGGTGCAACAAACTTATGTGAGTAAAACGTCTTTTTTATATGTAGTCCCGGGGCTTTGTTTTTTCCAGATGGCTACCAAAACGTAAGCCCATTGGCAGGCCGATGAATCTCAAATAGTGAAATAATATTCCTTTCTTGATCTGGGCGCACGCGCACGTGTCTGTGTGTGTGTATGTGTACGTGCGGTTCGTGCTTATCGACCGATCGGTCGGGCCATGTAATACAGAAATAATATTCCAATCAATCTCGGGTGGATGAGAAATAAATCATTGTGTTTGTTTGATAAAGACGTTTACCCTGTGATCGAGAAAATCATTCTGGTTGCCGCTTTCAAAACGATTCCTCCCTAATGTGAACTGAACTGACAGGGGAGCTGAACCTCATTAAATATACAAATCTTATCCAATCCCAGCCGTGGGCGTTTACTTCCAAGTCTCCAGTGCAGCACGCCCATCGAAACCCATCGTTCAGGAGAACGCCTCAAAACCAGAGTAGAAAATAGCCTATTACTTATTCATTATGATGTTTTTGAATGTAAAAACCACACAAACGTTTTTAGTTGACCTCAGAAAACAGTATAAAAAAATTAAAAAAGCCAGTTCATAACACCTTTAAATGTCCCTTTTTAACATAAATCACATTATTTGATTATACTGTATTTATGCTTTGGACATGACAGAAACCTTTTCTTATCTAACATCATGAATTTAGGATACATTTTATATGAATGTTAATTTTTAAAGATTGTTATTTTATACTATACATAAACGGAAGTTTAATATTAGATAATGCATTGGTTTTAATATTCAAATATATATTTTCAAATGTTTATTTAAGGGAAAGTAGTATTTTAGATGCATTTTTTTAAACCATTTTAATTGAATTATGTAATAAAGGTGTAGAACTGTGGATGCAATAACTGGCCACCATTTCTTTGAGTTTTTTTACCATTTTAAATAACCTATTTTTTTATCATATTTGTATTTTGTTTTAACATAAGCACACTTTTTCTGATTATGCTGCAGTTTATGGTGTAATTAAAATGTTTTGTTGCTCCATTAGTGTTGCTATTGTAAGCTTTTGTTCCTATTCTTTGCCAAATTGTGTCATGTCCCAGTAAAAGAACAGTAATAAACAATCCAAATAGTTTGCTTTGGATAATTTGGTAGCATGCTTTTCATTCTCATGCTCAAATCAAATGAATTTCAGTTCAAACTGACACGATTACATAACACATTCTTTCCTCGTCCACATTCATTTGGACACAGGCCCACACAAAACTGTCTTTTGTCCAGAGACAGAGAAGAATAGTGTCCACTGTCTCCACTCCATCTCCATTAAAGTGCTCACTACTACACACATCCACTCACAACAATAGCACCATCCATCTCTTTTTGTTTTAGTACCTCCCATGGGCTTCTTGATAAATCTGCCAGGCCAGACGAGAAAGTGCCAAAGCTTAAATCACCAATCTGAGGTAAATTACAGGACAAGTCAAGTGTAAATGAGCTTTAGAAAAGAGTGAAAGCGAGATGTTTTGTCCAAAACAACCCACTGGTAAAGTAGTGCTCTGCTGTTTGTGAGAAAGCACATGAGGAATGCCAAACACTGACAGAACCAACAAAATATGGGGTAGTCCAAGCACAAATATTGGGGCTTTAAATGTGTTTGCCTTTATCAGTAAAGTTACTGCAATGCAACTAACTAATTAAGGTCTTCAGACACAGTGTCCCAAGTCTGAGGGCCAGCTGAAACAGGAAACATTCACACACACACACACACACACACACACACACAACACAAACACAAACACAAACACACACACACACACACACACACACACACACACACACACACACACGTGTACACACACACACACACACACACACACACACACACACACACACACACACCAAATAAAAACCACAGGCCTTTTTTGCCATCTCAGCAGTTTGGTGTGCAAAAATCGAGCATGTACTGTGAAGTGTGAACACATATGTAACCTTGGACCACAAAACCATCATAAATCGCACGGGTATATTTGTGGCAATAGCCAACAATACATTGTATGAGTCAAAACTATCGATTTTTCTTTTATGCCAAAAATCATTAGGATATTAAAGTAAGATCATGTTCCTAAAGATGTTTTGTACATTTCCAACCGTAAATAAATGGAAAAAATTTATAACCGTAGTAATATGCGTTGCTAAGGACTTAATTTGGACAACTTTAAATGCGATTTTCTCAATATTTAGATTTTTTTTTACACCCTCAGAATCTAGATTTTCAAATAGTTGTATGGTCAAATAATGTTCAATTCAAACACATCATATGTCAATGGAAAGCTTTCAGATTATGTATAATTCTCAATTTAAAAAGAATTTGACCCTGTCCAGGGTCACATTATATATGAAAATCCATCCTATAATCCTATTTTTTTTATCTGTATTTGGGTCTCGTTGTCCTGAAAAAATTCTAAACATCCTCAAAACAAGATAAATAAATACTTTTTTTATATATATATACAGAATATGAAAAAAAAAAACTGTCAAAATATCGATCTTGATATGACCTACACTGGGATAAACCGAAAATGCTGGGATTATTGGGACATTTTGGTGGCAATTTGTACTGGTATTATTTTTACCCAGGTGCTGGGTATTGGCAGATTTATTTAATTCATGTTAAGGATAAACTTAATTTATTTAATTACATTTCATAACATATGATAAAACAAGAGAAGTCACTTGACCATAATAAAGATAGTTATTATTATAAGAGAGAGAAGAGAAGAGAAGAGAAGAGAAGAGAAGAGAAGAGAAGAGAAGAGAAGAGAAGAGAAGAGAAGAGAAGAGAAGAGAAGAGAAGAGAAGAGAAGAGAAGAGAAGAGAAGAGAAGAGAAGAGAAGAGAAGAGAAGAGAAGAGAAGAGAAGAGAAGAGAAGAGAAGAGAAGAGAAGAGAAGAGAAGAGAAGAGAAGAGAAGAGGTCTTCACCATAGTAATGGGGGTGTTCACATCAGACTTCATGCTGACAAGGAGACAATTCAAGTCTGCCAGAGATGGCTACAGCAAATGGCTGAGGTATTAGCATACAAACACACAGGCAAATGCTCTCTCACACACACACACACACCCACACACACACACACACACACACACACACACACACAAATGCAAGCATGACTCAATAAGTTGGGTCAAAATAACAAAATCTTTTCCTGCATACCTAGAGAAGCCGTCATGCTGAAGTATTCCTCACAAGAGACTCATCCACAGAAGATTAGCTAGACTTGCCGGCCACTGCTGTGTCCTGATGCTCTTGCACGCTTACTTTGTTTCCCAGTGTCACTCTTTCATGGCCCCAGTCTGAAACGTTGCCTACTTTGTCACTTATTCCACCTCTCTCTCTCTCTCTCTCTCTCTCTCTCGTGCTGCCTGCTTCCCGGCACAAACACTGACCATGGGCAGCACGTCACACAGTCGCTGTTCTGTCCAACTCTGTCCCCTTCCCCTCTCTCTCTCTTTACTCATTTGTGTCTAGCCTGAATGAAGTCATTGAGTTTTTAGAATTCAGTTAAACCCCAGATGGAAAACTACTTCACGTCATTCTTCCAGCAGGACTGTGCCGCTGGTTGACCGACTCCAGCCCTGAGGAGGGAGGGAAGGGGGAGGGCTGAAGGAAACGAAGAGGGAGGGCGACTGCCCCCAACTGGCATGAGGTAGAAAGGCAGTGAAAGACCCCCACGGCTGTATTACCATATGAGTTCATGAGTGCTCTCCTGCCTTTGATAGGCCATTCAAGCATTGTTCTCCACAGACTCTCACAGTCTGCTTCACCTAACCAAACGACAGCACTGAGGTCAGGGGTGAGGACGTCTTTTTATGGACACCCTTATGTTCTACACCATGTGCTGCTGCTCACAACATCTGCTTCTATGCAAAACAGTCATTTTCTTCATCTGTATTTCGGTCTTGTTTTGGAGTAAAAAGCATCCTTATCTTTACATAACAATGGCAAATATTTCAATAAAATTATAAAATAATTTGTAATTATTTTTGTGTAATTAATGATCTATTTATATATATATATGTATACACTACATAGTAAGAATTATTCAGCAAGGAAGCATTCAATTGAAAAGTCATTTTGAGAATGTTTACATTCATACAAAATATTTTTATTTTAAATAAGTTTTTTTTTTAAATGAACCTTGTATTCATCAAAGAATCTTGGGGAAAAAATCCTAGTAAATGCAGCCTATGTGAGCATAAGATGTTTATTTTAATTATATTTAAATATAGATATTTAAAAAAATAAATAAATAACATTTTCAAACAACTCAAGAACACAAAGGGGAAAAAACTATTAAAGGTGCACTGTGTACATTTTAGCGGCATCTAGTGGTGAGGTTGCAAATTTGAACCGCCCCAGCTCATCCCTCCCTTTCGAAGCATGAGAAGCTATGGTGGCCGACACAGGACAAAGATGTCGTCTGTACAGAAGAGAGCAGCTAGCGCTCTGTAGAGCAGTTTGTCCGTTTAGGGCTACTGTAGAAACATGGTGGCCCAAAATGGTGACTTCAGGGGACCCACGGTTTATGGAGATTTTATATCCACTGAAACATTGCATTTCTGTCAATAGATCCTCACAAATACTACACACTGCACCATGGACAAAATTCACAGCTAAATTTAACCTAATCTAAATTTATTTACCGGTACTAAGAGAAAAATATCATGTTTAGATTGTTGTTGAAGTGAAAAATACTTTTCCTGTTCCTCCTTTATCAGACTATAACGTCCCTAATGTGACCTCAGCCACTGTAGCAAATAAATCCATTTAAAGGGGCAGTGCTTTTTCCTTCCTTCCCCCTCAAACGTCTGTGTAAATATTTGCATTTGTCTGTCAGTGAGAGTTTAGCTGTGAGAGCTTCTATTTTCTCTTGTTTATTTAGATACTAAAACATAGATGGACTGAAGTTACATAACCTAAAAAATCTTCCCACAACAGGAAATTAAAATATACAACATCCTCTGTCCTCTGGGCCAACTTGCTGAAGACCGGACGAGTTAAACATTGTATAATGAAACAAATTTCGTCACTTTGTTTATTGTTAATTTTAATTAAAATACTAAGAACACTTGTAATGACCGAAACTGGACTATTAGACAGGTAATCTGACAAGTAATCTTTATTACTTAATTGTAAAAAGATTATTTATTATTTAATTGTAAATCGAATTCTATTTATTGATTTCTATCTATCAATGCTAAAATGGTTAAGAGTCTTTTCAGTCTCCTTTGCTCTTGCAATCTATCTTTATGCCCGTGCATTCCTGTTCCTCCTCATTAAGATGTAATCAGGCAATAGTATTTCCCTTATTAAAAAGTTACATAACTGACCAATGGAATGAATTGTGTTTTTTGTTTTGTTTTGTTTTTTTGTGCATTTACACTAAAGCCCAAAGTATCTTTCAGTTTTTATGTGTATGCTACGGTATGTCTACACTGAGTACACATTTTGTGTACTCAGAGTACACATCTCTAAATAATTCATTGGTTTGAGTAGAGCCACCTCAAATTAAACAAATGAGTTCAAACAAATTAACTTTTATGAGTATTTAGAACTTTCTTTTTCTTTTGTGTTCACAAAACTGACACATTATAATTGTTTCATTGTTTTAAGTTTTATAAACTTGTTTCTTTTAATTCAGACTAACTTAAATTTAACCGAAACTGGGCTGGGAGTTCTATTTCCCAGCATGCGTTGCCATGCCACTCAAAAGGGTCAGTAAATGACAAAAATAAGTGTTATATTTTGTTTTTCTATGCAAGATTAATGTTAAGTGGGAGATTTAGTAGTGTTTAATGGTTTGTAATGCTAGGTTAGAAGAGTTTCTGTTATGTTTTTTTTTTTTTGTAGGATTGCCATCATGGTGGCGAGTGGAGCATGAGCTTAGTTTGAGAACAGATATAATGTATTATATTGCTGTTCTCATTCAGCAAGTGCTATGCTATGCTAATGCTACCAAAGCACTGTGTAACCAATTAGCAAGGTGTATTTATTGAATTAGCTAGTTAAAGCTAGTTAAAGTTTCAACTACTAATTATTTGAAATTACATGATATTTTAGGTTAAATGTATAAATTAGCTTACTCAAATATTTCAAGTTCAGAGCAATTAAAATGTATGAATACAAAATAAAAATCTGAAAGTTCTGCTTACTTAAACGTTAAATTAACATATTGCCTATTTTGTTTTTTAGTTTTACAACTTTTCTGGTTTACAGTGTACACTAAGCTCAAATATGTCCCTTGATATTTTTTTGTTTGTTTGTGCTAATTAGTTGGTCGACAAAGGTGGCAACACTAACCCGGGCAGTTGTTTCACAGTGAAAAAAAGAAAAATATGAGACAAAACAAAAGAGATTGCAAGAACAATAGATGCTAAACAAGGAATTGTGTGAGGGGGGAAGAGATAGCTGCCTGTAACTCTAGTTTAAATTTGTACAAATACATTTTTATCACTAACTTCTGGAGATAATTAGTGCAAACAACAGACAAGGATGAAACTTTCTAGTGCACATGTCGAGAGCATCTGTGTTTGTGCACAACAGACTATTTCATAACAATGTACTTTGAAAGGCTGTGTGTTTACCTGTATGTATACTGTAAGCGTTCGTGTCAAAAGTGAAGTATAATTCTGGCTTAATTCTAAGCACCCAGTTCCAAGTTCCCAAAACACTGAATGGCCAGGTTACAGGAAGCATGCATCCTGACTCAGAGGGCCACATCCTGTAGCAGAGTTATTTTCAGCAGCACAGATTTTATGACAGCAGCAAGACAAACTTTGCTACAGGGGAGTGTTTTTAAAGGTTATTTAAAATTAAAATAAGTTGAATAACTTTCCTTGACTGGACTGACCAAAGACATACACAAAATGATATTCACACACATTCTCATCCTCTCATGTAGATGCAGACATTATTTTGCTAAAGTAGCAGTTAAAGTAAGTAGTATAAGGATGTAGCCACTATGGCAGCTGATTACCTTGCCATATTGGAGAGCTCATGTAGTGTCTACTGGTTTGAGAACCAGGTCTTGAAGGGATGAAGTCATGTGTACTCTTCACTGTGAGGAGAAAGTGACAATTAAGCAGATTAAGTAGTGTTGTGCCACAGGGTTCTATTCTTGGACCATTTATATTTTCATTGCATATGTGTCCATTAGGCTCAATGTCCGTGAATCCAACATTTTGTATCTTTTAATGTATAGCACAAACATACCCTTTATGAAAATTAACCATGTTTTTATTATAATAATACCATGTTTTTCCATATTGATTATCATTTGTATAACCACACAAATAGCATTTAGTTAAACTATGGATTTGAAGCAAAATAATGGTTAATCTGTGGTTACCACAGTAACTACAATAACCCAGTTATTTATTATTATTATTATTATTGCTTGTTTTATTCTTTGTAAAACCATGGTTAATTTATGTAAAGGTACATATATTCACTATGTATGTTTTCATAGTACTCAGCTTACACATTTTGGTTGAGCACTGGGGAGGATGTGGAATAGTGTGTTTAGTCAATAAAATAAAAAAATGCTTTTTATCCAATTAATCAATTAATCTGAAAAATAATCAGCCAACTAATCGACTATCAAAATAATCGTTATTTCTAAATTATAAGAAACAAGTTAAAAACAAACAAACAATGAAACAATTCAGATTACTTAAAATCTGTACGTTTTGAGAAAGGTCTAAATACTCTTTTTTTTCTTTTAAACTAATTTGTTTAATTTGAGTTGGGTGAAGATAAAGCCTGGTTGCCAGTCTATTTCGCTAAGCGTTCCTGGTCGTGTTATTCTGGACCCTTGCATTGGTACTTGATGAGCAGGTTACCACTGTTGTTAAGGCTGGCCTCTACCGACTAATCTCAAAATTGAAATTGATTCTTTCAAAAGACTTGGATACCGTCATTCATGCATTTGTCTCATCACATTTTGATTACTTCGCTATACAGGCATTTCTCAGTACCAATTCACCTGTTTTCAATTGGTATTCAATGTCGCAATCAATATTGCTCTAATCTTAGCATCATTACACTGTTTGTGTTTAAAGTTTTACACAATATACTGCTGACCTTTTGGTTTTTCAACAAAATGCTAGAAAATTTAGATAATCTAACTAGATGGTGCTCTTTGTTCATAAAACAAGATTAAAATCAAAAGGGTGATATGGCTTTTTCTGTTGTTGCTCCCTGATTATGGAATACTCTTTTATTGCACATCAAATTTTCTCCAACAGTGGAAGCTTTTAAATTGCATTTGAAGGCATATCTTTTTAGTATGGCTTTTACATCGGAGTAGTTAACAGGTTTTAATGTGTCTGTGTATGTAAATGTTTATATTGTTTAACTTATCTCCTGGAAAGCATTATTCTATTTTATTAGGTCATATGATATGATATATACCATAGTAATGTATACAATGTATTAACCATAATCATATTCCTTGATACAGTATTTCATAGAATATTGTGGTAAAGTTATTATTATAGTACTATATGTCTACATACCATAGGATTTTTTTCAACAGTGACCACACAAGGGTGCTATGATGTCTTTAAAAAGATCATATTGAAATAGATCAGAGGGTAATAAGGCTGTGAAAGGCTTCATATGCCTGACAAACTCACATAACAAACATCAAACACTGCGTCCACAGCCTTACCATATGGAGTTGGGGGTGTCACAGGAAATGCCGGTGTGGGCGGAACTTGATTAAGACCCACCCACAGTGGGCTGTCAACCTCTGGAGGGAGGTCACCAAAGGCAACAATGTCAGTGTGATATAGACCTCTCTGGAACAGACAAAAACACAAGGCATTGTTGTAGGAATGTTCTGGGTTTAATACAAGTTTAACTTGTATTTTAGTTGACTGGGCAGAAGTTTGCACAGGGTTGGTGAGCGATTCAATTGCACTAGTCTCTAGTTAAAATGTGTAATGTTTAAGTTTTGCGGATATATATATTTATGAAGTAATTGTGCAGGTATAAATATGTGCATATTTATACCAAAGTTGGTGTGTCAAAGCCGAATCTCTGGATGTTCTGGATTCGATCACCGCCCGCACTCCGCAGCACAGAGTATTCAGAGACATCACTGAGCTGTTTCTGTCTCCAACCTGTACAGAGAGAGATACACACAGAAAGAAAGAGTTATTTAGAAGGCATTCGCAATTGAAATTCACTGAATGGCAGTTCACATTTGACTGTGACAAGTCATTCAGCCTTGAAATCTCACTCTTATTCATGATTTTCTAACAACATCAAAGAAAGTTAAAGCGTTTCAAACACCATGACCTAAAATAGCATGTTATTATACAATGCTTGTTTTGATAAGATCCATGAGGAGAAGTTTATGACATTGAATAAACAAGAGCCATTTCCTTCACGGTGGTTATAAAATACATTCCACAAAAACATTTTCAAAATAAAAAAAATACATTTTATAAATAAATAAATACATTTGTTTTATAAATAAATATAGATAAATGAGTATTGAATAAAATGTAATAAATATTAAAATAAATAAGTAAACAATTATTCAATCAAATATTAAAGAAAGAAGTCTTTTGCTTCGATAACAGCACCAAATGAAAGCTGCATTAAGAAGAATCTCGATGAATCATCTTGATCTTGAAATCCAGAGTGCATCTTGAGGTTTAGTGGAAGCAAAAACATCTGACTGTCTGTACAAAGAGTCACATGATCACTGAATTTGCTTATTTGATAAGTGACAGTCCAGAATCTTAAAAATTCTTAGTCGTTTTACAAACGAAAAAAAAAAAAAGATGGACGATGAGCCTTTACTTTCTTCAGTTGACTGAAGTGTTCAAATATGGCGCTGACATCTTAGGTTTTGAGTCTGCGCAGTAGTGAGCACGTAGTGAGCACCAAGTTAAATTCCACACTCCCGCCTAATCAGCAACTTTTTGTGAAATAAACAGATATAAACAGATATGGAAATGTAGAGATTAAAGTTAAAGCGCTAATCTCCTCCCGAAGTCCGAAATGTCCGTTAGTGCCTCAGTGGCGACTTTGCTCAGAGAAGCTGTCAATCACAACGTCACACCCCCGTTTTTATAGCATCAAATAACTAACTAAAACCAAACTTATTTAAAGAACGAACACTTGAACTATCATCAGTGTGATAAAAAAAAACAGCCTAACATGACAGAAATCTTTGGAAAAAATGTATTTGAAGTGTTATTTTATTGTTTAGTTTGTCTATGTCCCATTACACTTCATGGAGAGGGCGGGGTTTATGACCTATACTGTATCCAGTCACCTGGGGGCTATCGAGACACTTTGGCTTCAATTATCAGGACTCGTGTGGCACGCTTGGTTTTACATAACATTTATTGGTTATTTAATCCAATACTTTTAGATTTTTTTCAGGTTTAAATAATAAAAAAACCCAGTTGGATCACAGTTTTTCATAATGACTATAAAAACATGTGGTGCGTCCCAATTTGCATACTATCCGTCCTAAATAGTATTCGAAAAATAGAATTAGTACATCTCAAATCGTAGTATGTTGAAATGAGTATTCCAAAGATACCAAGATGGCCTACTATTTCTGAAGAATTCGAAGTGGAGATCTGTGCACACTCTAACGGCTAATGTTGCCCACAACCCACTGCGAGTTGAACAATGATTTGATTAGAACTACAAACACGGATGAAAAGTGTTAAAAAAAACTACAAACATGACGGTCGTGTGAGTCCAGCGGTTAGAGGTTTAGTCGTAGGGGTTTTGAGTGAATAATTATCAGTATCTAACCTGACGAAAATATATTTATTCAGTGTTATCCACATTATATTTAATCTGCAACAGCATTGAGAACTTTTGTAATGATATGTTCGGCAATTAACTTTTAAACACATCCTCATATTCAAATTGCAAACACATGCAATACCCACAACCAACGTGCTACAATAATTCTCACCGATATGGTAGGAAATTAAATTAAATGGAATGTGGAGGGGTTTAACTGTGACAACATGATTGACGGGGCAGTTTAAACTGTGACAGGATGCACATAGCTAAGCGACAGAGCTATCCGTTAAAGATGACGAAGTAGTATGTCTCAATGCTTGCCTACTATTCTGCTACACACTCAAAAGTATGTACTTTTTCCTCACAAAAAGAGTACATACTATTAGGACATAGTATAAGTAGGCGGATTGGGATTGGGATGCGGAAATTTTAATAATTGATTACAAATGGCCAACAGTACAGGCTCTGTTAACTATCACTTTTTAAAATCCTCAATACTCAGCGCTGGGGAAAGACAATGTTGTGTGTGTCAGGAGACGCTCACTTCAAAAGCATTCTTCAGCCCTTACACATGTGTATTCAAACACACACACACACACACACACACACACACGCACGCACGCACACACACACACACGCACCAAAGGGCATATATCTGGTGACATACTACAGTAGTAATAACACTCTGCATAGATTTCTGTTCAACAGGATGAATTCACCACTCAACTAAAGGACTCTCTATTCCAGGTGCCAGAGCTGCTCTGACATGGGCTGATCCTGCCGAAAGGATCTTAGGATCTTATAAAAGAGTAGACAGGGGACACATGCAAGGCAGGGGACACACTTCAAAAGCAACAAGACCCGTTCAGTCTGCTGAGGTCAAAGGAGCCAGAGTATTGAGTTCATGGAGACTGCATCACAGATGTGTCTGGTAAAGAGCAGCAGTCAATATAACATTATTAGGAAATCACTAAAAAGTTGTCAAGGGCAGTGTTATTACACCAATAGAATTATGTCAAATTTTAAACAAAAAGGCAGCTCAGAGGTCACATTTACACGATGCAAGCACTCCATACCTGGATGTTTATATATTCAAACACAGTCACACTTACACACACATACACGCACACACATACTCACTGAAATGAAAGGCAGGACTTTATTTTCTTTAGAAAACCTGTCAGGAGCTGAACATAGAGAACCATTGTGTGTTATTTGTGTGCATTTATTAACATAAATTAAGCCCCTGCCAACAAAAACCTCAATGGAAACATCAATTCAAAGTCACTAGACTGCAAGCTCAGAAATTAACCAGTGAACAAGGCAAAAATGCCACTTAAAGTGACAAAATGTGTATTTGAAATGTGATGGTAATAAATGCTTATAAACATACACTCTACCATTCAAAACTTTTGGTAAAAAAGTTTATGTTTTTGAAAGAATTTGAATTTGATTTGAAGTCTATTATGCTCACCAAGGCTGTGTTTATTTGATTATAATATTATTTCACAGTATTACTGTTTTTATTGTATTTTAAATTAAAGTTTTCGGCATCATTCTTCCAGTCTTCAGTGTCACACGATCATCCAGAAATCATTCTAATATGCTGATTTGACGCACAAAAAACATGTATTATTATCGGTTGCTGCTTTTGCTGCTTTTATCACGATTCTTTGTTTAATAGAATATTCAAAATAGCATTTATTTTAAATACAATTATTTTGTAACATTTTAAATGTGCTTAATGTCACTTTTGATCAATTTAATGAAAATATCTTACTGATCCCCTTCTTTTGAACTGTAATTTAAATGAAATAAACACCATATCGTTGGATGCCCTTTGATATCTTTTTACAGTTACTTTTGAATTTGGTATTGAATTGATTTTACAACCATAACAATGAAATGCTGAGCATTTATTTTTATTAAAATTGAAGTATTTAAAATAAACTGACAGCATGCTATGGGCTTTTTGTTTAGAAAAAACAAATATATTAAACACGGTGTCTACACTGGATAACGAAAGTGACTGTTGCGATACTTCTGACTGTGTGAGAAGTATCGCAAGCTAAAATATAACTAGAACTTTTTGTGGTGGACTGCTGGTCAGTTGTTATCAATAAATGGATTTAGGATTAGTGAATTTATCAGTATTTGCTCTTACTTGATTTGGCCTTCCCACCTGAGTGCGTCTTTCCATTGGTGTGAAGGGAGGCTGAGCGGGTCATGTGACTCTTTGCCTGTGTGGGGATTGGCTCAAAGTCAGGGTCAAGGTCCAGAATCAGCTGATTGAGCTGTTCGATTGATTGATCTATATCCAAAGCGAGAGTTGCAAACTCATCGTCCTTGTCTGGCTCTGACTGCGCCTCTGGAAAGCCGTTGTCTGGTAATGAAGGTTTGCTTGCACCTCTGTGGAGCACCATCTCCTCCTTGTGTTCCAGTCTGTCTGATTGAGTGTGTGTGTAAGAGGTGGACTGCGACACCGACCGCTGTTGTTTCACCCATATATGCGTCTGATATCCAGCAGGTACTGTAGAGTGTATGAGTGTGTTTGAGGAACTCGCATCATTTCTAAATATGGCAGGAGGCGCTTCACTTTGACAGTCATCAGATTGGATGGAGTTCTGGCATTCACCGGAAGACAAACCAGACTCTTCCTTTGAAGACAGTGTGCCTTTAGAGTCCAAAACAGCAGCAATGGCGATATTAGGGGTGGTGATGTCATCGTCATCATCTATAATGTCCGTCTCCCTCTCTGTGAACATAGCTTCACCGTTTAAATGACTGGAATTATCAAAAGCAGCTTGACTGGCTATAAGGTCATGTCTCGGGATGCCTAGAGAAGGTTGTTCCTCCTCCATTCTGAGCCCAGGATTAACTCTGTGGAGCTGGGTGTGCTCCTCTGAGCTGTAGCTGATTGTGAGCCCAGAAGCTTGTCCTCCAGTCCACAGGGAGGAGCTGGAGAGTCCAGAGTCACTGCTCAGAGAATGGGCACCTTTATTTGGCTCGGCTGCGGAAGAAAGAACGAAAAGAATCAGTACAATAATGTAGTGCAAGGATGATGTAAATTTGTAGGCCAACCCAGAAGTTATCATCACACTGGTTCCCTCGACAAAAACCCAATAGGATTTTACCATAGGCTTTTGGATTATCAAAAAAAAAGCTCGATGATTAACAAAGGTGTATGATACTTACACATTCAAGATAATTTTCAGAAAAGTTTGAGTTAAAATAGTTTGTAAGAGCATGATTATAGGCACATGAGGCTGTAAAAGCGGACCGAGCCTGAAGTGCTAAAATGCTAACTCGTTTCCTGGTTTTGACCTACAAAAATGCGTCATCCCTGCACCACTATATATTTAAAGGACAGTAAAGTTGCATTTCAATTCACAGGGAACCTACATAATGTTCAACAGTAAGCAAGGGATTAAAAGTTCACTACAAAATGTGTTTATTTGGAGCGCCCTGCAACATCATGAAACAAACATTTTGGGCAGCAAATATACTCAAATTAAATAAATATATATGCATGTGTAGTTCTAGAAGACAATATATTTTAAAATAAATTATATTAAAATTAATTAATATATTAATGATGGATTATATTATTTAATAATACTTAAAATATATAATATTAGATATTAATTATATATTTAAATTATATATATTATATATTTAAATTATATATATAATATATAATATAAATTATATATTTTGTCATTCATAACCCATAAGCTTGGCGATCTATTTCTATTTCTATTAAAATATTCAATATGAAAATAAATGTGATATGTCTCATTTACAGCATGTATGGTTTCTTCTATTTATGTGATTTATATTTGCATTTCACTTCCTGTGAAGTGATATATCGACGCACACTTGTTCCCTTTGCTGTACCCTTTGGTACATAAATGCTTTCTTAGCTTAAATTCGGCTGGCATCCAGGCTAATGCTTTCTATGATTTGGGAATACACTTAAAATGGCTTACGGAGCATTCAAACCTTGAAGGTCATGAGTTTATGAGTTGGAAATCAGGAACTTTTTTTTTTACACTACTTCTGCAAAATCATCAATAAAGAAGAATGTACTTCTAGAATGTACCTTAAAGGTTTAGTTCACTCAAAAATGTTAACTCTCTCATCATATTCCAAACATGTAAGGCTTTTGTTCATGTTCTGAACACAAATTAAGATATTTTTAAATAAAATCTGAGCTATACTTCTGTGCCTCCATTGACAGCTATGCACTTTGATGCTTCAAGAACCATTGAGTTTCCTTTGCATGTCATGCGGAACGTTTGAGCTTCCACAAGAACCAATGAGTTTCATTGCATGTCATGCAGAACGCTTGAGCTTCCACAAGAACCAATGAGTTTCAGCATGTCATGCGGAACGTTTGAGCTTCCACAAGAACCAATGAGTTTCATTTTCGTGTTACACAGCACGCTTGCGCTTCCTCAAGAACCAATGAGGTTAATTTCTGTGTTACAGCACGCTTGCGCTTCCTCAAGAACCAATGAGGTTAATTTCTGTGTTACGCAGCACGTTTGAGCTTCTACAAGAACCAATGAGGTTCATTCTTGTATGTTACTCAACATGTTTGAGTTTCCACAAGAACCAATGAGGTTCATTCTCATGTGTTATGCAAAACGTTTGAGCTTCTGCAAGAACCAATGAGGTTCATTCTCGAGTTACGCAGCACGTTTGCGTTTTCTCAAGAACCAATGAGGTTCATTTCTGTGTTACGCAGCACGTTTGACTTTCTACAAGAACCAATGAGGTTCATTCTTGTATCTTACTCAACACGTTTGAGTTTCCACAAGAACCAATGAGGTTAATTCTCATGTGTTACGCAAAACGTTTGAGTTTCCACAAGAACCAATGAAGTTCATTCTTATGTGTTACACAGCACGTTTGAGCTTCCTCAAGAACAAATGAGGTTCATTGTCGAGTTACGGAGCACGTCTGAGCTTCAGCAAGAACCAATGAGGTTCATTCTCATGTTATGCAGCACATTTGAGCTTCCACAAGAACCAATAAGGCTCATCCTCGTGTTACACAGCAAATCTGAGCTTCCGCAAGAACCAATGAGATTCATTTGTGTGTTACACAGCAAATTCTTACAGGTTTGGAATGGCATCAAGGTGAGTAAATGATGAAACATCATGCAAAAGCAAAAGATTTCCGCTACAGATATTATTTTAGAGATTTTCAGTTGTATTTGGCATCCATAATACCTGATATGTGACTGTACATCATTTTAAACATGTTCGTCAGAAGTACTTATCTTCACCCACTCCTCTTACATTTAGCCCTGTGTGTCATAGTCTGGGGTACAGTGGTAATGTTAACATGTCTTTAGTGAGTTGCAGACACCTTAGTCATCACACAAATACACAGATACACAGAACTAGATGGCTTTGTGTGGCCATTGTGTGTGTTCTGGCAAAGATACATCAGTCAGCCAGCGACAGCTGAATACAGATCGCAGCAGATAGCATCATGTGTCATGACACACTCACACACTCTCGCAGCATTGATCATGACTGATAACACTTATCTACTGTTTGACATGAAGCCAGAAGGCACCATCACACATGCAGGCAGAACAAACACAGCTAAACACAGACATTTAGCATCAGAGGAGTAAACTTGCATACTCACTAAACCGCTTTCACAGGCTTATTGCGTTTATAACGTTATTCCAACTAAAACTTGCATGGAAAATGTTTTTTGTTTTTTAATAAAGACTGAAAGAGTTTAAGTCATGTGACCGCAGTGTAGTTCATTATAGCCTACGTTTAGCTTTTTACGTCTGCTGATTGTATTTAGGCTTGAAAATTCATAAAAGTTGTGTTCATTTGTGAAGATTACATGAACAAAACTTTCAGGAAAAATAAACTTTTGCTGGTCACAGTGCTTATTTTCTGTATCCAAGGAATAATCCTATTAAAATCCTAAAATATAAATAACTAATTTGCTGTAATGCACTTAGGTGTACATGTTTTTACATTGAACTTAAAAGTACAATACCTTTTAATACATGTGTAATAAATGTATGCGATTACACAGCTGACCCAACCTCTTAACCAACCCTTCAACCCAACCACACCACCAAACCTGTCCCTTACTTGCATCCCACCTCAATAGCAGCAAAAGTGTTTTACAATACAGCATGAACACATTAAAAACACTGTTACAATGTGTATAGTAGTTAAAGACAATTAGACTGATCAAACAATGGTAAAACTGGTCAGTATGTCAACTGGTGAAAATACTCTTTTTAACTAAACCAGTAAAGCTGCTCTAGTCTCAAGAGGCTGAAATACAAATACCAGGCATGCATGATAAAACGCCACAGCTGGCCACTCTCTCACACAACACACATACACAGACACACAAACAGTGATTCAATAGTCGACATTCTATCATACAATCTTTATCATAAAATCAACTTCATCATTATTAAAATAAATATTTAACAGACCTCTTGATCAAAACGAACAATCTCAAAAAGCCTCAAAAAGACCAATGCTTCAACTTCATACTTGACTTTGACTTTCAATATAACTTTGCATCAAAAAAAAGTCCTTTCTAAGTCACATGCCCATGTTTTATCAAAGTGTTTTTCGACTACATCAAAAGCAAACCCGAAAACTCTCAAAAGTGACTTTTCCTGATAAATGAAGTACAACTGCATTCATTTATCACAAGAGCTTTCAACGGCTCACAAAATAAATCAACTGTGTTTCTGTTGAAAGTATATCCCACCACCTCGTATACGCTTCAAAAATGCACCGAGCGGCACAAACCTAATGCTTTCCAGAAACATCCTCTCGAATCAGACCCCAAAGGTATCTGAGAGGACAACAGATGACTTCAACCATGGAAACTATTACAAAGAGCAAGAGAAAAAGACATCTGACAGAGTCACAAGTGAAAAGAGAGAGAGTTTCTGCAACACAAAAAAGAAAAAGAAAAACAATATTTCTTGAATAAATAGAGAAAGGGGGGAAAAGGCAAGCAGTCCTGACCGTGTTTATCCTGCAGGCGACTGTTCCCATTTTGTCCTGCATGTTTCTCTTTTTCTGTCCTTCTCTCCTCATGCAGTTTTAAACAGACAGGCAGCTTGCATTCTTTCCCATAAGGTGATAACAGCTCCCCTGGGTCTCCTTTTCTTTCCTCTTCTTCTTTTTCTCTCTCTCAGTCAATCTTTTTCCTCCCTTTCCCCTATTTTCCCTCCTCCCTCTCCTCTTACAGTGCTGCTCGCTCTCCCCGTCTCTCTCTCTCTCCACCTCCACACACAGGTAACCCCTTTCAGGTGCCCCTCCTGGGTGTACGGGAAAATCCTGGCTTGGGAAGCATTATTCCGCCTGAACCAGCCAATGCTCCTCGGAATACAGCTGTACACACACACACACACACACACATATGCTTGTTGTAGAGCGTGCACGGACGCTCGGAGGACCTTGAGCCGTCCAAATATGGAGTGGGGAATGTAAACACTAGGGCGGAGTTATGTGTGGGTGGAGAAACAGAGCGCAAAGAGAGACAGAGCGAAAGAGAGAGATAAGGGAGGTATTGATGTACTAAAGAACAAGAGTGCCATGGTAAAAAGAAACACAAAATGATGAAAGAAAGATTGAAAGAAAGCTTAAGAAAGATAACAGGAAAGGGGAAAAAAGAACAGTATGAAACTTTGGTCGGCTGGCAGTAGCATTCCTTCAGACTGTTTGTTGCTGCAACTGGCAGTAATTACAGACATACAAGTGTGTGTAATTCTATATTTGAGCTTATGTACTGTAAATTGTAAAGGCTGTTTGTGCACCAACCATGAGGCATCTCTAAATTACACGGCTGCTTGGGACGGAATCACACAACCAGATGTGCATCAAGACTCAGTCCCATATGACACACACATGCACACATTAAGCTTTTGGGATTGATTTCTTACAGTTGTGTAAGAAATTCCCAGCCTTTAAATATCAAGCCCTGGAATTTCCAATTCTTGTGCATAGTCCTACATTTTACTACGTAAAACCCTAGAATCTGTGCAGCCAAAAGCAAAGTGCCACCATAACAAGTGTAGCTTAATAGTTCCTTGATCAGTGAACTGGACAAGGAGAACAAAGTTCATTTTCTTAAAGTTAAACACTCACTATGTCCCACTCCCTGAAGTGGATTTACTAAAATTCAATATTGTGTATATAGGGGAAGGTGGGGTAAGATGTGCCATACACCACAAATTTTACTCTATACTGTACTCTTCAAAAGCTAGTTTTGTGTCAAAAAGATTTTTTGGGGAACCCCTAACTTTTGAAGAGTAGTTTACCATATAGTTCCCATAATTTTTAGCCTTACTTTTTTCTTTATTTTTGAGGAAAAGGGAGATTTTTTTTTTCATCTTTCAGGCAATGTTTATTTTCTACATGCTTAGGAAAATGGTGTTTTCTTCTTAGTAAATGTACCTACCTCAAAATAAATATCATAGACATTGGCTTGTAAAGTTGTAAAGTAAATTATTTATACTGAAATAAAAGCTTATTTTAAATTGTCAACCCTGTTATCATCAATTTTTTTCTCTTTTAAAGTAACAAACTATTCCCAAAAATAACAAAAACTTTGTTCTAATTACAAAGTTTTTATAAATAAAACGGTCGAATTTGTACAATTTATAAACATATTATTATTAACATATTATTTGTCTGATTGAATGAATAAAATCTTTTTTTTTTTTTTACTATTATTTTACATACCACATTATTATACCGGAAAGGAACACATTAAATAGAATCCAATACTATTGTGTTTGCTGTCACTGATACCAAATGTTTAGATTGCCTGCCTTTACATGCACACGAACATCCCATTCTTAATCCGTAGGGTTTCATATGGAGCTGGCCCACCCTTTGCAGCTATAACAGCTTCAAATCTTCTGGGAAGGCTTTCCACAAGGTTTAGGAGCGTGTTTATGGCAATTTTATGGCTATGTTGGACAAGAAGGCCTGGCTAGCAGTCTCCGCTCTAATTCATCCCAAAAGTGTTCTATCGGGATGAAGTCAGGACTCTGTGCAGGCCAGTCAAGTTCCTCCACACCAAACTTGCTCATCCATGTCTTTATGGACCTTGCTTTGTGCACTGGTGCGCAGTCATGTTGGAACAGGAAGAGGCCATCCACAAACTGTTCCCACAAAGTTGGGAGCATGAAATTGTCCAAAATGTCTTGGCATGCTAAAACATTAAGAGTTCCTTACACTGGAACTAAGGGGCGATTCCATGAAGCTCTTTACGCACTGTTCTTGAGCTAATCTGAAGGCCACACAAAGTTTGGAGGTCTGTAGCTATGGACTCTGCAGAAAGTTGGCGACTTCTGCGCACTGTGCACCTCAGCATGCGCTGACCCCGCTCTGTGATTTTACGTGGCCTTATTTCTCTTTGTGTAGAAGACAACTTAAATTAAAAACTGGCAGTAAATATGAGCCCACTGTTCCCTACATGCTGGCCCTTGAATAACACAAGTCATTTGGGTCTGTTATTTCTGAGCTCCATTCCACTGCTTTGATAATCTGACTGGCACTTCTGGACAAAATATCATATACTTTGAGCAGCTCTCTGTTACTACAGCTCATCTAGTGCAGCAACGTTAACATTTACAGTAATTACAAACCCTCAAGGGAAACAGCCAAGGATGGAGCACTGTGGTGGTACTATGGTAACTGGCAAGTCATTATGGTCTGGAGGCCTCAGACAAAACAAGATTAGATTAGGGTCAAATACAAGAAATGTACTATTATTGTATAGGAGGTTAAGCTTTTCCACCCACCCTGAACAGTCCCGCACAGTCTCACATGTTCCAAATAACCGCAGCAAACATTGCCCAGACTTATTAGAGTTAAAGAGTGTTTCCTGTAGCGGACCGTAACTTGACAATTACTAGACCATTACAGAGACTTTGTGTCTCTGAAAACTATTCTTTGCATCCTGAAATAAACACTGCTTACATGTGCATTCATGCTTTTGTTTTCCTCTCCTAAAATATATTCCCACAATCTCCTGGTTTCACCACAGAAGTCCCACTAGTGGCCTATGAAGTACTATGAAAACATGTCCTGAATTAGTGAATCCAAAGCTAGATTTAGTGCGCTTGTAGTTTGTTAATAAAGATATAATAAAGTGTATACAGACTTGTCTGTTTGAAACGGCAAAAACACTCCAGAAAACAAAGTGGATATAATAGGACACAAAAGTTAAAACCATAGCCTGAGGACAAACACACGCAAGCACGCACACACAATGATTAGCTCATAATGACACATCATATCTATTTTGAATGCAAAGAAAAACTAACTGTGATTCTGTGAAAACAATTTTTTAAAACTTAGAGTACATCAAATTACCCTAGACTAGTGATTATTGTCCAATATTTGGACTTTTTGACTAATATTCATAATCACTTTGCCAAGCAGAATTGTCCCTAAATGGACCAAAAGTTTGAGTGAATTATTGTGTAGAAGAATTTCATTTTAGCAATTTAGCACACATCTGCTATATGTATATCATACTCAGTGGTTAGTCGTGTCATACTGTTATATTTTTATTCTGTACTTTAAACTAAAATTCTAATATCTGTTTTTAGTGTTTTTACTGTGATAACAGTAAAACAATACAGTAAATCATGAAGGTGTTTGAAAGGCGGAAAGTTGAATTTTTTTTTTTTTACTTTTTGCACCTCATAACTGTTTTACTGTTTCAATATTTCTGAACAGCAATTCAATTACCAATAATATATTTGAACTTCATGAAGCATTTCATATTTCAATATATTTGATGAATTACACAATCTTTCAGAAGTCTGGGGTCGGTTCGTTTTTGAAAGAAGTCTCTTATGCTCACCAAGGCTGCATTTACTTGATCAAAAAGATTATATTTAAATTATTTTAAATGCCATTTATAAATTTGTAATACATTTAAATAAATTAATGTAATTTTTTCCTGTTGTGGCAAAGCTGAATTTTCACCATCATTACTTCAATCTTCAGTTTCACTTCAGTTTCATTCATTTTTTTATGCTAACTTGCTGCTCAGGAAACATTTATTATTATTATTAGCTTAATATTCTAGTGGAAACTGATTTTTTTTTCAGGATTCTTTGATGAATACAGAAAGTTCAAATTATTTGAAAAAATATTTTTTTGTTAAATTATAAATGTCTTTACTGTCACATGTGAACAGTTTGATGCACTTTCGCTGAATAAAAGTATTAATTTCTTTACAAAAAAAAAAACAATCTTACTGACCCCAAACTTTTGAACGTCTGTGACAACATGCCTTGCTTCTCCTTGTATATACATATGTACAGCTTGCTAGATATCAGAATCAGTCATTGGAAAACCCACACAGTTCTATTAAAGATGCCTATTCTAGACCTTATGAAGAACTTGAGATGTGCAGTGTTACCTGCTGCTGTAAAATTTTCACTCAAGTCCCATTGAGCCTGTAGTGAATCCAGAGGGTCATTTTCAATGACAGCGGCTGAACTGTTCCTCCAGTAGACACAATCTTGAAATAGAGAAACAAACCAGCCATATTGGATCAAACAAATTCACAAAGATCTATAAAACATCTTCCACTGGAAAGAAATGTGAGGATACCTGAAGCAAGAGATGGATCTCTCTCTGCAATTTCTGAAAAGAGAACCTCCACCACACCGTCCTCTGGGAATCTTGGGTCTTGAATGGAGACAAAAGCAAAATGATGACTGAAAGGATTGAAAGGGATGGAAAAAACTGTGCGGCGCAGCAATGCGGGAACATCAACAAACATGAGTTCAATGACAGTTGATGTATCGGTGACTTGTAAGCATGCTCGCCACAGCAATGTGACTGTTTTCGCTTCTGGCCATCCACATTACAGTTGTCTTGATTGTGTAAGGTTTCCCATTGTGTAAGGATCAAAATTAAAGATTTTTTTTGTGTAAAGAGTGAAGTTGTCTGTCTGTTTCTCAGATCTGCTTGGGCCACCATGTGTCTTGCCTGTCATCATTTACCAAAAACATCACGCACCCATTCACACACCAGGAAACGCCAACCTGCGTTCAAAATAATGAAGTAAAAACATATGCTGGCCCCAAACAATATGTAATACAGATACTGATGCTAGAGCTTTTCTCAGTGCCAACTTTGAACAAACTTTGATTAACCAGATTTACGGTACAAATACTTTCAGATATCCTCCATATAAAAACATTTGTAAATGTCATTTGGTTTGTTATTTTGCAATTGCAAATACTTTCTTAGATTTTTATCTTCAGATATCTTTGGGCCACTTTTGTGTGCGATGACTTTACCAAAAAACACTTTGGGTACCTTTGTTGGCATGATCAAGGTCTTCTTTCTGCAAGGAAAGTTGGTCTCCAGACAGAGCACCGGTGTGAAACTGCACACGAAACACTGTCTCATGACTCTTCGCGGAATTATTTTTATGATAACACGCAATCTGCAGAGAAAAAAGAAATGAAGATGATACAGTATGCAGTTTTCATAAGATTAGTTCAAAAACATATTTTGAACGATTTATAAGCTAACGAGGACCAGTAAAATGTCCTCACTAGTTGGTTATCATAATATTTCACTATAAGTGAGGACAAATGGCCCTCACGAGTATAGCCAAACCTGTACACACGGGGCTGTGTGTATGTTTTTTATTGGTCCTCATTAGTTAAAAAAAGACTTATAAATTTGCCTTTTTTAATCTATTGTTTTGAACATGATTCTGTGGTTTAGGGGTAGGATTTGAGTAAAGAATTAGGGGTTCTCAAACTTAATAGCATGCAATTCATTGTTTTCAGTTTAAAGGATTAGTTCACTTTAAAATGAAAATTACCCCATGATTTTCTCAAGCTTAAACCATAATTTGACTTTCTTCTTTCTGATTAACACAATCTGAGTTATATTAATAAACATCATGACGCTTCCAAACTTTATAATGGTAGTGATGGGGTCCATTGAGTTTGAAGCCTAAAAAAGCACAACCATCCATAATAAATGTACTCCACGGCTCTGGAGTGTTATTAAAGGCCTTCTGAAGCGAACTGATATTTAAAACTTTATAAAGTAAAATATTTAGTGTACGACAGACCGCCTTCCATAAATCAATTTATGCAGAAAGTGTAACGTCTCTCACAGTTCAAAACGCTTACACTATATGTTCTACGTCGCACCAGTTACGCTTTTTCCATTAGTTAAATTACAATTATGATTATGAATATTATGGATGGATGACCATTTTTAAGCCTCAAACTCAATGGACCCTGTCACTGTTATTATAAAGCTTGGAAGCATCAGGATATTTATTAATATAACTCCGATTGTGTTCATCAGAAAGAAGAAAGTCATTCACCTAGGATGGCTTGATGGTGAGTAAATCATGGGGTAATTTTCATTTTAAAGTGAACTACTCTTTTAACTTTAAAATATTTAACTTAATTACCACAGCATCCGTTTTTTTCTGTCATCCTTTGGCTGTGCTACAGTATATGATCACGCTATCAATCTGATTTTAGATTTTGTACCTAATGGGAACAAATTGAAAATGTTTTGGTCCCCATGAGGAAAACATCTTATAAATCATACTAAGAGATGTTTTTTGAAAATGTAAAAATGCAGAATGTTTCCTTTGATGGGTAGGTTTAGGGGCAGGGGCAGTTAAGGGGGATAGAATATACGGTTTGTACAGTATAAAAACCATTACGCCTATGGAATGTCCCCATAAAACATGGAAACACAACGTGTGTGTGTGTGTGTGTGTTTAAGAGACAAAGAGACGTCTCACCATGAAATCACCTTTGATCATCTGTGGAGGTTCCAGAACAAAACACACACTGTCCGTCTGACCTACGGCAACCTGACTGAGAGTTAGACAAGCATTAAATATACACAGATTCTAAATATAATCACATGGACAAACATGATACACAAAACGCTCAGAATTTTATGTTATATATTGTATTTATATATAATATCCAAGTGTCTTACTGCACTCCTGATGTGTATATTGTCTGCGTGCCTTGATACGCTCTAATAAACATCTGATACACTGAAAACAAACAAACCCAGGGAAAAATTGTATAACACTTGTTTAGTTCACGTTATATAGATTTCAGTTGTGTCATTAAGTATCAACTTTGTCTCAGATGTTTCTACTCAACTTCCTTAGAGAAAACAAATTAAGTTAAATACAGTTTACACAGCATACTGTAAATGAGGTCATAGCTTAGGTAAAATGATTTTGGAAGAATCTGCTATTGAAATACTTTTTACAGCATTTATTAATCAGTTAATGCATGCATAAACAATTTAATACAAGTTGTATAAATAAATAAAAATCTTAATTCATCTGTCATAAACAATACTTTATATTTAACCAAATATTTAAATGAGTACATTAAAAACATGAATCTAGATTCAAATGTTGATAATTGATTCATTAAAAAAAATTAACAATTGCATTAATAAACACAGCTTTCATTTCCAAAATGTCATAATTTACACACATTTGCTAATTTCTTTCCAAACCTGTATGCTTTTCTACTTCTTCTGTGAAACACAAAATAAGACAAAATAAGTCTTAGTGGTTTTTTTTGTCAATGATTAACAAAATGTTTTGGTTACCAACATTCTTCAAAGTATCGTTCCACAAGAATGTCATACAGGTCTGGAACGACAAAAGGGTGAGTAAATGATGAATGATGATTTCATTTTAGGGGTGAACTAACTAATATTTAAGATTACCAAGGTATTTTTTCAAGAGAAATAACTGAGATATTAAATGGGGTGACAAAATACTTAAACTCTTTGAAAAACTATTTGACTGGACGTAGGATATATGGGTGTTTTCCTCACCTGTAGGGTGGAAGTCAGGAATGGGATGGATATTAATGCGGTGGATGAGGAGCGGGGAAGGGTTGATCTGGATCTGGTGAGTAAGCAGTCTGCCAAACACCTGCACATACCTGAACCATCCACAAACACCTCAGTCACTCATACTGACACCAGACAATAGTAAATCAAGCCTCACAACACCAGCAAAAAGTCGTAAATAAAACAGCAAAAAAAGCATCAGTCTGGTCTTAATTGGAAAACAATTGGATTTCAATTTAAATTAATATTTTTGAAAGAGATTCACACAAAAATGCCTGTCATTATTTACTCACCCATTATTTACTCACCCATAAGACCTTCGTTCATCTTTGGAACATAAATTAAGATATTTTTAATGAAATCTGAGAGTTTTCAGTCTCTTCATTGACAGCCTATGCAACTACAACTTTCGAGCCTTGGAAAGCTAGTCAAGACATAATTAAAGTAGTCCATGTGACTTCAGTGGTTTAACCTCAATGTTATGAAGTGAAACGGTTGCTTTGCCGAAGAATTTTTTTTTTTACTCAATATTAATTGTTCCCGAGAGCACCAAAACGTATGCGTTGTCTTGATGAGAGAGCAGCCATTGTTGCGTCAATGTGCGTTGGAGATTAAAGGTGCTCTAAGCGACGTCACATGTTTTCTAGGCCAAAACATTTTTTGTCACATCCAGCAAACATCTCCTCACTATCCGCTAGCTGCCTGTCCCCTGAAAACACTGTAAAAAACGCAGTCTCTGTAGTCCGCACAAGCTCCACAACCTGCAACCAAAACACACTGGTGCAGTCTGGACCATGAAGCAAAACAAACAGTGCTCCAGCCAATAGCCGACAAGAATTATTTCCACCCCCAAATCATTCTTGTTGGCTATTGGCTGGAGCACTGTTTGTTATGCTTTGTGGTCCAGACTGCACCAGTGTGTTTTGGTGACATCGATTAGAGCACCTTTAATATTTTATAAAGAAAGTGGTAAAATATGTTTTTTTGTGCAAACAAAGCACTCACGTTGCTTCATAAAACTGAGGTTAAACCACTGGAGTCACATGGATTACTTTTATGATGTCTTTACTAGGGTTGCACGAAAACCAGCCACAGTATCAGTATTGGCTGATATATGTTCATTTTTAATGCTATCATTATCGGCCCAAAAATACAATTTGGCCGATATATTAAAGCCGATAAATAATAAATATAAAGAATTATTATCGGAATTGGCCAAAATGTCCATATCAAAGTATCTCTACTCTTTACTACCTTTCTAGGGCTTGAAAGTAGACTGTCAATAGAATGACAGAAATCCAAAGTGTTCCAAAGATGAACAAAGGTCTTACGGGTTTGGAACAACATGAGGGTGAGTAATTAATGACAGAATTTTCATTTTTGGGTGAACTAACTCGGTTCAGGTGTGAAAAGTGTTATTGATTCTAAAAAAAAAAACACATTTCTTAACATTCCTCCATGATTTACTGCTATTCTGGGTGCGCTACATTATCAAAGAGAATAAATAGCATCTTTACAATGTTGCCAAAAACAGCTTCTTTGTGTTGTTCCAGCAACAGATCAGAGCAGAATATTTATGTTGCGATTTTTGAAGCTTTACAATAACTAATTTTACTGAAAAGTGTTTCTAGAGTCAATAGAGATGGGAGAGCATAAGCCAAGGGAAATGATAATACACTAAACAGCAGGGAAAGAAGTTGAGTAAAAACTCTTCCTTAGTTTGCACGTGCGTACGGGGTGATGACTTTTAGGATGATGTAAAAAAAAAAGTGCAAATGAAGATGTTTCACAGAAAAGGGAAGTGGGAATAATCTCAGGACGTCCAAACTAGGGGATTTCCTCTCATGTGTGACCCTGAACTGCTGTCCAGAATGAAACCTTTCCTCATGACAGACTGCTGATTGACCAAAAGCCATAACATGAGTGATACCTCAGTACGTTTTAAAGAGGAAAGCAACAGCGTTCATATGTAACACTTCTTCTCAATGAAAATCCTTATAAAGTAGGTGGAGAATGAGTTAAGATTAATCATTTGGTAACACCCTCTTTTATCTAGCAAAGTTTACAATTTTTCACATCACCATATAGAAAACTACCTTTCAAAAGTCTCTTACATGCTCACCAAGTGCCAAAAATACAGTATTACAATTTAAAGAGGTGGTTAATTATGATTTCACCTTTTTAACTTTAGTTAGCGTGTAATGTTGCTGTTTAAGCATAAACAACATCTACAAAGCTACACGCTCAAAGTTCAAAGCAAAGGGAGATATTTTCTCAAATCTTTCTTAAAGAAATAGCTTTTTAAGAACTACAACAAGCTTCTTCCTGGGTTAGTGACATCACCAACCCTAAAATTTTACATAAACCCTGCCCCCCGGGAACATGCAACAACGGGGGTGAGGCCATGTTGAGAAAATGACAAGATAAGCTATAACCGCAATTAAACTAAACTATACCTGTTCTAGCTTCATGCAGAATTAATTCCCTGGCTCTGTGCATCTTACAACAGTTCCCAGATGAGCAATTTATAGATTATAATGACAAAATACGCTAATCAATGACTTGAAGATAGTTAACTCCACACCAGCTACATAAATCCATCAACTAACCATTCAGAAAAATCCTGTTTCATGTTGTCACATCTTAGTGAGTCTCTCCATCATTGTCCCACTCAGGTTTGAACATAAAAGGCTGAACAGTTTCTGACCTTTTCAGTGTGTGTCTGCCTGAGGTAACCCTGTTTTGAGCAACAGGCAAGCACTTGAAACTCCGCCCTCTTCTTGAAAGGCCAGCAGCTCATTTGCATTTAAAGGGGCACACACAAAAACATTTTGCTCACCCTCAAAAAGTGACTAATTTAACAAGCTATAAAAAATTATCTGTGGGGTATTTTGAGCTAAAACGTCATATACACACATCAGAGACTGTTAAATTTAAGTACTATATATTAATAATAGGGCTGTCAAAAAATTAATCGTGATTAATCACATCCAAAATAAAAGTTTGTGTTTACATAATTTGTGTGTGTATTGTGTTTAATACATACATGTATATATTTAAGAAAAATTTGCAAGTAAATATACTGTATACATATTATATATATATATATATATATAAAACAATTTTTTCTTAAATATATATACGTGCATGTGTCTATGTATATATTCATAATAATTATACACAGAACACACACACAAATTATGTAAACACAAACTTTTATTTTGGATGTGATTAATCACGATACATTTTTGGACAGCCCTAATTAATAATAATTAACTACAAGTACTTTTCATACCTAACTCTCCCCTTCTGTGTACTGGAACAAAGGGAGGGAAAAGAAAGATAATGCACATACAAATGAGCCTTGCCTTTTCTGAGATGGAGTCATGAGGTTAACCATTGTATCACAGCAGAACTTCTTCATGGAGTAGAGATCTAATGCATTTTCCTCACTAGGTACAAGGGAAAACAAAATAGGTCGGTCACAAATGAATGTACAAACCTAAAAAAATCTATTTGTTTGGTCTCTTGTGCAAAAAATGTAAATACCCTACATGCCACAAAAATCAATTCACAACACTTATTAATTTGTTAAAGAATTGTGTGCTGATCCTCTGCTTTATTAGAGTATTCTAAGTGCAAAACAATCAGCCTCTGACTTATTAAGTCTTCAAGGGAGTTCACCCAAAAATGAAAGTTTTGTTGTGTTGTTCTAAACCCATATGATTTTTATTCCTCCTTGGAATACGAATGAGAAATTACGAAGAATGGTTGCTCTTATAATCTTCCCCCTCCGGCGAGTTTTTAACTTTGGAATCTCTGAGTCTGGATAACTTAACAAATCATTCAGACTGGATTTGTGAACTGGTTCAACCAATTCATTGAAAAGAGCCAAATTAAAAAAATGATTTGGACATTGTTTTTCCATGATAAACTGGACATTGCACATGAACTCTCAGAGTCAGTATTTTAGTGAATAATGACTTACAGTGCCCTCCACTAATATTGGCAGTTTGGCACCCTTGGTTAATATGAGCAAAGCGGCTGTGAAAATACATCTGCATTGTTTATGCCTTTTGATCTTTCATTCAAAATCACAAATCACAAAATTCTAACCTGTTATTGAAGTACAACAATTGAAAGTGGGGAATCACATTATGAAATGCTTTTCTCCGATGCATTTTGGCCACAATTATGGGCACCCCTAGAAATTCTTATGAGTAAAATATCTCTAAAGAATATTCATATTTAGTTTTTTTTTCAGGGTGACTAGGAGCATGAAATTGTCCAGCCATGACTTCCTGTTCCACAGGAGTATTATGAGTAAACACAAAGGCCAAATTCCCTTAATCATTCATCACAATGAGTAAAACCAACGAATATAGTTCTGATGTGCAGCAAAAGATTGTTGAGCTTCACAAAAGAGAAAGTGGCTGTAAGAAAATAGATAAAGCATTGAAAATCCCCATTTCCACCATCAGAGCAATCATTAAGAAGTTCCAATCAACTAAAGATGTTACAAATCTGCCTGGAAGAGGACGTGTGTCGATATCATCCTAAAAAACGGTGAGGAGGAGAGTTTGAGAGGACAAAGACTCTCCAAGGATCACAGCTGAAGAATTGCAGGGATTAGTTGAGTCTTGGGGTCAGAAAGCCCAGAAAAATGTATCAAACAGTTCCTACATCACCACATGTTGTTTGGGAGGGTTTCAAGAAAAATCCTCCTCACTCGTCCAAAAACAAACTCCAGCATATTCAGTTGTCAGACACGAAAGGGAACTACAAAGGGTCCTGGTTCTATGGTCAGATGAAACCAAAAAAATCCTTTTTGGCCGCAAACCCACCAGATGGAAACAGGGTTAAAAAAGTACCCCATGCCCATGGTTAAAAATACTGCTGGATCTTTAATGTTGTGGGCCTATTTTTTTGCTGGAGGTCCTGGACATCTTGTTCAGACACATGGTATCATGGATTCTAGCAAAAACCAACAGATAAAAAATCAAAACCTTACTGCTTCTGCTAGAAATCTTATAATGGGCCGTGGTTGGATCTTCCATCAGGACAATGATCCAAAACAAACATCAAAATCAACACAAAAATGAGTCACTGAGCATAAAATGAAGCTTCTGCCATGGCCGTTCCAGTTCCCTGACCTGAACCCTGTAGAAAATGAGGGGGGTGAACTGAAGAGAAGAAGCACCAACATGGAGCTGTGAATCTGAAGGATCTGGAGAGATTCTGTATGGAGGAATGGTCTCTGATCTCTTGTCAGGTGTTCTCCAAACTCATCGGGCATTACAGAAGAAGACTCAGAGCTGTTATCTTGGGAAAAGGATGTTGCAGTAATTGGGTGCCAATAATTGTGGCCAACATGAACTAGAGAATAACATTTATTTCATAATGAGACTTTCCCCCACATTCAATTGTTTTGCTTCAATGAAAGGTTAGAATTTTGTGGATTTTTTTAATGAAAGATAAAAAGATCATAAACAATGCCGATTTATTTTCACTGCCACCTTTGCTCACATTTACAAGTATTAGTGGAGGGCACTATAAATTTGAATCTATTTCTGCCACAAAGCTATCACATGAACTCAGAAGACTTGAAATATAGTGTATAATCCATATGGACACATTTGTGTGTTTTTCAACGCTTGAAAACTCCAGTGGCCATTCACACAGAAAATCATACAGGTTTGGAATAACATGATGGTGAGTAAATCCTAATAGCAACAATTATCATTTTGTGGTGAACTCATTTTAAGCAGCTTGTCTGAGAAGGCAATTGTCTTTTTAAAGATATTTTGACTTGTTAACAAAGGATATGAATTGTTAAGTTGTACCTGGTGGTAACATTAGATAGTTGGATGTAAGAGGATATCACCACACCCACCCTGTCTTTGCTGCCCTATATGAGAGAGACAGGAAGAAGTTAACCAACTGTGACATTCCTCTAGTCCTAGAGACAAATAATGAACTTTTAACTCGAGAACAAAGTGCAAATAACTTCAAATCTCACTTTGCAGTGCAGCAGCAGCACATTCTCAGGATGTGCGCTAAGCCAGTTGTTTATGTTTTTACATAGTGAACACAGCAGATGGAGCGATGGGGCATGAGACTCCGGCCAGCCTAAATCCACCACCTAACAGTCAGAGATGTGAGGCAACAGTTATACATACAGTATATACTACAAGCCAAATGTTTGGGGTCAGGGGGATTTTTAATTTTAGAAAATGTATACAAAGAAATTTATAATTTTATTCAGCAACGATGCATAAAATTGAGAAATAAATGTTTTTGAACTCCTGAAAAATGTATCAGTTTCCGAAAAAAATATTAAGCAGCGCAACTGTTTTCAACATTGATCATATTGATCAGTTTAACTTTACCCTGTGATTCATCCTGCTGAGTTCATCACTGTGTTCGGATAAGTTGATGACCTGCATGCAGGAAAATAAAGGTTATATTCCATGTGACCCCAATTGTAACACAGACACAGTGACATGTGATGTGTTTGTTTTTCTTGCCTGCTCACCATGTATTGATCCGCATGTTTGGACTGCAGCATCTGCGTGATGCTGCGCAGGTTGTGCTGGTACGTCTGCTCTGCGCAGGACTGGTGGAACGTTACACCAATGATGCGCTCCGTAATGTAGTTCAGGTCAAATTCAGATCCCTCCGCCATCACAATAGTGTTCCCTCATATGAGGAGATCTGCAGAGAGGAGGAGACTGGCTTCAGTTCATTAATGTGCAGGACTCTTTAAAGCATTTGTTTTGGCATGTAGGGATGAGCAAATCTGCAAGGATCCATGGAAGAACAGCACTGGTAGGAACTACAGGCAAAAGACAGTAACAGTAACTTGGACATGCAGAACTTTTTGCATCATTTCATTTCCATATAAATCTTCATGTTAAAATGCAACTTTAATATATGAAAATGTGCAGGTTTTGAAGGTTGGAAAACAAAGCTGAAACACCTGGTTTTAGACCACAATAATTCATTAGTATGGTGTAAGGCCTCCTTTTGCGGCCAATACAGTATCAATTTGTCTTGGGAATGACAGATAGAAGCCCTGCACAGTGGCAGAGGGATTTTGAGTCATTCCTCTTTCAAAACAGTGGCCAGGTCAATGTGACGCTGGTGGAGGAAAACATTTTCTGACTTGCTCCTCCAAAACAAAAAAAATTAGATCTGGTGAATGTGCAGGCCATAAGAGATGTTCAGGTTCACTTTCATATTCATCAAACATTCTGTCACAAGTCTTGCTGTGTTTATTGGTGCATTGTCATGCTGATGCACGGCACCCTCTTCAGGGTACAATGCTTGGGGAATGCCATGATATTGCAGGCCAAACCATCACTGATTCCCCCCCCGTGCTTCACTCTGGGCAGCAACAGTCTAGATTGAGCCTCTTTGGGGCTTCTCCACACCGTAACTCCCACAGATGTGGGAAAGACAGTGAAGGTGGACTACAATACGTGTTTCACATTGTCCACAGCCCAAGATTTGCACTGTTAGCACCAATGAAACCAACATTTGGCAATGGCACAAGTGACCAAAGGTTTGGCTATAGCAGCCCGACCATAAATATTGACTCTATGGAGCACTCGACAAACAGTTTTGGTGGAAACAGAGCTGAAGTGCACATTTAATTCTGCAGTAAGTTGGGCAGCTGTGATTTTATGTTTTTTGGATGCAATACGGGTTAGTGCCTGGAGATCCCTTTCACACAGCTTCCTCTTGCGTCGACAGTTACTCATACTTGGAGGTAAGCCGACATTAACCTGGATACCATAGTTCTCAATACACCACAAATACTTGCTGTCCTGGTCACATATGAGCCAGAGACGCTCATGGGAGATGGTTTGGGCACCAACAATTTGTCCTCTTTTGAACTCTAATATGTCTCCCATTATGTTGTGTGGATTGCAATATTTTATGTATAGCTATGCTATGGCTCTATGAAGACTGGCATTGAGGCCGTGCATATATACTGTAGGTGTGAAACCTCAAACCGTATATTGGCCAGTGTTTCAGCTATCAGCTTCTTTGTCCAACCCCTGTACATGCCATGATGTTATTTATATTATTAGCCTCACATACAGTTAAAAATGCATGCTTTGATTAGATGGGAGTATTTTTAAACTTTAACAAACTTTTCACACTAGTTTTTAAATGTATGAAAATGATTAGTAATTTGCACTCTCACTTTACATGCATAAAGTGAAAATTCATAATATTGTCATAACTTTTATAAGAAAACTAATTTTTCTAAGCTTGATATCAAAGATAGCATTTCAGACATAATAAATACAAATAATTAAACTCTTTTAGTATAATTTGACAAAGCCTAATTTGGAAATAAAAATATCTTGTTCAAGTAATTTTTAAACACATTTGCTCTTTTCACACATTTCTTCACAAGTCCCATATTTCATCTCAAGCATGCTTTTCACGGTCACTGTGAACTTTAATTATTGGCCATGATGGAAGTTATGTCACAACAAAGGACAGTTGGAATGTGACAATTTAAAAAAAAATATACATAAATAAAATATTTTCATAAAATAAAATACAACATTTGATACAATTTGAATACATTTAATAAAGGTCATATTTTAAAATGTAATAGCTTATATTTGTATGATGGATGTTCATAGTTTAAGTTTGGAAATCTGCTTAGGACAAGGGTAAAAAAAATCTATAAACTACCCATTCAAAAGTTTGGGTTGATTTATTGTAAATGTTTCTGAAAGTCTCTTACGTTCACCAAAGCTGAATTTGTTTGATCGAAAATACAGTAAAATCAGTAATATTGTGAAACATTATTACAATTTAATATTACTGTTTTCTATGGAAGCATATTTTAAAAATATAATTTATTCCTGTGATTTCAAAACTGAATTTTCAGCATCATTACACCAGTCTTCAGTGTCACATGATCCTTCAGAAATCATTATAATATGCTGATTTGCTGCTCAAGGAGCATTTCTTCTTATTATTATTATTATTAATGTTGAAAACAGTTATGCTGCTTAATCATTTTTTGGTTTTTGGTTTGTAACAATGTAAATGGCTTTTTTTTAAATCTAAATATAGCCATGTCAATTTAATTCATTTAATCTATCTATCCTATAAAAGAAAAAGGGCCCCAAACTTTTGAACGGTAGTGTAGAGAAAGAACATCTCAAAAGTGGAGTTTAAAAAAACATGCATAAATGAAACTGAAACCAGTGATTAAGCAGGCACAGTTCCCTCATAAAGGACTCACGAGATCAAATACATGTTTTGCTTTTGCTTAGACACATTCTCTCTTTCACACCAAGGATGCTTCCTCTATTTTTTTCATTTAGTATCTCTCTTCCTCTAGAAAAAGAAAAGAACAGTTTATATCATATTACTACTGCACTTCAGGCTATAATACATGGGATCAGTGTCAGAAATAATGCTTGTATAAAAGTTCAACTGAATACAAAAAAGTGCTATTTTTCCCCAAGACCCCTTCAACTTCAAATGCATAAACACATAACAGCCAGTCTCTTAAATGACATTTGTCTGCTGACCCCTGTCATGTGATGGTGGAGAGGCAAAACAAATCCATTGAACTGAAGTGAGACTCAAAATGAGCCAATCAGACCATTTCTTTTGAGTTGACCTGACACAAAGTGGACACACATATTGACAACACAGAGGGGACTACAATAATTTCACTTCTCGCTTTTATTTACGTCTCAATATAAATACCTGCTTCCGAACATACCCATTCTCCACTTCAAGCAATGTTTTTTTTTCTTTTGTCCATTTACCACAAAACAGAGAATAATATAAGTTTATAACACAACAGATCTGCTCACCTTGTTCCCTGTTCACAGCAGATTTCTTAAAGTTCATCCACCTTCACTTTCAGCACTGCACGCCTACACCATGTGCTCCAGCATACGTGCGTCTGGTCACTTATCTACAGTAAGTTTAATCCTTAACCTGTTCAACCTTCAACCTCCAACTAGATCCGTTAAGAAACAAAACACAAATGATCGCTCACCTGAGTGATGTCCCTATTGAACATATACATAGAAAACAGCTGAAATAACTCACCCTTCCGTCAGGCTGAAATCTCCTCTCGGTAACCTTCTGAACGTCTGTGAACACAAAAAGAGAAAAGAAAGGCAGCGAAAGGCTTTGTCTGGTCCACGACTGAGCTCACATGTACTTTGGCCGTTGTGGTGTATGTGCGTGTGTTCACCCGTTGTCAGCACTTGTTGTGTGGCAAGCATGAGTAAAGAAACCCTACCAGGGGAACACACCTCCCTATTACAAAGAAAAAGCCGAGTCACACACTGGACATATGATGAAGTAATAGAGGACACTTCTTTTTTTTCTTTGCATGTTGAAAAGGCCTGATATAAAACATTACACACATTTATCCAAGTAATTCATTGATTTCTAAATAACTGAAATTATGTGAGACCACGAATGTTTTTCCATGCTGTGACTGTAACTGGGTCATAATTGTTAAATATTACCAGCATGTGCATTCTACATTCCAGCTGTATCTATAGAGCTGTGTGACTATGCCTGTCAATCACAAACTGAAGACAGCTCTTAAGAGTGTGACGGCTAAAGCGGAAACAAATTTATTTTTAGAGTTGCTGGGAAATTTGAGGCTCTTCCAGTTATTGCTTATGAATATATATAATATTGAATTCCAAACTTTATATCCATGAAGAATTTTTAAAAACATGTTTAATAACATCTAGAAAAATATTACATTTGTCACAGTGGGAAAAGATTGTATCATGAATGCTAAAATCATATTCAGCTTTAATGCTATTCAAGGTCATACATCATAGTAAATGTGAGATCATACTGAGGGGCCAGAATTGCACGTGTAACTCCTGCCCCCTATTGGACAATCAGCCACAGAGAATCAAATCATCTTAAAGGGATAGTTCACCCAAAATCGATTATTTGGACATGTCATTCCAAACATTTATGACTTTCTTTCTTCAGTGGAACATAAACATGGAGACATTTCTCAATCATTGTTTTACCTTACAATGCAAGTGAATGGTAACCAAAACAAATCATTGATTCTTCAAAATATCTTCTTTTTTGAAAGTCATACAGGTTTGGAACAACATCAAAATGACAGAATTTTCATTTTTGGGGGAACTACCCCTTTAAAAGTTCAGCATAACTCAACATTCAATGCCAAATTTCATGTCTAAAAATGACATAATTCTACTAATATCTATTGATTTAACTTTTGTATTCATATTTTTGTATTCTCTTATTTTTATAACATTTTTATTTTATGCAGTATTTATTTAATATTAACTGAAGTATTTAAACAGCAAAAATAAAACAAATTCCACTCTAATAAAAATGACAATTTTTTTTAGAAAATGTAAAAAAAAAGAAAAGCAAAAGAAATAAAAACCAGTTTATATACATCCAGTCCACATTTTTGCAGCACAACTCAGACATAGATGTCAGGATTAAGAGTTCTTTCTTGAGGTGCTCTGGTTTCTTCTCTTTGTTCGGCTTTGTAGCGTTCACGCTCCTTAAAGTAACTTCTGACACTCTGGATTGTTTTTCCCGTCAAAAATGTGCCGACAGCATACAGAATTGCGGTTATGATTCCAAATAGTGCGACGGATGCATCCCCCCCATTTACGCTACAGTTCATCCAGGTGTATCCGTTACGAGCGTACAGTCGTTCGCGTTGAATGCACATGTCGGTTGAGTTCACATAGATCACGAAATGCAGGTACAAACCTACAGCAACCACGTAAGCCACTGCACCAATGACCTGGAACGCAAACTGTCCGATCAGGATCTTCCGTGGAAGCCTGTGGGCCGGTTTGCTGCCGGACACAACGAACAGGAGCGAAAGTACACCAAATGTGAGGCTGAATGCCACACCTCCATAGACTAGAGGTGCTCTCATTTGTCCGTACTGCATGTCAAGTTCACGCACCTTCTGCAGCTCCGTCCCCTCAAAAGGAATCATGGCGTCAATAAAGCTTGTGCCGCCCATACCCATCGCAGACATTCCCATCTGTGACATGTGAGCAGCCACCACGCAGATGAGCACCAACGCATTGGTCAGGATGGTACATAACAACACAATACCTGAAACAGAAACACATGCAACTACATAAGAAACTGCAAACTCGTTTAGAGCAGGGGTTTTTATAACTTTTATGCCTTTAAACCCCCAAATATGATGATCATCCGGTGAGGGAGCCTCTTCCCAAAATTAAACACAGCAATATGTTTTCAAGTACACACAGACATAGTTACACTGTATGAGAAAAATAGTAAAAGCAGTATCATACACATGAATCATACACATTTAACAATAGGGGGCTTTTGAGTAAATTACAACATTAACTGAGCATGTGTGTATGTGTGTGGAAGAATGACAAATTGTGCGTGTGTTATTTTATAAAATAACTTTTGTTTTTACAAGCATAGAATGTGCAACAACAGTAATGTTCTGGAAGTAAACACTCCATGGGGAAATTGATTTTGAATGAGAACTCATAACCTTTAAAGACAGCTCAGCTGTGAGCTACGGGGTTGTTAATCGATGGTATTCTTCTGCTGATGACGTCAGCTCGCATTATTTCAGCTTATTTTAAAAAATAATCATGTTTAACAGTGGGATTCCTGGAAAAAAACTACATTACCCATGGTTCTGTACACCAATCAGAGTCACAAAAGCAACAGGCCAAAATAGCTCTTTAGCTCCGCCCACTCCTAAGAAGCACTACGAATGACGCAAGAGCCGTAGAGTCAAATTCAGCTGTAATGCTATTTAATGCTATTCAACATTTGCAAATGAGTAGTTTTATATTTCTTCATAGTTTTTTTATTATGCTGTTCGCAATGCTTCATGGGATTGTAGTTCTTTCCCTCACTAAAGCCGTTTAAGGGTTAGTTCATCCCAAATTTTTAATTCTGTCATCATTTAATAACCCTCATGTCGTTCCAAACCCGTAAAACTTTTGTTCATCTTCGGAGCACAAATGAAGATATTTCTGATGAAATCCGAAGGCTCTCTGACCCCTCCTTAGACAGCAATTTAATCACCTCTTTCAATGTCTAGAAAGGTAGAAAAGACATTGTTAAAATAGTCCATGTGGTTCAACCTTAATTTTTATAAAGGGACGAGAATACTATGTGCAAAAACAAACACAAATAACTACTTTATTCAACAATTTCTTCACGTCTGTGCCTGTCTCTTACGCAGTTTACGTTGTAAATACAGTGCAGCTTCTGCGTCATCACACACATGCGTTGTGGTGCTCACGTGAACAGCATCGGCTGCTGTAGAACTCAAAAGCGCTGCACTGTTGTGTAAACTGAGTAGGAGACTGACACAGACTAGATCAGTGGTTTTCAAACCTGTCCTGGAGGACCACCAGCCCTGCACATTTTGTATGTCTCCCTATATCAGACACACCCATTTCAGGTCTTGCAGTCTCTAGTAATGAGCTGATGTTGAATCAGGTGTGATAGATGAAGGAGACACACAAAATGTGCAGGGCTGGTGGTCCTCCAGGACAGGTTTGAAAACCACTGGACTAGATGAAATTGTTAAATAAAGTTTGTTTTGTGCACAAAAAGTAATTCTCGTTGCTTTATAAAATTATGGTTGAACCACTGAAGTCACATGGACTATTTTAACAATGTCTTTCCTACCTTTTTGGACACTGAAAGAGGTGATTAAATAGCTGTATGGAGGGGTCAGTAAAGCTCTCGGATTTCATCAAAAACCTTTTTGCTTCAAATGAAAGTCTGTAGTGTTGGGATCCACCTTGTAGCTGATTTACTGGTTCATAACTTAGAACTCTTTAACAAAGACTTTTTAAAAAGAAAAAAGAAAAATACTTCCAGAACGAGTGCTGCTGAAAAAGGGTCGGACATTGTTGCACTTTATTAAGGTCACCTACTAACATAATATCAAGTGAACAACAAAGATATTTTAATATTTTTTTAAAAATATATATATATAATTGTATAAAACAATATCATTTTATAACACTCTGAGATAATGTCAGAGTTCACATAAACAGTGATGCTATACCTGGGGCATGCATTTGTTTAAATGAGAGTGAGAACATATGTCTGCTAGACGGAACACAAACACAGTAAAGGTTTGTAAATGAAAGATTGGTATCAACAAGCTTAACCAGTTAGACCAGCTGAGAGGAGGAAAGGGGTAAATACATTTTGTTTAGTGTCAGAAGGTGCGGCTTGAGCTAGAGTAAAACCAGACCTGTGTGTGATCATGTTTGAAAAAATCATGATCCCAGAATTGACACCCAAATTCAGAGAATTACCAGAAACAGGTTTAGACTCTTTGTCGCAGTTGTTTGGATGCATTCAAACATAAATACTGCAACATGTGTCTCCATCCATAGTTATGGCCGACTGTGAATGCCTACCTCTCCTGGAACAGATGTGTGCGCACTTTGACTCCCGATGTTGCTCTCGAGGAGCACTCCTCACAGGTCTCTGAGAACCTCTGGGGTAGTACGGGGGCTGGCTGGAAGACCTGGGTCAGATATAGAATACATGATTTAAAACAATAGCTTCTAATGATGTACATTATGCAAAAGTTAAAAATTACTTCCATTTCTTTTTTTTTTTTTTTGTGGTGTAAATTTGAATGTTGTTGTTTGTTTGAACAGGTGTGTCGTCTCACCTCTCGCTGCCAGATCGTCGGTCATTAGGACTGTCCCGTCGGCCACGGGGGTCTCTGTCTCTATTCTCTCTATAGTCTCCCCTGTTTCTCTCACTCTGCGCACGCTGGTTTCTGGACGGCTGGCTCATTGCTTCTTGAGGGAAAGATAATTTGGTCTATTATGTGTTTATAGCTAAATTTACAGAACCAGGGCCCCCCAGACAGACAGATGTCCATTTTTTCCTTCTATGCTGAGATCAACACAAAATCTATCAATTAACAATACAGTAAACATGTTTTTTCAGTAAATGAGATTGTATTTTAAAAACACAAGCCTGACAATCGTATCATAATAACAACCGTTCTTTTGACTAAAGACGTTTCGTGTTTCTGCCTCAATTTAACGCAAAGCAACCTGCGGGTTTTGTTTCAGTTGACATGAACAAGAACAACATTACACTTTCGTTTTTTCTTAACAAATATAGTTCGTAAACACACCGCACAAAGACAACTTACTTGCTTAAAGGTCGTCGTTTACATTTGTTATTGTTTGTTAAAATCAAAACTTCACGACTTCCCACAGACACGAGATTTTGATCGAAACCCGTCAGTGAAATCTCGCGATGATTACCTGTAGAATGGGTGGGGTTGAACAGGTGATGAGCAGGTGACGGCTACTCTGAATCAAGTTGAAAGCGCGTTATCTTTGTGATCGCTTATTCGCTGGCCTTAAAGATTTAATCCGTGATAACGGGAGCAAGGGTCACGGCAGACTGCTGTCTGAGATCATAGACTTGTGTCCGAAACAGAAGTGTCTCTGTTTGGAACTAAACCTACGCCAGTGAGGACGGATGAAGAGTATGGTTTTTGATTCATCCCAGCGACTCGATTCTTTTGAATTAGTTCATTAAAAAGATTCATTCACTGATTTCGGAGTGTTCGATTCCTTTTTTTCCCCGGAGTCGACTCCAAAAACGATTAGGAGGAATAATAAGATAGCAATCGTTATTACACACTTAATGAATTTAATGTATTCCCGTCACGGGATTAAAATTCCCATATTAAAACAATATCCGTTTAGTGTGACTGTCCAAATAAAATTAGATGACTTGAGATATCAACTTTGCTACCTTGCTTATTAAACATAGGGAAAAGTCCTAGCCTGGGAAAACCCATTCAACATCCGGCGGTTTTAACCAGGCTAGAAAAGTCCCGAGAAAACGAGGGTGATTTGACGTAAAACGCACATCATTGTCTTGAAGGTGCGTGGACAGGATTCAGGAATTCAATATAGTTTCCTAGAGTTTTTTTATCGTTTATGATTAGTTTAATGAACACAAGGAACCATGCTTATTGCATTAATATAACATAAGTTAAACTAAAGCTGGCACGGAGTTAAGTCACTATATAGATTTCTCAAGTAAAGCTATAGGATAAATGTGACATTTTCAATGTTCGGTTTATTTAATTAATAAACAAGTGAGCGATTTCGGACACCGCAACAGAGTCGATTCATGTGCTGGCTTCAACCCCGACAGGATCGAGGAATCGACTCTTGTGGAGTCGACTCCCCAAGTGTTCTGGGTTTATTTTCCTCAGTCTGTTCGGAAACGGCTCTCGAGCCATATATGGTTCTTTCAGAGAGTGTCTGTGGCTTTACGGGAGAAAAGCATCCCCCCCCCAAAAAACAAACTTTTTTTTCATCAATAATCAAAGCTAATGTGTTGATTTATTTAAAAATCTATATATTATATGTTTTAAAATATTACATAATTCGTCAATGCCCGTTTGTCATGTATTTACACCAACCAATCGTGATCTGGCAAAGTTCAGATTCCATTGGACAATGTGAAGTGGAGCGGTAATTTTCTGTTCTAATTCATAAATCGGTTGAAAAGTGCATGGACAGACGAACTAACGTTTGTGGAACGATTTCCTGAGGTTTGTCTCATTTTATAAATCAAATGCTGACAAAATGGATGCTAACTGACAACAAACAAAGCACTGCACAAAACCATGCAGCACCAAAAGTCGCATTAATGTAAGTAGTGTTAAACTCACTTGTATTTATTGATACATGTTTACCTTTGATGAAACTATCAAAGTTAATATAGCCCAAGTGCCACCGGCACCTACAGGCCAATTATGTGAAATGGTGGCGTGAAAGGACTTTATTATATTACCATTTTTGATTATTATGCAGCATTATGAAATAAGTCTCTTATGCTCATCAAGCCTGCATTTATTTGATCAAAAACAGCAATATTGTGAAATATTATTATAATCATGTTTTTCTTTTTTAATATACTTTAAAATAAAATATAAATGTGATCAAAGCTGAATTTATCATCATTACTTCAGGGTCACATGACCCTTCACTAATCATAGATTTGATGTCAATGTTGGAAACAGTTGTGCTGCTTAATATGTTATAACCTGCTGTGATACTCAAGATTTAAGATTCTTTGATTAGTAAAATGTTAAAAAATAACATGTAATAATAGGCTATCTCACAATATTAGGCTGCTGTTTTTTTCTGTATTTTTGATTAAATAAATGTAAGCTTGATGAGAATAAGAGACTTCTTGCAAAAACTAAAAATTAAAATGTAGTACCTAAACTTTTCACACAAACACACACACACACACACACACATGTGTGTATATATATATATATATATATATATATATATATATATATATATATATATATATATATATATATATATATATATATATATATATATATATATATATATATATATGTATGTATGTATGTTTATTTTTATTAATATTATTTATTTTTTTAAGATGTTGCCCCTTTTTTACATCTGAGCCCCTGCCTCTGAAGAACTCTCTGCAAGTCCCTGCTAGAAACATTCCATCCAGCTGATTCAAGAACTATCTAACGTTAGAAAGGGGTCGTGTTTGTTCAACAGGTCCAACCATTTCAATGCTGAAGAAAGGAACGAACGCAGTCACGCTTCAAAAGAGTCTACAGTAAATGCACGGAACGAAGAAAGATTTGTTCACAACGCTGCATCGTTTAAGAACAAAGCGCCACTTGAAATGGCTTGTTGCCTGAGGCGCCTTCCTTCTGGAATGGCTTAATAAAAGAAAACTAGGTAATTTACATGCGGATTGTGTGACTAGGTGTCAGTGTCAACTGTAAATATCCCACAGCACCAAAAAAACTCTGAATAAGTCATTGTCAGACTATAGCCTACACTTCAAGGTCTTAGTAATGGCCTGGGGGGTCCAGCATGTAAATGTCTCAGATGTCTGTTCACTGGTTTTGTCGAATACAGTAGGCCTATAAAATAATCAGTTAATACTGTGGTGTGGGGGTTATCGCAAAAAGATTCACTACTTCGTGTAACTTGGCATTTCACAAGTGCCATGGCACATTCTTTGCTCTTCTGTTGTTTTGGTTCAAGCAAGTGTGCACTTAAAGAGATAAATAGCTTACATTTATTGTGGTCCGTGTGACAAAGAAGACAATTTTATTAAATGCATCTTTGTTCAACAGTTAGTTGGAATCAGTTAGGTCTCTGCAGTTTTATAATTGATAATCAGAGGATCTGAATTGATTAATGGGCCTAATTAACATAATTGGTTGGCAGGCATGTGGGCCTACCAGGTTACCCAGACAAACATTTGGTTGTCCTTTATGTTTGTGTGTTTGATTGAGTGATTTTCCATGTTGAATGGCAAATGATTTGATATTGTAGATTTTATAATGTATGTGCTGAATCGAGCGTTGTAGAAATGGATGCTGGGCTAGAGGACCTTGAGCTGAGAGAGTCACAGAGGGAGTACCTGGACTTTTTGGATGATGATGTGAATTATTTTATTATGTGTCTTTCTGTTTTTGACCTGTTTGTTTTGTGTAAACACTTTGTTATTTTAAATATTTTGTCATTTACAGCAAGACCAGGGTATTTATCATGAGAAGGTCAGGAGTATGGTGTCCGAGGGCCAGTGTCGCCTTATTATTAACGTTAATGACCTGCGACGAAAAAGTGAAAAACGAGCTAAAGAGTGAGCATTATTTAAAAAATGAATAATTTTTTTAATCATGTTATTTTAACACAATTTTCTCATATCATGAAGTACTTTGTCCACCATGAATTTGTCCCTGAATCTTCTGACACTGATCTGATTAATGGTCTCTTCTCAACAGATTACTGAAGAATGCTTTTGCTGAGCTGGTGGCATTCCAAAAAGCCCTAAAGGACCTTGTGGCTTCAATAGACGCCACTTACGCTAAGCAGTTTGAAGAGTTCCACGTTGGTTTTGAGGGCAGCTTTGGGAGCAAACACGTGTCTCCACGTACTCTAAGTGCACGCTTTCTGGGAAATCTTGTGTGTGTGGAAGGCATTGTGACCAAGTGTGAGTAGGATTTATTTTATTTTACAAATTATCACTGTTCATTTTAACTATAGGCCTACTTTTCTTTTCAAATAATACTATTTGTTCCGAATCTCAGATCCTGACTTTTAGATCGATGTGTTTAGGTTAGAGCTATGGATTCACATTTTTAGTGAAGGTGATGTGATGTGCATTTTTATTCCACATCAGTGGTCATCATACATTTATAGTATGTTAAACACAAGCTGCCTTTTCTAATTTGTAATTTTGATGTGCTGTGTAGGTTCCTTGGTCAGGCCCAAGATTATGCGTAGTGTCCACTATTGTCCAGCCACCAAGAAAACCCTGGAACGAAAATACACTGATCTTACCTCATTGGATGCTTTTCCTTCCAGTGCCATCTATCCAACCAAAGTTAGTTCTATTTGTATGGGTTATTTGTTTATAATTTTATTTTCTATAACTATTAAACTAATTTAATGAACTATTTATTAAATGGTTTATTTATTTGTATATTTATAAACTATTTGAAACTATTTATTTAACTATTTAATACAATTTTATTAAATTATACAATTGTACTATATATTAATATATTATTATTATTTTTTAACTATTACAATAAATGTTGATTTGCTTATTTATAAACTGTTTAACTATTTAACAGTTTAATCTACCTATTCAAGAAAATAATACATAAATATATTTACATTTGTAAAGTGTATTTTACTAATTTAACCACTTAATTTAACTATTTAAAAAAAATATAGATATAGATATAATATAATATAATATAATATAATATAATATAATATAATATATATATAATATATAGAGAGAGAGATAGAGATTATTTAATATTTAACCAATTAAATTTAGTTTAATGCATTTATTATTATTATTTTTTACGTAAACCTTAAGGTGTTTCTGTATCAACATATTTTGTTGGTCCTGTAACCCATTCCTTTCATAGAAATATGGATGTTTATCCAGGAGCATGTCCTAGTTGGGAGAATCCCAGTAAATGATCATGCCATGATAACCAACTTGATGTTATGATGACACGAGAATCACAAAATAAATCTTGCATTGGTAGGATGAAGAAAACAATCCTCTGGAGACTGAGTTTGGGCTGTGCTGCTATAAGGACCATCAGACGCTGACCCTTCAGGAGATGCCTGAGAAAGCCCCTGCGGGACAGCTGCCTCGCTCTGTCGACATCATTGCGAATGATGACCTCGTTGACCGGGTGAAACCAGGTGACCGTGTGCAGATTGTAGGGGTCTACCGTTGCTTGCCTGCGAAACAGGGTGGCTTCACCTCTGGGACCTTCAGGTGTGTGTTTATTTGAACTTTCATGTGAACGGGGTTGGAATTTCATGTCTTCAGATGAACTTGATTCTTTGCAGAACAATCCTGTTGGCTAACAATGTGAAGCTCATGAGTAAAGAGATTGTGCCGACATTCTCTGCGGATGATGTTGCCAAGATCAAGAAGTTTTGCAAAGCTCATTCTAAAGTAAGAAAGAGACACATGAGCTTTATTTACTAAGTGATTTATTCTAAACGTGGCTGCAATTCTCAAACTGGACCATAGTACTAGTACAGTCTAATGGTTTCTACAAAGTATTTAGGTTTGCAATACTTTTGTGAAATACAGCCCTGATCAGTTTTGCTATGCAAGGTAAGATTATTGATCTGTTTCAGGATGTCTTTGAGCAACTGAGTCATTCTTTGGCTCCCAGTATCCATGGCCATGAGTACATAAAGAAGGCCATTCTGTGTCTGCTGTTGGGAGGTAATGAGACCAACCTGGAGAATGGAACGCGCATCAGAGGAGACATAAATATTCTGCTCATAGGTGTGTGACGTTTATGATTATGGTTTTGTGAAAACGAATGACAGAAAAAAAAAGAAAAAAAAAAGTTGAAGTTTATTAACGGGTGATGTTTCTGATGAAGAGCCTGTGTTCAACATCACATTTGTCAGAGTCTGTGAATAAGTTAATAAATATTAGTCAATGATATTAACACTTTTTTGAGTTTTGGTGTGAGCTTTTAACTAGGGTTTTTCTTTTTTTTCTAACTTTTATAATCTAGATAGAAGAGCACTAAAAGTCTGGATTTGTGCAGTCTTTATTTTTATTTAAATGTGTTTCTAGTGCCATGTAGGTGTATTTTTTTTTTTAATTATTTAATTTATATGACTATACAGATTAATTTTTTTTATAATTTTAATAAGAAAAAAAATTAAGTGTAATCCATTTATACAAACTATTGTATAACTATAATACAATTTATATAAATGTATATATTATTCATGATTAATTTATTTGTGTGCATTTATGCATTTAATCTATATTTATACATGCATACATACATACAATTAAATCTTTATTATACATTTTAATCTTTATAAAAGTTTATATTGTTTATTGCATACAATTTATATACATTTTATTAATTTATGGAATAAATTATTCATAAATAAGAAATATAATTCAATAAAATAATGTGTATAAATGTGAAACCTTGTCCAGTATCTCTTAAAGGTACAGTATATTATTTATCTTAAAACATTTGATTACTCTGCAAACACTTTAAAGAAACACTGGTGTCAACACTGTATATGTATATAAATTAAACCTCTGTGTAAATGAATTCATCTTTTCTTTTTCTTTTTTCTAATATTGAATTTATTTTATTTGCTTGTATGAAAAATTATTTATTTTAATTAATTTATTCCTAAGTAATTTCTGGCCCAATAGTGCAGTGTTTTTCACTTGACTGTTTTCAGGTGATCCTTCAGTAGCGAAGTCTCAGTTGCTGCGGTATGTTTTGTTCACGGCACCAAGAGCAATTCCCACCACTGGACGAGGCTCATCTGGGGTGGGTCTGACAGCTGCGGTCACAACTGATCAAGAAACGGGTAACTCTTTTAACAATTATTGCAAGTACACATGCATATGTTCACCCCAAAAAAGATGAAAGTGTAAGACAAATCATTTCACTCTTTGAAATGCTCTTGAGTAGTCATTTTCTGTTCATGCGAGTGTGCAACTTCTTCAAGATTTGTTAAATCATAACTTTAAATCTGACAACAATGGCATCTTAATTGCGTTGAGGTTGAAGCTAAAATCTGTAAAGTGCATTTTATCCTCTGGCTAATCCAGGTGAGCGTCGTTTGGAGGCCGGAGCCATGGTTCTTGCTGACAGAGGTGTGGTGTGCATTGATGAATTTGATAAGATGTCTGACATGGACCGAACAGCCATCCATGAGGTGATGGAGCAGGGTAGGGTCACCATTTCCAAAGCTGGGATTCAGGCAAGGCTTAATGCTCGCTGCAGTGTGTTAGCTGCTGCTAACCCTGTATATGGAAGGGTAAATGACTATTTGCTTGTTTTTATTTATTTTTATATATATATATATGTATATGTATATGTATATGTATATATATAATGTATATGTAGGTAGTTGGTTTGCTTTAGCTTCTAATAATCCCACTGTATTCCTCACCCAGTATGACCAGTATAAAACCCCAATGGAGAACATCGGGCTCCAGGATTCCTTGCTTTCCCGCTTTGATCTGCTCTTTATTGTTCTGGATCAGATGGATCCAGATAGCGATCGGGAGATCTCGGAGCATGTGCTGCGGATGCATCGTTACAGAGCACCGGGGGAGCCGGATGGAGCAGGTGAGACTCATGGGTGTAGCTTGACGTTTGAGCTAAGGAAAAGGGCGGATTTGCCTGTGGTTTTAATAGAATGGTAATTTCTATTAAAGTAAACAATATACAAATGTGCATGCATGCTTGATAAAACATGTTATAATCTTAAACTTAAATTTATGGATCTCACAAGCTAAATGGTTCATTCCCTTGTTCCATTTAAGATTTAAACAAAATGTTATTGAGCTCTAGTTTTTTTTACTCATTTAAAATTAATTCATAATATGAATATGTAAGGATTATTCAATTCAATTTGATGGAATTTTACTATTCATTTAAAATGATGTAAATCTATTAAAAGCTTTTTTTCAAAACGTTTAATTTCTTAAATTCAACCTGTGCGCAACTTGTCTTGAAGTCCAAGAGGGGTTAACCACTGAAGCTAAGCAGGTCAGTACCTGGATGGGAGACCTTCTGGGAAACTAGGTTGCTGTTGGTAGAGGTGCTAGTCAGGCCAGCAGGGGGTGCTCACTGATGGGGACACTATACTGTAATAAGCACCGTACTTCGGATGAGACGTTAAACCGAGGTCCTGACTCTGTGGTCATTCAAAAAATCCAAGGATGTCCTTTGGAAAAAGACTAGGGGTGTACCCCGGCATCCTGGCCAAATGTGCCCATTGGTCTCTGTCCGTCATGGCCTCTTAATCATCCTCATATACTGATCGGCTTCATCACTCTGTCTCCTCTCCACCATAAGCTGGTGTGTGGTGGGTGTTCTGGCGCAATATGGCTGCTGTTGCATCATTGCATCACTTAAAGCGGTTTGAGTGCCTAGAAAAGCGCTATATAAATGTAACCTACTACTACTACGACTGTCTCATTGAGCACAGTTTGAGATCCACTGATGTAGATCACGATCTTCAGTTTTCAGCTTCAGAAGCTTTAGTCAGCCGTTGATCTCATTCTGTCATGTCTATACCGACAGCAATGCCACTGGGAAGTACAGTAGATGTATTCGCCACAGACGACCCAAACATCACAGAAGCAGCTGAGCAGGAGCTACAGATCTATGAGAAAAAAGACAATGTTCTGCATGGCCACAGGAAGAAAAAGTACATATTTCTTTACTTGGGTTTAAAATCTACTTTGTTTCCTTAAAGTTGTCAGTCTACCATAATCCATTGGGTTTTTGTGGTGCTCATAATCATTTGAAAGGGAGAAGGTTGTTACCATGGAGTTCATCAGGAAGTACATCCACGTTGCTAAGCTGGTGAAGCCAGTCCTGACACAGGAGGCGTCGGACTACATAGCAGAGGAGTATTCCAGACTCCGGAGCCATGACCAAGTCAACAGTGAATCCGCCAGGGTCTGTAAAGCCATACAACAAAGTTTTAGAATATAAATGGATATGTTAATATTATGCATCATACTGGCCTCTTCATCATACTACTCATTCTCTGGATTATTACTCTGGAATTGCTTTGGTTTGGTATAGACCGATTGTGTCCATTCCCACAGACGATGCCTGTGACTGCTCGAGCTCTGGAGACCATGATTCGATTGTCTACAGCCCACGCCAAGGCTCGCATGAGTAAAACCATCGATCTGGGAGATGCAGAAGCTGCACTTGAACTTATGCAATTTGCTTATTTCAAAAAGGTGTACAACTTTTCATATCCAGAACTGATGGTAGTTAATTGTCATTTGCGTTTAACATGCTGTATTTTTGCATGACTTTGTAGGTTCTGGAAAAAGATAAGAAAAGGAAGGTACCCGAAGACTCCGAGATGGACGTCTCTCAGAGCCAAGAGACAGAGAGTCAAAGGAACCTTAGGTCAGTGCGGATGGGAGGTTGATGCTACAGTAAAATCAAATGTTTGAAGTTGCAGATGTGAGCTGATTCTGTCTACAGGAAGCGTTCTCGCATCTCTAAAGATGATGATGTGGAAATGACCCAAGAAGGGGAAGACTCTGACCCTTATGATTTCACAGAAGATGAAAACAGTAGGTCAACTGATTTTCTCAGTTAGATTTGCTAGAAACCAATGCAGATTCTTGGTTTAGTTGTTGTACTAAATGTCAAGGCAATTCAACCCAATTTTTTTTTCTCCCTCTACACTGAATTTTAACCCTATAACGCCAACTGTATTGCTGAACATTGCTGAAAAAATGTTGTACAAAATCTTCTACATCCCTTCTGTCATCGGATTGATAGTTCATACTTTGTTGTAAGCAAATTGCCTTTTAGTATAATTCTAAAAACACCCTCTGTGTATTTTTGCTCTGACTTTAACTTTAATTCAAATTATAAGCTACACCTAAATATTAACTTTTATATTGCTAGTAATTTCAGGATGAATATTGCTGAACTAAAGCAGCAACTTGTTTACTTGATTATCCATACATCAGTTTTTAGAAAAATCATGTTTAAAGTGTACATAACACACAGTTTCTGCCAGTGTGATGTTAATCTTGAGTACCTATAGTATAGTATTGCATCCTTCATTTCTCAGAAGAGTCTTTAATTTCATCATATTTATAAAAGACAGATACGCTGTACCGATTCTTTCCGAAAACAGGAAAATTCGTGGAGGCGTGCAGTGGGCGGCGCTAAAGAGACACACATCACACATTTTGCCATTATCCCTGGATAACTTTCGATTCACTATACGTTCATGTTGTTAACATTATATGCACTTATGTGCCGATTGCAAACACAACACATTTGATGCAGTTTCACTCTTCGCCTGGTTTCGACTCATGACCGGGAACAAACAAAAACACTTGCAGAACTCTGTTGCTGCTCCAGGAAAACAAACTGCATCCCCTGTTATTTAAAGCTGCAGTAGGGAGTTTTTAGAAATCGTTGACTTAGCCTGAAAATTTGAACAAGCACAACTCACAGGTCACTCTTGCTCTCTGCTGCGCTACAGCCCTCCCTCCACAGCTCCTCCCTATCACAGCGTGAACGCGCAGGCTAGTATGCAAGCAGGGCCACCGATGAGGGCAGATAAACCGTTCACTAAGCACATTCACTGGTACGGACGAAACATCAAAAATATGATTTACATTGACTATGGCCTACCCATACTTTGACTACAAACTTGGTCCTCAAAACATTACGTATTTTGCAAAACATGTAATGTAACTATGACGTTGCACTATTTCTATAAGTAATAAATAGCTATTAAGATAATATAACACTAACTAACGTTACAGTATGCAAGTAATTATTCTATCGACATGTAATGCTAAATAAGGTTTGCTAGTACATTATTTCAGCAACATGACAAGCCAGTGAATTAGTAGGTTTCAATAGTTGCTTTACAGGGTTAATATTTTGAATATATTCAGTGGCATTATACGTTTGAAACTGGTCCTGATGGTGGTGGTGATTTTTGTTGACAGCTCAGCCAAGTCAGAAGAGCAAGCCGGTGTCTCAGAGGAGCAGTCAGAGGAAGAAGGCTGACATCAGTCAGGATAGGTACAACAGAGTCCTCTTCATTTTCAGATCTCAGATTCTGGCCTTTGCCAATTAATTTGTAGTTTGCACTACATTGATAATTATTGTACCAGATTACACTTTGAGTTTACTTTACACTCATTCTCACTGTGGAAAACTGTCAAAATTATTTTTATTTTTTTAACAAAGTATGACATTGTCTGTCTAATTTGCTAGCCACAATGACAATCTTAATAATAAATTGGAATTGAGTTGTTCTTTTATTTGTTGTTGGTCTTCTACTTTTGAATTTCCACTCCCTCATTTTAGTTGACTTATTTTGTATACTTTATACTTTAGATATGCTTTTGACAGCCTTTCATGTGACCTTTTGCAACAATTTTTAGATTAAAAGTCTTCAAGGCGGCTCTGCTGAAGGCCTTTAAGGTGACCCGGTCTCAGTCTGTGGCAGTGGCTGATCTTCTGACCCACATTAGCAAAGGCCAGGACGAGGAGTTTGACCAGAACGAGATTGACCTTCTGCTGGAGCGCATGCAGGATGACAACCAGGTCATGGTCTCAGAGAATGTGGTGTTCCTCATCTAAAGGATTGCCAATAGACAGCTGCAGCTTTTGCAAATTCAGAAATGTATACAACATTGTAATTATTTATATTCTAGCACTTTGTAACAGACAAATACGCTTTGTTAAAAAATACCAATAAATTGTTAGCATTAATGGTTGTGCTTTTTTTGATCAAGTGCATTTTATTCTTTTAGTATTGAGTCATATACATTGTTAAAGGCAAGTTAAATTCGGTAGTGAAGGGCAGATTCCAGAAAATAATTTTCTCCATTGAGGCGTCTTGATATATCCTGCAGTCATTAGGGCCAGCTTTTTAATCCACTGTCATTTTAAATGGACATTTGGTGTTCTGTAAGAGAGAATTCAGTATAGAAGTTAGATGCATTTAATGGTTCAGTTATCAGGTGTGGAAGGAGACCTGAATTAGGTATATGGACACTCACAACCATCTATCCTTTCTGGCTCAATCTCTCTGTCTCTTTCCGTCTGTCCTCTTCTCCTTCGCACGTAGAACAGTGCACTCGCAACAAGACCAAGGAACATGGCAGCTCCCACAAAGATGCTTACTGCCACTGTTGCTGTAGAGCTTCTATTGGAGTCCATTGGAGTTAATTCCGGTCTCTGCAACTCTCTTGACTGAGGTTCCAAAAGTCCAGTCACATCTATTGATGAAGTTAAACATTGAAGTCAATTTCTGTCATATTTCATAAGAATTGCACAGGAATGGAATATATATATATTTTTTAAACTGCTCACAAACCTTCAAGGGAGAGGAGGAAGATGACATCATCTCCTTTAATGAAGCTTCGACTCTTCAGGCGGTCATGTGTGATGTAATTGCTGGTACCAGAACCGGGTCCCCGGTAGTATGAATTTCCATCCGTGTCAGTGACTCGACTGCCTACTTTTCGTGGGTCATCCCAGAAGTACTCTACATTACCCATGGCTGCAGAAAGAGAGAAGATACTATTTATAAAATGTATTTTCTTGTCATTTATCTCGAAGGCTAAAAATGCATGTTTTTTTTGTGTTTTTGTGTTTTTTTTTACGTTTTGCCATTTTTGTCTTGTGAAATTGAGCTTTTTGAAGACTTGCCTAAGTGGACAAACCTGATAATGTTGTTTCTGCATTGTAGAGGGGACTGAAAAGGGAGGGATTCGAAAACTATGGATGTTCAGTCATGCAATGCATATTGTACCCACAGATATCTACACTGTAAACCTGATTAAGTTGGCAAAACTCAAAAAATTTAGGTAATCAGTTACCTCAAAATCTTAAAGTTAAAAAAGTCAAGATTAAGCAGACAATTTGATTACTCTTTATTTGAAATATTTGAGTAAGATAATACATTTTATTTAAAATGATCATGTTATCTCAATTTAAATATTATAGTAGTTAGCTTTAGTAGTGGTTAGCTTTAACTAGCTATGTAGTAAATGCTAACCTGATAATTGGTAACATAATGCTTTGATGGCATTGGATAGCAATTGCTGAATGAGCAATTCGAAAACATTTAACATATATCTGCTCTCAAACCAAGCTCTTGCTTCAGTTGGCACCATGATGGTAACCGGCTCAGACACTTCGAAATTAGTATAGAAAAACATTAAACAATACTAAATCTCCCACTTAGATTATTCTTGCACAAAAATATAACGCTTAATTTTAGCATTTAAATAGAATTCCAAGGCCAGTTTCAGTTCAATTTAATTTTAAGTTTTGTTTAAAAGAAAAAAGTTCATAAAACTCAAAAAAAGGAAACAATTCAGATTACTTAAAATGTGTCAGTTTGGTGAACTCAAAAGAAAAAGAAAGTTCTAAATGCTCATAAAATAATTTGATTGAACTAATTTAATTAAAGAATGTTCATATCTTACAGTCAGTGGAGGTCTTGGTTGGATCAGTAGTCATCATCCTCATGTTGTTCATGCGGTGTTGGATGTCTGGATTCTGGTCCATCAGCTCAATGGATGCCTGTCGCCATGGACAAGGCCATAGGAGATCATCATCGTAAGGTCCAGAGGTCAAGTGGAGGTAGATTGCCATTTTATCTGGGCTATCCTTTACACCATTAATGTACAAACCAATCTGAAATGAGTAACCATCTGGGGATAGGAAGCGGGGGCTGTAGGTTTTAGCGCCGGCACTAGTTGTAGCAAGAAGACTGGTAAAATCACGAATACGCCAAGTGTACTGAGGACACTGGGTCTCTGAGAGGTTGATGTCATCCAGAGACAGGCCACCCTTTGATGCATCTCTTCCTTTAACTCCTTCAAACACCACTCTGAATTTATCAGAGACATCTAGCGTCACATGGTATAGTTCCCAGGAGTCTTTAAGTCCACCTAAATAGTACAAGTATACATTACCCATAGCATAAAAATGTATCCTTAAGGTGTGGTCACTAAATTTAGCAAGTCCCTTTCAAACCAAGCAGCTTTCTGTTGGTCAAGGATTTGAATCCACGTGACCAACTTGAACATGAGCGAAAATTTTGTGGGGAACTACACAAAAATCCTGAACATGTGGATCCCTATAATTCAAATGACTAGATTTCGCCGCAGTGGTAAATGTGATCGCACCTTTAAGGTGTGGTCAAGTTAGTTGATCCTAGAATAAAATTCCAAACAACCAATCGGATTTTAGGGACAGGTTTACAGTTTATGTCACGTTTAGACTTAAAATCAGGGTTAGGTGCTTCTACATCAGGATTGTTCCATCTGATTGTAAGGATAACTTATATGTAGGGTAGCAGCACGCCTTGATTTTGCAGAGTTATACGTGTTCCTGAGTCAACATATTTAGTTGATCCTGGAACAAAATTGTGCGAAAATGTATTCCTAACCATATCCCTACCCCTAACCTAACCGTACCCATAAGTTACCCCTAAAATCATAGGGAAATGACAAGTGAATAACCCTGATGTAGAAGCACCTAACCCTGGTTTTAAGCCTAAACTTGACATAAACTGTAAACTTTCCCCACAAATCTGATTGGTTGATTGGAATGTTGTTGCAGGATCAACAAAGATGTTGATCAAGAAACATGTTGTACTTGGTAAAATCAGGTTCTGCTATAAAGCAACTCACAAAGAAATCCCCAAGCAGCTTGTTGGTCAAGGCATTGAATTCACATGACCAACTTGAGCAAAACATTTGTGGGGAACTTTTTCGCCCCCACAAAAAGCTCCCAAACGTGTGGATCCCCATTTGAACGACTAGATTTCTCTGCAAATGTGACTGCACCTTTTAGGTGTGGTCATGTTAGTAGAATTTAAAAATGTTCACTGCCAATAGTGAGAGATGTGCTAAAGCGCAGAATGTGATTTAACCAAGTTCAACATGTCTGGAATAACATTCCAATCAATCGGATTTGAGGGACAAGTTTACAGTTTGTCACGTTTAGATTTAAAATCAGGGTTAGGTGATTTTAGGGATAAGTTATGGGATAGGTTGTAGCAGCACTTCCTGATTTTGCTGAGGTAGATGCACTCCTGGGTCAACATATTTTGTTGATCCTGGTACAAAATTCCCATCCGAAAATCTGTTCCTAACCCTATCCATATCCCTAACCAAACCGTATCCATAAGTTATCCCTAAAATCAAAGGGAAACGATAACACTGATGTAGAAGCAACTAATCGTTTTAAGCCAAAACTTGACAACTGTTACCTCTTAAATCTGTCTCTCAAATCTGATGGAATTTTGTTCCAGGATCAATGATGTTGATCAAGGAACATGTACTTGGTAAAATTAGGTTCTGCTAAAAGCAGCTCACACTAAAGTCCCTTTCAAAGCAGCTTTCTGTTGGTCATTAAATACACGTGACCAACTTGAACAGACATGACATCCACGCACAGCACTTTTTTGTGCAAAATTTTGCTTAGCAACGATATGTGATCTCACCTTTAACGGTAAACAATTCTTTATTTGGGGTTTTAAATATTTTTTTTATGTATTACCACTGATCTTCTGAATGAGTCTCAGGACTCCTTTGGGGTTTTCAGCGGTGTATTCGCGCACCCAGATGTTTAGCTGGTCATCAGCGCCTCCACTGGTGTAATGATAGAACTGCAGGCATTGGGAGCCTCTTTTGGGGTAAAAGAGGCGGCTTTCAAGGTAAGCCTTGTCTCCTTGGGAACCCGTGGCTGTGCTGAAATGCATGAAGAACCCAACCCCTGTAAAAAAATATAAACTTTATTAGATAATAAGCTACTAAGCCAGACTTCTCGTTTTCTCACACCTCTTTGAACCTTATAATGGAGTTTAAAGATCAATTTACATATCATTAAAGCAACTCTTGACAAGAAGAGTCTAGATAAGGTCAAAGAATTATATTTCCTTAGTGTCAGTAAAGTATGTTTATCATTAAGACCAAAGTGCCATATCATAATATCAATGCAGGATTATGGACTATGAGTTATATACTTTTTCCACAGAGGTAGTATACCAGCGAACAGAGAAACATTTAATAAACAAACATTTCCACGTGATACTGTCCCATTTAAGAGAATCTTTGGCCTATCTAGGTATGATGCGATAAGACTGTGATGATGCATTTCCATGATAGTTAACATCAGAAATATATATACAGTATAAAAATAAAATATAATGTACATACTGTGTTAAATTACCTTGGCAAAAAGCAAATAATAGTCAACTGACATCAAGTAGCTTCATTTTGCAAAAATATTTGCAATGTGTGTGTTATTCACATGCAACCCCAGCTAGCAAAAATATGTTTTGCTAGTTATGAAGTTATAAAAACGTTAACTTCTTTTTGAATGTTCCCTGCAAACATTATGGGAACCTAACTTTTAAATGTTCTTTGACAAAAGTAGTAACATTTAAAAGTTTTGAGAACACTTACAGAACAGATAACTTTGAACAAACATTTTATCAACGTTACTGGAAGAACAATATAAATAATAATGATAATTTGTTACATTTATATAGCGCTTTTCAAGGCACTCAAAGTGCTTTACATATAGAAGGGGGAATCTCCTCAACCACCACCAATGTGCAGCATCCACCTGGATGATGTGACGGCAGCAATATTGCGCCAGAACACCCACCACACACCAACTGATTGGTGGAGAGGAGATAGAGTGAAGAAGCCAATCATATATATATGGGGATGATTAGGAGGCCATGATGGGCAGAGGCCAATGGGCAAATTTGGCCAGGATGCCAGGGTTACACCCCTCTTTATCGAAGGACATCCTGAGATTTTTAATGACCACAGAGAGTCAGGACTTCAGTTTAACGTCTCATCTGAAGGACGGTGCTTATTGACAGTACAGTGTCCCCATCACTATACTGGGGCATTAGGACCCACACAGACCACAGGGTGAGCACCCCCTGCTGGCCTCACTAACACCTCTACCAGCAGCTACCTAGTTTTCCCAGTTGGTCTCCCATCCAGGTACTGACCAATCTCAGCCCTGCTTAGCTTCAGTGGGAAACCAGTCTTGGGCTACGGGGTGATATGGCTGTGTCATATCAGTGAAGCGACGTAACTAATCGCAAAGTAGATTTCAACAACTAGAAACTTTTAGACATTATGTGATTTTGGATGCAGCTAATTTAGAAACAATCAGACGATACCTGCGGTTCCATTGTGGGGATTTTGGACCAATGAGATTTCACAATAGGCGGGGCTGCACAGTGGCGCATAAATAGAAACCTAGTTATGTTAGCCCACTTGGATGAAGTTCCATCACCAACATTTTCAATTTTCAATGTGAAACGCTGTACTGAATCCTGCTTTTGTATTTAGGGGTGTTGTACCTTGACATTGACCCAAAGTGGTGTAGTCCGTTTTTGGACCGCCCTCTACTGTTTGTACACGAGCCCACTTGGCATTTCCGCCATCTCCCTGGATCATACCACAGATATTCGGTTCCTCAAAGTGGCAAGAGTCCAGAAAAGTTGAGGTTTTAGCTGGAAGAATTTTGAAAGATATTTTAGAAGGAGATGTGTGAGAGAAGTCCATTGGCTGAACAAGTCTTTATATATAATCAGTCAGAATAATTTAAATATATTTATAAAAATTAATGGATTGTTCAACCAGTCTCCCACAGAAAGTGTGTTATAAACTGTAATCATAAACTTACTACAATTGTACAGCCTGTTTAGCTTGAGCAGGTCACTGTCACTAAACTCCATGCGTTGACCAATCACATCCAAGAATTCTGGGATCTTGGTAACGATAGTTGGCTCTTTGTCTTTGTTGAAGGACGTCTTACTGTAGTGCATGACCGAACCGTAATCATAGGGCACACCGAGAGAGCTTGACACCGTTTCATCATATAAATTGAAGTTGTGCTCTTTACCTAAGTGAAAATCAAACCAGGAAATAGTTGCATTTAAAAATCGAATATAAGAGTTTGGCAAGACTGATATCACTAAAAAGAGATTTATTATTTGATGGCATGAAACATGTTTATATTCAGTTATTACCCTCTTTAATCTGGTCCCACATTATGGTGACGTAGTCGTCTCTGTCAGATCTGGACTGCTCGTGCCAGAGACCCAACGCATGCAGAAACTCGTGCTCCACTGTTCCTAAACGGTCACAGTTTGAACCAATTGACAACTCCTGTTTTCCCATCTGTCGATTCCCCACCTTTGAGTAACATCTGGAATAGAGAAAAACCTGAATTTCACGTTGTTGCAAATATAAACAATCTTTCAACTTATTCTATACCCGAACCCTAACCTAACACTCTTCTACAGAATAATAATACTCTGATAAGAGTTGACAATTGCATTACTTAGTAGAATATCTAAAGTAGACATTACAATTATTACATTTTTGATTACTTAAATCTATTTAAAGTGTGGGTCTTTTTCTGTTTTGCATTAAAAATGTGAATGCACAATATGTTACATCCATTAATAATGTGGTTAGACTTTTGATTATCGAGTGAAATGTTTGAGGTTTCCTCACCCGCTGCCTTTAAATACAAAAATGTAGTTTGGTTCTCCACCCCAAGGTTTGAAGTCAATACAGGTCTTGAGTCTGTATTGCTCAAATGCTTTCAGTATCACGCCTTTGGCATTGATTTCTGTTGAAAATGAAATAAGAACGGGAGAGTAAGACAGTGAGCGAGAGATTTCAAAAGATTATGTTTGAATGATAAAGTCAGATGAAGACCAAAGCATTAATTGAATTGAACTGAATCAGTTATTTTATAGATTCACTTACCAAGGCTGCTGTCGAGGAAATACGGCACAGTGGTAGGCCAGCGATACTTTTCACCCAGAATAGTATTTCTGCCTTCTCCCTGTTATAACACAAACCAAACATGGATTTAGCTCGTTACACATCCTTGAATTTGTAAGTTTTCATTTTTATTTTTTATAAAAAAAATTACTTAAAAAAAAGTCCTAGATTTTAGTTATAAACCTCTTAGAAAAGCATACAAAACTAATCATATAATATTTAGTTTGACATCCTTAGGCTTAAACATTTTATGAAGGTTAAGCATCTCCTACATTTTTTGTTTTTAAATATTTTGCTTTATTGTATGTTGTGTTGTGTTGTCTTTTATTTTAGTATTTTGATGTTTGTTTGTTTATTGCTTGAAAATGTACATATATGTAACTCCTAAATTTTAGTTACAGACATCATAGAAAGCTGAAGACTAAGCATCTCCTAAATTTTATTTTAATATTATATTTTGATTACATTTTAATATTATATAATTTTTTTCAAACAAACAAAACAGCTCATGTAATATTTAGTTTGACATCCTGAAGTTTGTTAAACATTTTATAAAGGTTAAGCATCTCCTACATTTTGTTTTGTTTTATTATTTTGTTTTATGTTGTGTTTTATTTTATTTTGTTTATTGTAACTATATAATTATGTACCTCCTAAATTTTAGTCACAGAGCTCATAGAAAGCTGAAGGCTAAGCATCTCCTAAATTTCATTTGTTTATATTATTTTATTTTCTAAAAACAAACAAAACTGCTCATATTTAGTTTGTCATCCTGAGGTTTGTTAAACATTTTCTGAAGGTTAAGCATCTCCTACATTTTGTATAGTTTTAATTATTTTTGTTTAGTTTTATTTTGTTTTATTTTAGTGTTTTGATGTTTGTTTATTTCTTGAAAATTTACAAAACTATGTAACTCCTATACATTTTGTTTAGTTTAAATTGTTTAGTTTTGTTTTATTATTTCGTTTTATTTTAGTATTTTGATGTGAGTTTATTTCTTGAAAATTTACAAAACTATGTAACTCCTACATTTTAGTTCCAGACCTCATAGAAAATGAATTTCAAAAAGGCTTGTTAAACATTTTCTTTTGGTTTGTTTATTGCTTGAAAATTTACACAACTATATTTACACGGCCTAAATTTGAGTTACAGACCTCACAGAAAATTGATTAAAAAAATTAAATAAAAAAAAATCTCATATACTATTTAGTTTGACATCGTACGGTTTATGTTAAACATTTTCTGAAGGTCAAGCCTAAATAATTTTTCCTTTGCTTTTTACTTGTTTCAGACTCTATTTTACCCTGTTCATGGAAAGTGCCATGAGAATCTGTTTTATAAAACTGACCTCCTCTATCAGAATGTCTCCTTCCACCAGATGAAGCCCTGCCTCTGTTGAACAACACAGCGGTTACTGCAAAAGTGGTTTTGAAATAATGCTACAGATTTAAGAGGCATATGTTTCCACAAACCTTCATTTATTTCAAATATGTCCTGGTCTTTTCCATTATCTACATCAGTCTCTGTTTTGCCTTCAATAAAAGTAAAAATCCAGAGCATAGAATATAAAAACCTTTAAAATCAAACTGTATTGTTTTGTATTATTATTATCTTGAAAGAATGTAATTATTGACTCACCTGACAGTGAAGATGTAGGCTTTGAAAGAAAACATTTGAGGAACGTGTCAAAGGTGCACATTTACATCAACATATTATTACAGTGCAATAATTGATATGAAATATCCACAAACCAATTAATCATAAAAATAATTCAGTCCTGAACATATCCAATATATTTTAAAACAACTAAAGTATTGCTGTGCTCTAGTATAAGATCATTTGCTTTTGCTTAGCATGCAGCATTCAACATATGATCAGAAAATTGTGGTTCTCATATTTAATTTACGCCAACACTGAAAATACTGAATTCTGGACTCACCAAACACAGGGCCGTGGTACAAAAGAAAAGAATGAGAACTGTATGAAGAGATGCCATGAGATCGCTTTACTCTGAGTTCTTCTCTTCAAAACATCAGTGTATATGTGTAATAACCAATTTAGAGAACAAAAAGAGCTTAGTCTGCAATGATAAGAGCCTGCTGCTGATAGGATATGATTTATTACACTGACGGTCACCATGATATTATTAGACATGATAAAAATAGTTGACTATTTAATATTGACTTGGCTAAGAGTTTGCGGTTTAATTGCACACTATATAAATTAGAAAACACACAGTGAAGTCTGTGATGAAAAATCATCCTTTTCACAGTAGAATGTTGTTTCATAGAAACTTTTATTTCAAAAATATATATTATAACATTATTCCACAGGTTTAATTCATCCTAAATCCCCCAGAAAATGTATATTGCACGCTATATATCTTATATCTAAAAAGAAAGTGCAAGAGCAGCAGCTAAATTGTGCAAAATATTTAGCAGATAAATCTTTACTAATGTTAAAGGCATGATCAATATCCTAGATGTATCAGAGAATCAAAATGTGATGAGTACAACTTCAATTTACACCGATCAGGCATAACATTATGACAGGTGAAGGGAATTACTGATTATTTCTTTCTTCATCACGGCTACTGGGTGGGATCTATCAAAAGTGGTCCAAGGAAGGAACAGTGGTGAACTGTGACAGGGTCATGGGCGGCCAAGGCTCATTGATGCACGTGGGGAGTGAAGGCTGGCCCGTGTGGTCCGATCAAACAGACGAGCTACTGTAGCTCAAACTGCTGGTTCTGATAGAAAGGTGCATCATTTGTTGTGCATGAGGCTGCAAAAGGGGGACCAACACAATATTAGGTCATAATGTTATGCCTGATCGGTGTAAAAATACAATACCGCTTAAAATACATCTTATATTCAGATCATCAGCAATTTTTTTGTGGCTTTATAATAGCATTTAAATCAAAATGTTCCAACCACAATATTGGTAAAATAGCTCAATCATTATCTTCAAATATACACTCTAAAAAATTCAGGGTAAAAAACAACCCAATGTTGGGTCAAATAAGGACTAACCCAGCAGTTGGGTTGTTTTAACCCAGCAACTGGGTTGTCTTAAGCTAATATTTAACCCAACCGCAGGGTTAAAACAACCCAATCGCTGGGTTAAAACAACTTAATTGCTGGGTTAGTCTGTATTTGACCCAACATTGGGTTAAAACAACCCAGCATTTATTAGAGTGTACCTTGTCTTTCACTGGTTTCTCAACTGAGTGCACAACAAATGTCCAGAAAAACCCTGTGAACTGTGTTGTCATGTTTTTAAAATGAGCTCTAAATGTTTTTCTTATATGATGCGATAATTGCACACTGAAGGTTCATCTCATCAGACTGGTCCAGGTTCTGCAGAGAAATAAAGGATTACAGTTAAACATTGACAGTGTGTGCATAGGCTATACATTTATTTGGGGGAAGTTCTTTGGTTTGTGAGGGGAAGTTCTTTGGTTTGTGTACGTAAGTAGCCTATATGACTTACAGTTATATCGTCCATGTAGTAGCAGTGGCGCAGGTTGAGGTGGCCAACGAAGTCGCGGCTCTGGTACTGCGGATCACCGTGGGGTGCCGCCACACACACTGGACACACCTAGAGGGCGCCAGAGGACACAACAAAATGCCTGAGTGTGCTGAGTCATTTAACTGAAGTGTGTAGTTTTCAAATCTCAAATTAGTCAACTAGTTAGTCTTTTAAATCTATGTGATGCAAGTTTAATTCAACTCATTGTATATTAGAATCACTCTGAGTCCTGACTGACCACACGCCTGCTGTCATTGACATGACGGTCATTGCAGTGATCGCGTAGATCTAGTTCATCCAGTCCACCAGCCTGGCAGTATGGACACACAAACGTCCTCACAGTTAAACTGAGAGAGAGAGAGAGAGAGAGAGAGAGAGAGAGAGAGAGAGAGAGAGAGAGAGAGAGAGAGAGAGAGAGAGAGAGAGAGATTAAGTACAAGACTTTTACTTGTTTGCAACAATGCCATAACAACAAACGTCCTCACAGTTAAACAGAGAGAGAGAGAGAGAGAGAGAGAGAGAGAGAGAGAGAGAGAGAGAGAGAGAGAGAGAGAGAGAGATTAAGTACAAGACTTTTACTTGTTTGCAACAATGCCATAACAACCGTTTTGTTTCCCACGAACCTTTTTTCCTTAGTGTGAAAAACATTTTATTTTGAATTGGAATATTAATGGCTCTTAATGGAACAAAGGCTGCCAATAAAGAACCTTATTACCTTATTTTTAAGTGTATAATATAATTATTGATGTAAGCTCTGAAATTAAACGACATAATAATCCTAAATAAATACATATAGATTTGAAATATCCTTATTTTAGATTTATGTAAATGGTGTGTTATTTGTAAAATAAAAATCTGAAAAAAAAAAGATTTTTTCTCTCCAATTTCTCTTTGCACATTAATGGGTTGAGATATACACATATTTCAATTAAAATAAATGAAATATTAAAAAAGTATTAAAATAAATGGATCCAATAATAGGCCTACTCAATACTCTATAATATAGTATAGTACTATTGTGAGAAAGAAAAACATATAATGTAACTAAATATAAACTAAGTATTTTCCAAATAATATTTGAAAAATATCTCTAACATTTATTTTTCACAAAATAAATTGGATATTTATACATGAAAATATAGCTGATATAAAGCTCCCCTTTAAATTTTAGGATGGGGTCGCTTACAGGTATTTGTGATCATATTTGGCATCTAAAAGAAAACCCGTCCTCTAGAACATTGTGTTTAGGATTTGTTGAATTTCTGGGGTTCATTGGAAGGGGTTTTCCACATGATTTTGGCAGTAAGTGTGTTTGTGAAAAGAAACGGATAAAGGATGTCCTCACCCCTGAGGTTGCGGATTATTTTCCATAAGAGTGATCTCCGTTTGCCATGGCCTGTGAATGAAACAAAATATGAGTAAAAAAAAAGCCATAGTGTGGGTCAATCAAATGATTATCCTCTTGATGGGACATAGGCCTACCAATCATCAAACACAGCCTGCAAATCTTCCTGGGGTGGGGCAACGTTTAGCAGCAATGGGGTGAGGTTTGGCAGCAGTGGGGTGGGGGTGGGGCCTGGCAGTGATAACGCTGGGGCAGATCTCGGGAAGACTTGTAAAAGACTCCTTGGGGCAGCATTAGAGGTTGTTACATTTGCAGGTTGAACTCGAATCCGTGGCATTGGAACAGGCTGCCGTGCGGCAGGAGGTAAAAGAGGAAGGGCTTGGTTTTGTGGGGCAGGTGCCGGGGCAACCTGATTGGGCACACTGACTTGAGCGACAGTGTCTGTCTGTTGTGCCTGTGATTCTTGAAGTTGGCTGATGAGACTGTTGGTTGAAAAGTAGTGGTCAATTCTTTGGAGTTTGACAGAAAAGGCACTAAATGTTGAAATTTGCCTGAGACTTACTTCTGTATGTTTGAGCCTACAGATCTTCTTGGATTAAAACCACCAATATTCCCTGGCATGATTTGGCGCATGTGACTCCTCCTACTAGGAGGCTGCAAGAAAAATATTCATAAGCATTATTCATAAGTCTTTAATGAACTCCGCTTACAGAAAGACTGATATTTATCACACTTTTTACATAATTTACTTACTACCAATGAATTATTTGCAGAATCAATGCTTCTGCAGTATGGACAATGAGTCCTGAATCGAAAAGATTGATTGAGGCATCCTTGGCAAAATCTAGAAGAGAGACAAAGTGTGTGTGTGTGTGTGTGTGTGTGTGTGTGTGTGTGTGTGTGTGTGTGTGTGTGTGTGTGTGTGTGTGTGTGTGTGTGTGTGTGAGAGAGAGAGAGAGAGAGAAAGTAAAATAATCAACTATCATCAAGAAGAACCTTGGTCAAATAATCATGAGATGGAGTTTCCCTTTAGAAATACTTTCGCTTTTGACTGCTCAGGTTGTTTATCAGAAATTATATTTATATTTGGATGAGGAGAATATAATAACACATGAAAAAAAAGCAATTCGCAGAAATACCATAACCATAAACACTGTTTCCAAATAAGGTATTTTTTAGAGACAATTTATTTTATTTAATGAGTTCCATCTGCGATCACTTATCAGTTTTACAAATGTAAAAAAATGTATACAAGCCATTTCTTTAGCCAATAAAAGAAAAAAATATTTATCAGCATATAAAGTTATGTTTAATATGTCGTACAATCATGCAAGTTTGTCTGTTTGTGACGGGTGTCCACATAAAGGCACCAAAACCACTATATATTTGAAATATAAGTCACACTTACACTTTTCCACAGCATGGAGAAGGTTGAGAAGGATTTCTTATTTTTCCCTGGCACACAGGGCACTCTTCATCTGACGCGGACATGTCCAAATCATCAGCTGTCTAATCTGTCTGATGGCAGTCTCTGTTTACATCTTCACTTTCAGATTGCAAATCTTTTAAGTATGTCAACTTCCTTATAACCATAAAGAGGGAGTGTATTTCTGTAATTTCCTGTTACTTTCTTTTCATGCTGATACCGCCTTTACCTGGAATGACTTTCTAAACAAATCCTAAGTGACGTGACTCTGGGACTGTGAAGGTAATGTGTATCACGTGTATCTTATACAAATACTTTAATCTTAATTCAATTCAAAATCTGTAGTTAGGCCTTAAACAATTTTTATGAAAGCAACAGACTGATAAACTGATAATATAGGCCAAGGAGACGTGGATTTGTTGGTATATTAAAATAGGCCTACTTACATTGCACATGCTATTTCAATTAACAGTGACATTTTAACAGGAACTTTTATCAAATATGACTTAATCAATTAATCTGTCATGTCTTAGTGACAGAGCTGAGCTTCCTGCATGTCTGTCTGTCTATCGGTGACTGTGAGTAGTGTCTATAGGCCTATATCTATCTAGGCTATATTGTCTGTCTGTAAAGCATAAAATCATCAGTGTCAAAAGAACCCCATTATATCAGTTTTATTAACAAGTTCAGGTTTGATTATATGTCCACTATTAAAGTTTGTTTCTGCCTCAGCTCAGCTGTTGAAAAAGCCAGCATATGCTGGTTAAGTATGTTTTGAAGCATGGCAGCTTATAACCTGCACAGGACAAGTTTAAACCAGCTCATAACCAGCTAAGGAGAATTTTAAACCAGCTCATGACCAGCTAAGGAGAAGTTTAAACCAGCTCATGACCAGCTAAGGACCAGCTTAAACCAGCTCATGACCAGCAAAACCAGCTGCCAAAAGCATTCCTAACATGCTGGGGTTTTTTCATCCGGGACACCTTTACATTTCGTAATTTTGACTTATTTCTCGACATTCCGCAGTTCTGAGAAGAAAAGTAAATTGTGAGATTTAACGTAAATTATCAACTACCTTTTTATTTTTTTAATCCGTGGCGGAAACAAATGTACTTTTTGACACCAATTTTGTTTTGATTCAACACTCTGTATTTTATATATATTTATATAAATATATATTTATATTTATATATATAAATATATATATAAATATATATATATATATATAAAATATATATAAAATACAGAGTGTTGAATCAACACAAATTGGTGTCAAAAATAAACACTTGTTTTGTTGATTCAACACTGTATTTTATATATATATATATATATATATATATATATAATTATAAATATAATTATAAATATATATATATAATTATAAATATATATATATATATATAATTATAAATATATATATATATATATATATATATATATATATATATATATATATATATATTTATTTATATATAAAAATATATAAAATATATATATAAAATACAGAGTGTTGAATCAACACAAAATTGGTTTTAAAAAGTAAACACTTGTTTCCGCCACGGATTAAAAAATAAAAAGGTAGTTGTTAATTTACGTTAAATCTCACAATTTACTTTTTTTTCTCAGAACTGCGGAATGTATATATATATATACCTGTCAGTCTGTCTGTCTGTCTTTGTCTATTATAAATACTGAAAGTAAAAGGTTATTTACGAGCAACGGGGCTTTTATTTTGGAAAATTTAGAGCTTTTATGTTATTGCGGAAGTAAAATCACCTGACCGCCGCTAAGCTTCTTGGGCAAAATCGATCAGCAGGCAGCAGTAGATTTCAACATGTCTGCCGTTGGCTGTCAGTAAAGGAGGTATTTGTTTTCAAGTCAACAACAGATCCGTGAGCTCGGTGAAGAGACGAGGCGCGCGCGCTCATGGCTCAGTGCGTGCAGTCAGTGCAGGAGTTCATCCAGGACTCGTTCGTGCCGATGGTGGCCGTCCTGTGCAGCGAGGATGCGGAGAGAGTGACCCGCAAAAACAACCTGAGTTTCTCCGAGCTGCTGCGGCCTTTCTGTCGCCTGACGTCCGAGGGTAAGCACCCAGCTGATCAGACAACCGCGGATCACACATCACAACTGATTATTACTCGAGAGGAAGCATGTTATACACACATACTACACTTTCACAAAACCTAGTGAGCTGTCTGCCTTTACATTGGCTAAAACTGACTAGGTGGCATTAAAACTTATTCCTTGGTAGGAAGCTCAGTAGGGTTTGAAAGACATGGCTAAAATGCTCTCTTGGAAGGCAGCATACTAGGATTTGAGACACTAAAAATGTTGTCTAGGCAGGCAGCTCAGTAGGTTTTGAGACACACGCCCTAAAATGCTGTTTAGGTTGACAGCTCCCTGGATTTTTAGTCACACGCCCTCAAAATGCTGTCTAAATAAGTGGGTCACAAGGTTTTGAGAGACATCCCAAAAATGCTGTCTAGGTTGGCAGCTCATTAGATCTTTAGAGTTTGGTCTTTGTCCAGTGAGGCCCCTGGGCAGACGTTATTGGAGGCCCCCAGCCACTGCCTATCATAATGGCAGACCTCTTTCTTTAAAGGGTTAGTTCACCCAAAAATTTAAATTCTGCCATTAATTACTCACCCCCATGTCGTTCCAAATCTGTAAGACCTTTGTATATCTTGGGAACACAAATTAAGACATCTTTGATGAAGTCGGAGCGCTCTCTGACCCCTCCATAGACAGCAATTTAATTACCACTTTCAAGGCCCAGAAAGGTTGTAAAGAAATCGTTAAAATAATCCATATGAATATAGTGGTTCAACCTTAATTTTATGAAGTGACAAGTAATCTTTTTTTGTGCAAAAAAACAGAAAAATAACGTCTTTATTCAACAATCTCTTCTCGCCTGTGCCAGTCTTCTACGCTGTTGACGCAGTAAACACAGTGCAGCGCTTTTGAAGCGTTATGTCCGAACGGTGGCTTACCATTGGCCAACGCTGTTCACGTGAGCACCATGACACATGCGTGCGATGCTGACGGAGGAGCTGGCCAACGTAAGCTGCGTAAGAGACTGACACAGATGAGAAGAGGTTGTTGAATAAAGTCGTTATTTTTGTTTGTGTTTTGCGCAAAAAAGTATTCTTGTCACTTAATAAAATGAAGGCTGGACCACTGGAGTCACATGGACGATTTTAACGATGTCTGCTATCTTTCTGCGCCTTGAAGATGTTAATCAAATGGCTGTCTTTTCATTTAATAAAAAATATCTTAATTTGTGTTCCGAAGATGAACGAAGGTATTACGGGTTTGAAACGACATGAGGGTGAGTAAATGATGCCAGAATTTTCATATTTGGGTGAACTAACCCTTTAAGTGAAAAGGTCATATTTTGGTTGATAACATTATAGTCTTGCATTGTACAGTCCCTGACAAAAGTTGTATCGCTTATCTATTTTGTAGAAACACCTGCTATTAACCTGACTTTTTAATTCATCAATTGGTGTTAGAAATAGCTCATATGAAAAGCTAAAACCCTCCCAAATGACGTTTAATGCACTGACATAAATTAGTTTCACTGAAAAAAGATTTATCATTTAATCAAGACAGAAAGGTCAAATTCTAGCAAGACAAAAGTTTTGTCGCCTATACAGAAATTGAACAAATTTACTGCAAATACAAAAATATGTCAGCAAATTAAGTAGTGGTGCTGTGAGATCCAAATGTAATATCTTGTATGACTTCCATGAGCTTGAAGGACTGCATCCATGCGGTTTGGCAAGGACTCATACAATTTATTGATGAAGTCATCAGGAATAGCAAAGAAAGCAGACCTCTGCCTCCCAGAGTTCATCAATATTATTTGGCCTCTTTTATGGTTGGGTATATAAGAGGTTGCTAAGATGTCTTGGCATTTTAGACTATTGAAGTTGCCTTCAACCCTGCAGATCTCTGGCACACCCCCATACTGGATGTAACCCCAGACCATGATTTTCCCTCACCAAACTTCACTGTTTTCTAGGTGAATCTCGGATCCATGCAGGCTCCAGTAGTTCTCCTGCAATATTTGCGGCGACTGTGGTGTAATTCAACAGAAGATTCATCTGAAAAATCCACCTTCTGCCACTTTTCCAGCGTCCATCCTTTTAGCAGGCTGTGGGCTTTGGCAAATGCCACACAGTTTTTCAATTGTCTTTTGTTTAGTGCCGGCTTCTGGGCACTGATTCGACCATGGAGGCCATTTCGAGACAGAACCCGACAAACTGTTCTGGTTGACACAGGGACTTCAGGTGACCATGTCTCGTGGTGCTCTGCTGCAGTCGAAAATGGGCTGGCCTTGGATTTTCGAGCTTTTTTTTATCCTCTGTACTTGACGCTGAGACACTTTAAAGGTGTCTGCCACATCAGCAGTGGATCTGGTCTTCAGCCTCTTGATAATCAAAACTTTAGTCTCAGGGTGAATCTTAGGCATGTTTGCAGAGGTCTATTTGCAGTTGATGTGAAGGTCTAGTGTACTGGGGTTGTTTTTATACACACCTGAGACCTAATTGATCCATTATTAGTCACAGGTGAAGCTCATATGACGAGGCGACAACACTTATGTCTTTGCAAAAATTCCCTCAATGGGCTTTACCAAGCTGTGAATATTAGAATATTTTTGCACTGAAACATTATTACAAAAGCTGTTGGGATTAAAATGAGCCATTTCTTGTAAAGAAATCTCGATAAGAAAAATATTTCAGTGGCACTTCAGTTCAATTTGTACATAAGCGACAAGACTATTGTCAGGGACTGTATGCTGAGGGGCCTGTGGCCCTATTGGCAAAAATTTGAAGCTTTTTGTCCCTTGAGGCCCTGTGGCTCCGCTGGTCCTGATGTCGCTGAAATGATGATATGCCTTAGTGTGATTATCAAATCAAAGGTTGCAATTTAATTAAATGTGTATATAGTCTGTTCAGCATCAGAGCAGCTTTGGTTCACCCTAAATGCAGCTTCTCACCAACTCAACAGTTGAATGTGCAGTAATTTTCAACTTTCATTTTGGGAACGCAATGTTCACTAAGTTCACTTTCATTTCCAACATTTCTGTGGACAGAGTTGTTATATTTATAATAACATATGATATGGTTAAACAGCATCACACGACCGTGAGTGCTGTTTTCCTATATACCATCACGATTGAAAATGTAATACTGAGTTCATATGAAAGTTCCATAAACATTTCATTAACATTGAAGGGATAGTTCACCCTGCGATGATAATAAAGCCAACTTTTACTCACCCTGCTATTGTTCTAATGCCCTATGTCCGTCTATCCTTTTCGGACCTCAAAAGCAGAAATTGTAAAAATAGTCCTGTACGCGCTCCTTGCTATAATGGAAGTGAATAGCGACCAGGCTAAAACATTAAAAATATTATACAAAAGTATCACGCAATGATACAGTGAGATGCGTGCCATATATGGAAAGTGTTCAGGTGGCATACTATAAGGTTTTGCGAGAAAGAAACCGTATTGTTCAGTCAAAATACAGAGCTTAGCCCTTACTCTGTGCGCGTTCCTGTAATGACTAGTGCGAGCCGCCAGCAGGCGCCGGCGCTCTTGCTTACTATAACTTGCACTGTTGTCATGGTACCCAGGATAAGCAGTTTTTTTATTGGCTTAATATATTTTTTTAATTCAGTATCATTAAAATGAAGTAAATAAATAATTCTTAAGAAGCAATTTTTTTTATTTTGGTGCATCCCTAATAGATATTTACAGAGCCCCTAAGGGACAAACAAATATGTCAATGCTTTTGAGGTTTGCGTTCGCTCGCAAAGAGCTCTAAAAGTTATGTGAGAGAACGTAATGTTTCTCAGGGGAACACACAGTTTTTCGAGGGGTGGACACAAAACATTTGCTGGGAACGTGAAAGCATTGGCTTATTATTTTTGTCTAAAGTTAAAGTTAAAGGTTACAACCAGATTCATCTGAATTTGATCTCGCTGTTTGCGAAATCTGATCTGATTTCCGCTCACCTGAGCGTTTAGTGACCAGAGACTCAGACACTGCACAGATCAGATTCCTCAGTTGGTGAGGGTAAGATTACCACTGAAATAAAGGATACTGGACTGGCTGCACTAAAGGTCTGTGTTGGGCCTGTGCTAGCCTGTTAATCACCTTTGGTCTATCTAGTAAAATATATGGAATAATCCTAAAGCAGCAGGCAATCAGATCAGGTGGCTCAATTTATGAAGACTGCAGTTGTTTATAGTGGCGTACTAGTCTGTGATAGTAATGTTGCCATTAAATCACAATGCAATGCTGATGTAATCCTAATATTGTGTTGGTCCCCCTTTGCTACCAAAACAGCCCTGACCCATTGAGTCAAGAACTCCACTAGACCCCTGAAGGTGTGCTGTGGTATCTGGCACCAAAATGTTAGAAGCGGATTCAAGTCCTGTAAGTTACGTGGTGGGGCCTCCATGGATCGGACTTGTTTGTTCAGCACATCCCACAGATGCTCGATTGAGATATCGGGTATTTGGAGGCCAAGTCAATACCTTAAACTCATTGTTGTGCTCCTCAAACCATTCCTGAACCATTTTTGCTTTGTGGCAGGGCGCATTATCCTGCTGAAATAGGCCACAGCCACCAGGGAATAACGTTTCCATGAAAGGGTGTACATGGTCTGAAACAATGCTTAGGTAGGTGGTATGTGTCAAAGAAACATTCACATGGATGGCAGGACCCAAGGTTTCCCAGCAGAAAATTGCCCAAAGCATCACACTGCCTCCGCCAGCTTGGCTTCTTCCTGTAGTGCATCCTGCTTCCATGTGTTCCCCAGATAAGCAACGCACACGCACCTGGCCATACACGTGATGTAAAAGAAAACGTGATTCATCAGACCAGGCCACCTTCTTCCATTACTTTTGTGGTCCAGTGCTCATGTGCCCACTATTGGCGTTTTCGGTGGTGGTACAGCAACAAACTGCGATACACTGTGTATTCTGACACCTTTCTCTCAGAACCAGCATTAACTTCTTGAGCAATCTGAGCTACAGTAGCTCGTCTTTTTGATCGCTCCCTACGTGCATCAATGAGCCTTGGCCGCCCATGACCCTGTTGCCGGTTCTCCACTGTTCTTTACTTGGACCACTTTTGATAGATACTGACCACTGCAGACCAGGAATACCCCACAAGAGCTGCAGTTTTGGAGATGCTCTGACCCAGTTGTCTAGCCATCACAATTTGGCCCTTGTCAAACTCGCTCAAATCCTTACGCTTGCCCATTTTTCCTGCTTCTGACACATCAACTTTGAGGACAAAATGTTCAATGTTATTCCCTTCACCTGTCATAATGTTATGCCTGATCGGTGTACAGTATGATTTAAAGGGGTGATTGATCAGCTTTTTTTGAAGGCTTGATTGTGTTTATGGGGTGCAATCTAACATAGGTTCATGAAAAAAACCGCATTCTTTTTACATATTTTACCTTTATTCTACACAGCTGTATCTTTTCTGTTGAGTTCCTGGTTCTATGAAGCCCCACCCTCAAAAATACGCAATGGGCTCAGATTGGTTAACTGGCCCAGTGTGTTTTAATTTGCTAACCACCTAGTGCACATTGTCCTAAAATGTCACACCCCTACCATTATGGGTTGTTGCATGTTCTCAGGTGTATTGTAATAAACAATGGCGTCAATATTGCATTGTCAATTTGAGCCTGAACCTGTGGAAGAACGGCTGTTACAGGACGTTTCAGAAAGGTATTTTTATTTGTAGTTGTCTCATACTCTGTAGATTCGCTGTTATTTGAAAACACTACTACTGTTTATGTTAGCTTTTGATTTACGGTTTTAGCCTTGTTAAAGCTTTAGTACAGCGGAATTCATGATTGCTTTTTTCACCTTATCGTTTTAACAAATGATACTACAGTTCTCGAAGGGATTATTTGATTTCCTTCTGTGGATCTATAGTGAACGCTACTGATTGTAGTGCACCGTTAGTTTTGTCTTTATAGAACGAGTGAAGCCAAATATCTGTCACCAGAACGATGAGACCATTGCGAAGACTAACCATGGATTTATTACAGTGGCCATATCAAACACAGAACCATGTTTAGCGTGCCTGCATTTATACTGATCACTTAAACACCAACGAACACTAACATTTGAAGTTCGCTGGTGGGATTAAAAAGAAGTTTGTGTATGTGTTTGTTGGATAAGTTTGAATTGGCAGTTAGGTAACTGGCTAGCGGAGCCCCACTGCGTTTCCCTTTGTTTACGTCCTTGCTACAGCATAAAAATAACAATAGATACTATCCATGGAAAACACATCATCAAAGAATAAAACATATTTACAGATTCTGGCCCATAAACAACAGCTTCTGCTTTTGAAGTGGGAACTGCTCCATCTTTGAGGACAAGCTTTTTTGCGAATCCGGCATTAAACTCTGATTGAGGAAGCTGTCCTCCATAAAATGTGCAGCACAGAGACCTATATTTGGATCATAATCAGGGCTTGACTTTAACTTTTTTGCTCACCAGCCACAGTGGCTAACCACTCAGCATTTTCAATGGCCAAAATATTGTTCTTGGGAAATTTGTTGTTGGCTATATGTAAATGAGCACTGTACACTACACACCAACTTTACATGATCAAGTCTACATGAAATTTATAACATGAGTCATGACGCCATCAAATAGGTCTATTTAGCTCTGATACGGTTGTGTTATGTATTTATTCTCATCAGTGTTCAATCAGCTACGACATTTAAATCTAGCATATTTTGTATAAGCCCATACAGTAGCCTGTCCATATCCATATTTTCATATGATTTAAAAAAACAATTAAATATCAAAAATCTAAAAGGTGTGCATCATACCTGACACCTAGATGAACGCTTTACAGTTGGTTTTATGACTGCAAGTCATTCTCTTCAAATGCTATTGAAGTTAGAAACATGTATACCAATGTTGTATGTAACTTAAATTCACAAATATCAAACGTCCCAACGTCAAGCCAACTTTATGCCAGTCACATCAGATGCGCTAATTTTTGTTTGAAACTATTTTCGCTGCTGAATAAAACAGTCAATCACTGTATGATGAATGAATCTCCTGCGTTCATCGCACATAGGCTACATCTCTGCTTTGTTGTTTATGATGAGAGTGCAGATTTCAGTGAGTGAGAGATTTCGCTTTCTGAACAAAACACTGAATGCCTCTGATTATTAGACATTGCAATCACAAGCTCAAAAGAATTGCGTGTAATTGGTTATAATGTGCAACGCGATTATAACCGATGCCTTTTGAGAAGACTACAATAAAATTCAACCCGCTGGTTACCAGCATGTTTTACTCTGGAAAAATTGAAAGGGATATTGAGCACTGTTTCTAATTTCGTTCATGGGACTGTTTTTAAATCCCGGTCTGAGGGATTATTGGCCATTCACATATTTTTTTTGTAGCTCATAGTCAGTCATCATTGCTCTGATTCACTTGTCTATTCTTCTCAGAGAACTCTTTCAGATACTAAGAACAATTTCTCACATTCGGATTCGTAGAAATGATGTTAACACAGTTAGGTTGACCCAAATGAACACAGTGCTTTCTGTGTATATGTGTGTTTGCCCCTCGGTGATGTGATTTGATTTGGACAGGAATGCCTTGGCAGCAGAGGAGCAAAGTCTCATCTTTATTCGTCATGCTATGCTTATCATGTGAAATGTGGAGTGAGAAAACACAGGCGCATTATGGAAAAGTGTTCAGAAGAGGGTGTGAACATCAAGGGGTGGCAACATATTTGAACAGGGAAGGGTGTATGAAGAGGGATAAAGTGGAGTCTAGAGGTGGGCAGATGTCATACGCTTAGTGGAAACCCAGCTGTCTTGTGCTATTCCTAAACCTTGACAAATTTTGAAGTTGGCAGCCATAAATTAACTCCAAAATGAAGAAATAATACATCCTAAGTAATCCCTCAAGTTTGTCCAATGCAAATTATTAATATAATTTTTATTGTACTTTTTTTAAATAAAATATCATTTAAAAAACATCTATAAAGAATAGAATAATTCCTTTTCAGAGCTGTACCATAACAGAAATATCAGCAATATTAGTAATCAAAACTTTAATTAATATTAACATTAAGCACATTTATTATATATTATATTATATTATATTATATTATATTATATTATATTATATTATATTATATTATAATTAATATAATATAATTAATATATTATATTATATTATATTATATTATATTATATTATATTAATTATATTATATTATATTATATTATATTATATTATATTATATTATATGATTAAATAATGATGCTGAAAATTCCGCTTTGCATCACATATACATATACATATATAAATTATATTTTAGAATATATTACAATAGAAAAGTAATTTTTAAATAATATTTCACTATTTTTACTGTATTTTTAATCAGATAAATGCATGAGACTTCAAAATATCCTCTGTGTGGACAGAAATACTTATTAAAATATATTTTTTGATAAAGAACTCGTGGTCCATATACAACCAATTTTGGCTTCTGCTTGACACCTGCGATTTGAACTCCTAGCCTATATGATGAACATTAATATTTCTTTATGAATTTTAGCAAGCAATTGTGTTAGAACTAAAATCATGGCCTCATTGAGTCTTGAACAACGCACGTGCTTGTCAACATGAGAAATAATCCATAACCATTTGAAATACAGAGATTTAGTCTAATAAAGTTGGCTAATTGTGCAATCTTACCATACTGGTGTCGCAGATGTCAATATTTGGTGGTTTAAATGCCCACTCGAGGTCTCTGTAAAAACAGTCTTTTAGTGCCGCTTTCAGACCGGAGATCTGTCACACCCGTAACACTGTTTTTTTCCTCATTAATGCGAAAATGAATATTTAATGTTCTGTGGAGAGCCAACCCTTCTTCATTCAGTGGGTATTATTACTTTTGGTTTATGCAGTGTAATTCACAGAATTCCAAAAAAATATCAGCTAAAACATAGGTGTTTTTTATTTAAATCCCTTTATTATTATATCCCTATGGGACTACGATATATATATATAACACGAGTTATATATATATACATACATTTTTTTTTCAATATATTGGTATTGAATGCATTCTCTAAGAATTTATATTTCAAGTTTTGACTGCAAATGTCACGTCCATAACGCTGGAATTTCTCATCAGCTAGTTTAACTTACAGACTTCTTCCTTTTCTCCCTTCTTCCTTTTTTTTGTCCCCGATACTGAACTGTAGGTCATCTGCGTGATCCCAACAACCAGGTGGTTGTGGTGAAGGGTCTCCGTATCAGCGTGACTGGGATCAACACACGGCCTCCACTGACCCCAGAGCTGCAAAGGCTCCTCAGCCAGGCGGTTTCTGTCTGCCAGCCTCCTGAAGGCTCGCCTGCCAACGTCATTTCGGCTGGAGACTACGACCTCAACATAAGCGGTAAGTTTGCAAATGCGACATATTTGCAATTCTTCTTGATATAGCCCTTGCAGAATTTCCATTTTTATGAAAAATGTAGCTTAATGAATCTATAAGAAAACATTTATTTTACAATATGCTTAGTTTTTGATGCAAAGTCTGAGGTAAAATTACGTGACTTTGTTTTCTACTTCATATACACTTTCCAAAATAATGTATTATTTTTAAATTGTAACATTTAATATGACCGTAATTTGACAGTAAATGTAAAAATATAGAGACATAGAAAACACAAATGTGCAAAAAAGAAAAGGTAAACGGCTAGTATTTACAATATCGACGAGCAGCAGCATTGTTTTAGTCAATTAGTGTTTGCATATCGTTATTGAAAATGCAGAAAAAAATAATGGTCCTCATGATAGTTTCTAAAGTAATGGTAGACTTATGTATTTAATGTAATTAATTTAGATTTTATTGTATTTATACAAATTGATTTCTCTAAATTAAAAAAAAAAATGCAACATTTGAGGAAAGGAATATGTATATTATGAGCAGTCTCATAATATCAACTTCCTTTTTTTCTTTTGAATATTGCTCGTTTCGTAGTATCCTATCATATTGGCACCTGATGAGGGCAGCAGAGCCCTTGAGAAAGTGTGAGAATCCAGTGTTGTAATTGTCCATGAATTGAAAGGGTTTGGTTTGCATTACACATTTATGATTTATTGTTTCTGATCTTTTTTTCATTTTTCAACCCCCCCAACACTTCTCTTGTGGATGAATTCTTGGTAAGAGCTCTGACCTCATACACTCTTTCCTCCAGAGTGTGTATGCCAGGTCTCACACACGTGTGCTGTGCTATGCTGTGCTGTTAACCCTTTCAACAATGAGTGTGACGTGTTTTGCTCCCTCTCAGATCATAGGCTGCCAGTAGAACCTGTCCTCCCCACGTAGCCCCTCTGCTACACTGATCACTTGGGTGGGCCTAAAGCCCTGCAAACCCCTTCCCTGACACTAACACACCAAACTAAACCAGCCGCATCCTCCTTTAACTGAATAAATTAGAGCTGTCTAAAGTCGGTACTGAAATAAAAAAAAAATGTGATGATACCAGCATTTCACCTATAGCATTTTGTGCTTTGTTGAATAAATTCTTAAAGGGCACCTATTATACCCCTTTTTACAAGATGTAATATAAGTCTCAGGTGTCCCCAGACTGTGCCTGTGAAGTTTCAGATCAAAATTCCTAATAGATCATTTAATATACCATTTTGAAAATGGCAATTTTGGGGTTGAAGAAAAATGAGCTGTTCTGTGTGTGGCTCCTTTAATGCAAATGAACTGCTGCTCCCCACCCAAGAGGGCGGAGCCTACACATCTCGTTCACAGCTCATTCACAGCAGTGAACACGCAAATGAAAACTGAAACATGAAATCTGTTTGTTTTAATGATTATCTCTATCGCAGACACGTTCATATGACATTGTAGTTCTTCATCATCATGAAATATTATCATCTGCATGCATTTTAAAGCCTTATCGCTCTCAACTTGCGCACAGAGCTGGATGTCAGCACATCCGTGAATAGTGTATTAATAAACTAGACTAGTCCTCTTGCATGTGTTATTGCAATTAAACTGTCAAATTAAGGTTAAGTCAAGGTTAAGTCTGGTTAAGTTATGTTTCTGACTTAACAAAGTCAGAAACACACAATGTTCACATGCAAAAAGTTGGTTGTGAGCTTGTGCACGTATGCAGCAAGTAAGTTACAGAAATATTGTGTGTATTTTAGATCTGTCTCTCTAACTTTACTAAAGTGAAAGCAGTGTAATACAGTACCTGCTGCTCTATCTGCTGTTAATATGAATCCAACAACAGAAGATAAACAGAAATTCACTCACTGCTCTTGACTGACTGAACTTTAATAGCTTTAATTAGAACACATTTCTTACTTGAATGTTGCTGTTAATGCTCTGGCGAGGAGATAAACACGGCGGTCTGTGAACAGCTCAGCTACGGCATCTCCCTAGGGAGGGGTCTGTGCTAGTATGTCAGTGTCCATCAACATATGTGGGCCGGGCCTGGAAACGGCTTGTTCTGAGACACTGCTTATGATTTATGGGGATTCAAAAAAAAAAAGGAGTGGGTGGATTTTTACCATTATTGGGTGCTTGTGTACAAACACTGCCAACACACATTTATGTTCAAATGTTCATTTATGTTAAACACCTCTGATTGGCCATTGTGTTCTCACGCTCAATATATATATCTGTGATTGGCGTCAATGATCAACACTCAAATTCACTGAGTGCGTCATTGACGCTCGCTCTTCACTGAGTGTTTACATGGATACACATGGGAGCATTTGAAAGGGAGGTCTATCAGAGGATCCCATGTATATCTGATAGACACCTGCTGTCAAACGCCCCCGTGTGTATCTGTGTAATCGCTGGGTGAAGAGCTTCATTGAACCACTTGGAGAAGAGTGTTAATCATTGTACTCAATTACATACATATGTATGTACACAGTATGTACACACTGTGTTCATATGTGTGAACACAGTGGCCAATCAGAGGTGTTTAAGAATCCGTTCAAAAGCACTCAAAATGCTAGGGAAATGCTGATATGGTCACATTTTTAAAATGGCCGTACATTTGACAACTCTAGAATGAACTTAGACGAATGAACATTACTGCCGGCGTCCTGACTGCACCTGATTATGACAACAGAATCAAGATGCAACATACAGCATTAGTGTACTTGTATATGTGAATTTCACAGCTTGTTGGTTTGGCAACAAAGTTAAGGTCCCATAAAGCTATGCTCTACAAGTCAACATGATATCAAAAGTGACTACGGACTTATATGGGTCATGAACTGCATTGCTTTATTGTTTTATAATGTTTTCTGTGGTGCACTTATAATGTTAGTATGATTTTTACATAAATTAGGAATATTTAGAAATAAAAAGCATTTTTCCTGCCCTCTGATTTGAATGCTCTGTTTGAAGGGGAGTGTCTGCTGTGAGACTTCAGTGTAAATGCCCACTGCTGTGATTGGCTAACAACTTTGCATGACTTAAATAAAGCCGGATTCCTGGATCAAAATGATCATCCCCTCCATAAATGCAAACCCTCATTAAATGCTACTCCTGCTTCTGCGAGAACTGTCACCGGTAGTTTGTGTTTTATGTGTCTCAAAGGCAAATTATGATATGGTTTATTCATTATAAGTAATCTTTGAATCTTCTTCATTATCCTACATTTAGTAGACTGCCTTTCCTCACAGCCGGAGACACCACTGGAACGTGCACAGGTCTAAGCTAATCAGGAAAATGGGATTTTAGAACTGTTCATTCAGTTACTGGATCTACAGTGCTAGCTCAAGTTTAGCACTTTGTAGAAGTTAAAAATAAAGGGGCAGTTCACCGAAAAATGAAAATAAACATAATTTGCATTGCATCACTCTTATGAAATCGTTCTCATGATGTATTTAAACTTCTGGTAAGAGTAGAAAATCATTGCAGCTATCAGTATCAGTATTTTTGCAAAGACACAGAGCAATTTGTCTTGGCATGATGTCTGTTCACATCGCAGGTGTATCTGCAGGGTTTGGGGTGGGTTGTGTTTTGGTTTTGGATGCGTTACACTTTTGTGGTTCCTGTCAGTGAGCTTTAACCAGACTGCCTGTCTCTTCTCCTCTCAGACCGCACGGTCAAAGCGAGCGTTCCCTGGTACTCTGACTGGAAAGAAACACTCACCCAGCTGAGCTCATCCAAGTACTACACAGGTATTCCCTTCCTTCCCGAGCTGGGAGTGCGTGAGAGGGCTTTCCTCAGACGCCTTCTCCACATCATTTCCTGGGCCAGCTCGCTCCGTAGCAGATCTGTCACTAAATCTCCTTTCCTCTTTCCAATCCAGCTTCTTCCTTTTTCTCAGGATGTTGGTGGTGGTCCTTTAGCTTCTTGTGTGTGTTTGAGATAGATCCAAGGGAAATGACTCATTGTGCTGAAACTGTCTTATAATGGGTTAGCAATTTCTTCATTATATCCAATTAGTTTGTTCCACTTGAGTCAGACAATAGTTAACAATTGTTTCGACTGAAATTTAAGTGTTATTTCAGTTTGTTTTGGAAGGTTTGCAGCTCAATGTGTCATTTTATCCATTCATTCACTAGTCTCCTCCACTCTATAGATCCACTGTTCCTTTTGCTGTGAAGTAGAGATTGACTTTACATGCACTTTTTATAAATCCGTTAAATTGAATGTGAAAAATTGGTTTGTTCTTGTTATACACTGTAAGAAATATCCTGATAAATTTACTTTAAAATACTGGCAGCCGTGGTTGCCGGAAATTCACAGTAAGAAAACTGTGAAAAGGTATTATAGAATGACAAATTGGTATTTAACAGTTAATAACCATATATTTCATTAAGTGATATAATATTAATAAACCAATCAACTTGAACTACCAGAGTGCACTGATGTAACACCATAATAATAATATGAACAAGTGGTAAGAATTTTAACTGGCATGTCCATAAAACATAGCCAGTATTCGTACAGACATTCACAGGTCAAACAAAGACAAAGCACCACCTGTGAAACACTTGGCACTAAAATAATGCAATAATCATTAACTAAATAACAGAAAATGTAACGCAAAACACCCTGATGCACATTACTGATACTAAAAAGGAGAAGAACCTATAATTATTTAGTCCTGTATATAGTGCTGTTAATTGACAGGCGACTCCATCACACGTCCCGGTTCATTGGTTAAAATAGCAACTTTCTCAAGATTTACTGATAGTTGGAAACATTTGGGATATTGTAAGAACTCAATTGAACAAAATATATAACATTGGCCTGGTGGTTTTTGTATATTTTACATAATTATGTGCAAAGTTTTATTTTGGTTGCGATTTAATCATGATTAATCGATTTGACAGCACTAACAAAATATAATCATATGTGATGAGTCATTCAAAGGATTCTGGGAATGTCCTTTTACTGTTTTTAAACACAAGTTCATCACATCCTCAATCTAGAAAAGTCTAGAAAAAAGAGAAAAATCTAGAAAAGTTGTAACATTTGTAAAATGCAATGTGACTTGTTATACTCTTTAACCTTTATTTAACAGACAAAAGTACAAAGAAAAGATGTTCATTGTTTTCACTGACCAACAGTGTATTCTGTAAATATAAACACATTTTGATGGCTCCCACACACTTTATAAAATTTGGGGCAGAGGCAAAATAAAAGTGAATAGCTTATAGTTAAACTCTTTTGAAACAGTCCACAATAAATAGGTGAATTGGTAATAGCTGAGGGTCTTGTGATTGAGTGTAATGGGATGGGAGCATCTCAGCAAGCACAAGATGGATCATGGCTCACTGCCAAATATAATGAGAGAATTGTCTATCAATTCAAAAATCACATTTCTCAATGCAAGATTGCAAAGAATCTTAGTCTTTCAGCTTCTACCATACATACTATTGTGAAAAAAGCTAGCTTCACCAGCTTTTGTGTTCACAAGTAGCATGCAGACCCGTCGCAACTCTGCCGTCATTATGTTAAGCACGCCCACTGACTCTATACACGGTGTGATTGGCCTGACTAGAGTTTGTTTTTTCCAGCTCGCAAGTCTATGGAGAGTTGCTAGACGACACTTGCTGCAAATAAGATTTGCTGCCGCTAGGGTGCGTCTAAATTTCTAGGCTAGGGCAAGGTAGGAAATCTCTGTTGAATGTTTGTGACCTTCGAGGCCTCAGATGGCATTGTGTGTGAAACCATCATGCTACTTTGTTAAATACTGCCAAATGTGCTCGGGAGTTCTTTGTAACCGTTGTTAACACAGTCTGCTGCTGCATCAAGGAATGCAACTGTTACACAAGGAGAAAGGTATACGTCAGTTCTATGCAGAGATGCCAATGAGTTCTCTGGGCCCGAACTCATCTCAGATGGTCCAAAACCAGTGGAATTGTGTGCTGTGGTCAGATGAGTCCACAAGCCCTATTTTAATGATCTGAGCGCATGGTCTGAAACGCAGGGCGCAGGTGCACTTAGGGCGTGTCCACTTGCTAGTTTAGCAACTAGATTATGCTAGTTTAATGACGTAAAAAACAGTGGGTGTGACAAGAGCATGGTTTAAAAGGGTTGTCTCTATTCTTTAATGAGTCATGTGTGTGTTTTGGGCATAACATGCAATAAACCAGTCAGAGTCTCATTTCCCATTCAATTTAAAAGCCATTTATGTGGCAGAATTTACGAGCAGAAAGACTGAACGCTTCTCCAGAGAGGAATCTTTTTTTAATATATTTAAAATAAAAAAATAGTGTGCTGCTGCACATCCCTGTGTGTGTAATAAGCAGAGTGTGCGCACGTTGTACACCCCCTGCCTATAGGCGCAGATTACTAACACGCCCTTTAAATAACGCAAATAATACTACTATTGACTTTAGACCAGGTTTCAGATGGTCAATGGCGCAGTCGTTTTCAGTTGCCTTATAATAGCAACAAACCAACAATGCGCCTGAACACACCTCGTTTTCAGACCAGCACGCCCATGGGTGAACAATTGGGCATGAGTGCGTTTGCTATTTAAACAGCATGGACGTTAAAATGCATCGTGCTGAAACTACCAAAAAACACTTATATAATAGGGCCCCACGTTTCAGCATGTTTTTGGGAAAACAGACATACTATAATTCTCAGTCCCAAAGACGAAAGGGACCTTCCAGACTTTCATCAGTGACTGATGCAAAAGCAAATATCTGTCATGCTGTGGGGGTGCATCAGTGCAAACGGTATGGGTAAGTTGCATTTATGTGAAGGTATCACTGACGTGGAATCATATATTGACATTTAAAGGCATCAAGATGACCTATTACCTGGGAAGCAATGCCAGGCCTCATTCTGCTGTCCTAACTTTTTTGGAGTGTGTTGCAGCCATCAAAATTTGTTAACATTTACATATACACTTAAGTTGGTCAGTGAAAATCTTTTATTGTTTTTTTTGTTAGTTAAATAAAAGTTAAAGAGTAATAACAAATCACACATTATTGCATTATACAAAATGCCCAAACCTTTATGGATGTGGGGTTTAATTGTTTTTATTTAACAGTATTTTATAGTAAGATATCATATATTGCAATGTCAAAACATTTACAAATTTTATCCTATATTGCAAGTTATCTTGCAGTTAAAAGGTTACTCTAGCATCCTACGCTGATCAGGCATAACATTATGACTAATATTGTGTTGGTCCCCCTTTTGCTGCCAAAACAGCCCTGACCCGTCGAGGCATGGACTCCACTAGACCCCTGAAGGTGTGCTGTGGTATCTGGCACCTAGATGTTAGCAGCATATCCTTTAAGTCCTATAAATTGCAAGGTGGGGCCTCCATGGATCTGACTTTTTTGTTCAGCACATCCCAAAGATGCTCGATTGGATTGAGATCTAGGGAATTTGGAGGCCAAGTCAACACTTAAAACTCATTGTTGTGCTCCTAAAACCATTCCTGAACCATTTTTGCTTTGTGGCAGGGCACATTATCCTGCTGAAAGAGGTCACAACCACCAGGGAATAGTGTTTCCATGAAAAGGTGTACATGTTCTGCAATAATACTTAGAGTAGGTGGTACATGTTAAAGTAACATCCACATGGATGGCAGGACCCAAGGTTTCCCAGCAGAACATTGCCCAGAATTACACTGCCTCCGCCGGCTAGCCTTTTTCCCATAGTTCATCCTGGTGCCTTGTGTTCCCCTGGTAAGGGACACAAACGCACCCGGCCATTCACATGATGTGAAAGAAAATGTAATTCATCAGACCTGACCATCTTCTTCCATTGCTTCATGGTCCAGTTCTGATGCTCACGTGCCCACTGTTGGCGCTTTTGATGATGGACAGGGGTCAGCATAGGCACCCTGACTGGTCTGCGTCTATGCAGCCCCATGCGCAACAAACTGTGTATTTTTCTGCTTCTAACACATCAACTTTGAGGACACAATTTCCACTTGCTGTCTAATATACCCATCCACTTACAGGTGCCATGATGAAGAGATAATCAGGGATATTCACTTCGCCTGTCATAATGTTATGCCTGATCGATGTATATATATTCCGTTTTTTTACAGTGTAGTAATAAACATGCTCTCTGACAAGTAAAAGGTTTGCTGAATATTATTTAAACTATGTCTGAACAAGAAGCTTACATAACATTATGTTCATGAGACACCAATTGGGCTCCTGTAGATATACCAAAATTATGAATTATGGAAATTACTTTATATTAATAATAATTGTAATTATGATTAACCTTTATCACTTCATTAACACATTGTCTTCGTAGCCTCATGGCTTCATAGTAGGGGGCTTGAGTGGGATACACAGCGTTACTGCAGGGGGGGTGCTACTTATTGTTTGAAAATTAAAATGTTCATTATGCAGAAATTCAGTTTTAACTGTAACCATAGCTAAAGTTCAGCTAAATGTTTAATTGTCCAGGCCATAATTCAACATTCAGTTTATGCTCCTGTTTAAAAGCATAAATCTTATCTAAACAAAAAAAAGAGGTAAATTAGCCATGTTAATTTCACTAGAATATTGGCACTGTAATCATTAGAGCTATATTGCAAACAAGGGATGTGCTTTATTGATTATACAGTAATGTTAGATATGGTTTGCTGTATTTTAGTGTCGACATCTCTACATTTCTACCCTCTCTGTAAAGATTCAGATAAAGAATTGATCGTGAGTCTGCCAGAGTGAAGTGCATCATGTTGTGTGCTTATTGTCATGATTCCGAGATGACCATTGATTGAGGCGAAATGTCAAGAAACTGAAGTAATGAATCTTGAGCATAAAAATCAGTACATCCTCATCTTCCCTCATTGCTGGATATATTGAAAGGGGGAAATTGATCATGAATGCTGATGCGTGCAATCAAAACAACCTGTTTTGAACATCTTGCTTTTCTTTAAGCAAAAATAGGTTGAATCTGAATTAGATCAGAGTTTCAGAGTGATGTCAGTTTTAATGTGCTGCAATCCTGATTTAAGGTATGGTCACATTTTCCGTTGTTTGGTGAATTTTTGCGGGCAAAATCAAGTAATTTCAGTAAGAATACACACGATTGGGAATTTCATGTGAGGACAAAAGATTTCCCCACACAGATTTGACCAAAAGAAAGCTGCTTGGTTTGACTTTTGTGAGATGTGCTTCATACATCATTACACTTTTGACAGTAGACCTTTTTTGCCCACAAAATTTAACTGAAATTTTGCTAATGTGACACCTTTATGCTTCAAAATTGCAGGATAATTGAGAGCATTTTAAATGCCATTTGTTTGAAGAGCTGAATATACATTAAAATAAATGATTGGGGAAATTATTAGGTTGGATTTTCATCTAAAATGAAACATCCTTTCATTTTAGATCAGTTATTCTGCTGTAAAAGTTTCCATATAAGATATTCGTCCTGCCTTTCGTAATGTGCTTCTCTCCTCTTTCGCCTGGAGGGCTGGTCATGTAGCCTGTATTAATCTAGTTTCAGAAACAAGACAATATTTCTTTGTGTGTGTGTGTGTGTTTATCTTACAGCCACTACACCATGGTTTGAGACTTACCGTGAGAACTTCCTGCAGTCAATGCCAGCATCAGAGCACGAGTTCCTCAACCACTATCTGGCCTGTATCCTTTAAAACACTGAAAAACGACCCCTCTCCTAATAACTTGATCTTGCTTCTCTTTTTATGCTCTTATTCTAACTTGACCACAAGGGACGCACTCTAATTTAACCGTATAAAATGTTCTGCCAAGAATTAAATGTAATACAAATATAAATTATAATTTTCAATGTCCATGCAATGTCTAGAATAATGAAGGAGTCTCATGCTCACCAAGGCTGCAATTATTTGATCAAAACTATAGTATTAACAGTTATATTGTGAAATATTATTCCATTTTACATCATTCTAATATTCTTACCCAGCCTCTCCAGATTTTTGATTTGAGTTGGTTTCGGGCAAGAATATATATTTTGTCACTCTTGTATTTTTTTTTATTTTTGGGGGGGTTGTTTACCTTTTTTTTTCTTTTTTCTCAGTCTCTGTTTTGCTCCATCTGTATTCTCTGAGATCTCCTGAACTCGGCTGCAGGTATGTTGGTGGTGTCGTCCCATGAGGCGGTGCCGACAGAGCAGTTTCTTAAGCTGTCCCAAGAACAGCACCGAATCCAGCACAGTGGAGAATACACCCACCCCAAATGGTTCATCCCCAACACGCTCAAATATTACGTCCTGCTTCACGATATCAGTGATGGAGACGAGCAGAGGTTTGTCTTTGTGTTTGTGTGTCTGTCTGAAATGTTGTCCTTGTACCTGTATTTCCCTGTCTGATGAATAATCACTTTAAGAAGCTTAAAGGTGCAGTGTGTAATATTTATGAGGATCTATTGACAGAAATACAATATACTACAGTGAAAACATAGTTATGTATATTATAAAGACCTTACATAATGTGCAGTTATGGTTTTATTACCTTGGAATGAGCCTTTTCTATCTACATACGCCGTGGGTCCCCTTATAGTGAAGTTAAAATTTTTCGCCGCCATGTTTCTATAGTAGCCCTAAATGGACAAACTGCTCTACAGAGCGCTAGCTGCTCTCTGCTGTCTCAGACGACGACATGTTTGTCCTGTGTCGGCCACCGTAGCTTCTCTATGTGCTTCGAAAGGTCAGTGTGGGCGGTCTTTCAATTTGCATCCTCACCGCTAGATACTTGGGCTGAACGATATGGACAAAATTTCATATCTCGATTTTCATTCCAGATATCTCGATATCGATACAATACGATATGACTACGTGTTTGGTGAAAACCAAGCATTTCTCAGAAAAATAAAAAGATCATAATACAAAAAAATGTGGAAAGTATAGTTTTATTTTTAAGAACAAGTCATCAACATCAACAAATTACACACTGATGTCTATGGAAGAGGTAATAATAATAATCCTTTCCATTATAATTCGACACGTTTTATTCATATCAGATACACATTGTGTAAGTAACTTCAATGTTTACTTACTTTTGTGCCACTTACTTTTAAGTATTTCAGGAGAAGTGGATGAATTCACGTGTTGTAAACATAGAGGTTGTAAATCCAACAGATCCAATTCTCTGAACTGCGTCTGCGGCACAAAGTAACACGGCGGCACCCATCGCGCATACAGCTCAACTAACGCGATCGTTATAAAGGTGTTTAAACAACAATATACTTCCACTTGCATGTGTTTGACAATCGGAATATCAGATATTTCATGCCATAGCTAACACATTTGTGAATATTCTGAATAAAAAAGGATAAATGACATAAAAGCAGATCATCATTCATTCAGCGCTGTTGCTGCTGTGGTGTGTCACGTGACAAGCAATGGCGCGTCACCATGGAAACGCCGCCCCCCTCTCACAATATAGTTCCCACGTCCCTGGTAGTGTGTGCGGTGCGCGCTGGCTTTAGCGGTGCATTCAAGGGCACTCGTAAAACTGATGTTTGTTGTGACTGCCAGAGTTGTATGCAGGACGAGAGCGCGAAGAGGGGAAATCTATATCGTCTATATCGTTGCTTTTTTCGATAGTAATATCTTGAAAGTTCATATCTAGATATAGATACGATAACGATATATCGTTCAGCCCTACTAGATACTGTTAAAAGTTACACAGTACACCTTTAAATCCGGGATACTTGGCCGTGGCAACCATTTCGCTATTCTTGGACATGCCACACATGATGTTAAAAGGGATAGCTCACCCAAAAATGTAAATGCTTTACTACTTATATTTTTACAGAATGTTACAGGGCTTACTATAAATGATTTATCCATGCACATTATTATTATTATTATTATTTTTAATGTATATGCCCTCGTAATATTTAATAAAAAAACCTTAACCTTCCCTCCCCCTCTAAACGACATTTGTTCCTTTGACATGTCTCGGCGGAGGGTGGGACTAAATATCCTCCACAACTCCCATAAATCTTCACACTGATCCTTTCCATACAATATTAGTTTATAGTTACTAAGGTTGGTCAAGAAAAGCCCCAAAAAGAACAAAAAAGCACCATAAAAATAGTCCATACAACAATATTCCAAGTCTTAATTTTAGGTCATTATTTACTGAAAATCTTCCAATAAATCTAGACCAATAAATCAGTTAGCTGACGAATCAGAGGCGGCGTCAAAAGAAAGAAGATAAATTCTAAGCTCGTAAGATTGTTCCTAAGTGTAACAGAAAATTTGATGAAAAATAAGGCACAATATGTCATTTTCACCATTAGAGGTTGTTTATTCGGGGGGAAAAAAAGCATAGCTTTGATGACACCTTGATTTCGTGGGATCATCGGAATTGTTGTCTTCACCTCTACAGCCGGTGGAAAAGAATCCAACGGGACTTCTATTCATGGATGAAATCCTATTCATGGATGAGCTAATGTATTAAAGATTTATTAATGTTACTGTAGTATGAAGCAGGGTGGGGCTGAAAGCCGTTGGAGCAGAACGAGGGTGCTGGAGCGATTGCTAATAAGAGACAAGCTCCGACAAATGGCGCAAGAGCAGTGGAGCTTTTATTATTCTGCAGACTACCTCTTTCGCTCATACGTATGTGGGGTAACGCAACGCTGTTTTGTCAGATTAGATACATTTAAGTGTGTTGAATTTTATGTTATAAGACTAATCTGTGAGTTCGCTCGGCGGCTACTCTGAGAAACTTGTTGCACTGCAGTAAACTAGATCGATATTAGGTATGGTAACAAGCCCCCCAAGTACTTTTATTTGGTGGTTATGCACTGAAATACACGTGCATTAATTTAAATAATTTGAAAACAGGAAAAAGTGTGATTGTGTGCATTTGCATAAATCCACATGTACATGCAAGATTTGTTTATTGTTACTGTTTCTGAAATACGATTATTAATTAAGCCACGTCAATATTCTAGCGAATCATAAATGCTCTTTATTCCATATGCTGTTCAAAGTGTCTGATATTCCCACTGCTTGTTCTGATTCTGCAATTAAACGAAAAGAGTTGATTAACACTGGAAACATGTATCCAACCCTGCCTGAGGGATGAAAAATGAAAGTGATGTCAGGAGAAAACATTTCTGCTTTTCTTTTGTAATGGCATACATTTAATTAGAGAGAGTTTCATGAGTAGAATAAAAAAGAACCAGTTAAAGACAACATGAACTGCATTTGCAATGCGCTTTTCTATTAATATTAAATTCTGACATCAGCTGAGCGACAGGCATGCTTGCTGCCCAATCCACTTCCTCCTTAGAGAATACTGCATGTAGATAAGTTGCCAATCACAGTAATCGTGTGCTGACTTCAGCCTCAAGGTCTGATGAATAGAAGATAACTTGACAGTGGGGACAGATAGGCTGTCATATGTATTTATGATGGTATAGCTCACCTACTAATGCCTATCTCTGTGTCTCTCAGGGCGGACTCCGTGTACGAGGATATGAAACAGCGGTATGGTACTCAGGGCTGCTATCTGCTCAAGATAAACTCCCGGAGCGGTAGCACTGGTGCGGACGAACAGATGCCGGACCCTTGGAGTCAGTACCTACACAAGACCAGCATGCATAGCCCTGTGAGTGCCACAACCTCACTGCAGGCACTGAACATACTACTCCTTAACATCTGATTATCTTCATAAAGTCTGGTCCACATTGCAGTGTTTTCTGGCCAAGAGCCAACAGTTTTGATGCCATAAACCAGGCATCCTGAAATGGCGGATCGTGCCTTGGTTCTAACCACTCCGTAGCAAGACAATGGTAGCGGTACGTCAGAACAATGGAGCGGTTCACACCACAAGAATTAAAGGGATACTTCAACCAAAAATTAAAATGACCCCATGATTTACTCACCCTTAAGCCATCCTAGGTGTACGTGACTTTCTTATTTCAGATGAATACAATCAGTAAACAATGACCTTGCTCTTCCAAGCTTTATTATAGCAGTGAATGGTGGATGAAATTTTTAAGCCCAAAAAAGTGCATCCATCCATCATTAACGTACTCCACATGGCTCTGGGGGGGTTAAACCCTAGAAGTCTGCACAGTCTCCATGCCCTTTGTGTTGCTTAAACACATTAATAGCAAAAGTCTATGGCATAAACCTTGCAAATCCAGGGTACAAGTAATGTATATAATATTTTGTTATTATTTTATTTAATAATCAGGTTTTTTTTATATCCATGGTCAATATTTGATTCTAATACTAAAGTAAATATTATACATCATAATGTAAATTTTTTCCATCATGATCCATCAAATTACTAATTAAATATAATGATTTATTTGTTGTTATGATTGAATTATAAAAACAAATCATAATTAAACATTTTCTTGAAGTAATTAACACATTCGCATAACTTAAAAAACAACAACATTTTGTTTTATATTTTTAAATGATTTAATTATTTTAATTTTTACATTTTAATAAAGATTTAATTACTTTTTTATCAATTTTCTTCAAACCCCAATTTGTGAAACCCTGCTATGATATAATACTTTCATTTGCTATAAAATCCTCTTTATTTTTATAAATTTATCAGAAAACAGTATGAACTATTGTTAAATCTAAAATCAGTTTTGATTGCTGTATTAATTGTTTTAGAAAATAGAAGTTAGAGAGTTGTCTGATATGAAAAATGTTAAATGTAATGGTTCAAATCACTATTGGTTTTTGTGGGAAAATGTGTTGCCCTAATGGAATTACTGTTGTGTGACTATGCTGGATTTGAAAAATCTAATTTGATCTGCCAAATTAAATATTCCAACTCTGATGATGTTTTTTTAATAGGAGCTGTATGAAGAATCTGCAGTGAATAATGCAGTTGAAAACAACATCGGTGCAGAGGAAGATGGTCTTGATCCTTCAGCTAGAGGTTAGTCCATTCCAAATGAATCCCATTATCAGGGATTTTTGTTATAAACCTCATATTGATGAGAAATGTTGGTCTAATGTTAATTAGATGTTCCACTCATGTTTGCAGACGGCATCTCAGAGACTCATCCTCTGCAGCTGGACCAGCCCAGTGATTCCGGTTACCCCAGCAACAACCCCAGTCAGTCTGTAAACAGTGTGGATGTGACGAAACCTCAAAAACAGGCCAGCTTGACCTCTCACAACCCCCCGACCCCTCGTGGAACCTGCCTGACCCTAAATGACCACGACCACATCCGGCAGTTTATCCAGGAGTTCACCTTCAGAGGATTACTGCCGCACATTGAGAAAAACATACGCCAACTAAATGACCAGGTATGTTAACACACACAAATTATATGTTAGAGCTGGGTAAATCTGGGTACCATCTTACATTTTTAAAATCTCGTATGAGGGAACAGTTAGGTGGCTCTTAGACGGAAAGCTTTTCTTTGAAACTTTGCGTTTTCACACTTGCGATCTTCTAACATTACCCTCTGACACACTGTATTTCTTGGCGCCACCTATTGTTGCGGGTGTATTATTGACATGTAAAAGTCTTGGCCTTGAATATAAGACAACCCCGTTTTTTTTGTATAGATATATTTCTAAAAAAGAAACATTTTTAAGTATTGTTCAAAATATAAGAAAAACGTTCATACATAATAAATTAATCTAAGAGTACAAGCCAAGGATCTGTTAATATTTATTTTTATATATATTAATATATAAGTTTTGACAGTATGCAAATATATTGTTCCAATTGTATTTTTTTTTTCTTTCTAAAAGCTCTTTACAGATTTTGAGCTTTTCTTTCATTGTCTTTTATATCCCTTTCTAGCTTGTTTCGAGAAAAGGTCTGAGCCGATCTCTTTTCTCCGCCACTAAGAAGTTGTTTGGTGGAGGGAAGGTCCCAGAGAAGAGCATTGCTGAGCTAAAGAACACTGCAGGGCTGCTGTAAGCGACCTGCAGTACACATTTAAATGTTTTTGTTGTTCTTTTATCCATCTCATCTGATTATTGGCCCTTGTGATTTCAGCTATCCTTCCGAGGCTCCAGAGCTTCAGATCAGGAAGATGGCCGACCTCTGCTTCCTAGTTCAGCACTATGAGCTGGCCTACAACTGCTACCACACTGCCAAGAAGGACTTCCTCTCCGACCAGGCCATGCTGTATGCCGCGGGAGCGCTGGTGAGAAACACACCAGAGTCGTAGCGCAGCTGCTGCTTCAAATAATCTCCACAGATAGGGTCACTGGCATTGTTTGTGTGGTTATCAGAGTAATACTGTCTGAAAACGCCTCAGAGTGATTGGCTGGTACCTCTGTCTCTACAGGAGATGGCTGCTGTCGCTGCATTTCTGCAGAGCGGGGCAGCGAGGCCGTACCCAGCACACTACATGGACACGGCTATTCAGACCTACAGAGATGTGTGCAAGTAAGAACATAATAAATGACAAATTTAAATAAAAAAAATGAATTTTAGCTTCTTTTTTTAGGCCGGACAGTTTACATTGCTTAAATACTTAAGCACTTGATAAAAGGATATTTTTTGCTTGTAAATGTTGCATGTATATAATGTGTGTAAGACATTGTTTTTGGTTCTTGCGTCACAGAAACATGCTTTTGGCTGAGCGGTGTTGTCTTTTAAGTGCTGAGATTTTGAAGAGTCAGGCCAAATACTCTGATGCTGCCACACTTCTGATCAAGATGACCAGTGAGGTGAGCTCAAGTCCTTGTTGGCGTGTCTACAGCTGAAGACTACCACATTTTTAGAGTTATTTCTTTGCCATTATCACCCATTAATTAGGCAACAGGGTTCGTACAAGGTGCTTAAAGTGCTCTAAGTTCTAAAAATTGACTTTGAAATTGAGTACTGGGAAAACCCATATTTATATGTTTAAACCTATATTTTATTTTTATAAAAAGCCATATTTATACTTGGGAAATGGTTCTATTTTTGAAAGCCATCATTATTGTTATTATTAGGAATGCACTTCAAGGATTTTTTGGGGCCGATACCGATTTTAACAAACAATTATTGGTACCGATATTTGTCACTTGCCCTCTTATTTGAAATTTTGCCATTAAAATAGATCATGTAAAAAAAAAAAAACATTAACTTATAGCCTACTAGCTAGTTTATTTTTTGCAATATCAAATAATTTCTAATGAACATAGACTTGATCCATTTAACATTCAGCAGGCCAACATAAATGCAACAAAACAAGATACATGTGAAATAAACAGTGCTTTTTAGGTAGGTAACAGTTTCCAGGTACAGAAATAAAGTAAATAACACTGCATATGATATTATTCACTGTATACATTAAATAAATACATATATTATTACATTGAGACGTAGCTAAGTTCTACTGTACAACATTAATATATTTCTGTCACAATTACTTTGTTTAACTGAACTTTTATTTTGACGGGTTGCCGTGAAGACCTTTGAGTTTCTGTGTGATATTCTACATCCCTTTATTTATCCTATCCAATACCTGAACTTAAACGCTACAAAAAATGCCTTACTAACTATTAATAAGCAGTAAATTAGGAGGCAAAAGTCATAGTTAATAGTGAACAGTGTTCCCCATACTAAAGTGTTACCAAAATCCTTAAAAAAAGGATTTTTTTAGAATTTGAAAGTTAATAAAAATGTTTGATAAATGAGATCTCTTATTGTCCTTGAAAGTCCTGCCATTTCATTTTATAGTATCTGCATGAACTCTGAGGCAAACAGGTGGTCTTGTCCCAAACTCAAGCTATTGGCTGCGCTGTTGTTTCTGTGTCATGCTGCTCACATAATCCTAATTCAATTCACTTTCTATTTCCCTTTCTGATAGGACTCTGACCTGCGGAGTGCACTCCTATTGGAGCAGGCGGCTCACTGCTTCATGAATATGCGCAGCCCCATGGTGAGGAAGTTTGCCTTCCACATGATACTGGCCGGTCATCGCTTCAGCAAAGCTGGACAGGTATATATGTAGACCCAGGAAACACACTTTCCTAAAATACACGCATCTATTCTCGTCACCATTACATTAAATCATTGTTGTCTAGTTGGGCCCTGGCACTTAACAAGTAGACCACAAGATGGATTAAAATAATTTAACATAAGACAAAAAAAAGTTTTAAAGTAGCTAAAGTAGGGGTCAGAATGCATGAAATGGCATTAGACACCTACATTTTTTTAATGATTAAAAAAAATCATTACTTACAAAATGTAATAAAAGTTATTCCTATTTTCTGTAAGTAAAATGTGAAAGTGACAGCTTTGTAATTTGTATCAGAAGTGTATAGAAATAAAATAGCAAAAAGCAGAAATAATGGGGGTCTTTAACAGTGGGGTTCCTTGGAGCCAAACAAGGTTGAGAACCACTGCATTAAATGGACCAAGTGTTGAGATAATTGAAATATAAATTTATCGAGACTTGCCATCTGCTAAAATTGCCGTTATTTTTAGTTATAGCTTCTTCAAAGTGGATGAAACCTGCATTGGACTATAGATTTATCAGTCTCTAAGCATTTTAAGTCATGGCACCCAATCATCTCCTCCATTAGTCAGTCATGGTCAGGGCATACATGAGGTGAAATGAGGTCACTGTGACCTCCAATATATACAGTGCCAATAGAAAGTCATCATACCCTGTGAAAATCTTCACCTTTTGTCACATTACACTCTGGAAAATAACATTTTGAATTGTACACACCTCATCATCAAAGTGAAAATAACATTTGAAAACATTCTGGAGGTTTATAAAAAGATTTAAAACTAGAATAACAGGGTTGGAAAAGTCATCAGTCCCCTGATTTAATACTTCGTAGAGCCACCTTTAGCTTTTAGTTACAGCCATTAAACCTTTTGGACATGTCTGTACTAGTTTTGCACACCTAGATTGGGGAATATTTGTCAATTTTTCCTTGCAGAATTGCTCAACTTCAGTCAAACTCCATGGTGACCGGCAATGGACTGCTCTTTTTAACTCCATCCACAGATTTTCTATCAGATTTAAGTCAGGGATTTGACTTGGCCACTCAGGAACATTCACCGTCCTATTCTTAAGCCATTACGTTGTTCTTTTGACGGTATGTTTAGGATCACAGTCGTTTTGGAAAGTGAATGACCTGCCCATCTTCAGCTGTCTAGCAGTGGGACGAAGGTTTTCCTCAAGAATTTGGATGTACTTAGCAGCATCCATATTCATACAGGGTCAGATGAGGTTAGGCTGTCAATTTTGCACCTGTGCCTAATGTGCCAGTTCTCTCTCTCTCTCTCTCTCTCTCTCTGTGTTACAGAAGAGACATGCGCTGCGGTGCTACTGCCAGGCTTTGCAGGTGTATAAAGGTAAAGGTTGGACACTGGCTGAAGATCACATCAACTTCACCATCGGCCGGCAGTCCTTCACTCTGCGGCAGCCGGACAACGCTGTGGCTGCCTTCCGGCACATTCTCATCAACGACAGCAAACAGTCGGCTGTACAGCAGGCTGCTTTCCTCAGGGAATACCTCTATGTGTACAAGGTTAGCAACACACACAAAACTAGCTGTTTATAGTAAGCAATTCAGAATTCATGAAGTAAAAAATGTTAGGATGGTGCATTCAGTTGATCACATTGAAGTGACATTAAAGACATTTTATATTGTTTTATAAATATTTATGAACAGTTTTCTATTTTAAATAAATGCTGCTCTTTTGTTCTTTCTGATGGATCATGGGAGACTGGAGTAGTGATGCTGAAAATTCAGCTTCGCTTCAGATTTTTTTTTAAATTTTAAAATATATTCATATAGAATTTTAATCAATCAAGAATTATTTCAATAACATTAAAAAAACTTTGAACAGGAGTGTATTTTAGAAACCTTTTTTGAAAATGATTATTATGTGTACACCAGTGTTAATTTTGACAGCAAATTTTGATTGAGTTTTAGTCATAGTCTTTTGACTAAAATGCCTTTTAGTTTTAGTCTTATTTTAGTCACCTGAATTGTTTTTAGTTTTAGTCTAGTTTTAGTCAACTAAATATCAAAAGATTTTAGTCGACTAAATCTACAGTAGATTTGGTCGACTAAAATCTAATGAGTTTAGTTAAATTGTAATGCATTAATTGAGCATTTAAGCATTACATAACCAACTGTTACTTGAACTGACATTGTGACATCATTGTGTTTTTGACATTAAAAATACACGCAAGAGAGCTCAATTCACTTTTTTTGGTTTGTTTAAAAAAACATATATATATTTTTTATAACTTTGTATTTCTGTTTTAGTTAGTATATCAGGTTAAACTAAAGCTTCAAGTTTGTTTATTTATTTAAGTAATGGAGAATTAATTTTTTTAATGGTTTTATGTAACTATTATAACCCTGATACTGAATATGTGGCAAATACTGGTCTTTCCTCCTGACTATGAATTAAATGGGAATGAAATTAAATACAGTTTATTATGTAACCAAAAACTAATATATAATGTGTGACTTTTAATTATAAACAAGCTCAGAATACACCGGGACTCTTATTTTGAAACGCCTTATTATTGCAGTTGCAGCTGCTCTTTGAAGTTCAGATGAGGGAGATAAAATATGCATTGTTACAAACGTCTAAAACATATTACAATATAAACATTAAAGTAAAGTAAACATTGTCCTTGTTCATCAGCATTAATTCTTAAACAATTGCCTGATATAAATGTGTGTTATTCATTGATTGAGCCGCTCGAAGCGCTGTATTGGAGATGCGTGAGCCTGGAGAAGCTCAACAGCGCCGTGTTCTTCTCTAACCGTCCCTCCCTGACATTTTCGTTTCGTTTTTATTCGTTGACGAAAATGACAGTAGATTTTCGTCAAAGTTTTTGTCATCCAACACTAGTTTTTATTTAGTTATCGTCTCGTTTTCGTCAGTGAAAAAAGGTTGTTGACGAAAATGATGACGAAAAATATTCGTCAACGAAATTAACACTGGTGTACACCCATGTTTCAAGATGTAAGGAAAATATACATGATGGTTACACCAAATGCCATTTTTACCATTTACCCAAACAGAGTCATAATATAAGAGCAGTTTTCTCATTGAAAGCAAACTTCTCAGAAAGCAGCTAGACTCTGATTCACATTTAGGCCACTGACACAGTCCCCTACCACAATCAGACTCTAGCCATGAGTTTTAACTGTCTATGCCTGCGTGAGACTGCTCTTTCATCATCGTTTTTTGAGTCTGTCTCATCAGCGCTCTGTCCTTGGATGGTTCTGGTCCACAAAACTCCCATCACCTTCAAGCACTGGGCCTGAATACATAACAAGAGGAAATGACAACATTCTGCTTTGCCTTGTTTCTTAATGGGAGTTTTATGGTGCGATCTACCACTCCAGTAACAGTTAAATAACAGTAGGGCTGTCACTAACGATTATTTTTGGTAATTGAGCAATCAGATTTTTTTGTGTGTTAATAATAATAGACCTAAACGAACAATAGCCTTTGAAATTACTTAAAATGCATACACTATATTGCCAAAAGTATTGGGACACCCCTCTATACCATTGAATTCAGGTGTTCCAATCACTACCATGGCCACAGGTGTATAAAATCAAGCACCAAGGCATGCAGACTGTGGAATGCAAAGCGTCAGATGCAGTGGTGTAAAGCATGCCGCCACTGGACTCTAGAGCAGTGGAGATGTGTTCTCTTAAGTGACGAATCACGCTTCTATGTCTGGCAATCTGATGGACTGGGTTTGGCAGTTGCCAGGAGAATGGTACTTGACTGACTGCATTGTGCCAAGTGTAAAGTTTGGTGGAGGGGGGATTATGGTGTGGGGTTGTTTTTCAGGGGTTGGGCTTGACCCCTTAGTTCCAGTGAAAGGGACTCTTAATGCTTTAGCATACCAAGACATTTTGGATAATTTCATGCTCCCAACTTTGTGGGAACAGTTTGGGGATGGCCCCTTCCTGTTCCAACATGACTGCACACCAGTGCACAAAGCAAGGTCCATAAAGACATGGATAAGAGAGTTTGTTGTGGAGGAACTTGACTGGCTTGAGTCCTGACCTCAATCCGATAGAACACCTTTTGGGATGAATTAGAGCAGAGACTGCGAGCCAGGCCTTCTCATCCAACATCAGTGTCTGACATCACAAATGCGCTTCTAGAAGAATGGTCAAAAATTCCCATAAACAAACTCAAATCAAAACATGCAAACGCAAACCGAGGGTTTAAACTTTTAATTTTGTATTAAAGGTTTATTTAAAAGTTTAAAAGTTATTTCATATTTACCTTAGAAATATGATGAAATGCAACACATTGCATTCTCAAATGAATGTTATAAGCAACCCAAACTCACAGCATACTGTATGCAGAGATGGAGTTTGAGATGCGCTCCACGCATATAAATGATAACAGTTCATGTGGAGCAGATCGGTGCCGCTCTGTGAGACACGTAACCTACATGCATGTAAATTAATAAAGTGCATATATATTAAACCCGCAGGGCATATACAGTTGTGGTCAGAATTATTGGCACCCCTGGTAAATATGATCAAAGATGGCTGTATCTGCATTGTTTATCCTTTTGATATTTCATTAAAAAAATTTGCAAAAAACTAAACTTTCATTGAAGTAAAAAAAAAAAAAATGCTTTTCTCTAAAACACGTTGGCCATAATTAATGGCACTCTTTTATTAAATACTTTTTGCAACCTCCTTTTGCCAAGATAACATTTTCCTATAATACCTGATGAGTTTGGAGATCGAACACCTGACATACAGAATCTCTCCAGATCCTTCAGATTCCCAGGTCCATGTTGATGCGTCACTTCACCCCACTCATTTTCTACTGGGTTCAGGTCAGGGAACTGGGACGGCCATGGCAGAAGCTTCATTTTGTGCTCAATGACACATTTTTCTGTTGATCAAAGGCTTTCTGACCTCAAGACTCAACTAATCTCTGCAATTCTCCTTGGAGTCTTTGGCCACTTAAACTTTCTTCCTCGCACATGATATTTATTGTTATAGTAATCTCTATGCTCATAGTTCCTGGTGTCAATGGGCCTTAATACTGATAATTTAATTTTCATATATTTACTGTGCAGAAGCAATGTGGGATCACATGACCTTTGTTGGCCAGTCAGAAGGCAAGCATTGAAGGGGCAGTATTTGGTGGATGCATGAGTATAACTTGTAGGTGAAAAGAAGAGCCGTTCTTCATGATGGTGATATTTATGTCCCTTTAACCTTTTGCCCTCAGAGCATGAGCCAGTTGACCGGCGAGAGCTCCCTACCGCAGCTGCCTCTGCCCTGCCTGCACAGCTCACAAACACGCGTCTTCTTTGGCCATGAACGCAGACTTGCCGAAGGTAAGCACCCTCTGTGTCTCACTCATTGACAGAAGGGGAGAGTTTACTAGCAATAAAGAATTGTGTAATTTACTCGCCCAATTATGCACAGCAATAAATTTGAAATATATGCATCGTTTGTTGATGGACATACACTTGTTACAGCATCTCTTAATGTACCTCAAAATGAGTAGTGTATTATTGAGAAACGTCCTGCTCAAGTCGTCCTTGTGATGGAGGTTATTGTTGAATAACTAGTTATTCCAATGTTTCATCATCGGACTCGCGCTCAGATTGGTAAAATCGACCATTGTTACTGTCTTTAGAGTGTGTACAATCGCTGAGCTTTAGGAAGCCTCCGTAGCTGAAGTACATTTATGGTAATGGACGTTTAGCTTCCGAAATGCAATGTAAGCGATAGACCAATCGTAACAGACTAGGCCATCGGGCATCATGGAAAGGATGGATTTAGAGAGACTAAATCTTTGGACAGTCGTTTGAGAATCATTGAAAAATATAGTGATGTGCAATGTATATTATAAGAAAATTAAGTGTTTTTTGAGCTTTGATGCATGTAAACCTGTTGTAGGTGACCTCCAAAACAAAAATGAGGAACCTTTAAAATAGCACTTTGTAAAACTATTTCACAATATTACTTTTTTTATTGTATTTTATGTCAAATAAATGCCTTTGAGCATTAGAGACTGCTTTCAAAAACATTAAAATATCTTTCTTTCCACAAACTTTTGAACGGTATTCTGTATAAAACAAACGTAATTTTAGTCATTGTTCACTCAAAAAGCAATCATATTCCCTTAGAAAGCAAACCCAATAGTGACGTAATTGACTGTTCCTGCACATGAATAAACACAGCACAGTGCAACTGTTATGAATGACATATTTTAACATCCACATTAAGTTGTGATGACCTTTCTCTCATCATGCCCACGGTGAAATGAAGATGAGCACGGCACCATTTATGTACTCCGATTAAAAAAAGTAATTTCCAGCGAAACTTCAAAAGAGATGAGCGGTGTGGAGGAGCTGCTCCATACATCACAGAATAAATTACATTTAAAATAAGAGAAAGAACATGGACTACCACATTCGATATCTGCAATGTGCTGTGCTTCAATTAAAGAGAAGCAAACAAAAAGACTCATTTTAGAAATATCACGGAACTCAAACGCGGGTTAAAAAAAAACAGGGAATTGGACGATGGAGTGAAGAGAACAGGCCCGAGGAGGTGTGAAAACCTTTTTAATTAAAGTCTTTGCCCGGATCTCTCTCTGAAAGGGGGCGAGGAGGGGTGTGGGGGGTGTAGTGGTGTGTGTGGAATGATAAATAAACGTACCTGTTGTCTCTTCCAACGCTCTGCTTGCCTTAGGCTCTGAATCCCAAATGTCTTCTGAGACACCGGCTGATTGGACATAAGGCAACTCTGTTGAGTTTATATATTCTGAATTCCCCAAATATTCCTTTTTCACTGCCATGATTTGTCATATTTGTAGGGAGAAAAGAAATGTGTGAGGAAATCTGATGATCATATGCTCCATGTTCTCTGGAATGATCCAAAGAGTGTCTTGAGCTTCAGTGGAAGAACATCTGTCCGACTGTAAAGTGTCACATGATTAGTCATTTTATTAGCAACTGATAAAATGAATACAAAACATTTAAAATTCTTCACTATTTGTCATACTCTAATGTTGCCCATATGTTACCTCCCTTTATACAGTCTATGGTTACCAAAGACAGTGGGTGTCCTTTTCACACGAAATAAGTGGTGTGTGTGGACATACAGTAAAAGACAGTAAAAGTGGAGTGCTGCAGGTCAAGTCCCGTTTAGAAATGGCAAGTGGCAGAGATAAGGAAGGCTGTCCGGAGTTGGAGGATGTGCCAGCGTCGTATAACGTTGCCTTCACACCACACGCGCAAGCAGTGCGTTGGCAGGGCAGAAGCACTGCGTATGGAGAGCTGGAGCCGTGCGCGCCCGTTGTGCATTCACACTGGCAGCGTTTGTCTCGCGCAGCTGACCCGCGGCTCGTGAATTGCAAATAGAGACGAATATTGTCCATTCTGTCACATTTTCTGGTGTTGTCCTCCGACCTCTGTCTGTCTCGTGCTTTGATTTATGATGGGCAGCATATATCTGTTGCAAATACGCTGATATATAACCCTAACGCGTCGATTCGCTGCGCACCACAAGCGTTGTGATTGGTCTGCCAGAACCCCTCCCTCAGGGGAATCATGCTACCTCTGCATGTGTAACTGCGCGTTGCCGCGGACAACGATGCAGAAGTATAATGAAAATATAAATAAAAATTGCCGCGTAGCCCATGGCGTTGAGGCTACGGCGCAGGGCCGGTGCGGAAGTATAATTCAGCCTTAAGCAGAAGACTGTTTCCTAAATTGTGGATAATTAAGCTATATATCATGCTGAAGTAAATTTCTGGAGTTTTATCGATTAAAAGAAAAAACAACAAGAACCGTACAGAACCGAAAACCTTGACCCTAAAACCGTGATACGAACCGAACCATGGGTTTTGTGAACCGTGCCACCCCTACTATTAATACATTTCATCAAGATATTTTAAACAACAGTTTTTCCTACTTTTTATAAAAACAGGCCATTGAACGATTTAAACAAGCAATATAGTGGTTAATAATGATAGCCAGTCAAACTTTATTTACACATCCATATTAATGTGAACTTTATTTGTCTCAGCAGTATGTAATCGGTTGCATTTTGCATCTCCGACTTGTTTTTCAACAGGCGAGAAACAGGCTGCAACGCATGTCTCTTTGGACCAGGAGTTTGACCGTGATCTTTCCCAACTGTGGAGGGAGTTGGAGGAGCGGGTCGTCGCCGTGGCGAATAGAGGAACGGTGCCCATCACCTTCCAGCCCTCTCAGTGCTGCCTGAACAGCCAGACGGACAACCTCAGATACCCCCTCGCCGTGGTGGAGGGTATGTTTATCCTCCACCTGCTTTTTAAGCAGATCCAAATTTGGATTTTTAAGACGTCGCCATTCCTTTTATTGCTCCATTTACACAAACTCTTGGTTTCTGTTGAGGTATTGATGCACTGAAGGGGCTTCATTATTCCGTTTGATGCCTTCCGGGGCTTCTTTTTTGGTTTATTCGTGAATTTTTAATTGGACTAAAATCAATTATTCACCATTTGCTTTCCTCTTTAATTCGTGAAATCTGTAGAAACTGACTGTTCCTATGAGAACTAATGAAGCAGAGAGACCCTTACATGGATTTGACCCGGTTGGATGATCTCACTGCCCCGTCAGTAGAATATTCAGTAGTGCAAGTGAGACTAGTATTGATTGTAGAAATAAGTAATTTTCATAATGGATGAACATTCACCTCAGCACCCCCTAGCAAGAGGGGGAGATTATAGAGGAACAGGAAGAACCTGCAAACACCCTTTGGTAATGTGCCATGTTCCTACTTAATTTTATATTCCTTATTAGCAAATATTTCAGCAGCAAAACATCAAATGACACATACTATTTGGAAACACACAGTAATCTGGAAATGTGCTCTCTGGGAATCTTTTTTTATTTTTTTATAAAAACAAGGCAACACCGAATTTTAGTGCTGTCAAAAGTTTAATGCATTCAAATATTTACCGCAATTAACGCAGTATCTGTTTTTCTATCATCCTTTGGCTAGCGTTACATTATATGATTACGCTCCTATTCATGCAAATGCTTTTTAAACCATTTAAGCGTGACGAGACAAAAGAGAACACACTGTCTCGCGAGTTCTCTTTCACGCTTGAACGAGCAATAACAGAATAGCTATTATGCTGAAATGCTTGTTTTGTTGAGTATTCTCATTAGAACAGTCTTAAATTGGTTAAATAATGCCTTATGAACTTAAAAAGAAAATGAGATGCGCTTCAGATCTTAAAGGTATAGTTCACCCAAAAATGAAAATGTGATGTTTATCTGCTTACCCCCAGGGCATCCAAGATGTAGGTGTGTTTGTTTCTTCAGTAGATGACAAATGAAGATTTTTAACTCCAACCATTGCTCGTATTATGCATGTCAACGGGGTCTATTTCTATGAGAGCCACTATGTGTGTAAAAACACAGACATATTAATCCATATTAATCCTAGATGACACGTCTGATATAAGGTAAAAACACATAATCTGCAAATGTGCTGACTCTGGTTTTTTTTTTAGAAACCAATCGTTTCGTGTCTTATGGCATCAATGTGTCGCCACGAGCCACAGGGTTTATTATGGATTAATATGGATTAATATGTCTGTGTCGTTTTACTCTCATAGTGGCTCTCATAGAAATAGACCACGTTGACATGCATAATACAAGCAATGGTTTGAGTTAAAAATCTTCATTTGTGTTCTACTGAAGAAACAAACACACCTACATCTTTAATGTCCTGGGGGTAAGCAGATAAACATCACATTTTCATTTTTGGGTGAACTATCCCTTTAAAGTGACAGCTGTCTAATAAACCAGTTGCTGTGATTTCTGTCATTAATGTTAATCAAAGAACAAAAATAACAGAAAATTGTAGCTTTAATAAGGATTAATTTATAATTTATGCAGTTAAGAAAGGTGTTTGGTAACTTTATTTGATTTCTGTATGTCGATCAGGTAGGAAGGGCACAGTTAGATGGCACTTATATGATGGGTTTACGTGAAGATTGTTTTAAGTTCACTTAAATAAAAAATGTAAGCCAAATAAATGTTTAAATGTATAGCTTTCAATTATACTGTAATTTTGAATGTCTATCATTAATGTTTAAAAAGAATAAATTTCATAAAAAGATAAGATACAAAAGTATTTGTAATATACTGTCTTTAAAGTTGTTTCTACATTAATTTGGAGAGAAACTATGACATTTTTAAAATATAAAAATATTAAAAACATTTTAATAGTTTTTTTTTTTTGTTATCAATTGACAGCACTACTAATTTTACATTCAGTAAGTGGGCTGAATATAGCGCAGCATAGTTTGAAATCAAGGGTTTAAAAAGGGTTTAGAAGCTGAACTCTGCTGTCTGTATTCAAGTCATACAAACTGACAGTCATGCACGGAGTAACAAGCTCATGCAGGATACAAATGCGCACTTCAGCATTTCTCCGTTTTCACCGCGCTCTCTCGTCTCATACATTGTATCCATTTTTGGTCCATCAGTCTTTTTAGTTACTTCAAAATACAACTATGATCCGCTCTTTAATTTTTGTTTTTTTTCCTCTTATTTTATTTTATTCTATTCACAGAGGAATAACACATACGTTTCAGCTCACAGGCTTTCTTCAATGTGTTAATCTAATAAATAATCCACTATTTAAACAGTTAATCAAATTGACCTCATCAAGATTAGTAAATGTTAAACATCTTAGGTTTTTCAAAATATGAGAATTTTAGAATATCTGATTAAGTCTGCAAGGTTTGTGAAATTAAAAGTTCAATATATGTTCAATGCTTTTTCGTATGCAGTTTACTTTCTTTGTTTCTATCTAGTTCTGTCTAGTAACGTATTAGACAAAACTGTTAAACAGAGAACGAATACGGAGAATGGGAGTGCAGGCGTTCTCAGCACTATCAAAATAAAAGTCCCATTTACAACACATTGCCCAAACAGAAACTTTTTTTAAAATGCCAAATATCGGCTGATATATCGGTCGACTACTAGCTGTAATATAGGGCTTGAATCTGTTAAAAATATATTTTCTGTGATTTTAATCTGGCTTAATTGCACCTAAATTAAAACTAAAAATATTTTTGAATAATTTTTGTTGTACCAAGAATTATCATTGCCAATACTGCAAATATTTATAATACTACCACTATTAAATAGATTTTTGTTTGTTTTAGTTTTTGAGGATAAAATTAGTAACTACAGCCATTTAGCATTCAAAAGTTTGGGAAAAAGTTAGAATTTAAAAAAATCTAATTTATAAAATTAATCAGAAGTGAGATTAAAGATTTGTAATGTTACAAAAGATTTCCGTTTAAAATAAATAATAAGAAATGTTTCTTGAGAAGCAAGTCAACATATGAGTATGATTTTTTGAAGGATCATTTGACACTGAAGACTGGAGCAATGATGCTGAAAATTTGTTAAAGCTTTGTCAACACCGGAATAAATTACATTTTAAGATGTATTAAAGTAGAAGATTGTACAATATTGCTATTATACTGTAATTTTTGGTCAAATAAATGCATAAAAGGCTTTTAAAATTGTTTTAAATCTAACTGATCTCAAACTTTTGAATAGTGGTGTATATCTGATCATTTATTTTGTCATCATTTAGGCCTAAACTACAAATGATCAGATTTGTGTGTATCATTTATTTATGACAATTACAGAACATGGTATTTTAACAACTTTAAAAATAAACAAACCTATTATAAAAAATATCATGTATCTTTGTGTGTATAAATGTAAACTTTTGTGTGACGGTATCAAGCTTCAGGATAGCCTTTAGCATTTTCACTGTATCAGCTCACCTGGGACATCCTCAGATCCTGAGTAATGTATTGTTCTCCTTGCCCATCATTTTCTGTCATGTCGTTTGCTATTAATACATTGGCTTCTTTCTCCTTTTGTGTCACAGAACCTATCATTGTGGAGGTGGTTTTCCGTAACCCATTGAAGGTTCCCTTGGCTCTGTCGGCTCTGTCTCTGCTGTGGAAGTTTACTCTGAAGGACTTCTCAGGCCCTCAAGGCGGCACAACCGGAGAAACTATCACCAATGAGAAAGAGACCGCATGTTTGAAAGAAGTAAGGCTGTTAATCGGCTGTCGGTTCATCATTCCTGAGGCATCCAGCTTTGAGTTTCTTGTCAGTTTGATTAACTTCTCTGCATTTGAATCTGTTCCAGACCGCGGACCTCAATGACACCATTGAAACGCAAGTCATTCCAGAGTTCACCATAAGTCCAGAGGAGACCAAAGTGGTTCGAGCATCTTTTTCTCTTCTCTCTCCCCTTAGTCTCTCATTTTCCTCATAACTGTAACTGAAATGTCTCTCTCCCGCTTTCTCAGGCTCGTTTGAAGCTGCTTCCTCGTAAGACCGGAGAGTTGCATGTTCTCGGGGTGGTGTACAACCTGGACACTGGAGAAGTGGGCAACAGTGAAGGTGTAACAAAATCGCACATTCTTTGACACGCATGTAAACACCTGAAATCATCAGTTAATGTGATTTATGTGATGTAACACTAACTGTAGATGTGGTCGGTTTGTGCTGCAGACTCAGTGGCCGGTGATCTGATGTGTGTGCGTGGACAGCAGAATCTGGAGATCCAGGGACCCAGACTCAATATGACCAAAGAAGAAAAGACTTCCGTCAGATATGGTCCAGACCGCCGCCTGGACCCCATTATCACCCCTCCTATGCCCTTACTGGAGGTGTGTTTGAGTCAATCAAAGTTTGACTTTTAAAGTGCGTGCGTGCGTGTGTGAGAGAGAAAAGGGGGTTAAGTGGCAGTTCTTGATGCATAAGTATTCAGACAAACCATGTAATTACTATTTTTCTTTCCTTTTCCACCCAGGTGTTTTTCATTAACTTCCCCACTGGTTTATTGTGTGGTGAGATCCGAAAAGCGTGGGTGGAGTTTGTGAACGTGAGTGCGGTCCCTCTCACTGGTCTTCGGGTGGCATCCACACACCCAGAGTTCTTCACTTTTGGGGGTGCCGCCTCTGACCTCACCCCAGTGACCCCCACAGCAGCAGAGCACTGCTCCGCCTACAAGACTGTGTCCATGCCCCCGTCAGTGGCCACCGTGTCGCTCGTGTCACCAGCAGCGTTCGGGGTCTCCAGCGCTGACCGGCCGATGGTGGCGGAGATTCCCTTGTCACGAGGTGTGCTGGGACCAGGGGAGGCATTACAGATCCCGCTGTGGCTCAGGGGGCCTGACCGAGAGGGCGTGCATGAAATCAACTTCCTGTTTTACTATGAGAGTACAGAGAAGACAGCCAAGCTCAGGTACATGGCCATTTACACATTTATTAATAATGGACAATACAAAGAACTAGGGATTGTTTGAGAAGGTTTCCTCAAGCAAGCGCGTAGCTTCTTTGACTGTATTCACTCAACTCTCATTTTATAAAAATATTGTTGGACTGTCATTAACTTACTAAGTGCACTTGGAATTATGGATTCAAGCCTTTTTCTTATATTAATTTTGTGTTTAGAAAATTAACCGCAACTAAGACTTCACGTGGTGGTAGTAGATGCAGTCTATTGTTTAAAGATGTGTTTATTGTTTGTTTGTTCACTGAAGCTTAAATGTACTTACTAGGGCTGGGTAAAATATAATTTCTCCTCAATTTTAATCGATTCTCATTTTTACAAACCGATATTGATACTTAAATCCCAAGAATCGATTAGTCTATCCTGTTTTCAGTTGATGAATGAACAGGACATTGTAGCGTGCCTCCCATCCAATAAATGGCAATAATCTTTGTGCTTTGTTGCTATTGATATGAAACAAAGTCTTAGGCTTCAAATTGCGTACATTTTAGTATGAAATAAAAAAAAACAATATATTTGGCGCTGGAGCATGACAAGTGGCCGAGCGGAGCGCACGTGAACTTATCATCATCTCCGCCTCCATACCATTTACAGCACAAAATAAATATGAATGAGATTAAGATTAAAAAATACAGTACAACTTACCGAAATCCTTATCGTCACATGGAATCGCTCAAACAGTGTTTCAAGACAATAAAACACCTTGTAAACAATAGCCTATGTCATGTGATGTCACATTTACCTCAGAAAAAACATATTCAGTGACCATAAATTCGTTAATGAGCTATACAAATTAACATTTAGCTAAATATATGCACCATATTACAATCATTATCACTTTAATGTCCTTTAATATTTAATGCCTTAAATTATTATTTATTTTTTAAAACAAATCTATTTGTGTCTGATAACCACTATGCAGAAGTGATTTTTAAAGGAACACGCTGACTTTTTTGGACTTTAGCTTATTCACCGTATCCCCCAGAGTTAGATAATACCTTTCTCATGTCTGTGCGTGCTATAACTCTGTCTGACATTGTTGTGATGTATATAGTTACATTGTGTACGAAGATCGACGCTAAATGAAAGTTGTGATTTTCTAGACCGATATGGCTAGGAACGCAATATTACACAGCACCTGAAAAAAGTCCTCAGCACCCTGTCTGTGCAAGTTGTTTATGTTGACGGAAGTTAGCCTATTTTCAGGGCTGCGTAATATTGCGCCGCTGCACCCATGGTACCCAAAGTTCCTTGATTATTACGCAGGAATGAGAGTGTAACTGTCCTATTCTGTTTTCACTCTACATATTGCCACTTGGGCAACTCATCTCCAGACACAACGTTAATTTTCATTTCTATACGACCTCCAGATTTACCTCCCTGTGATTCTGAGTAATCGTAGTCACTGATCCTCTCTATAATTGTCTTCAGGACATCAAACAGTGGCTTTCCCAGAATTTCCTTCATTTAAACGAGGAAAAGACTGAGTACATCCTGTTCAGCCCGGATTCATCTAATAGTGCTTGTAGCTTTGGTCCTATGACACCTCAGTTTGCTCGTTTATGCAACCTGGGTGTTATTTTGGACAAAACATGCAGTATGATAAACAGATTGGTGCAGTAGTGAAGGCGATTTTTTACCAGCTACGACTTCTTAGTAAGGTCAAATATTTTGTCCGAGCCGACCTTGAAAAAGCAATTCACGCCTTCATCAGCTCGAGGATCGACTACTGTAATGCCCTCTATACTGGACTAAATACATCACTCATCAGTCGCCTTCAACTGGTACAAAACGCAGCCGCACGCCTTCTCTCTAATATATCAAACGGTCACACATCACCCCGGTCCTCCGCTCGCTTCACTGGCTTCCAGTGCAGTTTAGGTGGAGTATAAAATTCTGTTGTTTGTGTTTAAGGCCATCCATGGCTTGGCAGTATACCTCACTGAACTAGTAAAACATATCAGCCAGCCAGAACACTCCGTTCCTCTGATCATATTTCTCTGGTTACCCCAAAATACAGGTATAAAAAGTTTGGAGGTCATTTAGTGTTCAAGGACCTAAGTTGTGGAATGCACTCCTGTGCACCTCCGTAACATCACGGTGCTGAGTGTTTTCAAAACACATCTGAAAACACACTTTTTAATCAAGCTTTTGACTCTTAGTGCTGGTCTTGATTGGTTGGACTTGTTTTTATGTTGTCGTTTGATGCTTGTTTTGGAAAGCGCCTTGTGCACCTTTTGGCTGCTGTAAGGCGCTATATAAATAAAAATTGAATTGAATTGAATTGAATTGTAGTTCCTAGCCATATCGGACTAGACAATCACAACTTTTCATTTTCCGTCAGTCTTAGTAAACGATGTAACTGTACACATCACAACATGTAAATAGGAAAATGTTGGCATTATTTTGTCACTTATTGAGCAGTAGACTAGATTGAGCCGTTTACCTCCAGTCTTTGTAAGCTAGGCTAGCCGTGGGTGCGTCAGACAGAGTTATGGCACGCACAGAGATGAGAATGGTATGCGCTTATCTAATTCTGGGGGATACGGTGAATAAGCTAAAGTCCCAAAAAGTCGGCGTGTTCCTTTAATGAAATTGTTTTTTTTTTGTTTTTTTTTATCATTAGACTAAAACAATACAAACATAATATGCACAATGAATATTTTTAATTAGAAAAAAATATTGTTATATAAAATTATATATTTGAACATCTATTTTATGTAATCGTTAAACAATACAAAATTGTTATCATTAACAATGACAGTGAATTGCTGTAATGTAAAAAGTACTTATTCTGCACATAGAGTTAAATATTGAAGAAAAATTCTTTATTTTTGAGTTTCGTTTCCTTTAACTGGCTCCTGTTGATGCTGGGCAGTTTTGTTTTTTGCAGTGGCTGATAATCAAACATACATAATCAAGCGGATACATTTCCATTTGGAAATTTGCTGTCTGAATTTAAAAGGACTAATTGACCTGTGACATCATTTAGTGTTTGAAAATTACCGCACGACTTCCAGTGACTCATCTATACTTTCTGTGACACTTTTAGTCACAGGGTCCTCCGACACACGGTTTTCATCTGCGCAAGCCGCTCTCTCAGCGTCAGAGCCACGGCCAGCCGCAGCAACACTCTGCACGGTGGAGCGAGAGAGAAAGAAGAGGCCAGAGGAAGGGAGGACAAGAGCGGCAGCATGCTGGTCTTTGTAGACGTGGAGAACATTAACACGGTGAGCTCTTTCCCACACATGGATGACCCATGCGGAGCTGCTGTGTTAATACTTTCTCTTCTTGCACTTCCTGATTAACACTATGGCATTAGGGATGCACAGATATTATATTATTTTATCATTTTATTACTATAATTTATATATAAATCAGTTAAAAATAAATGTAAAAACTAAAATGAAGCATTTTGAGTGCTACATGTTAATTTAGGCATCACAACATTATTATGTACAGCATGAAAAATATTCATCTTGAGATTTGCCACATTTACAGATTACATTTAACAGTTTTATTAAATTGTTATTAGTGTTTTCAATTTTATCTTCAAGCAAGCGTTTGATGACAGCAAAGGAAATCTACATTTTAAGATTTTAAGAATTGAGCACACAAGTAAATATTTAATATCTGCTGGTACTGATTATAAACAAATGTCTAATATTGGTCAGTAACTTATTTAATGCACGCAATGTCACAGATCTATGAGAGAGGACTCAAATGCAGGAATGAGTGATCAGGGGTTTCTTGACAAAACAGCTGACAAGAACTGGTGAGGAGGTGAACACAGTCCAAACAGTAGGCGGTTAAGGAACACAATCACAGGCAGAAAGAGCAGCCACAGTAACTAGCTCAAGAAGGTGATAGGCTGGAGAGCAGTTATGTCAGAGCAGAACAAGACCAGAGGATACCAGTGATGGCCAGGCAGGAATCCTAGGGCAACGCAGTCAGGTATCTCAGGAAACGCACCAAGCTTGCAGCTAGGCAAGGAGAGCAAGCTGTCAGGGAAGCTCTACTTGCAGGACAGGAACTAGAGACACAGGAAACAAGACAGGACCAAAAGGCAGAACTAACGCTTAGCAATACTAGAATAACAGCACACATAGACACAATGTATAACGAACCAGCAACACATGAGGGCAAGAGCACACATTATAAAGGGAGCAGAGAACATGAGGAACAGGTGAACACAGACAAACAAGGAGCAGAGAACATGAGGAAGGAACAGGTGAGCACACAAATGAGGACTAATCGACTAAACAAGAGGGCGCGGTATTTGGAAAACAAGGAAGCGGGAAAGAGGAGCACATGGCAAAGACAAAGCCATGTGGTGATACACAACACAAACATAGAGACATGAAACAAAGACAGGACTGACAGAGGATAACCCTGACACACATTTTATAGTTTTCTCCTAAACTTGACTTTTTCCCTGTACAGGTTAAGATGAAGATCATAAGCAGGGCTGTCAGCTGTTTTAAAAATGAATAAATATAAATTAAAATAAAATTATGATGTGCTAAGTGATCCCATTAAGTACAATTAATCACACATATCAATTTGTTGAGAAAAGCCTCCAAATAAAGATGATTCAAAGCATTTCGTTATTGCAAGTCAAGTATTGAATAGACATTTAAAAAAAATGTCATTAGAAGATTTATATTTTATTTATTATATTATATTATATTATTATATTATATTATTATATTATATTTTTAGTGCTGTCAACTTTAATGTGTTAACGCAAGGTGTAGAACCATCTCAAGGATGATGAGAAGAAATGGACAGCACCTGAGTTAAATATATGAATGTCACGGAAAAGGGTCTGAATACTTGGGACAATGTGATATTTCAGTGTTTCTTATTTAATAAATCTGCAAAAATGTCAACAATTCTGTGTTTTTCTGTCAATATGGGGTGCTGTGTGTACATTAATGAGAAAAAAAAAAAAAGAACTTGAATGATTTTAGCAAATGGCTGCAACATAACAGAGTGAAAAATTTAAGGGGGTTTGAATACTTTCCGTACCCACTGTAAATAATTTATTATTATATTATTTTGTTAGTAAATTATCACAGTACCCATCCATTCCTGTAATCTGAGTTGATTTCTCTGTGGAGATCAGTTTAATCTCATCTTCTGCACGATGTGTTGATATGAATCTCTCTCTCTCTCTCTCTCTCTTTCTTGCTCTCGCTCTTTCGCTCTCTCAGTGTGAAGCAGGAGTTCGTGAATTCCACATAGTTCAGGTGTCCAGCAGCAGTCGGCAATGGAGGCTGCACAAGTGCATCAACCCTGTGGAAGATAAAGGTATGAATCGGCTAGAATGCTTTGGAAACATGCTCTTCGTTTAGCAGTCTTTCTTATTTCTCCCTCAGCCACCTGGGGTTCAGTGTTTTGCTCATCATTTCCTGATAGACTGTGGATCGCTCCTTTAAAGGAAGTAGTTCACCCAAACATCAAATTTGGTTCCCAACCAAATGAGTTTTATCTTCACATCCAACACAAAAGGAGATGTGTTGCAAAATGTCCACACTAGGAATGTCCAAAAGCAAATAAAAGTGGTCCTTCATAAATTATATGTATTTTTTTGTTTGTTTTTTACTCCCGTCTCATCCTGAGCGCAGGATAACCATAATTTTGATTTTTCTCCTCTGCACTTATCAAACTTTTTTTTTTTGTAGTCACTATGGAAACAGTGACTGCATTCAAGTGCTGAATATAACTGGTCCTGCTGCCAGAGATAATGATAATGGTGAAATTGTGTCGGTGTGTATGCTCACATGTGTAGATATTTCTTCTAAGGGTTGGCAGAATAATCACCCAGAAACTGAGTTATTTATCTTGAATTTTTGATGCAAATTTGTTTTATTTTTCTTACTGTTAAAAAAATGTGCTGCCAGTCGGACAAAATAATTGCCATTCGAAGGGTTAGTTCACCCTAAAAATTCTTCAATGAGCTCATTGTTTCTCCCTTAAATGAATACATTAATACATAAATTAATACAGTGTGTGATTTGTATATGTACATTTCTGAAATACATAACTTGGACACAGTCACCTCTGATAACAAATCACTCTAAATTATGTAGGTGCATGCATTTTATCTTAAGCTGCTTTGAAATATGTGAAAAGTGCTATACAAATACATGTGAATTGTTACGCAGCACGCTTGAGCTTCCACAAGAGGTTTGTTCTCCCGTGTCAAGCAGGTTCGGTTGAGCTTCTGTTTATGTTCGCTGATCAATGTTTATGTGAATACAATTAATAAGTAATTAATGACAGAATTTAAATTTTTGAATGAGCTATCCCTTTAATCTCATATTTCTATATTATTATATATAAAACACCAAATTAAATAGAAATGTAATCAAATGTGCACGTTTGTAGTTCCTCTGAAGCTTCAGACAGATCTTTCTCTAAAGTGCGGTGTAAAGAGCAATCTGCCAACTTACATACCGCAAGCACTGTGAATATTGACGAAGAAGAACTTGATTGCATGCCAGCAGGGAGGGCAGAGTATCAAAAGAAGCTGGGAACGGGAACAAACACACAATGATACACTCCGTGAACAGCAGCCCTTAAGTGGTCCATTGAAAGTGGTTTAAATCTGCATTTGTGTTGAGTCAATACCTGCTTATACCCTTAGAGCGAGAAACGCATGCTTGTAGACACCCGACAGAGAGTGAGGCAGCAGTTCTGAAATGCTGAGATGAAATTAGGTCAGTTTTAAATTGTGCTGAGTGCATGAAACATGCAGGCACATGCATTTTAGTGGCTTACTAAATTGCAAATTGAATCTTGTGCATGCGCTCTTTTCGTAGCTTCAGATGGGTAAATACATTTAATGATGTGGAAATACGTGGTTATGAATTCATGGCTTCAAAACAATGCATCTTTAACCGAGTGAAACTCTTCCAAGGCTAAATTGGTATATTCTTGTTAATTGTGTGAACTTGAAAAGTCTTCTGTCTCACACTGAAGCCCAGCGGCTTGTGTTCTTTAGCAGTATTTATGTTTACGCTGAATCGCCTTTTGGAAGTTCTTTAATTCAATAGTTTTAATTAGTTTATATGTTTGATGGAACAGAGTGACTTTAACCTGAGGAGATGATGGAGGATGGACCTACAGCTACAAACAAAAAATGAATACTGCTGTGATTTTAGTCTTAGAATATTTTATTTTTGAAAGGAAAAAAGGACTAAGACATGAAAGCACCCCGAGCATCATGGGATTGAAAGATCTTGAGTTCTGAAGATCTGAAAGTTTGATCTGTTTATCACAATAGCTGTATGCCCTTTTTTTTTTTTTGCTTCTCACATTTCAGTTGTTAGTTCACCAAAAAAAATTAAAAAAATAATAATTTACTTAGACTTGTGTCATTCAGAACCAATAAGACTTTTCTTCATGTTCAAAACATAAATCTTTTTTGAATATTTATTCAAATTTATTTTTAAAACAGATATTTTTTTATGATTCCTGGGAGATTTCTGTCCCTCCACTGAAGGTACATTTAACCAAAACTTTGTGGTTCAAAAAGTACATAAAGATATTGTAAAAGTAATCCAAATGAACTGAGTGGTTTGAAGAGTCCCTTCTGAAGAGACACAATTACTTTATATGATGAGCACATATAATTTAGGCTTTTATTCTCAAATTTGCATGTGCATAGACCACATCATATACGCTGATCAGGCATAACATTGACCACTGACAGGTGGAGTGAATAACACTGATTTTCTCTTCATCATCCAAATTGTGATGGCTAGATGACTGGGTCAGAGCATCTCCAAAGCGGAAGCTCTTGTGGGGTGCTCATTGGTCAGTATCTATCAATAGTGGTCCAAGGAAGAAATAGTGGTGAACAGGCGACAGGGTCATGGGCGGCCAAGGCTCACTGATGCCGGCAAAGGCTGCCCCGTGTGGTTCTGATTGAAAGGTGTCAGAATACACAGTGCGTCGCAGTTTGTTGCGTATAGGGCTGCATAGCCGCAGACCAGGGTGCCCATACTGATCCCTGTCCACCGCCGAAAGTGCCAACAGTGGGCATGTGAGCATCAGTACTGGACCACGGAGCAATGGAAGAAGGTGGTATGGTCTGATAAATCATGTTTTCTTTTACATCACGTGGATGGCCAGGTGCGTATGTGTCGCTTACCTGGGGATCACATGGCTCCAGGATGCACTATGGGAAGAAGGCAAGCCAGCTGAAGCAGTGTGATGCTTTGGGCAATGTTCTGCTGGTAAACCTTCGGTCCTGCCATCCATGTGGATGTTCCTTTGACACGTACCACCTATCTAAGAAATGTTGCAGATCATGTACACCCTTTCATGGAAACTGTATTCCCTGGTGACTGTGGCCTCTTTCAGTAGGATAATGTGCCCTGCTACAAAGGAAAATGGTTCAGGAATTGTTTAAGGAGCACAACAATGAGTTTATAGTGTTTACTTGGCCTCCAAATTCCCCAGATCGCAATTCAGTCAAGCATCTGTGGGATGTGCTGAACAAACACGTCCGATCCATGGAGGCCCCACCTTGCAGCATACAGGACTTAAAGGATCTGCTGATAACATCTTGGTGCCAGATACCACAGCAAACCTTTAGGGGTCTAGTGGAGTCCATGCCTCGACAGGTCAGGGCTGCTTTGGCAGCATAAGGGGGACCAACACAATATTAGTCATAATGTTATGCCTCATCGATGTAAACAGAGGCTCAAACATGCTTGCTTGATACTCAAGAACCAATGAGGTTTGTTCACATAAATGTTGAAATATTACAATTATTTTCGTACTTACTTTTGTGAAGTGCAAAAAAGACTTCTGAAATTATACAATAACGTAGTGTGAGAAAATTCTAGTTATAATACACTGAAAATCGTGCATATCTTGTAGATATGAATTTTGTACATCACAGTTACAAGAAAAATGACTTATGGCGTTTTGGGTCAATACATGCTACTTAGCATGACAAATCTCGCAATTTGAAATATGCACAAAGACAAATGAGATTTGAGAGCTATGACAGAAGATTCTGTAAATAATGACTTTTGGTCTGTTAAGGCCTTGAAATCGAAGAATGTGATGTCATTTCGAATAAAATCAGGCCAAATCGAAGTTTGTTTAGATTTAGTTTCAGGAATTCTGTTCGGTCTTGAGTAAAAACATCGGCACACTGAAGAGTTGCTTCATAGTAGAAACTTTACACACGCAAAACTATCATGTGGCTTATGAAAAAATGCGGAATATTTTCTTCAAGATGGTCTAATGTCTGCCTAATTAAAACTTTTACTTTGAAGCAATAATTTAAAGAAAAAACAAGGAAAACTTTTGATGTGCCCTGCAATCATCAATGCACTTTGAAATTCTGAACTTTCTTAATTAACTTGCCTTGACATCTAAACTCTTTTTGTGTATGGGGGCCCATGATGTGGGAGCATCAAAAAGAAAGATTTTCTGAGAATAAGTGGATGAACGCTCCTCTTCTTTCTTGTCTTTTCCTTCATTTCATGTTGAAGACTCTAAGCTGGCCAGCAGGGAGAGGGGGAAGCTGTGCTTCAAAGCCACCAGATGCAGACCAGAGGAAGGTATACACAAACCCCTCACAGCATCAAATTCTGATATGCACATTAAAAACTCAGTGGAGGTGAACAATTAGCTTATTCTGTAAGACGACGTGCATAAACTTGGAATCACATTTACCAAATGCATTTCTAGATGTGACTGCATATACAATCACAGCTGCTCTCTGCCAATGAAATCAACGCAAAGCTGTGGTTAACAGATGTTTGAACATGCTGACTTTTTTGTTCTTAATGTCTAATCTACCTCAGATGCAGCAGAAAAGTACACCTTTGCTGACCTCAACCTTGGGAATGAACAAGTAAGAAAGCCCTTTTGTTCTCACTACTAGTTCAGTCAATCATATTTCATTAAATTTGAGTGAATCGATTCATCACCGATTGATTGATTCATCCAGACTGGCAGATGGTTAACTCAAAATTAGCACTTGAGCATTGCAATAAAAGACTGAAGTGCTCACTAATGGCACGCTTTTCGTGAACTACTTTCACCTTATTCAGCTTCTCAACTGTCCTCAACATATTTCTCTCTCTTTGTCTTTTCCTCTGTCATTAGATTGTCAGCTCTACCACTCCATGTGCTGATTTTTTCTTCCGGAGGAGTCTGCCTGCTGAACCCATGAGAGGAGGCGTGTCCATAGCGGTGCTAGTCAAATGCGGAGACACAGCCTCACGCCTCAGAGCGGGACTGATGAAATGATTACAAACATCGTCAGAAAATGCAGCGAAGTAGAGCTTGACGTCATCGTCCTTTGGAAGGTAACTCCTACAAATTGCTGAGAAACTGTAAAAATATTAAAACATTTAAATCAGCCAACTTACCAGTAACTATTCGCCAAACTAATTGATTTGATTATTTTGCACTTAGCAAGTGTTGGTTTTGGATAAATTCACTAGGGTTTAACACTACTGGTGTTGATGACATTTACTGTAAATAGAAAATCGGCACCTTTATTTCACAGAGATGAATGCTTTGTGACAGTACTGATGCTTTTAAGATTTGAGGTGAGAATGTCAATATATTAATCACGATGTGTTATTTTAGGCATATGTTGTGGAGGATAACAAACAGCTCATTTTAGAGGGGCAGCTTCATGTTGCACTGCAAACCATTGGCAAAGAGGCCTGCTCGCTCTCGCAGAAAGAGGTACTGCACATAACAATATCATACAATCACACTCTTTTGCTATTCAGCTCTTCATGTGAGTGCTTTATAAATGTACATAAATATAGCGTTAATCTATAGATAATATAGAGTGACTTCCTCCCATGCAGGAGACCACTGTATCTTTTCAATGAGACTTGGTGAGTGTGTACTTATGTATGCACATGACCAAATAATATTTTGTGCGTGTGTTTTGAATTGTCCTTCATTGACAGACCAATATGTCCTCATCTTTGTACATTCAGGTTAAGCACTCAATTGAATGAACACAAAATAAGCTTTGCTAAGCAATAATTTGCCCTTTTTTTGGGGTGTGTCATTGAAAGAGTCTAAACTCAAAGTAACAATCCTCAGAACTGTATACTACTTTATACAGATGTTTTAAATGTAGTCACAAATGTGGGTCAAAAATGACCCGGGTAATTTTTAGGCCTATGATTTAATGTTTTGTCTTCGGACAAGAAAAGTGTCTTACTGAACCTCCGGTAGTCAAACATGCCCTTCTAGAACTAGTCTGTCTCATAATGTTGGGTTGGAATTCAAATTTAATGAATCAAGTCACCAAGACTTGTCCAAAAACACTGAAGTATTAACACGCTTTTCGTGAATGACTTTCTAATGAAGTCCATCTGATATCAAACCAGGACACGATAAAGAGGTCAAAGAGACTTTAATTCAGAGGCTGTGTTCATCTCTTGGTATAGCTGAAGTAACGGACATCAGAATTGTTGAAGCATTTGTTGACACACTTGCTTCAAGTGTGTTTTTATGTCTTTTATGTGTTCGGGGGAGCCTTGATTCTTTTGTAGTGCATGGGTGGTTATAAAGGCATTTTAAAGAAAGTGAGAAAAGAAATCATTTCAGTCTCCTGACCTTGCAATGTTGGGCAAAGTGCACCAATCCTCTGGCTTTTTTGTTGTTGTTGGAAGGTTGGAAGGAAGTTTCTTTGGTGCCCACAGCACAAAGATGGATAAAATGGAGGAGACAGACCTTGAAGCTCATCGTGTGATATTTTATTAGAGTTCTGAATACTTCTTGTGAAAGCCAAAAAAGTTGTTTACTACACTGACGGAAACTAGGGATGCACAATATTATCGACATGACATCCGAATCGGTTTAAAATGTAATAATCTGCATCGACTGATATGAAAAAATGATGCCGATATGCCTTGTCGATAAGATCACATCAGCAGTGTGGTCATTAATGTAGTGAACTTTTGCCTGTATGGTGATTCGATTTACTAGGAAGGTTTTGATTACATATTTGCTCAACTTTTGCCCTTGTGAAACAACGCCGTTTCCATTAACTAATGTCATGTGACTAAAATGTAATTTTTCCCCTCTCGCAATAAGTCATTCCAAAAATAATAGCAACAGATGTTATTAGGTTTACGAATGTATTGCAGCCACCGCACTAGCCATTATTTCGAAGTAGACGTAGGTCTGTTATCCAAGCATTAATGGCAAAGAAAGCGTGAGCGGCGCGTGAGCAGTGTGTATTTTTTTATGTGCATGTTAAGCAATGAGTGATTCAAAGTGCTCAGTGATTCAAAAGTGCTCAAAATGCACAGAATAAGTATGTCAGAAAAGAAAACTCTTATGATTTTAACAGTACGCCAGGTGACCTGTAAATGCAATTGCAGTTTTGCTTAAAAAAAATTTTTTGCAAAAATGATCCATTTCCATTGGGCGTATTTTCAATTCAAAATGTACATTTGCGGAAAAAATTTTGCTCAATACTAAGTGAAATAATAAAAACAAATTTACATTTATAATTCTTGCAAACTTGGGGTTGTTTCCCCAAAAAAAGGAAGATATATCGGCATTGTTAGGCAAAATTAGTTGAAAAATATTGGATATCTGCAAAAATACAATATTGTGCATACCTAACGGAATCTATAATGCTGTTCTTTTTTCATTTAACTCCTTAAACCTAAAGAGATTTCTGTCCTTCTATTGAAAGTCCATTCCATCCACACTTTGGCACTTCAAAACATTAGTAAAAAGATGGTAAAAGCAATCCATGTGAATCAAGTAGTTTAATCCATGTCTTCTGAAGAGATATGGTCGCTTATATGATGCACATTCATAGAGCAAATCAAATATGGTAAAAACGGGCACTTTTACATTTTGCGCACTAGCTCCTTGTCACGTGATTGGCGGCTAATATTAACCAACCTAAAATCTGCTTTAAAGTTAAGAACATGAAGATGGAGTTGAATTGGTTATGTGATAGAACGGTGGATCACTGTCACTGTATCAGCTCACAGCAGGTGCAGTAAATAATTAGCGAAGGTTTTATAGAGGAATGAAAACAATTATTTGGACTCGCACAAATGCTCCAAATATATTTTGAGGTCGCACAGATTAAGTTTCTGAACAGCCGCAATTTCGAGTCTTGCTTGATTTGTGTTTTGAAGATGAACAAAAGTCTTATTGGTTTGGAATGACATGAGGGTGAGTAAATGATGACAGAATTTAACTTTTTGGGTGAACTAACCCTTTAATTTGCAAAAACTCTAAATTGAACATTTGGTGGGTTTTAACACTTTCTCAGGGGTCTAAGAGAAAGCACTCCAGAAGAACTCAGACCCCTGTAAGGCGCACACAACTCAAGAGAGCCCATCACAGATGGATATTTTTGGCATTTGAATTACGCTTTTTTTCAGCATCTCGCACCATGCAATTTATATTTATCACTTTCTTTTTCTCACATTAAAATGTTAATTTTCCTTGTGAAGTGATAGCCTTGATAGTTTTTTTCAGTGTGTGTACTGCACATTAGCTTCAAATTAGGTTTTATGATGCTACTCATTATTTATATATATATATAGATATAAATATACTTTAAATCTCTACGCTATGATAAGTGAAGTGCATACTGTACAGTCCTCATATACTAGATAAAATACAGAGTCCTCTGCTCTGGCTCTCGCTCAAGTCTTCCTATCATAATTTGACTTTCTCCATCTGAGATGGAGTGCAAGAGCAAAGTGACTTTGAGAGCATTATAAGTGAGTCCTGCTCTTTATGAAGATGAATGCATCCTAAGGTCCTTTAAACGGTCAGAGAGCCAGACAGCACAGGCTCTGACCTTCGTATGTCTGCGTTTGGATCTGTGTGCCACCTTTTTAGACTACAGAGTCCTCTTTTTTCAATCTGATCTGTAGATTAATATACAGACATTTAATGTGTCTGCTGATGTTTACTGCTGTAATTATCTTGCGTGTGTGTGTGTGTGTGTGTGTGTGTGTGTGTGTGTGTGTGTGTGTGTGTGTGTGTGTGTGTGTGTGTGTGTGTGTGTGTGTGTGTGTGTGTGTGTGTGTGTGTGTGTGTGTGTGTGTGTGTGTGTGTGTGTGTGTGTGTGTGTGTGGACTGGTAATCCCTATGGTATGGGGACAAAATGTCCCCACAAAGATGGCAATATCCAAAATCCTTGTCCTTGTGGGGACATTTTTGGTCCCCATGAGGAAAACATTTTATAAATCACACTAAGTGGTGTTTTATGAAAATGTAAAAATGCAGCATGTCTCCTGTGATGGGGTTTAGGGGCAGGGGCAGTGTAGGGGATAGAAAATACGGTTTGTACAGTATAAAATGCATTACGCCTATGGAATGTCCCCATAAAACATGGAAACACAACATGTGTGTGTATGTGTGCTTTAATATATGGTATTAGCAAGGTGAAAGAATCAAGAGTGTTCTATGTGGGTGATTTGTACATTGACAGCTCCCTGCTGATTTGATGACTATGCATTGAAGTGTGTGTGTAGTGTACACATGGATGTAAGTGCAATAGATGCCTAGTATGATATTGTGCATTTAAATGGCTTTTCACTTAGAAAATAACTTTGTCATTATTGACTCACCTTCATGTCATTCCTTACCCGCACTACTGTTCAAATGTTTGGGGTCAGTTTTTGAAAGAACTTTTTTATTCCTTTAAGGATGCATTAAATTGATTAGTGACCGTTGACATATGTATATGTGTATGTATATATATAATGTTTCAAATTTTTCTACTTCAAATAAATGCTGTTCTTTTGTACTTTCTATTCATCACAGAATCCTGAAAAAAAAAAAATCACATTTTCCACAAAAATGTTAAGCAGCAAAACCTTTTTTCAACATTGATAATAATAAATATTTCTTGAACTGCAAATCAGTATATTACAATGATTTCTGAAGGATCATGTGACTGGAGTAATGATACTGAATTATCACAGGAATAAAAAAAAATACATTAACATTAAAACATATTAGCAAAACCGTTATTTTAAACTTATAATATTTCACGATATTTATGTGCAATCAAATAAATATTAAAAAAAATCAAAAACTTAAAAAAGTTACTAGTCCCTAGTTACATTAGTTTTTATTTCTGTTGATAAAAAATATTATCTTTTAAGTTTTCTTTATTGATAACTGCTTAGACATATATTTCAAAAACTGTCATATAGGTTTGAAACGACTTGCAGATGACACAATTTTTACAATATCCTTTTAAACTCGTTAGTGTTAACTGTGTCTCTCGTTTTCAAATGTTCCTTCTCCATTTCAGCTCTTCACTTGTCAGTTGTTAATCTTTCCCTCTTGCTCCCTCTGATTCCATCAAGTCTAAAATTTCTCCCTGCACGCCGTTGCATAGCAACACTCATTCATGACTGAGAAAGTCCCTCACGTGAGGGAATGGCGTCACACAACATGTTGATCTCAAAAGTCTTTTTATAGAAACACACATGTGAGCTCGTGCTTTTCTCCCTTTTGCGTACATTCTGCCTCATCCACCCCGTTCCCTTCTCTCAGCCATGCACGCACTTTAAACCAAATGAGAAGCTTTTGTTAACAAAGCAATTTCCTCTGCTGGAGCTCAGATGTTTCCTTTTGCTTCTTGTCTCTTAGGAAACTCAGGAGATGGTGCTTCTGAAGTTCAAGCCTGACGTTCCACCTCCTGTAAGCAAGCCCTCGCTGGAACAGCTTTCCCACCTCATAAAGACTTGCCTCCACTACCCAGAGTCTTATGATCATCCCTTCCCACAAAAGAGGTGATGCGCACACAAACAAACACTCCTGAAAACCTCAAAGAGACCTGGACTGGTTTACTGAAATCCACCGACTGTGTTTCAGAGGTGATAAGACTTTCGCAGGCGTACACCAATGCCCAGTCACGCCCACAGGAGCGTTTGTCTGGCCTAGTTTTGCAGTGGTGCGCGGAAAGTAGGTGTGTTCGCTTGAAAGTGTGAAAAACGGAGATAAACTGGACCAGGTCGAGGTTATGACACTCAGTCATCATTCATAGCTTTGGCTTTGTGCGACTGTGCTCACATAAATGTGTTTGCTCGTTCTGTCTTCAGTCAAACAAACAAACCTAAATGCAAGACATATTTATGCTCATAATCTTTAATCAAAATGTCAAAACTTTTGGTGAAATGTTTGCTGGACTTTTCCAATCATTTTGTTCACTTTACCACTTTAGTCCGCTTGGCATTTTGACGTAAAACCCAGAAGCGCTGCGCTATGTTTACTACGTGAACAGATTAGGAGACTAACATGGAAGAGAAAAAATCGCTGAATCACTTTATATATTTATTTCTTGATTTATTTATTTTTTGCGCACAAAGTATTCTCATCGCTTCCTAACAGTAAGGTTGAACCTTAACATTGCAGTATCGGGGGTCAGAAAGCTCTCGGATGATGCAAGAAATCCGCATTTACTTAGAAATGAAAATCTTACTAAACCACTAATGAAGCAGCACACACCAATAACTTGTTACATGCAGAATTTTAAACCTGCACTTATCAAAAAAATATTTCAGCAAAAAGGTGTATTTTAGTCAGAATCATTGCACTCCATCAGTTTGATGCGCATGTGCGCACCGGCACTCGTTCATTTGAAGTTTACCAATACTCCCTTGTTATCAGAATATGCTAAATGGAAATAATCGTGGGACTTTCTAACATTTACAGATAAGGATATAACCATAAAATGTAAGTAATGCGCTCACATCTGCACACGCATCTGTCAAAGCACAACAAGGCAGACGCGTTAAACACGTATGCATGTTTGAAACGCTTATAAATATGTAGCATTCTCATGTTTCGGACAACTTGGATTGTGTACCTTTCCTGCAGGTTATTCACTACTGTAGAGTGACGTGACTGGCTGATTAAATTTGTTGTCAATTATTTTCATTATCGTTAATAATCGATTTGATTGATTTAGTTGTTGCAGCCCTATAATGCAGCATAGACACTCTTGTGAACAGACAAATTGCTTGTAGTTGAATTTTTTCTTTTTTTTTCCAGTCAGGACATCACACTAGCTGAAATAAAGCCACAGTTGAAATAAAGTACTTAAAGTTGCAATGAAACTAGTAGTATCAAATATTTTCTTCCGTATTGTGATGTACATCCAAGTGAAATAGATTATTGGAAAAGAAATGTAGGGCAGGACATAATTCTATACATCGGTTGTTGACTGAATTTTGAGATATGTGCATTGCACTCCAAAATTAATGTGAGCTTGAGGTCGATTGTGGAGGAGACTTAAATGGTCAAAAAAGAGAAACTTACACATGTGGATGAATCAAAATAAGATCTATAACATGCTTTTAATATATATATATATATACATATATATATATATATATATATATATATATATATATATATATATATACTCACTCTATATCTATACTACTATATATATGACTTTAAATGCTGATGCATGTTGACTTTAAAAGTAATTATTTTAATTTGATTATCGGTACATTTCTTTGTATTCAAACCTAAAAAAAATCCCCTGTGCAACAGCACCGACATACAATACTTACATTTGCCAGGAAATTGAACCAAACATCTTGTAGCATTATGAGATGAATGTTCAGGACAAGAGGCAGAGTCCATCCATACGTGTGCTTCAGGACAAATGACTTAAATTTGCTGTGCACCAGTATGGGATTAACAGAAGTTATGAGAACCATTGATCACTGTAATATCCGGATGAAAATCAAGAGTGCTCTATTTTACATCACAGAATTTAATCAATTTTGTCTAGCTTGAAAACTTGGGCGCATGATTGAGTTCCAATATGGGTTCACAAGACGTAAGAGCTTGTTTTCTAGTGCATTTTTCAATTAAAGAATAAATTGTTTGATTTTGGTTCGCTTTTTTTTTATGGAGGATGCAAAGCACTGTGTCGAGGAGAAATGTCAATAATTAGACCTACATCTGAAACCCATCTTTCCAGTCTGGCTGTTTGACATATTTTTCCTTTTCTTCCCTAGTTTATGTATGGTACCAGTCACCCTGACGTTGTCCAACTGTTCCTTGGCCAAGGTAGATGTCATCATTGATCTGCGGCATAAAACAACCAGGTATATATCAGTTTTTCCTGATCCCTAAAGGCCCCGATATACTTAACAAAAACAAACGGGTGTGATGTCATTTCAAACTAATTCAGGCCAAATGAAGTTTGGAAGGTTTCGTCATCTTGCCAAGGCGAACTTTCCGGAAATATTTGCTCAGGATGGTAAACACCTTCAAAATACCATAAGTCTGTGGTGATGTCGTAATATGTAGTCAGTTACAGTCAGTCAGTTTTGTGCAGAACATCTAAACGTCACTCTCAACAGTGTAGGCGTCTCACTAACATTATACTGGTCACATATTTTTATTTTTTTACCCATAAGCGAAGAACAAAAAAGAACTTCACCATGAGTATATCGGGGCCTTAATAAATATGTTATAAATATGGAGAGTATTTGTCTCACACTCTTGTTGTCTTTTTATGCAGCCCGGAGTCACTGGAAGTGCATGGTTCTTTTAGCTGGCTAGGCCAGACACAATATAAGTTGCAACTCCAAGCACAAGAGGTGTACAGGCTTTCCTTGAAAGCTTGTTTCTTCCAGGCTGGAGTTTATAATTTGGGCACACCTCGTGTCTTCGCCAAGTTGGCTCAGACCAGCGCTATGTGTGAAACCAGCCAGCAGAGCGCCATGCCTGCACTTATTATCATCAACAGTGTTTGAGTAACTCCGCAACGTTGCCCTGTTCTCGGCCCAACTAAATAAATGAAACCGACCGGAGTCCAAGATTTTTCTACTTCTTGCTAAAGCAAAATCTAATTGAGAGAGATAAGTAATTAAAAAGACTTGAACACAAATATTTCAACTTAACACCGCATCTGATGTGCTTGCCATGGCGAGCTAAACACAAACAGACTCTAGATGTTTTGTCTTAAATGCACCTGAAGCGTGACTGGATCTGTTGTTTTCCATGTTAATTTATCTCTCATGTATTTTTTTTTCTGGAAGATTTTTGCTTGTTTTATGAAATATTTTTTTTGTTTTTAGAACTACATTTTTTTTTTCAAGATCCCAAACATGTGGTAATGTAAATGGCTATGCATCTCTGCCTCATACTGCCCTGCTGGCTATCTCACGGTTGTCCACTGCGATCTGCTATCTTAAAACCAGAAGATGAAACACCGTAACCTGATGAACTGCGGTTGATAACACTGCAACTGCTGAAAAGATGGCATATTCTGCCATATTCAGTCAGACTGCAAATGTGGAGTTAATTGGAACAGGACATCACCTTGTGAGATGCCAGTGGAATTGGTGGAAAAGTCCATCGAGGAGCCATCTTAATGTTCGTAAGCCATTAAGGAATTGGCAGAATCCATGTTTCCCAGTCAAACAGCAGAGACTTTTAAGGACCTGTAAGGATACCAAGAGGGTAAAAGTCACAGTTTGAGAGCATATTTTTGTTTGTGCATCTTTGTGTGGGTGGGCTGTGCTGTTTTCTCTAGAAATTTTTAATTTTCTACAAACCAATCATCCTCTCCCACCACCTCAGCTCTCATTGTCATCTCCACTACTATGATCAAACTGTTATTTAAATGTATCTACATAACTGATTTTCTGGAAGAAAAAAAAAATGATGTATTATATTTATAACAAATTACTGTACATAGAATAAAATGTAACCAATAACCAAAAACCTGGCTGCCTGTTGCCTTCTATTTTTTTTATTTAATTTACTATATTAATTTGGCAAGTACCATTTACCAAGCACAACACAAGTTTGTTCTCTAATATGCAGTCCCTGGGAAGAATGTTTTATATGCGGTGTTAAATGATGAATGTTAGACTTTTGATTTATTTTTAATAATGGTATTTTTCTTTGTTTACCTGGACTTCTTGAATTTCTAACATGTGTAACAAAAAAGAGCTTCAAAATCTTGCCAGAGATGCTTTTCCTGCCTAAAATCATTCAGCACGGTTGTTTCTGTTAGTGGCATTGTGCTTTTATTTTCTGGTTGGGCTGCTGAATTGGATCTATGGCTTTGTCTAAAATGTTATGCATTTTGTCCTTGAAACAAACAAAAACTAGCTGGAAAAATCAACATGCTTGAACATCATTCTGTGGACAATGGCAGCTGAAACATCAGTGAAAGGAATGTGACATTTCAGAGCAATAGGCATAACAGTGCACCCACATTTTCCCCTGTGCTTCATACTTTGTTGTAGAACAAATTAATATTTTATCTCTGAACTTATGTGCCCTCCACTAATATTCACACCCTTGGAAATTATGAGCAAAGGCGGCTGTGAAAATAAATCTGCATTGTTTATCCTTTTGATCTTTCATTAAAAAATTCATAAAATTCTATCCTTTCACTGAAGTAAAACAATTGAAAGTGTGGGGGGTTGGAAATCTCATTATGAAATAAATGTTTTTCTCTAGTTCATGTTGGCCACAATTATTGGGACCCCTAGAAATTATGAGTAAAATATCTCTAATGTATATTCCCATTCCTATGTACATTGTTTTTTTTTGTTTGTTTTTTTTAGCACACCAGGGTGAGTAGGAGCATGAAATTGTCTAGCCATGACTTCCTGTTCCACAGGAGTATAAATATGAGGAAACACAAAGGCCAAATTCCCTTAATCATTCATCACAATGAGTAAAACCAAAGCATATAGTTCTGATGTGCAGCAAAAGATTGTTGAGCTTCACAAAATAGAAAGTGGCTCTAAGAAAAGATAAAGCATTGAAAATCCCCATTTCCACTTGAGGACAATAATTAAGAAGTCCCAATCAACTAAACATGTTAAAAAATATGCCTGGAAGAGGACGTGTGCGTGGATATCGTCCTGAAGCACGGTGAGGAGGAGAGTTCGAGAGGACAAAGCCTCTCCAAGGATCACAGCTGAAGAATTGCAGAGATGAGTTGAGTCTTGGGGTCAGAAAGCCTTAAAAAAAAAAATCAAACAGCACTTACATCATCACATGTTGTTTGGGAGGGTTTCAAGAAAAATCCTCCTCACTCGTCCAAAAACAAACTCCAGCATATTCAGTTGTCAGACACGACTAGAACTTCAAAAGTTACCTGGTTCTATATATGGTCAGATGAAACAAAAAAGCTTTTTGGCAGCAAATCCACCAGATAGTACCCCAAGTACCCCATGCCAACAATGTTGTGGGCCTATTCATTTGCAGGAGGTCCTGGACATCTTGTTCAGATACATGGTAGCATGGATTCTAGCAAATATCAACAGATACAAAATCTTACAATGGGCGGTTGGATCTCCAATCTGGACAACGATCCAAAACAGACATAAAAAAAGCACAAAATGAAGTTTCTGCCATGGTCGTCCCAGTTCCCTGACCTGAACCCTGTAGAAAATGAGTGGGGTGAACTGAAGAGAAGAAGCACCAACATGGAGCTGTGAATCTGAAGCATCTGGAGAGATTCTGTATGGAGGAATGGTCTCTTATCTCTTGTCAGGTGTCCTCCAAACTCATCGGGCATTACAGAAGAAGACTCAGAGCTGTTATCTTGGGAAAAGGAGGATGTAATTCTCCGTGCGCTACAGATTGAATGAGCGCTCACGTGCAATTTCATGTGAGCGCGTGCTCGTGTGAGGAAACTCAACACGGTTACAGTGGTTTAAGTTTTTAAGTTAACGGCCTATTTTTAAGTTAACGGCCTATTTTTAAGTCGTCAAACGTAATTGAAAGCCTGCGTGCCCGTCTTAATTTGCTCTCAAATATGAGTATTTTAAATACTGCAACAATTTATTTTAAGACCTTTTAAACTCAAAAGTCAATTTTGCTCACAAATGGTGCGTGGGATTGAATATGTAAAGCAAATCTCTGATTATCCGGAAGGTTTACCGATTTTATTCATTACATGCTAATTTTTCCCTTTGTAGCCTACTCTTTCCTTTTCCTTCCTTTCTGTTGCTATTTGTACTTTCCTATCCCCTCCTCCTTTTCATCTCCGTTTGTGTCTTTCCGTACCTTCCCATGCCTTTTCTTCAGTGTAAATGCACGACAGGCTACTTTGCGATATCGCGCGCGGTATGTCGGTGCGTTTCCAAACTCGCCGTCGAGCGCTTCAGGCGTTCAGTTCAACTGCTCTCTTATTGAAAGGGGAATCATTCACAACTCACTGTGAGCCACTCAGGATGACCTGCACGTGCATTTGCGCGCACAGTCTTGCGCAAAATCTCTGATCACCACCGCAAGGTCTGATTTCGCTTTGTGTCTCCCGCGCGCATCCACTCGACTGCGCGTGCCACCGCGATGTGGGTCCGAACTGCGAAGCTTTGACGAATGATCACGGTTAGAGCGGAGGAACCCCTTCTGCTTCCCGAGGAGAGGCGAGGCTGACGGCTGTCATGGTAAGAGGGTGATGTTGGGGGGTGTTAAGTGGAAGAGATCAGTCGGGCTTGTTTGATCAAACTTTGCATGGAAGGAATTTGCCGAGTGATGACATCGAATGTGTCCTATTGAGCAGGTGCATGTGGAAAAAAGGAGGCAGGTGTGGACGCGAGAGTTTGGTACCGACAATACGCGCTCCAGAAACCCGAGTGTCTGCGATTATTCCGCTTTTCTCTTTAGTTTTGGTGTATCTCGGTGGCATTCATAAACCCCATACACTTGTTGAATAGTTGTAATCCAGAGCCTCAAACTCATGCGGTGTTTCCACTGGCTTCATTTGGTTTTATTAATGAATGAAAGAAGCTGAAGGCTTGTACGTTTATTTGCTGAGTGCTGCGATTCTCTTCGCATGAAAATGCCGAGGAGTCTCTATCTCAGTGTTATTTTGCACGGTGTGTTTCAAACTTTAATATTTCATCTCCTTGTTTGCCTGCAATTTATTCATAAACTGCGTAAATTATAAAGAGTGCTGTTGCTACAATCAACCCCACTACTTGGGTGTTTTTTTTAACACCAATTAAAACGAGTAATTTGTAAATTACTTTATTGCAGTAATCAAATGTAGCCTACTTATTTCAAAATAATTAGGATCACCTGCACGTGCATTTCATTTATTTCAAACTGATACATTGTTTTTTTCATTCAATACCAATAGACAGAGACAGACAAAAATAGCTAACAACTCTTAAAAATAAAAATATCTTTGTGTGTGTGTGTGTGTGTGTGTGTGTGTGTGTGTGTGTGTGTGTGTGTGTGTGTGTGTGTGTGTGTGTGTGTTGGCTATACTTGTGAGGGCCAACTGTCCTCACTTATATAGTAAAATATTATGACAATAGTGCATTTTACCGGTCTTCACTAGTTTAAAGGACTTATAAATCAACCAAAAACATGTTTGTATTTTAATCTAGTGTTTTGAACAGGTTTCTGTAATGAGTAGCTTTAGTGTTAGGGAATAATACTATTTCACTAGTGAAACAAATGTGTGTGTGTGTGTGTGTGTGTGTGTGTGTGTGTGTGTGTGTGTGTGTGTGTGTGTGTGTGTGTGTGTGTGTGTGTGTATAGGTGTGGTTTATAAGGACAAATGTGCATAATAACATGGGTATTACAACATAAACATGATTTATGAGGACACTTCCTATGTAAACCAAAAAAGGCTTAAAAACATAATGGTGCTTTTACATTTTTTAAGAAAAAAAAAGCCAAAAGTTTAGTGTGATGGGTAGATGTTAGTGTTGGGGGATGGAATATACTTGTATGGTATAAAAATGCTGTAAACCACATATTCAAGCGTGTGTCGCATTTTGAACAATATTCGTAGGTCAAGTATAAGTGCCACCCTTAAACTATATGATAAAATCTTTTTTTAACATTTGATAAAAAAGTGGACATTAAATATTATAAATTAAACAAGAGAGAACCAGCTGGTTCAGATGTAAGTCATTTAACATCCATTAACATGATCAAAAATTGTAAGCCAGGTGTGAAATTTTACATTACTTATATTTTTCACTCCGAAACTAACAGCTTTGAGGTCATGTGTGATAGTGATTTCTCTCATTTTCCACCCTATGTTACAACACTCCCTGCTGCTGATGCAATGGAGCTCTCTCTTCAACTGTCAGGTTTTTGGTTACTGAAACAGACCAACAAACCATTGAATATTTCTATTCCTTTGCTCATATTAATATTTAAAATATTCCAGTACTCCAAGAAATACCTTCATATCTATTTAATGCATTTTCCTTCTAAATCTAAAATTTTACCAGTGCATTCCCTTCTGAAGTTCGTTAATAACAGCCTTTAGCTATGCCTGTGGTCTGAGCCTGGAGTCTGTTGTGGTTCTCATCTCAGACTCGGCAATCATGGATGAAGAGCTCTGGCAGGGATACTGAAACGCTTTCTTTCCTCCTTCACCCGTCCCTGACTGCAGCCCCTCCTTCTATCAATATAGTAAATTGACATACATTCTTTTAGTGCATTAACAGTTCAGCATATTACTTAAGAAGTATAGTACTCTAATAAATACATGAGAGTGCCAGAAAGTGGGGCATATCAAAGAGGACAGGAAAGCATATCATTTAAAACCCATTGTAGTTATGTGATTATAAACAGGGATCTTTATTATATCTAGGCTGTTGTTTGTAAATAAATAAAAAAATATTTTAGGACAAAGCTGCCTTAGTAGAAACAGAGACAGAATGGAGACCTCATGTCATCAAACTGAGCAGTGGAAACAGTGCTGTATTAGTTTGAGGTCGGCAAAGCACCGGAAATACTGCATTTGATCACCTGTTGAAAACTCTTGCTCTAAAAGAAAGACGCGACGTTTCACTCATAATCACCGCAGGCAGAATACAAAAGAATAAAAGAGATTTACTGCAGCGCAAGTACTGAACCCAGTCAAATATTACTGTTGAGTTACATTGATTTTGAAGATGTTGAAAATTAGTTTTTATAGATTGCAAATATGAGCCAGATGCTGAATGTACTGTGAAATGAGCTCTGAAAAGGAAAGTGGTGATGGTATAAAACATCTGCTCAAACTGATCCCTTCCATGCTCCAAAAAGCAGCAACATATGCTACTCTAATATCAGGAGAGTTTTATATTATCAAGACAGGTAGACATCCATGTTAGATATTAATCCGGGTCGCTACAGACCCGAATATGTAATAATGATTGGCGAAACATTCATTTAAGGATTCGTTTATTTATGCATTTAAGGGTTAATGCCTTATGGCAAGGGTTTTCAAACTGAGGTCCGGGGACCCCCACGGGTCCTCCAGATAGTTCTAAGGGGTCCCCAGAAAATTTCTGAGAATGAAAGCATAAAAAACTATACCGAACATTCTAACTGTTTCAGTTCTAAATGTCTCTCTCCTTTCTTCCCGTATACTTTCCAGAATTGTAAATGCTTTGTATCATTCTAGTCTAGTTTTTCTCACCATAGTCCCCTTTGTCTTGCTCACTGAGGTTGTAAGCAATATTCTTAACACAGTATGCAAGCTGCTTACATTTATTGCTTATACAAATAATTTTTAACTGAAAATGTTCTTCTTCAGGTTTATACATTCAACATTAAGTATAGCCAATTTAAGTTTGGAAACAATATGTTGTATTTATAATGTCAAACTTTCTATTTATCAAACAGTTTAAATGTTTTTCCATTCATAAAAATATATAGATGGATTTTAGGAAGGGGGTCCCTCATTAAATATTTATCATATTTGGGGGTCCTTGGCATCATAAAGTTTGAAAACCCCTGCCTTAAGGGGTATAATTTAAAGTCTAAGAGCCCTATCATATACCCGGCACAATGCAGCGTCAAGTGCGAAGCAAGTGTTTTTTGCTAGTTTCAGCCTGACGCAGCTATCATTTTCACAACCAGTGCCACATTGTTTAAATAGCAAATGCATTTGAGCCCATCTGTGCACCCATTGGCATGCTGGTCTGAAAACGAGGTGTGTTCAGGCGCTTTGGCGTGTTGCTATTTTGAGGCAACTGAAAAAGACTGCACCATTGACCAACAAAACCTGGTCTAAAGTCAATGGTCTAACCGTTTTCAGTTGCCTCAAAATAGCAACGCAGTATTTTTTGTGTAATTTAATGGGCGTGTTAGTAATATGTGCCTATATGAGGGTGCACAACGCATGCACACTCTGCTTATTACACACAGGGACGTGCAGCAGCACACAAGCATACCAAATATTAAAAATAAAAGGATGACAATGTAAAAGATTATTATTGTGTACATAAAGATAAAAATGCCTTCATGTAAAAATGGATAGCCATTGCATGTATCAATATTTGCAGTAACTACTTATGTAACCAATCGTGGCAATACCCACATGTACCTGACTCATCAGGTTGAGGGTGTCTATATTTCGGCATGTAAATAGCGAATCCGAGCGCAACTGGCTTTTAAAGGGAATGGGCGATGAGACTTTTGGTTTATTGTAAAAACAAAAACTTGTTACCATGCGCCTGGTGCGCCACTTTTCCCGTCGTTAAACTTGCAAAAGAGGATTTGGTCACTCCCTAAGTGCACTTGCGCCGTGCACTTTACACCATGCGCTTAGATCATTAAAATATTGCCAAATGAGTTAATTGTTAAATATATAAATTATTGAGTTAAGTTTAAACAGGTGTTTTCTGTTTTTACTGTTCATTTGTTATCTTTACTCTGGGTGATCAAAATTTCTACATTAAAACTGTAATGATGACATTTCAGTCAGAAGATTGTTTGTCTTCCTAAAAGCACCAGTGTGAATGTGTTCTGGACTGAGAAACTGTCATAACCAAAAACCTCAGGCAAAAGTCGATGCATTGACATTTTTTTCTTTTTGCTGTTCAATTTGTTCTTAAAAACCAGAACTGATGCATTTAAAATGTATAACATTTTATTACTGGACCCCTAGAGGGTCTGGAGTCCACCCAGCATAGACTTGTCCTGTGGGAAATCTCCCAATGTCTACTGTGGTTAAGTCATACTGATATCAGATGACTTCCATAGGACTTGTTACTTATATTTACCATTTGTTTTTCCTCGGAATATCCTCAGAACTGTTGTTTATCATTTCATAGTAAATTCAGGATGTGAGTTGGAGTCTTATCTGCAGATTGATTATACATGATGACAAAAACCATGCTTTCTTTTATTTTGAATCAGTGCGGCTGACTGATATAAATGAATGCCCTGGGTTAGAATACATATAGATTGAGTTATGAATGCATATCTGGAGACATGAAGACCTTGCCCAGAACAATCCGATGGAGACAGCACCGTGGTCCCTCCTTTATTAAATCACAGGCTGAGACCAGATCTTTCCCTTGTGAACGACATTGCATTCATATTTAAATTCACGTGTCATTGTGTGTGTAATCAACAGATGCCTGTTTGTCTTACTTGTCCTCATGGTCCTCAGTAGATGAAACAGCAGGTGAATTAAAGGCTTTCTCTGATTTATCACTGCCCGTGTTTGTTGAAGTAAGTGTGTAGCCACATATAGAGTTTTAGAAAGAATCATGTGCCAGTTTGAGCAGTGAGTGTTCTTAGGCTCAACATCAATTACGAGTTTTTAATGGCCTAATATGTTGAGAGCTTGGCAAACTAAAGCTTGAGTACACAGTTATGCCTGTCTTTATGCCCTGTTGTCAGTAATATTACTCTCTGCCAAGCAGGTTAATACAAAATAAAATGGCTTTCACAAACTCATGTCCCACTGTGTGTGTTTTGGCTGGTCTGAAGCTTTATTTAATAAGAAATATGAGATATGTGCAACATCACAGGTACCAAACACTCCAGGCTGCAGATTTAAATAATATTTTAGTACAGGTGCACAGTGTAGTCATTTCGGGAGCAGAATCTAGTTTTGTTAATTCTTTCACTTGGTTATTACGTTTGGCATAGAGTTTTGAGGAATGTAAACCCCAAGCAGCCTTTGGCCTTGCGAATATTTGGCGTTAATAATAACACATTGAGCGCAGTGAAGAGACTCGACAAAGATGAATGTATGTTTGTGTGCGTGAGAGGAAAGATGTCACACTGAAATGGCAATATAGAAGTGAGTATTTAAAATATATATATAATATTTCACATTTTTTACAGACAAAGGTGGTGGTCATGCACTCATTTATATATTCCTCAGCTAACATTTCTCCAAACTTTGGCTAATGTCCTGGAAAGGTTCCCTCAAGGTTAAGAGCAAACTTTCTTCCAGTAATTTTAATAGGATGTTCATTCAGAGTTATCTATTTTTTTTTTCTTCAAGGATGGTTGTAACTTTTTAAAGTAAATTCAATCATTAATAGTCTCTGAATAGCATGTTATTGAATATGGCAATGTTCATTTATTTTGTCATGGTGGACTATCTGCTACGCTGCTGCCGCTGTTTATTGCTGCTGCAGAACAAGTTTGGACTATTGCTAATAGATACACAGACATGCTGCTGTGAGCATGTAAGACATACATAGACAGATCCTGTAGCAGATCTAGGCAGGTGGAGCTGGGGGAGGTGGAAGCTCTCAGAGGAACTCCGATATACTGCTGTGTGACTGTTTACAGCAAACACTGGACCAGACTATTTAAATGTTTAGCAATTAATCTCATTGGTTGTAGGATCAGCAGAGGCCAATCAGCTTGTGCCATACAGTACCTGTCACATGTCTGTCTTGTCTTTGTGTGAGCACATGGTTGGTATTTGTCATTGCTTGCCATGTGCTTGTGTTTGTCATGTTTGGTGTGAGCACATGGCTTGTCACGTGTTCCTTGTGCCATGTGCTCTCTATTGTCTTGACCCTGCCCCTCTTGTTATCTGATTATTGTTTAATTTGCTCCACCTGTCCTCTCTTGTTACCTGCCTTGTTTTTTCCCTATTAAGTCTCCTGGTGTTTGGTGTACTGTGCTGGATTGTTGTTTTTCTGTTACCTGTTATTGTTACATGTATTGCTTCATGTTTCCATGCTCTTTGTGTTTAGTTTAGTTTAGTCAAGTTTGGTTTTCCCCTTGTGGGTAGTTTTGTTTGTTTTTGTTTTATTTAGTTCTTCCTGCACTTGAGTCCTCGCTCCTTTTTACCATTCCCCAACGTGACATAATGATCCAGCCTTTTGAGGACTCAGTGGTAGAAGGACACGACTTTGGTGGTCCAAGGCAGCCCCTGACCAGCAACCAGTGAAGGGTCCAGCCCATGACCAGCATCCAGTGATGGCTCCAGCCCATGACCAGTGTCCAGTGATGGCTCCAGCCCATGACCAGCATCCAGTGATGGCTCAAGCCCCTGACCAGTGTCCAGTGAAGGCTCCAGCCCCTGACCAGCATCCAGTGATGGCTCCAGCCCATGACCAGCATCCAGTGATGGCTCCAGCCCATGACCAGCATCCAGAGAGGGCTCCAGCCCATGACCAGCATCCAGTGATGGCTCCAGCCCATGACCAGCATCCAGAGAGGGCTCTAGCCCATGACCAGAGTCCAGAGAGGGCTCCAGCCCATGACCAGCATCCAGTGATGGCTCCAGCCCATGACCAGCATCCAGAGAGGGCTCCAGCCCATGACCAGCATCCAGTGATGGCTCCAGCCCATGACCAGCATCCAGAGAGGGGTCCAGCCCATGACCAGAGTCCAGAGAGGGCTCCAGCCCATTACCAGAGTCCAGAGAGGGCTCCGTCTCCTGCCACGGTTCCAGAGAGGACTCCGTCGCCTGCCACGAGACCAGAGAGGAATCCAACTCCTGCCACGAGACCAGAGAGCACTACATCGCCTGCAACAAGACCAGAGAGGACTCCGTCTCCTGCCACAAGACCAGAGAGGACTCTGTCTCCTGCCACAAGACCAGAGAGGACTCTGTCTCCTGGTACGAGACCAGAGAGGACTCCGTCTCCTGCTACGGGACCAGAGAGGACTACGTCTCCTGCCACAAGACCAGAGAGGACTCCGTCTCCTGCCACAAGACCAGAGAGGACTCCGTCTCCTGCCACGAGACCAGAGAGGACTCCGTCTCCTGCCACAAGACCAGAGAGGACTCCGTCTCCTGCTATGAGACCAGAGAGGACTCCGTCTCCTGCTATGAGACCAGAGAGGACTCCGTCTCCTGCCACAAGACCAGAGAGGACTCCGTCTCCTGCTATGAGACCAGAGAGGACTCCGTCTCCTGCTATGAGACCAGAGAGGACTCCGTCTCCTGCCACGAGACCAGAGAGGACTCCGTCTCCTGCCACGAGACCAGAGAGGACTCCGTCTCCTGCCACGAGACCAGAGAGGACTCCGTCTCCTGCTACTAGACCAGAGAGGACTCCGTCTCCTGCCACGAGACCAGAGAGGACTCCGTCTCCTGCCACGAGCCCAGAGAGGACTCCGTCTCCTGCCACGAGACCAGAGAGGACTCCGTCTCCTGCCACGAGACCAGAGATGACTCCGTATCGTGCCACGAGTCCTGAGAGGACTCTGTTTCTGCTCAAGTCTGCTGTCCAGCCAGGCCCTGTCATACTTAAGTGTAGATTTAAGTATATTTCTGAGAAGTACATAAAAAGTAGACTGAAAGTGTAGTTTCTTATTTTTAGTTTAAAAGATGTATACTTATAGCACACTTGAATAAGGGAATGATATGATTGCTTTTAGATTGCATGTAAATGATCAGCCTGTACCCTCTAGAGTTTCATGGCTGAGGTAGATATTTACATAAAAAGGTTGATAGGTCTTATTTGAATTTAACTACTGAGTAGTTCAGTAGTGGTCTAGTAGTTCTTAAGACACTGTATTAACATAGTGGCTATGTTCATGCAACTGACCTTTTAACAATGTTCTCAAAATATTAGCACAAATCCCTTATTTATACATCATATTTATACAAATATTTCTTTTTTGTGTGAAACATTTTAGTTCATCATGTTACTACTTGTTTCAGAATGTTAAAAAAAACATTCTAAAGTAAAGTTCCCATTATTGTTTGCAAAATGATCAAATGGAATGTTCCCTTAACGTTCGCATAAACGTTTTGAATGTTCAGAGTGTTAAAATGTTACACATTTTTGTTAGCTGGGTAGTCATGAGGAATCTTTGGCGTACATATCACAGAATATTATTCACAAAGCAGCATTGTGGTTTGAGATTCAGAGTGTATTAGTAATATCTCAGTACAAATTATGAAGACAGTGTCTGGGAAATATTAGGTCAGTAAAAGAGTAGGCTACCTTCTTTTTTTTTCCTCCAGGATGTACAGAGTTCTTTGATGACTTGTCTTAAGGGAAAGCTGTCTGCATATATATATATATATATATATATATATATATATATATATATATATATATATATATATATATATATATATATATATATATATATATATATATATACTGTCAAACATTAAAGCTCTTTTACTAACAGAATGAATTTGTGTAGCAGAATGAAGTGTAATCTCTCCAGAGAGATTTCAGCGTGCAGACTCAGCCTTCAGCTCCGACTGATCAGTATGCTGCATGTGTGCGCTTGAGGGAAGTAGGTAAGGATGAAGGGAGAAAAAAAGAGGGAGAGAGATACAGATGTGATTTCAAGAGCCTGGCCATTAGCCTAATGGAAGTTAAAGTCTATACAAACAGTTTTTAAAGGGTACATAACATAGTCTTTAGTTTGATCATATTTATAAAAGACAGATACGCTGTACCGATTCTTTCTGAAAACAGTCGAACTTGTGGAGGCGTGCAGTGGGCGGAGCTAAAGAGTCACAAGCACACGCACACATTCACACAATACAACATGGCATTATCCCTGGATAACTTTCGATTCACTATACGTTTATGTTGTTTACATTATATGCACTTACGCGCCGATTGCCAACAAAACACCGACATTTGATTCAGTTTCACTCACCGCATGCGGTTTCGACTCATGACCGGGATCAAACAAACACGGTTTCAGAACTCCGTTACTGCTCCGGGAAAACAAACTGCATCCTCTGTTTCCTAAACGCTGGGTTATTTGGTAAGCTGAACAAGGTACCCTTACAACCAAAAACACACTTCTTTAGTGACAATGTTGATTCATCTTTAGTGACATCGTGGTCTATAACCTGAAATAAGCGCACTGATGGACATGTTCTTGCTCTCGCTCTGGTTGATGTGCGCATGCACTCCTCTTGGAGAAGTGCCCATAAAAGGAATTCAGCCCTTTATGATGTCATACATTGCCATACTCGAAAAAAAAAACTTTCCGAAACTTGTTCGAATCCTGAAGGAGTGCATTTGGCACAGAAATACTCCATAATATGTCCAACTTTTTAATTTTTCCCCTTTAGCATGAAATCTCTTTAACAGTGTAAACAATTCAGTTTGTATGAAATAGCATTTAGACCCCTCCTTTAAGAATTATGCACAACTGTAACTCTCAGCAAAACATGCTGATCAAAGGGTGTAGAGCACACGTGCACGTTTCTAAAACAAATTCAGAGAAACAATTTACTGTGCTTCAGATTTACTGAATAGGAGATTTTAGCAAGCATGCCCAAATATTTTCTAAAATGATTGTACAAGATATGAAGGCCATGTGATAGAAGAATAACTGGTACTGTCAGTAGATTCTGACCATAGACTGTAAAAAAAAAATTGAACATAGTGTCTTTCCGCTTGATTCTGACACTCTGTTCGCACTCTCTCATCTGTAGCTGTGTTTGCAAGAAGGTTAAAAGAAACGCTCAGACTAAAATGAACAATCTGACATCCTTTTATTTTATTCAGACTGGTTTTGAGAGCCAGATTAACTGACTCACAGCTTTGATTTCGTTCATTTTGAATACTTCTTTCATGAACATGACAAGGTAGATGTCAGGATTAATTATGAACAGTGTAACAACTTTAACTGCACTTACATTATTGCATTTGGCAGAAGCTTTTGGTACATTATTATTATTTTTTTTTCAGTTCATGCATTTCCATGACCTTGCCTTGCTATAGATTGCACTTCATGCTGTACTGATTGAGCTACAGGAATGTTGGGCTGTTTTGTTGAACAAAAATGCAGGGGCAAAGATTTATGTATTTTCTTAGAAATTAATTAAGCATTAAAAAAAAAAAAACAGACAGTGAATGCTTTATATATTATTTCAATTAAAACAATATTAAAAAGTTAGAATAGTTTTTTGTTCTATAATAATAGACAAAGACATGCACATTTTTTTTACATTTAAATACTGACTACTATAATTATACTATAACTATAGTACTATTAACTTTTTTTAAGTTCAATATCATGTCAATTATATCAGTAATAAGTTATGGGGACACATATAGCACAGATTCCTGACTGATTCCCTGATACATCTAATTGTCACAGAATAATGAGGTGATTCATTATAAACCCATAGCAGTCTTCTGTAATAGACACCTGTTTTATACATGTGTGGTGTTTTTTGAGGCATTTTTTGCCGACCAACGATGAAGAAAATCGTCACAATCAACAATCAATCCAGAAATATGTGTGTGTGTGTGTGTGTGTGTGCGTGTGTGTGTTACAGATGCGAGTAGTGGACAACAACACCTTCCAGTCTAACATCCCAGTGGCAGCTGACATCACAGTGGGCGTGGTTTACTCCCTCTTTGGTAAGAGCGAGAATTCATTTATTTTTTCATCTGCATTCTCATCAAGTTCTATGAACCATAATAGAATGACAGGTTTTCCATCTAAAAAATTAGATGGAAATTAAACAAACAAACAAACAAAAAAAACATCACACCTGTAAGGTGGATATCTCGGCAAAGGAGAAGTGCTCGCTAATACAGATTTAGACAGATTTGTGAACAATAATAGAGAGAACTCTGCCTTTTTTTTTACATAGAAAAAGTCTTAGATCTTAGATATTGATATAAGTTTTAAGTCTAGATATAAGTCTTAGATATTGAACTAAGTTCAATATCCTATAAATTATATCAGTAGTAAGTAGTAATATATATTTTTTGCTGCTTGTTCAATTTCTTAATTAAAATGACCTAAAGCAACTCACTTGCTAAACATTTTGTCCTAACTTAATTTCATTGTGTCCAATCCACATATCCTTCAATTGTATTGGGATTACATTAATATTTTTGTTGCATTAACTGAAACCAGAGATTGTCTTATTATTGGGAGATGAGAGGGTCTGTGGCTCTTACCATTGGAAAAAGCATAACAGCTAACTTGGATCAGGTGAGGCACCTCAGCCTATCATATAATGACGTTGTCAGTGGCCAGCGTTTAGAGTTGTATGACAGTCAATTACAGTTTATGTTACACGTATATGTGTTCATAATGTTGTATAATTGGTTTTATATCGAAAGTATCTTCAAAAAAACAGCTTTATAGTGCATACAGTGATACTAGTCACTAAAAATGTGACAGTAATTTAATTGTTCAAATCTGGAAGCCATAGAAAGAATACATTTATTTATTAAATTCTGGTTTACCTTCATTCATTAAAAAGCTTTATCATTATTAGGCAAACACAGCAGTCATAAATCAATACAATTCAAGTCTAATTTTTATTGTTGAAACCTGGAAGCCATAGAGGAAACATCATTATTATATTTTTTAATTAAACAACAATATAAACATTTATAATTCAATTATTCATTTTATCTTTATTCATTAAAATGCATTATCAGCATCATACAAAAGCCTGAAAGCCAAAGAAAGAAAACATTGATATTGTTTATTTTCTAGACATTAATATCACTCAATATTATGCCTATTACACCTATTAGTAAATACTACTACACATTTGCTGGTGATAATGCCGTAAATGAGTCCAACCTGTCGCGAAATTTCCTACTTTGCCTTCTCTTAAAAATATAAATTTTAATCAAGGTAAAATCTACATATAGTTCCCAAGGAAAGTATTGTGTAGTGTAAAACATGTCGAAGATTAGCAAACAGGCTATTTCCTCACAAAAGCTGTTTATTCAGCGTAGTGAAGCCTCTTTTTTATTGATATCCATAAAAAAAAAACAGCTTCCTTCTCTGCGTACTGCCAAACCTGGAGCGTTTTTGACTAAAGGTTGCAGGTTTGCCTTTGCTGAAACTGGGCGGTGGATTGTTAGTTCCCTGCATGCTTTGCATATGGCTGGATCAGTCGAGTAAATGTTGAAATTAAGTGTGATTTTATGAGTTTTTTAGTGAAGAGAAGGACCTGTTAATGATTAATGTTCAGTTATGTTGGTAGTTTCTGTTATGTTGAAGTTTTTTGAATGGCTGCATACACAAAGTCTATGATGTGTGATGCGACGTCCAATGTGCTAATGCCAGTGCAATAACAAGTATCTTTTAACTTGTTCTGTGCAAGTTAGAGACAGTCTTTTCATTGTAAAACATATGTCAAATACAATACTTTATAGTTGAAATCTACTCACTATATTTGAACTGATATGACTAACAACTAAGTTCATTTTTTTTTTTTAAATTTCAGTGAAAAATAAGTATTAATCAAGTATTATTTTCAGTGTGTGCCCGTGGTGATACCGATAAAAGTTCTGGAATTATCTGATGTTAACATAAGAGAGTGTTATACAACACTGCACAGTTCTGGAATCTCAGTATTTATGCCTCTGATGCTGGATGTTTTTTTTTAATAGTGTATGTCTGCTGTTGAACGCATGAACCAATGCAGGTGAAAGTAAGTGATAGAGATTAGGTTTGTGATTGTCAGAGCACTAAGAAGGAATTGTGCTTCGCGGATAGTGAATTTTGATTGCACACACTGGCTGTCTTGTTTTAGTGCTTAAGTCACTTAAGGAATTATGCTAATCAGGTAATGGCACGAACAAGCCTGTGGAATTGGGGCTGTTTGTGCAATCTGATTGCAACATGAATGCAGTGCAATTTGTGATAAGGCAAATCATAAATAGAATAGAATAAATGACACGTACAGTGCCCTTGTTAGCACCCTTGGTAAATATAAGCAAAGGCGACTTTGAAAATAAATCTGTACTGTTTATCCATTTGATCTTTCATTCAAAAAATTGAAAGTGGGGAAAAATCTCATTATAAAATAAATGTTTTTATCTAGTTCACATTGGTCACAGTTATTGGCACCCAATTATTGCAAGGTCCTTTTCCAGAGCCGAACAGCACGCTCACTATGCAAGCTGCGTAGGGCCCCGCAAGCTATACTAAAGGCCCTGGAAATCAGGTAAACTTGTGTTCTCTCCTCTCCAAGTTTGATGTCAGCAAATAACTGTGAAGTTAGTCTAATTGCTAAGCTGGACAGACAGGCTATTCATCTCTTGGTCTGTCTAGCTTGCTAATGCCAGCCGCTTTCAGGCCTGTGTTCTGTGACTTTGTGCCTGAGAATTAAAATGATTAACTACCTTTTTGATGAACGACAAAGGGCAACAGTGTTTATTTACTGCAGCTCGGAAAACATAACCGCGCCACGCGTGAACATTCGTATTTTCTAGCAGAAAACATTCGTATCTCCTCATCATCTTAAGTGCACATAGGCTACATACTTAAAACAAGACAATGATTATCTAATCTTAGTCAATGTTTAGTTACAACTCTAAACAACTGCACAAATTATGCAAGATGGAAAGCAAAATATCTATATTATTTGGTTTTACTCATTGTGATGAATGATTAAGGGAATTTGGCCTTTGTGTTTCCTCATATTTATACTCCTGTGGAACAGGAAGTCATGGCTGGACAATTTCATGCTCCTAGTCATCCTGGTGTGCTAAAAAACATAAATATGAATCTTCAGAGGTATTTTACTAGGGGTGCCAGCTGTGGCCAACATGCATTGGAGAAGACATTTATTTTGTAATGTGAGCCCCCCCCCCAATTTCAATTGTTTCACCTTAATGAAAGATTAGAACCGTTTTCACATTTCCGGGTTTCTCAGAGCGGAAGTCGTCATAGTTGGGCTAACTTTTATAGCGGTGAATGAGAGAATACGTTCATATTTTTTTTGTGTCCCGATTTGCTCAAATAGCACAAGAAAAACGCAACTATAGTGATTTCACGACTTTCAAAAAGAGGTAAAAAAATTGTGTGATATTGATAACGGCAGTGAAAAGAGAGAAATATGTCATTTTTACCATCACTCCCATAGACGCTGTATTAGAAACATACTCAAAGCAGGTAAGTTTTTTTTTTTTTTGCAATTTGATGCAAAAGTTATATAATAAAAACTAATATAGTGTTATAAATGTGCATACGTTTAAAAAAAAATGAAAATACAAAAAACCTTGCAGGATTTAATGAACGTTAAAACGCATCATCACAGTCTGTGAAAAGGATCCATTGTGTTAGTTTTTTTTTATTTCTTTTTAATGAAAAATCTAAAGGCAATGTATAAACAATAATAAACAATGCAGATTTATTTTTACAGCCATGTTTGCTCATATTTACTAAGGGTGCCAACATTAGTGGAGGGAACCACATTGCACAGACAAGCAATACATATATGAATTAAAAAAAAGACATATATATAAATAAATTAACATTCATTTACGTTGTAATTTACAGTACGTCATTCATAAAATAGCCTAGCTGGCCAATGTTTACATATTTCATACTGTACCCTGTACTACAAATGATGTACTAGTGCAGTGAAAAACTCTCTAAACTCCAAAAACTCTCATGTATTCAGCAGACAGTTAATGATCTAGCCATCTGTTATACAGTCAGACACTCAAGCAGAGTTTTCCCACTGCTGATTTTTCATTGGGATTTACATAACTACAAATTCTATTTTTGAAAATGAAATATTTACACAGGCTGGTTACAGCCATGCTGCACATGCATTTATATAGAAAAAACATAACATTCTTAATGATCTCCAGTAGATATTAGGGGTGATAAACTGATCAGATAATATCTAAATACATTTTTAGATATTTTTTTGTATTTTTTGTTCCCATTGGGCAAAAATATGTTTAATTTATGTTATTTATTTTTGTTACATGTAGTTACATTGTACTCGGAACAGTTGCAACAGCTGACTTTTTCAATAAAGTGTGTCTGTTGTCTGTTATATTCTGTGTTTTATATCATATAATACGCAAATGGGCAGGTTTAGGGCGGGGTGGGGTTGGGCTGTTTCAAACGTGTCCGAATAGCGTAAATAAAAATAAATAATTTAAATAAAAGTGTGCTGGCTTATTACATTGAGAGTCACACTCCAACATGTCATAATGGAAAAATTATAACCCAATAAATAATTTCATCACGATGATAACGTTCACGTGCCCAACACGTCTGTATATGACGCCCTAGGCTTCTCATTGGAATCAGTGGAGTGCCCCTGATCGTCGAAAAATGACGCTTAAGGGGAACCCTGTGCGTTAAAAAGTGACGCCCAGGGGTACTGACCAAGCGGCAATATGTGACGAGTTGAGAGTGAGACTGTGTTGCACTCACACAAATACTGAGTAATAATAATTAACTACATACTTGTAATTATGCATAATTTACTGTTGTTGCTATTATTATAGTAAGTACATGTATTAACGTATCACTATGTCAGCTTAAAATAAACGGTCACCTTTTGTTTTTATTTTATTATTTTCCTGCAGCTTTAATATCCTCAAATAAATTAACGTGTTTTTTTTAGTATTTCTTTTAAAACTTATAAAACAAATTCACCAGTTCAAATTAATGCAATATAGCCTATAGTCCACAGTAAAGGACTTTCCTGTTTCCATCACACACATGAATTTCTGCTGTCATGATCACCAAGACATGCACATAAAGGATCTTGTAAATAACATTTTTATAGGCAGAGCACTGACTGAAGAGTAAAGCTATGAAGCTGTATGGCCAATTTAAAATAGCTGGAGACAAAACCAAAGTTCTTCAAGCTAGGGTTCAGACTTCCTATATACTCACACCTGTGTAAAACAGTCCAAACCGACATATTGTTAATATTGTTATTTACAAACACTAATAACCATATGAGCATGACGCATCTTGAGCACCAAATCAACAATTATAACACATCATGCCAAAGTGCCACATCTTCGCCCTTGCGTTTGCATATATATGCTACATACTTTGTATAAGCGGTGTGAGTGTGCAGTCATGAGATTTAACCTCAACTCTAGCATCTATTCTCCTTCTAACAAAGATCTCTGCAAATGTCCTTTCTGTTTGATGAATGGTTGGATTGAAGGCAACACCTATGCCTGCACACAAAAGCTTGAACACAACTAGGATTTTTCTGTTCAGAATGGTTTTGATGTGCTGCCCTCAGTTTGCTTTTATAGAAAACGCTGTAGTGCTATAATGTTTCATTCATTCCATAAAAATAAAAAAGTGGATCTCTGCAGTGTTCATTGATTATTTATGTGAAACAAACTGTCTGTGGAGTACTACAGAACATCTTACAATCCTCCTTGGTCTAATTGATTTATTTATTTATTTACTTGTTTGTCGGTTCCTTGCATAGTTCGTTGCAGCCTGATTAAAATAATTAGACACGTGGTTGATGAAAGTGTTCACTTTCAGCATCATAATTACTGATGCGTTTGGTACAGAAACAATGGAGATGGATTGAGTGCCAGAACACTTGCGTGCCAAATGCTAATTAGCTTTTTCAATTCAACGTACAGAGCATTGACCTTCTTCTTTATTCTGTCTCTTGCCTCTCACTCTCTTTTATTCCCTCTCATTGCATCTTGATTTTGACCATTGAACCAACAAATATTTGTATACAGTGACAGCTGAACTATATTTCTACTGTTGTCAGTGGCAGTACCTTTTCTGTTAAATCGTATTACTTCTCCTATATTGTTTTCTACATTGTAATCGAATATTTTTGTCGGTTGATTTCAAAGAAGAAAAATAACTGCATTTGCTACATACAAAAGAACAGATAAACAGAAAAAAAGTAGGTTTGATTTGATTTATTAGACAAAGTAGTGAAATTTGTCACTCATTTGTCAAGGATAGCACAATATCAAAAATCTCAAACCTTAAAAATGAAAAAGCACAAACTTCACTCCTAGTGATTGGTTACATTGGCATTGCATACTTGAAATGCAAAGCTACAATAAGTTTTCACATTTGCAAAATCTACAATCACAATTTAACATCCACACACACACTAATACAAACGCTAAAATACTTCTAAACAATCTAATAATCAGCTTTGGACTTTCAAACTAATACATATTTGAAATGCTATTAATATCCTGAGGCAACTTATTCCTCTCTTGAGCCCCTGAGTATTCAAAAGACCTACGGCCATACATAGGTTTAAAACGATACAGTGCCCTCCACTAATATTCACACCCTTGGTAAGTATGAGCAAAGGCGGCTGTGAAAATAAATCTGCAAGGTTTTTCTCCAATGCATGTTGACCATGTTTTATTGGCACCCCTACACATTCTTTATGAGTAGAATATCTTTGAAGTATATTCTCATTTATATTTATGTTTTTTTTTTTTTTTAGCACACCAGGGTGACTAGGAGCATGAAATTGTCTAGCCATGACTTCCTGTTCCACAGGAGTATAAATATGAGGAAACACAAAGGCCAAATTCCCTTAATCATTCATCAAAATTAGTAAAACCAAAGAATATAGTTCTGATGTGCAGCAAAAGATTATTGAGCTTCTCAAAATAGAAAGTGGCTGTAAGAAAATAGATAAAACATTACAAATCCCCATTTCCACCATCAGGACAATAATTACGAAGTTCCAATGTTACAAATCTTCCTGGAGCTTCACCACCAGATGTCTTTGGTGCAAACTGGGATAAAAAGTACCCCATGCGCACGGTTAAATATACTGCTGGATCTTTAATGTTGTGGGCTTATTGGACATCTTGTTCAGACACATGGCATCATGGATTCTAGCAAATGCCAACAGATAAAAAATCTAAACCTGACCTGCTAGAAATCTTATAATGGGTCATGGTTGGATCTTCCATCAGGACAATGATCCAAAACAAACATCAAATGTGAAATGAGTCACTGAGCCCAAAATGAAGTTTCTGCAATGGCCGTTCCAGTTCCCTGACCTGAACCCTATAGAAAATGAGTGGGGTGAACTGAAGAGAAGAAGCACCAACATGGAGCTGTGAATCTGAAGGATCTGGAGAGATTCTGTATGGAGGAATGGTCTCTGATCTCTTGTCAGGTGTTCTCCAAACTCATCTGGCATTACAGAAGAAGACTCAGAGCTGTTATCTTGGGAAAAGGACGTTGCAATAATTGGGTGTCAATAATTGTGACCAACATGCATTGGAGAAAAACATTTATGCCTTTATTTCATAATGAGGACCCCCAGATCAAAAGGATAAACGTTGCAGATTTGTTTTCACAGCCGCCTTTGCTCTTATTTACCAAGTGTGCCAATATGAAAGGCATAATGTACTGTATAATGTCCATAAGACTTTGCATTATAACATGTTTCTCACTTACCCTAGAGAAATATGTATTAAAATATGTAGGAGCTCTTTTATTGATTTCTTGTGTACCATTTTTAGTGTAAGGATTGCTACTATAGTAACAGATAAAAATGGCTAAAATGGGATACATGTAAAACTACTAAAACCTAAAACTTAACTGTATCAATTAATTTGGAGATTTCTGTAACTCATCCAACCATACACGAGACAGATCAGACATTCAAGAAAGGCATGCATACTCAAAATGTCAAAATGACATGGCACTAAACATGATGCAAGTATATGCAAGTATCTAGCAAGACATTTTGTCCTAGCATTAACCTTACCTAAAGTTTTCATAGCCATACTTGCACTACTTAAATCATTGTCAGTAGTTCTGTTTGATATTAAACAAGCCCCTACCTTGATAGACAGAAGGAAAGTAAGAAGGATCATAGTCCCTTAGAAATTTGGTATTCTTACTATTATGAGTTTTGAAGATTTTACAAATGTGGAAAAGACATTAACTCTAGGCAAAGTATGACAGCAAGTTCAAACGCATGGTTAATGTTTCAGCAAAAAGTTTAAACCACATCTTATTAAGGGAGATACACTATATTGCCAAAAGTATTGGGGCAGCCCTCCAAATCATTGAATTCAGGTGTTCCGATCACTTCCATGACCCCAGGTGTATAAAATCAAGCACCTAAGCATGCAGACGCTTCTACAAACATTTGTGAAAGAATGGGTCGCTCTCTGGAGCTCAGTGAATTCAGGTGTGGTACCGGGATAGGTTGCCATCTGTGCAATAAGTCCATTCATGAAGTTTCCTCACTATTAAATATTCTACGGTCAACTGTTAGTGGTATTATAACAAAGTGGAAGTAATTAGAAACAACAGGACGCTTATCTGTCGGGCAATCTGATGGACGAGTCTGAGTAGAATGGTTCTTGCCTGACTGCATTGGGGCAAGTGTAAAGATTGGTGGAGTTGGGCTTGGCCCCTTCAAGTGAAAGGAACTCTTAATGCTTCAGTATACCAAGACATTTTGGACAATTTCATACTCCCAATTTTGTGGGAACAGTTTGAGGATGGCCCCTTCCTGTTCCAACATGACTGCACACCAGTGCACAAAGCAAGGTCCATAAAGACATGGATGAGCGATTTAGGTTTGGAGGAACTTGACTGGCCTGCACAGAGTCCTGACCTCAACCCGATAGAACACTTTTGGGATGAATTAGAGTGGAGACTGCGAGCCAGGCCTTCTCATCCAACATCAGTACCTGACCTCACAAATGCGCTTCTAGAAGAATGGTCAAAAATGTCCATATACACACTCCTAAACCTTGTGGAAAGCCTTCTCAGAAGAGTTGAAGCTGTTAAAGCTGTTAAATGCCAGCTCCATATTAAACCCTATGGATTAAGAATGGGATGTCATTAAAGTTCATGTTCATGTACATGTGAAGGCAGGCTTCCCAAAACTTTTGGCTATATAGTGTATATTAGAATCTAAATTATCCCAAAAGGAATGTATCTGATTACATTTATGAAAAATAAATGAAGCTAAGTCAATGTAATGGAGTATGGACCCTCTTCACAAACTGATGACGCATTTATAGAATAATTCATAAAAACGTTTTCATACTTTAATTTTTAAATATTTAATGTATATTTATATAACCATTTATATCACATTGCGTTATATTGAATAAATTATTAGCACTTCTGTGTTGGGGTGTCATTTTCTGAGGTCGTGACTGACAATTTACTAATACATCTGATTATAAATTTATTCTCTTAAGGCCACAATCCATCTCTCCGCATTTTCTTGCTCTTTTGAAAAGTTCTGGGAATGCAATAGTGGAGTAATATGAAAAAAGCTCCATTAGTGGAAGCATTATATACTTTACAAGTATCATAAAATCATTCTAAAATCTACATTTCACTTCCAATTATTTATTTATTTGATAAGAAGCTGTACCTGGAGAGATAATGTACAGTCAGCCTGTCAATATTGCGAAACAGCCCTTGACAGGATTACACAAGACCACCCTGTCAGGATTATTTACATGATACCTTTCATGAGAATTTTACCATGGTGTATATTTTGATGAAAGAACTATCGCTTTATCGCTATAAGTCCTTAAACCAAGGTCTCAGACTTCAGTTGTGTGTGTGTTGTTCCTTTACTGAAGGGATAGAGCGCATTTGAAGCCTAGCCACTATCAGTGTAAATTTGATGAGTTTTCCTGACAGTATAGTTTTTGATCTAAAGGGAGTTTGCAAAAAAATTCTGTCAGCTTGCTTAATAGACTGAAAATGCATTTTATGATGTAATTTCCACATTTCCAAGTTCCATTTTATGAAGTAATCTAACCAGCTGAGAAAGTGTGTTCTTTAATCTGATTAAAGCTGACTTAATAATGCTGATATCTGAGAGGCAAGGAATAGCCTATTCCTTCCATTGTTGATAAGCCTTAAAGCCTTAAATCAAGTCTATAATAATGTAAATGGCTGGAACAGCTGTTTAATAATCTAATTACAATCCAAATGTTTATAAATAATATTAATATTAACAAAAAAAAAACCAGTCTAATCTTACACTAACCAACATTAAACTATTTCTAATGGCCTGTTTCTGGCCACAAAGTTATCATACACAACAGCACTTTTGAATAATTGGCTTTTCACTAGTGCGTCCTCTTGTTTACTGTTGCTCGCTCAGCTTTACAAAACAGAATGAATAATATATTTCTGTGAACAGCATGATTTTCAGGAAATTTGCTCCTATATAGAGGTGAACCCCTCCAGAATTAATGAATACTTATTATTCATATATGTGCTGCAATGAAGTAGGGTATTGCAAGCATTTTTTATTTGCCATTTTCTTTAAAGAAATCACGTTTACATTATGCCGTAACATAATTTAAAAATGCAGAAACTGTAGTTAAATGAACCAGTGCCTAAATGCATTATTCTTAAATTATTAATATGACTTTACCATGGAATATATAGACATTAATTTGAGAATGAAGGCAGATGCATAGCTTAATGCATGGTATGTGTTTCTCAATGTTTATTTAAAGGAACACTCCCCCATTTTTAGAAATAGGGCTTAGTCAACTTCTTTCCTACATTTAGATATGTGGGCAAATGCATTTTTGTCTCAGTGCATGCATTGTTTTAATTTGGCAGGGTCGCCGCTAGCTTAGCTTAGCATAATGAATGGAATCCTATGTTGCCAGCTAGCATGTCCCGAGTAAAAGTGATAAAAAAAAACAAAATAAAAAACCCCCACCTAATTACTTCTTGTGGGCTACATATTCACAACGGGTACAAATAGCGATGCAGATTAAGACAGATTTCCTTGGCAGATATTGACTTGGGACTATATTATAGGAAGCACAGGCGAAGCACTGCTACTTGGGCGCAGAGATATGCAACACATGAAATCCCACAACTTCCGTCAACGTACCGGCATGAATAGTAGCTGGCTATTTTGGGGATTTCGTGTGTTGCGTAAGTATTTCGTGTGTTGCCCAAGTAGCAGTGCTTCGCCTGTGCTTCCCCATAATATAGTCCCAAGTTAATACTTTGCAGGCAGCGTTTGCGCACCAGGGAAGCTACCTCACAAAAGACTGAGGCAGCATAATGCTTTAATGATCTACAACAAAATACAGCTTTTGTGATTTACTAAGCAAATATTTAATTACTACAATATTAATTTCTTGCTAGAAACTGAATCAAAAGTTGGGGGAAAAAGTGGTTCAAAAACACATTTACACAGTCTGCAGGATCTTCTGTGATTTCAAAACAATGTAAATATTCAATAAAATAGAGTCAGATAGCCAGGGTTTTTCCTGGGTCAAAAATGGTCTTTGGTGGTGGCTGACAGACGTGGTCATCCATACACACATGCACAGTAAAAAAAGTACCCTACCCACGTGATCTGCAAGCACAATACTGACAAAACATTTTAAATAAATTCAAAGAAAGTTTGTAATTTTTGCTTATCTTATTTTGATACCTTGATGTATTTTTACACTATTTATAGATAATTGTTTTGGTATATAATAATATCAATATTAAAAAGTAGTGTGTGTATATATATATATATATATATATATATATATATATATATATATATATATATATATATATATATAGTATATATATATATATATATATATATATATATATATATATATATATGATTTATAGGCTCTTTATTTTACTACACATTGTGAACATAAATAAGCTGAAAGACTGTGGATAATTAAAACTAACTCTTACACCCACTCTTGCTAAATTGGGTAAGCACACTTGTGTTCTCAGAGTAAATGTTTACACTCATTCGTGATTTCAGTGTTGGACAGATCAATTGTTCTAACCAGTCGTTAAAATGATTCGGTTCAAATGAGTCATTAGGTCGCGAATCGGACATTAGTAGACGCGTTGTGTGCGAATCCCGTCTGTTAGAACATCGCGACAGATTTGTCAACACACAGAAAACACTTCATAACTAGACAGGATTTGTTTCCCGTTTATTGAAAGTATGGTCAGCTGTCAGCTGGTCAGAGGAAGAGTCAACATTTTTTGAGCGCAATTCACACCCAGCGGTAATTAAAGGAAAACATCGTCTGATAGCGCCGCGTGCACATGGATTCAGGTCTTTCCGACCTTTTGATTTTGATTAACATAATATGTGAAATATTAGAAAGCTAAGAATGCTTATTTTGAAGACAGAGAGAGAGAGTGGGAGCGGGGGAGGAGCTCTCTTCTCGTTCTCAAATTCAAATTCAAATTTGCTTTATTGGCATGAATGTAAATCATACAATATTGCCAAAGCATTATATGAAAGTAAATAATGATGCATAGCTATATGAACTTAATAATAATCTTAATGATAAAATAAACATCAAAATAATTATATAGGAATAATATTACATCATAACTTAAACTTAAATAAACAGTGTAACAAATTAGAACATTTGATACCACAGTGTTTTATATACACACGTACTGAAGGTCACTGTGGTGGGCAGTAGGGAAACACACTGAGGTCAGATGCAATACACACACACACATTTACCTGCTGTCTCTCAGGCTGTGGCACACACACACGCATCTCACAGCTAGTGCTGCTGTCTGTCCCTCTTTTAATATTATCTTTATTTGTTCTACTTCAGTAAGGGCTGTAAAGATCTTTATTAATTTATTAAATTTGTTAAAATCTCTGATTGAAATGTATTTGTGACAGTGAAGGAGGAAGTGCATCTCTGTCTCGATCTCTCCTGTCCTACAGTGAACACACACCCTTTGCTCTCTGGGTAACCAGCTCTTTCTGTGTCTGCCTTTCTCGATGGCCAGACTGTGCTCACTGAGCCTGTACTTGGTCAGGATCCGTCTCTGCTTTGTGTCTCTGACACTCTGGAGATATTCTTCCAATTCATAATTTGACTTTAGAGTTCGATAGAATTGTAATTTACTTTGTGTTTTAGTTTCCTGATCCCAATGTTCCAGATAGGTATTTTTGGATTGTTTGATCATTTGGTTTATTCTTATGTTTGGATGAGAAGCAGTGCTGGTCTGAGACTGGTTAGTGTTAGTAGAGTTAGTTGGGTTAGTCAGTCTCAGAACCAGCTGACTGAGGGAACTTTTTTCAGGGTTCAGTTCTTGGGTTTGTAAAGCTTTAAAATGTAGCGATTCTGTGGGACTTGATTTTAGGTGTATCCAGACTTTGAGGGATCTTTTTTGCATATTAATAATCAATGGGAATCGGCCTAATTCTGCCCTACATGCATTATTGGGTCCTTTGTAGTTTTAGAATCATTTTGCAGAATTCAGTGTGTAGGGCTTCTGTTGGATGTCTGTCCCATCTAGTGTAGCTCTGATCACTGACTGGACCCCAAACCTCACTTTCATACAGCGCTATGGGCTGAATCACACTATCAAAGATTTTACACCAGATTGGAATCAGTAATTCAATGTTTTGGAATTTTTTCTTAATGGCATATAGAGCTCTTCGAGCTTTGTCTTTGAGAGCATACACTACCACACAGCATCTCTCTGTCACTCAGTTAACGCAAGCGCACCAGTCATCTACTACATCAATCATAAATCACAATAACTGATCAAATAAGGCTTTGGCGGGACAAAAATTAGTTTTGGCGGCCCCCCAAAAATGTTCAATGTAGGAAAAACCCTGGATAGCTAATAAATACAATGTTGATAGTCAAGTTAGAGGCATATTGAATTTAACGCAGATGAAAACAAGGCTGTGAAGTACAGTCTTTACAATGGCACACACACTCTATAAATTTGATAAATCACATCATTTTCACAGCGCACAACTTTAAGAACTGTTTTATGGGTTTTTGTCTACTGTTTTTCTTTTAGAAAGACATTTGACATCATTATTCAGCTCAAGTTAATTCAGTCTTTACAAGTGTCGTTTTTCAGCCCCAGTCAGTTCAATGTTGATTCAGTTTAGTTTAATAACCGTGTCAATGTTGCAAATTACGTCAATTATGACACAATCAATCATCTATAAAGCTGCTCTACGATAGATATAAACACAGTAAATATACAAACAATGAAATAATAAAATATAAGCACATTAAAAAAGAGCATAGGCATAAGAATGCATACATATAAAAAGTACATAACGTACACCTGTGAGTATAAGTCTTAAAGGGATAGTTCACTCAAAAATGAAAATGACCACATGATTTACTCCTAGGTCTTTCAGACGAATACAATCTGAGTTATATATATTTAAAAAATGACCTTGCTCTTCCAAGCTTTATAATGACAGTGAACGGCAGCCCAGGTTTTGGGTTAATAAAGGCCTTCTGAAGCAAATCAATGTTTTTTTTTGTTTGTTTTTTTTAAGAGAAATATCCAGATTTAATACGTTACAAGTAAAATATCTATCTTGCGGCAGAATGCCTTCAGTATTCAACTAAAAAAGGAAAAAATGAGTAATTGGCCCGACAATGGCGTCGGACATAGCATAAGCGATCTGAATTGTCTGCAGCGTTACACTTTGAATATGGAAGGCGTTCAGGCGGAAGCTAGATCTACTTTATAAAGTTTTAAATATGGATATTTTTCTTACACAAAGCCATCGATTCACTTCAGAAGGCCTTTATTACCCATATCCCCTGCCAGCCCCCACCCCCTGGAGCCTGGAGCCGTATGGATTGCTTTTATTTGAATGCACTCTTTTGGGCTTCAAATTTCGGGCTGCCATTCACTGCCATTATAATGATTGGATTTGTAAGGACATTTCTAACTCCGATTCGTCGGAAAGAAGAATGTCACATCACCTAGGATGGCTTGAGAGTAAATCATGGGATCATTTTCATTTTTGGGTGAACTATCCCTTTAAGATGTGATTTAAACTGTACAGTTGTCAAAGAATGCACAGAGAAAAGAAGGTCATTACAGAATCTGGGAACTTTTTCAAGACCGTTACATGATAAAACTGATATCAGTTTTGCAATCCTTTTTAGTTGAAAGAACTTTTTTATCACTGCATTAGGGTCAGATTTGAGGTCTGAGTCAAAAATGACACCTAGATTAGTGACAATATTTTTTTTATGCAGTGAGAACTGTGCGAGGCACTTTACCGGAGTACACACTGAGCATTTTTTTGCCGAAAGATTTCAATTTCTGTCTTTTTGTCATTTAACATTAACAAATTGGAATTCATGCGGCATCCTCAAGGCAATCCAGAGAATTTTCTGCCTCATTATTTTCTGCTTTAAAAGGAGATACAACTGTGTATTCATGTGATATGAACAGTTACTGGTTTCTGGTATGCAGAGTTTGTGGTTTAAAAACCACCAGTCTATCTGATTATTTAAAAGTAAATGAAAGTGTAATCAAGGAAAAAGGAAATATTATGAATTCCTTTAACAGCCATTTTATCGCTGCTGGTTTAATTTCAGATTATATTTAAGGGAACACAAGATAGAAGAGAACACAGAAGCCGTTTCATGTCCTACTGAGCAGTTCACTTTTATTCCTATTTTAGCACAAGTCTATAAAGCCTAATTGCTGCAGATCTTATAACATAGCCTATCCTTTCTGTTTTTAATTTGAGTTTAACTTTAAATGTTATTCCTCTTGCATGGAAATCAGCTGTGGTTCTCTTTTAGTTAAAAGGTGTAATGATCAAGTAAAACAGTTTTTAACAGAACATAACATTTGAAATGAAATCCAGCTTTAAATCAGGTTACTTTACTATAACAGCAGCCTTACTGGTCAATTATATTATTAAACATTTAGATAGTAAACAGCATTTTGCAACTGTTTGTTGCATTTGATTCCATAGATCATAAGCTCTTTTGTTAGGTTTTAATGGAATTGCTCTAAATTGGTTCAATAATTACTTACCAGAGAGAGCCCATTGTCACATTTAATTTCAACAGAACTAACAATAAAAAAGGTGTCCCACAGGGATCTGTTATAGTACCAAGTTGTTCCACCTATTTTAACTTTAGAAAGGGATTGTATAAGAGTAAACCGTTATAAATACTTAGGCACATGGCTTGATGAAAAGCTGGGTTTTAATGTAAATATTGAAAATCTTTTTAAAAAGCTTAGACCAAAATTGGGGTTTCTTTTTTTCCTTTTGAAACCAAAAATGTAATTATACAAAGTTGTTTCCCCTCAGTGTTGGAATATGGTGATGTGATTTAATGCATGCAAGTTTATCTTAAAAAAGTTGGATTGCTGCCTTATGCTTTGTGACAAGTGCCTCTTCACGTACTCATCGTTGCACCTTGTATGAATTAGTTGGCTGGTCCTCCTTGTTTCAAAGCAGAACAATACACGTTGTTGTTCATTGCTAAGGCATTGTAAATTACCCATTTACTGTATATATGCAGTCTTTTATCTTATTTTACTTGTAATTAAAGCACTCGATCACTGCTAGACTTCTTTTAAATGTTCCTACAGGGTAAACTCTAAACAATGCTGGGATGTTTCAACCTTGGTTGGGTCAAATATGGATGTGGAATAAATTACATTTTTTAAACCAACAGCTGGGTTTGTTCATATTTGACACAACCATGGTTGGAAACAACCCTGCATTTTTTAGAGCTTGGAAAAAATGCCTTCTCTTTTTATGCTCCCTGGTTATGTAACGAGCATAGACTGTATAAATCAATGGATGTAGTGTCTGTGACGTCACCCATAGGTTTCTGAAGAGCAGAGGTGGACAGTAACTAATGGCGCTTTTCCATTACCAGTACCGACTAGACTCGCCTCGTCTTGGCTCGGCTCGCTTTAAGCTCCGTTTTCCATTGCTGATAGTACCTCCACAATAGTACCTGGTCGTCATAGCGACGCCGCAGGAAACTGCTGTGACGTAACACACACCTGCTAACCAAACAAAGGAAAGTCTGCACCTCCTCGTTTGACCACGGCGTATTCTTCCAAGTTGAGTCGAGGCGAGCTGGTTCTGTGTAGTGGAAAAGCGCATTAGTAAATTTACATGAGTACTGTACTTAAGTACACTTTTTGAGTATCTGTACTTTACTTGAGTATTTTTTCAGGAACTTTACTTTAACTTCACTACATTTGAAAGACAAATATAGTATTTTAACCTCCACTACTTTTCTATCAAGGTCCTCAAAGTCGAAAATCATTTCTGTAGCAGCTCTGAAAGTCAGTGGATTTCTTCTTTAAAAGGTTTTTTAGTAATCACTTTTGTAGGGTCATGTGAAGTTTCCCAACATTTTTTGAACACTGATCAGTCTATGGCAAAATAGAAGAAGACAGTTCCTCTGCACAGTGTGTGCACCCATGGCCATACTTATTAAGTATGTTTCAGTTTTCTGAAAAGATTAAAGATTAGTCAATTTGGCTTGTACACTTGATGCATGAAAATGTAAATGTCTGGGAGAAAGAGATGAGTAAACAGTTGGAAGAATATGGGATGTGTATCAGAGTATAGGGTCCGTGCATTTGGCCGGCAGCTTTGTAAAGTGCTTTGTAACTTTTATACAAGTATTGAAATGAGCTTTAAGGTAGTTGTACCTTCACGTGCTATCGGAATTATCATAAATACGAGTTTCCGAGGGGAAAATTACACATGAACGCCCTCTGATGTCGTGTTTACCACTGGGAAGTTCGGAAATAATTTTGATACCCAAATTCTCGAGATGGGCGTGCCATAAACTTATAAAAATATGGAACATGGTGTCTGTGACGTCACCCATAGGATTCTGCAGAGCGGTTTTGAAGCGTAAAGTATAGGGTCGAGCTGGCCAGTGCCACACAGTTATCATGAAGGGCAAAATTAGATATGTAGACCAAAACTAGAATATGTACCAGACTGTAAACATGTTTTATTCTGCTGTAAAGTTGGGCATTTTAACATGGGGCTCAATGAGATTCTGGTCCCTTCTGGAGCCTGTCCCTAGTGGCCAGTCGATGAACTGCAGTTTAAGTCACTTCCGTATTGGCTTCAAGAGAGACAGCGGGAGGTTGCCGCTTGCTTTAAACAAAAAACTACTGCTCTGCGACATGTATGATTTATTAGGGGGGTTTTTTTCCTCCAAAAACAGCTTGTCTTGTCAATAATGTAGTGCATATTTACACATACGAGTAATTATTTGAAGCGTTAATAGCCGAAAATAGCCTGTATTTAACTAAAATTACAGAATATGGCATTGTAAATGTTTATATGGTTTTCAGTGCATGTGACACTACATATAATTTTGGTTTTAATAAGATTTTACCAATAAATAGGCAAGAATAAACCTGGTATCCTCCATGATTCCTGTCCATTCCTTTGTCAACAAAGCACTTGAATACAACAAGCTCGTAATCACGACTTCTGAAGTGGGAAATATAGGACATTTCCGATAGCACGTGAAGGCAGCATAAAACCACCATGATGGCATAATGTGCATTTATACAACAATAATAAAATAATGCATCAACATAAAAAATGACATTTTCTTTAGATATTTAATCACTTTTAAAAACAAACACTTCTGTACTTTTACTTAGGTAAAAATCAGTTTTTATAACTTTCACTTGTAATAGAGTAATATTTGACCAGTAGTATTTTTATATAATAGAGTTGTGTACTTTGTCCACCTCTGCTGAAGAGTATTTTTGAAGCCTAAAGTGGGAGGAGCTGGCCGTCGCCATCTAGGCAGCCCATCACCGCATGTCACTCCCGGATAACCGAAAATGGGCAAAGAGGTGGGACATGTTTGGAGCTGAGGTGCCTAGTTGACAAACAGCTATATCATAGCGGCAATCCACCTGTCACTCAAATGACCACGCCCTTAATTATGCAGAACGCTTAGGGGTTAATATAATTTAAACGGATGAGTTTAAATCACTCTTGTCATAAAGGGCAAAATTAGCTTTATAGAGCAAAACCAATTTTTTGTACCAGGCTGTAAACATTTTTTTTTTTCTGCTGTAAAGTTGGGCAATTTAACATAGGGGTTGACTCCTTTTTGGAGCCTGTCTCTAGCGCCCAGTCGACAAATTGCAGTTTGATCATGTTTGAATTATGTGTAATTAGCAAAACATGTGTGAAAGTCTCTTTAAGTAATGTTATTTTAGTAATAAATCAAAAACCTGCCTTTCAAAAAACTCCTGAGTAAACCCATCACTACAAAATGCTGGGTTTTGGGACTACTGAACTGACAAATATCTTCAACTGTCCTACTTTTATCAAGAATTTATAAATGAGAGCATGGTCTCCATTATGTTGGTTGATGAAAAATGAAGCTTCAGAAAGATTTTGTGCCACATCATACCAGAAATCTTTTTTTTTCTTTCTTTCTGCCCTGCAGGTGTTTGTTCGCTATGTGGAAACAGTATGCTGCTGTATGTGTCCTACAAGAAGAAGCACCTGTTAAAACCAGCCGAGTTCTTCGTTATTAACCTGGCCATCAGTGACCTGGGCATGACCCTCAGCCTCTACCCCCTCGCAGTCACCTCAAGCTTCTCCCACAGGTACCACAATGAAGGAAAAAATAGCAAAAACACAGGACCTTCTTTGACAGCATATATCAGCATGCAAGCTGTGCTGCAGCATAACTAACAGCAGGAGTCCCCTACATGTTATTTTAATTGTGTGTCCTTGCTTTTCGGTCTTAAGCCCTATTCAGATATTTTTTCTCTCATTAGGACATCTGTAAAAATACATTTGCATGGGTCCTCAGTGATAAAACTAATTTGGATGAAGATGAATGGTGGATGTGTGCGTTTGTGATCCTATGAAACCAGAAATACGCTTCTCACGTAGACAGTCACATGTTCAGTCTTATGTTCCACATGAAAAAGATGAAAAATTGTATATGCATTTTATCTCTCATGATCCTCTCTTATGAATTCAGAGATGTGGATTAGGACTAGGGGTGGATGATAAGACCAAAATCGATGAGTAATTTTATTTCACAATAACAATATAGCTACAGTATAATACAATATAGTAATTTTTGCTTTATATAAGGTTTATCAAAATTTTTGATATCACTGATCATTTTTATCACCATTTTCAGTAAAATCTAAAAAACTAATACTAGACTATAACTCGCACGCTTACTGAAGACAAATAAACAGTGATTTAGAAAGAACAAAGAGAACAAAATACGATAGAACAGACATAAATGAAATACTTCAAGCTCTAGAAATACTACATAAATGTATAACAATTGAATGAATAAAAAGAATGCATAGTATTTACTGTGTAAATTAAATATACATTTATTCTTATTAAAGTTACAAAAGTGATTCAGTCAAGAGCAGTGAGAGATCTCTCTTTTTTGTTTGATTAGCATTAATAATGACAGCAGGTAAATTTGGAAGCTGTCACTTTAAGACCGACTGCACGGATCCAATATACTTGTGTTGTTCTTTCTCAATTTTTACATTCACCTAATACATAAATGACTCTGTTTAATTGCAAATACATGTCATTTTGACACATGGGTATGTGTATTTAACCATTCAAGCCCAATTATGTATTTTTTTTTTATTACTTTTTTCATATGTTGTGTAGTTTGCAAATGCCTGTATTATTACTAGATTATTGTTCACTAGAGGGACTTTGCGCTCGCGTCTGGTTTCTTGTAGCATGTCGCGCTTGACCTGAACAAACCCACTTTGTTCTGTTTTAGGCACGCTACTTTCTGCTGCACACTGAGGGGGCAGTTTGGAAAAATCATGCTTTCTGTGTTTTTATTACGATTCCGATTAACCCCACAGTCCTAATTAGGACGGCAATTCAATTACCACATGACCTTGAAAACAGTAGGTAATTTGGCAGAGATTTTTTTTACACAGTTGGTGATAAATTTGGACACAGATAGCGGTCACTCCGTCTTAGCTTATCATTTTACCCAGGCAAAATGGTTCCTATAAACCAAACCAAAAAGGCTCATACAAACACTTACAGTTCAATGCTCCATCAAGAGGAAACTCAGAGATAATGATGATGCGATAAGTCATGTAAAAAATGCTGTAGACAGACCAAATCCAGTGGCTCTTTTTGCACCACAAATCCAGTGGTTACTTCATGCTGCATCCGTGTCACAGCCAGAACACTTCTCACACATAAATCCAGACCACAGCCATCAAGGTTAAACGGTCCTTTACTTCAGACCGTGGTTAAGAATGACAATATAAATCGCTAGTGTGTGTGACTTCATGCTGCATCCGGAATGTAACGCAAGTCAGAAATGTGCACAAGACATTGTTTTTCTTTTCTTTGTGTGTGTGTGTGTGTGTGTGTGTGTGTGTGCAAAAGACATTATTACTTTCTTGTTTTGATGTAGAGGTGGATCAGGTAAACTAGCTCAATCGATTACAAGGGGAGAATGTTCTTTTATGGATTTATTGCACATTTGTTGGGTCTGTTTAAGGCAGCAAACAAAATGCAACTTATCATATAATCGTGCATAGCACAATAAATAGGTAGGAGAAAATGCTTCCCTTATGCTTTCTTTTCTTGTTGACATCACAGGATGTGCGTTCAATCAAACACTACAATATTTTGGCACAAATACATCTGTCACTTGGTTATGTGGATTATACTGACACAATACTTTTCTTATGTTTGTTAAGATGGTAAATTACATGTACTGTATACTGTTGTGTATGCATTTACAAAATAATCAGTTTGTCATTTGTATTTAGCAGATTTGTCCATAGCTATTTACATTTTTGTGTGTGTTTCCTGGAAATCAAACCCGTGACTTTACCTTCGTTGACCCTAGTGCCATGCTCTTCTAGTCTGAGATCAGGAACGTATTATCATGAACTGCAATATGTAGAATACAAATGAGAATATTAATTCATATTTTAATGTGTTATTTTTGTTTATACATTTTTTATTATCATTTTTACTTAAATGACTTTAACAATTTATACAGTATTTCTCTCTATCATGGTATGCAAAGCAATCTGAATTACTTCTGTTTATAAAATGTGGGTCCCACTTTATATTAGGTGGCCTTAACTACGATGTATTTACATAAAAAAATAAGTACAATGTACTTACTGTGTTCATATTGCATTAGGCACACTTTTGCTGATATTGAGGCGGGACACGAGTAAAGTTAGGGACAGGTGAGGTGGTATGGGCAAGTTTAAGGGTAGGGTTAGGTCTAAGGGAAGGGTCAACGGTGTAATTATAAATGTAACTACAGAAATTAATTACAGATGTAATTACATGCAGGTCATTTTTAAAATGTAAGTACATGTACGACATGTATGTACACAATAAGTGCATTGTATCAAATGATTCATTTAAATGTTAGTGCATAGTAGTTAAGGCCACCTGTAAAGTGGTTCCAAAATTTGTTTTGGAGGCAAGACATAGTGGTTTTATTAGTTATATTTTGCAATGCAAAAATGCTGATTTGGCAAGAGAAAAAAATAAGATCCCTCATTGAGGAGGTCTAAACCACAAACATGTGTTAAAGGGGCTTAATATGTCTGGAATTGTAGCTGGTATATGACAATGATTCTGTTTTCTTAATTTGTATATGAGCTTGCTGACAATATGGAGTTTTGAGATGATGTTAGGGGTTATATGAAAATTGGATTTATATAACAACTGCAAGTGCTCAATGAAGCACATCTTCAGTTATGTTATGAATTTGATTTGTCTTAAAATGAAATGTGAACTTCTGAATGTGCTGTTTCTGTTTTTTGCAGGTGGCTTTATGGAAGGACAGTGTGTGTGATTTATGCCTTCTGTGGTGTTTTGTTCGGGATCTGCTCTCTGACCACTCTCACTATACTCAGCACTGTTTGCTGCCTCAAAGTCTGCTATCCACTACACGGTATTCATATACATTATAGTTTTTAGGGGTTCCATAATTCCACTAGTGAAAATGCATCTATTTTACAATTTACAAATAACAGTTTTTTTGGTTTAATGTCTCAAATCAACATACAGTATGGCGTTTTGTTTTTGTGAACACTTCAGTTGAGAGAATGATTAAATTATTCACTTGTTTTGTTCCTTAATGAATCACGGTTTTTAACGATTCAATGATTTACTCATAACGATGGCCCTGTCATTCTCCCTGTCCCAAATGGAACCCTGTTCTTGTGTTCTTCTTCTGAGTACACACTTTCATGACATAAAAGATGTTTTATTAACAGTGTTCAGGAGGAGCACATTCAGATAATCTTACCCAAGAAGCGTAAGGAGGCCTATTTATAGATAGCCGACTCACCTCTGTCCCATGACAGTTTACCAGCATCCCTGTTCCTATCTCAGTAAGGGATGGTGGGTTCTGTGCTTGTGACATATTCAAATTCTGTTGTAAAGCAGCTCTAACAAGCAAATAGTGTCATTATACAGCTTGTCAGTTCAGTGTTGATTCAGTTCAGTTCAATAACTGTGAAGTTTAACAATTGTGCTTACATACTGTATTTACAGTGTATTTGTCTCCTGTAACTACACTGCACAGCTAAAGACACAAAAGAGTAGTGTTTTACATTTTTCACATCTGTGTGTAGTTTGGTGTGTATTTTGCTAGTCATTTTATGGTTTGTGAGTAGAGTTACTACGCAAAAACACCATTTTAAAAAGTTGAAATAGTTTTGAATCAGGTGTTTTGCTTTTGCAAGAGATGTGTGACGTTTTGCATATTGTGTGCATGTTTGTTGTGTGGAGTTTTGAGAAATGGAGCCATAGTTTCAGAAATTGTGTATAAGCAATTTAAAAAAAAAAATTATTTGATTATATAATTTGTAGCCATGATCTATTCTATAATGTATATGTGTGTATCTCTGTAGGTAATAGGTTCAGCTATGAGCACGGTCGTGTGTTAATAGCGTGCGCGTGGGCCTATGCTCTCGTGTTCGCTTGCTCCCCTCTCGCCCACTGGGGGCAGTATGGTCCCGAACCCTACGGCACGGCCTGCTGTATCGATTGGGCCTGGTCCAGTCACGACTCAGTTGCCCGCTCATACACCAGTGTGCTCTTCATCGCCTGTTACCTGCTGCCGTGCAGCATCATCATCGTATCCTACACACGCATACTGCTCACGGTCCGAGAGTCCCGCAGAGCGGTGGAGCAGCATGTCTCAGTGCAGACACGCATGGGCAACATTCAGGCCATTATAGTGAAGGTGAAGGGGCAGTCTTCATTTCTTATAGGTTATTGTTTTAGCAGTTGTGATGAAAATATCCTCTTTTTTGGTACAATTAGCCTACTAACAAGCATTTACTTACTTAAAGCGATAGTTTATCCAAAATTGACCCCATGATTTACTCACCCTCAAGCCATATGTATATATGACATTTGAATATGGAAGGCAGTCTACCAGAAGCTAGACATTTTACTTTATCACGTGTTAAATATGGATATATTTCTTTAAAAAAAAACATTGATTCGCTGCCATTTACTGCCATTATAGTGATTGGAAGAGCCAGGAAGAATGTCAAATACTCCTAGGATGGCTTGTGAGTGAGTAAATCATGGGGTAATTTTCATTTTTGGGTGAACTATCCCTTTAAAACACTAGAAACAGCAACATACCTACATCACACAATTAGCCAAATAACTAATTTTCCAGTCAAAATCACATTAACTACTAAATGTTTTTTTTATTTAAATTTCAAGAAATACATCTTTCCATCACAGAAATAAATTACATTTTTAAATGTATTAAAATAGAAAGCTGTTATTTCAAATAGTTATATTTCTCAATATTTATGTTTTTACAGTATTTTTGATCTAATAAATGCAGCCTTGGTGAGTTTGAGAGGAAAAGCAGCCAACAACTGTCCAACATACATGTGAATTTCTTCAATACTGTAAAACGATGGTTTTTATGACGTCTCTTTCACGACTTTTCTCTGTCTTTCTGCAGCTGAGCGTGGCAGTGTGTATAGGATTCTTCACTGCATGGAGTCCATATGCACTGGTGTCTATGTGGGCAGCGTTCGGCAATTTTGAGGACATCCCGCCCCTGGCCTTTGCCATCCCTGCGGTTTTTGCCAAATCCTCCACCCTTTATAACCCTCTCATCTACCTCTTGCTCAAACCCAACTTCCGCCACCTCCTCTGCAAGGACATGCGCTCCCTGCGAGGGGTTTGCGTGCACCACTGCCTGTGCCAGTGTGTTCCCTGCCGGAGCTATCGCCCATCGCTGGCCCTCAATCTGCGTCCCCTGCGGCGAAGAGGCCAATCTATCTCAGATTCCTTAAAGGGGCCCGTAGGTCCATGCCACTGCAATTGCGAGAGGTGCAGTGACCCGTTTGAGCAGTTTAAGCACTACCCACGCCGCTGTCCAGTCAATGTGAACACTGTGCAGTTGTTTCTGCAGGAGAGCACAGAACCTGAATTGGAGCCAGAACAAAAACCCAGAGTGATAAAAGAGCTCAAACAAAAGAGCCAATCAATGGAGTGTAAGAAGTCCGTGCGGGTGATTGTGAGGGGGCGGAAATGCTCCGAGATTGACAGTCTGGAGATCACCTTGGAAACGGTGCCTGCTAACGGCAAAGCTGCCAAAAACACCAAACCGTAACACCTGAACCTATGCATGGGTGTGTGTTTATACTCGTGCGGTGTGTGTGTGTATTCACTTGTCTCAGAGAGGAGTAAAATAGACTTTCACATATGCCTCAATTAAGACGCTGAGAAAAAATTCCGAACGAAGTATTGTGTGTATTGACATGTCTGCAATGGAGTGCAGTGATTTTTTTAAATATATATTAAGTTATTTATTTATTTTTTATTTGTAAAAAGAGGTTTCTTATGGACAACTGACGCAAAATATGCGTTTTTTAGCTCATTAAATTTTTTAATGAAGCCATCTTACCTACCTGTTGAGGGAACAAACACTTATGCATTCTTGAAAGTTGCTTTGGTAAACGTGAAGGTGTAAGTCAGTTGGAGATATGCTTCAAATTTTGACTATTGATGTCCATGTCTGTATTTATTCACATTCATGCAGTATCTACATCTTAGAAGAAAAGGTTCTATATAACCTCAAGGGGTTCTGCAAGGCTCTTTATATATAGAATAATATAATGACACACACACACACACACACACACACACACACACACACACACACACACACACACACACATATATATACGCCAAAAAGGTTCTATATAAGGAGAAACTTATAAATGATAATATACTTTCACATTTAATGGGTTGTTCTTGTTATAAAGTATATTTACAAGCATTTTAATTTTATTATATATATAATTAATTAATTAAAAGGGAACCCACTGAACCTTTTTTCCTAAGTGTGTAATAGTAGATTTAATTATTTTTGTTTCTGGTCCTCTAAGACAGTTTGGAAAGACTTTAAGACAGGGTCCAAACTTAACATTTTAAAATTCAGTTGTTTAAGGTACAAAAATATACCTTTGCAAAATACAGTTTAATCAATTATATAAAATATTTATGTCCAATACATTTTCACTTTCTATTGGCAGGTGTGGAAGAAGGCTAATTTTGGACCCTGCTTTTGGATCTCTTTTGTGTGTATCTTTTGTGATTTCTACAAGGATCTGTGTGTGTGCTAATCTGAACAGGGATTCAGGGAAACACTGAGTGGATATCCAAAAATTATTCAGAAATATGAAGTATATATTTGTGTAAAGTGTTGAACCTCTTAAATTTTCATAGATAATAAGGTTTTTTTTTACACAGTCACTCATAGTCATTACAGAGTCTTTGTACAAGTTGTATAATTTCACTGTCAGCTTCATCCAGTGGCCAAAGAACAGCTCATTTGATTGACATGGACTCTTTATGTAAGATGTACCACATGCTTTTGCTATTATTATTTATTAAAAATCATTATGATTATTCAAATTAGAAGTATTTTATTTATAAGTAGCTATTTATTTAAATTCAATGCATTTGCTTATTAATTAATTGCATATTTATTTATTTAAATGTATTTCGTTTTTTTTTTTATTTTGGATGAATCATTTGAGTCAAGTCAAATATATATATATATATATTATATCCCGTGGAAAGAACCTTAGTCTGAAAGATCATTAATGCTCTTATTTAATTACTTAAGTATTTAATTACTTAAGTAAAACCCTTTAAATGTGGATAATGTCTCTGAGTGATGTGCATTGCATGATTGGAGGAATATAATTTTATCAATGCTGTTTATGAAAAGTAAAAACTTGGCTTTTTTATTTATAAAACCTCATTACAGTTGCAAAAGTAAGACTAAAGTTGAGAAAAAAGAAGAGTAAAATGAAATGACAAAAAGCTATACTGTCTCAGTCAGTTTTTTTCAGTGACATGAAGTTACACTCACAAACATTAATATTAACTGTTTAATAACTTTAACTTCAAAACTAAAACTTAAGAAGCCAATGAATAGTTATTGGCAGTAGTTCAAACAGTACATTTGCTGTACAAAAATATTAATTGCATACTATGAACTGTTAGATGTGGATAGTAAAAAAAAAAATAAAACATGGCAATCAAATGTGTTGCGGATGTGTTTGGTTCGATCATTTTTTCAGCACTCTTTTGAAGTTGCATATTAGTAACCTTGTCTTGTTTCTTTTCATCTGCCATGTTTGCTGATTGACAGCCATGCTTGTTGACTGACAGCATGCATGTGAAAGCTAATAAAGTGCTTTTGCGAGCGAATTTCAGCTGAGTGAAGAAGTATATTTGGCCATGAGGGCTCTGAGCACTGAATATTTTCCCCTTAATATAACCATATTTAATAAAAAGTTTTTATACTGAGCGAATTATATTTTATATAATTAAGACATTACTGCTTCACATGGATCCTGTAACTAGCATAATTATGCCACCAGTTGGATCCTGAAATGATCAGATAAACGCACATGGATGGATTTTTTTTTTTTTACAAAAAGATGAACATATGATAGTTTCATGCATGATACCTGCAGGTTTAAACCTTAAATGTATGAAATTCAATTATCGTTGTGCAAAAAATATACACTTACAATTTTTTTATTTTATTTTTTTGTTTTACTTGTTATATTGTTTATAATGAATTGATTGAGGAATACTAAGAAGGTGGATGTCTAACTTTAAAAAAATGAATGAGGAGGAGGGAAATAATGAATGATGTCCCGGGTCACTAAAGACCCGAGGTATGCGTTTAACGCTTAGGGTTTTGCACACGCACGCACGCACGCACGCACGCACGCACACACGCACACACGCACACACACACCTTCCAAATAAAATATAGCTGCAGTAGAAATCAGTATGACAAGGCCATTTTTTGTATAAAGCTGCTAAGTAAAGATAAGGTTTTTAAATAAATACATATAATTTGTAATGCTCTAAATCTCCAAAATATCTCTGTGGAGTTCTAAAGCCGTAATTTGCAATAACTTAATCCTGCCAGATATGCTATCACTTCCTGACACTCTTTCTTTCCTTCATGACAGAACAAAACTTTAATGTGGATTGAGAGCTGTGTCAACACTTACCTGCTGTAATGAGCAATTCATAAACTATAAAGACTTCTAATTGCACTTCTCTGTTGAATTTGATTTACAGTTTTTTTGGTTTGCTTACACACTAAAATTAAAAGTAGTACACTATTAGCAAAACCTTACACCCAAGAAGCAAAACATCAGCCCATATTTGCACAACTATAAGCACATTGTCAACCTCACACTTGTTGCAAAACTCTACACACAGTGATTTGCAAAACACTAAACACACTTAACATACATTACACACAAAAATCTATCATGAAGTCACTTCTTTGCACTACCAAAGCACTGACTGTCAAATTACCGCACCGTCCAACCAATTGGTTCAAAACAGTCATCAGGTGTGCAAACACTTGTTCGCTTAATTGTAGACACACCAATCAGGTGTATAAGCACTATAAAAAGCAGCAGGTGAGTTCCTCAGTCTACAAGCCAATGGAAAGAGTCAGAGAAAGAGTAAGACGACGAGGAGGAAGAGGAGGAAGAGGAGGAGCAATCAACAGAGGAAGAGATGGAGAGGAGGAGCAATCAACAGAGGAAGAGATGGAGGCCATGCTGGAGGCAGAGGTCGAGGAAGAGGTAGAGGAAGAGGAAGACAAGAAGGTGCTCAAAGAGGACCGAATCTCACAAATGAGATCCTTGCAACACTGGTTGATCACGTTGTCAACCACGGACTGACGCTGAGAGAGGCTGGACTGCGAGTACAGCCAAATCTAAGCCGATATACAGTGGGAAGTGTGATAAGAACATTTCGACTGGAAAATAGGTACTGTAAAAATATCATCATATCACAAACATCTGCACGGTTTCAGTAACTGCTTACAGTACTGTATTCTATGCACTATCAGCACTTCTGTTACCTTTTCCTGTAAAATTACTGTACTATTGTATGGATTTGTTTTTATATATTGGATTGAGGGTCAGGAGCGACAAGGGGGAAGGCCTCCTATGTTCACAGAACAGCAAGAGAAGGAGATTGTAAACATGGTTTTGGCCAACAATGCTATAACACTCAAGCAGCTCCAAGCTAACATTATCAATAACCATGCCACTTTCAACGATATCCATCAGGACTCAACATCAACACTGGCACGCATCCTTAAAAAAAACATTCAAATGAAGCAAATTTATCGAGTGCCTTTCGAGCGCAATTCCGAAAGGGTGAAGCGACATGCATGATTATGCAGAGGTATGTATTCACTATAGCAGTGGGATCTTGCATACTGTCTCATATTCTTTTACTGTACTGTACTATGTATACTAGATCTACACTGAACTATACAATTTTGCCTGACACTGTTCTTCAGAGAGTTTTACGAATGGATGGAGAGGAGATCCTGCATGAGTTCATTTAGATGAGGCTGGTTTTAACCTGGCGAGAACACGAAGGCGGGAAGAAACATCATTGGCCAAAGGGCTATAGTCAATATCCCCGGGCAACGTGGGGGTAATATAACACACTGTGCAGCCATTACACAGAATGGGGTCCTCCACCGCCATGCCCATATGGGCCCTTACAACACAGCACTCATACTTACATTCTTGGACCAATTGCACAACATAACAGCAGCTAATCAAATTGATCATATGCAATACATTGTTGTCTGGGACAATGTGTCTTTCCACCGCTCTGCTCTGGTTCAGAACTGGTTTCAGCAACATCCACATTTCACTATCCTATATCTTCCACCATATTCTCCATTCCTCAACCCTATAGAAGAGTTTTTCTCGGCATGGCGGTGGAAGGTATATGATCTCCGTCTCCAGGCTGAGGTACCCCTCATCCAAGCCATGGAGGAGGCCTGTGACCAGATGGAGGTTGCAGCAATGCAAGGATGGATTCGTCATTCAAGACGTTTCTTTCCAAGGTGTCTTGCCAATGACAACATTGCCTGCGATGTTGACGAAATTCTCTGGCCAGATCCAGCTAGGCGAAGAGACGATGTATAGTTTTTTTTTTTGCTCCTTGAACTCCTTGTATAGTTTTTACAAGAGTGTTTAATTGTGCAAAGGATCTGTAGTGTTTTGCTAATTGTGTGTATTGTTTTGAAAACATGGGCCCTGTTTTGAAAATCGTGCTTAAGCAATCCAAAAAAACTGTAACTGTAGACAAAGGCAGTGAACTTATTCTGTACCTTAGAGACAGTTTTCCACTGGACAGATTGTGTGTGATTGGGCATGACAAATGCAATCTGAACCTGCAAACATTGAAAGACACTGATGCATGTGGATTTAAGGTATCATCACCATGGCAACCAGGCTGTTTATCGGCATGTGACATTTCTTGCCGATGCACGGCCAGCAAACACTCAAAGAAGGTCCATGTGCATCCCGTTTCAGTCGCCAATTTAAACCTAATCAACAGAAAGCTTTATTTCTAATTTAATTTGTTTGCTGATTTGTATTTCCAACCATTTTCTTGACATATATGGTCACATAAATAGTAACATCTTACAGGGTCTATGTTAGCCTATGTGTGTAAATTAAATGAATTAAATGACACTATGTGAAGAGAGACTAAGACATCATTACAGTGTGTGTTTGACAGTGAAGAAGCACACTTGTGCGCTCAAGTCCAGTAATTGTATGTTAGCATGTGTCGTGTGTGTAAATAAAATGTTGTCTTGGCAACTGTGAGCCAAATATATGCATCATTGGTTAAATTGATCAAATTATTCCAACAAAGCGGTACATGCACTTGAGCAGCACACACATGCAGTCTCACACATACATGCATCTTAAGGAGAAAATCTGTGAGGGAAATCTAGGAAATGCACAGCCCTCACAGATGAACACATGCACAGCTCAGAGTTTCAAGGGCAAGAAATTATCCTTAATGAACTGTCTTAGAGCAAGTGTCACAGAGCGAGATGCTTTCTTGACGTGAAGGCTTTTCCAAAAGCTAGCATAATTAAACTCCCCCCTAAGACACCTGGTTTTAGTCGAGATATAAGGAAGCATTGCATATGCCATTTACTGAGAAGGTACTCCCAGAATGCAGTATGGTATGCGCTATGGAAAATAGGATGATGAGAGAAATGTTGATTATAAGTAGGCTAATCTTATATTTTATCCAATACCGAAAAGTACAACAACAAAAAAAGTGTAAAGAGTAAAGTTTAGTATAGTCTAGTGATTATTTAGCCTATTATCAGTGATTATTTTAAGCTTATTGTATGGGGAGTAAAACATTTCAGAAAAACTTAATTTTAAAAGATAATGTTTTAGACAGAGATATATTTTTGCTGTGGTCAATAACTCACAAGTGTGGTCTATCAATCCCAGGTGGTAGAACGACTTCAGTTTAATTTCACTTTGAACATATAAGTTACACATTGTTAATTTCGACCCTGTCAGCTGGAACGAAAGTAACACAAGTCAATACAAGTTAGATTTTGTTGTGTTACTCTTGCTTTTATTAAATATACCTGACTATGACCTTGTTAAAATGTAACTGCAAACACACACTGTATTGACACAAGTTTTGAGACGCCTGCCTTTACTTGCATATGAACTTTAATGATGTCCCATTCTTAATCCGTAGGGTTTAATATGGAGTTGGCCCCCCTTTTCAGCTATAACAGCTTCAACTCTTCTGGGAAGACTTTCCAGAAGGTTTAGGAGTGTGTTAATGGGAATTTTTGACAATTCTTCTAGAAGCGCATTTGTGAGGTCAGACACTGATGTTGGACGAGAAGGCCTGGCTCGCAGTCTCCGCTCTAATTCATCCCAAAGGTGTTCTGTCGGTTTAAGGTCAGGCCAGTCAAGTTCCTCCACACCAAACTCGCCCATCCATGTCTTTATGGACCTTGCTTTGTGCACTGGTGCGCAGTCATGTCAGAACAGGAAGGGGCCATCCCCAAACTGTTCCCACAAAATTGGGAGCATGAAATTGTCCAAAATGTCTTGGAATGCTGAAGCATTAACTGTTCCTTTCACTGGAACTAAGATGCCAAGCCCAACCCCTGAAAAACAACCCCACACCATAATCCCCCCTCCACCAAACTTTACACTTGGCACAATGCAGTCAGGCAAGTACCGTTCTCCTGGCAACTGCCAACCCAGACTCGTCCATCGGATTCTCCAGACAGAGAAGCGTGATTCATCACTCCATTGAACACGTCTGAAAACTGATTTCCAGGTCTAACCACGAAATCATGTGATAATTTACAGCTCAAAGGACCGCTCATCCTTCCTGTGGTCCCTGAATCCGCTCCAGTCCAAGCCAAACCATACTCCGCTCCAGAATGCCCACCAGAATGCTCTCCAAAATGCTCCCTAGAGTCCACTCAAGAGTTTGTTCTGATCCATGAATCCATACGAGAATACCCCGACAATGTATCTCCAGTGTTCCATGTGTCTCCAAGGCCATCTGAGTCTCCAGCGCCCCCTGTACCAACCTGGGTCCCTGAACTGCCGGCTTCGCCCTGGGTCCGTGAACTGCCAGTCTGTGTTCTCTGACAGGCTATATCCAAGAGAAACGGTCTCTCAGGTCAGCACTTGATTTTGTTTAAATTGATTGAATCGTTGGACGGTTGTGGTTTGTTATTGGCTGTGATGTTGTATAAGTGACAGCTTGTCCCGTCCTTGCGCCAATAAACACGTCACCAGAGAAGAGCTGTTACAAGAGGGAGGGGAAGTTATTTTGATTACAGAGGCCACATTATTTAATTACTTTTTTAAATGTAGTGATGAGCATGGATAAACAATTCATAATGATATAGGCTTTATAATATTCCTTATTATATATATATATATATTTTAATTTATAAGCTAGTGCATGTTAAGATACTACAACGATAACAAATAGGAAATAATAATAACGGAAAAAATTGATTAGCCTGCATTAAGTTCATAGGCCTATGTGAAATTATTAAAGAACGCAGGGGACAATGCGTAGATGTAAACGATGAAAATGGAAAGTTCTAAAGAAGGGTGAGGGAGAGAAGAATGAAGCCTTGAGAGGGGGGATAGCTATTTTTAGAGCAGCAGTCCCCGATTTCATGCTGCCTCACGTGAGGCTAAATTTAGATCGGCTGTTGGCGACAGAGACCAGCACAGAATACAAAACAGTACACACACGGAGGGAGGGAGAGAGAAACAGAGCTGCACTTCATAACCACCTGCCCTAATTATAATGACATTCGAAAACACTTCTTTCCTAAATTTGAAAATATTTGTCCCAACTTCAAAATGTTGAAGAATGATGCACAAGCTCAATATTTACGTGGCGAAGAGAGAGACTGCATTTTATTAGCAACAAAATAAATCAGTTCCTGCCACAAAAAGAGGGAAGAGTCGACCAAATAGTGATGCGTCCATTTACTCACACACACTGACACACATGAACTCACACAAACTCTTATACACGCATATGCAAACACACACACACACACACACACACACACACACGCGCGCGCATGTTGGCTTTTCATGTTTTATGGGCACATTCCATAGGCGTAATGGGTTACACTGCCCCTGCCCCTATATAAACCTACTTCACTTAGTGTGATTTATGACCTGTTTTCCTCATGGGGACCAAAAAATGTCCCCACAAGGACAAGGATTTATATTGCCATACCGTAGGGATTACCAGGACGCACATAGACACACACAAACACACACACACACACACACACACACACACACACACACACACACACACACACCACTTGATTGTACATACACATTTTTTTTCTTCCACCCTCTGTTTTTCCACACTTGTTCAACACTTCTACTTGGTTCATTTTTTTCTTCATTTTTTTATTTTATTTATATTTTCATGCTCATACAAATGCTTTGACAATACAATGTACAATTTGTCATGCCAGTAAAGCTCTTTTGAATTCAACCGAATGTAATTGAATTTGTACAGGCTATCTTGTGCAATGTAGTAGTAAGTCAACGGTGTGATTGTGTGTGGTTCAAAACCACAGTCACGACTCGTCTAAATAAACACACTCAGCATTTTTTGGTGATTCAAAAATGTAATTAGCCTACATAATCAACCTCACTTGTGATCATTTAGATGTTCACTAACACTAGATGCCAAGTTCAGGTATATATTCTAATCTACATGGAGCGGGTCGCCCCCTAACGGACACCGCTATGTTAACATAAGATGACCGTGCCATTCATATGAAAGACTACTACAACCCTGCTGTAGCCTGCTACTCACTCACACTCACACTTAGATGATGTTCACCCATATTTTTCACCTTATAGCAAATAAACAAATCACAGATATGACACGAAAAAGGTTTTGTCAGCTTAACATTCTGGCTTCATCAAACATACCTTAAACAAATCACTTTTTTAATGGCATGGAAGAGGAATTATGGAATTACTCAATGTTGAAGGGAAAAAAATGCAATCATCTTTTAATGAACATTTTTTTAAAATACTGGGACATGTCAAAAAATGCAAATTAGTCAGCAGTGAGAGGGTGGCTTACATAGACTAATGGGTCGTTTGACTTGGCTAATTGACAGGAATTATGGCCCCAACTAGAGTTGTCAGTTGTAATCTGAAAGGAAATAATCTGTTAGATATTGCCAAATCAGAATCGCCAAATCTGTTAGAAAATCATTTTCCACATAAATGAATTGATGGGATTTGGTTTCTCAATGCTAAACCACAACTACAGAGTGTATTTGTTTGTTTAAAATAAAATATATGTTTATATTTTAATATCAAATTAATATTCTATACATTTTATATACCCTGACCTGCTTGCACACTCATTGAATGTGAGATGGAGACATAGTCCATTTGTCCTTTTGTTCTGTGTGTCTGTCTTATTCATATTGTGGAATATAGAAGCCGTTTTGTGTCCCATTGAGAGGGATAAGTGCTGGATGGATGTTTGGATCCTTTTGTCTCCTCCAGACTGCTGGGAAAGTCATGAACTAGCTGCATGTAGCTGTGTGTGTGTGTGTGTGTGTGCGTGTGTGCGTGTGTGTGCAAAGGCGTGGACTGGTAATCCCTACGGTATGGGGACAAAATGTCCCCACAAAGATGGCAATATCCAAAATCCTTGTCCTTGTGGGGACATTTTTTGGTCCCCATGAGGAAAACATCTTATTTTTGAAAATGTAAAAATGCAGCATGTCTCCTGTGATGGGTAGGTTTAGGGGCAGTGTAGGGGATAGAAAATACGGTTTGTACAGTATAAAAACCATTACGCCTATGGAATGTCCCAACATTTCACAAAAACAAACGTGTGTGTGTGTGTGTGTGTGTGTGTGTTTGTCTTGCTGTATTGCCATGCCTTTCGAACAGAAACTTTGATCAGTCATCAGAGGAGAGTGGTGGCCATTAAAGCCCAAAGAATAAAAAAAATATATTTTACAAAAGAATAAATATAAAATTCTCAGTAATGAGGGGTTTTTGCTGCATTTTTTTCTACTCTCTCCTCTCTGCCTGGCCAGGTTTTCCCTCCCTACACAAACAATCAATTGTATCAATTGAGGCTTTTGAATTGGATTATTCTGAGTAAACTTGGATATAAAGGCAAAATTTGTTTTTTTTCTTGGTTAATTTCAGTCACTTTTTTGCATGTCATAAACAAATCTGTATCATGCTAGTTAAGAACACTGTTTATTAATGCAATAATTTTATGCATGTTCATGTGTATTTTTCACAAATAAGTCTCATTGTGAATGAAACAGTCAATATGGAGCCACTTCCATCACAACAAATCCATTCTTCTCCACTTTTTTATGCCAAACAGTTTTTATTGTCAACACTACAGCTGTTTAGGAAAGTGCTGGTGGTTTTTATGGGCATGCAGTCTTTTAGAAGAGAATTATATTATTTTACCCAAGATGACCCTATAGCCGCATTGTTCCCTCAGAGGATAGTAAACATACAGTAAGTATTCCAGATTCAACAGAACAGAACAGGAAACATGTTGAACATGTAAGTGATTTGGTAGGAGAACAAACTCATCCTGATAATGCTGTTTCATTTCATGTATGCCACAGTTGACTGGTTCCATTAACCTTGCCCCAAACAGAATTTGGACAAAGGCTTTCTGAATGAGTTTATGGAAGCGCAGTCAGGATTTGCTGGTTGAGCGCAATTCTGTGTCAGATTTCTGTTTTAACCTCTGTCCCTTAAACGCAGTGAAGATCAAGATGTGTCTCCTCTACTTTTTCACAAGTGAAAATTCTACAGTACCAAAATATTGAACTAAGTATAAAAGTAAACAGTGTAATTAAATAATATAGTTATTTATATGATTAAATAGCTAGTAATTTACTATATTGTGTGCTACAAAATGTAACACTGTAGTCACAAACCAAACCATCCTGAGGTGGCGTATCCAGATGGGCGGTATGGGGTGGCCCCAAATCACCTCTAAAATTTGACTGGCCACCCCGGGTACAACCCAAGGTTGTTCACTAGCAATCTCCCAAGTCAGAAGTGATAACTAACCTCTTAATGTGAGATATAACCACTTAAATCAGGGAAAGCTGAAAACCTGTGAAGTGATTATCTGTGGCTGAATAAGAAACATAATTCTCCGTCAGGCCCGGTGACATTCAATAAAAAAAACGTCAAGAACAACATTTTTCGAAATATCTTATTTTATGTTCAGCAGAAGAAATACAGTGGTGCAGGATGAACTGAATAAATAACATGAAAGTAGTTCCATGTCAATAGTGGATATACTTTACATAATTTAAACTATATACTACCATCATTTTATGGATCAAGTAAAGACATTTATACTGTTACCATTTCTTTTTAAAATGCTGTTCTTTTGAACTTTCTATTCTGCAAAGAAACCTGAAAAAAGTATCACATGTGGCACTGTGTAGCAGAAATGGCTGCTTCAACTTTTCCAACACAGGAATAAAGTACATTTTTAAAATATTAGGATAGGAGAAAAAATAATAAGCCAATGCTTTTGCATTCTCCCGCAAAATCTGTGCATTCCCCTGAGAAACTTTGCATTGTCTCGCAAATATTTTTTCCTCCATCTCATTTTTCCCCCTCCATCATGTCCCTTTAGTTAACTAACAATGAACAATGATTTTTATTAACTAAAAGTAAATTCATTTCTCTTATAAGAAAGCTGTAAAGTTTAGAAACTGCATAGATAAGTGGAGATTAAGCATCCCTGTCTGAATTCATGATTAATAAACCAAAAAAGGTATCCAACATTGGACCTGGTCCGTCACAGTCCGAGGGCTGGAGCGAGGGCCAGAGGGAGGGTGTGGCCACTTGGGGTCATTCTCCTCCACCAGAATAAGGGTGTGTTTGGGCTTCAGGAGGTTGTTTCCATTATTTTTTACTTTTGACAAGGTCTGGCACAGGGCTTGAGGGTAGAGCTGCTGCTAGAATCCTTCCCCAACCAACTTGGGAAGGATAGAATAGAATAGAATAGAATAGAGTAGAGTAGAATAGAATAGAATAGAATAGAATAGAATAGAATAGAATAGAATAGAATAGAATAGAATAGAATAGAATAGAATAGAATAGAATAGAATAGAGCATTTTGAGGTAGCCAATCTAGTATTGTGGTGGCCAAATTTTTTCTCCTTTGGTGGAATATATTCAACTCAGGTTTGAGTAAGGGGAGTTAAAATATCGAAATGCCCTCTCCAACGATATTTGGATAATGAAAAATGGCCCTTATCCCCTTTGAGTAGTCTCCTCAAGGTAAAGGCAATGTATTGTAGGGCAACAAGGCATCACAAGGTATCCCTCCTTGTTATTTGTCACTGACTATGGCTAAGACTGATGTAATTAGTGCAGGCTAACAGGTCTTAAATGAGTGAGCAAAGAGGGTTGAGCTGCCTCCTCCAGGGCTCTGGGGTCTTTAAGTAAGATAGCTCCCTGATGTCTCCTTTGGGTGGGCCTCCCAACAGTAAGGGCAGCAGTATAGAAGGTTGGAACCTTAACTGATCCATGTAGAAACTAACAAGTAGAGGTAATTTGCCTATAGCAGTGTTTCCCAACCCGAAGGTCGAGACCCCCACTAGGGGTTGCTAAAGATTTACGTGGAGTCTCCAAACTCTCTACAGTATTAGAGTTATAAGTAAGGATGAAACAGTTACGTTTTGACAATAAATCATGATACAATTCCAGACCAACACGATCTCATGACAATGCGTATAAATAGTACGAGTGTGCAATCTCGTAGAATGTATACGCCAAAACTCATTTTGGCGTGCATATGGTACACCGTTTTTGGCGTGCATATGATACGCATTTTATGGCGTGTATATGACACGCTTTTGGGTAGGGTGAGGGTGGGGGTGTGGGGGGTTCGTACATATAATATGCTATAAAGTGCGTATCATATGCACGCCAAAAACGGCGTACCATATGCACGCCAAAATGAGTTTTGGCGTATACATTCTACGAGATTGCACACTCGTACTATTGATACGCATTTTCGTGAGATCGGGCTCTCCAGACAGTTAGTATTACAGCATTACCAGAATTTGAAAAACTCACAGTAAAACTTTTACTTTACAAAATTAGCAACAGTCTCATGCAGGAGCAGCATAAAGTGTAAGTTTTGTTTTGTGTGACAATATTGTGCAAATAAGTTTTTATAACCGAGTGCTGAGGGAAATTATAGAAATTGAAGTATGAATTAATTCTATGAATGTATCTCTGCCATGAGAAAAGTTTTGATGACATTTGTCTAACCTCCATGTCATGCCCAATAAAGTAGTGTTTATAAGCACAGCACTGGTTTGTGTACAGCGGTTACCGTCAGAGAGTCGATTTACATTTGTATTCAACCTGTCTGGTTTTTGTTTGTGAAAATGAGACCAATTTTTTATGCATGGTTGTAAATTTTAACTGATTGATGGAAAAATAAGCTAATGTGTATTATAAAAATCTAAACAATTCAGATAAGTGTGGGTATTTGTTCTCTATTCTCTGTCAATCCACGTGTTGAGTTCCACTTTGTTCTCAGGTTACGACTGTAACCATGGTTCCCTGAGAAGGGGAATGAGACACTGTGTCTTGCACACCTGCACATCTCTTTCATACAAAAAAAGATTGATGGTGTACATTGAAGACACCCTCATACTCCGGTGATGACGTTGTGGACTGTCGTTGGCCAATGAAATTGTTGTGTGTACACACATGCTTCAGACACCGGTCACACTGATGGTGTTCCTCATAGCGTAAATACAAGATGCAATGTCTTGTTAAACTTACTCAATGAACCATGGTTACAGTCATAACCTGAAACGTTTTTCTTTGGGTTTCAGAAGTTAAAGTTGGGACAATAAAGTAGATGGGAAAAAAACTTCTCAAGGCTCTCTTTGAGATAATCTGAAGTGTTGCTAAATGTTTGTTAAATACTGTATTTGTGCTGTGATCCCAGTACTGTGAAGGGTCTGAGCCGTCAATTTGACGTGGAGTTTCTGATCCATGGATTTGTCCCCGTGGAGAGTTTGTATTGCTTAAATGTTGGAAATTTCAAGTGCAATGGCTTTGACTCTGGCACTGTGGAGGAACAATGGCTCATTAATGTCAAACTATTGAATATTAAGTCAAACAGTAATTAAAGCTGCAAATATTGTTATAGAAAGCCAGCCGATGACATGTGATGTGCGCATATTAGTTTGCTTATAATATTGTTCTCACGCTTTATTACAGTGGTTTTCAATCCTGGACCTGGGGACCCACTTCACTGAACATTTTGTATTAGCCGCCTTTTCACTGCTGACGATCACACCTGACACCAGTGGGCAAACTGACAGTCCTACAGTGCACTTGTAGCCAATCAGCAATAGTGGGCTAATCAGCACCTATTTTTTAAATATATTTTTTTGCTGGTCTTGGACATCTTGTTCAGACACATGGTATCATGGATTCCAGCAAATACCAACAGATAAAAAATCTTCTGCTAGAAATCCTATAATGGGCCGTGGTTGGATCTTCCATCAGGACAATGATCGAAAACAAATCAACACAAAAATGTGTCACTGAGCACAAAATGAAGCTTCTGCCATGGCCGTCCCAGTTCCCTGACCTGAAGAAGCACCAACATGGAGCTGTGAATCTGAAGGATCTGGAGAGATTCTGTATGGAGGAATGGTCCCTGATCTCTTGTCAGGTGTTCTCCAAATGATATATGGTAAATGGACTGCATTTATATAGCGCTTTTAACAGACCAATGGCCATCCAAAGCGCTTTACACATTGCCTCACATTCACCCATTCACTCACTCATTCATACACCGACGGCGGTGTCAGCCATGCAAGGCGCCATCCAGCTCGTTGGGAGCAGCTGGGGTTAGATGTCTTGCTCATGGACACCTCGACACTTGGTCAGGTGGAACCGGGGATCGAACCACCAACCTTCCGGTTTGCAGACAATCTACATGAACCACTGAGCCACTGCCGCCCAAACTCATTGGGTGTTATAGACGAAGACTCAGAGCTGTTATCTTGAGAAAAGGACGTTGCAATAATTCTGGCCAATGAAAAAAATTCACTTGTTTTACTTCAATGAAAGTTTAGAATTTTGTGCATTTTTTGAATGAAAGATCAAAAGGATAAACAATGCAGATCTATTTCCAACATTAGTGGAGGGCACTGCATCCAAATGTTGCGTGCAGTGAAAAGGCGGCTTATGTCTCTCATCTGACACACTTGTCATAAAGCTCTCTGGAACTGATGATCTGAAAAACCTGGGCCGGTATTAACCATAAACCATTAATCTCTCTCTCTCTCTCTCTCTCTCTCTCTCTCTCTCTCTCTCTCTACCCCTGTGTGTGTGTGCGTAGGTGCCCTTGTTTATATTACATTGTGTTGGTGGGACCAAATGTCCCCATAAGGATAGTAAAACCTGAGATCACCTACATTGTGGGGGTCCAGCCAGCGGTCCCCACTTTTCAAAAGGCTTATAAATCACACAGGATGAGTTTTTTTGAGAAAGTAAAAATGCAGAATGTTTCCTGTGATGGGTAGGTTTAGGGACAGGGGCAGTGTAGGGGGATAGAATGTACAGTTTGTATGGTATAAAAACCATTACGTCTATGGAGAGTCCCCACAAAGATAGTGAACCAGACATGTGTGCGTGTGTGTGTGTGTGTGTGTGTGTGTACATGTTTTTCTAGCCTGATGGGGACTTCAACCTGACTGCAGACAGACTCATGGGGACTCGTGTCACTGTGGGGACCAAAATTGAGGTCCCCACGGGCACAAAAGCTTATAAATCATACAGGATGAGTTTTTATGAAAATGAAAAAATGCAGAATGTTTCCTGTGATGGGTAGGTTTAGGGGCAGGGGCAGTGTAGGGGGATAACATTTGCGGTTTTTACAGTATAAAAACCGTTACGCCTATGGCGAGTCCCCAGAAGGATAGCGCACCAGACGTGTGTGAGTGTGTGTGTGTGTGTGTGTGTGTGTGTGTGTGTGTGTGTGTGTGTGTGTTTGTGTAACACTCACATTGTTTCACCTTGTCTTCAGAAATGGGAATGGTTGCATTGTTTTGCACTATGAAAACCAAAAGATTATGACTATGATGTTCATATAAATAGTATAATGTATCATGAAATGTACCTCATACTTTTGAACATTGCATTTTACCTTTATCAGATATCTTTTCGGTCTCCTTTTTGCAGAAATCCTCGAGTTTTTCTTTTAGCAAAGAGACAGATTTTGCTACATCATCATAGATGAGAGAACTGGCAGTGATTGTGGAAAAGTTCGGTAAAGAAAAGAATGGAAGGACAAACCCTCCATGGAAACTCTACAGATAAACATAAAAAAGGGGAAAACTAACTCATCAAATAAAGACAAATGAAGACACACTGTCCTGTTTTTCTCAAGCTCTGTTACCAGCAGGAAATGGTTGTGATCGTCTGTGTGTGAAAGCTGCTCCAGCTCAGTGTTTCTCCTCCTCAGGTCATCAATCTCCTGCTCCAGTTGTTTCAAGAGTCCTTCAGCTCGACTCACAGCCGCATTTTCCTGATCTCTGATCAGCTGTGTCATCTCAGAGCGGCTTCTCTCAATGGAGCGGATCAGTTCAGTAAAGTTCCTCTCACTGTCCTTCACTGCTTTCTGTGCAGAGCGCTGTCAGGACACATTACACGTTTCAGTGAGACTGGAAAATGAACTGGGATCCTCACTGATCGGAGGAGAGTCGCCACTGATTATAAAAGGTTTACTTTTTTAAATGTATATTTCTGAATATTTATATTTTAAATGCTATTTTCACCTTTGTTTTGAGAGGACAGTAGATGAGAGACAAGAACCGACAGAGGGGGATGATCAGGAGAGGACCACATGTCGGAGCACCACCCAAAAGGCTATGGCTCTGATATCATGACAGGATTCTATCAGTAGCAAACTCACCTTATGGGTCTTCACATCCTCTCTCAATTTCTGGAGTTTTTTCTCTTTGTGCTGGATACTCTTCTGATAGTTTTTTAGTTTTTCCTCTAGCTGTTTCTGTTGAACAAAGAAATAACAGTGTTAAGAAATGATCTAACAGAAATGTCTAAATGTTATTTTATACATTTCAAATTATTTTTTAATGGCTACTTATGTAAAGTTACAAATACAAAGTACCATTTATGTAACATAAGACAAATTCTTTGAGTCAGTTATTTTTTAATGGATCAAATGGCTTAAATCGATTTGCACTTCAATCTGAATCATTCAGAGAGTTCACTTATGGACTGAATTTTACAGTGGTTAAAAGTAAAACACTGGATGACACTTTATAACATCAGACAGAGCAGCACAACACACTTTTAGTTAATCAGCATTAGGGGGCGTGTCCACTCAAGATGGGGGAGGAGAGAGAGTGAGCAAGAGGGAGATTTGAAAAAATTTCAAAAGACAAAAGGTCAGAGGAATATCACTGGAAAAGAATGGTTATGATCAGGCAAGGGCTTTAGGACACGGATTCATATTAGAAAAGCTTTCCAGCGCTGGAGAGACCTAAGCAGGAAGACCTGAACACGGACGCAGGGGTTGCGTTGTTTCTGCTCCATACTAGACTGGGTAAACCCAGCCCGATCTGCCAGCAATTTGATTTCGCCCTGCAGCTCAGGCTGGAAACCTGTACATTGTTTTATCCTGCTTCTGTTACAAATTTGCGGGAAACCAATCACAAACTGGCTTATCCACATCCCGCGTGATTGCCGGGTTTAACACAATGACGGATAGAGAAGCGATGGATTGTTAGTCTGATTGGCTGAAGGACTATCCAACTGCATACAGGGTTATTTGAACTATGCCCGTTGATCATGCCTCTTGTGCAGTAGAAAATACAGAGCAGACTCCCCAGACCAATGTTCAATCTTAAAAGATTGAGCTTGGTCTGGTGATAGCCAGACAAGCTCCATACATGAGTAACATAGGTTTTTCTATGTTTCACAGAACCAAGATTGTTGTTGCAACTCAAAACTGTAACAGTTTTTCGTTGTTCGTCTGGTGCTGCTGAAGGCTAAACCAACTCTTGCTTGTATAGACTCTAAAATAATAACTAAAATAATGTTTTAAAAATCTGTCCCATTACCAAATATCTTAATACATAATTGGATAAACACCAGAATATATAATTTAATTACTAGGCTGCAGAATAAACAGCTGCCAGTCCATGTATGTGATTGCTAGCAGATTGCAAGATACTGATCTCTCAGCCCTTGACATCTAGAGATTCATGACTGAACTGGATATGTAGTAATACCTGTTTCTCTGTCCTCTCTGCTATAGCTGTTACAGTGTCATGGTTTTTGTGCTCATCCATTGTACACAGGTAACATATGCAGCGCTGGTCAGTGCGGCAGTAGATTTCCAGTTGTTTGCCGTGTTGAGGACAGATCATCTGCTGGAGTCGTCCAGTGGCATCGATCACTTTGTGTGGCCTTCCTGAGCGAAATTCTTCATGGCGTTCAAAATGAGATTGACAGTAAGATTCCAGACACACCAGACAGGACTTGACGGCTTTGTGTTTTCTTCCAGTGCAGATGTCACACTCCACATCTCCAGATACAGCAGGAACATCAGAAACAACAGAATGGAGTTGAGTCTTTTTCAGTTTCTCCACCATTTCAGCCAAAATGGTGTTTTTACCTAAAGCAGGTCTTGGCGTGAAGGTCTGTCTGCACTGAGGGCAGCTGTAAACTCCCTTCTGATCATCTTGATTCCAGCAGCCGGTAATACAGCTCATACAGTAACTGTGTCCACACGGAATGGCCACTGGATTCTTCAGTAGATCCAGACAAACTGGACAAGTGAACTGGTCCTGCCCCACTGAAATACTGGCTTCTGCCATTTCACTGATATGAACTCAGACAGAGAGACTCAAACAACAGCTCAACAATAACTTACATTGTAGGCTGTTGTACAGCTGAAGAGTTTCCTGGTTGTGATTTACGTGTCCAAAAAAGACTGGTTTGTCTTTAGGGTGTGACTTTGTCTTCAGGAATCTGGAAAGTTGGCTTTTGTGTATAACAAGTAAAAGTGTCTAGGTTAATAGTTTAGAAGTTTAAGGGCTTTCAATGTTAATGTTTGGTTGGTTAGCTTCAGAAAGTTAGTCCCAGGTGGTAGATAAAATACTGCTGTGTAACACTTCAATGATTAGGCCTTATCTTTGTCTGACGATGATTAATGACTATACCAATTTCACCAAATGTGTAGTGTGTCCTGTATTTTCTGATTAATCAGAATTACTTATAATTGATTTGTGAAAAAAACACTTTAAGTCGGTTCTTTTACAATGTCATGTGCAATTTTTGACGTTCATTCATACATTAGACTCACATATTAAACCCCAGATTCAAAGACGAGGCTTAAAGCTGGATTTAAGGCTATTCCCATGTTAAGATGCAACTCTTTCCCTGCCAGCGTTTTTTTTTAAGTTGCCAGCCACCGCCAGCGTTTTTGAGCATTTTTCACAAAAATTCCATGGCCCCCAGAATATTTTGTTGTATATGAACATGAAATGTATATCAAAAGAAAGACTTACCCCTGATTTTTAGCAACAGCAGTTTTCATGCAGTTTTATTTTTTAATCAACACTTGAATGTGGGTAAGTTTAATAAAATAGCACATTTTTCAGCGAAAAGCTTAGGAAATCACATTTTTGTCAAAAGACTACAATCAAATCGGATTCAGAAAGATGATCAAAACATAGATGGAGTAGATCGAGTCCATCAACACCCCTAATGCTTGCACAGCCCTGTAGCTCATCCTGGGTCGACATTTCATTCTGTAACATTTCTCTAAATATATAGACAACTGGATTGACAGAGAAAATTCCAACATAATAAAAAAAAATGTTTACTAAAATTAATATAAAAATAATAATGCAAAGCCCCACCACCGAATGTTTAGATACATACATTAAAGATAAAAACATTTGAAAAAAAATCATAAAAAAGTAATTAATATTTTAAAAATCATAAAGAATCAAGAAATACTGTACATTTTCTCTAACACACACTAATCGTGAGAGATTGCAGAATTCCAATGAATAATAGGTTTATATCAAGAATATTTGCAGGAAATAATTTGCAGTAAAATCATATGTTAAAAATAATAATTGAGTGAGCAAAAAAATATTGATGAGCAAGACTCAGTGATGGTCTGTGGAGTCTGGCCTGTGATTCATGGTTCATTAAAGTTCCAATATTTTGAATGTGTAAGGAATGGACTTGGCTGTGAGTCTGGCATTGAAAGGAATCTCGGCTTTGGCATTTGGTTGGGCATGGACAGTAAACCTGGCATTGTTAAGGGACTGGTTGCTGATCTTATCATTGGGTAGGGACTGGGTGGTGGCGCTGTAAAAGAAAGCAATTATATTAATGTCAAACAGTCAAGCAGTAATAAAAGCTTTGAGAAAAAGAAGAAAAAAACACTGGCATATTTTGAAATAGTGAGAATGAGGAAAACAGTTTTAGATACTCCTAACTGAGAGTGTTTGTGTACCAGCTTGGTTAGAATATTGCACATCTATACAGATTAATGCAAGTGTAGGATTTGAATAATCACTTGATTAAAAATGTTTGTTTTTTTGGCATTAGCTGCTACAGGAGGAATCAAAGATAATTGTATGTGCATTTTATTAGTAAGACTTACATTGTATGCTCTCATCAGAAGTTGAAATGATCTCAATGTGTGCCACTATGGAAACCAACAGCATTTAAAGTATTATTTTATGTAAACAGACAACTGCTAACTTTCACAGATAAAGTAATGTGGAGAAGAATTGGATTCATTATGTAGATGCTTCACAAAAAACGTTTTTTTTTTTTATTTATGGTTATATACAGGTCCTTCTCAAAAAATTAGCATATTGTGATAAAAGTTCATTATTTTCCATAATGTAATGATAAAATTAAAATTTCATATATTTTAGATTCATTGCACACCAACTGAAATATTTCAGGTCTTTTATTGTTTTAATACTGATGATATTGGCATATAGCTCATGAAAACCAGAGTCTGGAGGAAGACTGGGGAGAAGGAAATGCCAAAATGCCTGAAGTCCAGTGTCAAGTACCCACAGTCAGTGATGGTCTGGGGTGCCATGTCAGCCGCTGGTGTTGGTCCACTGTGTTTTATCAAGAGCAGGGTCAATGCAGCTAGCTATCAGGAGATTTTGGAGCACTTCATGCTTCCATCTGCTGAAAAGCTTTATGGAGATGAAGATTTCGTTTTTCAGCACGACCTGGCACCTGCTCACAGTGCCAAAACCACTGGTAAATGTTTTACTGACCATGTGTTTTACTGTGCTCAATTGACCTGCCAACTCTCCTGACCTGAACCCCATAGAGAATCTGTGGGATATTGTGAAGAGAAAGTTGAGAGACGCAAGACCCAACACTCTGGATGAGCTTAAGGCCGCTATCGAAGCATCCTGGGCCTCCATAACACCTCAGCAGTGCCACAGGCTGATTGCCTCCATGCCACGCCGCATTGAACAGTCATTTCTGCAAAAGGATTCCCGACCAAGTATTGAGTGCATAACTGAACATAATTATTTGAAGGTTGACTTTTTTTGTATTAAAAACACTTTTCTTTTATTGGTCGGATGACATATGCTAATTTTTTGAGATAGGAATTTTGGGTTTTCATGAGCTGTATGCCAAAATCATCAGTGTTAAAACAATAAAAGACCTGAAATATTTCAGTTGGTGTGCAATGAATCTAAAATATATGAAATTTTAATTTGATCATTACATTATGGAAAATAATGAACTTTTATCACAATATGCTAATTTTTTGAGAAGAACATGTACACCGGTCAGGCATAACATTATGACCACCTTCATAATATTGTGTTGGTCCCCCTTTTGCTGACGCCTGAAGGTGTGCTATGGTATCTGGCACCAATATGTTAGCGGCAGATTAAAGTTCTGTAAGTTGTGTGATGGGGCCTCTATGGATCAGACTTGTTTGTTCAGCACATCCCAGAGATGCTCAGTTGAGAGCTGGGGAATTTGGAGGCAAAGCCAACACCTCAAACTCGTTGTTGTGCTGCTCAAACCAATCCTGAACCATTTTTGCTTTGTGGCAGGGCACATTATCCTGCTGAAAGAGGCCACAGCCACCATGGAATACCGTTTCCATGAAAGGGTGTACATAGTCTTCAATAATGCTTAGGTACAGTAGGTGGTACGTGTCAAAGGAACATCCACATGGATGGCAGGACCAAAGGTTTCCCAGCAGAAGATTGCCCAAAGCATCACACTGCTTCTGCCAGCTTGCCTTCATCCCATAGTGCATCCTAACCATGACCATGTCGCCGGTTCTTCACTGTTCCTTTCTTGGGCCACTGTTTTGATACTGACCACTGCAGACCCGGGAACACCCCAAAAGAGCTGCAGTTTTGGAGATGCTCTGACCCAGTTGTCTAGCCATCACAATTTTGCCCTTGTCAAACGTGCTCAAATCCTTACGCTTGCACATTTTTCCTGCTTCTAACACATCAACTTTGAGGACAAAATGTTCACTTGCTGCCTAATATATCCCACCTTCTGACAGGTGCCGTGATGAAGAGATAATCTGTGTTATTTACTTCCTGGTCATAATGTTATGCCCGGTCGATATATATAGTGTTGCAGAAGGAAACATCAATTTTAGATTTCCAAACATTCCTTTTGCAAATATATGTTACATGATGCATCTCTAATTTTGAATATCTTTATTACTTTACCTCTATCAGATGTCTTTTTGATCTCTTCTTTGCAGAAATTCTCAAGATTCTTTTTTAGCAGAAGGATGGATTTTCCCACATCATCATATAATTTGTGAGAACTGGCAGTGATTCTGGGCACAACAGTAGTTTTGGGAGGAATAGAGCAAGACTCGACACTCTACAGAAACCACAGAAAACAAACAATATTAAAATAAAGACAGATAAAGACACATATAATAACTGTCCTATGATTTTCTCAGAGACTGTTACCAGCAGGAAATGGATGTGATCGTCTGTGTGTGAAAGCTGCTCCAGCTCAGTGTTTCTCCTCCTCAGGTCATCAATCTCCTGCTCCAGTTGTTTCAAGAGTCCTTCAGCTCGACTCACAGCCGCATTTTCCTGATCTCTGATCAGCTGTGTCATCTCAGAGCGGCTTCTCTCAATGGAGCGGATCAGTTCAGTAAAGTTCCTCTCACTGTCCTCCACTGCTTTCTGTGCAGAGCGCTGTCAGGACACATTACACATTTCAGTGAGACTGGACAATGAACTGAGATCCTCACTGATCGGAGGAGAGTCGCCACTGATTATGAAAATTTTCTATCAGTAGCCAACTCACCTTATAAGTCTTCACAACATCTCTCAGCTCCTGAAGATCTTTCGCTCTCTGACAGATTCTCTGATGGAAGTTTCTTAGTGTTTGTTCCAGATGTTTCTGTTGACAAAGAAACAACAGAAATCCTCATCTTATTGTGATTTATTATAATTATTTACCCATTCATTATAGGGATTACGAATAGAAATATCCAGTGGATCTGAGAATTATTTAGGGGAAAAAAATACTATATGTAGACAGACCATTTTTGTTCAAATGTTCAAATGTTTCTTCATATTTTAGTAACTCATACTGAAAGCAAAGACTCATTCTGAAAGTAAAAACATAATGACTTGACTAATGTAAAAGCTACATTAAATGATATTAAGCTATCCAAAATTAATATTTCATAGATTTATTTATCCTAAAATTAAACAATCATGTTTTTGTGCATAACTTTATTTATGGGCTATTTCTTCACGTCATCAGCACCCTGCCCCATATCTTTAGTTCACCCTCCTCCTCCTTTCGTTAAAAAAAAAAGCGTGCTCTTCTTGGCTCACAAATATTCCAGAAAAACGAGTAAAGCAGAGTTTACTTATTACATGGTAAATTTACTGTGTAATAAAAACATTTTAACAACAATAATCAATGATGTGTTCCAGGACAGTAATTATTGTATTAACCTGTTTCTCTGTCCTCTCTGCTATAGCTGTTACAGTGTCATGGTTTTTGTGCTCATCCATTGTACACAGGTAACATATGCAGCGCTGGTCAGTGCGGCAGTAGATTTCCAGTTGTTTGCCGTGTTGAGGACAGATCATCTGCTGGAGTCGTCCAGTGGCATCGATCACTTTGTGTGGCCTTCCTGAGCGAAATTCTTCATGGCGTTCAAAATGAGATTGACAGTAAGATTCCAGACACACCAGACAGGACTTGACGGCTTTGTGTTTTCTTCCAGTGCAGACGTCACACTCCACATATCCAGATCCAACAGCTTGTAGTGTAGTCTTCTTCAGTTTTTCCACCAATTCAGCAAACACCACATTCTTACCTAAAGCAGGTCTTGGCGTGAAGGTCTGTCTGCACTGAGGGCAGCTGTAAACTCCCTTCTGATCATCTTGATTCCAGCAGCCGGTAATACAGCTCATACAGTAACTGTGTCCGCAAGGAATGGTCACTGGATTCTTCAGTAGATCCAGACACACTGGGCAGATGAACTGGTCCTGTCCCACTGAAATACTGGCTTCTGCCATTTCACTGATATGAACTCAGACAGAGAGACTAAAACAACAGCTCAACAATAATAACTTACACTGCAGGTTCTTTCAGCTTAAGAGTTGAAACAGTTTCCACATTCTGATTAGAAAAAGTTTTAAGGAAATGGTTTCAGGGAACTGGAAAGATAACATTTTTGTGTATTAAAATGGAAACTAATACTGCAGAGCTAGAAGCAATCAGTAAAAGTAAAAAAGAAAAGAAAAGTCTCCACACCTGCAAAAGTTGCCCAGTGATTTTTGATTTGAGATATTTCTATTTTTGTAATTTTACATGCAACGCAAACGATTTTATAGCCAGTAGCCTATCAAGAAAAGTGTATAGGCTATTATTGTATATACTGCACAACAGGATGTGTTGTGACAACATGTGCCTTTTATATTCTGATTAGAATCAGAACAAATGGTGATTCACAAATTAAAGGGGTTATGAACTGACACATCAAACTTTTGACACACAAGAAGTCATCATACTTTAAGAATATCCCTGTCATTTTCAGAGCTGAAAACTTCCTTGTTTGTCCAAAACAGCTTTTGTTGTTACCAAGCCTAGATAATGATTCATTGTGGAATGTGCCTATCTAATAGTTGGGTGACATTTTTTGAATTTTACCAGTTCTCTGCACATGAACCGCAAAGACAGGCAGATCCTGACACCACCAGTGTCTTTAGTGACCACCTCACCTTTTCCCCTTCCTTGAGGCAAGCTATCGAACTGAAAACCAAGGGCTGATAATGAATAGGGCAGCTCAGACTGCTGCATCAATCTCTGTCATCCCTAAGTCAGTCAAGTCTGCTCCATTTCCCCCCAAACTGGTTGAGTCTGCACCTGATTGTCATGCCCTCAGAAGCGGAAGAAAAGGAGTGTCCATGTTGGCAAGTCAAATGCCCTTCTTTATAGAGGCCCCTATAGCCAGTTGGTCCGGGAGGGCCTGTATCAAGAGGCTCCTAGCCTATTGGCAGGAGGCCCCAAGTTCAGAGGTTCCCAAGTCATTGGTCCAGGAGGACCCGAGTCATGAGGTCCCTAAACCATTGGACCAGGTCAAGAGGCCCCTTGCTCAGTGGTTGAGGAACACCCAATTCGGATAGTCCAAACTCTAGCTTTCCCAGAGCCCGCAGAGGCCTTCCCCGAGCAGCCCGTGCTCACTGTTTTGGCCATAGAGGCTGTTCCCAAGCAGCCCACTCTCACAGTCATGGACACAGGCATTTTCCCTCAAATAATACCCTATTTGAGGGTATAGAGGGCGATTTCGGATTCAGCCCTTGTCTAGTCCTCGTTTACTTGATTGTTTTCACTTAATCCTGACGTGCTGTTCCCTTATATTGTGCCTCTTTCCCTCATGTCTTTGCTGGTTCGTTGTGTGCCTTGTTAATCTAGTCCTATTGCTAGTTGTTGATCTTGTCAAGTTATAATATTTTGTTTTATATCTCCCCTAACCTTATTAAAGATTCTATCCTGTCGCTTTACAGCCCTGCCCTATTGTTTGGACTGTGTTCCCACCTCACCTATCTTGTGCTGTTACTGTTGTCAATAAATAGGCCTAACACCCCTCACTTAAGGTATACTTTAACAAAATTAGTTTGCCCATATAATCTTAAAATATTTAGACATCTGCTCTGAGACTGAGGAGAGGTAAGCAGCTGTTTATACTCTCGCTGTTGGCTGTTGATTGGAAGATTAGATTGGCTCTCTCCTCCCTAAATTACGTTTGGAACTTCACTAAATTTCCACCTGCAGACGCGTCTCGTGCGCAGTCGTGTCCGCACAGCTTTCAAAGTATAATCAACCGTGGATGGCAGGGTTTGACACATGCGCAGTACAATTGTTGTGGTTTTTCTGACTTTCTGGCGCATGCGCTGTTGTACGTGCACTGGCTGTGTGTGGTCTCTCAAATTGGGCTGCCTATCTTGGCGTGCGCTGCTGTAGGCCTATGGGTTGATTTCTGACCCCAACCACACACATATATATATATATATATATATATATATATATATATATATATATATATATATATATATATATATATATATATATATATATATATATATATATATATATATATATATATATATATATATATATATATATATATATATATATACTGTATATAAATATAGCATAAAGTTCTTCATCGATGTTCCGATGTTCATCTTGAGACAAAAAAAGGAAGAAAGTTGCTTTCAGTTAAAACAACTCAAACTTTTCCAGGGGGTATAAATACAAATTAGGCTACCTTTTTTCCCGGATGATATAGTGTACCATAAAGCAGCTGCCATACTTCTATGTCATGTAGATAAGTCTTTAAAGGTTACACATGTGTCAATGAATAGTGTGAACTGAGATCAGACTGCAAAGTAAAAATTTGAGAATTAAAGATGACAATGATTACTTAAAAATCATACTATAGTGATCTCTGGTGGCAAACTTGTGACATGACACTTAAATGGGTATTATTGTATTGAATAATCTAGATTGCTGCTTTCTTTTTATTAAAGTTAGACCATATATTTATGTAAAATAAAGTTTTATCATTGTGTCTATTCACTTTCAAAAAGCCTTCGGAAAGCTGGTCCTTCAGAAACATCAATGAAAAAAAAAAAAAAAAAAAACGATATTGATGATAAAATCGTTATTGAATTAGTATTTAGAGATTTGCTACTTTCATGCATATTTAACTTTATGTTTGGTGTTTCCTGTGAGATTTATAAAGGAAATGACAGCATCAATTATTTAATTACTGCACAGCGGAAGCTGACGTCACGGAGGGCATGAGTGTGCATTGTCAGTATTTGGAAATCAACAAGCCAACCTTTGTTTTCGTCAGTAACTTTATAAGGTGGGTAAGTTAAACGTATTTACCTAAATAAAAAATATTTGCTTTGACTGACATCATTTAATTGAACCCATATTAAAATAAAAAATAAATAAATAGCAACCACATATATTTATTTAAAATAAATAAAAGTCTCTCATTAAAAGCAAAACTATTTAGAGGTTGAGATTAATTTGCAACATTCATTAATCAGTGAGAGTTGAAGTAATTACTAAAAAGCAATAATAGCATTATCTAGCTATAGTGTAAATTATTATTCGGCAAGTTAATGAAGCCAGTTCGCCAGCTGTAGCCTATGTATTTTCTGTTTAGATTCGGTAGGTATTTACATATAGGCTACAGATCAATATGAAGTTATGCGTTCCAGTTCTGAGCATTTTAGAAACCATGTTATTTGAGACTGCAGAGAATAATAAATCCCTCATACTGCTACCATGACTGTGTTGTGTCCTCACGAATGTTATAGTGAACCAGCTATGGGACAATTTCAGCGGTTGATAGCGGTCCTGTCTTATCATGGCCTCCCCATAACATGAACCTCAATTACTCTTCAGTTCTGTAAATTGCTTTAGATAAAAAAGCTTCTGCCATGTAGGACGTTATAACCACAATTTAGATGTTTGTTACCTTCCTATCTATCCTTTGCAATGTATATATTAAAGCTTGTGGCTTTTCTCCAGTGTCCTTTGGTTTTCATTTTCACCTTGAGCTCCAGTGATGTATCAGCTTCTTTTCAAGGCACTTTACCAGCTGGCGTTCCTCCAGCAGCCATAAAGCCTTGTTTCTGAACATATGAAAGTGCATTTTGTTTGTAGGACCTTTGAACGACCTTGGATGAAAATGGGATCTGATCGTTCCCTTGAACGGAGGTCTTGCTTCAAATAGTCAGCCTCCCTGTCATTAGTTTCTGTGCTAAATAAGAAAGTCAGGATGGAGGTCATACTAAAACTTACTCTGTGTTATTCAGTCTGAATGTGTTAACACCACAGATTAACTAAATGCATGGTTGCAAGTTAAAAATCTGAATTTATTGATTTAATTAAGCATTTTAAGTTGCAAACATCATTTTGATGAGGTCTGTTGACATTGATAATTACAACATTGTGTTTGTAATTTAATAGATTTTTGTTTTTGTTGTTTTTAAGTTTTAATAACTTGTCTAACAAGATAGTCTTGATAACAATTATACCCGCCCATAGACTCTAGAAGGGTTCAGATGGTGGTTGATGTGTAGCTGCGTTTTACGTGTGAACTTGAAGGGTGTTGAGATAAAAGGCTACGAGTTGTCTAATAATTTGCACATTGAGCAAATTAGGGTCATAAAAAGGAAATAAATACTTCAGTTCAAATTTAAGATATTAAAATATTTTAGCTACTCTGTAAATTACAAAATGCAGGTTAGGCTATAGACAGTGCTGGGTATATAAAACGTGACTCTTTCGGTACTCTTTATATTTTCCAGGAATAATAGATAACATCTCAAACAAATCAACAGCCATTTCACGAAAGACCCTTTGTAAAAGTTCCAACTTCATAATAAATCATTAGTCATGGTTATTAATATTTACACACACACACACACACACACACACACACACACACACACACACACACACACACACACACACACACACACACACACACACACACACACACACACACACACACATTTAAATATGTTAGGCCTATATTGTTTGTCCTTTATTGTCAAATGATTTAATATTGTCAAATAACAAATACAGTAATATGTCATACAGTAAGTACAGTAGGTCATAGTATATATAGATTTATCACAGAAATTAATATTTCTTATTCAATTTTTTACATTACAAATGCAAGACAGACCATACTTTAGAGACCTACTAGTAAAATGACTGAAAATTCAACAATAGCCTATACATTCATACTCAAATGAACTGGTTTTCAAATATTTGTTTATGCAGAACAGGTCTGTAACGACCACTATTAGAGTGTTAAATATAATACTATGAAAGAACAGGGCAAATATATAGAGGACCGAATTTATTCAGAATAAACTGGTACATTTAATTGTTGTTTTATTGAATTTATTATTTATTGAATTATTTCATTTTGAGTAATTTGGTCCTCCATAGTGGAAGAGGTAATTGTGAAATATATTAAACAATAATTGTTGTGTTTTCATGTAATTTTACAAAATAAATAGGTACACTTATTTATTTAATAATTAATTTAATAATTTTTTTTATTATGAAATTAATTAATTATTTATTTAAATATTTCAGAATAAACTGGTACATTTAATTGTTGTTTTATTGAATTCATTATTTATTGAATTATTTCATTTTGAGGCATTTGGTCCTCCATTCTATATAAACCATAAAGCTAATTTGATTAGAGATAATAACCACCCCGGCCCCCTCTTGTCAATCAAGGTGTTTGATAACCCCCACCACACACAACTCACTTGTCAAGTTCCCTGTGAAGTGAAGTTCGATGTCCAGCTCCCCCTCTCTGAATGTAATTTATTTGTAATGGGTGAAGCTAGAATGTCCGACCACATTTATGAATATAGACCATAGGGTTTAAGAGCTGCAGACATTTTCAATTGGGTATGTTGTTTTCAGAAAATTCTCAAAAATAGGGGCACTGGTTAAGAGGTTAACCCTACCCATATCTCTATCCCTCCACCCCTATAGATCCTCAGAGGTCGAGCTGGGTCAAGCTAAACCCATGACGTGGAGCTGGATGTCATTTAGCTCTGCAGGGAAGACCACTTGCATTTTGTGGTCCCCATGAAGAATACAGCTTATATATCATGCTAAATTATTATTGTTTATTTTATTTTTTTATGTAAAAATGCAGAAAGTTCTCTGTGATGAGTAGGTTATAGGGCATATAATAAGCTGGAAAATATTAAATCAAATGCAATTATTTACTGGCAGCAGTAGCATACAGTATATGCAGAAATAAATCTGCATATAGTATAGTTGTGTAAAAATATAGGCTAAGAGTAGGCCTGTTCACAAACTGAAAACATGTTTGAGTGGCCATAGGAAAAAAAAAATTATATATAGGTCCTTCTAAAAAAATTAGCATATTGTGATAAAAGTTCATTATTTTCCATAATGTAATGATACAATTAAAATGTATATATATATATATATATATATATTGCACACCAACTGAAATATTTCAGATCTTTTCTGTATTTCCTTGCATTTATTCCACATAAATTATAGATGTGATATTGAATAAAAAATACCCCAAAAAGTTGTATCAAAACAATGCTTAAAATCTGGCATTAATGAAAATATGTAAGCAACTCTGTCAGTGGTATAAAAATACTTAGGTACTTTTGCTTAAATTGTAATTTAATGTTTTTTTATTTTCCATTAGCCTTTATATCTGATGTTTTCTGCAACCGGGCCGTAAAGACTTTTATTTTGAAAGCATTCCTCACGCATGAGCCCCTCAGTGGCAGCCATTTTGTAGGTCACTGCTGAGGTGTTATGGAGGCTCAGATAGCAGCCTTAAGCTCATCCAGATTGTTGTTTGGGTGCGTCTCTCAAATTTCTCTTCACAATATCGCCATGTCTTCTGATGGGGTTCAGTTCAGGAGAGTTGGCAGGCCAATTGAGCACAGTAAAACACATGGTCAGTAAAACATTTACCAGCGGTTTTGGCACTGTGAGCAGGTGCCAGGTCGTGCTGAAAACAAAATCTTCATCTCCATAAAGCTTTTCAGCAGATGGAAGCATGAAGTGCTCCAAAATCTCCTGATAGCTAGCTGCATTGACCCTGCCCTTGATCAAACACAGTGGACCAACACCAGCAGCTGAACGAGCACTGCGGCCTTGCATCCAGCTGAATGAATGATGCGGACTTTACCAGCACCCTGATTTAGCGCCACATTTCCCACGGATGACCGTTTCACCACACCAAACTGCATCTCTTTTCTCCGTTCTGTGTGTTTTTATGGGAGTGACGGATAGTTAGTAGTCGGGATAAAATGTGGAAGTGGAGGCGGCTGATGCGGTTGTCCAACCGCTCCTTAATGGCCTTCATCTTTTTCTTCTCCATGTCCACGACCTGCCTCTACTTCATTTATGTGGCCCCTGGAATAGGTGAGTCCGTCTGATAACATCATCATCGCGAGTGATGCGATTAAATGTGTTAATCATGTTTCATGCATCACTGACTCCAGATACTGATCATCACCTCCCAAACAGGCATTAGTGACAGGTTTTCAATAAGTTGTTGTTGATCCCCTTATTCGAGCACAGTTAAATCAGATTTGACTTTATTTTTATTTTTTATCAATTAAATCTTACTACTAAGTAAGCTATAGTTTTCATTTCAAATAATAATGTACAAATATTTTTTTTTTAGTTATATATACCAGGGGCTAAAAACTCATCAGTGGATTCTCTTGTACATGTTTACATAAATAACTCACACACTATCTCTCTCTATATTTATATCTATATCTATATATCTAAATACATACATACATACAGGAGGAAAATAAGTATTTGAACACCATGCTATTTTTTGCAAGCTCCTCCACTTAGAAATCATTCTACATAGTAAGTGCAGACTGGTCTGAAATGATTTATAAACTATAGCTGGTGTCCTAGTTCTAACATGAAGTATTCCCTCCACTAATACGTTTGGTAGGCTATGTTTCCTATTTTGGTGTTTACAATTATATGAATTGTAAGCATTTAATATTAAATTATAGTACAAATAATTCAACAGGTTTACACACACTGCAGGAGGGATTTTGGCCCACTCCTCCACACAGATCTTCTCTAGACTGGGGTCAGGGTTTCTGGCCTGTCGCTGAGAAACATGGAGTTTGAGTTTGAGCTCCTTGAGACTGGTTCTTCTATGGAATTTAAAAGAAGATATTTTGAAGAATGTCGATAACCAAACAGTTTCTGGTCCCCATGGACTTTAATAGCATTTATAAGGAGGTTGTTCCCCAAATCTCGCAATACATGGCCCCGGTCATCCTCTCCTTAATACAGTGCATTCGCCCTGTACCATGTGCAGAAAAACATCCCCAAAGCATGATGCTACCACCCCCATGCTTACCAGTAGGGATGGTGTTCTTGGGATGGTGCTCATCATTCTTCCTCGTCCAAACACGTTTAGTGGAGTTATGGCCAAAAAGTTGGTGTCATCTGACCACATTACTTTCTCCTATGACTTCTCTGGATCATCCAAATGGTCATTGGCAAACTTAAGACGGGCCTGGACATGTACTGGTTTAAGCAGGGGAACCTTCCGTGCCAAACATGATTTCAAACCATGACGTCTTAGTGTATTACCAATAGTAACCTTGGAAACGGTGGTCCCAGCTCTTTTCAGATCATTGACCAGCTCCTCCCATGTAGTTCTGGGCTGATTTCTCACCTTTCTTAGGATCATTGAGACCCCACGAGGTGAGATCTTGCATGGAGCCCCAGTCCGAGGGAGATTTACAGTCATGTTTAGCTTCTTCCATTTTCTAATGATTGCTCCAACAGTGGACCTTTTTTCACCAAGCTGCTTGGCAGTTTCCTTGTAGCCCTTTCCAGCCTTGTGGAGGTGTACAATTTTGTCTCTAGTGTCTTTGGACAGCTCTTTGGTCTTGGCCATTTTAGTAGTTGGATTCTTACTGATTGTATGGGGTGGACAGGTGTCTTTATGCAGCTAACGACCTTAAAGAGGTGCATCTCATTTAGGATAATAAATGGTGTGAAGGTGGACATTTTAAAGGCAGACTAACAGGTCTTTGAGGGTCAGAATTCTAGCTGATAGACAGGTGTTCAAATACTTATTTGCAGCTGTATCATACGAATAAATAGTTAAATAAGCATATATTGTGATATTTATTTTTTTAGATTATGTCTCACAGTGGACATGCACCTACGATGACAATTTCAGACCCCTCCGTGATTTCCAAGTGGGAGAATATTTTTTTTACATAATGCACCTTTAATAGAAAGTTAAAGAACAGCATTTATTGCAAATAGAAATCTTGCAACATTAAATGTCTTTACTATCACTTTTAATCAATATAATGCATTTAATATCTTTTAAAAATGTCTTGCTGACCCCAAAACTTTAAAAGGTATAAAATGGTTAGTTCCCCAAACTTTATAATGGCAGTGAATTGTTGGGTCATTTTTCTGAAGTCTATAAAAGTGCATCTATCAATCATATAACTGCTCCTCACGTCTCCGGGGGGTTAATTAAGGGCTCCTGAAGAGAAGTGGCGTGTTTGTATGAGAAAACTATCCATATTTAAAACTTTGCAGACTAAAACAACTAACTTCCATGTTATTTTGAAAATGACCCAACAATTCACTGCCATTATTAAGCTTGGATTAGCCAGGACATTTTTAATATAACTTTTTATTTGTCATATACACCCACGATGGCTTGAGGGTGAGTAAACTATGGTCTAATTTTCATTTTTTGGTGAACTAACCCTTTAATTTTTGAAATACTGTTAAATATTAAATGTAAGTAAATATAAAGTGCCCTCCACTGCTGTTGGTACCCTTGGTAAATATGAGCTAAAGTGCTGTGAAAAAAATCTGCATTGTTTATCCTTTTGATTATTCATTAAAAAAAATCTCTTGATGAAATAAATGTTTTTCTCTAGTTCACGTTGGTCACAGTTAATTATTACACCATCCTTTTCCCAAGATAACAGCTCTGAGTCTTCTTCTGTAATGCCTGATGAGTTTGGAGAACACCTGACAAGAGATCAGGGACCATTCCTCCATACAGAATCTCTCCAGATCCTTCAGATTCACAGCTCCATGTTGGTGCTTCTTCTCTTCAATTCACCCCACTCATTTTCTACAGGGTTCAGGTCAGGGAACTGGGACGACCATGGCAGGAGCTTCAGTTTGTGCTCAGTGACACATTTATGTGTTTATTTTGAAGCGGTCAGGTTTTGATTTTTTTATCTGTTGGTATTTGCTAGAATCCATGATACCATGTGCCTGAACAAGATGTCCAGGACCTCCAGTAAAAAAAATAGGCCCACAACATTAAAGATCCAGCAGTGGTTTTAACCCGTTCAATTAATTATTGCCATGTTGGTGGAAATGGGGATTTTTTTAATGCTTTATATCTATTTTCTTAGAGCCACTTTCTATTTTGGGAAGCTCAATAATCTTTTGCTGCACATCAGAACTATATTCTTTGGTTTTACTCATTGTGATGAATGATTAAGCGAATTTGGCCGTTGTGTTTCCTCATATTTATAAAGTTATAGCTTAACAATTTCATGCTCCTGGTGTGCTAAAAAAACCTAATGGGAATATACTTAAAAGATATTTTACTCATAAGAATTTCTATGGGTGCCAATAATTGTGGCCAACATGCATTGGAAAATAAACATTTATTTCATTTATTACTTCAGTGAATGGTTAGACATTTTTTTATGAAAGATCAAAAGAATAAACAATGCAGATTTATTTTCACTGCCACCTTTGATCATATTTACTACGGGTGCCAATACTAGTGGAGGGCACTGTATGCAAGCTAGCTGGTCCTTTACATGCAACTAGAGGATCATTCAGTCATTTAGATTTAAGTCTACACACGTCATGGGTTTACACATGTCTGCTTGCATAGATTGTCCCATAGCAGGATGTGAAACTCAGTTTATTTCTCTTCATATCTGGACTCGGGAAGCGTTTTGGACATAACCTTACTGTAGCAATTAAACTAAAAGTACATTACGCTGACAAGAGCCGGGGCTAAACCGCAGACAACCATTGATGCTTACAATGATAGCTGCTCATAGTGTCAACAGTTGCCATTTTCTAACAATGATGCTTTTAAGAGCTTCGCAGTTAGAGGAAGAGAGGAAAAAAAAGCTTTCAGCTTTGCCATCCAGTTACAAATGTTTTACAATGTATTGTGTATTTTTGTCATTCAGCAAACCTGTACTTTTGAGATCATTGCACTGTTAACACCATTTTTGTTTCCTCTTTACATCATTTGGGAAATACGGTAAATGTTCTCCCTCTCTTTCTCTGTTTCAGTCAACACATATTTCTTCATGGTACAGGCTCAGGGTATCATGTTACGAGACAATGTGCGGACCATTGGTCACATGATCAGGCTATACACCAATAAGAACAGTACTCTCAATGGCACAGGTAAGAGTCAACAACAACATCCCTTCATACTAACATTGACCAGACTGATCTTTGAACAGAACCCGATTGCAAAGGCCCAGGTATACTGTTCCATCATTCTGCTTTGTGTAGTTTTGAAGTCTTTCAAAGGATCCTCCGTTGACCTTGAATGTGTTCAGTGAGTTTGTACTACATCCTGGACCTTTGTTTTTGAGTTCTCAAATTACTTGCACGTGTATTGTTGTCTGTGTGTACACAAAAAATTGTTTATACGGACATCAGCGAACTGCGCTGATGATGAAATCTACATCCCTGGTTTTCCACAAGCTAGAGCAGAACTTTGTCAAGAGTAGTAGACTTTCAGCTGAGTAGATCCTGTTCCTCTGCTTCAAGGTCAACATGAAGTCAATTTGACCTTAGTTAACCCACAGCCAAAGAGCTATTTAGACAGTCTCATTCAGTCTGGCTCAATTCATTTCACTGTCAAATCAATTCCTGCTGGATAAAACCAAGTGCCCGCATTTTTTCTCGTTGAATACCTTTTCACTCATGAATAAGTCACAAAATGAGAACGGCAATTCACATTAACTTTAATAAGCGTTTGTCTGTCTTTGTTTTAACAGATTATCCAGATGGAAATAATTCTAGCGAGTATATCGCTCAGCCAACCACATACCTCCCTGAGAACTTCACATATGCTCAGAACCTTCCCTGTCCTGAACGGTTACCTTCTATGAGTAAGTTACACAATTAATTTGTCTACTTTATTCAAAATATTTAAATACAGTTTTGCATTGTGTTTAGATTTGACTAATAATGCTATACTCAAATACGTATACGAATAGGCTTGACTAAAGGTCACATAAAGGACAGATATATAGGGTAAAATTGGGGGGCATCTTCTGGAAATTTCATATGACTATCTTATAACAAACAATCCAAATGAGCCACTATCTGGATTCGTGATCTTCCCAATTTTGAGATGCACTATTGAGAATATCCAGACTGGAACAAGCCTATGGACTTATCTATTTGCTCAATTTAAAACACAGTATTGCATTAAATAATCAGAAACCCTGAGTTAAACTTTAAAACACTGCATAGTCTTCACTGTATGAATTAACATTTACAGAGAGCGTGTTAGCACTATATTAAAACTTAAGCATAGCCTACTAGTTAATTGACAGTTTCATGCGCTTTATTATTTACTATAGATTGTTGTATTTACTAGCAGGGCTGCCAACTCATTCACAGTGAGACTCACAAATGACACTTCACACAAAAGGACACTGACACCGACAGACAAAACAGAGCAGGTTACTTTTGATATGAAAAAAATTCTCAGCTCTTGAATTCTGTCAATTTTATTATGAAATATAAACAATAAATACCGCTTTGCCGCTCGTAAATATGACGTGACAGATCGCTGTAGCAATTCAGTTCAAGCTGCACGTGAACCGATCATCTTATACTATTTCTTTACTACTAGTTAATGGTAAATAAACACAACTGAACATTAGAAGATATGGTGAAAGATACAGTACAACTTACCAAAATGTATTTGTGACCCTGGACCACAAAACCAGTCATAAGGGTACATTTTTGAGATTTGAGTCAGTCTGAAAGCTGAATAAATGAACTCATTTATGTATGATTTGTTAGGATATGGCCAATATTTGGCAGAGATACACCTATTTAAAAAATCTGGAATCTGACGGTGCAAAGAAATCTAAATATTGAAAAAATCGCAGTTAAAGTTGTCCAAATGAAGTCCTTAGCAATGCATATTGCTACTAATAATACATGTTTGATATATTTACAGCAGGAAATGTACAAAATATATTCATGGAACATGATCTTTACTTAATGTCCTAATGATCTTTGGCATAAAAGAAAAATAAACAGTTTTGACCCATACAATGTATTGTTGGCTATTGCCACAAATATACCCATGCGACTTACGACTGGTTTTGTGTTCCAGGGTCATATATGTCTTGTACGTAATTGTTCAGTCAGTTGTATCAGCCGTAGAAAAAGGTAAAAAAAACAGCTGGAGAACAATGTCACGTAACGTTACATTTAACTCATGAAAACCAACCATAGCATGTTAGCTGGCTAGAAAAGTGTGCTATAGAGAAGAATATGTAGCTAATATGTGCACTATATTACATATTTATTATATTTGTACTTCTATGATTAACATATTATAACGTTGTTGTTATAATAAAAACAGCATTATATATAATTTGAGTAATAATACCAGCTGACAGGGCTCTCTGTATGTTTACAGCATTTCTTGATAAAAATTTACACGCTAAACTGTACATAATATTTATCCAGATTAATCCATTCTGGAAATATGTACTTTATTGGAGCAGATAAAATAAAAAAGTTCATATATATGACTGCTTGTATTCATTGAAAAAAATGTAGCCATGTGCAGTGATATTGAAAATTGAGGATTTAATTCATCCTGATATCGAATCGTTGACATAATCGTAATCGAATGGTGAGACCAGTGACAATTCACACCCCAACTAAAGGGTCTTAGAAGGAAGCATAAAACAGCCTCTGTTTGAGGGGTGTGGCTATGTTGCCTCTAAAATGCCTTCTAGTCAGTTAGCTTCCTAATCTAAACATCCCAGTTGTACACTCTGTATCTCAACTGTATCTTTCTTTATGAGGAACACCCTTAAAACTGGCTGTCAAAAGTTTTTTATTTTAGTTGGTCTTCACACACTTCCCATGCAGAAATATTATTCTCAAAAATCTTGTTGTATTTCCTTGCAGAGGGTCAGATGGAAGTCAACATGACGGAGGTTCCTATGGAGGAGATTGAACTGAGGCTCAAACGTCTGGACATTCGGTTTGGAGGCCATTGGAAGCCCAAAGATTGCAGACCACGCTGGAAGGTGTGTCACTGTTGTGGTTACGTCATTCAAAATGAGTCGTCAGGACATCAGCGTGACTGCTTTGGTGTCTTTCTTCCTTTCTCTCAGGTGGCCATACTAATCCCTTTTAGGAATCGCCATGAGCATCTTCCCATTCTCTTTCAGCATCTCGCCCCTATGCTCCAACGCCAACGCTTGCAGTTTGCTTTTTATGTCATTGAACAGGTGTGTACACTAATCATTCATAACTTTATTGACATAATATATGTATTTGTCTGGAATTTTTCCTGGTGAGCTCAACAACAACAATAACATACAATTAGATTAAAAGCATGTGGACTTCTGGAGAGGTATTTAATATGGAAACATGTAATGTACTGATGCTTGAGAAAGTATGGGATGGATTTGAAGTTGTCATGTATGTATGTATGTTTGTGCTTTCAGGCGGGTACTCAGCCGTTTAACCGTGCCATGCTGTTTAATGTGGGCTTTAAAGAGGCCATGAAAGACCTGGACTGGGACTGTGTGGTGTTTCACGACGTTGATCACATCCCAGAAAACGACCGTAATTACTACGGCTGTGGTCAGATGCCTCGGCACTTCGCCGCCAAGCTTGACAAGTACATGTACATGTAAGTGATCTATCTGAAAGGTTTACTTTAGCCATTCTCTCTTTTCACTTTTTACCCTCCTTATTCTGCATTTTCTGATTGCTTAACATTTATTTTCTTTATTGCCCGGCTCTTGATTTTCCAGGTTTTTAATGCAGATAAGTTCAGAGTTCAGTTTGTTTTCAAAGTACGTATTTTAAACAATTCTAGGCTCGAGTTTTAAATAATTGGTAGTGTTTTAGAGCACACATTGTCGTGTTTAAGTGTGTGAGCGTATATAAACTGTTGTGATGTTATCCACCTCCTGTAGACCCTTACGGATCTTAAGGGATTTATGTATTTGTGTTTAGTTGGTTGTTAGTTGGTTGTGTTTGTGCGGTTTTAGCTTTCTGATTAAAGGAATATTTCACCCAAAAATGAAAATTTGGTCATTTCGACTACTCACCCTCAAGTTGTCCCAAACCTGTATGAATTTCTTTGATTTGCTGAACGCAAAAGAAGATATTTTGAAGAATGTCAGTTGAAGGACCCCATAAACTTCCAGAGTATTTTTTTTCTTACTATGGAAGTCAATGGGGTCCATAAACTTTTTAGTTCCCCATATTCTTCAATATATCTTCCTTTGTGTTCAGCAGAATAAAGAAACTGGAACAACTTGAGGTTGAGTAAATGATGGCAGAATTTTCATTTTTGGGTGTACCATCCCTTTAAAGCTTAAAAGTAGCTTTTTCACTGAAACCAAGAAGAAAAATATGTATTTTTGAAATTCATGTAACCAAAAACGGGAACATTTTCAAACAACCGTTTAGTCAATAATGTGTGAAAACGTGTTTCTCACTATTAACCACCTTGTCTTTTTGTGATTTTGTTGCCTCTTTAGATGTGCTGTATGTTGCAATGCCATGTCACTTCCTTGATCATGAGATATGAACTTAGTTAAGACACAACTAGATGAAGAAAACATTTGTAATGCAGCTTTAATTTTATATAAAAATTTAAGGTCATCACGCTATTTTGGGGCTATTGAATATTCAGGGTGTATGCATTGATTTTAATGCGCTTTTTATTTGGCAATTGTGTTTCCTAATGAATGTGTCATTAAACTTGTTTAGCCATTCATTCTTTTCTCCATTCTTTCATACCAAGGTTTAGATGTAATATATATTTCTAAGAAATGTTGAAGCATTTCCATTTTTCCTCATTCATCTAATCCATGTCTGTCCATTTTCATGGGCTTCAGGAAACCTGTTTCATTTTGTAGATGTTAAGGGCCTGAAAAACCCTTAATCCTTAAATCCACTTCCTGCTGTGATTCTGCATATAGGTGTCTTGTTCTAAGAGACCAGCTCACACATTTGGTCAAATAAATGCAGAGCTGCAGTCATCTTCACATTTTTTTGCGCTTTCACAGCAGTTCATAGAACGTTGATGTCGTGCAGGACTGAAATGCTTTTGGGACGTGGCAATTTTAGGACTGTTTGTTATGCAGATTATGTCATTTGTGTAATGAGGTGTAAACGCAGCTCTAATTGTCTCTCAAAAGTATTTGGGGTAGTTGGAGAGTTTACCCTTATTTTGCATGTGACTAGGGACTGATTTAAGCCCCCGTGGTTCAGCTTTGCTTTGGTTTAGTTTAGTTTGAAAGGACGGTTGTTCATGCGGATGTATTCTGGTTGAATCCAGAAGTGCTTTGTGGGTAGATTGGAAGGAAGTAAAAGTGTGCTGTATCTCCTCATCACCTTATGAAGTAGCATGATAGTCTGTGCTATTAAAAGGCTTGTTTTTTGTTGCCTATTGCTTTCAAGTGAATCCTGATGGTAAGGTTTCTGTTTCTTCTTTTTCTTTTTTCCCGCTCCTTTTCCTGTTTGTTTTAATTCTTAGAAATGTTTGCATAGTGGTACTTTAGTTTACTGAGTTTTGAAGTGTGTGTGTGTGTGTTTTCAGCCTTCCCTACAATGAGTTTTTTGGTGGAGTAAGTGGACTTACTGTCGAACAATTCCTCAAGATCAATGGATTTCCCAATGCATTCTGGGGCTGGGGCGGCGAGGACGATGACCTCTGGAACAGGTCAGTTATATTTAATTAGACACATGTGCATCAGTGTTAATTTCATTGATGAATAATTTTCACCATAATTTTTTTAAAATGAGATGAAAATGTTCACTTGAATTATGTGCTGGCTCACGATCAGCACTTCAGAGCGGTTCATAAACATTGAATAGCTCTCATTTATCCCTGGCAATTGTTTATGAACTAATGCTGATGAATAATGAAAACGTTTACTTTACAAAGTTTATATGGTCATATGGTTTAACAGTTGTAACAATGCATATTTTATCTCCCTCATCTGAACTTGAATGAGCAGCTGCAACTGCAATACATTTCAAAATAAGAGTCAATGTTTATTTCAAGCTTGTTTATAATTAAAAGTCACACATTATATATACATTTTTTCCCCTGGCCATTATTGATTTTTTGGTTACGTAATAAAATGCAGTAGTTTCATTCCCATTTAATTCTTAGTAAGGAGGACATCATTTTTTCCAATATTTTTCAATTTATGAGAATGTGCTGCTTGGGAAAAAAGTATGCATCAAGCCCTGACGAGTACTGAATTATTCTGAATTTTTTGTGTGTTCTTGCGCTTGAACGGTCAGAATTAAAATATCAGTTTTGGCATGTATTCAAGTAACAGTCGGTTATGTAGGCTAATGCTTAAATGCTTAAAGGGTTAGTTCACCCAAAAATGAAAATTCTGTCATTAATTACTTACCCTCATGTCGTTCGACACCCGTATGACCTCCGTTCATCACAAATGAAGATATTTTTGTTGAAATGCATATTCCTATGAGCAGCATAGCACTTATTTTATAACTATCCAGATACTTTTGTATAACAATTATAAACAATTATTGCTGTTCGTGACTAAAGTATGACTCATGTTATCATAAACAAATAGATGGTTATGTAATAGAAACATGTTTGTGTGTGTTTGGGTGGATTTCTTGTTCTCAGGGTTCATTACGCAGGTTTCAATGTGACAAGGCCAGAAGGTGATATTGGCAAATACAAATCTATTCCCCATCACCACCGAGGAGAAGTGCAGTTCCTGGGGAGGTCAGTGCATACACACGCAGACATGCATACACACTAGGGCTGCACAATATATGGTTTTAGCATTGATATTGCGATGTGCTCAGCCACAATTGTCACATAGCAGGATGTGCGATGTGAAGTGTAGAGATTGCAGTTGATCTGTGATCCTTATGAGCCAAAGTTATAGAGCGGAAGTTTTCACTTGCATGTGTTGTCCTATCGTTTTAATTTTATAGTGCAAGAAGACGGGCACACAGAGCTTTTTCTGTTCCTTTTTTGAGCTTCAACGGACACGTGCACACAAAAGGAACTCAATTTGCCCGTCTCGGTTATGTGTAAATAAATGAGAAAGAATACGAATGCGTATCATTATATTGGACCTGTGCCTTCATCTTAAAGTGACAGCAGCCTAATGTACAGCTGTTTGCACACCAATGTTAATCAAACAACAAAAGAGAAAATCACTTTTGTAGCTTTACCAAAGATAAATTGTATTATTTAATTATATTATGTTTTATTTTTACAGTGAAAACATGAAACATGAAGTCTGTTTTAGCATAGAGCTATTACAAAAATTGTCCTTTATGTGCTACTTAAGCCAGAACAAAACAGCGCTACTGATTGGGGGAAAGCAGGAAAAACCTGATAAAAAAAGTGATGTTAGCGGATGGATCATGATCAAGTGCAAACAGCCCTGTTATTTAACTAGCTCAATATTAGAGCAGTTGCAAATTCAGTGAAGCTTGGCTCAGTATTGAATTACATAAAAATGAGTTACTCAAAGTTCCAATGAATAATGCATAATAAAGTAGTGTTTATAAGTGCAGCGCTGCTTTGTTTACAGAGGTAACCGGAGAAACAGATATATTTCTGCTGTTCTATAAGTGCCCTCTACTGTCAGATTGAATTTGCATTTTCAGCTTCTGTGCCGTTTTTGTTCAGACCAATATGACACATATTTTTTACATAGGTTACAAGCAGTGTAGTAAAGGTTAACCGGTGGATTGATGAGAAGCTAATGTGCTTTCATAAAATGTAGAATAAGGTATCTTGAATATTATAGTCATATAGCCATATTTTAAATGAAAATGCATAATAGTTTTCATAATTGTGAATTATACATTTTCATAAATGGTTTAAAGGCTTAAATGTGTTTTTCATAAATCATATTTTTTTAGCTTGTTTTTCTTGTCAACTTGTACTTTATGAACTGTAAAGTAAATCGTAATTTTTACATTCACTTTATAGTTTAGGATGTTATCGTGACTATGACCTTTGTGCAGGTCTAAAAGGTCTTAATTTATTTTTTAGACCCCTTTAGATGTCTTTTTTATTGACCCCTTTAGATTATACGCTGTACAGGGGATTAACAAATAATTTAGATGAATTTTTAATCCCTAACAATTGCCTTATTACGAAACTCGCTCATCCACGTCTTTATGACCTTGCTTTGTGCACTGGTGCGCAGTCATGTTGGAACAAGAAGGGGCCATCCCTAAACTGTTCCCACAAAGTTGGGAGCATGAAATTGTCCAAAATGTCTTGGTATGCTGGAACATGAAGAGTTCCTTTCAATGGAACTAAGGGGCCAAGCCCAACACCTGATAAACAAACTAATTTTGTTTAGTCATTGACATTTTACTTTGAAGAAAACGAGAGTATGGATGTGCATGAATTAATAAAGTAATACAATTTGCTCATAATTTGGCTTACATTAGGGCAACATAGGCTATCTCTAATATCACAACCTTGTGTCCACTTTATTGTGTACCGCACTGTGATTTGGGCTGATTTAATAATTTGAGCCCTTTTATTGTGCTTGTTGTAAAATAAAGCGCTTTAAAAAGTCCTTGAATCTGGTGTTCATGAAAGAGTGGGAACTCATTTAATTTGTGTCTTTGTTCTGTTGTATTTATCGATGCTTTCAATTAGTTTATTATAATCTATGCAGTTGCACTCCCTACAAAATAACCCTATTATCATCATCCTAGAATTATTTAATTTTTTACAAATAGAGCTATTCAAATCATCTGGTGAAATTGTTTTCATAACACAATAAATATAGCAGAAAAACAAAATATCTCAATGTAGTTTTTTTCCAATATCGTGCAGCCCTATTTAAGATCTTTTAAGTCTGTGAGCTTTGGTTACTGTAGGTGAAAAGGGGTGCACTACAAAGCCCCTCAAATACAACCATATCAAAGAGCCCCTACAAACCGCTGGGCTTGGTCCATAAAAACAGGAACTGCATGCTCAGCAGAGGGTCATCACTGAGGAAATACCTTTTTTGTTCTAGCAAGCTCTACGTAAAGAGAAATTGTCACTGTTCCGCCCTCTTCCTCAATCTCCTTTCTGTTTGTCCCCAATTTTGGCTAGACGAGGACTTCAAGAACTAAGATTTGGAGGGTGGAAAACAGCTTTCTTTTTACTGCACTGTTCGATCTTTACCTCTGACCTGCTTCCACTTCACCTGACCTTAAACAAAAGTTGCATTCATCTGTTGCTGTGTAGCCTAGAGTGGATTGACCTATGTGTGACAAAAACATATTTGCGGTCATACGTGTATATAGATCTTTGTATATTGTAGCAGATTATCTCAAGGACACACTAACCCACGTTCATCTCGCCCTCCTCTCAGGTACAAGTTGCTGAGGTACTCTAAAGAGCGACAGCATCTGGATGGCTTGAACAATCTGCAGTACTCTTCGGAGATCTCCCTGAGCAGCCTGTATAAGAACATCACGGTCAATCTGAATCCCGAGCTCGCACCCATTGCAGAGTACTGACAGGCTTCGCCCCCCCTCGGCGTGATCCCGAGTCAGAAAATGCGATGTATCGATGCCAAATGCCCTTAAAAACAGGAGTGAGGAGGGCAAAGGCCTGTCTAATGCACAGTTAGTTGCGTGACGTGAGTGTGTGTGTGTGTGTGTGCGTGCGTGTATGTACGATTACTGGATCATATCTGTGAAAGTGTATTAGCGCGACTGTGCGTTTAATTGCATGTTACTATGTCCATGCTGGCTTTAGCGAATCAGATCACAACACATTTTAAAAAAGGTGGGGAGTGCCAGCGTCAACAAATCAGATGTTTACTGCAAAGCCTTAATTGAATTTTATAGGCTATCAAACTAGATCTAGTCATCTGTGCTTACATTGTAGGAAGCTTGGTTTTACATTGCAACAGCACTCTTGACGCCAATAGACATTTTGTCATGTTCTGTTAGTATAATTTTTTTTATACATATCGTTTTTTAAAAGAGACAACTTGTTTAGAAGACGTCAATGCAGTTTAAATGGATGTATTTTAAATCTGTCCTTCACGTCAACTTTTGTTCTTGTATTACGCTATACATTTCACCTCAGTGGCGTGTTATGGTTTTATTTTCCCCATGGCTAAACAGACGGCTGTGACAAGTTGCATGCATGACCCTGACTCCCCTGTAAATAACTGGCCTTTTAAACGATGCTTTAGCTTTGTCCCCCAAAAGACGCCTGTGATTCCAGTGGAAACACTCTTCTTTTTGGCAGCTAATTGTTGTTTTTGACTTCTGTTATTATTATTTTTTGTATTTTTGAATGGTGTGGGACACATGACTGATGGTCAAAAAAACATTTCAGCGATGACTATAGAATGCAAAATCAAAAACAGAATACAGATATCATTACCTGCTGCATGCCTTAATTTATTTTTTGTTAAATGATTATTTTGTGTCTTAAAGAATTTTTATTTTTAGTCACATTGAATTTCCTTTTGTTAATAGCATAATCATTCTCATGTCTCCCCTTTGAAGTGCACTCCAAGGTAGTGAAAGATATGACTGAAACGATAGCAAGGTGTTTAGGAGACCGGTCATTCGCAGGATTACCTTTTGGCCAGTCAGGTTCGCAGCTGCTAAAGCCAAAACGCTCTTTGCAGGGTTTGGCGTGTGTCTCAACCTGTGAGTTTTTGTTTTCGTGTGTGTAGCTGTCAGTGTGAAGTACTATGAGACGTTGCGCTCCGGTAGGGCCAAGATGAGAGAGCGACTACGCCGTTGCTCTTGAATGGCATGCGGAGTACCCTTGGGCCATGACGACTTTATGCTGTTAAAGTTTTGAGCATTACAAGCTGTTGGTACATGTTTGCCTTTTGTATATAATTTTATTTTTTTGGAGTTGTCGATGTATCATATGTTGCTTAGTTTTTTTAAATGTTATCATATAAGTTATCATATAAATGTCCTAACTGCTATTTCATATCCTCTCATGCTGTGTGCGTGTATGTGTGTGTGTGTGTGTCCACTCAGAATTAAACATTTAGGGTGAGATTTTGTCAGCAGCATGGTTTGCGACATTTACTGGACTTTCTGACACTTGAAGTTGAGACACCCACAGCAAACAAAAACGCTTTATTGCACCTGCTTTCTAAGGCTTTTTGTAGGTTCTTTCCAGCTGCATGTCTCTGAAGTGTAGTTGAGCCATGGCATCTCTGAGGTCCTCAGCTTGCTTCTCAGTGGATCATTTCTTAAACCCTAGTATGGTCTCTTCCCATTGATGGTGTCCCCGACGTGATCTCCAGTGCCCAGTCTGTTGTTTACAGTCTTTTCTTAAACCATCAGACTAGCAGTTGGGTCTAATCAGACCTGTTTACTGTGGTTACGGGTTACAAAAAAAAAAATTTGACCAACTCGAGGAATTGAAAATTTCTGTCGTTTCAGAAATGAACTGAATATAATATACTTAAATGGAGGTTACCGGTGCCAAAGCCTGCTTTTCCTCATTGATCACCTCCACCTCTTTCAGCATAATGTGGTAAAGTGTATCTCTAGGGCTTCATCTCAATCTAAACTTTTCGAGCCTGTCACTTCGAAGGTCTGCGAGAGTTTTTCGGTGTGCGTGAAGCGAGTTTGTGTACAAGTATGTGTCATACGCAGTCTAGTGTGAGAGGATTGCTGTAGGCTTTAGAATTAAGTGGAACACGGCTGGAAAAAACCCTCACATCGCTTTTCCACCGAACAGGGCCGACAAATTTACATAAGCAAAGTTTAGGCAAAGTTGGCATCAAATGCAGGATGCCAAGCTATTGTTTTACGCCCTGTGTTTGTGTTGAAGCAGCTGGTGAGAATAAGTGTTTAAAGTAGAAATAGAAGCATTTTAGACCGGTTATAGGCTTTCAAAGAGGGGAAGTGTGGCTTACAAGTAGTAATTTCCAGAATGCTCAAATAACGAGTATCATTCCATCATAACAGTGCACTGTTTTCTTGTTTTGCAGTAGGCCACACTTTAGTGTGCTAACAAAGTAAAAAAGTGGTCTTATGCTGCAATACGGAGTCGGATAGGCCTGTTACCTATTGTGTTAATCATTAGCTTTTGTGTCGCTGCAAAACGCTTTTATTTGGTTACACAGATTGGTACTGAAAGTTACACATTGTTCTTAAAGTGAGGTGGGTTGCAATATGAACATTGAATGTTTATTTTATTTAATTTTTGGTGGTGGTGGGGGTGTTGGTGTCATACCCCATTTCCCTGATATGAAGTGTTTTTTTTTTTGTTTGTTTAGTTTTTTTTATGGGAAACACTGGTGAGACCGCTCTGGTGTGTTCGGATCTGGTGGTTAATCAGTTGTAGCTTTTATAGAAGCTTTGTTCAGTGCGGTCATTTGTCTGCTAATTTAGATCTCATTTTCCACCCCAAACCAACCTGCCCCATCCTATTCAGCTGTCTTTTGAAAATATACAGAAGAAACAATAGATAGTTCATTTTAAAAGAGGATTTATTTATCATTACAGATCTGTAATGTGTAGAGTGTTACATTTTTGCAGTATTCATATTTGTGCCTTGATTTTTTTTTTTCTTTTTTTTTTCACTTTCTCATTGTTTGTTGAGATGTGCAGTGGGGTGCGTGTGGATGGTGTTTAAAATTAGAATTGGGAGCACATTTACATTCTTTAACTCAGTTTTTTATTTCAATCTGGAGCTGTGTCTATAAATCTAAAATGTCTGCTTGGTCATTCAATGGGAACTGTAAAACATGAGGAATTTCTCCTGTGTTTGTTTCTCCGATGTTGAGGGTCCACTTTAACTGTAACACCAGTATGAGAAGCAGTATGTCTTGAGATCCCAGCTGCTTTGACTGACATATACAATCCTGGTTCCAGACTACTTTTTTGTTTTGTTTTTGTTGTACCGGTCTGTTCACTGCGTTTCACTCTGTAATGATCATTAAAAGACTTTATAGTTGAAAACTGATTCTGAGTCTGATCTCTTCAATTGGTGAGTGGGTGTAATCAGGGTCCAAAATTAACTCCAAATGCAAGTAAAAACTTTGGCTTTGTTGAGTAACTAAACTCACAAAGAACTGTTTAAGTTGTCATTGGTTAAAGGCTGTGACACACCAAGCTGATGTCAAAGAACTTGGGTCATATGTCCGGGCGAAGAAGCTGTGCTTGAGAAACACCGCAAAGACAGCTGACTGCCTACCAGCAAGTGCGTATAAGGAAGTAACTATATATCAGCTGGTATCTACATTTGCCATTCAAAAAGAGAAACCGAAACTAGGACTGCAGATAAACACTGTAATCAAAGTACCATTTTGAATATCAATCATGTTAATCACTTTCTTTATTCTATGTGGCTCATGTTATATAAATATTTGCTATTAGAATGCTCATGTAATATGGTGTAAAAAGTCTTCTGTCTGTGCCGTCTTGACTTTCACCACTTTCACTTTTATTCTCATGCACTACATTTGAAGTGATTTTCTTCCAGAGTAAGGAATGCCATTGTGTTATAGTGATTCTGCCTGAAATTAGAAATACTAATTAAAACATTCTCTGTAATTTTCAACATTTACACTTAAATAACTTCTAATTAAATTTGGAAAATGTTAAATTCAAGTTAGACACTCTCTGACAGCTCACCCTCAAGCCATCCAAGATGTATATTACATTATACTGTCATACGAATACAATTGGAGTTATCTTAAAACATGTCCTGGTAATCCAAGCATTATAATGGCAATGAATGGGAGCCCAAAATTTGAATCAAGTGGATTACTTTTATAATGTATGGATGCACTTTTTTGGCCGTCAAATTTTGGACTCCCATTCACTGCTATTATAGCTTGGATTAGCAATGGCAATTTTTTTATATAAATCTCATTTGTAAACATCTGAAAGAAGAATGTCATATACACCTAGGATGGCTTGAGGTTGAGTAAATTATGGGGTTCTTTGCATTTTTGGGTAAACTATCCCTTTAAGACAACTGATCAAATCTTGATTGATGCTTTTTTTATCACTTATTATCTTTTTAAGAAAACTGATATTTAAATCTCTTAAAGGGATAGTTCACCCTGTTGTGTTTTTGACCTTGATTTCTCACAACTCGTGTTCTCACATCTGGGCGAGACGGAGTGAACTGCGGTGCTAAAAGAGACTCACGAACGCACATTTTGTGCAGCCTTGTAGAAAACATGGAATTAGTACGGAACATACAGAATTAGAAATTTAGGACTAAATTTTCATTTTAGGCTGGACTATCCCTTTAATTGCCTTTTAACGCACACTGATATATGTGCTGTAACACTATAAATACAAAATAACTATATCTAAAACCCAGAGGATCCATTGTATGGTTGTTTTATATAATTATATCGCCTCGCCCTAAAATGTGCTCTTTCAAGGCATTATTGACATCAACAGTACCACTTTCCTGTATAGCCGTGTTGAAACGATGCATATTGAGAGAGAGCTTTAGACCAAAAAAAAAAAGAGTTAGATAGGTTTAGTAACAGCTCAAAACTTAAACAACATTGTAGTTGCATTGTAGTTTTTCAGGTTAATGTGCAGGAGTGTGAATAGAGCAATTATATTGTTGTTGTTGTTGTTGTTTTGGGAATTTAATTGTGTGGAATATTCCTTGCATTATATTCACAAATATGCACGGGAAAATGTCAATATTAGAAATGGTAATCAAATTGTTGTAGGGACCAAAAAAAAAAAGTTAAATCGCTTGTAATATTTCTCAACCTGGCATTACAAGTTATAGCAAGGGGTTAATCTTGGACCCTGAATATAAAGTAATTTCTCAGTTTAAGTTGATGTGGACCGACTTTGTGTTATGTCACTCATGTGCTTTGACGACCACGGCTGTTGTGGTGTACGAGAAGGGACTCAGAAGAAGAGCCAGAGTGTAATGACGATGCCCCTCCGCATGAGCCTCAAACACCACCTGCAAAAACACACAAGAAACACTTCCAACACGAACACATCTGAGGTTCTTTGCACACGTGTATATCGGTCACTTCACAGAAGTGTCAGTGCCTGTGTGCTCCATATGTCTGTGCGTGCCGTGCATGCATGTGTTGTCCTTGAATGCTCTGTCCCCTTATCTAAAACTGGTCCATTTACTGTGTGTATATAGAAAACAAGATATAGGTTCTTAAATATTTACCTCCCCACAGTTAATATAGCTCTTGGTTCACATCCAAGACAATCATTCAAGGTATTAATTTACATTTATTTGGGTAGCACAGTCCTGTTCCCCTTGTACACCTTGTACTTATTATAGTTATTACAATAGCTATTAACCCTAAACCTACTCCTAAACCTAACCTCAACCCATGTAGGTAACCTGTACTGTCTTAGATAAGTACACTGTACGTTCATGTAATGGTGCCTTGATACAACAATAACCCATCACGGTTACACTTTATTTTAAGGTGTCTTTGTTACACTGTAATTATACATTCAAGTACTGAGTAATATTAAGTAGCTACATGTACTTACTATAGGGTTAGGATTAGGGTTTGGTGTAGGGTTAGTTGCATGTAATTATGCATAATTTAAAGTTTTAACTATAGTAACTACATGTCACATATGTAACAATGACACTGTAAAATAAAGTGTTACCCCCATCACTTAGCAACCAATAAACACTCATGAATATAGAAGTGTCATTACGCCACTACTTACATCGGCCATCTGGTGGAATGGTGTGCGACCCTCTTCCTTCCAGTAGGCTTTAGTGTCAAACTCCACCCGATACACACCAGGAGTGAACTCCTGCTCTGTGATCAAGTTGTGCACCTCGCCAGTCATATCCACTTTCCTGTGTAAGAGGAAGAGCTTATTAATGATAATGAAAGCGACAGGCAAGGAACCAGGCTGATGTGACTAAAATGAAAATGTGGAGCAGAGTGAATAGAGCAGGTCTACAAAGACAAAATGCAGTAACTATGCCAACCAGGGCACTAAAAAAGTATTTTTTTATTTGAATCAAAAAGGGATCAAAATGCATTCATTTTCATTACATCTGAGTATAATTGAGGCAAACTCAATTTTGACAAAACACGATTTTACTTTTTCAAAAGAGAGCTTTAATAACAGCTCAAAAATTATACAACATTGTAGTTGTTCAGGTTCATAGGAGTGTGAATAGAGCAGTTATTTTCAATTTTTGTTTGAATAAAAAAATTTGAGTATAGTTGAGCTAAGGTCTGTTAGGACGGATCACACTCAATATCGACTTTTTGTTGTTGTTGAAATACACAATTAGACACCTCAAGTGGTTAAAAAAAGTTTAAAATTGAGTTAAAACAATGTAAAAATATGTTGTAATAACGTACTGATCATATGATTTTTACAGTGTAGTTGCTAGTTGTTCAAGGTGGACTTATTCATGTTATTTGACTTTAACTAATTAACACAATTTGATACTTAATATAATTTATTAAAAAATTGTCCATGAACACATTTTACATTACTCTCCCAGCTAACAAATAAAGCTGTGTAGAGATGTATAGCATTTGATAAATATGATGACTATTCTGGACCATATTTGATGCACTTCTTGTGTTACAAGATGAAGGGCTTGTATTCCTCGTTTGTAAGTCGTGTCGCATAAAATCGGCTGCTAAATGAATAAATGTAAAACGTGAAGTCAAACTGAGCTCAAATAGAAGTAACATTCCTGTAAAAAATTACTATGGATAGCAACCAATATACATAATATGTTAATGTGATCTTACCCACTGGCAATCTTTTCCCATTTCCCGCTTTGATCTTGGCGATACACATCCAGAGCTACATTTCCAGCAGGAGTCCCCTTCACAGCATCCAGGATCTTTACCGTCAGAGGGCAGTGAGCATCTGAACCACCATGAAAACCCTGGAACACATTCAAAGCGGCTCACAGTCAATCTGCATTCAATTGCTTGTGCTAGTTTTGTTTGTTTTTGTTCTGGCTTAGGCCTGTAAACAGAATTTAGTGCTTCAGATGATCTTGACTTTAATACAATTGTCTGCTTACTGTGTTCCTCATTTTGTAACTTTGGATAAAAGCGTCCGCTAATTGAATACATGTAATGGAAGTAGATGTACCAGCTCAGAGCTGTTTGTTGGGTCAGTGACCACTTGGACGTACAGTTCTGTATATGTGTGTGTTTTCCAGGTATAGAGTTTACTGCAGCACTTTGTAGTATGGCAGAGTCCAGATAACCTTGCAACCTTTATGTTAGCCTGTCCAACAACAGAAAGTACCTTGTCTCACCCAGAAGAGGCCAACTTAGGATACATTTTATCATGTATATTTCATTTTGTGTCAATGCCAAGTTAAACATAACTTAAAGGTGCTGTAAGAGATTTCAACCATTGAACTTCCCATCCTCTTGACACCCTCCAAAGACGTCTGCAACATGAGGCAGAAAAATTTTGGACTGACTAGTTTTCTTATTCTTAAGTGCTTAAACCAGAACATTTAGCTGAAACAGAGCCTATATGGCTGCAACATAGACGTGTGTTTTTCTTTTTAATGAAATATCTGTCAGATAAGACATTTTATGGGACATTTTACTATAAATAAATACCATTTATGTAGACTCGTAAAAACAAAGGTTCCAAAAGGGAGTTTTCACAGCGGTACCATACAAGAAGAACAAATATTTCCCCAAAGAACCTTTCAGCAAACTTTTTTTTTTGTTTGTTTTTTTGTATGAAGAACATCTTAAAAATCTGAACATTTTCCACTTAAAGAAACTTTGGTAAATTAGAAAGGCTCAATGGATGTTAAATTTCCTTTATTTTTAAGAGTGTGATTAGAACTCTATGATATGGTACGTGACATACAACATATGTAAGCTCCTAGCATTGAACTGGTCACTTTAATGATACTAAAATTACATTTCCATTAGCTAAATAAATAAAAAAGTGCCATTTCTCGTGGTAGCTCGATTCTACAGATCCAAGCAATTGAACTTACCACTGGAGCACATCTACAGAAGGCAAACAAAGTTGCTAGAAGCCCACAAATCACTGCTTTTGCCATGTTAGAGCACGACTGTGGGAGATAACACCCAAAATGCCCTTTATACAGCTGCCGAACCTGCCATCAGGTGACTCGAGGGGGTGTCTGAGGTGGCCTGTTGACACAGTAAATAAACAGGGGAATGAGTAACTCCATACAATTTGGTTAATCCAGTGGAAACAATCAAGGGCATCAGCCCATATCTATTAAACAGCACCCCTGTCCTTGGAATTTGTGCATTTCATGAAAATTAATTCCCAAAGCTCCTCCATTCTGCGGGAGATCTGATTCACTGTTTACTTTCTGAGGACATTAGTTCATGCTCACCGGTGAAATATTTCTGGGCAGCACAAATTTGAGGGTATGAGCTATTATTGGCAGTTCAAAGAAAAGTGTACAGATACCCCTTTAGAGGCGAGTGCACACTTGTTTTTCACATATTTGCATGTCATGTGCTAGCTGTATTGCTACAGGCATTGAATCTATAAGTGGTGAACAGCAGAATTTCTTTGCTTGTGAACAGATTCATAACAAATTCACAACTGGCCTATGATAGAGTCACATGGAAGCCAAATAAGTCTAATTGACAGTCTAATTGTTCCTTTGTACTTTTAAACAAATTTAGGCAAAGCAACATTTGGAGCAAATGGGTAAAATTTTTATCTAATTGGCACCTTTGTATCTGCGAAATGCTTGCGGATTGCACTGATGAAATTTGGATATGGCAATGGATGATTCTTGCCAGTGAGTTAGGGAGCTGCTTTGAAGCTGTAGCCTGCCAAATTAATAATGATGTGAAGTAAAATCAGATGGTTTTGCAATTTGCAAGTTTTGAACTAGCTCAGTTAGGATGACAATACCAAACTTCAACATGTAAATTTATACTTAACACAACAAAATCATCGAAACTGACATAGCCACGTCAATAGTATGTACAGAGAGTTGAATCTGTGAATATTTTTTGGTAACACTTTACAATAAGGTTGTATTAGTTAATATTAGTTAACGCATTAGTTAACATGAACTAACCATGAACAACACCTCTGTTCAGCATTAGTTAATCTTTGTTAACGTTAGTTAATAAAAATACAGCTGTTCATGTTAGTTCACAGTGCATTAACTAATGTCAACAATATTTTATTAATGCATTAGTAAATGTTGAAATTAACATTAACTAAGATAAATAAATGCTTTATAAGTGCAGTTCATTATTAGTAAATGTTAACTAATGCATTAACTAATACAACCTGATTGTAAAGTGTTACCATTTTTTTTTTTAACCTGTTAATTTACATTAACTATCTGAAGCGATTCACTAAATTGGACCTACTGGCGCTACATATGAATCAGACTTTGCAATGTTACACATGAGAAAGACCACGGTTTAAGATTAATTGGTTCTTTATGAATTGAACTTCCCAATGCAACATATGAGAGAGAGGAACATTATTTATTCAAATTATATGAATCAGACTTTCCACCACAACATAATATGAGGACATATAGGTTGACTTTCCAGCGTTTTTTTATTTATTATTATATGTATGCGCTTTGTACAATACAGACAGTTTCGAAACAGAAATAAACAAGTAAAAAATGCATTAATTATGAAATGCCTTTAGTTTAGTCTGTAAAGCACTATTAAGCTCAATTTAATTAAATGTTGATTCAATTCTGTTCAATAACTGCAGATGTCACAAAGCTCATTGATTACTAAACAAATTCAATTCAGCTACACTGAAAAACCCAATAAGTTGACTGAACTCAATTGATTAAGTCAATTCGTTCCCACAATTCAACTGAGTAATGGAGTCTCCCAAACTTGTATATTTAAGTTCACTTAGCTTGGTGCTCACATTGACTGTACTTGAATTGTTAAGTTCACCAAACTTGGTGTTTATATTATGTACTTGAACAATTAAGTTCACTTTACTTTAATGTTCATTTTGAGTGTACTTGCATATTTAAGTCAACTCAGAATGGAAATTAAACTGAAATTAGAAATTAATTATAAATTACAATTATAAAGTTCTTATTTTTGACCGTAAGCTTTAAGAAAAACATACCAAACTAAAAAAAAAAAACATACTGAACAGCATATTGAATGTCTTTATTGACAAACATTTCATGATATTAATGAAATAACAGTATAACACATCTTTATAGAGAACAATAGTGTCATTATCTTCAGCTCAATTTAGTTCACTGTTGATTCAAAGTTCAATAACTATTGAGGTGAGTGTGTTTGGTTTTTTATGAAAACTCTGCAACTTATTTTTTCAAGGATAGTCTGTGACCGAAACCATAGTGAACATTAATGAGTGCACTCATTCAATCCCCCAATGCACCGCAGTCACAAGTTTACAACTGATGTACGCTGAACAGCTAGAGAATACCCATAATACACTGTTAGAGTCACGTGTCAAAATTAATTCCAGTGTGTGACCAGAAGATGGCGCCGGCAGCTGAATCATCCATCAGATCTGATCACATGAATATGATAGATGCAACTGTCAGGCAAACTCTGATCATTGTGATTCACATGATCCAGTTTAATTTAATTTAAATTGGCTGAAGAATGGGAACCGGATGCTTTGTAGGCCTAACAGTCTTAAATCATAAATGACAAAGTCATGTTTGCTGAAAGTTGTCATTCTCATTCTTCAGCTCATTGCCCGTGGCATGAGGACTCATGTTAAAAGTGCTTTGCAGGTTTATGACTGCCATTGAAAACTTCTGGTAAGGCAGGTTTAAACAGGTAGCGTCAAAAGAGAAAATCAGATTTGTTTTTTGGAACAGCTCCTCAGGGTTAACGGGAAAGCTGTCAAGCTGACAGCACATAACTCAAATCAGTAACAAATGAAAAACAAGACTCTGCAGAACTGGAGCATTAAAGGACTTTATTAAAGATTATTGTTGGAAATCCCAATAATAAAAGATTTATCTCATTTTCATCATCATAATTCATGCAGTAACAAAACCACTGGATAATCACCAGAATTATCAGTATGTAATTAAACGAGAAAATAGATGAGTCACTGTGTACAAACATACACTTTGGAAGTTAATAAAAAAGAAACTGAGAAAATGTATACATTTTTGGCAAATGTTATATACAATTCCCCCAATACCTTCCCATTATGTTTGTAGAATGATAAAACTGAATGTTTCCGTAATGTTTTTACATAAAAAAAAGATATTTTAAACATTCAGAGAACATTCAAAATATTTTCATAACTCAGTGGAAACATTAGTAAAACATTCTCAGAACATATTTTTGTTAGCTGGGAAAGTCAAATTCAAATCCTCACATCCTGGGTGTGCCCGGAGCACATGTTCAAATTCTGTTAAGGATTTCTTACTTTTCCTATGCTTATTTTACAGTTTCTCCCCACAGGCCATCTCCATCTGTAACATTTAGCTCACACACATAGTGTTCTTTACTGTTCACTGTCTCTTAAACGATTCCTCCATCAGCTGTCAGAACATCTGGCCACATGCACGTCTGTCAATGTGAATGTCGATGAACCTCAAGGCCAAATGGTCCAGATGGTGTCTGCATAGACACACCCTTCTCTCTGACGAACTGAACAGCACAAGAAATGATCTCTCAGTGAGGACATTTATGTTTCTCATTCCTGACATTTTTTGACAAATAGTAGCTTCAGCTGAAGGAGACGGCTCCTTCTACAGGCATGACTCTGTCTTTAAGTTTTCTTCTGGGTTAAATGTAGGCCTAATTTACCTTGTCACCTTATCTTTTATGAAATTAAAATAAATTTAAAAATCCACTGCTTGGAGTCACTTGATTGCATTGACTTCTATCTATCTGTCTATCTGTCTATCTATCTATCTATCTATCTATCTATCTATCTATCTATCTATCTATCTATCTATCTATCTATCTATCTATCATCTATCCATCCATCCATCCATCCATCCATCCATCCATCCATCCATCCATCCATCCATCCATCCATCCATCCATCCATCCATCCATCCATCCATCTATCTATCTATCTATCTATCTATCTATCTATCTATCTATCTATCTATCTATCTATCTATCTATCTATCTATCTATCTATCTATCTATCTATCTATCTATCTATCTTTTTTCCCCCTTTTTTTAAAGTGGCTCAGTTTGGTCATAGGAGCTTGTCTTTTTGGATCTTATAGCTATTTCGATGATGCAGTATCTTCCACTACTTTAGTACCTAGCAGCTCAGATGGTGTTTTCTTTTTTTGTTTTTTGGCCAGAGCTGGAACTTCAGCAACCACCAATGGTGGTTTCCCTGCTTTCTCATGAAAATGCGTCTGCATTAGCAGTACACCTCCAGATGCTCCGATGGGTGATAAGACAGGGCTAAATCCCAGCACTTCCTCCTGTACTTCTGTTTGCATCTGAATCGGCTGATGAGCAGCTACAGGGGCTCCATTTATCACATACATTGCCTGCTGTCCTCGGCTCAGAGTCGCCTGTGAAATGTTTTCGCCTTGGAGTATCAAACCTTCCGTCCCAGGGTTGCCATCTATTACATACAAACCCTGAGTGGGACTCTCAACAAAAACTGTGTTTGGCATTTGCTGCTCCACCAGGTAGAATACAGGCTGCTGTTGCACGAATAGTGTCTGGCTTGCTTTGACGCTTGGAAGTGTGGCTGATTTATTAACCGTCTCAACTTTGGTAATGGAGCTTTGTTGTATGTGTTGTGGAGGTGGAGTCTTTTTGGTAACCTGGATGGAGCTAGTGCTGACAGAGCTCTCAGTTTTATAGCTGGTTTCAATCGATTTGACTACTTGCTCAGTTTTGGGAGGGGGTAAGCAAGGCTTTGGAGGTTGGCATATGTCCGCTAATGTAAGGAACTTTGACCCCAGGTTGTTAAGGAACTCCAGGTCGTCGTCAGATTCAACGAGGCTGCAACAGCCAACAGAGCCGGCAGGGGATCCTTGACCCTCGTACTCGTACTCCAGATGACTGTCTATCAGGGGAGGGTTTTCTGCAGCACAGCTTGTTTTCTGCAATAAAGAATCAAATGAAAATTTTGCCATCATTTATTTACCCTTATGTCATCCCAAAGCTGTATAACTTTTTTGATAACACTTTAATATGGGTAACACACATTCACTATTTGAGTAATAGATTGTATACTCACTACATATACACTTTTGCCTCAGTAAACACCCAATTTACTGCTTATCAATAGTTAGTACGGTAGTTTTTGTAGCATTTAAGTTAAGTTTGGTATTGGTTAAGCGATGCAGAATAGGGCATTGCTATGTGTTTTATAAGTACAAAAAGTGATTTCCTGAAAATCCTGAAAGAAGAATATCCTGGGCATGATACTGTCAAACTGCAAAAAGTTTGCAAAAGCACTATAAAAGAGTCCCAAAAATGGTCAATATTCAAGTATTTTAAAGTCATATGACAGATTTGTGATGAACACACTATATTGCCAAAAATGTTGGGACATCTGCCGTCCCAAGCAGTCTGTATGCCTAGGTGCTTGATTTCATACACCTATGGTCACGGAAGAGATTGGAACACCTGAATTCAATGATTTGAAGGGGTATCCCAATACTTTTGGCAATATAATGTGCCATTTAAAGATAATTCAATTCTGCCAGTCACTGAGTTGACTTCTAGAACCAGTTGAGAATAAATTATTCAGATTGGTTGGTCAACTAGATCAACTGATTAATTGAAAAGGTTTTGAATGAATCGGACATTGCTACTTCATTCATGAACATGCTAAGAAGGGATGTATGCCAAGATGTTAATTGAATGAGAAGACATGGAATATAATCATTTGGACCCTTTGTATTATATTTTAAAAATGATTTGTCATTTTGAAGCTTGACATGCATAGACCTCATTCATTTTCATTATATTGAAAATATTTGCCAAGGTATTCTTCAAAACTTCACTTCTTATTTTCCACAGAGTAGTCATACAAACACTATGCAGGGAGATCATGATCACAACTGCTATTGAATTAATTTGAATATAAATAAGATGCTTGAAAACATAGATACCTGAGAGAAGTATGCATTCAGGAATTCATCTTCCACTGCCATATCCTGATAAATGTCCTGTTTTTCATTCACAAGTGATGCAGAGTAGAGAACACTGTTGCGCTGGTTGGCCATTGAAAAGGAGTTTTGCCGGTACCAAAACCTGCTGTCAGTTTCTGTAAACCCATCGTTTATTTCCTGGCTGAACGTTCTGCTGTCATTAGCAACCATAGCTTGAGAGGGCATTGAGGATACAGCGTTGGAAACTTTGACATCCTGGATCAGTTGTTTTTGGTCAATTGTAGCAACAGGACTGCTGAGAAGAGGAACCTCCTATATACAAAATCATGTCCACATGTTGTAAATTGTGTTTTATAGTACAAACTCAAGTTCTAATTTAAAATTTGCATCTGATTAAATCGCTTTTCTTACCTTGTCCTCCCCTATGCCTTCAGTGTTATATGAAATAAGATATTCTTTAGCATCAAAAGGCAAATCTGTGAACTCGCTCACGTTCCCACACTGACAAAAGATCATTAGGAAGGGTACCACTGAAAATGCAAGCAACACAGAGTTTGTATTATAAGCTCTTCAAGGATGACAAGCTGTACAAATGTGACGTGCACACAGATAACTCACGCAGGAGCAAAGCTATGCCACTGAAGAACAAGCCAATGGCTGGTGCTCTTATTTTAAATGGGACGCCACGTTGTGCAGCTAGCCTCGGCCCACATGAGCCTGTTTTCTCACAGGTACACACTTGTACCTCAAACTTTTGGTTGTCTGGACAAGACAGACCCTGAGCGTCAGAGATCTTCACTGTCAGCTCATAGATGCCTCGCCACAAAACCTCCTGTGCATGAAAGCTCACAGTTGTTCCTAAAAATAAGAGAGAATTACACTCTGGTAACTCATATAAACTGCATTTGAATTTGTCAATCTAATAATTTTTGTCTGTACCGTTAATCTGCACCATCTCCCATTTTCCCTTGCTCTCCTCTTCTATCAGAACAAACTGGAAAGGTGCGCCATTTGGATCAGCATCCTCATCGAAAGCCGTGACATTTATCACTTTATTATTATCACAAGTTTGATGATAGGTGCTGGTCAATGTGGGGCAGTGGTCATTTGAGTCCTCAACCTTTAATGCTATTGTCCCAGTAGCTGTCTTAGCTGGCACATCTAAAAATGTTGAAAGAAAAATTCCCATTTAACAGTCTTCTGTATTACAAAACCACCCATTCTGGACTTGCAGTCCAAACTTTCGAAAGTAGTTTAACAGGTTCTCTCTGCTTTTTTGAACATACATTTATGGCTTTCTGACAAGGTTGGAGTTCAAATTCATCACATCCTCAGTAGACAACTTGGAAAAGTAATGAAAACTTTGAAAAATATGCTTGCCTTGAGTCATGCAGATAATCTTTGCGAAGTAGGTTCCATTGACCAAAAACTTTGATTCTCGATCAGGAACCTTTGTCAGTTTAATTTCAGCAGTTTCCTCATCAATGGTTAACCAGTTATCAGGATCATGACCTTTAGCATACCTGGGTATTTTATTAATCATCAAAACAATGAAATGAAGATAGTTGATCTAAGATGATCAGGCCCCCATATAAACAATGTTACTGAATTTGGTATATTAGTAATGACAATGATAGAAATCAATAATATCTATCATTATTTACAAATATAATCAATGAATATAATTCTATATTGAAAAATAATATAAATAATTAAAGGCACAACATGTAAGATTTTTTGGATTAAAATATCCAAAAACCTCTAGAACAATGTTATATATTTTGCTGACGTGTGTACTTACATTATCCCAAATGTTTCCAAGAATGTTAAAATTCAGAGAAATTTTAACCAGGACACGGACCATGTCCGTGCGTTGCCTATCAATGACGTCATAACCGTGTTACCCTTGATTTCCGGATTTATTTTGTAGAAACCAAGGAAACACCAAAGAGGCTTTAATATATTATGTGTTTTATTAGACAGGTGAGCAACTGTTTGGATACATTCATCGACAGAAAACAAATCATTGTTTTATAACTCAATGCAGTTAGTCTTATTGTTTAAATAATTTTCTTGATTTACTGTGAGTACCATGTTTGACCATGCCTAATAATGATCTAGCTTACTGCAGTGTGCAACACGTGTCTCATAGTAGCTGCCGAGCATTATAACATAACTTTCAACACACTCAAATGTATCCAATATGATAAAACATTGCTGCATTACACGCATGACCAGAAGAAGCGGAAACGGTCGTCTGCATCATAATAAAAGCCTCTCTGCTCTCGAGCCGTGTGTTCCACTTGTCTCTCCTCAGCAATCGCTCCAGCGGCCTCGTTCCGCTCCAACGGCTTTCAGCCCCACCCTGCTTCATACTTCAGTAACTTTAATAAATATTTAATACATTAGCTCACCCATAAATATGATTTCTGCCCAAGTCCTGTCGGATTCTTATTGACTGACTAAGGTGAAGACAACAAATCCAATGATTCCCCAAAGTCAAGGCGTGATCAAGCTACGCCTGTGTTTTGAATAAGCGACCTCTAGCGGTGAAAATTACATATTGTGCCTTTAATTTAATTAATATTGATATACCAACTTGCTGTATTCATAATATATACTTCATAATAACATTCATTAATTTGAAAAGGTGACCTTGGAACCAAAGCTTACCTCACTTTTTCAGCTGGTTCTCCAGTATCACCATCCAAAGCAGCAAAGGTGCCCAGCACAACTGGGAAATCTTTATCGGGATCTTCTGACACTGGGAAGTTTTTTAAAGGAGGTGAGAAGCTAGGGCCATCAGGTAGGTTGTTTACACTGATCTTAACTGGGTAGCCTTTTCCAGCTGGTTTTTTATCAGGCTTAGATTCAGGTTTGCCAGAAGGTTTAGTGCCAGGTTTTGTTCCTGGTTTAGACCCAGGCTGGACACCAGATGAGGGGCCAGGTTGGGCTCCAGGCTTAACTCCAGGTTGAAGTCCAATATTACCACCTGCATCCACTCCGACGTCCACTCCAGCACCCAGATCCAATCCAGCATCCAGTCCAGCATCTACACCCAATCCAGCACCTAAATCCACTCCCGCATCCAGTCCAGCATCTACTCCCACATCTAACCCTAGTCCTAACCCCAGTCCCAATCCTGTTCCTACCCCGGCCCCCGCTCCAGTGCCTGCTCCAGGCCCTACTCCACCCTTGTCCAGATTAACGTCCAGCTCTAAAGCACTTCCGTTTATAAAAGGAGCTACATTTGATATAACCAAGCTGAGATCCAATTCTTTTATCTTTTCAAAATCAACAGGCTTCAGACAAGCAGGTAGACATGGGAAACAAAAAAAAAGATATGAATAAGACGGTTCTCAAGGCTGATGACATACAAGAAAAAACACAGTAAAGAAAAAGCATTCACCTTGACAAGTTTTAGAATTCCCTCATTCGTTTTAGGGTCCGTTTCAATAGTGAAGAGTCCGTCTTCATTTCCTTTATGAATGTCAAACACTGCCAGCCAGTTATCAGTGAATTTCAGATCATTGTCCAGGGCTTTAATTCTCATGACAACCACATCAGTCACACCTTCATCAACACTGCCTGAATACTAACAGAGGAAAGATACTGACTGAAATCAAGCACATAAATAAACAAAAACATGTACGTGCCATTGAATAATCTCACAGTTTGCAGGCAAGGATATTTTAATATCTTACATGTTCTTTCTCAAGAGTGGGAACATTGTCATTTATGTCCAAAATGTGAATTTGCACAGTGCCTGTTCCTGTGTTGCCAGATGGAGCTCCATTCAAATCAACTCCCTGAACTATTAAAGTATATGTGTCGTGTGTCTGTAAAAGAGAATTGGCCCAAAAAAAAAATGTTTTAATGATCATGCAGTTTAAATGTTATGCAGTGTCAGTTTTCATATCAGTTACCTCTCGATCCAGGGTTGTCTCCTTCACATAGATTTTCCCAGTTGCTTTATCAATGGAGAACATATTTTTGGATTCGGCTGGTGTTTGCTTTAATATACTGTATGCTATTTTGGAATTGATAGTGCCTGCCTCGTCCGCATCAGTAGCTGACACCTGCATGACAGGTGTTCCTGTAGTTTCATAAGAATGTTGACAGGAAAATGTTCATTTATGTAAATTATTTAGAATATAGATAGGTATATGATGACTCGCCTGGGCTATTTTAGGCTAACATACTAACTATGTATAAAATAGCATTCATTGAGAAAGTTGTGTGTAGTTAAGGAAGTTGGAAAACTGCTACGATTGACTGGGAAAACAGAATATGTGGTAATAAATTTATGCAACCCACCCATCTTGCTGCTTTCCTTCACAGATCCCCTTTGTGGTTTGAATATTGGTGTGTTATCATTCTTATCCTCAACTTTAATCTTCAGCTCAATGTTTTCTTCAGCTATCGTTCCATTACGAAATCTTGCTATGCCAGTCAGCTATACAGAAGAGAAACGTAAGAAAAGATATGTGTTTTTCAAGGAGTTCATTATGTCAATCGTCATTTCATGAAATGCATTACCCAAACCTGTGGCACTACTCACGTTGTATAGGGATATTTTCTCTCTGTCCAGCAGGCCGGTGACCCTAACAAAGCCATTCTCAGGATTGATTACGAACAAATTGTATGGTACCTTGTCAGCACCATGACCTGTTAGTCCATATTCCACCATCTGCCAGTTAATATCTTTATCAGACCGGATCTAAAAAAGACAATTTTGAAAATACCAGTGAATATTGAGTATCAGAATCAGAATCGAAATTGCATACTTTCCTACTATATAGTAAGCGAGTATGTGACAAAAGAAGTATGTCCAAATTCATAGTACTCATAAAAGAGAAGGCAAAAGTACCCTACTTCTTCCGGCGATATTCTGAAGTGAGCGTACATAACTGCAGGAACTTTCCCCAGGAACATGGGACTTTGGTGGTGGTGATTGGTGTGTTTAGACCGCAGGAACTGGGGTCAAAATGAAGTTCCGGGTAAACATTTCCCACTCAAAACGGCCCTGCTTGCGAGGTAGTACTTTTTCAAAGTTCAGGAACTTTCGGGGGTGGGACTTGAGTGAACTGCTTTCACTCAACTGCTGATTGGTTGAGTTCACGCAGCATTTTATTTCAACCTAAAAGTCTATTGCAGCCGCTGCGTGCATTAATAATTGTTTGCTATTCAAATCAACAATGGAGTTTAAAAAATAGGACCGATGGAGCGATGACGAGCTTCAGGCTTTTTTAAGTTTATGGAGATGAAATCCAGTGGGCTCTGGAAAGTTGCACGCAGTCCTACGTCACCGGACTAATCTTCACGGTACTTTAGACCGCGATGGAAAAGCAGATAACGACAGGTCTGGGGGGGAAAAGTTCCTGGGATAAATTGTTCTGGGTTATTTTGATGGAAACAGGGCTATAGACACTTTACTATCCCATGAGGCCACGGGAAAGTATTTATGAATGGCAGTGAAGTGACGCAACTGACACTGGTCACATGATCAGAAATCTAAATTACATTACAAACATTCATATAAAACATACTTTTCATACTTGTCGCGATGTAATTACTTATCCAAAATAAGTACCAAGCGAGCATGCGTTTTCAGACACAGACATACACTCGCAAATGCCTACCACCATTTGCAACACGGTTGTGACGTCACAGCAGATTGCCCTTGATTTACCCCAACCCCACACAATCTAGTGTATGATATTGGATTTATTTTGACATTTAATCTACCTTAAGATTATTATTATTTTTTTTTTAACAGTTATAGTTTATTATATTGTTATCATTTTCATTTGTCTATTATTTAATATTTAATATATAATATTTCATATTTGTTTATATACATTTTTTAACAGCCCAAGCATACATACAGGCCTATAGCATGATGCATAAGCAAATAAGGAAGAAAACAAAACCTAAGTAAAAAATCCAAGTGATCAAGGGCTTAGGGCGTATCATTTAAAAACATTGCAAGGATTCCACCAGTAGTGGTCATGCATGCAATGTAGGCAATGACATGTATCCAAGTGAACAAGACAGAGGGAAGTTAGCGAGGGAAGGACACAAAACTTGGACTTCAATACAGCCACAGTGTTAAAAAAACAGCCTCTTGTCTTCTTCCCTGTGTATCTCAGCATTAGCTAGCATTATACTTTTGTTGGCTAAGGTTGCAGGCTTGCCTTCAGGTGCCTTTGGCGCAGTGCCACTTCAAGTCGAACACACCTACTCACAGCAATAGCAAACCACAACCATCTAATCAATTCCTAATTGACAAAATCAAGCATCGCCCCACATTTTTTCTTGTTTCACTCAGGTATAGGCCTACGCCAGGGAAGAAAAGAATCACAATACCATTCCATGCTGACTTTAAGGCAACATACAAAGTAAGCAGGCCTAACTACTTTTACTTTAACATCTAACATTTAAGTGTATGCAGATATAAAATAATAAAAAATATATATTTCAGCTTTTGTTTTGCTGGGTCTCAGGAGGATATATTGAGTGGTGTGTAGGGCAGCTTGAAACAGGTAAAAAAGTTTAGCATTACTAGTAGATCCAGATGTCAAGCTTTTCAAATGATAGCACAAACAAGAAAAAGACTGACATTAGCACCACCCAGTGCAAGTTTATGCAAATATGTTCTGTTGTGAACAGAAGAAAAAAAAAGAACCTGTAATAAGCTTACTTTTGCCACAAATTCCTCTTTAGTGTAGTCAACATTCTCAGTCAGTCTTGTAGGTGGAATAATCCACTCTCGTTTCCTCCGATTAGATCTGCTGCTGGCTCTTGATGCCTGAAAAAATAAAAATAAAATTCCGAATGCATGACATTAATTACATATCCTGACATTAGGCCTTCTTTGTACATTCAATATTATTAATTATTACATAAAAAATAAATCATTTGATCTGTACTAAAATTGCCTGGTAATCAAAATAAAGAATACTCCTACAATTAATGTGAAGATCTTTGTGATTTGTATCTTTATACATTTTAGTGACTTCATCACAAGTCACACCAATTTTATGTTTATGGTTGGCATCTGTTGATGTTGATCAAAAATAGATCCAAATGCTATTTTCAAATCTGTAAACACTAACAACAGCGTATTGTGGACTATTGGAGCACTGGTGTCCATTCTGTGAAAGCAGTTCACTTTCTCTCTGTGCCTGTGCTTAAGATCATTATTTATGACCTGCCATGACAGCATATCAGATGTGTCAACAGTATTCATGCATAACCTTACAAAAAAAGTATTCTTCAAGTTAATTTTATGAAGTATACTTAAGTACTGTTCAAGTATATTTTTAAGTATACTTTATAAGTATACTTTTATCAATGTACTGGTAGTAAACTTGTAAGTGAACTATTTTAATAGTGCTTGGGACTAAATTGTCCCACTTTTTAGTATAAAAGTACACGTTAAAAAAAATTCTGTACTATAAGTGAACTTAAGTAGCTTACTATTTCAATACTTGTAGTACTTTTTTATAATAAAGTACACTTTGAAGTGTACTCTCAGTAAACTACTAGTTTAGTAGTTGTATACTGCAAGTATACTTGTACGTTTTCTTTATGAGGTGTGTTAAACCATGCGTGTTACAACCATGCACTTTAGGTTGTGCACCGCGCTCCCCTATACATTCCACGGCATTGCACACTCGTACTATTGATACGCATTTTCATGTGATCGTGTTGAGATTATATTTATATATATATATATATATAAATATATATAATCTCAACACACATATGTACTGTAAACTTTTCCTCTTTACTGTAAACTGTACTAGTACACATAGTACTTGCTGAGGTAATGCTTATTTGGTAATTAACTAATTGATTAAGTAATATGTAATTGTGGTTATGAGTTTTGAATTAATTTTGAATTAGTTAATAGTCATGTGCCCCACAAGTAAAGTCATACCATAATGACACATTTGTAAATCATTAGCTGATGATTAATTAAAGCAGACAACTGGAAGTTGAAATGCATGGCTTTGACCCGTTGTGGTAATTAACACATTCATTTACATTATTAGTTCATAAAATATGTTATTAAGGAATTAATACATTATGACACATTTAACTAATAACAATGTAATGATTACTTAATCTATTAATCATGTTGAATCTTCATTAGTTGCTGATGCAGTAATCATTAATAAATGGGTTAGTTCACCATTAGTAACACATTAACTCATCATTATCTGTGCATTAGTTAAGCATGAATTAATGCATATTAGTGCACCCTTATTGTAAAGTGTTACCGCTTATTTTCTCTGTCTACTATAAGAATCTGCTGCTGTAGCACAGAGTGCAAGTTAAAACTTGAGACCATGCTGCCCACAGGCATTTTTTTATTAACTGTGATAAGTGGTAGATACCTCTCCCTGCAAGTATTTAAGATAACAAAAGGCCTCAACAATTCGTGACTTTTACGATACTCATTTGATGATGTAATTGCTCATATATAAAGGGATATATCAATATAAACACAATAGATTTTTCTTCTGAGAACTGATCAGAACAAATTTCTACCCATTTAACATGGCATAATCTCATGCAAAAGCTTTGAACAAAAATTGTTTTTGGTGAAAAAAAAAACTGTTTTAAGAGTTAGTGTGATCAAGAGCACAAGTGTGTGAAGTGTGTATAGTATGTCAATAACTCAAGTGTTTTTTCATTATCTGTAATAATTTCATTTGGTTAAATATGAGTGAAAGAAACCAAATTGAGTGTAATCAATGCATGTATTTGATGCCAAAACACCTGTTTCAGTCTCACTCACCACAATCCTGCACAGCAGCAGGAGCAAACATATCCGCCCAAGCCAAAGGAGAGACATGATAGCTGTAGGTCAGATGTAAGTGGTCAGTCCTTTGTTTCTCGGATCTTCTCCGGTCCTTCTTCTCTTTCAGTCCTCAGTTGTTGATTAGAGCTGTGCTTGTGTAGAGGGTTTGAGTAGAGGGTTGGAAGTGGGGGACAGGTTTCTGATAGCTTTTTGGGTGGAGCATCTGAAACAGCACTTTCTCTTGGACACACCCAAGCGTGAGAGTTTTCTGCTGTGGAGGAGCCCCTTACCACCTCTCTCTCCTCCACCTTTCACTTTTATTCACATTGTGCATGCAAGCTGATACAACAGATTTAAACTGTAAAAAAGAGTGATTGTGTCACGTGTATGTGAGGTTGTACAAGAGTGCATGAACATGAAATGGCGTCCCCAAAAATAAATTTCACAGCATTCAAACCAAATGTTTCTAACTTTGTGGAGTCATTTTTTTTTTTCTATGAAGGTGATTTTTAGTGGCTGTACGCATGAAGTCCCTGTGAGTACCCACAGGTATAGTTCTTCACATCTACATACATAAAAAAAAAATGAGATAAAAAAAGTTATTATTTTATCATTTGGAATTTGACTAACCACTTTTTGTGAACTCTTTTGCTTGAAATTAGCCTGCACTATATTTCTTTAAAACGAATGGCACTTGGTGTGATATATTGATAATGTAGCTTGTGTCTATAAGTGTGCATATATGTTTCAGTTCCACTAAACAGAGTGGCAACATTTCAAAGAATTCACCTGCGCTACAAGTTTAAGTGCTGCGCCTCTCGACAAAATGCAGTGTGCCCCAAGCAAAATATACACAAAAAGGCAACACCTTTGTGGTAAAAACACCAATACAGTTTCACACCACTAGATGGACAAACTAGCCACATATAAAAAAAAAAGAGATAACAGCTTTCAAATGCATAGCTATAAACACATGATTAGATATGCATTGTGAAAAGCACTACACCAATAAACTTGAATAGTCATTAAACCTGTGGTAATGATTGGAATTGATAATTGAGGAAAGTTTTTTGAAGATACTGATAAAAAGATACTTTATTAACATGCACAAGAAAACAGTGTGTTTAAAAACACTGAATGGCCATCTTACACACTCCTCAACTTCACAGTTTATTATCACAATGCATTAAACCACGTCGTAGCTTCACCAAAGATGTGTTCCACAACAAAAGTCCCAAGAGAAACAATATTTTGAAATACAATAGTATCTGTGGTGATTTCCATAGGACATAACTTTGACTCCTCCCCACTGTTTACAGTCATGCAATTATATGAATTCCATGGAATAAAGTGACAGCAGTCCCTGACACAAACCTAATACAAACCGACAGTGACAAATAATAATCTACTATTTTAAATAAACTATTTTCATTATATATATAAATATAAACTTTACATTTAAATACATAATCAGAATGTCTATGTAATTGTTTAATAATTGTTAATCAAGTTATTCATTGCCTTATAAAATGTGACTGTGTTAACCTTTTCTTTAAAATCTACTCTGTAAAAATAGAATACATAATCCCTTTGTAAAGCAAAGGCAATATGTATTTAAAACATTATTTATTAATCATGAGACATTGAGTACTTCTAATCCATATGATGTTTCTGTATTCTTAGTTTTGGTATTAAAATTTGGAAATGAGCACTGCTAAACATTCAGGTGCCCCTTTGTTACATATCCTCTGGATTTTGGTGTCATAACCGTTGGAGTCATAACTTTGGACACTGTAAAGCGGAAAAACTGTCTGTTTGCTTCCTGAGGCATTCTACTGGACTAAGTGCTCCTGGACTCATGGCAAGTGGAGACTGAATTGGATTTTTACCATTTAGACCATTAACCAATGGTCTATTCTTTCCACCTTCCCCTGCTACAATGTTCTGAACATTCGAGAAGGAACCACTTACTAATAGCTGATTGTTATTTACCTGTCCGGTAGCAACTTGCGACAAGCTCACTAGGTTTGGAGTACCAGCCCTCATGGACACAGGAGACTGGCCTGGGCCTGCAACCAAATTACCTATATTGACAGGGCCCTCTGGAATAGAAGGACTATTTACAAATAGTCTATTCATTCCACCATCTCCTGATACAATGTTTGGAGCACTTATTAATAGCTGGCTATTAACTTGACCGTTTGAAATTTGAGGCATGCTTACTAGGTTTGGAGTTCCTGGGCATCCTACTAAAACATTACCTCCATTGACAAGACTCTCTAGAATTGTTACTGTCCCTTGTCCATCATTCTGTGCGCTGGAAAAGGAGCCATCAATTACTCTTTGTTTCATATGTACTGGTCCACTCAAATCCTGAGAACTTACTGGGTAAAGTGGTTGAGGGCTCATGGAACGATGATTTGGACCTATACCTCCAACTAACACCATACCTCCATTGTTTGAACCGTCTAGAAGAGTTACTCTACCCTGCCCACTCTCTCCTGATACAACTGACCCTACAGGTACTTTTACCATCTGCAGCAAACCAGTTCCATCTAGGTGTTGCTGTGGTATCATTACAAGGTTTGGAGCTGGTGAAAGGTTTTGGATTACCACAGGATTAACTTCACCTAAACCTTGATTAATCATGACTGGACTTTGAGGTCCAATTTGAGAGTACAAGACAGAATCACCAATTATGGCTTGCTGTCCACTACCTAAATGTGCAAATGCTTGGCCGCTACCTTGAATCAGAAGTTTGTCAGCTTCTGGAGTGTCATTAATTATGTAAACACCTTGCCCAAGGCCATCCTCAGACAACAAAACATTGCTTTGCATTGGCTGGTTGAACCCATAGTACATAGGCGCCTGTACGACCATCCCCTGACAAGGTGGAGCTTGGACAAGAGGTGACTTAACTGTTATCTCCACAGGACTGGGTTGGACAGTGTTGGTCATGTGATTGGAAGACACTTCAGTAAATGCAGTTGTGGTAGGTGTTGTCTTTACAACTTTTGGTTCATCTTGAGACATAGATTGAGTCTGTCCAAACCCACAAACCTCAGCCAAGGTTTTGAACTTTAAACTCAGGTTGTTCAAGAACTCCAGGTCATCATTGGGCTCATTGTATCTGCAGCTGTAAATAGAACCGGTAACAGATCTTTCACCCTCATAAGCATACTCCTTCAATCCTTCGTCTGGAAAATCATACTGTTCTATATGCCGAGTTTTCTGCAAAAGAATGAAAGAAAATGTAATTTTGAATGTATTTTCATGAGATATTAAAGGTTCACCCAAAAATGTAAAATCTTTTTCTTCTGTGGAATTAAAGTCAGTGGGATCCAGTGTTTTTGGACTCCATTTACTTTCATTATATAGACAGAAACAGACTTTTGTGTTCTACAGAAAAAGAAAGTCGTACACATTTTGGAGCAACATAAGAGTAAAAAAAATAGGTGAAATTTGGTGAACTGTCCCTTTAAGTATTAAAACACCTATGTACAAAAACAACACCAACAATAAATAATATTAATAATAATAATAATAATAATAACATACTTGCATGTAGTAATCTTTAAAGAATGCATCAATCAAGCCTGGTTGTGCTTGACATCTGGCAGAGTTTTCCATGTCTGCTCCGTCAGTATCACAGTAAATGCCTCCAAATGCTCTCTCCTGCATCATTCCAACCATTTTAGAACTGTTATAGACTGGCTTATTTGATTTCGGGCCCTGAATTTCACCCAGTGGAATTTTATAGTTTGTAGCTTTCCCCATTCTTAAAGGGTCATTGGACATTTTTATTTCATCACACTCTCTATTGTGGAGTTTTGATGGGATCCTCGTCCGAGGACACAACTGGAAGAGGAACAGAAGAAATTATCACATACAACAAAATACACCGTTCCTTTAGAATGTAATTACTAGCTGTGTGAGATCATGAAGGGATTTTTTTTACCGCATCTTTGCCTGTTCCCTCTGTGCTATAGTAGATAAGGTGTTGCTTGCTTTCAAATGGAATGTCGATAAAATTTTGTCCAGCACTCTCCCATTCACATTTTATTAAGAACGTGAGCACCACTAAAAATACAGACAGAAACAAACACACCTAAATCGCATGTCTATTTTGCAGTGTTACCACAAACATTTCTTTGAGACCATTTTGGCCTATACACTTTACAGTTTAACTAAATTAGACCATAGTAAAGTAAAGCATGCTCACAGATTAGGCAGAGGAATCCTAGAATCAGGAAACTTATTCCTGGCGCTCCAAAAGTGGCTGATGTAGTACGTCCTGCTGCCACTTTTGCACCACAAACCGTGCCTTCAGAGCAGGTGCAAACCTCTAAATGGAGGACTTGCTCATCATGGCAGGCCAGTCCTTGCCTGTCTCTGATCTCCATGGTGACTTGGTAAAACCCAGGCCATAAGTCATCCTCAGTGTGCAGTGAAGCACTTACATCTGAAGATGTAAGAAACAGAGACCGGACTATGTGGTTACTTTTGACTTAAAAGTAAACAAGAACAATGATTATCTAGGCTACAGGTCCTTCTAAAAAAATTAGCATATTGTGATAAAGTTCATTATTTTCCATAATGTAATGATAAAAATTAAACTTTCATATATTTTAGATTCATTGCACACCAACTGAAATATTTCAGGTCTTTTATTGTTTTAATTCTGATGATTTTGGCATACAGCTCATGAAAAAAAAATTCTCAAAAATTTGCATATTATGAAAAGGTTCTCTAAACGAGCTATTAACCTAATCATCTGAATCAACTAATTAACTCTAAACACCTGCAAAAGATTCTTGAGGCTTTTAAAAACTCCCAGCCTGGTTCATTACTCAAAACCGCAATCATGGGTAAGACTGCCGACCTGACTGCTGTCCAGAAGGCCATCATTGACACCCTCAAGCGAGAGGGTAAGACACAGAAAGACATTTCTGAACGAATAGGCTGTTCCCAGAGTGCTGTATCAAGGCACCTCAGTGGGAAGTCTTTGGGAAGGAAAAAGTGTGGCAAAAAACGCTGCACAACGAGAAGAGGTGACCGGACCCTGAGGAAGATTGTGGAGAAGGACCGATTCCAGACCTTGGGGGACCTGCGGAAGCAGTGGACTGAGTCTGGAGTAGAAACATCCAGAGCCACCGTGCACAGACGTGTGCAGGAAATGGGCTACAGGTGCCGCATTCCCCAGGTCAAGCCACTTTTGAACCAGAAACAGCGGCAGAAGCGCCTGACCTGGGCTTCAGAGAAGCAGCACTGGACTGTCGCTCAAATTTTGGAAATCAAGGTGCCAGAGTCTGGAGGAAGAAAGGAAATGCCAAAATGCCTGAAGTCCAGTGTCAAGTACCCACAGTCAGTGATGGTCTGGGGTGCCATGTCAGCTGCTGGTGTTCGTCCACTGTGTTTTATCAAGGGCAGGGTCAGTGCAGCTAGCTATCAGGAGATTTTGGAGCACTTCATGCTTCCATCTGCTGAAAAGCTTTATGGAGATGAAGATTTCGTTTTTCAGCACGACCTGGCACCTGCTCACAGTGCCAAAACCACTGGTAAATGGTTTACTGACCATGGTATTACTGTGCTCAATTTGCCTGCCAACTCTCCTGACCTGAACCCCATAGAGAATCTGTGGGATATTGTGAAGAGAAAGTTGAGAGACTCAAGACCCAACACTCTGGATGAGCTTAAGGCCGCTATCGAAGCATCCTGGGCCTCCATAACACCTCAGCAGTGCCACAGGCTGATTGCCTCCATGCCACGCCGCATTGAACGGTCATTTCTGCAAAAGGATTCCCCACCAAGTATTGAGTGCAACATAATTATTTGAAGGTTGACTTTTTTTGTATTAAAAACACTTTTCTTTTATTGGTCGGATGAAATATGCTTTGAGATAGGAATTTGGGGTTTTCATGAGCTGTATGCCAAAATCATCAGTATTAAAACAATAAAAGACCTGAAATATTTCAGTTGGTGTGCAATGAATCTAAAATATATGACATTTTTATTTTATCATTACATTATGGAAAATAATGAACTTTTATCACACTATGCTAATTTTTGAGAAGGACCTGTATGTTGCTATACATTACATCATCTGAATATTTTTGACAAGATATTATTATCAAACATATTCAGAGGTTAGTTAGTATTTTAGTAGGTTTGTTTGGTATTACCATTTATTCTCTGCAAGTTCCATTTGCCCCTTGTCTTCTCTTCTATCAAACTGAACTCCAGTGGAACTCCGTTGGGAAATGAATCAATATCTTCTGCTGTGACATTCACTACTCTGATATCACTGCAAACAGACTGCACATTATCAAGGAGTTTGGGGCAGTTATCATTCAGGTCCTCCACCTGCAAGGCTATAGTCCCTGTAGACGTCTGAGAGTGCAGCTCTAAAATGTTTAACAAACACAAAACATGTTACATGTTATTAACCTTCTTAGATCTTCTTTTAATATTTGACATGGAGACTCTTTCATTAGTGTTTAAAAAGCATCCTAGGATGCACTCCTTGAAGTCGGTTGAGAGAAATTAAACTGTGTGTAAAGTGTGGCGACTGTACTATAGTTCTAAATTGTCGATGACAAAAAAAAGAGTAGTGTTCAAACATTTGACTATTAATGTAAAGGCTCCCAACATAATGTACTGACTCTTTGTTCCTACTAACCATCTGTAATGCAGAGGATCTTGACATAGTAGGTCCCGTTTATCACAAATGGAGACTCACGATCTGGTACCTTGTTGAGTTTGATCTCAGCAGTGTCCTCGTTAATAGAAATCCAGTTGTCAGGGTCATATCCCTTTGCGTATCTAAACAAACATGGAACATTACCTATTTGCTACATTTGGGGTTTATAACACAACAGTTAATCACATTTCGTAAAACCAATTGACTGTGTTGTAATCATGCCGGTCCTCCCTTTACACAAACTACACAAGGTGCATAGGGCCCCTTAACCATCAGGGGGTCCCCTCTTCTTAAAGATCATTTAAAGATGCAGTGTGTAGTATCTATGAGGATATTGACAGAAATGCAATATAATACACATAACTATGTTTTCAGTGGTGTATAAAAACCTTACATAATAAACTGTTATGCTTTTCTTACCTTAGAATGAAACATTTCTATCTACATACACCACGGGCCCCCTTACAGTGAAATCGCCATTTTGCAACGTCATGTTTCTACAGTAGCCCTAAACGGACAAACTGCTCTACAGAGTGCTAGCTACTCCCTGCTGTCTCAGACGACGACATTTTGTCATGTGTCGGCCACCGTAGCTTCTCTACGTGCTTTGAAACGGAGGGGTGAGCAGTACACGGTTGCAGTTCATTTCAAAAGTGACTGCGGCAGCTAATTCTATGGAGTCTAAGCTGTTTGAACATGAATTCCCTCAGCATGGTGGAGTGGGTATTTGTACCCCATAGCCTCCTAAGGTGCAGTGCAAGTTTCCATTTGAAAGGGAACGTCTCAGGTTACAAATGTAACCATGGTTCAGTGATAGGGGAACGAGACACTGCATCTCCTTGCCATTCCTGCCCACATCCCCTTTCAGATAAAAGAAGTTGATGATGCTATCTTGCCAGCCAATGACATTGTCGTGTTTAGACGGGTGCTTCAGACACCAGTCACACTGGAGGCATTCCCCATAGCACCCTAGGACACAGTGTGAGTTCCCCATCAGGGAACCATGGTTACATTTGAAACCTAAGACAATTTTTGGACAGCTAGATGGTGTCAGAGTGATACATTCATCAAGCATTTATTTAGCTGTCAATTACATTTTTTAATTTAATTTGACTCGTTGTTACTTGCAGTTTAATGTGTATTTAAAGGGCTTTCCTTTACATATTTATATTTTTTTTTTTCATAAAGTGCAATTTGTTGCACTTTGCATATGGAATATCATTGTCATTATTATTCATGTTAACTGAAATTCAACTAACTGTATGCTGCTGGTTGCTCTGAAAGACCAAATTGGGAGGAGGCTGGGTAATTTTGATGGTGCCTCCTCACATGTTTTGCTTAGGGCCCCTAAAAGTGTAGGACCGGCACTATACTATATATATTTAACCAGATCATTTTGTTTTTAATTTAGAAGAAAACTCACTTGACTTTTTCTGCTGTTTTCCCCGTGTCTTCTTCTATAGCAGTGTAGGAGTCAATTACTCTTGGAATAGAACTTTTGGTGTTTTCAGATACAAATATAGGCTTGACCTTTGGCAGGAACTTTGGGGGGTCTGGTTTGTTTTTCACATTGATCTTCACTAAGTATCGCTTTTGCTTGGCCACGCTGGAGCCTGGTTTACCATTTCCTCCCAAAAACAAAAATTCAGCGCCAGATCCAGAAGCACCAGGTTGACCACTGGCTCCAGAACCTCCAGCTGCACCATCTGATCCTATGCTCGCACTTGCTGCTCCTGCTCCACTCCCTAGAGGTGCTCCTGGAGCAGCTTTGTTTGAAACAACTAGGTTCAGGTTCATATCAGATGCTGACTCAAAGTCAGCAGGCTGAAAGAGAGATAAAAAGGGGTTGCACTTTATTTTACAGTATGTGCAATTACAGTGTACTTACAGTAAACTTGCAGCGTACAATAAAGTGGTGCCGAAAAAGTGCAATTGGTTACTCAATACAAATCAAATTACAAATATGTATGTAAATAACATGTGTACATCACACTAATACAGCACTCCCTCACTACATTTTAGCCCTGATCTCCTTGTTCTGTCAAATGAACTTCTTAGAACTGTGTACAAAATAAGCACTGACCTTGTTCAGGTACAAAACACCCATATTTGTCCTCGGATCAGTTTCAACACTGAAACGTCCATCCTCGTTTCCAGAGACTATTTCAAAAACAGCCAACCAATTGTCTGTCCTTTCTTCATCAATATCCAGTGCCTGGATCCTTAACACCTCGACGGGTGCCACATTCTCATCAATACTTGCTGAAAACTATGAAACCAGAAAAAGTGTTTACACTCTTTCCAATTAACATATTAAACATGTTTATACTACAGTAGATAATTTAAAGCCTAAGAAGAAAACCTTTGAGAACAAAGAAGTACATTAGCATTAGCATAAAAATAATATACTTATTATGGAAATAATATGCTTAAATGGAATATACTTAAGTGTAAACTGGATGTAATGTTTTCAGATACTTATTTGCATGTTATTTTATTTTATGTTAGTTTAAATTCATATTAAATGGGTTTATTATTAACATTATGGTTATATTTTTCCTGGATTTGGCAGATGCTTTTATCTAAAACTTAATTCATAGTATACACAGAATATACAGAAAAAGCACTAGTAGTTGAACTTATTTTTGACTCACTTAAGCAGGACTTAAGTATGTCTTTATATATAATTTCATAATTACTAATTTTTGGCACTTGTGATCCATACAGCACATACTGCAGTATTTCAACCACTAAAAAATTCTAAAACACTTAACATGAAAAACACTTAAAAGCCTTACCCCTGGTTTCACAAACAAAGGCTTTAGTCTCAGACTAAAATGCATGTTTGAGCTTTTTTAACTGAAAGTAACTTGCACTGACATTTCTTAAAATATGTCAGATCCATTGTTTTGTCTCAAGATGCACACCAGTAATGTTTTTTTTTTCTTTCTTTCTTTCTAGGGTACGTTTATAAAAGCTACTTATATAACCTAATTGAACTAAGGCCTAATCCTTAGTCTAAGCCCTGTCTGTGAAACCTGGCCTTAATGTACTAAAACAGAGGAATTAAAAGATCCAACTCAGCATACACCTTATTGATGATGCATACTATAATAGGTGAGCAGATGAGCCCAGAATATGAATTCAATGAGATGGTTGATCATAAAATAATGGTTTTCTATGGAAAAACACTCAACGAGAAACTGCAGAATCGCGTTTTATATTCTGGGTTCATCTGCTTGCCTGCACATATGTATCATCGATAAGATGTATGTTGAACTTGGTCTTTTAATACCACTGTCTAACAATATTAGTACTTAGTACAACCCTGGAAAAATGACTTCCAGGCAATGGAGGAAAGCCTGGTTTTGTGTGTCATGTCACGTGAGAACTATATGAAATGTCTTTGTAATATAGTTAGTGCTGAATGTACTGATAGTGATAAGTGTATACATTCTTTAAATACACTTATATGGCATTTTATTTTATTGATATTATATCTGCAAAAACAGTTTGTTTTAAATATACTATAAAGGTTTCCCACATTCAATGTGTTTAAGCGCACTTCTTTTTCACAAGGGTTGAAGAAAACACAACTTAATGTCAGAATTGTGACTTCCTGACTATTTATATTAACAAATGCATATAGTCACCTCATCCTTCTCCAAAGTAGGAATATTGTCATTAACATCTAGGATGTCTATAAATATAGTAGCTGTAGCAGAATTTCCTTGAGCATCCCCATTCATGTCAGCAGCTTGCACCATAAGAACATAAGTGCTGTGTTCCTGTTCAACAGAATAGGATCTTAATGCATCTCAACTGTTAGGCAAGAGTAATTGAGTTATTTGGAAGTTACAGACATATAATCACGCCACGCACATAAATACGAGTATAACTGGAAGCAAATACCTCTCGGTCAAGTGTTGGGTTGTTCACAGATATTGCTCCACTGGTTTTATTTACAGCAAAGAAAAGCACGCCATTATCTGGCTCTTGTTTGATTATGGTGTATGCTATCTCACTGTGAGGAGTGTGTGGCTTATCTGCATCTTTGGCAACAACTTGTGTTACAAAGGTCCCTAGAAAGGACACAGCAATTAAAACAAATCTCACTAGATATTTTAATTTCAGAAAATCAGACAATGGTTGACAATGGCAATGTAATGTGCAGACTCACCAACTGGACTCCCCTCATAAACGCTGCTTCGTTTTGGCTTGATGAAAATTGGCGAGTTATCATTCTGGTCCTCCACCCTGATGTTTACTCTAATATTATCTTCAGCTATGGTGTTGTTAAAGAACCATGCAGTGCCAATAAGCTGCAAGACAAAAATAAAAGGAGGCTTCAATAAGACTTTGCTTATGAAAAACAAACAAAAAAAAAAACATTCTTATTAACTTGAAAAGGCTGTCTGGAATTAGAATTCAGGGAATTTTTCAGAAACGAGAGCAACTGTGACAATTTTAAACAGTACGTTTTGATAATTGTTTTGATCAACAAATATTGTAAGCAATCATTTAATTAATATATGACATTCAAAACAATTACCCATTAAAACTGATTTCTAGATGTTATGAAAACGCAGACCCACTTTATATTAGGTGGCTTTAATGTCTCCAACCCTACTAAGCCACCATAGTATAAAACTCATGGCTCCCAGCATGCATTGCAGCATTAAGTATGTCACCATTGTTGAGATTCATATGGTGATTCTTGATATTCCCCCCTAGAGTGTATTTAAAAATCAGAAATCAGAATATCTAATCTGGGGCAAGAAAGTATTGTTGGTGAAAATTAATAATATTTTTTAGCCAGTGATGAGTTTAGTCAAACACTTTTCTTCATGATAATTTTTGTTTATGGCAGATTATGTGTTTTGTTAACATTGTAACAAAAATCACAAACTCACATAACAAGCCAATTGTCAAACTGACCAACTAAAGGAAACACTGATCTCCATAATGGTGACCAACATTTTCAATAAAACATCAAAATCTAAAATTTTTAATTGTCAATAAGAGCTTCTATAGATGTCTTTCAAGGTTGGAGCCAAACTCTGCAGGACAGCGACTCACTAGGACCGAACTTGTCTGCTCTAAGTAGAGGAAAACAATGGTATTATTGTACCCTAAGGATCAATTGTGTACCTTTAAAGGAACAGTTATACGTTTTGTTCCCCAAGGAACAAAACTGTACCTCCACTGTACCTTTTTTCCTGAGAGTGTAGCCCTTGTGACAACTATTCCTGGTCTACAGTATAACACAACTGTGTACTATATGCTTTGTATCTTGAATATTGTGTGTTCATTATTCTCACAGTGTAGTTTTCTCTCTCCTCACGATCCAGAGGCCGTGTGATGCGAACAAACCCTTTGTACTCATCTACTATGAAACAACCAAAAGGTGGCTGGTTAGCTCCTGGACCCCTTAGAGTGTAACGCAGCGGCACAGTCAGGTCCATGTCGGATCGCATCTGAGAAAGATAACATTGCAATAATGCGAGTTAGTGTCACTAAAGATGAGTGTAAAAAGTCCTAAAACCTGGAAAGCTTAAAATCACAACTCAATAAAATTTTAATCATACTGACATGTGTTTAAATGACAAACAATTCAAATGGCTAAGAATTAACTGATTTTAATAACCAAAATTATAATGTTTTAATCATTTAGCACAGTCCTACCACATGAATTTAAAAAATGGAAAATTTCTAAAAATGGTAACACCCAAAAATGAACATCAATTGGGCATTTTCTAAAGTTTAGTGGCATACAGACAAGTAAATAACTTCATTCCCTTTGCTCAATTTTCACAAAGTGCACAAACTTTTTACACAAACGTAACTGTATTCATCAAGCTCAAGCTTCAAGAACAAAACTTATCAAACAAGATTTTTTCTGTAATTGTGTTTATTTCAATAGTCCACTTCAGACATTGTAAGTAACTTTGCAACTACATGTCAACTATAGCAGTCATTAGAGTACTAGTAGACTGTCTGCTACTTATTTTTATCTAACAGTTAGTTGACACACAAGGGCTATGAGTTATAATTAGTACAGTGTCTAAAGTGGAATATCAAAATAAAGTGTAAACAAATAGGTTTTAAAGTAAATACAAAGCAACATTTTATGCTAAACTTGCTGATCCCTCCTGAGAGATTGACTTAATTTACACTACATTTTTAACACTGTAAACCTGTATGTTTTTACTGTAATATATATTTGATATCGGATATCAATTTAATGCTTATTGCTTGAAAATAATCAAAAATGTTCCAAATTTTGGTAACAAGCCTAATTCAAAATTAAACAGGTTATTAAATGTAATTTGTACCCTTTAAAGAGTTGACAACTGGCTGTATAACAGTTTTATCTTGTAATAAATATATTGATTTACTGAGTAAGTACTGAAAAACTTTGTATGGTGTTTCTATTACCTTGCTGATAAAGGGCTCAGAACTGTAGTCTATATTTTCTATAATCTTTTTAAAAGGAATGACCCATTCCCTTTTATGACGAAGCTTCTGTGAAACTGTCCAACAGTCTCCAGTGCTCAGGATCTGAAAAAAAATAAAACACTTAACACATGACAACAACTATACTTTTTGCTCCATAAAGCTTTTAAATTTTTTTATGTTGTTATTTTTTAATTATTGCCTGTTCGTTTTAATTACTATGTTTTTAACTGTGATAAACGGTTGTGCATTTTACAAGTGAACAAAGTTACAAGTGAACATTCGTTCCTATATTAATACTTTGTAAGGTCTCTTATTTAAGACTCCCGAATGTAAAAAAAAAGAGCAGGACTTTCCTAATCAGTAGTTTTGTCTTGTTTTACAGTAAAAAATATTGTACACATCCTTCTAACAACATTTATTTTCTATTATTATATCTATTAACTTACTTTCTATTTTTTCTTGTTGGCTTACAAGTTTAATCATGAAAAAAATCATAATCATAAAAAACAGCAATGTTACAGTCATTATGGAATAGCATTTTGGTATCTGTTTGATTTTTCGAAGTTGTAAATAAAACGTCTGTTACGTATGTAACCCCCGTTCCCTGAATTTATGATGTCCGACTTATGGTAAGGTTACAGTTAACCAATAAACAAGTTTTAGCACCATTTCTGCCTTTTCTGTTCAACTTTAACAGTGCAGTTTTTCTTCTCAGGTAAATTAATCTTGTTTTGGTAGCCTATTTACATATTTTTAGTGGACAAAAAGACAAAAATACAGTTTCACTTTATTTTAAGTGTTAATTATATATTAGTTAAAATGTAATTATACATTTATTAATATTTTGTATATATATTTAATTGCTACATCCATCGCTTTCTACATACCTGCACTGTGACAAGCAGTAACAATGTCGGAGCCAGCAAAGAGTAAGGGAGCATCTTCTAGGTGAATTGGAAGAGTCTGTCCGTGTGTCATCAATGGCTTTTCCGACTGTCTAGGCAAAACTGTGCAATACAAAAATATAAGACACAAACTGTACTTTGGTCCGCCCAAAATGTAAAGCCTCACCACCACGTGCCTCTTTCACCCTGCATGTATGTGTGTAAGCTGGGGAATGACAGTAATTATATAGTAGAGCCGGAAACTCTGTTCCTGCTTAAAGGGAAAGAAGGGACACCAAAGCCCTTTAGAAACATTCATTATTTTTACACAATTACATATCAGCACGTTATGGTGTGGAATAGGCCTTTAAAAGTTTGGTTGTTTTAAAAGTTTGTATTAAATAATGAATAAAAGTGAAAGTGAAATTGTCATTTTTAATTACCCTTTTGTAATGACTATCAATAGAGTTCTAAGGAATTAGCATGAGCTGTTAACAAGGAACCGCACGTAATGTCCTTGTACTTCAACACAATAGCTTCAGGGTTTTTTTTTAATTATTTTAATTTGTGTTGGTTGCCTACTGTGAGTAATGCGTCATGGGATTGACTTCTGTAGAACATTTCTTTTTTCTAAGTAAAAAGTTATTAAAAGATGTCACGGTAGTAGAAGAGTCATGACATTTTTTCATTGACAGACATTTGCCTTTGATTTAAATTGCTTGCACTACTCACATCAGTTCAAACTTTGTTTGCTTCATGTAGGAGTTTCTTTTGAAATTACCAGCCACTGACAATTTACAGACTTGCTAAAATCATGGAGGCAAGTGGCCTTTTAAAATGTCCACGTTACACATGTGCAAGTTGCCTTGACCATAAATGATGAGTTGATTTTCAGTGAAACTGTCAAACTCTTCACAACTTATCATCATGTGATGAAAGAACCAGCATTAACTTCTTGAGCAATTTGATCTAAAGTAGCTCATCTGTTTGACCAGCCTTCGCTCCCCACGTGCATCAATGAGCCTTGGCCGCCCGGTTCACCACTGTTCCTTCCTTGGACCACTTTTGATAGATACTGACCTCTGCAGACCGAGAACACCCCACAAGAGCTGCAGATCCACAAGAGCATTCAACTGACATTATTGTACAGAATAGAAACCAGTTAGTTAGAAAAGGAAAAAAAGCTTGGCCTCAATACCTCCTTATGCAGTTGTTTGCTGGACTTTCTTACTGGAAGACCACAGGCAGTTTGGGTTGGCACCAACATATCCAATATTATTACATCTAACACAGGGACCCCCCAAGGATGTGTTCTTAGCCCCCTCCTTTTCACCTTGTTAACCCATGACTGCACACCAATGTACAGCACCAATCGGTTCATAAAGTTTGCGGATGACACAACTGTGGTTGGTCTCATCAACAATAATGATGAGACAAACTACAGAAATGAGGTGAGTCATTTGATGGTGCAGTGACAACAATCTCTCTCTGAATTAAGGAGAAAACAATGGAGATTGTTGTTGACTTTCGAAGAGGATACACCCACTAACATCCACTGATCATCAATGGTGCTCCTGTGGAGAGGGTGAGCAGCACCAAGTTTCTGGGTGTGCATATAACTGAGGACCTCTCCTGGTCTACCAACACTGCATCAATGTCCAAGAAATCCCAACAGTGCCTCTATTTTCTCCGTAAACTGAGGAGAGCAAGAGTCCTGGCAACCATCATGTGTTCATTCTATCGTGGCACCATTGAAAGTATCTTGACCAGCTGCATTCCGGTGTGGTTTGGTAACTGCACCACCTACAACCGGGAAGCCTTGCAGTCAGGGGCGCTGCTAGCAATTTTTGGCCCTATGAAAGAATATGAAGTTGGGCCCCCCTATCGTACCATTTAGGGGGGTAATTTTGCCAGAAATGCAGAAATAAGACGTAATTTTCTTTTATTTGTTACTCTGGTAGATTATACATTTATAATTTATATTACATTACAGCTAGTACTGTTACTACTAATAAAACCAATCTCTGGGGGCCCCCAAAAGTGCATGGGCCCTTAGAATCGTCCTAACTTTCCCCCTTAGCGGCACCCCTGCTTGCAGTGCATAGTAAAAACAGCAGGAAAGATCATTGGTGCCACACTACCTCCTCTCAAGGACATTTACAATATTTACACTGAAAAAAATTTGTTGGATTTACATGATTTAATTGTGTACATCGGTCCCACATGAATCAATTAAGTTAAACAAACATAATTGGTTCATGTAACTTCAACATAATAGAATGAACACATTTTAGGTGACCCAATTAAGTAGTCTCAAAGTGAATTTTAAATGGCTCCCTCACATGATTCAGGCATAAAATTTCATTCATTCACTTCAATTTCATATACTTTAATATTAGACCATTAATTATTTTACTTCACTAGCTAGTTGACAAACTTGTAAAACAGCTAGTAAAAGCAAACATTAGCATCTTAAATGCTTAGCATTAAAAGCTTCTTCAGCAAAGCAGTTATGACTTAAGCTGTATCAATCCACAGGCTAAGCAAATGCTCCACTCTTCTCCACAATGATAACCCACTGAAATTTTAATTGTTCTAATAATTCCAAAATTAGTGAATATTAAACACTATTCAAATCAAGTCTACCCCTTTCTCATCTTGCTCAAAATACATTAAATAACACTTTTACCTATACAATAACAACATTTACTCTCTTGATTTAGCCATATCCATATGTAAATCATGCTGGGAACTAACTAGCCCCGCCCAGTTTCAGTTAATACAACACAAATCATTCATGTAATCGCAACACAAACGGATTAAGTAAACTTAAATTAGATTTATTCTCTTTACTTATGTAAGTGGATTGAACACACAAATTAAGTTAGGACAAAATGTATAGCAATTGTGTTGCTTTAGCTCATTTTAATCAAGCAATTTGAACACGTATTACACATTTTTTTTCAGTGTAGGTTTTGAAGCATGAATTAAATGTTTTTGTTTCCCATATTTTAAAACGCTTGTTTGGAAAAAGGTTGGATATTTCAAGTAGTTCTGGCCAATTGAATTCTCTGAGACAAAATTTATGCAGTTCAGTATTGCTACATGGCTGGAATCTCTTGGAATTTTACTTTATAGAATACAGTTTTACAGTTTTGGTTGACACTTGCCCACAGACAGATACACTTTACACTGGATGACATTAAAATGACTGTTTATTGTCTTTTGGCAGTTTTTTTACATAGTCAAACACATCGAACATGTATAAAAATCTACATTATAAAAGAAACGAAAAATAAGCTTCAAACAGCCTTAAGCTGCTTTACAATATATTTTATTGACCCATGAAAAATGTTTCACTGTCAAAACAAGTACAATATTTTCCCACGATGCAGCTATGAGTCAATTTCTTAGAAAGTTGTAACAGTTAGTTGCCCATCCCTTTAACAAACAAATGAAAAACAAAAATGTTTAGGTACCAAACCAGAGCTGTCAAAAGAAAAAGCCCAGCACCGCAACTTTAGCATATATATATATATATTTTTTTTCTTTCATACCATTTAATTCCTACTACTGCTCAAAGGGAATGTGCTTTAATCATTGTATTGTTAAATACAAATATTCTGAAATAAAAATACTTTTTATAAACACAAGAATCTTTTACATAACATTCATTTCATACCCATAAGCATTATTGCTCGGAATGTGGTTGTCTTTGTATTTAAATGCACTACAAAGAAAAACCATAAGCTTCTAAACAGACCTTACTAATCAGACTTACTTATTTTCTGTTTATAAGTGACTAAAAAGAGGCCTGAAATATACTGTATTTTTTCTATAAAAGCTTCCCAAAACATACATTGTAGTTCACCTAATGCCAACAGTGATTCATGGTTTTTCTTTTACAGTGCTGTTCATTTAAGAATATTAAAAAAACATCTTTCATCTATCAAAAAAAAAAAAGCTTCATTCTTTTGAGATGACTAATAGGGTGTTCTCGTATATATGCTCATTGCTAAAATACATTTGAGCTGAATAAACTGCACTGGAATGGCCTCAGGGTAACCAGAACTGCATAGTATCTGCAAACCGCAGTCTTTACAGAACGCACACACTGAATGTATACATACAGTGAAAAAAAGAAGAAAAAAAAAAGAATAAGTAATGTATTGTGCACTACATATAAAGAGAAGTAAGCTCAAGGGCATTAAAACCAGTTTTTCAAGCATTAATTTGCATATTCTCCATGACCTAACATGTTGACAACATGCTACTCTAATGATTTGCATGTATGAGCTGAAAATTGCTTTTCAAGCCTTCATAGGGCTTTCTAAACTGTACACATTCTCTATGAGTGTTGCATTGTTACTTGATGCTTTGTGTTGTCACAACCTTTCTCTCCTGGACAACAACTTTATGTGACGATGGATTTTGGTTAATCTGGACAGATGATCCACCGAATCCAACGTTACCAATAAAGGACTCTGTGGCGGATGCCATGCCATTTTGAAGACCCCCCTGGACCACACCTGATCCGCCTTTATTCTCCACATAAAGGAGATTTTGAGATCCACCATGAGTGGAAACACCTTTTTGGAGGGACCCGTGAATCACCTGGCCCCCTTGTCCGTCCATGACCATCAGGCCCTGAGATCCTCTCTGAAGTGTCCCCTGAAGGACTTGGCCGCTTCTCATTCCCCCATCCACCAAGTACACTTGTGATCCAGACAGTCCAGAGTTGAGAGCCTGAGCAGATCCACCACTGTCCACAAACACCATTCTCTCACCACGATTCAGGGTATTCGCCGCCATGTTGGTGCCCTGGACTACAACCCCCTCAGCTACTGGGCCGCTGTTCAGCACATACATGTTCTGTCCGACTCCCATGGTGGGCCTTTCAGCGAGCAGCACCGTGCTGGGCTGCGGCTCGACCATGTAGTACATCTGCGGCGGTTGCATCAGGTATGTTGGAGCTGGCTGGACGCTCGTGATCACTGTGGGCAGGTTGTCTGCGACAAGCACATTCTCCACACGTGAAGATGATGTTGCAGCCATGTTGGAAGTGATATTCATTTCGTTTGTAGATAGAGCTCTGTTAGTGGATATATTCCCTGCATTTATAACATTGGTTGATGAAGAAACAACCTCGGGACGGTCCACGATGGGTTTGGGAGGGGGAGGAAGGGGAGCGTGGACCTCAGTTTTTTTACCTCCGCATATTTCTGCGAGTGTGTTGAACTTTGGCCCAAGGTCATTCAGAAACTCTAGGTCATTGCTATCTTCGAGCATGCTGCAGCAGCCGACAGAGCCAACAGGGGAGCCCATCCCCTCATAACCATACACCATCGGTTCATTCTTGGCAAATCCATCCTCCAATCCCCGGCTTTTCTGTAACACACATAGAACAATACATATATGTGATCCACATAGAGATAGATAGACAAACATACAGACATTTAGATAGACAAACAGACAGAAAGAGAGCCAGATAGCAGTGCCAGCGCCATGGGTGGCTATTGGGGGGCCTGGCACGGCCTGTGAGTCACTAGAGCCCGCCCTGGACAATCACGTCTCCCTTCACCAACTCCACGTCACGTCCTGCCAACCACCAGCCCTTGCTTGTTTGCACAATTTATATATTTTTTATCAATAGGCTACTGTTATCAAAAGTTATCATTTTGTATATGCATAACTTCTAAATAAAAATAAAAATGAGTTTGGTATGACTTTATAAATATATATATTTTAAACAGACTTGATTGGTTTGTCGATAGTGAGCGCAGAAATGTTTGAGTGTTGCTGTGAGATGCTATGGTTCCCTTTCAGTCAGTACACTACGAGTTACGTCAGTTACTGACGAAATGAGCGAAACCCCCATTCCGTCAGTAACTGGCGTAACATCTCCGTTCCCTTCCTTCAGGGAACGAGGGTTACATACGTAACTGAGACGTTCTGCTGTGATCTTTGTTTGGAACTATTTTCGCTGCTAAGATAGAACAAAAACAGTCAATATTGCATCTAAAATGTAAGTGACTTAATATTAATTACTTGTTTGTTGAAATCAAGCATTGCGTCAGTTCAGGCAGGCCACGTCAGTCAAGCTCGCATCAGTTGATAGCCAGCTGTTCCTGACGTGTACAATCCAGTTTCGCCACCTTTCACCACAGCCATTTAACTTCCCATTCTTCAGCATCTCTTCTATCACATTGCTGCTCATAAATCAAACTCCCTCCTCCAACCCCAACTCTACCTTAACCTGTATTTAATCTGCCTTTGTTTCTTTGCGTACAGGTCTCTAAATGGCAAGCATTTTTTCTCAGGTATTTTGTTTGTAAGCCATGTAATTGTGAATTGTAATTATGTATGCATAAACTGGTTCTGTTTTGTACCCCGGGGGGTTGAGGCATGGCTGCATGGACACGTGTGGGGAGTTTTTTTGCCCAGAACAGAACTACACCACCAACACTAACTGTATGCTATTACTGTAATAAATAATATACTTGACAAATGGTTCTGACTGAACAATAGAATTATAGAAATCAATGTCACATTTTCAATTGTGATGGTATTCAGGTCTCTTGGTCGTGTGATGTTGTTTAACTGTATCATATATTATAAATATATTTTTGTATGTTTTCTTTGTGTCTGCTGCTGTGATAATTAGATAGATAGATAGATTACCTGTGAATAGTATTCATCCAGGAACATTTCAGACACAGCCATTCCGTCAAAATCTCCAGCCATTTCTCTACTCATAAGGGTTTCATTTCTCCTCATTGAGTCCATGTGAGCCATTTCCATTTCATTGTAGCCACAGACACCCATCATGGAATTTGATTCCATGAAGCCTGCTGCTCCTCCTCCTCCAATACCACTACCACCACCATTAAGACGCATACCAGCCACATCTTTAGATCTAAAACCGCTAAACGTCCCAAATTCTTCGTGGACTGGAACATCCTGTCATAAACAAAATGGTTTGATTTATTTAGCTTTATGACAAAAACAACATCTCAATCAGATTTTTGTTCGTGGTATCATATCATACCCTGTCCTCTCCCTGGGCCTCAGTATTGTAAGAGATGAGATGCTCTTTAGTGTCATAGGGCATGTCTGTGAAATCTCCCATGATCCCAGTGGCTCCACACTGACAGAGCAGCAACAGGAGTGGGATGACTGTAACAGAGGAGAAATACAGTGCTTATTTCAGCAACATAATAACAATCAATCATAATCTGTTCTGTGAATTGAATTACTTACGCAATAATGCAAGCAATCCAAGGAAGAGCAGGCCGATTCCAGCAGGTCCAAATTTTGACCCCTTCTTAAGCGTTCCTATTACAGTTCGACCACAAGCCCCCTGGCCTGTACAGGTACACACTTCCACCACTAATTTCTGAGGTTCTGGACATCCCAACCCCTGCTGGTCCTTAACATCCACCGTCAACTCATGTTCTCCAGGCCACAGCTTTTCTTGGGTCCGGAAGATGGCAGTGGTATCTGATGAGAAGAACAGAAGATCTCAAACACTGAGTCAGAAGTGACATCCCAATTAACAGATCTCTGACTAGTACTTCATATGTTTGACTTCCTATCTTACACAGACAGACAGACAGACAGACAGACAGACAGACAGACAGATAGATAGATAGATAGATAGATAGATAGATAGATAGATAGATAGATAGATAGATAGATAGATAGACAGATAGACAGATAGACAGATAGACAGATAGATAGATAGATAGATAGATAGATAGATAGATAGATAGATAGATAGATAGATAGATAGATAGATAGATAGATAGATAGATCAATGTCTATACCATTTAAATGCTCGATTGACCATTTCCCCTTAGTTCCTTCTGGGACAACATTGAAGGTGAATGGAGCTCCATTGGGTGGTGCATCTTCATCCACTGCAGTGACTAAGACTGCATCCTTATCAGTACACAGTGTCTGGACTTTGCTTGACAAAGTGGGGCAGTGGTCATTAAAATCCTCTACCTGGATGGCAATGGTGCCCGTTGCCGTCTTGGAAGGCAAGTCTATAAGAGAAAAGTAAATAAATATTAAAAAAAACTATTCTAATTTTTATTAGCATTTAATATAAACATTACAATACTATGATATATATATATATATATATAATATATAATATATATATATATATATATATATATATATATATATATATATATATATATATATATATATATATATATATATATATATATATATATATAAGATATAAATTGTAAATGATTGGCATAAATTAATAATTGAATAATGTTAATTGGTATTTTACAATATAACTTGCAGATGCTTACATTACTTTATTACATTATTCAAACACCACTGACTCAGTAACTATTGTTGATTAATGTGAAGATACCGCCCTCTTCAGGACATGTTATGTATCTGCAATGTCCTGTGGTGATTATATTAAACAATTGCACCAGCTGGAAGTGTGATTTGTCAATAAGTTATTGAAGTACACCATCATATATTTTGGTAGTGAACAACATATCTGGCAACAGTTAAAAAATACTTTTTTTGTATAAATATTAGATCATTAGAACAGCTGGCAAATCCACATCCTTATACAACTACAAAGATTGAAAAGTTGTCCCTTTTTTCCTGGAACTTGCCTTGAGTTACACTGTAAACAGTGGCATAGTAGGTGCCGTTATTTAGAAACTTGGACTCGCGGTCAGGAGCCTTGTTCATTCGAACAGCCCCAGTATTCTCATCGATACTCAGCCAGTTATCTGGGTCAGATGCTTTAATATACCTATAGGAAAAGGGAACATAGTTCAGGCTCGTTTATCATTGATTTAGGTACTGTTTTCTCTTCATTTTATTGTTCAAACTGTTTTGATGTAAACGTACTTTACGTTGGTAGCTTCCTTTCCGGTGTCTGTATCAATAGCCGGGTACCTTGTGATGACCTCATTGCTGTTAAAAGTCTTGCCTTCTGAGATGGGAATGGCTTTTGTTAGCGGCACAAACTTGGGTCCTTCCGGTTGGTTTTTCACCTTTACATTCACGTTGTAGATCTGACCGCCTGACGATGAACTGCTACCCGAACCTCCGCTGCTGCTGCCACCAGCGCCGCCACCGCCGCCGCCGCCGCCGCCGCCTCCACCACCGCCTCCTCCTCCTCCTGCACCACTGCCCCCGAAGTTCATATTCATTCCTGATTGTCCTCCAGTTACAGAGGGGTGAAACGGAGCCTTGTTGGCTACACCAATGCCAAGATTCAGGTCTTTGACATCCTCATAATCAACAGCCTGCAGGGAAAATGGACATGAGATACTTTCTTCAGGCAAATGACTGAGAGTATAATCTGCTTCAGAACAGTTCAATGCTAGTGTGTACAAGTTAGCATGCAAGAGTGATAGCATGCTAGTGTTAAATGCTAAATAACTAGCGATGTCAAAAGTATGGGGGGCGAGGGTTGTATTGACACAAATATCATCACAAATTTGATTCAGTATCAATTAATATAGCCTACTAAAACTCCTTAGTTGAATGCAGTTTGCTTTTTTTATTTTAAACGCAGTATTTTTTCTTTTTTTTGCATTCATTAATATTCACATTAATATTAAAAAAAATTAGGATGTAAGTTATGAACTTTTTTTAATTTTACATTTGAAAAAATCTAGTGTTTTATCATGTCTAAATATTTACTCAAATTAAAAACCTAAAAATAAATAAGCGGTTATGACTTTTTTAAACAACTAGACTAGTAGATATGTTTATTTATTAAAGAGCCATACAGGCACCTAGTGGGTAAACCATGGCATTACAAAAGAAAATTATTATTTTTTCGGCCACAAAATGACTCTAATTTGGCTCTTTGCATTGGAATTTAAAACACTGTTCTCTATTTTAACCTTAAATACTACACTAACTGTAATATAATTAATATAAATATTAGAAAAATAAATAATAAATCATTTTACGTGGTCATTAATGGACCGTAATTATTGCACAAATAGTATTTAGTACCAAAAGATCTTCTCAAAATATTGAATAAATATTATTGAACTAAAAGTTAATAGTTGCTCACATTTAGCCACCAATGAGTGTGACCAATACATAAGGAATACCTGAGGGTTAAATACAAGAAAAACATTAACATTAATGTTGCCTCTCCATCAATCTCCAGAATAAAATGATACTGTAAATGTTGTTGACGTAATTAATAAATGCACACAGTTCTTTAATGTTTACCAAAAATTGGTGCAAATACCTGTACAGTGAAGCTGTTGTCTATTCTGCTTAAAGCCATTCAAATGTATTGACAGCACTGGTTTGGCTCCATGAACTGCCTGGCGGTGACGCCAGCAAGATCAAAGCATGTTGAAACTCTGTTTTTCAATGGCTCTGGCTTTAACTGAGGCGATACAGCGATCTATTATGCCAAGATCTTAAGAGTGCCACAACGGTATATTTGGAAATTGAATTTCGGATTTAAACTTAAAAAATGTGAAAGCTGAGACTTTTGTTTTGACTTTGTTCCTACAACTAGGATGGCTTGAGGGTGAGTAAATCATAGGGTTATTTTAATTTTTGTGAACTATCCCTGTAAGCAGCAAATCAGCATATTAGAATGATTTCTGAAGTATCATGTGACAATGAAGGCTGAAGTAATGATGCTGAAAATTCAGCTTTGCCACCACAGGATTAAATTATATTTTAAATTAAAGCTGCAAGCAGCAATGAAAGGGCCCTCGCACCTGGGACCACCGCCACCCGGTGGTGAAATATGGCAAAAGCACTTCAATGTGCAATACTTCCTGTTAACCACAGGCGGCACTATGGCACTATGTACCAATATTCAGTTAAAGTCAATGTCTTCAGGCCAGGGGTGCGTTTCCTTATCTTGAAGGAAACACATAGTGTGCATAAATCCTTATCTTGAGCAAGCTGACATTTAGTACAATCTATACATTTTATTTTGAATACATACAAATGTCATTTATGTCTTTTAAGTTTGTCAAGAGATTTAAAGCACCTTTTTTGAAGAGTGTGCATATGCGAAGTGCTCTAGTACGTAAGATAGAGCCTATTTGAATCTGGAAGAATTAGTATAAAAATAAGAATTAGTCCATGTCCATAATTTATAGCAAAAAATCTAGCATGATTCCGATCTCTAAATAATTAATTAAAAGCAGTTATTACTCAACCACGTGCGTGACATCAGTAACCAACGTGGTTGAGCGACAGATTTGCATCAATATGATTTCGGGAAACAGTCGTGACTAGCTAGTTGATTTCTTCAGCGATGCAAAGTGCAATGGTAGTTAAGCAGTGAGTTACGTCGTTGCACGGGAAACGCACCCCAGGACTATTATCAAACATGTGAAGCACACCTTGTCAAGCATCAGGACTGCCTCATTGGTCTTTGGGTCCATTTTAATGCTGAAGTATCCAGCCTCATTGCCTGATGCAATAAAGCAGTTGGCCGCCCAGTTGTCCGTGTCCTTAAGATCCAGGTCACTTGCTTTGAGTCTCATCACCTCCACTTGATCTGTATTTTCCTCAATACTAGCCTCAAACTATGGAGAATGAAAAAAATGCAAAAATTGCACGGGACCAATGTTTTCACTACAACAACATACTAAAACCATGTGGATGTAAACAAAGTGTAGATATATTCTTACTGGGCCTTGCAATGTAGGAACATTATCGTTGACATCATTGATCTTGATGGTGACTGTCCCTGTGGCGACATTGCCGCCTGAGGCACCATTCAGGTCAGATGCTTTGACAAGCAGGACATACTGATCAATAGTCTGGAGAGAGAGACAGTGTGTAAATAAACAGGTGGAATCATTTACATTCGCTGAAAGTACTCAACAAAACCAGTCATTGTGTCTTTGTTCCTGTATTCATTTAAAAATGCAAACAATAACAGCCCGCGTTGGGTGGAACATCTGGCACTGACACAAAGAAGCTCATAACTGCTGCCAACATGGGAAAACATGGAGTCTGTAGCATGTTGGATATCATACACATTCGATACAGTGATCGTGACCACTCACTTCTCTATCCAGGTTAGGATTGATAACACGGAGTGTCCCGTCATTGTCAACTCTGAACATTCTCTGCCCTTCTGGTTGCTGCTCGACAATCTCATACTTGATTTGAGAGTTTGGGTTTCCTGGCTCATCAGCATCGAAGCAATTGAGCTTCATCACTGCGGTGTCTGTGTTCATGATAAATAAAAGTACATATATTTTAGTCTAAAACAAGTTCTTGTTAAAACAATGTGCTCTTTATATTGTCTGCATTCTTTTTTTTTTCCTCCAGTCTTATTCTAATATAATAACCTTATATTAACAAGCAGTGAAGCCATTTTCAGGGACTTCAAGTGAATTACAATAAATTAATGAAAAACATGCTCATCATTAAAGAGTTGTATGCAAAACAACTTGTATGGAAATCCTTCATGACCCCCTTGCATAGTAATTATCACAATCAGGGTTTGAAATTAACTTTTTCACTCACCAGCCAATTTGGGTACTTAAAGTGATCAGAAATAAACTAGATTATCAATGTCACGGCTTAGATTTAAATATAGCCTATTTATTATTCAATCTGATTTTGAACATCGTGTTACTTTCAGCTTTATGACAGTCAATCACTGTTCTTGGATAACATTGAAATAAAACAGAAATAAAGACTAAATACTGTGACTTCTCTTATACTTGTCTTGAGTTTACCTGCACATAGTAATAAAGACACAAGGGCGCTTATTGACCAAAAGTGTTGGACATGAGGCATTTATGATTTATGAACGGTTTAGAAAAAGTGGCCTCTTAATTGTCTCCTAGAACTCCAGCGGAGCTAATTTTTGAGGACACTTTTAAGGAAATGGCTTATGCAAAGTACACCATTTATGGATCATAATCCGCCAAATTGGCTATTGTGTTGATACCAACCACGGTTGATTTTCACCCGCATTCGGTGGGTTGGCAGGTGTTCATTTCAAATCCTGATCATAATCACTATTATGTTTATTGTATTGACAGTCACATTTCTTTAAGATATAATAACCGCAGGTCACATACCTACTGCACTGAGTTCATCTACATCCCCTGGAGTCATTGGTCCAAAAATAGGCGAATTGTCATTCTGATCCTTTACTTTTATTCTTAGCCCAATGTCATTTTCTGCAATTGTGCCATCTGTGAACGTAGCAACCCCTGTAAGCTATGGAGGAGGTGAAGATATGAATGGCAAGATCACTAACCATTATCAATAAGCATAGGTATTAAAGCTAACTTTATCAACATCATCAGTCACTTTGGTCATTTCACTTACATTGTATTGTGCAATTTTCTCTCTGTCGAGGATCTTCGTTATTCTTACATATCCTGTTTCGGGATTCACCACAAATAAATTGAACGGGTCCATGCTTGCACCGACGCCCTTTAGTGAGTACCTCAAATTTTTCATTTGGGGGTCTTCCTTGTCTGAGCGGATCTAAATAAAAAAAAAATACAGACATTTTTTAAACAAAAACCAACCAAGCCAATGTGATATGAAATGACTTCATTTTTGTAATCATGGCCTCATTTCATAATGGTAATTTCTTATACCACATTGTTCGAATACCCCCTTTTCAAGATGTACATTTTGTAAAAAGGTTTTTTGATGAAGAAAATGCTTTTATTTGAAAATAATTGTGATACTGCAAACTTTTCATATGTTATTTTTTGTACTGAAAGTATGGTAAATACTGGTAAAATGTACCAATGATTACATTTAAAATAAACACTTTTTGGCAACAAAAAATAATAACATGTACCCTATCTGAATTATACAACTAGGTTATCCATCTCATAGTGAAAACCATGTAGCCTAACAAAATTAAAATCAGTTTTGATCAGGGTAATGTCTTACATTTCAAAATTACGTACAGGGGAAGTTTGGTCCCGTCAGCAAGACAGTCACGTGGCTCTTAGACAGCAAGCTTTTATTTGACTGTTTGCGTCTTTTTACACTTAAACTCTGACACTACGCGTTTTATGCGTATTTGACGCCACCTTTTGTTGTGGGGTGTATTATTAACAAGGAAAAGTCTAGATGCTGAATATAAGATGAACTAGTTTTTGTCCAGATGTATTTCTTAAGAAAATTGTCTTATATTCGGAACAATATGGTATTGGTGATGCAATTTATATTAATATTACTCAGTACTTAAATATATAATTGCAATATAACAATGAAACAATTAGGTACTAAGCAAATATTAATTAACTACTTGTACTCCTTACTATAGGGTTTTGTTGGATAAGGGTTTGGTTGAGGGTTAGTTGCATGTAATTATGCATAATTTACTGTTATTACTACAAGCGTGTGTACAGTAAAGGCTCTGTGGTGAAACTATCTGAACCAGACCTCTCGGTCTGACCATGTGAACAGAAGTGTTGAGGTAAACTATAGGCTGCCTACACGACTGCAATCATGGCCGTAGCCAGATATGAGGTGGCCGTGGTCCAGACGTTGGTATCTTTCAGAGGTGTATATAAGAAATGTTGGAACATAATTTCATCAGATTAGGCTTAGAATAATGAATGTGTTTGTGAATTTATTTATTAAACGTGTTTACCTAGTGTTCGTAGCCTTCAGTGAATTAACTTGTCAAAGAAAATGCTTAATAAAATATAGGCTAAATATAATTTGATGCTGTGTTTAATTTCTTCACTGACATAGATGAAAATGAATAGACGATCAGTCTTTAGGATGGGAAGAGACAGGTCAAGAGAAGGAGACTGAGAGTAAAAGAGAAATGAGAGTGATGAAATGAGGAGAGAGCATGCAGATAATCTTCTGCCCACTAACATGGTTTTAAAAAGTATTTTTTTATAATTTTTTTAATAATGTTAGTTCATAAAAATCCAACTGTTCATTGTTAGTTTATGTTAGCTCAGGGTCATTAAATAATATTAACAGGTACAACTTTTATTAATGTAGGAAATGTTTTAATTACCATTAACTAAAAATTGTTAGTACATGTTAACTAATGTAGTTAACTAATGTTAACAAATGGAATATTATTGTAGTTTTATTTTTTTCTTGTACATTGATCATGCATTAATAATTATGCAAGCGTATATGAACATGTTTGACGTGGAGAAAAGCTCACTCACTTTAGCAATGAAATCTCTATTGGTGTAATCGACATTCTCCTCTAGGATTTGGGGAGGGACGATCCATTCTCTCTTCTGCCTGTGGAGGGCCACAGAGTTGTGGAATCTGGCTTCAGCCTCAAACACATGCTGCGGGAAAACAGAAATAGCCATTTTGAAAACGGATTTATTCTAACTTGTTTCACTTTTCTCGCACACAACAGGAAAGGAGACGGGAGTTGTTTTTAGATTTGTTACCCTTCCTGGTAAGAAAGTTCTCATTAGTAAATGATTCATTCCAAATGAGTCATTATAAATGATCGAAACTCATTGGTTGCAACTTGCATGCATGCATAGTTTGACACTAAAGTCATCCTGTCTGTGCAGGCACAATCAAACAGAAGATAATTAATATGAAATTCGAAAGAAATTGACAGTAATATAATGATAAACCTCAAAAGATTTACAACTGCAGAAAAAGCTCTGCAAAGAAGTCATTACTTTAATCCACTTCAGTAGACTTTTAATTAAGAAAGATAAGATTAAGAAATAGTTGGCAAAAGCAAAATGCGTTCCATTTAACTTAAGATAACCTTAATCAGACCACACACATCTAAGATAAAGCATGTGCGCACACAGTGGTTGAAATGAAAGAAAACCTTGTTCCAAAAGTGTCTTTAATTAATTTGATTCAACGCACTTACTGTGTACATACATGTTTTACATTGTACTTGTATTAAAAAATACAGCTATTTCATTTCTGTAATTAAATCTATTATTACACCGTTGACCCTGCCCTAACCTTACCCTCAATATCAGCAAAAGTGTAATGTACACAATAAGCACTTTAATAGACACATATAATACATAACAGACAAAGACTAAAAACCCATCACAATCCTATCCCTATTAACCTGATGATACACAGGGCAAATTTTTGTGCAATGCTGCTGAAAGAGGTTGCTTGTGCGCTTTCCCATTGAGAATGGGCAACAAATTTCTATCTGGATATCCAAAGAGAAATTTGTTGCCCATTCCCAATGGGAAAAAGCCCACAGCAACATCTTCCAGCAACATTGGTCAAAAAGTTGCCCTGTGTATCAATCAGCTCACAAATATAAGATGTAATGTCTGGTTTTCTTTAATTTCTGCCCCTAAATTTCTGCATTGTACTGCACAAAGATTCAATAGTTACTACAACAATTGTTCCCTGCTGTGTTTAGTTATAATTATAGCCTACATTAAGTAGTTAAACATATCTCTAATCTAACATATCTCTATTACCGGTAAGTAGATATAACAAATCGTCATATTAATGAGTAAAACCTTTAAATTTGTTACATAGAAATATAATAAACAGTATGCGTTTGGGTTTTTGTGATTAACCCAAGAAAGAGATGTTTTACACCACTTTCTCTCACTCTCTCTCTCTCACACACGCACACGGGCATAAACAGACATAACATATGCAAAATGTTAAAAACAAAAGCCGGAACAATCAAGACGTGCTCTTTTCATATAATTTGTAACACACATGGTTTAAAACTTTCCACACATGCAAGGATGACGAAACCTAGTGTATTTACTAGTTGCCATATCGACATTATTTAGAGAAAAAATTGTGCCAAAATTTAAAAATCTTTGGAATATATCACTGAACATTTATTTAATCATAGCAAAAGTAAATTTCTCACTCAAGTTTATATTTCATCTCTGTTTCATGTTTATTTAAAACTAGACACTTTACATCCCAGTTGCGCAGATGGGGCATGTTAACTTGTCAAACTGCGTTACAATGTGCCAATTAGAACTACGCTATTCTATTCTATACTTTTATGAATTCTATTGAGAAACCATGAAAAAAAGGTGAAGTCAATGGTCAGAAGTTATTAATTATTATTATGTTTTATTATTCTGTTTATATTTTTAATGATTTAAAAAAGCCATTATTTTATTTGAAAAAGTTGATATTGTTTAGGCTATTATTGACAATTTATATATATATTTTTTTTACATTTTAAGCTGTCATTTGGTCATGTTACAATGTACCCCTCATATGTTACAATGTAACCCGTGGGGCACGTTGTCACATTTCACTTCCATTCTTTTGTGGTAAATTAAGAAAAAAGTATACACTGTATTAATTAAATAAAACCACATAATTGTACTAGACGTGTAAAATTAATGTGGAAAAAAATAAATACTCTAGGTCTGAACACCAAGTGTATTTACACAAACTGAGAAGTCAAACAGCTTTAGGTTGTGCCCCGCTCTCCCCCTGAGATTCACCAGTGTAAAACATTCCAGATAAAATAATTTTCCTAAAATGCACTAATTTAGTAATCATTTACTCAACTTTTGTTCAGTGAATTTAACTTATCTTCATAACATTTTCAATAAATATTTTTGAGAAATTATAAACAATTATGTGCCAGAGGGAGGGAATTTCAACACTCTTGAAATTGAAAGGATAAACTAGATACAAGACTTGCAGATCCAGCTTGACTACTGTTAGATCGTTTGTCTGTCTGTCTGTCTGTCTCTATAACGTTAACTACAGACAGAGTTTGTTCGGAAATGCCCTTTACTTGCATTTTACCTTATACATCATGGTAAATAGTGGAGGTTTATGTCATTAAAGTTTCCAGTAAAATACTAGTAACCATTAAGATTACTAATGTCAATAATATGGTTCACTGTACTTTATTTAACGTTACTGCTTTCTTGTAGATGGAAATCGCTGTTGTGTCGAAATGTAACTGATAACCATGCAATTTTGTAAACATTTGGTTGCCATGGTACATTTCTGTAAAGGGAGTGGACAATTTAACGTTAGTCGATTCTCCTCCGGCATTTTTAGAGTTAAAGAGAGAGAGCTCAATGAGTAACTTTTTGTAATAACTTTACGAACATACACAACATCGAGAGTACTATAAACAAACAGGCTACCAAACAAACATGCTAAACAAACCCGGTTTCAGTATTATGAGAGACGCATACGATTGTTTTGGTTCACAAAACGATACATTCAAAATGGAGAAAGACTCAAATTTAGTAGCTAGCCTCAGTTAACGTGCATATCTGTTGACAGATATTTAAAAACATGACAAACTTACCGATAATCCAAAGCAAAGCAGAAAAGCGACAGCAGGCGATATACGCCGGGCCATGGCCGTAGAAGCACACACGGTATTTCCTGATCACCTGAGATCCACTGCTGACTTATGGAAAAGTTTTAATAAATCCCGCTGAGGCAGATGTGCGTCCCGATGCTGTTTGATGCACGATATGCGAATGTGATCGATCCGGAGCGCTTTAGAGAAACTCCTTATTCGTTCTTTCTCCCACACCCTCACCTTGCGCGGTAAAAGGAGGACCTAACGTCACAAAGATGGGTGTGTGTATGTGTCTGTGAGAGTGTGTGTGTGTGTGTGTGAGAGAGAGAGAGAGAGAGAGAGAGAGAGAGAGAGAGAGAGAGAGAGAGAGAGAGAGAGAGAGAGAGAGAGAGAGAGAGAGAGAGAGAGAGAGAGAGAGAATATATAATTTTCACAGTTACGTTAGGCTACATGTATCATAAAGGGTGGCATGGGTGTTCTCGTTCAGAGAAGTATTAACATATATCTAGACCCATCCTTAACCGGTGTCCTACATGAGTAACATCACATGGAAAACTGACCATGGTTTTATTAGTAATATTGTAGTAACAATGTTTTTTTTTTTGTGGATTGATTACCATTTGTACAACCACAGTTTGCCATGGTTAAACTATGGTTAATGTAGCAAAACCATGGTTAATTTCAAGCTAAATAAATGGATAAAAAAAGAATAATTATATATTATATCAGAAAAAGAATATATTCAATTAAATAAATGTGAATATTTAAATTGTAATATTTAAATTAATGTGAATCTTGAGCTAAATGAATTAATTTTAATATATGTTGGACTATATAGCAAGGCCTTTAAAAAGTGTTATGACAGTGTGCAAAATAGCATAAATGTACTTGTTATTTTAAGGAGCTTAAAAAGTTTTTAGAGTTTAGAAAATGCTTTAATTCATTCATCAATATAGTAATTCAGTAATATATATATATATATATATATATATATATATATATATATATATATATATATATATATATATATATATATATATATATATATATATATATTTAGTTTTTGGCAAATGACCCAGCCACCTGTAAATATTCAAGCTTCTATTGCTCACTGACAGTCATTATTATATCACGTGAATGTTTTGATACCAGCAGTTTTATGCTGTTTAATTGAACTAATACATCCTAAAATCCTTTGGAGATCACTCATTTTTAGTCACAAATAAGGATGGCGTTCGTATGAAAAGCTATTGAGTTGTCCCAGGGATTAACTTCATTAATGATCAGAAGCGATGCTCTTTGAGGTGTTCTTCATTATTAAACACACCTATGAACGGATCTCTCTGAAGCTCACACCTTAGCATGTGCTTATTAAAAGTTGGTCATACTTAAAATGTCTAAACCGAAACGTGTCTGAGGGTTTGCCCGACAAAGCAACTAATCAGCAAATAATTTTCTATTTTATTGCATGTGATTGTACACAGAATTATTTCAGAAAATAGTTGATCATGTTTTATTTTGCATGTGAACATATTTGGCTGTGATACTAAAGATATCCTGAATGATGCACTTCTTTAGAAAAGAGAGGGTTTTTTGGGAACTGGGGAAGTCAAGGCATGTCTGCTTGCTTTAAGGAGGTGCAGGAATAGAGTGGGAAAAGAAAGAAGTGATTGTTCGAGACAACTTGTTTATTCTTTCTTTCTGTAAATCTGTCTCTCACTTACTCACTCCCAGTTACTCTGATTGAATTGTTTGCTTTTATGACTTTGTCTGAGTTCAAAAAAGGCAATTATCAGATGAAGTCTCAACATAATACTGTAGAATTAAGTATGTTTTTAGAATTTTTAAAAGGGTCTTTCCATAACGCTCAAAATTATTAATTGGTTTGAGTAGGGTAAACTTAAATAAATTCATTAAAATTAACTTTTATGAGTTTTTACAACTTTCTTTTTCTTTTAAATTCTCAAAACTGACACATTTTAAGTAATCTGAATTGTTTCATTGTTTCGAGTTTTATTAACTTGTTTCTTTTAAACAAAACTTAAATTTAGACAAAATTAAATTTAACTGAAACTGGGCTGGGATTTCTATTTCCCAGCATACTTTGCCATTATACTCATAAGCAAAAGTAATGCTAAAATTAAGTGTTATATAATGATTTTTGTGCAAGAATAATGTAAGTGGGATATTAAGTCGTGTTTACTGTTTTGCTATGCTACTTTAGAAGAGTTTCGGTTATGTTGGGTTTTGTCGGGGGTTACCATCATGGTGACGAGTGAAGCAGGAGCGTGGTTTGAGAACAGCTATGTTCAATGTTTCAAATTTCTGTATTCATTCAGCAATTGCTATCCTATGCTATCAAAGTGCTATACAAATATTACCAATTATCGGGTTAGCATTTACTGAATTACCTTAGTTAAAGGAGTAGTTCACTTTAAAATGAAAATTACCCCATGATTTACTCACCCTGAAAGCCATCCTATGTGTATATGACTTTCTTCTTTCTGATGAACACAATTTAAGTTATAATGATAAATATCCTGACGCTTCCAAGTTTTATAATGGCAGTGACAGGGTCCATTGAGTTTGAAGCTCAAAAAAGCAAATCCATAATAAATGTACTCCACACAGCTCCAGGGGAGCTAAAGACCTTCTAGAGCCAATCGATGGGGTTTTGTATAGGAAAAATATCCATATTTACAACTTTATAAAGTAAAATGTCTAGCTTACGGCAGACAGCCTTCCGTATTCATCTTACGCAGAAAGTGTAAAGCCTCTCGCAGTTCAAAGCGCTTACGCTACATTCTGATACATCACGCAAGCTGCGCTGTTTCCGTAAGTTGAATACGGAAGGCGGTGTGGCGGAAGCTGTTTTACTTTATAAGGTTTTAAATATGGTTTAAATATTTTCTTACAAAACCTTGATTCGCTTAAGAACCTTGATTCGCTTAAGAGCTGTGTGGAGTACATTTATGAGGGATGGATTCACTTTTTGAGTTCATTTTAAAGTGAATTACTCCTTTAAAGCAAACCAAGTTTCCAACTACTAAAATATTTAAGTTGAGTTACATGATAATTAATAAGTTAAACATATGAATTGGCTTACTCAAATATTTCAAATTAAGAGCGATTAAAATGTGTGAGAGCGATTAAAATGTGTGAGTATAAAATAAAAATCTGCCAAGTCTGCTTACTTAAACTTTGAATTTCTTAACTTTAAGATTTTGATGTAACTGATTACCTCATTTTTTTTTTGTTTTGCCAACTAATTCGGGTTTACAGTGTAGTCTAAGTAGGGAAATAATATGAAGGTTAAGGATTTCGGGTGGTTACAGGGGCCCTGCAGAGAGGGTCTGAATAGTAAGTCTTTGACATTTGCACACATTTAGAGAATATACTGAACGTGACTTCCATTCAGATAAAGCCTGCACTGTCTAGGCCGTCATAAATCTGTTCTTCAGACACTATTGCTAAACAAAGACGCTCAAAGAGGGAGAAGAAAAGAAAGAGAGGGATTCCATGACATTTACCACACGTCAAACACTCTAGATATCAGAAACATTAATCGGACAAAATGAAATAGTAATAGTGCCACCAACTTCGTGAAAATTTACATTGATCTATGGGTTAGCTTATGTAGCAAAATAATAATGTAAAAAAATAAAATGATTTCCAGTAAAAATCTAAAATTATTTTATTTTTCACACTGCCCTTATTTTTAGCTTAGAAGTTAACGAAGTTTAAACTTTTCCAATGGGGTATGGCAGAATTCAAGATTAATTCTCAGGAAAGTCTTTGTTTCATTTATTTGTTGTCTGATGGGGTTTTTGAATGGAGAAGACACAGAGTACAAAAAACCAGTTGTGCAGGAAACTCCCTTGAGTTTAGATGGTAAACAGTCAGGTCTGTATCTGTAGACGGTGCATGCACACGCTTGTCACCTGTGCACAATAATTGTATGACTCATGGTGAAATCAGTGAGAGCCATTGGGAGTGTCAGGCTGGCTTATAGGCAGGGTGTGTCTGAGGGAAGGGTTGTGATCGCTCAGAGGACAACGCCCTAGTTTTCAGCGTTCAAACCGCCTAACCTATAGGATGCTCTCATACTCACTGTATACTCATGTGCAGTGCTGAGATGTTATATCCATGCACTCATTCTTAATTTGCAGTTGTGGAAGTACAAAACTTTCACACCCCACTTATGGATGTGGCCAAAATGTGTTAGGTTGATATAGTCCCAGTACTAGAAGGGGATTGTTCGGGGTTAGTTTTGGTGTAGACCTGGGTAGGGATCTGGTTAGAATTAGAGTACAGGTTAAGATTATGATTAAGTGTGGTGCTAAAGTAAGGAAAAGCTATAGGGTGTGTGAACAGTGAGACCAGGTATTACGCATACATTTATAAGGGTTAGGTTAGGTTAGGGGTTTCCAGTTCCCAATGTTGCTTTTATTCATAGAAGAGGGTGAAACATTGTAGTCTTTCTTCTTCAATATGGAGAGGTTTACATGGTTAGGATCAGTTTTGTTAGGCTAGTTTTGTTGCAATATATAGTTTAATGTTACAGTTAGTTTTAAGTTAAGTTTTCAACTTTTTTTGTAAGTTATACAAGATACAACTATTTTTTTTAAGTCAGTTTAACGTAATTTAAGTTGAAATGACTTAAACATCCAAGTTGATTGTACTTAAAAACTTCAGGCTGCAACTTTTTTTACAGTATACAAAAAAACAAACAAACATTGAATTTAATACTACTTACATATTTTAATTAATAAATAAACAATCCTTAATTCATTTTTCACTTAAAATATGTAAGGATTATTCAATTCAATTAGATTTTTACTATTTTAACTGGTTTTTTTCCACAGGGTTGTGTAAAATTCATAATTGAAGAAATAGTTCCTTTTCCATTTATAAGTGTGAATTTGAACCCTTTTGAATTTTTATTAAAAATGATAAAATTTAAATTGTTTTAAACGTTTTCTAAACTTTCGACATCTACAAAGTTGCTTTTATAGTTAAACAAAAATAAATAAAAATAACAGCTATTTCTTTAGGGGGAGAATTGGTATATTAATTTGTGCGGTTTGATTTGTTCAGAAATGTCAGATTTTCAACACAAAAAAAAGTAAGTATGAAGTTCCAAATCCACCACAACACTGTCAGTAGGGCGTGAGTAGATTGTATGAAAATGTGCAAATGAGGTTTGAAATTCATATGATTTAGCCACCAATTCATCAAGTGTGAATGACATTGTGTTGCTACATCCATTTCTTGAATTGCATTCTTAAATACAACATTTTCTTTCTTTATATTTTCTCTCCTCAAAATGAATTCATATTCAAGAAATGTAAAAGGCTTTCTTAGTTTACTGCACAATCCTGTTCCACACAGAGATTAGTGCCACCTGTTGGTGCTAATAAACATTCATATTCAATACACAACAAATCCAATAGAAATCATGTTCTTGGTCATCTGTTCAGTTTTAAATATACCCTACTGTCTCTTCAATCAAAGACTTAAAGCAGTAAAGTTGTGTACTTGTTTTTGTGAGCAGGATCTTTGTCAACTTTATCTTTACTGTGTAACGGAGTTGTGGCTTTTAAACTGAAAAAATAAAATCAAATACATTAAAAGATTAACAGTTTAGTGAGTCCCTGATATCTCTGTGTAGGCTGTGAATTTTGGTCTGGGTGTTTATGGATGATTGTTTGGCCTTTGACACGCCCTTGCATTTCACTTACATTCCTCTGACAGTTTTTTTTCCTCTCTCTTTTCACCCCATAATTAGTTTTTTCTCTCTGTCTCGCTCTGTCACTTCAGCTTCCAAGTTTTCCCATTGTGTATCTCATAACAGCATTCTGTTCATTCATTTTTCCAAAAGTTTGTTACAGTTCTCCGTCTGCCACAATCCCTGTTTCCCTTTCTCTTCCTCCCTCTTTCCTCTCTTTGTATGAGTGCACTCTTTCCTTTTACCTTCTTTCTCTTTGTGTCGCTTTAAGAGCACTGTCAAAAGAAAACAGCTCCATGGCAACGGCTGAGACTGAAACCTGAGCTCGGTGATAAGGCGAGAGAGATGGTAGGCATGTCTATCTCTCAAATAAACAACGTTTCCTAGCACTCAGCCATGCGTACTTAGAGATTTAGACAGACTTTTGCTATTTCTGTTCACTAAAGACTACCAGTAAATCTTCATTAAATTTTATCTTTCAGAACATGGTTTCTGTTCATTCATATCAGAATAATGTTCTTTTTTATTTATTTTATTTTATTTATTTTAATTATTCTGTGCCTGCACATTATAATTAGTTGAACATGTAATGTAATGTAACATGCAATTTTACTGTAAAATACGGTATGTTCCAGGGTTTTTAGAAGTATTTAATTTACATTTTAAATCTGTAATACTAAACATAAAAATATATGTACATCAACATTTATTGTTAAAATTATTTTTGTAAGAAAAAAAAAAAAAATAGAATAATGAGCCAGCAATTTAAGGAACATTTAAGGAACATTTAAGGAGCATTGCCAAAAGTCCTATATATATATATATATATATATATATATATATATATATATATATATATATATATATATATATATATATATATATATATATATATACAGTAGAAAATCATGTTGTTTTTACAAAAAAATAAAAAAATTGCAGCTGTGGTTGCCGAAATAATCCTGTAAAAATACAGTAAAAACAGAACAACCTGTACATTTTACAGAATTAAACTAGAAATTTTTATTTTAAACCAGTAAATTCAACAATGCACACTGCGACTAAAATCTGTTTTGTACTTTTATACTGACAAACACCATAATAATGCAGGTAAAAGAGGAAACATAAAGAATCATAAGTTCATTACAATATCTTTATCATAACCACAGACAGAAGTATATATAGAAGGTATAGAGTCTAGAGTCTAGAGTTATAGAGTCTTTCACACAAACACAAAACACCATCATGGTCACTAACATGACACTTGAACAATGCAATAAATATTCATTAAACAACAGAAAATGTAACTTAAAGCCCAAATATATCTGATTACAAAAACTATTAAGAAACATGATTATTTAATCAATATACCTTCAAATGTGAAGAGTCATGTATAGGGAATTATGGGAATAACAGTTTACAGTTTTTTGTTTATAGTATACAGTAAATTATGTTGATTTGTTCTTTTTACTTCGCTGTACAATTAACAGCAGTTTACTGTAAAATTATTTAACAATTTTTAATTTTACAGTTTTCACGAGAAATTTGTCGCATTTTTACAATTTTACAGTTAAAACAACACTAATATAGACTATACAGTAATAACACTATATAGCTATAACACACGCACACACACACGCACACACGCACACACACACACACACACACACACACACACACACACACACACACACACACACACACACACACACACACACACACACACACACACACACACACACACACACACATCAAGGCTGCTTTGATTTGATACAAATTTACAACAGTAATATTGTAAAATATCATTAAAAAAATAACTGGTAACACTTAACAATAAGGTTCCATTATTTTACATTAGTTAATTAACTAACATGAACTAAACATGAGCAATACATTTGTTACTGTATTTGTTAATCTTTGTTAACGTTAATTAATAAAAAAGTACAGCTGTTCATTGTTTATTCATGTTAGTTCACAGTGCATTAATAATGTTAACAAGATTTTAATAAAGTATTAATAAATTTAGAAATTAACATGAACACATATGAATAAATGCTTTATAAGTGCAGTTAATTATTAGTTCATGTTAACTTATGCAGTTAGATAATATTAATAAACCTATTGTAAAGTGTTACCAAATAACTTATTACTTAAAATAACTGTTTTATTTTATTTCATTTAGTTTTTCAGCATCATTACTCCAGTCTTCAGTGTCACATGATCCTTCAGAAATCATTTTAATATGCTGATTTGCTAGTCAAGAAAGATTTATTATTATAATCAATGCTGAAAATAGTTGAGCTCCTTAAAGGGTTAGTTCACCCAAAAATGAAAATTCTGTCATTAATTATTTACCTTCGGAGCTTTATGAGTCAGCGTATCAAATCAGTGGTTCTGATCGCCAAAGTCTAGTGATTTCAGCAGTTGGGCGGTTTGACACGCGATCCGAATCATGAATCGATACACTGATTCATAACGCTCCGAAGCTTCGTGAAGCCGTTTTTTGAAATAGGCCCATCACTATATAAGTCGTTATTTAGTTTTTTAGCGCACAAAAACTATTCTCGTCACTTCATAAAATTATTGTAGAACCACTGTAGTGAGATGGACTTTGTAACGACGTCTTTAGAGCCTTTTATGGGTCTTGAGAGAAGAAATTACATTATTGTCAATGGAAGCCTGTCTGAGCCATTGGATATCAACAAAAATATCTTCATTTGTGATGAACGGAGGTCTTACGGGTGTCGAACGACATGAGGGTAAGTAATTAACAATATACTTTTTTTTTTTTGGGGTGAACCCTTTAATATTTATGTGGAAACAGTAGTCTTTTTTTCAGGATTCTCGAATGAGTTGCAGTTCTATAATATCGCAAAAGTACATGAAAAGATTTTACAGATTGAAAATCTAAAAAAATTGTATTTATGTGTAAATAGGCAGAGAGAAAGAAGTGATGTTGAGACTAACTATGAGGTCGATTAGGGTGAAGCCACTGACTCACCATCTGACTGTCATCACCTGGCTGTCACACATCTGCACTTAAAATATGTCACACACCCAAAGTACATGTGACGTTTTGTGACGAATTCCAATGCCCCGAAACCATATTTTAATGCAACAAAAACATCATGTACTTTTTTGTACATGCTGATTATAATGTTCACATTACATGTATGTTTCTTTTCAGGAAATAGGAGGGAGAGTCACATACCTGCCCTCAGCAACTGAACAAACCGAGCACAGAGTGGTGTCTGTTACTAGACAGGTGTTGAATTTCCTGCATGCATCAGTACTCATGCAGGTAAATCGCATTACAACAAACAAAGGAGTGCTACACAATACTGAAGGTTTTATAAAGCAACATTTGTGAGAAATCAGAAAATAAATCTGGGAGTTAAAGTGGTTTGTGGTTCATGCTTGGGGTTTGGAAGCATCTGGGGCATTTTCTGTCAGCATGTATCAATAGCAGCTGTACCGTCAACAGTTATCACATCCCATCTCACACTTGGTTTAGTGACTGGTATCTCTTTCTCTTGCTTTCTCGGGTTCTCTCTCTCTCTCTTTTGTCTTTCTCTTTTACACTGGTGCTGTGTGCCGTTCAGGATTGCAGAATTGCATATTCGGAATTGCTCCAATTTGAGTTCCTCAGTTTGAATTCAGGCAGGGAAATTAATGCATAACTTTAAATCTGAATTGAATTTAAGAAAGTAGAATGAATGGAATGAAAAAAGTGTAATTTTTAACAATATATTTAAACACACACAGCTTATGGAGTGTTTCCAAAAACATTATTCAACGGTTTATTTATATTGGCTTTCATTTTATTGGCCATATACTGTAGTGCAAGGACACTTTGATCCCAGAATGTTTTAATTTATTTTTGCCAATATTTACTTAAATTAAGTTATCTGAAAACAGTGTGATGGACTTTTGTGGTGCTGTATGGCAACATAAAATCTGTATTACAGTCAAATATTAAATAAATATGTCTAATAAGGTGACAAGTTGCTACAAATAATTTACATAAAACTGGATAATTGGGCAAAATTAAAAATGTAATTTGTAAAAACAAAACTAAATTCAATTCCTCCGATGTTCCACTTTGAATTTCTGTTCTACTTTGAATTTGAATTGTTTCCAATTCACAAAGCCCTTTCAGGACAAATTATAACTCCTACACTGTTAATGAGGCAATTCTTAAATTCACATTTTGCCCAACCTTGCCCAAAACACATTTTCTCATGATTCAGCTATAATGACAGATCTTCGTGTGGTTTTCAGCTGTCAGTCAGGTGTTGGGCATCAGCAGGTGTGGCAGGTGCACACCCAGAGTCGAGAGAAGCTTCAGGGCATCAGCACCCAACACACAATGTTCATTGCCATATCAAGAAATAGTTTTCATGACACAGTCGCCCCTCCAAAAACAGATTTTCTTAAAGACTGAAAATGTATTTTTTAATGAAAAACATACTCCAATAATCCTTGTTTTGTTGAATAGAATAGAATAGAATAGAATAGAATAGAATAGAATAGAATAGAATATTACTAAATGTCCTTTCATGTGGCATTAAAGAGTATATTATTTTGAAGAGCTGGTAAAATTGTTAGAGTTAAAAAAAGACAATACAAATAAATAAATAGAGTATTAAAATCTAGAAAAATAATGCAAGAAAATATATAGTTCACATTTTACAGTGCACCCAGCCTCCCACTCCCACCTTCTTTGCCTATGCCATCCAGTTCTTCAGTTTAATCTCCACTGGCATCCTTCATTCAGCTCCTCCTTCGCTGGTTCCAGCAACTCGGATCCACCTTGGACTTCCAGTTCACCAGCTCAACCCTGGTGTGGCAATCCCTAGCTCCACCTCAGGCCTCTGAGCCCTGCACTCCACCTTGTCCTTTTAACCTGCTGGCTCCAACTAGACTCCATGACCCCTCTGCTCCATTGTGGCCATCATCCCTCAAGCTCTGATGGGCTCCCTCATCCCACTGGCTCCATTTTTGTCAATCATCACCCTGGTTGCGCCATGAACTTCTGATCCTCTATACCTAGTCCCTTCACCCTTTTGGCTCCACCAGGCTCTTCCTTCCCTCTGGCTCCACCATTGTCCTCACTCCATCCATCTTCACCTGTCCCACGAGCCTTTGGTTCCAATTTGGCCCACCGGTGTCTCCTCAGCTCCGCCTTGGTGTGTCGTTCCCTATAGCTCCACCTAAGACCTCCGAGCCCTGGACTCCACCTTGTCATGTGGACCCATCTGCTCCACATTGACTCTGGGCTCCCTCGTCCCTTCAGCTCCATCTTGGTCACTCATCACCCTAGTTGCACCAAAGACTTCCAGTCCTCTGGCTACACCTGGGTCTTCGTTCCCTCATCTCTGCCTGGGTCTCTACCACACTTGTCTCCACCTCAGTCAGGCGGGCTATTGTCTACACCCCCGCTTTTACCTCCTTCGGTTCGGTCATGGGCTTGCATCCTGATGGCTTTGTTGGAGGTCACTCCCTGGCTCCTTCCACCTTCATCTCCTCTGTGGTCCATTCTACCCTCCAGCCTTCCTCTGTTAGACTTTTGTTCGTTTGTTGGTTTTTAATTGTTTCCTGTTCTGTTTTCTTGTGTCAGTATTTGTTACCGTAGTTATTCATTGTTTGATTAATGCACTGCACCTGTTTTTCCTTTCCTTTCATTGATCTACATTTATAAATACATGGGTGTTTGTAGTGTTCTTTGTCCAATCTTGGTTATTTTAAGTGGTTGCTCTGTTTGCTGTGTTTTTGTATTTGGATGTTCTGAGAGTGTTATTTTGAGTTTTCATTAAAATCAGCTGTTGCATCTATATCCAGCTTTTATTTAATCCTTGCAGCAACACCTTACTTTTCTACTGCTATGATGAATTAAATGTAATTCTGTCATACAATTCTCTGCAGAGAAAAACTTGTGCTGTCTTGAGCATGAGTGAAGGACAACAGGAAAAGGGAAAAAATGTAGTCAAGGGGTGGAGACTGATAACATGCAGTTCACCTCGGTGTGCTTGTGTCGCAATAACACAATTATTCAGGATTCAGGGTTGGTGAACCAATTAGGAATCGATCCACCTTGCTGTTTACGTTGTACCCATGGAAATAGGACATACTGGCTTCATTCTGAGAACATTCCCTTAATATTTTCTCCAAGCAATGGAGTTGCTTGACTGACTTGAGCTGAATAATGGCTTTATTACTGAATTAATTATTTTCTTTTTGGAACTACTTTACAGAAGAAATCGAATTGTTCTAATATTTGAAGTTTGCATTGATTCTGGTATTGTTTAAAGCATTATACGGGTGACATGTTTCAGAGGACACGTGAGTCCTTTAAGGCTCAGATTGCTATGTTTTAACTTTGGACTTGTAGACCGGTTATACTAGTATAGAAATAATTAGCATTTATCAATTGATAATTCCGTCACATCAATTCCACTTATTTGATGACAAAAAAGCTGTTCTTTTCTATGACAAATATGCCTTTGAAGTCATTAAGACTTGAATGAATGAACATACTGTCAGTGATTCGTAACCAAATAGGCCAATCATCCTTTGATTAGTTCTAATTCCCTTACACAAAACAACACAATTTAGTATCATTCTCAAAGTGCATTTGCATAAATTAGTCACCTAACAAGATGTAGTCAACATATGCACTATAGAAGTCAACGGTTTCGCTCTCTCAGCAAACTCTCTCCTGATCATCATGTCATTGCACTTGTACAACAGACATCTATGTGTCCTGTAGTAAAATGAAGGTTGTAAATGTATAACAGTTCAGTGAGCTGTTTGGCTGTGTGCACAGTACAGACTCAACACAACTTACTGACAGGACTCTGCCAAATTCCTTTCCACCCAACCCGGCCCATCCTCCACCTCCCCTCCACACAAACACCAGCATAATTGCAACATGCTCATCTCCAGGGTGTTGCTTCCACACATAGGTTCTAAAAACCTGATAAATGGTCTTCAGAAACAAGAAATACAACGTTTTTTTGGAGAAAACCCTAACAGCCTTTGTCCATTGTTTGTTTCAGCACATATCACTAATCCCCTTTCTTTTCTTTTCTTTTCTTTTCTTTTCTTTTCTTTTCTTTTCTTTTCTTTTCTTTTCTTTTCTTTTCTTTTCTTCAGAAACGATGATAAACCATACGCTCAGAAGCCAGACTAAATATTATATGAGCTAATTAATTAGCAAATCATTTTATATAGATTTGCCAATTTTGTAGCTTTTTTATAATAAATAAATAAATACATTTATTTTTGTGATTTTTTTTCATATGGTAACAAGGTTGCGCACAGTTTGGGACAGCTGTTTTTTGGTCTTATTATGTTAATAAAATAATGTATGCAATTAATTGACATTTAATTCAACAGACTGGTTGTGTGATTTAAATGATTTGGAGAAAAAAAAGAAGGTGCAGCTTAGTATATACAGCTTAGTTTTCATGCTAAATTAATTGTATGGTCTAATAATTTATCTCACTTTAGTTTGTACAACAGAAACATTGGAGTTGAGCCTCTAAATTGCACCATAATGAAAGCATGTAATAATATCATTATTTGAACACTCTCTGTGTTTTAAGATGTTTTTGCTCTCATGAGTCACTCTCTTATCAGTGTTTCAAAAGTTTGGTGAAGTGAACATGCTGTCCTTTCCTGTTATTCTCATTTTCTGCTGTTTAAAAAGGCCTAGCACCACAGTAACACTGTGAAAATCAGGAGCCAGTGACAAACAGAGCCACAAAAACATGACCAGGTAATAATTTAAAATGAATACATCACGTCCCATGTGAAAAAGGCGTGCAGACATGAATGATTTCAAGTTTTTTTTATTATTATCTTTTTAATGGACTTAACTGGTGATTAAAGCAAAACTTTAAAAAGTTTTTTTTTTCTTTGCTGAATGTGTAAATGTGATGACTGTCTGTATAATCATGAGCACCTCCTGCACTCCACCCAAAAAGATGGAGATTAATTGTGTCATGCATTAATCATGTCTGAAAAGTTAGAGACAACAGGTGAAAGTCTGACTCTGTTAAAGTATAACCTCCCTCTCTCTCGGTCACTCTCTCTCGCCTTCACACACACACACACACACACACACACACACACACACACACACACACACACACACACACACACAAACAAACTCAGAGGGAGTTTCAAGGGGCAGTTTGGGGTGGAGTTTAAGCTTCCCAGAGCTTCCCAAGCTAAGGAAGTCGGCGACAACGCATAGTTTAACCTGTTTAGTGTACTCAAGACTCCCATTCAGGTCTATTGATACATAAAGTGAGAGGCTGAGGCGATGCCACACCCATATTAAAGACATCAATGGCTTGAGAGCCGCACCGCGCCCAGAGGACTTTATCCGAGCACGTCTGTGAGATACACGCAGTGTGGTGGAGTCCAGAGAAATTCAACTAACTTACCGCAGATCACATACACACACAGCAGGATGTATGAACGCGCTCTGTTCGCGGTCTGGCTGCTCACTTTGGTAAGTTACATTTTATTGTGTAGAACTTAGTTAATGTCGTCAGTTGTTTTTTTGCTTTGTCCTTTTTTTATTTGTTTTTTAAGGTCATAAAAATCTATTATGGGCCTACCTGAATTCTTACCGTATTCTTGCCGCTTTACCTTGGTAACCATAGTTTCCGTCAAAATTCCATTAGCCTGCCTGCCTTACCACACTGCAAAAACATTTTATTAATCGACACTTGTATCTTTTTCCTAGTAAAAACATTAAAATAAAATATTAACTGAGAAACACAATCATTTAAGATTATAAGAGGACACTTGTTTTCAAATATATTAGCACACGACAGTATTTTAGTAGTTCCATAAGTAAAATAACCAGAAAATGTATCCTTAAAACAAGATAGATATATTTACTTGGTGTCAAGATGGTTATCTTACATATTTTTTTCTTCTCAATTACATGTATTTAACAAATGCACTGAATGTAATAAATCAAATAACTATTTCCTCTGATTTTAGAATATGTTTGTCATTATCATTTCATTTTTGTTATGACAGTTGTGGTTAATTCCATGTGATCACGTTATTATAGTGGCCTCGAGTAACGGTAGTGTTATGGTATTTTGGTACCATGGTTTATTTTGAAATAAAGTTCTCTCCAGGAGTTTATGAATATATATTTTCCTACTTTTTTATATAAATAAATAAATACTAAAGTTCTTACTGTATTATAATGACATACTTATTAATTAGTTATTTGCATTTGAAAAATTTTCCCTCCACCAAACAGTTGTGATAGATGCTATACTTAGTATCATCCATAACTTCAAATATATACATTTAACTACTTTGCTTTGAAGACTAGGTAGTAACATTGTAAATGCCATTCATTCATTCATTCATTCATTCATTCATTCATTCATTCATTCATTCATTCATTCATTCATTCATTCATTCATTCATTCATTTGTTCAATTCACTGACCACTAAGGAAAATATTTGTTTATTATGTTTATTATAAGATTATTTAATGTTTCTCATTCATTTAACTGTAACAATATCCATGGCGAGTCAGTTTTTTGTTTGTGATGATTCCACTAAAACCCAAATTTAAGTTTTCAACTGAGTGATTTCCTGATATTGTTATACACACTGTAAACTAATTTTTTATTTCCTGCATGCTGAAATGACATTTTTTATTACCTCTTTGGCCGGCACCAGTAAAAGACACAATGACAGTAAACACTGTCTAAAGTAAAATTCATTTTCACTTATTTTGCTTATTAACCTGTAGATCTACAGGTTCCACTGGACAGATTAGGCTGATTTTAAGATAAGATAAAGCAGATATGTATATCAGTCTGAAACCCATAACATTACACCATGAAATATACAATTTAGCAGCATGTAGATTACTTGACAACTCCTGTCAATTTTGTTTCCTTTGGTGTTGTTCTCAATTGTCCAGCTCTTTCTATTTATATTTGTATAAGTCGCAATGATGTCATTCTTGAGAATAGGAATACTGATTAAGAAGAATATTCTTTTTATTTTGCAGTTTAACCAAATCACTCCAATACTATATTACGACCTATATAATATTTGAAATATTTTTAAAATGCAGTTCCTAGTTCCTTCCTGTGATCTAAAGTTTCATTTACAGTTAAAATGTTTCTGATATATTAGGATTTCATAGTTGTCGTTTACACATGAGCCATTTGCTCATTCACACTGGAATGTGATGCTCCCTTTTATTTTCTCTCTTAACCACTTTCAATTCTTCCCTTAGGGGCTGTCTCAGAACGCCGAGTCTTGTGAGCTGAGGCCTGTGATTGCTCAGGTTCCTAAGAGACTGCCCGCTGGCTATGTCATCTCTGAGGGCACGGAAGAATGTACGATTTGCGGTTTCACTAAACCTTTTCATCCGAGTGACATGAATTGTCCTTGTCTGACTCTATACACATTAAGATTTTCCTTTAGTTGATGCGGTTAATTAAGCTACATAACATAACAGTAGTAAAGTCATTTGGTTAATTTATGTTAAAAGAATTTGCTCGTCCAAAATGATTTCGCCCACTTAACCTTATGTTGTTCCAAACCCGTAGGACTGTCTATTTTCGTTTGAACAAAAAAGGACCTTCAAATCGACACAAAGCAGCATAAAACTATCACAAATCAGTCCCAAATCAAGTCTAAATGGGACGATTATCAGTAAATAATGATGAAATGTAATCTGTTTCTCTCACAAAACTATAATGTTGCTTCAGAAGACTTGAAATATTGTTTTATGATAATGTTATTACCAAAGTGGCCATCTTTGAAACGCCTTTGAACGGGGGAAACATCAAATTCTCCAAAACTGTTCTCTAAGCTTACGGTTAAATGTTATATTTGAAATCAGCAATGAAATTCTCATAATCTCATAAATTGTTTCTAAATGCACGAATCATGACAAAAACTGCATGTTTCAGCTGCTCTGAACAAAGCTAATGAACATTGCGCAATTCTAAACACATGTCTCAGAACGGTGCCTGTTTCGCAATGGCAGTGACTTTACTAATCAACGATTGGCTCTTTCATTTAGAAGGCGGGGCTTATTCGCCATAATGGTCATTACAACACTTTCTCCCATTCATAAGTAATCCGAGTGCACGTCTTCATATAAAGTCTTTGTTATTACTTATACTTATTACTTATGTTATTACTTATTAATAAATATTACTTATATACTTATTAATATTTTGAATTAGATTTATTTTTGTAGTTCCATGTTTTACTAGCAACGTGCAAATTCATCAAGGACACCTGGGGTTTATTTCTTGCCAAAAAGGTTATTTTCAGATGCCAGTAACATGTTCCATAATTTTAATGTTTCAGAAGTGTTTATGTGCTTTTGTCATTTTTAATCATTTTTGTTTGTTTCTATTTAGCTTTATTTTTAGTTCAGTCATTTTATTATTAGTTAGTTGCCATGGCAACAGTCATTCATCTACTATTTGTTTTATTGCATTTTAGCTTTATTTAGGCCTAAATTAACAAAAACATGCTTTATTAAAATCAACAAACAATAACAACAGTGGTGATACTTTTATGGTGCAACCTTTTTGAAGCTTGAAAGCTTTTTAGCTCATTGATATTAGGAAAAAACAACAACAAAGACAATCAATAGATTCAAACTACTTATGGTTTTTAGAAAGACTAGTTACCTGATGTTACTATTTTTTCACAGTGACCCTTAAAGGCTGTGCTGCCAAGCCTGTGGCCTTTACTTCCAGCGACCCTGACTTTGCTGTAAATACTGATGGAACCATTATCACAGTTCGTGGTTTGGTGATTACAACAAAACGGTTCTCTGTGCTGGTGCATGATGAGCTCGGTTTGGATTGGAGGGTGGACATTGTCCTGTCCTGTAAAGATAAGGTAAAACTACAGTCTGTAATTCTTAAGCATAAAGCATATGATCTGGATCAGTGTCATAAGTAATGTTTTTCTATATGTCCTGCCTCCAGGCATCTCAGAAGTCCAGCAGTGCGGCTCACAAGCGCATTAAGAGAAGATGGAGGCCGTTGCCTTTCTCTGTTATTGAGAATGACAGCCCTCCATTCCCAAAAGACTTGGAGATGGTGAGAGTAACATTAGCTAGAACTTTACTCATTCTATTACTCCCTTCCCGTTTCATCCTCCCTTCCTTGATCTCAATTTGACCTTTTGTTATGCTTCCTGTTTTCTTTTGCTTACTGTGCATTGCTGTGTGTCTCTTCACAGATATCGTCTGATTCCTCTGTAAATTACACAGTATATTATGAGATCAGTGGGCCGGGTGTTACGACAGATCCTGTGGGCCTATTTCAGCTCATTAAGAACACTGGCATGTTGATCGTGACCAGGGCCGTCGACCGTGAGCAGTACCCAGAAATCAAGGTGAGGCTCTATATTCCTGGCCTTATACAGAGCAGCTAATGTTTTTGAGTGTGATTATAGCATCAGTACAACTGAATATGTCTGCTTCTCTTATCCCTCTTGTTGTAGTTTGTAGCTCGTGTGTTTGACCAAAGTGGCAGGGAAGTTGATCAATCTCTGCCCATCACTGTGATTGTGAATGATAAGAATGACAATGCCCCCGAGTTTTCAGGAGGCCGTGTATTCACTGTAGAAGAACGATGCAGGGCAGGTAAAGAGACATTTTCACCCATCAAGTCCAGGCCATACAGTATATCACACCTGATATAAAAATGACATTATTGTTATTTTTAATACAATTCTTCTCACTGTAATATAAAAAAGAAGATTTTTCTTATATTCTTATTAATGTAATGTACAAAACAATATAGTATAACACTCTATAGTACTTATACATCATATTATACTACATCATCGTTTTACTGTAATGAAGTAAAACATATTGTATTGTAGTAAGAGTCATCTTTCAAAATAATAGGAATAGTAAAAGTAAAGTAAATAAATATGCCAAAATGCATTACAGTAATATGAATTGGTAGGTAAAATAATTGTAATAGTCCTGAAAATAATGTCAGAATCAGTTGTGTTTTAGGATATTTTACATACTATTAATGTATTTATTCATATTTTGAACTTTCATTAAGTTCTAGTAACTTAATTAGTAATTTATTTTAGTAATAGAAAATAAGTTTAGTTGCAAAGTAACATTTGTAAAATCGTGTTTTGTTAAAGGCTTCATCTGACATTTATGTTTTATTTTATTTATATCATCTAATGAAAAAAAATCACAAATGGTCCAAAATAATATAAGCCTCAATAATTGAATAACCTTTTTTTTATATAGTTCTAATTATTCATTTTTTTAAAATGATATTTTGGGGTGAGATATGGCCCAGCCATTTCTTGACAGGCTTTGTATGATTTACCCATATGTTTGAAGTTAACCTTTGCGCTAACTGATAGAATTGATACTAAACCAAACTTAACAGTGAAATAGTATTTATTTATTTTATTTTTTTGTGCATATTTAAGTATATTTGTTTTTCAGGTACTTTTATAGGACGAGTGAATGCCACAGATAAAGATGAGGCAAACACACTCCACACCTCGATCAGGTTTTCTCTTATCAACGCTACTAACATGTTCTCCATTAATCCTTTAACTGGAGAAATAACTGCTAAAACCAACACCTTAGACAGAGAGGTATTTTTCTATCATTTAACAAATCCATGTGTGTTGTATATGTCTTTCTCTGTTGTATTTACAGTCTTGGATTAATGTACTGTAAATGCTAATGTTTTTTGCCTCCCTCCCTCTCAGGCTCAGGACAAAGTCTACGTTGACATAGAGATTAGAGATATGGCCGGCGCTCCTAGTGGTCTCTTCACCAGAGGAACAGTTATGATTAATATCACGGATGTTAATGATAACCCTCCTACCTTTAAAGAGAAGTTGGTAGGGCCCGTTTATTGTCTATACTATAAAACAAAACAAAAGTTAACTACTAAACAAATCAGGAATACTACTCTATACCTATGATTTTGAGGTATTTTCATACTTAAATTTAATCTACAGCTGGAAGGCTGTTTGTTATAAAGTGTGGTATCTGATGTTTAAAGAATCAATCAAATTTATTTTTTCTTTTAACAGTACAAAGCTAACGTCCAGGAGAACCAAGAAAATGTGCTAGTTACTAGGATTCCAGTGGAGGACAAGGATTTGGTGAACACCCCCAACTGGAAGGCCCTTTTTGAGATCACCAAAGGAAATGAGAGTGGACAATTCAGGATGGAGACAGATCCCAAAACTAATGAGGGGCTTCTGTATGTCATAAAGGTGAATATATTTTAAAGGAATTCAAATATTAAAGTTACTGGCATCTGAAAATAACCTTTTTGGCAAGAAATAAACCCCAGATGTCCTTGATGAATTTGCACGTTGCTAGTAAGTTCATGTTGCGATAGCTTCCGTTGAGGGTCATAGTCATTATCTTGACAGCTCTTGTTCACTCTCTGACAGGGTTGTGTTGGTTTTATTTATAGCAGCTTTGCAGGGTTAGCTCACCATTTTAGGGCTGTGTGTGAAAATGCTTGTGTGTTGGATATGCATGTGCAGTCCAACCACACCCTGTTATACAAAGTACATCCACCAGGCAGGCAAACACAGGTTCTGAGGAAGAACTTTTGACAGCTCTGCACAGTATTGATGCTTTTGGGAATAAGTTAGTTTTGTGTATATGTACTTTGGTAGGTTCTCAATGTTCTTATTCCCCTTCTACTTCAGGGATTGGATTTTGAAAAAACCCCGGTGATAAATCTGGTAATAACTGCCCGTAATGCGGTTCCACTGGTTGGGACTGACACCGCTTGGCTCTCTGTGCCATTAGAGCTCAGTGTGGGAAATGAAGATGAAGGACCAGAGTTCAACCCTGGTATTCTATATCTCAAAGTCAAGGAGAACGTTCCCAATGGAACCGTCATTGGAACCTATAAAGCTCTGGACCCAGAGACAAAGAACAGCAATGGAATAAAGTATGTTTTTTTTATTTTTATAATTCTCTTTAAAGCACCACCATACGCATTCAGATGGTCTTTGATCTTCTTTTCTGTTGCGCTCTGACTAGCTAGAACATGCGTAATATAAATGCTTCCAAAGAAAAAACCTTAATTATAGTGTCTCTATATACAGTTTAACATCAGTGTTGTATGGTAATGTAATATTTTCAAAGCACTTTCTCACTTTTCTATTCTATCTATGTGTAAGGTACTATAAATTGACTGACCCAGGTAACTGGATTACTGTGGTGGAGAACACTGGAGAACTGAAAACAGCCAATACTATAGACCGAGAATCACCTTTGGTCCACCAGGACAAGTACAACATAACCATCAGAGCAGTTGATGAAAGTGAGTCTGGACTTTGTCACATAAGCCCCGTTTCCCCTAAATTACCCGGAACAATTTGTACCAGGAACCAATATTTACCCGGAACTTCATTTAGACCCTGGTTCCTGCGGTCAAAACACACAGAGTACCATCCCAAAATTCTTAGTTCCTGGGTAAAGTTCCTGCGGTGGAAACGCGGCTATACTTGAATTAAACTTTGGTCATTAACTCAATAATGTTCAGCACATCACACAAATGCAGAACTGAAATGTTTATGTATTTGTGAGTACACAGTGTACCCTTTTGTTCTATGAATAGGTGTGTATGTTTTCTCTGGCTGTTAACGAAAGACCATTTGGTTGGGTGTGGTTGGTTAGAAATAGCTTCAGGCCTCTGAGAAGATTTTGTCTGGATTTTTGGGTGTGACGTAACAAATCTTTCTTTCTTATGATCAACATGTCCTACCTGATACTACATGTTCTGAATGTTTTTGAATGGCATTCCAGGAAAAGCTGGGGTACATTCGTCTCTCTTGAACTCGTATGCACCATTTATCTCTGGATGTCATCAGGTTGCTTGATGACCTAATTTTATTGGTAGACTGCGAAACTGATCACAAAGTAATGCATGTATGAATAACCTGTTTAAAAGAAATAGACACATTGTAACACTTTAAAAAGTTACAGCTAGTCATAATTTTGAGAAGTGAAGTCTCAATTATGAGATATAAAGTTATAGCCTGACAAGCCAGACCCACATCAAGATGTTGGGTCTGAGAACTCACCATTGACAGGGCTCAATCCGAGGGGCGGGATAAACGGTTGTCTTTCAAATTCCCTCTGCATGCAATAGGATAGTGCTGCCTACAACCATAGACTGGCTACAACCAACCGGAAGCGGAGCTAGTTGATAGATTAAACTTTCGCCGTATCTGGTTGGCAAAACTCCGAACACATCTTCCCTTCTTAAGAATGGCTTCAGTGCCGTTCTTTGTTCTATTCTCAAAGAAGAGCTTAATTCCAAGGCTTCGAAAGACCGCTGTTCGCCAGCACGCGAAACCTCCGTAACTCTGTTGTAAAAAAAAAAATTGTTATTGAAAAAAAAATCTCAATTGAGAATTATAAACTTGCAGTTATTTTAAGCTTCAAAGTTGCAATTCTTAGATGTGAAACCATAACTGCAATTTTGAGATGAAATTGTCACTTTTACAAGAAATAAGATTGCAATTGTGAGATATTTAGTTGCGATATAAAGTCAAAATGAAGAGAAATTCGCAATTGAGATAAATTTGTTAAAGTTTTGAGAAATAAGGTCCCATTTGTGAGATGTGAAGCCATAATTCTAAGTCGCAATTCTGAGAAATAAAAGTCGCAATTAACTTATTTTTCATTTTCTCAGGATATTTTTTCTCTTTAAAGACAAATAATCAAGTTTGCTGTGCGTCCTTACAGGATGGTCAACTAGTTGTATTCTGACAATGCATCCCTAAAGTCACATGAGAAATGTATTTTTCCCCAGGTAAGAAGAGTGGAAAGGGGATGGTTATAATCCAGATCGAAGACGAGAATGACAACATGCCTGTGATTCCGGGTAATGACCTGATCATCTGTGGTAAGGATGATGCTCTGAGCTCAGTTCTGGTTGAAGCTGCGGACCACGACAAGCCACCTTTCTCCATTCCTTTCATTTTCGAACTTGGAGCAGAGCATGATGGGAAGTGGAAATTGAAGGGTAAAACAGGTAAGGATATATGGTAGTGATGTTTCTTGGGGCTGGGAGTATAGATTTGATTTATCAGCATTTTCAATGTTATTATGTCTCAATATAGCAATAACTTGACAAACAAAGGCTGAAAAACTGAGAGCGTTAAGGCTGCAGAATGATCACCGACATCATGTCCTCCTCTGATTTAGATTCCACCGTGATGCTGGAACAGGCAGTGGCCATGCCAAACGGTCTCTACACTGTCCCAATTTTGGTGAAGGATCTGCAGGGATTCGGGAAAGAGCAGACCGTGAATGTGCGAGTGTGCACTTGTGAGAGGGAGGACAATGGAGCGGGAATATGTGGGGCTCGAAGTGCCTCTACCTCTTTGGGCAGTTTGGGCATCCTTGCCTTAGTCCTCTCTGGCCTGCTACTGCTACTGTTATGTGAGTGCCCCCTTCTGGCCATAACCACCATATATTACATACTTTTATTTGATATGTTTTATATACATATATTTGTATACATTTACAAAAACACACAATTTAACATGGATTTCAGAATCTCTCTGTATTCATGATTTTATGTCAAAACTTCAAAACGGATGAACTTTTGGCTTCAGGCTTAAATAAAAACACTGATCAGATTTGTAATGCATTTTTAGACTTTTGGATCTCTCTCTAAATCTCACTGCCCTCTGTTTTTCTTGCCATACCAGGTCTGTTACTCATCTTCATATGCAGTACTAAGAGAGACAAGCTGTACATTAATGATGATACTGGAACAGGAGGAATGCTGCTGAAATCCAACACTGAGGCTCCTGGTGAAGAAGTGGTAAGAAAAACACTCCTTTTACATGGTTTAATTAATCCGAGAAACCACTGGGATACTTAAACCATATTTGTGTAAAATGCTTTTCTCTTTAGAAGGAGGGAGCTTTGATGATAATTCCTGGGTCAGATGTAGTGGAAGGGTCACACGTGACCCCCATGGTCGGTAAAAATGTGACTTCAGCTGGAGGACAAATTGGGCAGCAGTTTTTCCAGGGAGGCGGCGTGTACAACACCACCACTCAAGATTTTGGGACAGAAAAGTACTACTCATCCGGACGCTATGATAACAACCTGTATGGCAACGCCGGGTTCCAGAAATTCTCAAATACAAATACTCTCGACACATGGAAAACTAATGGCCGCTACTTGGACAGAGTGAGCTAAACTTAAATTACATTTTTAATCAAGTTAACAATAATATCTGAAGATATTTTTGCTACTCCTTTGCATATGTTTAATGAAAAATCAAACATAGTAATTATTAGGGATGCCCCCGACTAAAGATTTTTCTAGTCGACTAGTAGTCATTCACTGGTTGCATGTTTATGATATTAATTTCAATACTTAAATATATTCGTGTCTGTGTGTGTGTGTTCGGTGGGGTGGGGGATTGCGGGGTGACATCAGAAGAATGTTATAAGTAACAATGCTAACATTGTGATTACATAAAGCTAGCTGTAATGATTATGAAAAATAAAACAAAAGAGACCGTCTAAACTTTTTAATAATGTATCAATAATCTACATTTGCTCGACTATTAGGGGAGCCATAGTAATTATAGTATTGTCCAAAAATCTAAATTATAGTCTGACTAGCAAAGTAATGTTATTTACACAGGAAAGTCATATTTCACATTTTGCTCTGCTTTTCAATCATGCCCCACTGAAGGTGTTTTCATGTGACCTAATTTTGACCCTTGTTTTGTGACAGAAACTGGCTTACTTCGGAGGGGAAGAGGAGGGGAGGTATGCGGATGACCTGCTGAAGACTTATGGGAATGAGGGGGCAGGCTCTCCTGCAGGCTCTGTAGGATGTTGTAGCATGTTGGGTGAACAGGAATCACTGGACTTTTTGAACACTCTTGGCCCCAAATTCAGACCACTGGCTGACGTCTGCTACACGACAAATAAAAGCGGGATCTAAAACAAGAGGTGACTGAGATGAGAGAGTGCCGTAAACTGTTTGCCTGGGGCCGACAAACCACACTGCAAAAAAATCATGTTCTTAATCTGTATTTTTGTCTTATTTCTCAGTAAAATATCGAAATATCCTTTAAACAAGAGGAATTTGAATATTAAGTATTCAAAATAGTATTGGCTGTTTTTTTTGTTCTGGTTTAAATGTAAATCTCATGAAATATGATTAGATTTATGCTAAAACAAATGTAACCTTGGACAACAAAACCAGTCATAAAGGTCTTTTTTTTTTTTTGAGATTTATACATCATGTGAATAAATGAGCTTTTCATTGATGTAGGGTTTGTTAGGATAGGACAATATTTGGTCGAGATAAAACTATTTGAAAATCTGGATTCTAAGGTTCACAATTGAGCATTTGAAAATAACTTTAACTCCCTAAGATATATTCTCTAAAATAAGTCTTTAATTCTGCTACTTAAGTAAATTTGTTTTGAGGATGTTTAGTTATTTTTACTGGAAAACAAGACAAAAAATACTGATTCAGAAAATTATTATTACAGTGAATGTCTTTCTGCTGGATTAATCAAGTGCCTGTGTGCATCTGTTCACTTTTTTTAAGTTTTTGAGTGTGTGAATGATGCAAATAAGCTTCTCTGTAATTGTTTGCTACGTTTTGCTCTGCTTTGCAATCGTCTTGCTCACAGAGCTGAGGAGGGACAGTTTAAACATTAGTATACAGAAGAGACATTATTGTCTGCCAGATCAATTGCAATTCTCAGCCATGTGAAGTATTAAGTCTGTATTTACAAGACCGTGATGAAGTGTGCTCATAAACATTTTTTTTTTGGCAACGTGTTGAATTTCAAGCACTCTTCAGCTCCAATAGCACTGACACCTGACATCAACTCTGGACGCTTAACTTATCCTTAGGCCATAATGTATTACTGGAGTTTTTGTGTTATTTTCTTACAACCTGCTTAGGGTTTTGATTTTGAATTTCAATGAAAAGTAACCAAATATTGTTGTATGTAAGTCACTTTATGCTTTAAATGAAGATGTAGGTGAAAGAATAGGTAAAAATTGAAAGAAAAAATATATATACTTAGAAGTACCTTTTTTTTTTAGCTCTTTGATATTTCAGTTTTGTTCTGACAGCACATTTAAAGTTTTTTTTTGTATTTGTGGTAAACAACACATATATTTAGAGGGTTGTTCTTATTTTAGATTAAAGGGATGTTCTTTGTAAATATTTTAATAAAATTCATCACATATCTTATATTACTGTCTTATGCTGTCTTTACGGCACAGAAACTTCAACTGTGGCAGCATATACAATAGGCACAGTTACACATTGTTTAAGGCTGAACAAAGATGGCATAAATGTAATTACACTGGAATTATGCAATGAAGTGAATGTGTTAAATATTAAATTTTGAAGATAAAGATAAACATGACGTTACACAAAAACATGAACATACTGTGTATCTACTTTAAGTATCAGCGTATTTGCTTTATTTTGGGAAACTTTTGCTCACTTACTAAGAATAATATAAACGTCTCGGTTACATATGTAACCATCGTTTCCTGAAGGAGGGAACGGAGACGTATAGTTGAACGTGACCGACTGAAAGGGAACATATTGTTCCTCAATATTTCGAACTGAAGAAATCGAATCCCATTCCGAGACGTAATTACAATGTCTGGGTATGGAAGATAATTTGTATGATGGAACTGCTGAATCTGTTTACAAACTGTAATGAATTATTCGTTTGAGAAATTGACTAAAGCTGTTCAACTGAATCAGTGATGAAGTCAGAGCATCCAGTTAACAACTCGAGTGAACTGCGCATGACTGATTCAAAATGAATCAAGAAGAGGATCAAGTAAAAGTAGTGTGCGAAGGATTTGAATGATGGCATGAATAACAAGTTTCTAATAACTTTTAATCTTGTGTATGATGTGTCATGTGTATTGTTTTTATTGTTTATTTTTTGTTAGTATACATGTCCACATTTGTGTATCACCACCTGTACGGGTAGGCTACTTTATGGAAGAACTGTAAGACACAATGAATCTTCCCCACTGTCATACACATTTCAATATATGAAAACTATGTTTGCATAAAGTTCTTATTCAAATGCATTCAAGCTTTAAAATATGACACAAAGAAAGACTTTTGTCTTGTCAAATCTGCTGAAGTCATTTATTAGCTTTATGTGTTGAGGAACAAACTGAAATTTTACAATTCACTGATTATCTGTGGCATGTATGGAAGCTTGTTTCCACCACAGAATAATAATAATAAATAAAAAAGCAATTGTGACTTTTTATCACACAAATCTGCCTTTTCCCTAGCAACTGAGTTTGTATCTCACAATTGGCACTTTATAACTTGCAATTGCATGTTTGTAATTGCAAGTTAATAATATTTCATAATATTGCTAGTTTTTATTGTTTTTTTGATCAAATTTATGTATATCTCATATAACCTTTAATATATATATGTATATATATACATATATATAAATAAATATATATATATATATATATATATATATATATATATATATATATATATATATATATATATATATGTGTGTATATATAATAAATGTATATATAATAAATGTATATATATATATATATATATATATATATATATATATATATATATATATATATATATATATATATATATATATATATATATATATATACACCTAAAGGATTATTAGGAACACCTGTTCAATTTCTCATTGATGCAATTATCTAATCAACCAATCACATGGCAGTTGCTTCAATGCATTTAGGTGTGGTCCTGGTCAAGACAATCTCCTGAACTCCAAACTGAATGTCAGAATGGGAAAGAAATGTGATTTAAGCAATGTTGAGCGTGGCATGGTTGTTGGTGCCATTTCACAATCTGCTCAGTTACTGGGATTTTCATGCACAACCATTTCTAGGGTTTACAAAGAATGGTGTGAAAAGGGAAAAACATCCAGTATGCGGCAGTCCTGTGGAGGAAAATGCCTTGTTGATGCTAGAGGTCAGAGGAGAATGGGCCGACTGATTCAAGCTGATAGAAGAGCAACTTTGACTGAAATAACCATTTGTTACAACCGAGGTATGCAGCAAAGCATTTGTGAAGCCACAACACGCACAACCTTGAGGCGGATGGGCTACAACAGCAGAAGACCCCACCGGGTAACCACTACATATAGGAAAAAGAGGATACAATTTGCACAAGCTCAGCAAAATTGGACAGTTGAAAACTGGAAAAATGTTGCCTGGTCTGATGAGTCTCGATTTCTGTTGAGACATTCAGATGGTAGAGTCAGAATTTGGCGTAAACAGAATGAGAACATGGATCCATCATGCCTTGTTACCACTGTGCAGGCTGGTGGTGGTGGTGTAATGGTGTGGGGGATGTTTTCTTGGCACACTTTAGGCCAATAAACAATGCAAATTGGGCATTGTTTAAATGCCACGGCCTATCTGAGCATTGTTTCTGACCATGTCCATCCCTTTATGACCACCATGTACCCATCCTCTGATGGCTACTTCCAGCAGGATAATGCACCATGTCACAAAGCTTGAATCATTTCAAATTGGTTTCTTGAACATGAAAATGAGTTCACTGTACTAAAATGGCCCCCACAGTCACCAGATCTCAACCCAATAGAGCATCTTTGGGATGTGGTGGAATGGGAGCTTCATGCCCTGGATGTGCATCCCACAAATCTCCATCAACTGCAAGATGCTATCCTATCAATATTGGCCAACATTTCTAAAGAATGCTTTCAGCACCTTGTTGAATCAATGCCACGTAGAATTAAGGCAGTTCTGAAGGCTAAAGGGGTCAAACACAGTATTAGTATGGTTCCTAATAATCCTTTGGGTGAGTATATATGTATATATATATATATATATATATTGCAATTTATATAGGTGAATAACTCTGCTTATAACTATTGCAATTTATATAGGTGAATAACTATGCTTATCACTTCATCACAGCACCTTTTAGTGGGTGGGATATATTAGGCAGCAAGTGAACATTTTGTCCTCAAAATTGATGTGATAGAACAATGGGCAAGTGTAAGGATTTAAGCGAGTTTGACAAGGGCCAAATTGTGATGGCTAGACGACTGGGTCAGAGCATCACCAAAACTGCAGCTCTTCCCGGTGTGCAGTGGGCAGTATCTATCAAAAGTGGCCCAAGAAAGGAACAGTGGTAAACCGGCGACAGGGTCATGGTGGCCAAGGCTCATTGATGCATGTGGGGAGCAAACTCTGGCCTGTATGGTCCGATCAAACCAAAAAGCTACTGTAGCTAAAATTGTTCAATAAGTTAATGCTTGTTCTGATAGAAAGGTGTCAGAATACGCAGTGCATCACAGTGCAAGAAAAAGAAAAAGGCGGGATTAGCTTTTATTGTAAATGTACATCTCACAATTCTGACTTTTCTTGCAATTTATAATCTTAATTCTGAAAAGAAGCAATCACTTTTTTAATATGTGTAGGAGACTTCCATAGTAGTGCATTGCACCTCATTTTTATTCAGCAGTTAGAGGAAGTAAAAATATGAAGTGTATTAGCCTACGTTTATTCTGCTCTATAGGTTAAGTGAGATCAATAATCCAGGATTGTATTTTGTCCCATTGTTCTTTGACCTGAAGCCCTTTGCTTTGTGTGAGACAGGGCTGTTAACACGCAGTGAATGAGGTGGTGTTGCTGAGTGCGTATATCTGTTGTTACTTAGTGTGTCATCCTCAATGTCCCTGAAGTCCAAACCCAATATCAGTGCCAGTGCCCTGTGAAGTATCTCGCCAAGGTCTCAGCCTTAGAAAATGGAATAATTGATTCAACATTCAATGAAAAGTCTCAGTCAGGCAGATTGCCAAAGAGTTCATTATTTATTCAACGAAACACCCACATTCTGAATGCAAAGAAGTCTCAATCAAACTGACATAAAGAGTTTAAAGCAGAAAGGAATCATGTAAGTCTCAGATTTCATACAGCAGGTAACCAGAGAAGGAACTGAAACGGCTTTGCGAGTCCCTCTTGCTTACTTCACTGTTGTTAAGCCGAACATACACCCGGTCTCCAGCTTTCAGCTGAAGTACAACACTGTTGCTTGCAGTATCTGTATGCAGGACATCCACTGCCACTGCACTCGCCACAATCTAGAACACACAACATCGGAAATGATCAGATTTATTACGCTGCACAAAAAGTGTGTCCTTAATATTTTATTACGTAGCAGTCATTTGAAAAAAGCAGCGAGGCATGAGTTTTCAAACTGGGGCCCAGGAACCCTAAGGCGGTACTGGATGGGTCAGCAGAATATTCCAACTGGTCCTTTTAACCAGTTAACCAATTCGATTTTTAATGGTTCATTTTTCATTCTGGTTTGAAATCAAGTTTGTTTTAACAGAAAGAAATGGAGAAATATTAATGTTTATTTAATTGAATTTATGTATAAACTTTTTTCAATAGTGTGTAAAAAAAAGTGACCAAAAGTGACTGTAAAGACATTTTTTTTAGAGAATCCAGAGAATCCTGAAAAAAAGCAGAGAGAACAACTAAGAAGGACAACTATTGATAATAATGAGAAATGTCTTCTGAGCAGCAAATCAGCATATTAGAATGATTTCTGAAGGATCATGTGACAATGAAGACTGGAGTAATTATGCTGAAAATTCAGCTTTACCATCACAGGAATAAATTTCAAATTATTTCAAATTGTAAAAATAATTTTGATCAAATAAAAGAGACCTCTTTCAAAAACTGACCCCAAACTTTTCAACACTAGTATATATATAATATGTTAATGAGGTTAACTCACCGTTTGGTCATTAAGAACCAAGTCCACTCGAAGGTTTTGTGCAGTCTTCATAATGTGAAAGATGAAGTAGTACACTCCCGCAGTTTTACAGGTGAAAGCTCCGGTCGACGAGTCATAACCATCTCCCAGATTAGCCATCACATCGTTAAACTTCAACACATCATTCTTGCTGAAGGCATCCTGCAGCGCAGCACTGAACGCTACACCTTTCTGACTTGAGAAACCAATAGCTGAGGGTCCAGGTAGGCCAGGAGGACCTGCTTTACCTGGAGGTCCAGCTGGACCAGGAGGTCCTGCTGCAGACGAGGTGAGAGGGATGACAAACCCATTGCTCCGGTCATTTGAACGATCTGAGGAAGGGTCACACACAATCCTGCAGGATCCAGGGAGGGTCTCACAGATGCCCGCTTTGGTCAAAGACAGAAACGTGAGGAGAACCGCTATCCACTGCTTGACCATGATGAAGTATGGCTCCAATGTAAAGCCCATGGAAGAAAGTCATACAGATTTTGGGCTGTGATTGGTTGAGTTAGCTGGTCACATGTGGAGTTGAGAACTTGTTTGTCATCTGACATTTTTTAACATCAGCAAAATTTTATGCTAACTTCCCTAAAGTCTTACGAAACTTGTGCAACAACACTCTCAGAAGCTCAGACCCCAATAATTTCTTTTAGTTGTACAAGTGAACCAATATTAAAATTTTGGCAAATACAAACATGCCAATAATTTGAATGTTGTGGCTGATAACTGATGGTCGATATTATTTTGTCTAAATAGATATAAAAGAAAGAAACACTACAAACTAAAAATCAATTTTAAATACTACAAGCAAATTTAGGCATCACAACATTACAACCACAGAATGAAAAATTACATTTAACAGTGTTATTAAATTAGTAGTTTTTTTTAAAGAGGAACTTTAAGTGAGTGTTAAAAGATGGCAAATGTAATCTAATTACACTACATGAACAAAAGTATTGGGACACACTTTTTAATTATTGAATTTTTCAATGGGATTATTGAAACGTGGATGAGAAAATGTGTTTGACGGTTGCAGGGAGAGTGTTACCTGTCTGACTGCACTGTGCCAACTGTAATGTTTGGTGGAGGAGGGATTGGTATGGGGCTCTTTTTAAGGATTTGGGCTAAGCCCTTACTTCCAGTGAACAGAAATCTTAATGCTTTGACATACAAAGACATTTTGGAAAATGCCATGCTTCCAATCTTGTGGGAAACCTTTGGGGATGGACCTTTTCTATTCCAGCATAACTGCGCACCACGGCACTAACTGAGGTCCATAAATACATGGCTGGATGAGGTTTGATGTATAATTAATAAATAAATGAATAAATAAATACATAAATAAATAAAAGTGTCAAAACAATGAGGTTATTCCACAAAACCTAAACATAAATAAATATTTCAGTATTTTTCTTTTTTCCAATTTTGTATATATATATATATATATATATATATATATATATATATATATATATATATATATATATATATATATATATATATATATATATATATATATATATATAGTGTAATATTGGGTTGGTTCCCTTTTGCTGCCAAAACAGCCCTGACCCTATGAGGCATGGACTCTTGGTATCTGGCACCAAGATGTTAGTAGCAGATCCTTTAAGTTCTGTAGGTTGTGAGGTGGGGCCTCCATTGATCGGACTTGTTTGTTCAACACATCCCACAGATGCTCAATTGGATTGAGATCTGGGGAATTTGGAGGCCAAGTCAACACCTCAAACTCATTGTTGTGCTCCTCAAACCATTCCTGAACTATTTTTGCTTTGTGGCAGGGTGCATTATCCTGCTGACAGAGCGAAAGCCATCAGGGAATACTGTTTCCATGAAAGGGTGTACATGGTCTGCAACATTGCTTAGGTAGGTGGTACATGTCAAAGTAACATCCACATGATGGCATGGCAGGACCCAAATTTTCCCAGCAGAACACTGCCCAAAGCATCACACTGCCTCTGCCGGCTTGCCTTCTCCATACTGCACCCTGATGCCATGTGTTCCCCAGGTAAGTGACACACACGGACCCGGCCATCCATGTGTTGTAAAAGAAAACGTGATTCAACCAGGCCACCATCTTCCATTGCTTTCAGGGGTGGACAGAGTTCAGCATGATACCCTGACTGGTCTGCGGCTATGCAGCCCCATACATAACAAACTGCGATGCACTGTGCATTCTGACAACTTTCTATCAGTTCTTGAGCAATTTGAATAGTAGCTCATCTGTTTGATCGGACCACATGGTCCAGGCTTCGCTTCCCACACGCATCAATGAGCCTTGGACCATGTTCTCCACTGTTCCTTCCTTGGACCACTTTTGATAGATACTGACCACTGCAGACTTGTAACACCCCCCAAGAGCTGCAGTTTTGGAGATGCTCCGACCCAGTCGTCTTGCCATCACAATTTGGCCCTTGTCAAACTCGCTCAAATCCTTACGCTTGCCCATTTTTCCTGCTTCTAACACATCAACTTTGAGGATGAAATGTTCACTTGCTGCCTAATATATCCTAACAGATGCTGTGAAGAGATAATCATTGTTATTCACTTCACCTGTCAGTGGTCATAATGTTATCCCTGATCAGCACTGTATATTTTATACCCTACTGGCATATTTTGCCTTGTTTTAAGAATACATTTTATGAAATGTATGCATAAAACATGAACAAAATTATGCCATTGGTGTAAGAAATATAGTAAACTATATAATTCATTGTATTTTTTTTTCTTTTTTTAAGTGAATAAAAGTACATTGTCTGGGCTACAAATAAGGTTATTTATTTTTAATAAAACCTCCTTAATGATTTCTTTTTTAATTTCTGCAAACAAACAAATAAATAATTATAAGCTAAATTGTTTTTGCAAAATCATTTTTTATATTGTTTTTTTATTGTTTTGAATAATTAAATATTAGATCGCTACAGATTAAAACCAGAAAACAACAACAACACCATTTGCAATGGGGCAAAAAGAAAAAGTTCTCTGAAATGTAATATCTTTTCAATTAAATATTTTCTAGAAACCAATGCAAACATACCATTTAAGAAAATGTTTTGCAGTACTGGCTGTTACACATTAGGCTATTTCCTTAAACAAAACCCCCTCAAGCTTTCAGTTCTGTAATTCTATTGAATTTTAGATGTTAAGTAACTTCTCTTTGTGAGTGCTATGTGTGAAAAAAGTAAAAGGATCTGCAAGAGCACCCACAATTTAATATTTTCACAGTTACTGTGGACTAAATAGTGCAGCACAGAGAATCTCTTTGTGTCTGCATATAACAATCATAGTGAATTTATTTATTTTTATTTTTTACAGAATTTCCCCATAAGATTTAATTAGTTGCCATCGATTAAAGGCAGTTTGTGTAAAGAGTGCTTTAGGAAGGACGAATTAAACATGATCATTTTAACAAAACAGATCTTTAGTGAAGAAGAATTTTCTGCTCTTTTAGACTCCCAAAGGATCTCATTAAGAGCTTGAAAAGGGTACTTTTAACATTCACTAAAACATCCAGAGAGAATATGGCAGGAGAGGGAAAGTAAAAGAAAAGGATCTGTAAAAGAGGGATCTGTGCTGTTTGCACAGAATTTGCTGCCACATTTAATAAAAGAGGTCTATCAATCAGATGTGATATAATTTTTAGGGATTTCACCTGAAAATTACAATTCTGTCATCATTTACTCATTTGCCTTCATGTCATTTCAAACCTGTATGACTTTCTTTCTTCTGCAGAATAAAGAACATATTTTGAACCAACAGATTTGATTCTATTGTTTAAAAAAAAAAAAAAAAAAATTAAATAAAGATGACCTATTATGCCCTTTTACAAAATCTTGATTTTGTTCGACTAGAATAGGGTTTTTATGCTTGAATGTTCTCAGTCTGTCAGTAACGCACTTGCAATGGGCTCTGATTGGTCAGCTGGATCAGTGTCTTGTGATTGGTCAACCGCTTCGAGCAGGTTTCAGAAATGTCACGCCCCTTTTCATAATTGTGAGATTCAACACACTGGCTGCATCCAAAATCTTAAAAATGCTGCCTTCAGAGGATGCATTCCAGTGGCGGCTACTGGTCTGTCAGAGAGGAAGCTCTTGTTGGATGATTCACTACTTTCATCATGTCTTCTAAATGACAGCTCCTGCTGGCCAAGCAAGGATGTCACATCAATAAGGCGGTTTAAGAAGGCCCTGTTTTGTTTGACTATTTCATTATGTTTAGCCACTTGAATGCGAGCACCTTCATTTATTGCATGCTCAACCCTGATCCTGCCCATGCAACTTAATCTTGCACATGCACTCACATGTTCATTGCTCTTTTCATGTCTTTTATATGCCCTGTCAAAGTTAGACAGATCTCCAAACCCCACCTTTGACCAAACAACACATCCGTGAGATGGTTTCATCAAGAGGCATGGCCAGCAGTACATTTTATTTGTCACAGCATTTCCAGTCAGCCAGCTAACTTTGTCATACCAGGAGAGCTGAAAAGACCTATTATTTTTCCCTATCTTTTGCACTAAATCAATCTTAGGTGTTGATCTGCACTGCTGTTTAATTCTAAGTTTTTCCTTGTAAGGAACACTTTCAAATGGCTTCGCCAAAATCAGGTCGACAATATTAGCACCGTCTGCCATCATGCGCAGTATCACCCACGACGCTAGCCTAGCCTACTAACGTTATACGAATGAATGAATGAATGAATGAAGGAAGGAAGGAATGAATGAATGAACGATCTAAAAAAAATGATTAAACTCTGTAAAACTGAAACAAGGAATGTGGTGTATAATTGTGTGAAATGTATGATGAAAATCAAGCAATTTCGCCAAGCAAATATCAAAGAAATAAGTTGCAGCAGTTTTTATTTCGACTGAACTTGAGAAATCCGCGATGGGACTGAGCGCGAATAGCTTCAGTGATTCCTTATAGTACAGAATCGCTGTCAGTCAAAAGGAGATGCAGTCTTTCGACAGACCCGCCAATCATCACGCAGAAGCTCAGAGTCCGGGCCAGCCCACTCCCCATTCACCCCCAGAGACGCTGAGCGTCCGTGGGCGGGACATAATCGCAGCGTTTATCCAATGACCGTCTAGTTTCGAAGCGCTGACAAAAAACGTTCAAAGCAGCCCCATTGAAGTCAATGAACGCTGGGCTTCAATAGGGAAATGCACTGTGACGCTGCGGGAATATATGAGAAGGAAATCGAGTCAGCCGACCTGCTAAATGTAACTGATTCTGAACGAACTCGTCTTTGAGATGAACGTTTTCTAACGCATTTTCAGTCAATAAAATGTTAATACAATAGTACATAATTTGACCATTAATTTTGTGACATTATAAGGAAAGCCGAGCTTCCCTTGCAGTCTTAAAGAAATCGCCACTGATGCATTCCAATGTAGGATGGCATCAAGGCGCTTCACTTCCTGTCTCCCGAGATTCCTTCATCTGATAGATCTTTGAAGGCAGCATAGATATATCCTTCGCTGCCTTTGATATCCCACAATCCTGTGTGTTTCATTCTCTGACAGTTCAGCTACGAATTTGATTTTGTAGCAATCAAATATTTGCTCATCACTAAAGTCAAGTCAAGTCAGGTGGCATAATGGAGAAAAATAATCCTTGGGAGAAACCAGGCTCAGTCGGGGTGCCAGTTCTCCTCTGGCATATTAACAAACAGTGTATGATTATTATTCTGGCAACCTTACAGGTCAGAAGTCATTAGATCTTAATATTTGAAAGATCGCAGGCATCATGCTGGAGACAGGTTTGAGGATGATGTGTCGATTAAACAATTATTAAATATGAAATATTTGAAGGATCGGAGTCATCACAACGGGTTTATTGAGGATGCCGTGTCGATGAGGCAATTTCAGAGGGGCAACTAATTGACACGGTCTCTGCAGACACTTCAGGGATGCGTTAGTCCTGTCTGGGTGCAGGTCCACCATCTGGTCTAGATACGGCCCGGATCCGGCCGACTGCAGTAAACCTCGGGATAAACAGAGAGACTAACATTAGTGTAGATGCCATTCTTTTTATGATGTAAGTACATTGAGTGTTATGGGAAGTGTTCCCGGTTCTGGCTGACCTAGTTAATGCAGCCTAACAATCAGTTAATTGATTTGAATAATATAAATAAATTTTTTTTATGTGTATGCCATAGTAAAGAGATGTGTTTTTAGGTTAGATTTATACTGACAGAGTGTGTCTGCTTCCCGAACAATGCTAGGAAGACTGTTCCAGAGTTAAGGTGCTAAATAGGAAAAGGATCGACCGCCTGCAGTTGATTTTAATATTCTGACATTCTAGGTATTATCAACTGGCCAAAGCTCCGAAATCAGTTACATGAGGTTCCTTCATGCGCAAGCGCTGACTATAAAGTCATTGCCTGATAAGGCAGCGAGGTGAAGTTTCCGGACACAGCCACTACGAACTCAACCAGGCCTTGCCCCTTTATTTTGTTTATGCCTTGGGTCAGGGTGGAAATTATTTAAATCATGGATATTGTGATGTGTATGTTCCCAGAAGAAAACTCAAGACTACAGAGGCATTTCAGGGATCATATAGAGAATAACTCCTTTTGGAGTGACTTTGTGCTTAGTAACTTTGCAGACCTTTTATCATGCTCAAACTGCAACACACTAGAGAAAGTTGAAAATGTAAAAAAAACATTTCTCAAAATAGGATACCTTCTTTTATGTCATTTTAAGTTTAGTCATTACACCTCAGTTTGTCAATTGTCTTGAAAGTATGTACATATCGAGTTGAAATGGTCCTGTAAATGTTCCCTCAGCAGGATGCTTTTAAATCCCTCAGTGGGTCTGCTTGATTTGTCTATAAATTTGATTTAATCACGTTCCTCTCTATCCACCCTTAGCACAGCGAGACACATCATTTTCTTTTTACTGCCATGTGCAAACATTCAAAACGTCTCCGATGGCTTCTTTTCATGCCAAAGAAATATCTGCTTCATTGAGATGATTTATGCAGACACTGGGAATAAAGCTGTGCGGGTTGGCAACTAACTAGCATTTTATTCTCTAAAGAAGATCGTTTTTTGCGGTCCATAATAAAAATGATGCAATCCATGAAACCCTTATTTAATGTGCTATTTCCGCCCCTAATGTCTAAAGAGTCTTCATGATGGCGATGTGCCTTATTAAAACAGAAAAGTTACCAGAAATCCTTATTGCTTTGAGACTATGAGAGATGTTTCTCTGCATTAAAGAGAGCGAGAGAGGCTGGTGTGAGCTGTACGGGGGTCTCATCAGATGAAGATCAGATTATCTCTCTGCTAGTTTGCACAGTCTGGATCAGCCTGCAGGCTACAATCTTTGGATAAATGCAAATGTTTAACAAGATTTTGGAGTCTCAGGTGTAAAGAAAGTCTTTATAATCTCACATCTTGTTCTATATATTGGGCAATCCTTCATAAATGCTTTATATGCACCTGAGACTCGAAAATCTTATTGAACATTACAGTGAACATGAAGTATTGTGGGTTTCTTTTGTGAACAGTAAACAAGTAAACTAACAGACAACTAACCTTTCATGGCTGAGGCCGCCGTCGGTGTATGAATGAGTGAGTCCACTGATGAATATGAGGCAATATGTAAAGCGCTTTGGTGGCCATGGGTCTGTTGCAAGCGTTACTCTTGCAAATCGTGATTACGAGCTTATCGCATTAAAATTTTGACTTGAAAGGGAGTTCATGTCTCATTTTTTTTAACTAGGAAACTTCTCGGTTATGTATGTAACCTTCGTTCCCTGAAGGAGGGAATGGAGATGTACGTTGGACGCCACTGACGAATTGTGATCCCAGTTCGCCGGTGATGTCGAAAGGTTATTAAAGACTTTTGAACATGAGCTTCATCTTCCTGTACTTTCTGCAACCAGTTATGGCAGATGACCAGACCAAAATGCACATTAATGGACATTGCGTCCATCAACGTTGCCCTGATGAGGGGCAATAGACTTTGGAGGAGTATTTGGAGGGATTCTAAAGGAGGGATTTAGGTGTGGGCTGGACTAAGATATCCGCTGCGTCATGCCCCAAGGTGATCCCTGCTGGACCCTGGAGAAGTAAACCGATTTCACACAGTGGGTGAACGGATATGCAGTCACAGTGGGCGAAGTGGATGATAACAACAACATTAACGTCCAGCCCCACCTTGCAGCCCTCTCGCAGCCAAACCCAGAGCTCAGCCCACCATCACGCTTAAACCAGAGCCTCCTGCAGATAGAGAGCTTCCACCCGCCGCGAAAAAGGAGCCTGCGACTACAGAGGCAACTACTGCCTCGGACCTGAAGCCCCAGCATGTGTCTGGAAAGGGGTGTGAGTCGGCATCAACTATGCCTGAGGAAATTCTGGTGGAGCTAGAAACTAGAGATGACTGTCTGATAGATTGGGACACTGAAGTACTGTTTCCCACCCTGTCCCAACGTGAATTGTCTTTACCCTCATCATCACTGCCGGTTCTATCCAGCAAAATGCCTGAATCATTGCCCTCTATACGGATACAATATAGTTGTCATTGCTGATACAACTCAGCCTCCCTCTCCTACGTCCATCACAAGCTTCAGCCTGTCCTTCAGCCCAATCTCAGCAGGTTCCCGTCAGTCCCTTGTCTTCTCCTCTACCTCTGTATTATGTGGATGAGCCTCTGAGCCTACAGTCACCAGTGGATTCCCTGGCTCTGCCTCCAGCTGCTCGTCCCGTCACTCCAGCTCGGCTCGTCGGCCTGTTGGCTGCGAACTGGCTCTTCCTCCCTCAAGTGGATCCAGCGCCTCCATTAATCACCACCTCCAGCCGCTTGTCCCGTCATCTCAATCATCAATCCATCGCATATTAATGGGCTATCATCCTGCTTGCGCTCTTGGTCAACACCACCTGGCCACTCTTTCCATCATCTTATCCAGGGCTGCTACCTCCATCTTCCCCTTCTTGGTCTCTTCCGCCTGCTCCTCTCATCAGACCTTCGCCTACTTCTCGTCCACCTCCAAAGCCCCCACTCTCCCTCACTTCATCTGTTATGACGCATAGCTGTCTTCCCGGGAGGGAGCGTAATGTCACAGTTATATTCAGTTAGTACCTTTTTCATGGACTTTTAGTTTGTTTTCCTTCATTCAAATGTTTGCTTTGTTCTAGTGTCCCACCTGAGTTTTTCACTATGGTTACTGATATGATCAGTCAGACGTTCTGTTCAGCTGTTTGTCATTAATCACCCTTGTGTGCCTGCCTTGATTGGATTAACCATTGTGTGGAAACTTTTGAACCAATAAGTCATCGTCCTGTACATTTTGCAACCAGATGTGACAGTGTTATTTTAGTAGCATTAATATTATTGGTTTTGTTAATATTTTAAATTTAAATTGAATGTTATATTTTCTGTTTTCATGTTAAATTGTTAAAGTTTTAGTAATTTTGTTTTTGTCATTTTCATTATTCCTATAGTGTTTAGCTATTTTAATACTTCAATTTAAACTAAATGAGAAATTTTGACTTTTCTAGTATCTGAAATAAAATACATTTATTTGATTTCAGTTCTTTTTTTTAATTTATTTTTTTACCTTGAGGCAAATGTGCACGCTTCACTGAATAAAAGAATAAAAGAATAAAACCATTTTTCACTGTATAGAGGTTTGGAATTTACCGGTTCTTATTTCATTTTAAGTTTTTGGGTAAATTGTATTCATCATATCTGTGTATTAGTATCTGGGTTCATTAAAGCACCACAATGTATTCTGACATAATAATAATAATAATAATAATAATAATAATACAAATTTAAACTTAAAAAAAGTTTTTTCTAAGGCGACATCCCTGATCTTGGTCATAATGTCAAGTAACAAATGTGTATTTTGGACAGACATGTTTTTTTGTGTATGGCCACCAGGTGGCACTGTTGTTCCTTCATGCACACTTTGCCAAAACAGGGACTGCTGTGGAAAACAGATCAGATGTGTCATGGTATGATATATTTTCACAAATAGGTGCTATACACTATTTATTTGATTGTGAATGAGGCTGACATGCAGCAATGATGAAATCTAAAACCAAACCCCTCTTCCCAACACATCATCCACGTGTTCATTCTCCTATCATATATGTCTTAAATAGCTACTGGGTTGAATATTAAACTTATCAATTGTATACATTTATATTAACATTCTTTTATCCGAACTTCACAATTAACTAAGCACTTCTGATTAGAAAACAACAATTTTTAGCAATGCGTTTCATATGTTCTGTGATGTGCTATAGTCGGTTTGTCTTAGCCTACCATTTTCATCCTGTTCATCCTGAAATTACACAATTCCCTTATGTAAGATTAAGATAAATCCATCACTGACCAATGGCTCTTACCATTTTAATGTTCTTACAACCATGAAAATAAAATAAAATAATAAAAAGGTCTGCTACAATATATCCTAGTTGCCCATCTTCTTTAAATGACAAAACGTTTCATTTTAACGGTTAAATAGCTCAAACAGTAGTTCATAACAGGAATGACCTGCCCCTCTCTTTGCCGTTGTTTGATCGAGTACTCATTTTGCAAATGCTGTGATGAATCTTTACCTAAGATGTCTGTTTAAACACAGCCATTTATTAAAATCAATGGGACTGAATATGTTATTAAATGATATCAATCAACATGACACCGTCTGAAACCAAGGTATGGTAAGGGCTTCCTCCGATGCTCTGTCAAGACTATGGTACGATCTCTGCATGCGGTATTAGGATAGAGAAAGACAGTTGGCGTACTTGGACTGCTGGGTGTTCACACACCATCGTTGTACATCAGATGCTTGAGAAACTCAGGGAGTTTTTCACTCTCACTGGCTGTTCTTTTGTTTGTGTGTGTGTGTGTGGCAGAGAGAGAGTGAGACCATGCAAGTGCTCGAAGTCACAGCACAGAATCTGTTTACTTGAATGTGTGTTTTCACAATGACACTTTAGGGCAAGAATCCACTGTCAGAAAGAAATAGAGACCGAAAGAGACCAGCTTCAGTCTGTGCCTGTGAACACTGGCAACAAGGTCATGTGCAGAAATATACGTTATATAAATTCTCTCTCTCTCTCTCTCTCTCTCTCTCTCTCTCTCTCTCTCTCTCTCTCTCTCTCTCTCTCTCTCTCTCTATATATATATATATATATATATATATATATATATATATATACACAGTGGGTACAGAAAGTATTCAGACCCCTTCACATTTTTCACTCTTTGTTATATTGCAGCCATTTGCTAAAAAAAGAATTCTCATTAATATACACACAGCACCCCATATTGACAGAAAAAAACACAGAATTGTTGAAATTTTTGCAGATTTATTAAAAAAGAAAAACTGAAATATCACATGTTCCCTAGTATTTCCATCCTGTCCATTTCTTCTGATCATCCTTTGATTATACTGATTGGACTTGATTAGGAAATCCACACAGCTGTCTATATAAGACCTGCGAATAATGAGGTCAAAGGAACTGCCTGAAGAGCTCAGAGACAGAATTGTGGCAAGGCACCGATGTGGCCAAGGTTACAAAAAAATGTCTGCTGCACTTAAGGTTCCTAAGAGCACATTGGCCTCCATAATCCTTAAGTGGAAGATGTTTGGGACGACCAGAACCCTTCCTAGAGCTGGCTGTCCGGCCAAACTTAGCTATCGGGGGAGAGAGGTGTGAGAGGTAAAGAAGAACCCAAAGATCACTGTGGCTGAGCTCCAGAGATGCAGTCGGGAGATGGGAGAAAGATGTAGAAAGTCAACCATCACTGCAGCCCTCACCAGTCGGGGCTTTATGGCAGAGTAGCCCGATGGAAGCATCTCTTCAGTGCAAGACACATGAAAGCCTGCATGGAGTTTGCTAAAAAACACCTGAAAGTCTCCAAGATGGTGAGAAATAAGATTCTCTGGTCTGTTGAGACCAAGATCGAACTTTCTGGCCTTAATTCTAAGCGGTATGTGTGAGAAAACCAGGCACTGCTCATCCCCTGTCCAATACAGTCCCAACAGTAAAGCATGGTGGGGGCAGCATCATGCTGTGGGGGTGTTTTTCAGCTGCAGGGACATGACGACTGGTTGCAATCGAGGGAAAGATGAATGCGGCCAAGTACAGGAAAACCTTCTCCAGAGTGCTTAAGAACTCAGACTGGGCCAAAGGTTCACCTTCCAACAAGACAATGACTCTTAGCACACAGCTTAAATAACGAAGGAGTAGCTTCACAACAACTCTGTGACTGTTCTTGAATGCCAGAGCCAGAGCCCCGACTTAAACCCAATTGAGCATCTCTGGAGAGACCTGAAAATGGCTGTCAACCAGTGTTTACCATCCAACCTGGAAAACTTGTTGCATCTTTCCCAAAAAGACTCATGGCTGTATTAGATCAAAAGGGTGCTTCTACTAAATACTGAGCAAAGGGTCTAAATACTTAGGACCATGTGATATTTCAGGTTTTTTTTTTTTAAATAAAAATCTGCAAAAATATCAACAATTCTGTGTTTTTCTGTCAATATGGGGTGCTGTGTGTACATTAATAAAAAAAAGAAAAAAAAGAACCTAAATGATTTTAGCAAATGGCTGCAATATAACAAAGAGTGACAAATTTAAGGGGGTCTGAATACTTTTCGGACCCACTGTATATACTGTGTGTGTGTGTGTGTGTGTGTGTGTGTGTGTGTGTGTGTGTGTTTGTGTGTGTGCAAATAGGTATGTATATTCCACATTCTAACTTAATTTAGATAGTTCACCTGTTCATTCACTTTATTGCCTGTGTGGAAGAAAACGTCAATATTGCGTTTAAGTTCTGGATATATCTTATCTTATTAAACTCACATGGGCTATACTGGATGTGTCTGAATGAACTACTCGAACCACTAGGACAGAAATGTGTTCAGATTACTCTACAGCAAATTAAATACCTTAAAGTTTTGCATCATGGTCTCAACTGCTGTGTCAGGGATTGTTTTGTGATAATGACTGTCTGACTTCACATTACTAACCTCAAACCCAGATGAAAATCCACACATTTTTCAGTTAGTAAGCATTTGTTGAATTTATATCCATTTTACAATTGGGAGACATCATCAAATATCCCTAAAAGTAGGTTTTGACAGATTTAGCTGACTTCTAGGGACGATTTTGCCTCCATTATAGCCAGGTAAATTCACCCATACACACAAATCAGCCCCACTCCATTCCTGTAAAAGCTGGCTGGCACTAGGATAACACTAGACAGGTCTTCAGGGACACATCTCAGAAACTGCACTTCAAACACTTAAGGGCATATTTAACCAGCGGAGGCTTAAACTTGGAGATTCATTTGGAAATAGCACATGTTGGGACTACTTTGGAAACAGTGTGTGTCTATCTATACACATGTGCCAAGTACACGGTTCTGGATAAATTGAGAACCACGATTCTGAACAAACAACTAAATAAAATAACATGTAAATTACTAGGTTCTGACAAAATGGTAATTACTGCAGTCTATTTAAAATGTTTAATTAATCTGAATGAATGATTAAAAAAAATAAAAAATGATAATAAATGATTCAAATACTCATAAATACTTCACTTGTTTCATTACTGGATGAATCAGCATTTTTGAACAATCCCTTGAATGAATGATTCAATGACAAATACATTTTTCAACAGTCACTTGTCACCATCTTGTGGCGTAACGATGTAATCGATACAATCAGTGGCGTAACTTAGTAATGACGGGCCCCAGTGCAGGCTATTACGGCAGGCCCCCCTGGGCTGCACAGTTGTGAAGCAAACACACACTGCGCTTGTGTCTAGAAGGGAACCATATAAGTGAATATGTGTGCCTAACCTACTTAATTTAGACCAACTAAAATCAGTATCTTATCAGTTTCTTATATTAAATTGAAGTTCTCTTTGCGTGTGTCTCTCTTCAACACAGACGGACACACAAGTTCTTGTTCGTACTTTGCTTTGGGGTAAAAAGAACTTTGAAATAACTTCAGAGCAAAATGTCCAGGAGTCTTCCAGGCCCAAAAATAAGAAACCCCAATTCTATAAACCAGGTTTGTTGTCTGTGCACATCGACTTAACAGTGACCGAAAAACACATCCCGACGATGAATAGCAATGCTGTAAATATGTGCTGCACGCTTTTAACAAATAACAAAAACAGTTCAATAAAAAAACTACACAACCGTTATGACAGCGGTGAAAAAAATAATAAGAAAGCATCTGATCTGATCATATTGATATGGATATGTTTGCACCAGCTCTGCGATTCAGCACTCTGCACTGTCTGCACCATCTTACGCCCCTGGATACAATATTTGAAGCGTCAAGTTATTTTCAAAAGGTCATTTACTCTGTTTGATCTCTTCTGTATACATCAGTGTTTATATCCTGAACTTGTATCAGTTTTTCTGTGATAATATGAATATTTGTAATGTGATACAAAATGTACACAATTGTGTTGTTATTTCGTTTTTTATTTGAGTATTGTTATTCACTGGTTACATTGTGGTATTTCCTTATGCAATGCTGATGTGCATTAACAATGCATATTGATTTACATGGACTGAACGGAAAAAAGGACTCTTATTTTGTTATTCTTGGGAGTCGCGAACAGGACAGCATACTGCGCATGCCTTCTCATATCAGCAGAGGAGTTATTAATGACCAGATGCAATTAAGTCTCCTTTTCTTTTCACTTTATCCTGGTTTACAGGTAAGAAAAAAGGGAATTTATAGAGAAACCATTAAAAATGGTACTGTTTGCACTATTATAATGCACAGTGAATGTAAATTGTTATTTGTGAAGCAGTTTGAGGATTTTGTTGTTTTGTTTTATAAGTGATATTAGCCTAACGCTTACGTGCCAAAAGTGATTTAACTTTGCTCACGATATTTATTTTATAGTGTTGTACAAATTTCTGGTCTCCTGTTAGCAGGGGTGTAGCCAGAACATTTTTTTATTGGGCTGGCCAAAAAAATTACTACTGACTATGACATGCTGTACCAAAGCAAATTCTACAGAAACAAACAGCCACTTACACAACAGTGACATAGTCATAATGTAAGTGTATATGTAATATTTGTGGTAACTTTTTTTAATTTACTTGCAAACATTTGCAGTAACTTTAGCTAACATTAACTAATATGATTAATAGAGAGTATGCGCATATGGGTATTCGCTTTGGCGAGTAATGAAGCCAATCACAGTCACACACATGTTTGTTGATTTCTAAAACGCAATGGCCAATCACTGGTGTTGAAGTTAGAATCCACTCACCACCTGAGTTTTTGTCCAGCGATGAGGCCTGTACATGCACTAATAGACCTAATAGACCTTATTCACAGCAGCGCCTTCTTTATGAAAGAAATATGAAAAGTATGAAAGAAGTATGAAAGTGAGGCTGCGGGGATAGACATACATCTCTTCAGTGGGTTGTACTGTTATTTAATGTATTTTTTGGATTTTTCTGCTTATGAAACACTTCAAAATATCTTTCAAAGATGTTTCAGTAGACAAAAGCTGTGGAAAATAAGCGCATTTTGCGCAGACTGTGTGAGAGCGCCGATTTAAACGTCAACTCTGTCATTGTCAAGTGCTTTTCAGCTTGCACAACAGGGGTGGCCAGAGGGGTGGCCAAGCTTCAAACAGGGGTGGCACTGGCCACCCATGGCCACGCCTTAGCTACGCCCCTGCCTGTTAGAGAGTTAATACATGGCGTTATGTGCCTCTTTTGAAGCTCACTCTTTTATTGCGTTTGGCGCGCTTATTGGTCACATGATCAGACAGGGAAAAAAGCATGGAAAGCCTGTGAATTGGTGTGCATCAGTTATAAATTCGCTCCTATGGAAGGGAGAAGAGTGAATTATTCACAACAATAGCTTTAAGAAGCAAGTAGTTGAGTACAAGCATATTTGCAATTCATATGAAGCAGAAACACTACTTCATCTCATTCTGTGTGCGAACATTAATGTTGTTAATAAAAGGGTTCTATTGCTATTGTTAACTAAAGAAGGTAAACATGAAGAAATGACACAAGTTGTTTTTATATGAAAATATGACACCATAAGCACTTATTTAATTCCATTCGAAATATTTTTATCTTTTGTAATTTACACGTGTATATATATATATATATATATATATATATATATATATATATATATATATATATATATATATATATATATATATATATATATATATATATATATATATATGACAACAATCACGCACTGAATATTCACACATAATTTATGCACATTAAAACATGATATCAGAGTTTGAAAATCAAACATCTTAAAAGAGAGCAATGCATCACGGTTGTTTGAACAAATGAGCATTAAGCTGTGTTGTCAGCAAGTCCTTGCCTATTGTTCTTTCAGTGGAGAGGAACTGGTCCTGACTGCAGAATCCAACAGCTGCCTCACTGTCGCAAGGGTTTTGCCCAATGATGTCCTAAAACAATGTTGATATTGAAGGCTATAAACAAATATAGTGAATGTAATGGTATCAATCATTTTGTTTTTAAATTCACTAAACTAAAAATTAAAACAAAAAACAAAAGCACATTAGCCTATATTTGATTACCCAATTATAATGGTCACTTTCATAAAAAGATACATACTTGTAGGTTTAAAATTCACAAATATTTTAGAAATATGTATATTTTAGTCAGAATTATTGTGTTCCTATTGCATTGCGCTCTGTCTGTTTTAGCGCTCATCCACTTATTTTAAAGCCCTTAATGTAAAGCGTGTGTCATGTTTAGGACAAATTGTATCATGCACTTTCCCTGCATCAGTTCAGTCTGCATACTAAGTCTGCACATTTCAGATGCATTCGTATCAAAATACTGTATATTGATACTTATGTACTTTTAATTTTTTTGCATGAAATAGTTGTTAAATATTGGATATTTGAATAATTTTAATACAGATTGTCCTAATATGATATTTTGAATTTATCTAAAATAAATATAGATTCTGTGCAAACAAACTACAATGTGTTTTTTTTTTTTTGGCAAGTTCTGCTCTGTTCCTAACAGTAGACCTGCTGAAGAAGAAATGACAGGTACAAGAAAAGTAACAAAGTATAGCAAAAAAGTAAACGCACAAGAGAGAGAGAGAGAGAGAGTCGAGAGAGAGATAATGAAAAGGAAAATGGAACTGAAGTTGCAGTTCATGAGAGAACCATAATTATTTTGCACAGCCTCAGCCTAAGGATTTAAACCTTTTTTATGTGATGACTATACACAAAATATGGTTCTCTATTGTTCCAAAATTTGTTGTGGGTACATGGAATGGCCTGGATGGGTGTGACATTTCCCGGCCTGAAATGTTGTCCCAGTCTGGTCCTGTCGTTTAAATCAACAATGCATAACTAGCCTTCATCAAAATAATCTTGTTGTACAAACGGCCATTATAGTCATAAGAATAATATGCCTTCTGATTAAATCTCTCTCTGTTTGCCGAGATTGATTGACGCTCAGCATCCAGCACAGCAGCCAATCAGCGCTCACAGATCAACGTGCAGGCGAACATCCCGCCTACAGCGCTTAGTGTGAAGTTGACAGTGACCCTGTCGGAGCGCTGATGCTGATGCTGAACTTTTCCCTTGCAGATGTAGTTTTACTTTGTTCATTGTCCGGGTGTTGTGCGTCTGTTCAACAACAAAAAAAAAAAACACACATACTAAACACTAAGCACATCTGTTCAACCATTACTAGTAACAGAGTTGTTGTGGTGACTAATAAACGGGTTACTCCCATATTTCAACAATCTTTGACCAAGTCTCTTACCGGGTTTCAAACCTAACCAGCAATATGCAAAAGCTGAGAATGTGCTACTAATAGCTACTTCATTTCGACACTTGTACAATCACAATCAAATATACTGTGAGCAAGTCTGATAAATAAAACATTTTGATGTATAATTATTAACAATTTTGACTAGGTCACTCATAAAATAAGCACATTTGTTACAAAAAAACATGCGAGTCATTGTATAGACTGTCAAATGTTTTTGCTTCCATTCAAGCAGAAGACGCTCTTTAGAACATCTCCCATCATGATCATCAGGATCTCAAATGCTAATGCAAAAGGAAGACCTACACCAACCAGGCATAACATTATGACCTGATGATGAAGGCTAAGTAAATAACACTGATTATCACTTCATCACAGCACCTTTTAGTGGGTGGGATAAATTAGGCAGCAAGTGAACATTTTGTTGATGTGTTAGAAGTAGGGATGGGCATTTTTCCAAAATACTGTATTCGAATATTTGGGCTCATAAAAAACGAATATTCATTTATTTAAATTATGTTATAACGTCAATATATTTTTCGAATATTAATTGCAGATCGAATGTTCGAATATTCAAGTATTCGTGCACACCCCTGGTTAGAAGCAGGAAAAATGGGCAAGCGTAAGGATTTGAGCAAGTTTGACAAGGGCCAAATTGTGATGGCTAGACAACTGGGTCAGAGCATCTCCAAAACCGCAGCTCTTGTGGGGTGTTCCCGGTCTGAAGTGGTCAGTATCTATCAAAACAGTGGTAAACCGGCGACAGGGTCATGGGCGGTCAAGGCTCATTGATGCATGTGGGGAGCGAAGGCTGGCCCGTGTGGTCCGCTCAAACAGACAAGCTACTGTAGCTCAAATTGCTGTGGCCTCTTTCATCAGGATAATGCGCCCTGCCACAAAGCAAAAATGTTTCAGGGAAGGTTTGAGGAGCACAACAACGAGTTTGAGGAGTTGACTTGGCCTCCAAATTCCCCAGGTCTCAATCCAATCGAGCATCTGTGGGATGTGAACAAACAAGTCAGATCAATGGAGGCCCCACCTCGCAACCTACAGGACTTAAAGGATCTGCTTCTAACATCTTGGTGCCAGATACCACAGCACACCTTCAGGGGTCTAGTGGAGTCCATGCCTCGACGGGTCAGGGCTGTCTTATGAGCAAAAAGGGGACCAACACAGAAAGGTGATCATATTAGGAAGGTAATCATAATGTTATGCCTGATCGGTGTACAGTACCAAATACATTCTGATTATTTTCCAATTCAGCTTGATATATTAAATACATTTTTACAATTTATCTTCATTCAAAATGCTATGATACTATTATCATGGGAAAAAAAAAAGAACTGTCCTGTGAAAAGTATACACCCGCACGAAAATTTTTGTCCTTATTCAATATATGGAGAAATATGGACAATGAACTTTATCTATTGATGAATGAAGGTGATAATTGAACGAAATAACAATGAAAATTTGAACATCTTTTTTTTTTTTTTGCGTACAGACTAACCGGTATCGTTTTCACAATTACATTGTTGTGTTATAAACGGACAAAAGCACAAAAACATATTCCGTTTTTAGTTGAAAATTGTGTTGTGTAAACGGCCCCTAAAACTTGTACAGTGGTGGCCAAAATTATTAGAACACTTCAGTTATCTGGGAGTCGTCTTATTGGTCCTGGATTTATTTTCCAAGAGGACAATGACCCGAAACATTCTTCTAACTATTGCTGAAACTACCTGTGGCAGAAGAAATCCTGCAACATTGAAAATGATGGGCTGGCCCCCTCAAAGTCCGGACCTTAACCCCATCGAGCACATTTGGGGCGAGTTGGAAACTAAACTGGACAGATCTATTCGTACATTCAAAGGAAAGCCTTTAGCTTCAGTTGCAGAAGGCATGGGATAACATTAGTGTTGAAGTTCTCAGAGGAAATATATTGATACTATGCCAGAGAGATGTGCTGCTGTAATTGCTGCAAAAGGTGGACATACAAAATATTAAAGTTAAAAGTGGATAAAAAACAGTATGGCTCCCTTCATCTCATATTTGATGGTCAGAGCAACCATCTGCATGTTTCATGAACACTATGAAATGAAATCATGTTTTGGAGGCAACAAAAAGATCAATATTTTCAGATCTGTCAGGTGTTCTAATAATTTTGGCCACCACTGAAAAAGTTCTAAAAAATGAGATTTGAAGAAATATCAGTCATCAGTAAATAATGACATTTTTTTCTTTTTTTCCTAGTGCACAAAATGAATGAACTAGTTTTATAATGTTTATATAATTTTAAGACCTTTACAGCTCTTTGGAAAAAAGCAGCATGAACGTTGTGCTAAATGTCACTTTTTGTATTGCAAAGAAGACAGAAAGTCATTTAGGTTTGGAACAACATGCAGCTGATTAAACAATGACAAACAGAAGCATTTTCGATTGTGGTCTCAGACTTTTGGAAATTGCAGCATGCACGCACAAACAAACACAAACAAACACAGGTAAACCATGAAATCTCTTCATAAAAAAACTGACTGCAATAATCAGCAAACAAACACATCCTCATAACCAGGGTCTACATTTAAAAAAAAATAATTCTTTAATCTTACCACAATTTGTAAGTCCAATACGCAATGACCACACTAGCGATTGCAGCTGCCTCATTCCCACACCCACATGACAATAGGCTGACTAAATTGATTGCATTGTAAACAAGTGAACTTAATGAAAAATCTCTTATCAGGGCCAATGCACTTGCCAGCGGGGACCACGCACCCTTAATATAGCAATTAAATTTTTGAAAATGAATTATTCCCGGCAATATTTTCTCCCATTAGCACAGCACTACATCCATTATGTGTCTGATAGCAGCAATGCTGATGTCGAGGCCACTACCTCTCTCAGGGTAGCAAAGTCAGAAAGAGCCAGCACAAATTAACACAATGTGAGATTAATTAGTCAAATGTTATCCTAATCACACACAATGAAAAAGGTTTGTAACTGAAGCAAACATCCACAAGCTCAGATACTGGATATGCCCAAACATGGTCCAACAAATATTGCAAAATATGTACACTGATGTGTATAAACTGACATGACCAGTCACAGGTGAAGTGAATATTGTTGATAACCTCCTAACCAGGCCACATAGTAGATAAGATGGAAAGGAAACAATCAGTTGTGTTGGAATAAAGGAATAAAGATCTGAGTGACTTTGAGTATCTCTGAAACAGTTAGGCTTGTGGGTTGCTCCCGGTCAGCACTGGTGAGAATTTGCCAACAGTGGTCTGAGAAAGGACAAACCGACAACAGGGTGTTGGGCACTTAAAATAACACTCCACTTTTTTTTTGAAAATAGTCTAATTTTCCAACTCCCCTAGAGTTAAACAGTTGAGTTTTACCGTTTTCGAATCCATTCAGCCGATCTCCGTATCTGGCAGTAGCACTTTTAACATAGCTTAGCATAGATAATTGAATCTGATTAGACCGCTGAAAAATGACCAAAGACTTTCGATATTTTCCCTATTTAAAATTGACTCTTCTGTAATTACATCGTGTACTAAGAAAATGAAAAGTTGCGATTTTCCAGACCGATATGGCTAGGAACTATACTTTCATTCCTTCATAATAATCAAGGAACTTTGCTGCCGTACCATGGGCAGACGAAATGATGATATGCAATGCAGACGTTGATCTAATATAAAGTAGGAGCTTGTTCCACAGTGTGGGGCCAGCCACTTCAAAAGCTTGCTTACCCCTTGATTTAAGCCGGATTCTAGGTATCTGAAGGAGAAGTTTCGTATCTGATATCTAGTGGGAGAATATACATTTATTTTTTATCAAAATAAACATTCAACTCACCTCTTTCTAAATGTTTTGATTAATTTGTCTTTCCTCCAGGTTTTTTAAATGTACATATTATAATAAACTATGACATTGTCACAAGTTTTTGTTTTATTTACTTTACACTCACATACATATTTAGTTAAATATTTAATTATGCTGATTTAGATAAAAAAAAAATTGAGTTGGAGTTACATGTGTGCTGTTTACCTGGGGAAGTCATGGAACCAGGATGCACTGTGGGATGACCAAAAGCCGGTGGAGGGAGTAAAGGCCAAAGTACACTTTGCAGTATACTTTATCCGCAAACCCCATTCATGTACAGGCCAATTTTTAACAACACAACAGCACATGCTCAAGAAAGACAGAAGAGTCCACTAGGTGGCAATGCTCACAGTTCTGTGCACAGTGTTCAGTCGTTGAAGAAGAATGAGGAAAAAAAGATTAAAAAACATCATGTTTGAAACAGAGAAGGAAAGCACTACAATGGGTGGCAAACTTGTTGCAGACCAGGTACAGCCCTCTTTCCGCAGGATAATGCATCCTGCCACACTGCACGCATTGTCAAGGAAAGGTTTGAGGAACATGAATCTGGCCTCCAAATTCCCCAGATCTCAATCCAATTGAGCATCTTTGGCATGCGCTGGACCAACTAGTTCATACCACGGTTGTTCCACCTCACAACCTACACAACTTGAAAGATGTGCTGTTAATGTCTTGATGCCAAATACTACAGGACACCTCCAGGGGTCTTGTAGTGTACATGCTTTGGCACTGTTTAAGCAGCACACAGATGACCTGCAGCCTATTAGGCAGCTGGTCATAATGTTTTGGCTCATCTATGTAGTTAAAAGCATTTTTTTTTTCACTTGTTTGTACACAGAGGTAGAAATGACAAAGTCTGAGGTACTTATGTTTAAAATAATGAGCACTTTTGGAAGAATATAAATTCTGATCTTATTGTAGAATATCAAAATATTTAGAAATGTTCTCATAGTGACTTAATATCTCATAACAGAGAAACTTTGTCATTAAGATGTATTGTAGGATGTAATAAGAAACTGTAACAGTAATGACTTAATATCTCATAATACTGAAACATGTTCTTATTATTATGAATTACAGTACTCTTGGCAGTCTGGCCAAGCAAGAGGATTCTTCTGCATTCTAGTATGATATTGATCTCGCATATAAAAAGTATCTGTACTGAAACAGAGGAATTGTTCTGAGATTAACAGAATCATCTAGCATATATTCATTTTAAATAGAGCTCTGTCTCCAAATCCTATCACATTTCTATCCCATGACCAAATTGCATATAGATTGCCTATACAGAACAAAGTCGCTTATTTGTCAAATGTCTTCAATCGAGTTATTGATTTACGCTGCTTGGTCCGAAGTTGACACAATTTGAGTTGTGACAAGTTTCACCATGCAGAAATTTCAGCATGTCTATGACATTAACATCTCCATAGATCCAATTTCACACTTTTTTTTTTTTAGGTAATCGGCAAACTTTGACTGCTTTAGATGTATGGGCACATACAGTGTGTGAAGGCATACAATAAGTCATAGTTGTAAGAGTTTCACAATATGGTAAATGGACTGCATTTATAGCAGTCCAGCATTATAGCACTTTCAACAGACCCATGGTCACCAAAGCGCTTTACATATTGCCTCACATTCACCCATTCATACACCGACGGCAGTGTCAGCCATGCAAGGCACCATCCAGCTCGTCTGGAGCAGCTGGGGTTAGGTGTCTTGCTCATGGACACCTCGACACTTTAGAACCACCAACCACATAACATAGAACCACCAACTTCCGGTTTGTAGACAACCCACATGAACCACTAAGCCACTGCTGCCCCATATATTTATTATTATAAGATAATATGTGAAAATATATCATTATTATAAAATTGTTATGAGTTTCTCAAAATTAATAAATGGATAATGACCATTGAGCGCCAATGAGCATTGATGGCAGATTTCAAATCACATATCTGGAGAGTCCTGTGCCAGCTGAGGTATGGCATTTGAGATGAATGGGAATGCTAACTCTCCAGGTATTATACAGTTCTTGGCACACTCAGAAACACCACCACAGAGAATAAGAGTGTGTCAGATGAATAAAAAGAGAGGACAGAAGCATTGCTTTCCATTTTCACCCTTCACACAGTAAACGGTCGGCAACCCCTGAATAATATACGTAGAACAGCCAAACTATCCAACTGAGCATGTAGTTGATTAAATATATCACAGCTCTTTACCCATGCTGACTCTCTATCCTTGAATGATTAGAAGTTCCTTAAGCTCCCCTGACAAGTAAAATGAATTTTTTGTTGTGACAAAAGGTGAAATGAAAATCTCAAGGCTTCATTAGACAATAGAAACAAAGTGTGAAAGAATGTAATGGAATGTCTAAAAAAAAGGTGTAACAATGTGACAGTCAACCATGAGATCATATTCGTTGGATAAATGGCAGTAACCTTCAACCGTGGAGAGCTGTGGTTAAGAATAATAAAACAATAGTTCATTCTCACCATTTTTTTCTGCATGTTTAAACATCAGAATAGATTTAGAGAAAACAACCTTGACTCAAAAACGTCTATATACACTCTTAAGAAAAACGGTTCTAAACGGTACCAAAATAAAAGTTATTTGGCTTGTAACAATAGTAGAACCCTTTTTGGTGCTAAATAGAACCGTTTTTATAAGTTTCCATAAAGAACCATGCTTTGAAAGTGTTTTATATAGGACCTTATACTACGAATGCTTGAGTTTAATTGGCTGACAAACATTCTAAGGTGTGCAATTATTTTCAGGGAAACGCACAGCAAAAATGGTTCCAGGAAGGTCTTGCCTGATTTACAGATCACTTCGCCAGGTGATTTTAGTTATTTCAAATGTCTTTACAGCCTACAACAGCAACAGAACCAAAACCCACAGCGACATTGACCAAGCAAAGAAATATAGTAAACAATAGAACAAAAACTACTAATTATATCCATGTTTCCCCCACAAAATTACATTTAATTGTGTACTCTCTTTCTCCTGGTTTCTGTGCTCTCCTGGCTCACAAACCAGACGGACAAACAGTCGCTTAGAAATGTGTTGTCAGCGCTGCTCTGGCGATTTTATTCGTGAAATTGTTTAGCGCTGTGCTTACAGTTCCATATTAGTAGACGCTGCTGCCTGAGGTAATTCACATAAGCTCTCTTACTGGTGGCTATGCAGCCCCATTCACAACAAACTGTGATGCACTGTGTATTCTGACACCTTTCTATCAGACCCAGTATTAACTTCATTTCCTTCCTTGGACTTGATATATAATTATAATTAACTACTGAAGAGTTTTGGGAGATGCTCTGATCTGACCCAGTTATCTAGCCATTTGGCCCCTTGGATGTCAAACTTGCTCAAATCCTTACGTTTGCCATTTTTCCTGCTTCTAACACATCAACTTTGAAGACAAAATGTTCACTTGCTGCCTAATTCATCCCTCCTACTAACAGGTGCTGTGATGAAGAGATAATGTTATTCATGTCACCTGTCATAATGTTAGGCCTTATCTGTGTGTAGCTCTCTCTCTCTCTCTCTCTCTCTCTCTCTCTCTCTCTCTCTCTCTCTCTCTCTCTCTCTCTCATAACTCGTTGAATTAATAACTGCATTAGTCTGCTATCAATGCCTCAAGCCTCTGTTACTAGCTCTAAAATGACGTTTTGGAATTAGCAACAGAGGCTTGGGTTTAGATGAGTAAGAAATAAGTCCTGCACACAAAAGCATTTTAAGGAAAAACCCGACAAATGTCCTGGGGAAAACAATCTGACCAACTCCGCTTCCTGTCGAGACCGCATTACCACCTCGGTGTGCACTATTTTCCTAATAATTCAACGACCTGTCGTCAATTATTCCTAACTTAATGTTGTTATAAATAACCTTTTTAAAAATAGTGTATTTTCATTAATATCAGTGGCTCAGAGGTTCATGTAGGTTGTCTACAAACTGGAAGTTTGGTGGTTCGATCCCCGGGTCCACCTGACCAAGTACCGAGTTGTCCATGAGCAAGACATCTAACCCCAGCTGTTCCCGACGAGCTGGATGGTGCCATGCATGGCTGACACCGCCGTCGGTGTATGAATGAATGAGTGAGTGAATGGGTGAATGTGAGGCAACATGTAAAGTGCTTTGGATGGCCATATCTGTTGAAAGCGCTATATAAATGCAGTCCATTTACCATTAGTATCTTTATATTATTAATATTAGTATTTTATTATTTATTAATATTGTTTTTTTAAGTCCTCTATCAGTCTTGTTGCCTCTATTTGGAATAAAAAACAGCATGTTGTGTCAATTAGGTTTTATTTTGAATTGACAGAAAATTGTAGAAAAAATGACAGTCCTCTAACAACAGTTAGCTGAATACATTTAATAAATAACAATTGACACTGAACATGATATAGATCTAATGAAGTAGACCAAGTTCCAGTGGAATATCTTTCACAATCCTCTGTCTTTACGTCCTTCATTATGTGTGTGTTTTGAGTGGCAGTTTCTCTATGCAGATGACGAGGTTATGGTATTTGACAGCATCTGAAATACACATTCAAGTTTAGAGTTACAATTTGTCTTTTCTTATATGCCACTTTTGCTAACCTTATATGTTTCTACGCGAACATAATCTTTTTTAGAGTGTACACCAAACGGCAACCACCTCCAGTTTCCCTTGAAACCAATACGGAAGTGACTTAAACTGCAATTCATCGACTGGCACTAGGGAGCAGACTCTCATTGAGCCCCATGTTAAAATGCCCAACTTTACAGCAGAAAAAAACACGTTTACAGCCTGGTACAACTTTTTTTTTTATTATAACTCATTCATTTACATTATATAAAGCCTTAAATTTCTTTATAATTAAGGGCGTGGCCACTTTGAATGATAGGTATAGGCATTTATCTGCTGTCTATTAGTCATCACTTCACCACAGCTTAACTCACGTCCCGCCTTTTTGCCCATTTTCTGTTATCCGGGAGAGCAACGGTCAGCTCGTCCCTACTTTAAACTTCAGATCTGCTCTTCAGAATCCTATGGGTGACGTCACGGACACTACGTCCATATTTCTTTTTACCGTCTATGGTGTACACTCGGGTGTATCTTTGAACAGTAGTAAATAAAGCTCCAAATAAACGTTTTTTGATATGGCAATACCAAAGTATTGAATGGTTACTATGTGCCATGGTCTTTACCGAAAGATGGCCTACATGTCCAAATAAGCAAAACAAACCTAATCACCCTTATTTAAATAAATAAATATATAAAGAATAATAATAATTAAAAAAAACAAGCCAAGTAAAGTAAAAAAAACAAGAGTATTCTACCTAGTGTGTCAATACATTTTTGTAGGAAATATCTCATAGTCTGCATTCCTTCACATGCTGCACATGCAGGTGTTTACCTAAAAAACTATATGGCACATGGTGAGACACTTTTGCAAACCTTATATGTTGAGACTATATAAGGTTTGTGCTCAACTAGATTTACAGTTGGATGAAAATAGCTGGTGTTTGTGTGCTTTTCTCAAATGGATAAGTTTGAAAAGGAGTCTTGCTTTCATACATTGTGTTTTTACAAGGCTTTTGAATCGCCCTTGCTCTTTGTTTTAGTTTTTTTACGGTGTGTCCATTAATGTTAAATGTAATGGTTTGAATGTGGAACCTTTTCAAACAACAGCCTTGAGCAACAAACAAAGTGCCTTCATCCTCTGTGTGTGCTTGGCTCAAAGAGAAAGCACTTATCCACTTAACACTATGTAAACACATGCCTATACAAACAGATAAGGGTCACTTTATAATAGGTGTCCTTAACTACTATGTACTTACATCAAAAAATAAAATGTAGTTATTGTGTTGATGTTGTATTGAAAAACACTTGATATTGAGGTGGGATATGGGTAAGGTTAGGGACAGGTTTGGTGGTATGGGTAGGGTTAAGAACAGTGTAATTATAGTGGGTTTGCACGTGACGTCACCATTGGCTGGAGTGACTGTGGTTACGCCCACTGAGTGGCAAAAGACTGAGATGAAGCATTGTTTTTCAGCGTGAAACAACTGCTGCATGCTGCTTCTGCTACTACTGATTGCTTTTAGAGTGAAAAGCTGCCCATAACTGCTGGTCTAAGATCTGTTTTCTTAGCGTATTACTAGCGAAAAAGAGCTGGCAAAAGATCCAGCATGTATCTGTATTTGTGCTCGTCAAATGATTCAATTTCCAAAGTGTTTTCATTTCGGTGAGCAATGTAGCCAATCACAGACATGTCTGTTGATTTCCTGAACGTTATGTCCAATCACAGGTGTTGAAGTTAGAATCTACTCTCCACTCAAGTTTTTGTCCAGTGCTGATGTTCTGCATGTGCACAAATCCTCTCTAACAAAGTGTAGACAATAAGAGCTTCATTGTGTAGTCAGCTTCACTGATTAATATAATGGAACTTTGTGAGGTTCATTGAATGAGTGTGGGCTAATTTTAACTTGGCCAGTAAAAGGTTGAGTAATTTCTACTTAACGCAAAGTTTCCTTTGCAATACTTTTTACTCCAACAATATGACACTGAATTAATCCACACTTTTAAAGAGTGTGCTTTACTTAGAAACATAAAAGTAAATAATACAATATATAATAGAAGTAATGTGGCACCAAAATGGACCTCAATACTTGGTACACAATACACAATGACAGTAATATTTTTATGAGTATGAATGTAATTTTGAGTAGAAAATGAACTCCAAATTTGACAAAATGGCAAGTTAATAAACCTAACAAAAAAATCAATGATAAAACAGTGAAAATACAGCTGGAAAACATTTGTTGAAAAAAAATCAACCTAATAAATTATTCATGCCCCAGTGCATGATGAGAACACCGTATCAGAGTAGTTTTACTTAATTTTATAATGTTGATATTTACACTTTAATTTCTACAAGTTTGAATTGAGTACTAATATAGAATTTACTTTTTAGTTTTAATTTTTTAAAAAAATTTTATTCTTGCCTAAACTATCTTTTTCATGTAGACATTACATTTTTTTTTCTATAGTATTTACTTCACCACATAATCATTTTTTAATAGTGATACTTGCATACTTGTCATATCTGTAAATAAATGTAAGAAGGTCAAGCTACTATAATATGCAGCAAATGTTAAATAGTAGTTTCAAGTTACAACAAATTAACCACAAAGAGCTGAAGCACAATTCATATAATTACCAAAACAATGTTTTTCTAACTTGTAACTTGTAGTTTTATGCCTGTTATAACTGTTATAGAGCTAAAAGTTACATAGTGTAGCTTTCAAGACCCTTACGCTTTTACCCTTTAAACTTTGTGTTTGTACTGGCAGGGCCGTTTGAAGGAATTTGGGGGTCCCAAGCAAAATGGACATGGAGGCCCCCCAATAAAAAAAGATCCATTGGTAACTTATAAAAACGAATGTCATATTTGTATGAACTGCCACTACCGTATATCCCGACACTAGCACATTAAGATAAGCTATGAATAAAATCATGTTCCTCTGCCTCTTTCTGGTTAAATAATGTTTATAATAATAGTTAGTGCTATGCCACTTTCATTAAAACCTATTACAAAGCTATAGCAATGTCATGTCATTAAATACGATAAACAGTGATTCTGGAACAGATCTGCATCTTCCTTATCCCGTTAAAAAACATATTACAGTAGGTAACCATTTCCGTCTGTTTGAAAAAAAAAAATTGCACTAACTGTTCATTATTTACAAGCAGCATTTGCCTTCAGGCAGGTGGCTATAAACATATGTTTGCTAGCCTACCTGCTGCTAAATCACACCATTTTTATACAAGCAAGTTGAGCTATTTTATCCAGTGTAATTTATCACTTACCACTATCTTGTACCTTTCTCTATTTTTTTTTCTTTTCTGGCTTTTTGAAGCATAATTCCGCTTCATGATGACTGCCGAGGTTTTGAATTTTGCCGGGAGCAGAGATCACGTGATTGGCTGGCTGCTGTCAGCGACTACAGAGAGGGGCCCCCTTGAGGGGGATCCCCATAACAGTGTCATTGCACTTTGCTGCATTGACTATCAAAGGGGCGCTCACACAGTTTGTCTTTGCATTTTATTCTTAACCTGTCATTGTCTTGGGGCCCTAGGCCAGCTCGGGGCCCCAAGTAATTGCTTGATTTGCCTGCCTTGTCGCGATGGACCTGTTTACTGGTTGGACAACCATTTCCAATTATGATACAACAAAGTGCAAATGTCCTCCAAGATGCATTTTGAGACCTAATGTTAGTTTTTTTTTGACGGATTTCCCATGACTAAAAATCGTATTACAGTTGCATAACCTTTCCACTAACGGAAAGCACAATTTTGAAATTCCAGATGTTTCCAGGTTTTTTATGACCGTTTGAATCAACCAATAGGGGATGAATTAACCTGGATGCCAGCCGAACTTAACCCCGCCCACAACATTTGAGGTCGGGAAGTTCGCTCTGGACTTGATCAGTTGTGAAGCAACTATGCTCGAACCAATCAAATTGTCTTTATACAATAATTAACGTAATCATCCACGTCACCAAAGAATGCTTGGGTTGAATTTGTTCTAATCCTAAACAAAGAACTTGTTTGTATATGCATTCACCTTTACTATTTATCTCAAAGTACTCCATATATCCTTAAATTATTTTTTACAACACCAGTAAAGATCGTTTACTCTCATCTTCTTCTACTTCTTCCAGTGTGCGTGCAGTTGAGTTCTGTTGTTGACAACTATGCGTCGTTCATGAACGATTCGTTCTTTTTGAACTAATCTTTAATATTACTTGGAAACAACTAGTTGTCTCAGAGACCGATTCGTTCATTTTGTGTTGACGTATGCGCTACATGCCATCGGTTCTGTACAGGATCTTCTGCATTAAACCTTTGGGGCTGTGAGTCGGTGAAGGAATGACTCGAACCCGAAGACTCGAGAGGTGAACTAATCTTTCCAGGGAACAGACATGATTTAATATGAAGTGACAAAAGAAAGAACGACTCTGATTCGGAGCTGAGGTTAACTAACAGACTGCATAGCCTGAAAACCCAGCTAAGCAATTAATAAATCATTTCGTTCTTTTAGTTTGTCCTTTGCAACATCAACTTATCATTATTTTTTTGATTCCAAATGTGATCAACGTTTGCAAGTACTAGATGTGTTGGGGAATTTAACATGTGACATTTGAATTATATTCTGCTGAAATGAACGAAACGACTTGAAAAAAGGTTTGTTCATTTTGCTGAAAGAGATTCAAAGATCCGAGTCCGTAAAATGATCCAAACTTCCCAATACTACTATCCGTCGCTCAACATACATCACTTACTCCATTGCTCTGATTGGTTGTAGGTCTATACAATTGAGTGCAGAGGCATTTTCTTTCCTGGTTCAGTTTAATCACACCCATAATCACAGCCCAATGGAGCAGTATCAGACTCATTTTCTGACTAGAATCTGAATACGACGACGTCAGGCTAGGGATGAAGAGCAATTTAAAGACAATTCAAATCGCCCTACAAATTGACGTCATGAATGAACAGTTGATTTTCACCTGATTTTAGAGATTTTGGAACAGCCCTTTAATTTTCATGTAATGTGTATAGCAGCATATTGACGTGTCAGAGTAAGTGTGTGTATGATTGGTGAAGTTCTGAGGATCTCCCACTGCGAGCTGCGATGAGTCTGTCGATCAGTCTGTCTGAGGGGAGTCTGCTGTTTTTGATGTAATTCGTGTCTAAGCAATGAACAACAAGAAGAAACATGCACAGCAAAGACTCCCATCAGTGACACCACCCTTTGTGTTGTTCACCAGACACAGGAGAATCAAACACCAAGACATGATCCTTGTCACTTTGCAGCTTTCTGTCATCTCGCTCTGTTTATTCCCCTTTTTATGATAGTGTTGTTAGGTTTTTGAACACGCTACCATTCTCTTCCTAGCTGTCTTTCTCATTCTTCCTCTGTTTTGCTCTTTCTGTCTCATATAGCTGGAAGGCCTTTGTGTGGCACAATATTTTGCCCTGTTTACTTTTTTGTGGAATCACAGAAAGTAAAAATAAAAGTGGCAGAAAAAACTCCCAAATTCAACTCCTGAATAGCAGAGAAGTTCATATTGATTTAGGAAAGTTGATAAAGAAACCTCTGTTTAAATTGTACATTTAGAATTTTTGTTGCAGACAGTCTCGGCAGACAGGAGATATCTTCAGAACCTCCAGTGGAGGCATATTTGGGATTTTATCTCAGGAAAAAAAAAACACAAAACAAAACTTGCCAGCAGGAGACTACCCTACTGTACATATAAGGTAAAATGTGTTCGTCTTAGCACTATTTTACACGTTTCTTGGGTCAAATTATATGTGCTTGCATTCATTAATATTCACTTGTGTGTGCTTATATAAGTATCATAAATATTAGGATGCAAGTTATTAACGTTTAAAAATTTTACATTTAAAGTAATCTAGTGTTTGATCATATCTAAATATTTATTAAAATGCAAAACTGCAATACTTTTTTGAGCAACTACTGTAGATTAGATATATTTATTAAAGAGCCATAAAGGCACCTACTGGGTAATGGCATTACAAATTGACATTATTATTTTTTAGCCACAAAATGACTATAATTTTCCTCTTTGAATTGTAATTCTCTATTTTAACCGTAAATACTACACTAATTGTAATATAAATAATAAAAATATGAGAAGAAAAATATTTTAAGTGGTCATTAATTACAACCCCAAATCAGAAAAAGTTGGGACAGTATGGAAAACGCAAAAAAAAAAGAAAGAAAGAAGTGATTTCTAAATTTAATTTGACTTGTATTACATTATGAACAATATGAACAAAAATATTTCATGTTTTGTCTGGTCAACTTCATGTAATTTGTAAATATGCATCATTTCCTGTCATTCAGACCTGCAACACATTTCTAAAAAAGTTGGGACAGTAAAGCATTTACCACTTTGTAATGTTGCCATTCCTTTTCACAACACTTAAAAGACGTTTAGGGACTGAAGACACCAAGTGATGAAGTGTTTCAGGTGTAATTTTGTCCCATTCTTCCTGCAAACAAGTCTTAAGGTGGGCAACAGTACGGGGTCTTCGTTGTCGAATTTTGCGCTGGAGAATGTGTGGCGCTTCAAAATGTACAGCCACACATTCTCTATTGGAGACAGGTCGGGATTGCAGGCAGGCCAGTCAAGTACCTGTACCCTCTTCTTCCGCAGCCAGGACTTTGTAATGTGTGCAGAATGTGGTTTTGCATTGACTTGTTGAAATATGCATGGACGTCCCTGGAAAAGATGTCTTCTTGAAGGCAGCATATTATGCTCCAAAATCTCTATGTACTTTTCAGCATTAATGGTGCCTTCACACAAGTGCAAGTTACCTTTGCCAAGGGCACTGACACAACCCCATACCATGACAGACCCTGGCTTTTGGACTTGTTGCTGGTAACAGTCTGGATGATCCTTTTCTTCTTTGGTCTGGAGCACACGGCGTCCATTCCTCCCAAGAAATACTAATTCATCAGACCACAGTACACGTTTCCACTGTGTGATGGTCCATCCCAGATGCCTCAGAGGCCAGAGAAGTCGACGGCGCTTCTGGACACTTTTAACATAGGGCTTCCTTTTGGCACAGTATAGTTTTAACTGGCATTTGTGGATGTAACTACGTATTGTGGTACTTGACAAAGGTTTGCCAAAGTAGTCCTGAGCCCATGTGGTGATATCGCTTATAGATGAATGACGATTCTTGAGGCAGTGCCGCCTGAGGGATCGGAGATCACGGTTGTTCAGCTTAGGCTTGCGCCCTTGTCCTTTACGCACTGAAATTCCCTTCCTTGAATATTTGAATTATGTTATGCACTGTTGAATGTGAAATATCCAAATCTCTTCCTATCTTTCTTTGAGGAACATTGTTTTTAAACATTTCAATAATTTTCTCTGGTATTTGTTGGCAAACTGGCGATCCTCGGCCCATCTTTGCTCCTAAATGGTTAGACCTTTCTTGGATGCTGCTTTTGTACCAAATCATAATTACAATCACCTGTTGACATCAGCTGTTTCAAATCGCATCATTTAACCATTTCACCGCATTACTAGCCCTAAATTGCTCCTGTCCTAACTTTTTTTGAAATGTGTTGCAGGTCTGAATGACAGGAAAGGATGCATATTTACAAATGACATGAAGTTGACCAGACAAAACGTGAAATATTTTGTGTTCATATTGTCTGCAATGAAATGTAAGTCAAAGTAAATTTAGAAATCACTACTTTCATTTTTTATTTGCGTTTTCCATACTGTGCCAACTTTTTCTGATTTGGGGTTGTAAATCTCCTCACAATATTCAATAAATATTATTGAACTAAAATATAGAACATTTATTTAATTGAAAAACAGTTACGTGAATGGTCACATTTGACCATCAATGAGTATGAGTGTGACCAATTAGTAAGGAATACCTGAGGGCTAAATACAAGAATAACATTAATGTTAACAGTGTTGCATCTCTAACACTCCATAATAAAACGATCCTGTAAATATGGTTGACTTAATAATCAATGAACACTATGGTTTACTGTTCACTAAAACTTGCTGCAAACATCTGTATAGTGAAACTGTTGTGTATCCGCTTAAGCCATTCAAATGCATTGACACAGCGCTAGAAGTATTAAGTGCTCCATGAACCACGTGATGTGCGCGCCGCCGGGAGATGAGAGCATGTCGCAACTCCGTTTTTCAACGCCTCTGGCTTTAACTTTATGCCACATTAGCGCCAAAACGCTATTTATTGTTTGAAAAATGTAAAAGCTAATCTTTGTTTAATATCAAAAGCAGGTTTGGCAATTGGCGTGAGATTAAGTTAGGCAGAGTGAGAGCATGACAGAAATGCATGAGAATGCGTGACAGTTGGCAAACCTGCAGCCGACTGTCTGGCTCGCTCCATGTTGCTTCTAGCATGCGACACACCAACCCGATCTCACGGCAATTTGCATATTTTACGAGGTGGTTAATTCAGATTTAATTTGTACGACCAGTCGTAATTCGAATGAATTCGCACGAATGACCTACTCAACCCCGCCCTAAACCTACCCATCACTGGGGTTTAGGCAAACGCACGCATTTGCATTTGAGTGAGGTCGCATACAAATTTGTACGAAATAGCCACCTCGTAAAATATGTACGAATTGGTCGTGAGATAGCGTTGGACACACATGAAGCTGACGAATGACATAGGTTCAGCTGCGGCAAAAAAAAAAAAAAAAAAAAACCTGGATCGGCCTAAAGATCTGTTAATTTTTCCGATCCCCGATCCAGCTATTTTGTCAGTATCGCGGCCGACATCCAATCCTAATATCGGATCGGTGCACCCCTATTGTTTACTATTCGAATTAACAATGGAGTTTAAAAAATACTACTGATTATCCGACAACTAGGTTCAGGCTTTATTCAGCTTAAATGCGAAGGATGAAATCCAGAGGGAACTGGAAAGTTGCGCTGTCCTACATCACCGGACTAATCTTCACGGTACTTGACTGCGATAGACTGCGAAGAGTTTAGACTTGTTGCTGGTAACAGTCTGGATGATCCTTTTCTTCTTTGGTCTGGAGCACACGGCGTCCATTCCTCCCAAGAAATACTAATTCATCAGACCACAGTACACGTTTCCACTGTCTGATGGTCCATCCCAGATGCCTCCGAGGCCAGAGAAGTCGACGGCGCTTCTGGACACTTTTAACATAGGGCTTCCTTTTGGCACAGTATAGTTTTAACTGGCATTTGTGGATGTAACTACGTATTGTGGTACTTGACAAAGGTTTGCCAAAGTAGTCCTGAGCCCATGTGGTGATATAAACTTATAGATGAATGACGATTCTTGATGCAGTGCCGCCTGAGGGATCGGAGATCACGGTTGTTCAGCTTAGGCTTGCGCCCTTGTCCTTTACGCACTGAAATTCCCTTCCTTGAATATTTGAATTATGTTATGCACTGTTGAATGTGAAATATCCAAATCTCTTCCTATCTTTCTTTGAGGAACATTGTTTTTAAACATTTCAATAATTTTCTCTGGTATTTGTTGGCAAACTGGCGATCCTCGGCCCATCTTTGCTCCTAAATGGTTAGACCTTTCTTGGATGCTGCTTTTGTACCAAATCATAATTACAATCACCTGTTGACATCAGCTGTTTCAAATCGCATCATTTAACCATTTCACCGCATTACTAGCCTAAATTGCTCCTGTCCAACTTTTTGAAATGTGTTGCAGGTCTGAATGACAGGAAAGGATGCATATTTACAAATGACATGAAGTTGACCAGACAAAACGTGAAATATTTTGTGTTCATATTGTCTGCAATGAAATGTAAGTCAAAGTAAATTTAGAAATCACTACTTTCATTTTTTATTTGCGTTTTCCATACTGTGCCAACTTTTTCTGATTTGGGGTTGTAAATCTCCTCACAATATTCAATAAATATTATTGAACTAAAATATAGAACATTTATTTAATTGAAAAACAGTTACGTGAATGGTCACATTTGACCATCAATGAGTATGAGTGTGACCAATTAGTAAGGAATACCTGAGGGCTAAATACAAGAATAACATTAATGTTAACAGTGTTGCATCTCTAAAACTCTCCATAATAAAACAATCCTGTAAATATGGTTGACTTAATAATCAATGAACACTATGGTTTACTGTTCACTAAAACTTGCTGCAAACATCTGTATAGTGAAACTGTTGTGTATCCGCTTAAGCCATTCAAATGCATTGACACAGCGCTAGAAGTATTAAGTGCTCCATGAACCACGTGATGTGCGCGCCGCCGGGAGATGAGAGCATGTCGCAACTCCGTTTTTCAACGCCTCTGGCTTTAACTTTATGCCACATTAGCGCCAAAACGCTATTTATTGTTTGAAAAATGTAAAAGCTAATCTTTGTTTAATATCAAAAGCAGGTTTGGCAATTGGCGTGAGATTAAGTTAGGCAGAGTGAGAGCATGACAGAAATGCATGAGAATGCGTGACAGTTGGCAAACCTGCAGCCGACTGTCTGGCTCGCTCCATGTTGCTTCTAGCATGCGACACACCAACCCGATCTCACGGCAATTCGTACATATTTTACGAGGTGGCTAATTAAATGCAATTTATGCGACCTCACTGTACAAATTCATACGATTTTACTAAATCGTACATATTTGGCGAGTTGGCAAATTTGTATGAATTGCACGAATGACCTACTCAACCCCGCCCTAAACCTACCCATCACTGGGGTTTAGGCAACGTACGACTAAGATGAGTGAGGTCGCATAAATTTAAGAATAGCCACGTAAAATATGTACAATTGGTCGTGAGATAGCGTGGACACACATGAAGCTGACGAATGACATAGGTTCAGCTGCGCAAAAAAAAAAAAAAAAAAAAAAACCTGGATCGGCCTAAAGATCTGTTAATTTTTCCGATCCCCGATCCAGCTATTTTGTCAGTATCGCGGCCGACATCCAATCCTAATATCGGATCGGTGCACCCCTATTGTTTACTATTCGAATTAACAATGGAGTTTAAAAAATACTACTGATTATCCGACAACTAGGTTCAGGCTTTATTCAGCTTAAATGCGAAGGATGAAATCCAGAGGGAACTGGAAAGTTGCGCTGTCCTACATCACCGGACTAATCTTCACGGTACTTGACTGCGATAGACTGCGAAGAGTTCCTGGGACAAATTATTCTGGGTAATTTCAGTGGAAATGGGGCTTATGTCACACCCTCTGGAGGTGAGTGAGCCAATAAGAAGTTGTTCCTTTGGCGGGAAACTTTACGACTCTTTGTCCTCTAGCAGGATATTAGCATAAGAAATTGGGATTGGGTGTTTAAGAGAAGAACTTTCAAGATTCTAATAAACTAATGTGTCACAGAGTTAGCAAAATGTAATGTAAATGAGCAAATAGGGAATGAAAATTGGAGTTCAAGGATACCAAACATGCTACACATGTGACTTTAGCTAACCATAAGTGGCAATTCTGAAAGGATCACTATTGTCAAAGTGATAGACAATTAGCTTATTTTAGATTGGCGGTATGGTTCTGTTCTGGGCAAGAACTCCCTGCGCATCCATGCAGCCTAGCACGGATAAGAGCAGGGAGAGCAGTGATAATCCCCCCTGGGTAAACAGAACAGAAGCAATGATGTATTGCAGATAGCATTAATGTCAATATTAAAATGTACAATCTAATTGGGGAATTTAGTCTGATTCAGGGGGAATCAGATGCAAAATCCTGACTGACGAGTGGAGAAGCAGGGGATGGAGGAGGGTAATTAGCTCTGGAGAACGCGATCGCAGCTGATAATACTGAAGGAGCTTATATATGCATGCTGTGATAGGCACCGTATTCCTATAGGCAGACGAGGTCAGCTGACATCACTGATGCGAGCTTGACTAACGTGCCCTGCCAGAACTAACGCTATACGCTAGATTTCTGAAACATTTATCCAAAAGAGTTTGAATTATTACTAAACCCTTAAAAAGGAAAATTATGAGATAGGAAAATGGAATACATGTTGATACATTTCTGAAGTAGTTATATATAGAATATATAGGATTAAAAGGGTTTATTTGTCCTTTTCAGTGAGAATTAAGTAAGAATCAAAACTCTTAAACAGTCTTAATCTGTCCTATAACCATACACCTGGTTCTGCCTGTGTGTTTGTTGCAGTTAACTCTAGCCCATGCTTTGCTGTGATTGATTGTGTCTAATCTTTCTCGGTCGTTACATTATAAACACATAATAGCGTAAATACCCAGCAAGCAATATATGTAATTTCACTGCGTCGGTTAGATCCGATATAGTCTGGCTATGACTAACCCACTTCTAGCCAAAATAACCTTGAATGTTTTTTGTGTCAAAATAACTTACAAGATGTATGATATTCCATCATGTAAGCAAAGTCAACAGTGATTACAAGGTATTTGGTTTCATTTCTTTGACATGTATGTTAGATGACTAGTCTATTCTTGGGCTATGGTTAGACTCCCATTACATTTTCACTGACAGCCCAAATTTTGCCTCATTTTAGCCTAAATGTCGGGGCTGTGTTTGGACGGTTATTAGACGTCTTTTAAGTGCAAAAATACTTACTAGGTAGTTTTTACAGGTTTTTTTTATTTATATTTACCTGTTGCAGCTAATGAATCTGAAGTCTCACTCACACACACACACACAAAATATTTTCATGATTTATCACAACTTTTTATCTTTTACCAATTCAACTTAGATAATTAATTTGTATTAACAAAATGTTTTAATTTCAATGAACTAAAAAGTGTAAGGCAACCAGGTAACTTACTTAAACCAATATATATATATATATATATATATATATATATATATATATATATATATATATATATATATAAATATATTTGTATTTTATATATATATATATATATATATATATATATATATATATATATATATATATATATATATAAATAAATATATATATATATATATATATATATATATATATATATATATATATATATATATATATATATATATATATATATATATATATATATATATTTATTTATTTATTTATTTATTTATTTATTTATATATATATATATATATATATATATATATAAAATATATTTTATATATATATAAAATATATATATATAAAATATATATATATATATATATATATATATATATATATATATATATATATATATATATATATATATATATATAAAATATATATATATATATATATATATATATATATATATATATATATATATATATATATATATATATATATATATATATATATATATATATATATATATATATATATAAATATATATATATATATATATATATATATATATATATATATATATATATATATATATATATATATATATATATATATATTTATATATATATATATATATTTATATATATATATATATATATATATACATTTTTAGAGTGTAATAGATTACTTGTGCATTGCAAAATGCGGTGAATAGCAAGCAACATTTGAGAACTTCAGTAGCTTCATGTGGGCCTTTTTTGTTTTAGATGGCTCTTAAAAGCATTAAAATTGACTTATTTCCATTTCTGCCTCATTTGATGCAATATTTCAGGATGATGACTATAGTAAATCAGTCCAATGACATTTACAGCTCAGGTGATTGGCTCAAAAACTGTCCAGAACTGAGATCCCATGAGTAAAGATGGCATACTGTAAATTACATATAGATTGCGTCCATCAAATGATGTCGATTTTAAATACCATATAGCAACTCTTCTTTTGAGATTATTGGGAATACTAACAGATAGCTTTATTGATCTGTTAGTCAAGACCAGCAAAACATTCTTTGTGAACATATTTTTATACACGTGTTTGAGAAATAGAGTCCTTTCTAACACAGCTGAATGAAAGCAGAGCAAAACCAACCAATAAAGAAGCAAAAGACTTCAGGCTCTTTATATCCTTTGTGTTTATATTTTTCATCTTTAAAAATACATTCTTTGCCATGTGTCCTCTCTCTTTTAATATGCATTTCAAGCAGCTTCACAGTGTATAATGTTTTCAAACTCTTTCTCCTGAAATTCTGTTCGGTTCAAAGAAACTCTTTTGAAATATTTAGCTGTCTGTCCATGATTAGCTTTATTCAAAAATGTGTTTGTGACTTTTCTTATGCCTGTGATTCTTTGTACTCAGATAATGCATATTAAGTCTGTTGCTTTTGAAGGTGCATCGCAGATTTTATCAGCCGCTTTGATTAAGCGATCTGACATTTTTTACTTTACTTGAGTGACTTGGTTTTATTAGCTTGTAATTATGTTTGCAGTTTGCAATCTGGAGTGTGTTAAAAAGAAACAAAGAGGAGCTGAGACTCAGGAACAGCCCAGAGGCAGGTTGGCTGTTGTATCCAGCTTTTGGTTTTTCAGCGGTTCGAAAGCAAGTGTTTTAGCTGTTTCCAAAAATCAAACTTTTGTTTTGTTAAATGGTTCTGCCAGGAATGCTTTGTTCATAATGTTCCTTTTGGGTGTTTTCAAGTTATATGATGTACAGGATGCCAGTTGGATATTTGTCACTCTCACAGAGATTTTTGGAAAGAGAATAGACCTCACACCCCACTGGTGCCTGTCATCTCCATCTCGGTTTCGGAATATCTTGGCTCTCTCCACCCATGTTGTTTTGATAGGCATCTTTGTTACTTTAATTTATAGCTGCGGTTCTGCTCTAGTTCATTTGCTTTCTGTCACCTGTCAATCATTTTTCAATCTCTGAGGAGTCATTCAGTTAAATTACAATGCGGCAAAACGCAATATAACACAGCGAGGCATCTGTCTGCAGGGTCGGCGTGGAGTTGTCATCCCTGTAACCTCTGCACTGTGAATGGAGCCTCACTTCCTTTGCTGTTGTCAGCAGACAATGTTTCTGGGAAGGAGAGCAAGATTGTAGGATGAGTTCAGTTTTTCTCTGACGGCAAGCCAAGTTTGCGTCTGGCATCTGTCCACACTGGCCTTGTGATGGAGAAAGCGCCGTCCTTTTCCTTGCTTCCGTTTCCATCCAATCAGCGAGTCTTTGCTGGTCTATCTGGCCTCCAGGCACATCTGCCCTCAAAGACACTCTAGTCCCTTGATGCAGCAGTCAGCATGTGTGTGTCCCTAGCACTCCATCAAACGGCTCGTTTCTGCCCCGAGAGCACTCAACAGTGCACAGACTATTAATGTGCAGCAAATACATGCAGAATCTGCCACGGACAGACTGAATGTACTTGATTGAATGCATTCACTATCAAAAAAAAAGAAAAAAAGAAGAAACCTCATTGCAGTGTCTTATACTGTATGGTTATATCATACAATTTTAACTTAAAGGGTTAGTTCATCCAAAAATGAAAATTCTGTCATTAATGATCACCCTACTGTCGTTCCAAACCCGTAAGACCTCCTTTCATCTCCGGAATACAGTTTAAGATATTTTAGATTTAGTCCAAGAGCCTTCTGTCCTTCAATTGAAAGTGTATGCTCACTCTACAGTCCGTGTCCAGAAAGGTAGGAAGTAAGGTATGAAAAACATCATCAAAGTAGTCCATGTGACATCAGTGGGTTAGTTAGACTCTTTTGAAGCATCGACAATACATTTTGGTCCAAAAATAACAAAAACTACGACTTTATTCAGCATTGTATTCTCTTCCGCGTTTGTTTGAATCCGCATTCAAGTCCACAGTGACGCTGCTGACGTAAGACGCAACGCATGCCTCCTCAGACTACATGGACGCTCTGACGCACCAGATAACACAGCAGCAGCATCTTACGTCAGCAGCGGGATTCAAACAAACAAAATCTAAAATATTTTTTCATAATGAAATGAAATGAAATGAATGTGTGTCTGAACATGTCTAAATTCAATTGCTATCTATTTCAGTAGGTTACAGTTATATTTCCAGAAAGAATGTGGTTATTTTCTGTGAGACTGAGCTTTATCTTCCTTATGTCATCTAAACGCATCACAGCTCCGTGGACCAGCACTAGTAGTATAGCTAGCCTTCCGTTGAAGCTGCTATTTGCCATTTGATCAGAACTTTGACTGGCGTGTGTCATCAGCCAATCAAATTTTGATGTGTAGTGATAGCGTCCCAGAGGCCCAGCGATGTGTCGGCACTACCCCTGCTGATGTCATCAGCTGTTTGAACTTCTCGCACGTGGGTTGTGAGCAGTGTTGGGGGTAACGCATTACAAGTAACTTGAGTTACGTAATAAGATTACTTTTTCAAGTAACTAGTAAAGTAACGCATTACTTTTCAAATTTGCAACAAAATATCGGAGTTACTTTTTTCAAAAAAGTAACGCAAGTTACTTTTTAACATTTATTTGACTGACAGCAGAGATATTGTGTGTGAACATGATAGTTATTGTAGTTCTAGACTAAATTTGAGCATTTATATATCTCACTTGCATAAAGATTGAGTATTCCTCAAAATGAATAAAATCAGTCAAATGCAAAATATGCAAACCTCCAATAATTAAATGTTAAATAAAACAAATATTTGTATGCATTTAATCTATCTTTATTGACCAATTTGCTGCTGACCTTTTAATGATTCAGTTAAATCATGAGCAAAAATGACCAGATTGTTTTTATTTTTTGGTAAAACTTTTTTTCTCCTCCGTCCTATTCTTCTATTATCCAGAATGGCTGCGCCCTCTACTGTTAATGTGGGAATTTGTATTTTTACGTCAGCCTGAGGCTTATTATTTCATTTTTGGTATGAAGAGGTCTTTACATTTGCACAAAAATATAACTTTTTGTTATAAAAAAAAACAAAACAAAAAACAAGCCCAGCCCAGGTGAGAAAAAGTAATGCAAAAGTAACTTAGTACCTCAATAAGTTACTTTTCAAGGGTGTAACGAAATATGTGAAGTCTAAGTGAATTAAGCTATGGCCGCTGTGGATGACGGGCTGCGTTCTAATTAGCTTTGTGTGCATCCTGATGTCAAGCCTGTAGCTGACAAGCTCTGTTTTTTCTGTTTCTTTTGATGTTCTTTTTGGTCTGTGTTTTTTATTTTGCTTGTTTAAGAGTATTTGTGCCAGTGAGTTGATTTTGATTTATTGTGTGCGGTTCGCGCTTATATCCACCAATTGGGGGGCCAAGTAATAACAAAATAAATCAAACGTGGGTGGATGAGAGATAAATCATTGTGTTTGTTTGACAAATACATTTTTAGAGACCTGTGAGAGAATCTTTTCAGTTGTCACTTTCAAAACAGTCCCTCACGTGAACTGACAGGGGAGCTTAAGCTCATTAAATATGCAAATCTTATCCAATCCTAGCCGTGGGCGTTTACTGCCAAGTCTACAGTGCAGCACGCCCACAAATATCATAAGTTGACCTCAGACAACAGTATAAAAAAATTAAAAAAGCCAGTTCAGGACATCTTTAATCATTTTGAACTTTAATAAACCTTTGTATAGCAGACCGGCTGTGAGTATGTGCATGTGCTGAGGTTTCTGTTACAAATAATCACCTATCAGTAAAATATTGTAACTCTTATTATTGTTAAGGTGACATTAATTCCATAGGTACTTCTGTAGAGGGAGCTCTTTTAATTTTATTAAGCACTGTGTTTTGAGTTTTTTTTTTTTTTGCTCTTGTGATGTGAAAACAGACAATGCAGTCCTATTCTGCTTGGTATAATGATCATTGTTCTATAAATGATTCCTCTAGACTGCTCTTGAAATCTCACATCTCTCCTGTCTGTTTTTGTGAGTGTATATTTTAAAACTTTTTGGCTATTTATTTACACAACAACAGCATTTTGGGGGCCTGAAAATGGACATTTTTGAAAATGGGTTTCAAAGTGGAAGTTTTTTGAAAATGATACCATTATTGTCTCCTTGAAGGATTTTTAGTCGGTAGGATTTACTCCTGAACATGATTATTTCCTTGGTCTTGTCTGTGTTTTTAATGAGGCCATCTCCATCATCCTCTCCATAGGCAAGAGTATTGTTGACCAGCTCCCTGTAACCAGACTCATCCCCACCTTTAATGAAGCCCAGAATAGTTGTGTCATCCGTGTACTTAATGATGGTAGTGTTGTCCTGGGTGGAGAACGTCTTATGTATACAGGATGTAGAGTTTGGGGCTGAGATAACAGCCCTGTGGTGTTCCTGTGTTAATTGAGAGTTATTTGGAGTTGGGACCCCCGAGGACTGTCAGCTTCCCGATTAGCTTTCCTGGTCAGATAGGGTTGTAGATGTATATCTTTACATGTTCCTCTGCAGTCCAGATGTTGAAGTGTATAGTGTAAAGCTTTAGACACTGCATTGTCCACTGATCTGTTGGGGTGGTAGGCAAACTGTAAGGGATCCGCAGTGTCTGGAACTACAGAGTTAATGTATGTAAGTTCCATTTTCTCTAGACACTTCATGACAACTGATGTTAGTGCTACTGGCCTAAAGTCATTCAGGGTAGATGTGTCCAGTTTCTTAGGGAATGGTATGAGGAAACGTCTGCGTAACACTTGCCAGTTGTTCAGGACCTTCAGGACTTTTGGTGATACACCATCACCCATTGCCTTGCAGGGGTTTACCTGTTTCAGAACCTTCAGAACCTGTGTGTGTATCACCTGGAGTGCATTATCCACTGGGTTGCAGAATAATTTTTTAAGGAGTGTCTGTATTCAATCTGTCAAATTTAGCATTTAAGCTATCATTGATATACTCTAGTTGGTGACTGTATTGTTTTGCAGGTAATGGCTTTCAGGTTTTTGGAAATATGCCTTTTTGCAGCTCTGATAGACTTTTGTAACTCATATTGGGCCAGCTTGTACTCCTGTCTGGCCCCATGACTCAAAGATCAAGAAAAGACGGGAAGCTTTCAAGTGTATATCTCTATTATACCAGAAAAAAAACACAAACTGTTCTGAAAGGGATGGAAGTACACCAGTTGATATAATCACTGACAATCTCTGTGTAATCATGAATGCTATCTGTAGCCTTCTTGAAGATTTTCATATCTGCAGCCTCTAAGCAGCCCTGTGGGTTTGACAGTCCATGTGTTAACAGCTTTAATTGTGACTGGGTTTATTGTAAGTAAAGGCTTTAGCAGGATTGCTAGGTGGTCAGGTTCTTCAAAATGGGGTTTACTATATATGCATTTCTAATGTTAACATTGTCTTTAACAATAGGTTATGGGTATTGTTTAGAGTTTTGGGGTGTTTTTCCAGAGATTACAGTGATTAAAATCTCCCAGGATAATGAGAGTAGCACCTGGATACATGTTCATTGATCATGTTATGCAGTTCATTTAGTGCAGCCTCATCCTTGCAGAGGTGGGGTGCACACAACACTCACAATAATGCACTGCAGTTATCTGGGTAAATAAAATGGTCTTCACTTTAAAGTTAAATATTCCTCCTCAGAACAAAACTGAGAAAAAACCTTACCGTCTGTACTAGGACTGTTTGAGGAGAATGTCAGTTCCTTCCTCCGCAGGTTTTGCCACATTCGACATCATTACGGTTGGCCCCGAAGACCGTATAGCATTCCGTTGTTATGGACTCATCGTCTGTGGTTTTATGTCTTAGCCACTTTTCACAAGTATAACTGGGAGCATTAGTCTTTCTCTGCTAACCAAGCTGCTCCTCACCTGCCGCCATGTTACCACTTTGGGCTTTGCTGGTTGTCAGGAAAAGCCCCTGCTCGGGCCTGGCCTGGCATCGTACCAACATCACAAAATTGTTCCGGGAAGGAGTCCAGTCTACTGAGGTCAATTTTTTTTGACTGTGCTCTCTTAGCTGTCTTAGGCTGGCCACAAACTTGAAGATTATGGGCATTTCTATTAATTTCTGTGTCATTTTTGCCCCAATAATTTCCGTCCCTGGTGTGTGCATGGCATGATGGCGGGTGGCAGGGTTCTTTTTTGAGCGGAAGTGGAAGCCCCTTCTGTTGCGAGGCCCATTTCAGGTGAAAAGGGTGAAACATAGCAAAGGCCGCTACTGCTCTTCAGTAACAATTAGGTAGTGCATGGCGCTGACAGAGTTATCTGACAAAAGCCAAGCCCTTTATTCAAGCCTAATGAGAACACCAGCTAAATTAGCTCGGCAGTGAGATTAATTACACCAACAAACTAATTCACGCATTCTGCCTAAAGTCTCACTGTTTACATGTGAGTGTTTGCATCTGTTTGTGTGATATCTCAATCATCTCTGATTGATCTTAAGCATGTTAATGATTGTGATGCTGAATGCTGCTAATGCTCAAAGTGTCCCAAAGTGGGTTGAGAGATGAAAATGTAATGGACTCGCAAACATTTACAACTAAATTAAGTACTCCCACTGTCTCCCATGAAATTGCGATGATGAAATGAATGGAGTTACCACATGGACCTGTCAATCACGTTGTCCCCAGCTCTCAGATCTGCCTGTTGAGAGGCTTCTCTCACATAACACTGAGTTCTATAGTGGCCTGCCAGTTATTAATAGTAACTAATCTGTTTAATGACTTAAAACAGACACCCTAATGCGGTGGTTTAGTAGGGGGTAATTGAGAATGAATAAGAGAAAGGTCACCATCGCGCTATGATTGGTTATGATTGCTTTGTGCGAAAAATCCCGCCTTTTGTTTTTGTGTGCATTCTCATCGACCTGAATGAAGATAACGATGCCGTTAATGGGAAGACTTATTAAAAAGTAAATGAAACAACTCTGCTGTTCCACAGCGTTGTCATGTCAAAATCAACTTGAAATGGGCTGAAAACATGATGACTGTGTTTTGTGAGCAATCAGCATGGGGAAATTAAGTCCACTATTAAAAAGAAATGCTGAACAGTTAACAAATAATATACGTACATTGTTCAAATTGTTACTGCATTTAGTTCTTATTTTGGAATACTTTTAAGGGTTCTTCCCTAGCGACAAGCTGTTGTACCCCTAAAGCTAAAAATTTGACACTCTTTTTACTGTGTGTATTTTAAAACATCACCGCACACCATGCTTTCTTGCCATGTTTGCTGGTTTTGATGTTAATTTTGTTATTGAGATCCTCTTTTAAAGCGGACCTTTATTCCCCTTTTTAAAAGATGTAATATAAGTCTCAGATGTCCCCAGAGTTTCATTTTAAAATACTCCACAGACCATTTATAATTCCATGTTGTAAATGCCCATCTTTGAGCGGAAGTATGTTTTCGTGCATGTATCTTTAAATGCAAATGAGCTGCTGCTCCCCGCCCCCCCGTGTTGGTGCCTTGTCCCTTGGATACTCTGCCAAAAACTAACAAAACGTGTTTTTTTTTTAATATATATATAATTTCTATCGTGGTCACCCTCATGTGACGTTGAAGTTCTACATTATCAAGAAAGTTTATTATTTGCATGACATTTAAATCAGTTTAAACTTCTGATATAGACCTTATGTAGCCCCTCCCCTTTTCAGCACTGTGCTTATTGTGTTCTGTCTTCCGATTTCATGTCTGCGACACTTCACGACATCACAACAGAAAGACTTGCATGTTTAATTTTTTTCCGGTCCTCCACGACCGAAGTTCACTAATAGGAGCACAGAAGCTCTTCCAGCTTTCAAACATCGCGAAACAAAAGAGAGACAATGGTGCTGCAAGGTGGAATTGTGAATGGAGGAAATGTTCGTGGAGCTATGGCAACAGTACTCCTACCTCTAAAATGTTTTATCAACTACCACGACAGGATAAAAAAAAGAGAAAAACTGTTGAACGATAGCGGATATTCTTCAGCAACCCTGTGAGTACTGGAATTAGCTTTAAGCTAATAACAAATCATTCATTATTTTCTCCTTAGAGAAGTTTGGGATAGAAAGACATTACAGAGACATATAACGATTGGATCTGCTAGATTTATAATGTAATTACTTACCTACATTCGGTGAGGTCTAAACAAAAGGTTCCCTCCGAACACAATATAGGAATGTACTCTGTTCAAAACCAAGCAGCAGTGGCAACAAATAATTAACTTTCAGAGAGAAGTGGATTTTAAATAACCAGCACATTGTCTGTTGTCCACCGGGTGTCTCGCGTTTTACACATAATGCAAGTTAGCTGTTACAGTTATTTCACATTTTTCAAATAAATTTGTGAGGTTTCCAATAAATTTGCTTTCGGTGCCATTACTTATCATGCCTGATATTTCATACGACATATGTAGTTGAAAGACTTGGAACACAGCATAACAAATGAGAGTGGGGAGACCAGGAGACAAAGAAGGATGTGTCCGAGTCTTCCACATCCACCTCCACCTCCCACCACACATTTAGACTATCAACTCCACAAACCTCACTTGAAGCTTCATTATCCCACTACCATCGTCAGCTCACAATCAATAATCCTGAAAGAGCACATTACAAGCCCAGATAAAAAAAAGTCAAGAGACAAATCATCAGATGGATGCTCGAACCCCTGCCCTTTTTCTAAATTAATCAAAAGTGCCCCTCTCAGACAAATATCAATGATAATATTTGTGGTCAATAAAAAAGTACAACGTGTCCAATGCTAAAAAACTGCTCAAAAGTCGGAAAACTTCTGTTTATTTTTTTCATATCAGTCGGTCTGAGGCATTGCGTGCGTTTTACTGGCTGATTTTCCTCAGTCTGTTCGGAACGGCTCTCGAGCCATGGTTCGTTCAGAGAGTGTATGTGGCTTTACGGGAAAAAAGCATTCCCCCAAACAAACCAAACTTTTTTTTTTCATCAATAATGAAAGCTAATGTGTTGATTTAATAAAATGTTTATATATTACATATTTTAAAATATTACATAAATCGTCAATGCCCGTTTGTCATGTATACTGTATACACCAGCCAATCGTGATCTGGAAAAGTCCAGATTCCATTGAACAGTGTGAAGTGGAAATGTTCTATTCTAATTCATAAATCGGTTGAAAATGATATAAACAGACGAACTAATGTTTGTGGAACGATTTCCTGACGAAATGGATGTTAACTGACAACAAACAAAGCACTGCACAAAACCACGCAGCACCAAAAGTCGCATTAATATAAGTAGTGTTAAATTCACTTGTATTTATGTATATTGATACACGTTTACTATTTGATGAAACTATCAAAGTTAATGAAGCCCAAGTGCCAACGGCACCTACAGGCCAATTATGTGAAATGGTGGCGTGAAAGGACTTTATTATATTACCATTTTTGATAATTATGCAACATTATGAAATAAGTATTTAATGCTCATCAAGCCTACATTTATATGATCAAAAACAGCTATATTGTGAAATATTATTATAATGATGGTTTTCTATTTTAATATACTTTAAAATTAAAAGTATGTATGACTGTGATAAAATCTAAATTATCATCATTACTCTAGTCTTCAGGGTCACAAACCCTTCACAAATCATAGATTTGACATCAATGTTGGAAACAGTTGTGCTGCTTAATATTTTCTATAACCTGCTGTGATACTCAAGATGAAAGATTCTTTGATTAATAAAATGTTAAAAAGAACATGTAGTAATTTCTCACAATATTAGGCTACTGTTTTTTCTGTATTTTTGATTAAATAAGATTACTCTATTATTATTACACACACACATTATTATTATTATTATCATTATTATTGATTACCTACACACACACATTACACACACACACACACACACACACACACACACACACACACACACACACACACACACACACACACACATATATATATATATGTTTATTTTTTTAATTATTATTATTTATTTGTTTAGATGTTGCCCCTTTTTTACATTTGCGCCTGCCTCTGAAGAACTCTATGCACGTCCCTGCATATGACCATGAAAGAGAAAGGGTGTACATTTAATTCTTGATCCTGTGTGTGTGTGTGTGTGTGTGTGTGTGTGTGTGTGTGTGTGTGTGTGTGTGTGTGTGTGTGTGTGTGTGTGTGTGTGTGTGTGTGTGTGTGTGGATTGGTAATCCCTACGGTATGGGGACAAAATCCCCACAAAGATGGCAATATCCAAAATCCTTGTCCTTGTGGGGACATTTTTGGTCCCTATGAGGAAAACATCTTATAAATCACACTAAGTGATGTTTTTTGAAAATGTAAAAGTGCAGCATGTCTCCTGTGATGGGTAGGTTTAGGGGCAGGGGCAGTGTAGGGGGATTGAAAATACGGTTTGTACTGTATAAAATGCATTACGCCTATGGAATGTCCCCATAAAACATGGAAACACAACATGTGTGTGTGTGTGTGTGTGTGTGTGTGTGTGTGTGTGTGTGTGTGTGTGTGTGTGTGTGTGTGTGTGTGTGTGTGTGATGGTGCTAGACTGCAGTCCCATTGTCTTAAAGGATTATTTCACTTCAGAATTAAAATGTCCTAATACTCAGGCCCATGTCATCCAAGATGAGCTGATCATCACCTTTCCAACGTAATGATGTAATGCATGGTGCATTGCAGATCAGAGCAAGAAGAGCATTTGTAGTTAAAAAGTATATAAATTTTATTTTTTTATTTTTTTTTTAAATGGCCAATCGTTTCGTTAGATAAGACCCTTATTCCTCGTCTGGGATCGTGTAGAGCCCTTTGAAGCTGCATTGAAACTGCAATTTGGGCCTTCAAACATTGTACACCATTGAAGTCCACTATATGGAGAAATATCCTGAAATGCTTTCCTCTTTTCAACTGAAGAAAGACATGAACATCTTGAATAACTATGGAGTGAGCTGTTCTGCAATATTTGCACATTTTAATCTTGAATTTTGAACAAAGGGGAATATGACACATTTTGAATGTTTTTGCAAAGTCAAGGAAAGAAAGTGTCACTTAATTTCAATAAATTCAAGTCTTGTGCATTGCTTCTATCAAAACGGATTCATCAGTTGGTGTCCATGTTTAAATCATATTTTCCTGCCAGGAAACAGATCCAGCAGGTGAAAGAAATTATGCCTTCAAATTGTCTCGATGATTTTTGGCAGTAGTACTCCATTCCTTCTCCAAGCTCCAGGAACTATGTTGTGATTTTCATCTTCTACATCTGCAAAGGCTGAAGGCAGGTACACATCTGATGCCTTCTCCCTGGGAAAGTTATGCACACAGAGTGCAGATAGTGTTACTGTTGTCACTTTGTCAGGCTCCAGTGCAATTTTGGAAAGAAAAACACTGAGTCTATTGGCCAAAATTCCAAATGTGTTTTCAACTGTACGCCTTGCCCATGACAGCCTGCAGTTAAATATTCTCTTCCTATGGTCCAGAATTTGGAAGGAGTATGGCTTCATCGGGTCAATTTGGAGAGGGAATGCTTCACCACCAACAAATGCGAAAGGCAAAGTTATGTTTCTGCCTGGTAGTGGCTCTGGAGGGGGGGACATCCTGTAGATCTCTGTCCATGGCAGCTCAGAGGTCTGACTGGCCAAATATTCCTCTATTTGACACTTTTCCTTGTATGCCAACATTGGCATAAATACATTTTGATAAATAGTCAGCGTGACAACAAATCTGTAGTTGTGGCAAGTACTTCCAGAGCTTGTAAGTGGCTGAAATTAGATGTGCTTTGGCACCTATGTAATTAGGAAATTGCCACTTGTTTTTAAATCCCATTAACACCTATCTCCACTCTGCCTCCGTTATAGAAGTCTAAAAAAGAAACAACATATATTAATAATACAGGTAATGTTCTCACATTTTTACAAAGGCCATGACATGATTTATTTGTTTTATTATTATTATTTTCCCTCAAGTCCACTTATAATGTTAGAAAAGACTCCAAATGGTTATAATTTTAAAAACATGTCCATTATCTACTCTGGTTTTGGGACATCTCCTGTAAAGGTTCCTCTGTGTCGACCCACTGTTGTGAAATGTCAATCTGTCTGTTATTTATATCGAATGCCTTACCTTTAAATGATCATCCCTTAAGCCGTCATACAAGGCTTTACAAGTCTCCATTACTATCTCACTGATAGTACGATAGTACTAAGGCCGATTTAAAATGGACTTTTTTACCAGTAGAAAGGAATCGTATCATTAGTGACAGCTGATGTCTCTTCTCAATGTTGTGCCCTCTCTTTGGATGAATGGTGTAAATTTGCCAAGCAGGTGACTGAAATACTCCACATCCATCCTGAGCAGATCACGGAAACCCTTCTTATCACTGTACTGCAGTGTAAATAGAAAAATAAATCAATTCATTAATTAACTTTTAAATGTTTACATAAGGGACACAATACAAAACTTCAAAACAATAAAAAAAGAATGCCAAGGAAATGGCATTGCAATTTTTATGCGTTAACTCTGGCAAAGAGATAAACATGGCAGACTGTGTGCACTCAGGGGTGGAGCTAAGCTAATAGGGTGGATTTCGCCAGTGGTTGTGGGCGGGGCCTATTCCAATGTGATGTCACAATGGAGCACATTCCTGAACGACTAATTTTTACCCCTTTGATATAGTTCTGCCATGCATATCGAGGCTGCTTTTTCAATTCCATTCAAAATGTCTTATTCTAAGAAAGTTCCTCCATATTGAACATCACAAAAGTGTTCTGAACAGGTTTTAAAAGAGAACAGAACAAAATATACTGGTAGCAGTTTTAATAATATTGTTGTCCCACTTTGTACTCCAGTGAATATTTCAGAGTGGGTATGTTTTTAAGTCAATATCTGTATGAACACATACCTTGGCTACAAAAGGGCTGTTGAGGCCCCATCTCCCTTTCCTCATTCAAGAGAGTATTTTGATTGGCATTTGGTCAGCAGTGACCCAGGTACACGTCTCATGAGAGCCCATGACAGATGTTTGTGCTGAAGCTTTCTCTAAAAGAGCAACACATAAATGAATGTTTTCGGAGCAATGAAGCAAATCAGAGAAGCAAAGTACTACAAACAACGCAAGTCTAAGGCAGTAGCAATTATAATATTTTAATGAATACCTGTGGGAGTTTTAAAACGGAACATTTATCTTTGAAGACACTGATTCATGCAGTGTTAAACTCTTACCAGTTCATGTCTAGAGAAATATGAATGCCTTATGTTAGGAATGATTAGCTTTCTGGTTTTTGTAATGAATTGATGTTTTGCAGTAACAGCTATAGAATCAAAAATGTGCATCATATGGAATTGACTGACAACTTATGTTTTGAGTTGAACTTTTCATTGTTAAATTTTTTGAGAATTATATTACTAGTGAGTACAGCAAAAGATGATAGTGCTATTAATTTGCATAATGGTGTTTAAGTGATTGCCCATTTAGTATTTTAATAGTATGTACAGGATTACTTATGATAAACTAAAAGTGCATTTGCAGTATTAATTTCAAATAAAGTAACTATATAATGTAAATTAAAAAAAAAAAAAATACACAAAAATAAAATGACTGGAGTTTATATGGTTACAATAAAAAAGAAAGTAACAAATCAGTCGCTCGCTGCTCAATTTGACCCCCTTAGAAATGGATAGAATGCAAGGAATGCTTCAGTATACATAGAAAAACCTAAAAAATGCTCAAAAGTCTAAACTTGACCCACCCCCCTCTGAATGCATACGAAAGATATGAACTCAAGAACTAACTTTAGGACCCAGGGTAACAGCTCATTTGCTCCATATAGAGCTATAAGCCAGTCTAGTGGTAAAAGTCATGATATATCATTAATTGATATCATTATTATTATTTTATTTTTTTCTCCACAAGAAGTCAAAAGAGACACCCAGTGTGAGATATTCTGAGCTGAATTTAAAGGGTTATGCATTAAATGTTAAGTTATTTTGAATTTAAGTTTAAAGAATGTGAATAATGTGCTTAAATTATATAATTTATTGATAAAAATCTATTTTAAAGTCACTTCAAAGGGATTTATTCACTATATCACTTAGAACTGTTTCTGAACTCCCTGAATTGCCTCCATAATAGTCTTGATTTTTCTTCAAGGAATGTACACATCACAATATTCCTCATTGATTCAAAATAAACAAAATAAAGGGGACGAGGCCTGGCTAAGTTGCATAGGGTGCTTCTCAATATCCCTTCATGTTTTCTTGCTCCTCCGTCCTCCATCCTATGACCTGGAAAGCGACCGAGCTCAGCCATCTTGTAGGACATGAGGATCGAGGAGTGAGGAGGCTTTCTGAGGAGTCATGAGTGAGGATACACAGGTGTACCCTTTGCTGAAGTGTTTTATCGACTAAACATGACACACATATTAATCTTATTTTGTTACAGTTTATTAATTATATTATGTTTACATGTACAAGACACAAATGTATGTCAAATAACAACAACTGTAGGACAGTTGCAGAATCATATCAGAAAATTAAAGAAAATGAAGCAATCTGTAATACTATAGGCTACTACAAATAAAAAGCAGTTTACCGGGAATAATTAATTGTTAATAATAACTGGTAATATTAAATAAAATACGAACAAGCTTGGTATTTTGTGGAGGTTTAAACTATTACAATATAAATAGTTATTTCTAAGGGTCAAGAATACCGACATCATGCAAGCTAAATCCTGCGATGTAGAGTCATCATTAAATGGCAACGCTTTGAAGTCGCTTTTAAAGTAAACCTCTGTGCATAGTGGTTCTTGAAGCACTGACTCCAGCTTAAGTCCACTCTTTGTGAATCTCCCCCACATTTTTTAATCCTATCCAGGGTGAGGTTATCCCTATTGCTTGTACACTTTTTTCTACCACATCTTTTCCTTCCCTTTGCCTCTCTGTTAATGTGCTTAGCTCTGTGAACAGCCAGCCTCTTTTGCGATGACCTTTTGTGTCTTGCCCTCCTTGTGCAAAGTGTCAATGGTTGTCTTTTGGACAATTTTCAAGTCAGCAGTCTTCCCCATGATTGTGTCGCTTACAGAACTAGACTGAGAGACCATTTAAAGGCCTTTGCAGGTGTTTAGAGTTAATTAGCTGATTAGAGTGTGGCACCAGGTGTCTTCAATATTGAACCTTTTCAAAACATTCAAATTTTCTGAGATACTGAATTTGGGATTTTCCTTAGTTGTTATAATCGAGAGAGCGAGAGCGAGAGCGAGAGCGAGAGCGAGAGCGAGAGCGAGAGCGAGAGCGAGAGCGAGAGAGAGAGAGAGAGAGAGAGAGAGAGAGAGAGAGCTATACACACAGATCAGGCCTAACATTATGACAGGTGACAAGAATAACATTATCTCTTCATCACAGCACCTGTTAGTAGAAGGGATGAATTAGGCAGCAAGTGAACATTTTGTCTTCAAAGTTGATGTGTTAGAAGCAGGAAAAATGGCAAACGTAAGGATTTGAGCAAGTTTGACAAGGGCCAAATTGTGATGGCTAGATGACTGGGTCAGAGCATCTCCAAAACTCCTAGTCTGCAGTAGTTAATTATATATCAAAAGTGGTCCAAGGAAGGAAATTAAGTTAATACTGGGTCTGATAGAAAGGTGTCAGAATACACAGTGCATCACAGTTTGTTGTGTACTGGGCTGCATAGCCACAAGTCAGGGTGCCCATGCTGACCCCTGTCCACCGCCGAAAGTGCCAACAGTGGACATGTGACCATCAGACCTGGGCCACGGACCAACGGAGGAAGGTGGATATGATATGGATGGCAGGATGCGAGGTAGTGTGATGCTTTGGGCAATGTTCTGCTGGGAAACCTTGGGTCCTGCCATCCATGTGGATTTTACTTTGACACGTACCACCTACTGTACCTAAGCATTGTTGCAGACCATTTACAACCTTTCATGGAAACAGTATTCACTGGTGGCTGTGGCCTCTTTCAGCAGGATAATGCGCCCTGCCACATAGCAAACATAGTCCAGGAATGGTTTGAGGAGCACAACAATGACATTGAGGTGCTGAATTGGCCTCCGGAAATTCCCCAGATCTCAATCCAATTGAGCATCTGTGGAATGTGCTGAACAAACAAGTCCGATCCATGGAGGCCCCTCCTCACAATCTACAAGACTTAAAGGATCTGCTTCTAACATCTTGGTGCCAGATACCACAGTACACCTTCATGTCATAATGTTATGCCTGATTGGTATATATATATAGAATGAAATATATAGAATTTACTGAATGTTAGCTTGCTTATTGTGCCCAAGAGCATGATCTATTTAATGTAACTTAACAAGAAAGGCTGTAGTTCCAACTATGTAAGTTACTGACAAACTGGGAAGAGAGGTGCAACACTGTGAAATATGTGAAGAAATTGACAGTTTTTTTTTAACATTCAGCATGAAAACCTATTCTAGTAGACTCCAAAAACAAAATCAAGACTTTGAGGCATAATAGGTCCTATTTAAAACAAGAAAAATCCATAAAAATAAAATAAAAAAAACATGTCAAAGATGATAATAACAGTGAAAGAAATAAGAGAGGTGCATGTGAACTGAGACAAGTGCTGTTTTTATTCTTCTCAAGCAGAAAAGTTAACAAATTTCACTGAGGCTCATTGAACAAGTTGATAAGTACGTTTCACTTCACCACCTCACTGGCAAAGGTGAAGCCTCCGACACCTACATATACACTCGCACACACACCAATTCTAGCCCTATGCATGAGCGCCTCTTGACACGAGCACCATGTGCCACAGAGGCACAATGACAGCGGCTTTAAGTGCAGAGCTAATTAAAGCACTGAAAATAGAGGAGGTGATGAATGTGCTGTCAAAACCTGCGTGTGCGCATGTGTACGTGCTCCAGTGAGAGAAAGAGAGCATATGAAAGGTAGAGGTAGTGTGAGCTGAAGGAGAGAACGAGGCAGCAGAAATGTGAGAATCTCAAGTGTGTTCAAGGAAATCTGTGTGTGTGTGTGTGTGTGTGTGAGTGAATCTGTTGGGGCGTGTGGCAGCAGTGATCAATAGCGGACATCAGGAGCATGACACAGCATTTTTCAGTAATGAGGCAGACATTGTTATCAGTTTAATTAACTAGACTCCTGCTGCATGATATTCCTGTCCGTCAGCACTAAAGCCCACAGCAGGAGCATCCTGATGATGACACAAATGTCATCCTGTTTATGGTTAAACCTATTAAATAAGAGAAAGCTAATAAGATTTGTATGATGCTTCATTGTGGTGATTCATGAGTCTTCAAAGACCACTGCAAGCATCATTGTTTTTGCCTTGTTTTCCAGTAAAAATGATCTAAACGCCATTAAACAGATTATTCATTACTTTTAGCTATAGATGCAACATTGCGTAAGATACTAGGACTTTTAGAGCAGGAATATTAAACATCACAAATTCTGATTGTAAAAGATTGTAACAGTAAAGACATTTGTGACGTATGGTTTGTTAGGACAATATTTGGGCGAGATACAACTATTTGAAAATCTGGAATCTGAGGGTGCAAAAAAAATAAAAAAAATAAAATCGAAATATAGAGAAAATCGCCTTTAGAGTTGTCCAAATGAAGTCCTTAGGAACACATATTACTAATAATATTGTTTTATATATATTTACGGTAGGACATTTACAAAATATCTTCAGGAACATGATCTTTACTTAATATCCTAATGATTTTTGGCATAATTTTGACCCATACAATGCACTGTTGGCCACAAATATACCTGTGCGACTTATGACTGGTTTTGTGGTCCATGGTCACATTTATAGTGTTACAAAATATTTATTTTTTTACTTTATATGCATCAATGAATCCTGAAAAAAGGAATCATGGTTTTCACAAAATATTAAGCAGCACAACATTATCAACATTGATCATAGTAAGACATTTTTCTTGAGCTGCAAATCAGCATTAGAATGATTTCTGAAGGATCATTTGACACTGACGACTGGAGTAATGATTTTACAGTTTAAAATAGAAAACAGTTATGCTGCTATGCATATTTATTATTTTCCACCATGTACTTCAGTTTTATGACAAAAGTCAAGTAAATCTGTAGATTCTAAAGCTGATATATTTCAAAGGCCAGACTCATTACCGAGTCTTGAACTGTTACTGCCATATCACAGTTATGTTGAGGTCATTCGAAGGACTCACAAATTGAATTTCCAAATTTGGTCTGGAGTTGGCCTTTATCACTTCAGCGTTAAAATAATTATATACATGAAATGTTGTAGATTGTTTCAGTATTGACGTTCTTATACCAAGTGGGCTTCAGATGAAAATTTTAATGAAAATATGAACACTACTAAAAAAAGTACCATGTACATATAGTTTTTTTTTGTTTTGGATGTGGCATCACTTTATTAAAGGCACAGCATGTAGGATTTTTGGATTAAACTATCCAAAGACCACTAGAATGGTGTTATGTATTTTGTTAACTTGTGTACTTACATTATCCCAAATGTTTCCAAGAATGTTTAAATCCAGAGAAATAAGCAGTTTTAACCGACATCATACCCGCAATTTCCGATTTTATTTTGATTATTTTATTCTGACTATATTTAAAGAAACTTGAATATATTATGTGTTTTATTAGACAGAGCAACTGTTTGGATACATTCATCAACAGAAAACAAATCATTGTTATATAACTGAACATGGTTAGTCTTATTGTTTAAATCTGGTTTTCTTGATTTACCGCGAGTACCATGTTTGACCATACCTAATAATGATCTAGCTTACAGCAGTGTGCAACAAGTGTATCAAAGAAGCTGCCAAGCATTATAACATAACTTTCAACACCCTCAAATGTATCTTATATGATAAAACAGTGCTGCGTTACCCCACATACGCTCGACCGGAAGAAGCGGAAACTGACGTCTGCAGCATAATAAAAGCTCCACTGCTCTCGAGCCGTGTGTCGGAGCTTGTCTCTCATTAGCAATAGCTCCAGCGGCCTCGCTCCACTCCAACAGCTTTCAGCCCCACCCTGCTTCATACAGAAACATTAATACATCTTTAATACATTAGCTCTCACCCATCAATATCATTTCTGCCCGAGTCTCGTCAGATTCGTTTCCACCGGCTGTAGAAGTGAAATCAAGGCGTCATCAAGCTATGCCTTTGTTTTGAATAAGCTACCTCTAGCGGCGGAAATTACATATTGTGCCTTATGTGCTTTTGTTCCATGGTAACTACACGGTATCTTTTTTTTGGTATGTTTAAAGAACCTTGCGAGTTTAGTGATATACATTGGCACAGTGATATCAAAGGGTGATAACATGGCATTTTGATCATGCCACTGCATTATTTCCATAATGAAGTAACACAATATTTACAATGTAGGGGAGAGCGGGGCACAACCTAACACTTTTTGAATTTCTCAATTTGTGTAAATCCACTTGGGGTTCAGAGTATTTATTTTTTCCCACATTAATTGAACACATGTCTAGTACAATTATGTGGTTTTGTTTCATTAATACAGTGTATACTTTTTTTTCTTGATTTACCCCAAAAGAATGGAAGTGTAATGTGACAACATGCCCCATAGGTGGGGTGCATTATAACATGTGAGGGGGTGCATTGTAACATGACCAAATGACAGCTTAAAATGTTATCTTATATAATAATAAAAAATAATATAATAAATAATAAAAATAATAAAATATTTTGTCGGTTATTAACTTTTTAAAATAAAAGAATGGCATTTTTGTATCATTAAAAATACTTTAATTTGATTTTGACAACAAATACATAGCTAAATACAGCTATACGCACAGCATAGTTCAAAACAATAATAATGAATAAATTCTTAACATTGACTCTCAGTCTTTATTCAGCCTTTTTCCTCATGGTTTCTTAAAATAATTAATAAAAGTATAGAATATAATAGTATATTTCTAATATTTCTAAATCACTTTAACACAGTGTTACAACCCATCCCACCTGCACAACTGGGATTTAAACCGCGGCTCGTGTCTTCTGCTGTTAGATCAGCGTTAAAGAACGATCTCAGCTGTTAAATAACAGATATTAGATTCAAATCATATCAGATTTGTCTAGTTTTAACAAAAAACAGAGATGAACAATACATTTGAGTAAGAAATTTACTTTTGCTATGGTAAAATAAATGTTCAGTGATATCTTTGGAAGATTTTTTAATTTGGGCACATTTGTTTCTCTAAATAACGTTGCTATGGCAACTAATAAATACACAAAGTTTATCCTGGCATGTGTGGAACGTTTTAAACCATGTGTGTTACAACTAACCCCGCGTTAGGTTGTGCCCCGCGCTGCCCTGTTCCAAAATGCTTCAAATTCTCAAACGTCAGAACCCAAAAACAGATGAAATATGGTTTCATGTTTGAAAAGCCATGGTATCAACCCAATCTCATGAGAAAACAACATACAAATGAGTTCATTTTTCAAATTTGCCAATATATAAATTATAAATTGCTATGAGAGTGTTTCCATGGTACTTTTCTATTAATAAAATATGAATTGATTTGATGATGATCCACAAAAAATTAGGTCATTGTATTTCAAATATAGGCTTTTAAAGTGGGTAAAACATTTGCAGATAGCATCACTGAATCACTACAAAGTAGAGAGGCCCTCAATAGACCTTGCTCATGTGTGTGTGTGTGTGTGTGCGTGCGCGTGTGCATGACAGCTAACTCCCCGTTGTACTGCGAACAGATAGTATTTTTAGTCATTATCACATTTTAAATGGCACTCGTGTGAGACCGTGGAAACACCCACCACCACTCTGTACAGCTGCGAAAGGCCACAGTCTGCAAGTGACTAAGTGAAAGTTATTTGTCTGCACTCTCCGTACAGACCTGATGTTCTTTAATTCAGCTCCTGTTAGTTGTTCTTTTAGCCTTCATTTCCTTCCTCCTCAATCGGTGAGACACATTTGAAGATAATTGGGGGGCAGGAATCAACTCAGGAAGTATCTGAGGTGGCCACGTAACATCCCGCATCAATATGCATCAGCGCCGTGTTTACATTATGCATCCTTAATCAAACCTCCACTTCAGGTTTCGAGACCTTTCCTGCTCCCAGAACCGTCATCTAATTATCAAGCCAGACGGTAAGCTTGAATGCAACGGGCATTTGTAGTTCCCCTCTAATCAAGAAATGATATTCTCCAGCAGTGCAATAACAGCATTTATGGGGGTTAATATGATAGCTCACTTCATGTTAATTTCAGTTCTCATTGGTTTTTTTTGTATGTAACTGTTTATTATTTCAGTCCGATGGATGTATTAAGATGTGGCCAAATATCAATGCGATGTTATGATTGGAAAGAAAGCGCACGGGTACATATGTTATTCCCTTGATGGTTGTCGGAGCCTTTGAGGTGTACGAAGTTTGACCTGCAGTGAAGCCTGGCTTGCCAAAATCTCTCCTATTATAAGATTCACATCTGTGTGATTAATCCAGACAACTTCAGACGTGGTTGGGAACGGCAGAAGTAACTGACTGACTGCATTAATGAAATGGAAGCGTGTGACCTCTTTATTTGTCTCTCTCACTTTCTCACTACAGTACTGTATCTCTCTGTCCTAGATATTGAATTTGTATATACGTACAGTGTTGTGCCCTACATTGTGTTTCTGTGAAGAGTATAAGCTGGATAGAGAAAACAGTTTAAATCAAGGTGGTTAGTTAGTCGCTTTTTGAGACCAGCAAAAGCCTGGTTTAAAGTCAGTGAAAATAGCCATTTACAAACCATGTTTTTCTTTTGTGATGATGACACATTTTAGAGTGAAAAGAGACATTCAATGAGAAAAAAATGTAGGGCACAACGTGATCCATCAGGTATTGATTGGATGTTGAAAAATGAGTGTTACACACCAGAATGGAGCCAGATCAAATGTGAGTTTGCTGAAAGGATGGTGGGTTAATGGATAGTGATGTTAAACCTGAAATTACTATTATTTTCTGCTGACAAGTTATTAGATAAATCAGAAATGAAGATGGTTTAGAAGAAATGTTGAAAAGTTTTTTAATGTAAAATGTTTCATGTTCATTGTAAACCCAAAAAAAGTTTAAAATTGAAGTAAGCAGAACTTGCAGATTTTTATTCTGTAATCATACATTGTAATTGCTCTGAACTTGAAATATTTGAGTAAGATAATTCATATATTTAACTTAAACATTAAAACCTAACAGAAACTCTTCTAAACTTGCATAACAAAACATTAAACACTACTAAATCACTTAATGTTTATCTTGCACACAAAAAATAAAATAAAATAAAAATACAACTTAATATAACACTTAATTTTGGCATTTACTGTGTCATGGCAAAGCATGCTGGGAAATAAATTTAACTGAAACTGGGCTGAGATTTCTAAGTTAGTCAACAAATAAAATAAATACAAAAAAATAAAATAAAACTCAAAACAATTAAACAATTAAGATCACTTAAAATGTGTCAGTTCTGAAAACTCAAAAGAAAAAAGAAGTTCTAAATACTAAAACAAGTTACTTTGTTTGAACGAATTTGTTTAATTTGAGTTGGCTCTACTCAAACCAACTAATTATTTTGAGCGTTAAAGTTTACAGAGTTCATTTCTTTCTTTCTTTTAATTTATTTATTTGATGACTAAAATGTCTAGTGGTGTAACCAAGTAAAAACTCAAAGGCTTTCCATGCACCTTGAAAGTTGTGAGTACAAAGATTTATTAACCTTTAAAAATGTAAATAAAGTAAAAAAATAACAATTGCATTTAATGTGTTCTGAGAAAATGAGTGTCATGTCATTGACCCCATTTTGATTAAAGAAGACAAACAATTTAATGGAAGCTTGTTTGCACCACAGAATAAAAAATATAAAAGCTAATTGCAACTTTTTATCTCACAATTCTGACTTTATTTCTCTCAATTGGGAGTTTATGAAACTTGACTTTATGAAAAAGCAATTGTGAGAGAAAAAGTTGTAATTATCTTTTAAAATGTTTTATTCTGGGGCGGAAATAAGTTTGCAACTTTGCATACAATTTTGCACCAAAGATTAATTTACAATAAAACCTGGAAATGTGCTTTAAAAAAAAAAAAAGGTCAAGTTTGATTTGTTCACGCTGCTTTCTTTAACAGAGGGAATAAATCTCTGTTTGCACATGCCGCTGAGGTCGATTGTACAGTGTGCATGTTTCTTTGTGTGTCTGTTTTCACACAGAACATTTGCATTTCAGTTCTTGATGAAGTTTAAGCGTGCGCCATGCTGGCACAGTAACATCTGTGCTTTTAAGATTATAGATGCCATCGCCTTTGAATGCCTCCACTACACTGTCTGTTCGTCAGCCTGCAGCGAGGCAGCACGTCTCTGCTTTTGGCATTGTGTGAACAACCCTCCTCCCAGTGCGTTCCACGTTTTTCTCGCTTTGTCTCTCCTTCTGTTTTCCTCTCTCCTCCTCTATCTTTCCACCTCTATTCTTGAACGCCTCAGGAAGCCACTTCACATTTCGTGGAATGGATACGTGTTTGTGTTTATTTGATTTGAGGAAGAAATTGCCTACATTTCTCATTCTCATATTTCATTTGTACAATAATTGACTGTTTTTTTGTCCCCATGCAAATGCGTGCCATATTGAATGTGTTTGTCTTGAGAGCTTAGAGCGGCCGAACACACACATATCACACAAAATCATTATCAAGCGCAAAGGCTGTGTCGTTCAGACGCCTCATCGTACTTATTGACCTGCTAACTGTGATTTGCGCGCTCTCTTTCTGTTGACACGAAGTGATCATCTGCATTGCACAGCGGGCACAAAAAGTTGATCTATTTTGTCATTTACGGCATTAGTATCCTCTCGCTTCTCCCCCGACAGTCTGTTCCTTCAAATTATATTCTATTTTTTGTTTTCTACCCTGGTTTTCAAGAACCGAGCAACTCTTTTATCTTCCTCTCCTATTATGTACTGCTGTGCTGTTCTCTCTTTGGAGAAATAAGTTTTGAAGGAATGTTATATGACAAAGCATGAGATCTCTCCCAGATAGCACCCAGAAAGCAAGAGCTTTTGGGACAAAATGTGGCAGATAGCTCGTACACCTGGCCTAGATATGGCATAGCTAAGCACATGTGGGCCAACTTTTCATCATATATGTTTTGCCATTGGATCTCCTTTTGTATTGAGATATATGCCCAGATGACACTACGCAACTGAGGATCATATGTGGCTATGGCACACCACTTATGGTTAACATTTGGTTTATACTTGGAAAAACACATGTAACAGGCTGTGGTCATGTGCGGAAGGTTTGTGGGAGCCCACATATCAGCCTATTCATAAACGCTATTGGTTGCTTTGCATCTTTCCTTGAATTCCTATTGGTGGGTTACTAAACATGAGACTGGCAACTGTCTGAATGCAGTTATTTCCGTTGTTGCCAGCTCTGCTCTCGCGTTTAAAAAAACAGCCTTTACCCAAGGCAAGGGAAGGCAAGGCAAGTTTATTTATATAGCACATTTCATACACAATCCAAAGTGCCTGTGATGCCCTGTGATGGACAGGCCATCTGTCCCAGGTGCTTTCCCCTGCCTCTGGCCTAAAGAAACTGGGATATCCCTCCAGCCTATGACCCTAGAAGGTTGTATAAGGATAAAAGAAGAAAAAAGAATGGTTTATGTATTTTAGGAGTGGAGAAAAGTGTCTTAGTCTAACATTTGTCTTAAATAGCCTGTGCATAGCGCTTCATCTTTAACCCTTTGAACCACATGAACACGGCGGCGGGTTCTGCTGGATTTTTCCTCATCACAGTGTAAAAACAACTTAAAATACTCTGTCATTTCTGGCCACAAAGACATGAAAAAAAAGTGTCCACTTTTATTTGTGTACTCTCACAATACAAATTAAATGTTGTGCTTTTCGCTAAATAAAGAAAACAAACAGGATGCTCATTCTTCCGTTTGTCTCTCAGTGAAGTCCACTCTGAAACCCATCTGAAAATTAACTGTAACTCACACAGACATGACCGATGTCTTTATAAAGCTTTTTTATTTGTTATATCAAAAACAAATATTCTCTGTTTATGTAACCCATACGAAATCAGCGAGAGGTACATTTTTTTCTCATTATCGGTAATGTGACCACATCCACATGCGCAAAGCGATTCACATGTTAATCGTCCACGTGAAGGAACACAAACCTGTAAACGCCCCATCAACTCAGAACAAAGAATCAGCTTCATCATTCTTCTGCTTTTCATTGAGTTTGGAAGACACGCTGTGAGTTTACCTTTGATTAAACTCAGAAGAATACCGCGATTTTAAGATCAGAATTTTTAAGGTATTTTTAACATTTATTCTCACATATATTAGTGTTTTACTGTTGCATAAACTTCACATTTTACTAGTTGAACTATTGCCAGACAAAAATGTGTGAAATCACATTTTATACATATATATATTAAACTGTGCACGCATAGCTACAGTAAACTATATAAGCTTTCATTTAATGAAAATGTAATGTGATGCACTTACGATCTCAGATGCTTTCTTTCTGAAATTGTCAAAAAAAATTCAAAAACTTTGTAATTCCATTTAAGCTTGATTTTGGTAAAATTATAATATAATGACATATAAGAGTCTGGCCATATATAAAGTCACAATAGTAACTTGTGGTATTTTTTAATAAATGCAGTGCTTTACCCATTTTCTGAAAATTTGCTTTTTTTGGACATATAAGGTTTCCAGAAATTGTAGGAACTGAACTGAATTGATTAAACCCAACTTAATTTTGATGTGTCAAAATAACTTGATTTATTTACATTTTTATGTAAACTGTTAGCTAACAATAACATATACTAGCAAGCTAAATATAACTTTTCTATACACATATCATGTTAGGTGCAGCCAGTAGATGGTTGGCATCCACAGTGACTCCTATAATGATTGCCTTTTTTATTAAAGCAACTTGAACCTGTTCCACAACTGAAATCATTCATGTAGTCTGATGGATTAAGAACATTTGGTTGAACTGTCATAATGGGGCTCCAGCAACCAGCATCCAATCCTGAAAAATATGAACTCTTCAAACTAAAGTTTTACAGTGTGAGAAGACTGATGAGGAAAATCTCAGTGTTTTGTAATTAGGCCTGTTAATGAACAGTCTTCATTAAATTTTAAGAACGGAGGAAAACTGAATGAATAGTACAAACAAACATCCATACACACACACACACACACACACACACACACACACACACACACACACACACACACACACAGGCACACACACACACACACACACACACACACACGTTGTGTTTCCATGTTTTGTGGGGACATTCCATAATTTAATGCATTTTATACTGTAAAAAAGTACATTTTCTATCCCCTACACTGCCCCTGCCCCTAAACTACCCATCACTTAGGTATCTAATTTTTACCTGTCAGAAATAGAGGTATATAATCTTCCCCGAGGAGAGCTGTTGCATGGCCCTGTAATTAGGCTGGGAGTGTTGGGATGTGTTTTCAGAGTATGTGCGCGTGTCTGTGTGTCAGAGAAAGAACGAAACTGCAGTCAGAATCACCTTTTACTTCATAATTGCTGTCCTCATCTTTTAATGCATCTCAATGCAGTATAGACTCATATTCTTTCATCTATATTTAGCCTGAGGAAAGTCATTTTAAACTAATTTAAGTTTAGCTAATATCATGTAATGTTGCCATATCTCTATATCCCACAACTGTTTGGCCTCCAATGATTAGCATTGCATATGAAAACCTATGTGCAGGGTTGCTATGGAAGCAAAGGGAGTCTTATTGCCCAATATTTGTTGAAGCACCATGAACTGCTTCATATTCAGCATTTAGTCGCCTATTAATGTCTTCAAATAAAGCTCTTTGTTCCTTTGTCTAGCTTTGTAACCTCTCTGAGGTTCATGTTCATGCTCATGCTCTGTTCAAGAAGTTCAAGTCTGTGTTCATTTTGTATCTGTATTCATGGGGATTTAAATAAACTGCACTTGGGTTTTTTATATTCACTTTTAATGGTCTTCCATTACAGAAAGTTAGACTGGCGAACATGACCCCAGCAGTTGCCCTCCTTTTCAGAGGGCAACAGAGCCTCCAGCCATCATGGCCACCATGCCAGAGCCTCCAGCCATCATGGCTGCCCCGCCAGAGTCTTTTCACGTCATGGCCACTAAGCCAAAGCCTCTCCACATCATGGCCACCACGCAGAGTTGGAAACTCTGGAGAACATGGAAACATGGAAACATCCAGTGCTCCACTGCCCAGGTCCTCCATTGCTCCACGGCCCAGGTTCACTATTGCTACACAGACCATGGTCTCACCCACTGCTCCATGGTCCAGGCCCACCACTGCTCCACAGGGCTTTCACACTATGAGTCTGAGCGTGATTGTTCCTGGTGCCCCCTGCAGCATTGGTCTTCAGGTCATTCTATAGAACCATGGTGCATTTGCGTTTATCTTACATCATCACAAACATGTACGGCGCATGATAGAAAACAGGTTGCTGGTATATATATATATATTATTTTATTTTTTATTTTATTAATTTTATTTTGTGCAGCAGAGTGAAAAAAGCAGTGAGTTACGTCGTTGTACAGGAAACGCGCCCCTGAGCTAGTCGAGTAGGGCCGTTTACACTTGTTAGTCCAAGTTGCATTCATGTGAATTGCACCTTGGATGCAGTGCAACCAAACTCAGACCACCTCCTACAGGTAGTCTCGGGTTCGGTACCCCAACGCGCTCCTAGATTCACGTGACAGCTTTCACATTACCAACTTTTTATGCAAGCCATGCCCCGTTTCATACTAAAATGTCAGTGTGAATGCCCCTTTGTCATCAAAATTGAACTGTGGAGGCGCATTTAATATTAAACCTCCATTGTTCGCTACAAGTAATTAACATTAAAAAGAAAATGTCAGAAATTGTTTCATTACATATGACAGTGAACTGTTGCACAGAACAGAACAGCTTACCATGTGTCTCATGTCATCTTTCATCAGCCTTCAGCTGGTAATTTTCTCTGATTTTACAAACACACAATTCAAACTTTCATTTTAGGCTCAGGAAATGCCACACTGTGTAATTTTAAAATGTTTTCTGCGCCCTTGAAATTGGTTGCCCTTGATTGTCTCTGTCCATTTCCCTCCTCTTCTACGCAGAAATAGAACTGCCCCCAGATTACGTTGTTTAATTGAATTTGCCTGCGTTTGGTTCTTCGTAGTGAGAAAGAGGAATATTTCTCAAAGCCCCACGCTGACCTTCAGGCACACTGTGATTACATTATGTTCTCATTAGCAGGGTGCACTGACTCACTGGATGGCACTCTGCCTCCCAATGAGTGAGGCTGCTCTCCATCAGGTCCTCTCTGACCTTCAGTACGCTGCTTTATCATACTCCTCTCAATACTAATTACTCACTTTAATCTCTAATGAATTATTGAATAATCTATTATGGGCATGTGCGATAGGCTCATGAATATGGCATTTGTTGATTTAATTGGACTGTCGTTGTTTTGGCTCTCACTGTCGAAATGACTGACAAAGTCCACTTTGTAACCTCACTGAAAGTGAGTGTGACTTAAAAGGAAACGTTCACAGTGAACAGAATGAGAATTCCACTTGACGAAAGAGTCTTATACAGTTAGCTATATTTACATTTTATTTCCAGTTTTAGTAATTTTATTATGTGATTTTTTTATTTTTATAATTGTCTTATATTTCTATTTAGCTTTTCTCCATTTTCTTTTTTATTTCAGGGTTACACTATTTGATGGTAAACTTTAGGCAGTCTACTAAGTATAAGTAACTTTGCAACAACAGGTCACCTAACTCTCCTTAGAGTAATAGTAGACTGTAGAAGACTTTCAGCTGTTGCAAATGAACTCAAAAGGGAAATATGAATAAATAATGTTATATTTAATTATACATATTTGGATCAAGTAATAGAATTAATTTGATGTAGCTGAATTAATATTACAATCAATACATACACTCACCTAAAGGATTATTAGGAACACCTCACTAATACTGTGTTTGACCCCCTTTCGTCTTCAGAACTGCCTTAATTCTACGTGGCATTGATTCAACAAGGTGCTGAAACCATTCTTTAGAAATGTTGGCCCATATTGATAGGATAGCATCTTGCAGTTGATGGAGATTTGTGGGATGCACATCCAGGGCACGAAGCTCCCATTCCACCACATCCCAAAGATGCTCTATTGGGTTGAGATCTGGTGACTGTGGGGGTCATTTTAGTACAGTGAACTTATTGTCATGTTCAAGGAACCAATTTTGAAATGATTCGAACTTTGTGACATGGTGCATTATCCTGCTTGAAGTAGCCATCAGAGGATGGGTACATGGTGGTCATAAAGGGATGGACATGGTCAGAAACAATGCTCAGATAGGTTGTGGCATTTAAACCATGCCCAATTGGCACTAAGGGGCCTAAAGTGTGAAAAGAAAACATCCCCCACACCATTACACCACCACCACCATCCTGCACAGTGGCAACAAGGCATGATGGATCCATGTTCTCATTCTGTTTACGCCAAATTCTGACTCTACCATCTGAATGTCTCAACAGAAATCGAGACTCATCAGACCAGGCAACATTTTTCCAGTCTTAAACTGTCCAATTATGGTGAGCTTGTGCAAATTGTATCCTCTTTTTCCTATTTGTAGTGGAGATGAGTGTTACCCGGTGGGGTCTTCTGCTGTTGTAGCCCATCCGCCTCAAGGTTGTGAGTGTTGTGGCTTCACAAATGCTTTGCTGCATACCTCAGTTTGTAACGAATGGTTATTTCAGTCAAAGTTGCTCTTCTATCAGCTTGAATCAGTCGGCCCATTCTCCTCTGACCTCTAGCATCAACAAGGCATTTTCGCCCACAGGACTGCCACATACTGGATGTTTTTCCCTTTTCACACCATTCTTTGTAAACCCTAGAAATGGTTGTGCGTGAAAATCCCAGTAACTGAGCAGATTGTGAAATACTCAGACTGGCCCGTCTGGCACCAACAACCATGCCACGCTCAACATTGCTTAAATCACCTTTCTTTCCCATTCTGACATTCAGTTTGGAGTTCAGGAGATTGTCTTGACCAGGACCACACCCCTAAATGCATTGAAGCAACTGCCATGTGATTGGTTGATTAGATAATTGCATTAATGATAAATTGAACAGGTGTTCCTAATAATCCTTGTGTATTTTCGTTCAGCGAACGTTGATCGTCTATCAACTGTCAGAAAGGATATTTTTTCGTGGCCACAGAAAATTAACTCTTTCTTAGCATATAGGCGTCATCGTATCGTTAAATTGACGTTGATTCACAAGCAGGAACAAAAATCAAAACTCACATGAATGTGCACAAAACGTATTTTACTAAATCACGAACACATCACTAATCTAAACAAACATACACATAATCACGCAAATATGGATAAAATGGAAAGTGAAAGTGAATGAAACCCTGAAAACAGAAACAGGGGAATTAAGCCGTGGAAAAGAGTCATTTAACCATCTGAACAGAACTTGCGGTGTTAGTATGACTCTGTTATGATCAAGGACATTACAATGGTTGTAATTTGAGGTCCCTCCAGCTGCTCACTTGCGCAAAAGTGGAAAGGTCCCGCGGTCGGACTGGATGTCTCCAGTCTTTTCACATGAACAGCAACCAGGAGAAGAAAGAAGAAGAAGGGAGGGGTCACTGGGACAATGGCCTTTAACTTCTGTGGAGGTCACACCTCCAGGGAGCCAGTGAGCCGATAAGAACTTAAACTTCCAGAGGGAAAGTTTACAATCCTTTGTCTTTGAGCATGGTATTTTGTCTTCGAGCATCTCCACATTACTGTGAGCTTTACTTTGTCTTATCAGATGATTTGTTGTTGCTGGCCATGGTAACCAGAGGCCTGGTTTTGCCTGGGTGTCAGTTGCAGTTCAGGGGTAGTTCACAGAGCTCTAACAAGTTTGTTGGGAGAGGGGTTTTGCTGGATTATTCATTAAATATAATGCAGTTAGTTGACATGTAGATGCTTATAGAAAACAATCAAGTATACCATCAAAAGTGTTACCTAATTTAGTAAGTTTTAGTAAGTATCATTGAAATTGAAAACGTAGAAAGTTAGAAATATTGTGTGTTTTTTTTAATATAATAATTGTATTTATTTCAGCTTTATTTAATTTAACATAATGATTTTTAATAGTTTTAGTTACATCTGTATAAAATCATATCATAGATATAAAATAAAACCAAATGTAATTCATTTACTGTAATTGATTTAAATTATGGACCAGTAATCTGCGTATTGTAAAGGGTGTCTTTCATGCGATGAGTGTGCAGTTGAAGTTTTCTTTATTTAAATGCCCCCTGACAAGGCCAGAGAAAATGAAATCAGAGCACCTCCTCCCCGTACCGACTCAAATTAGAGCGCTGCCTTCCTATCATAACTAATGCAATCAGAGACAAAAGATTATGCTGCGTTTGAAGTAATGCAGGAGAGAAAGAGAGAAGGAACCAGAAGGGGAAAACAGAGAGGGAGGGGTTTGGGGATTAAGCTGTGGAAAAATTTGTTATTAAGAGAAAAGGTCACCGAATGCTATTACCCACAACCTGATTAGCAAAAGGGCCTTAGGCCAATGCATCAATGCCTTCTTCCCAAAAGCCCCCCGGTTGCGCAAATGCACATACGAGCCTTGCAGAGACAAAAACTCTGACAACGAGGGAGTTGCAGAGTCAGTTGTGATTTGGTATTTCAATGTGTCGTTCTCGACAGTCTTTACAGATCAATTACCACAGTGTCAGCCGTGTGGTAGTCTGGGGGCTACATTAGCTTATTATCTGACACAAAGAGAGACAGACAATTCCACTGCAGTACCAAACCATTCCCAGCATGCTCTCTGGCCAACATGGGCCACTGCCATCCACTCCCTCAAGCCAGTAGTACTGACAGACCACACAAACATGCTAGTGTAGATTAAGACTACAAGCTGCTAATTTACTCTGACACTGCTCGATCCCTTTTAACTGTGAAAGACCAGTGGAGACACACTGGTGCTAATAGAGTACACTGCAAGGAAATATCAGCACAGGCGATGTCTCCCGAGATAAGTTTGTTTGTCATCCTAATGAAAAGACAATATTAGTATTGGAGTCTTTATCCCCTGGAAACTCTGTCAGATATTTTTGTAACACGGAGACGATTATGATGAAGCCCCCATTGGCTGCTTTTCCTCTCTGTTAAAAGGGTGAAAAGGGGTGAATGACATGATGCTGATAAACACAATAATTTTTTCTAAAATGTATTTCTCATTTGGAAATAATATAAATTAAAGTCCATTTTTACATACTGTGTTCTTGACTTAACAGCCTACACTTCGTCTAATAGGCCTGTAGGTGGCACATGGACTTCATTTAACCATGATAGCTTTATCAAATGGGAAATCAATACAACAAATTTAAATAAATAAATAAATAAATAAATAAATAGATTACAATTGTATGGATAGGAGTAAGTTGAACACTGCTTATCATTAATTCGACTTATGCATACTTTTGGTGAGTGCTTTGTAAATTATCTTCACATTAGATATTGAAGCAATTCAGGTGCAAATGTGTGTGAAGATGTAAAGATACATTTAGAGCTCAGAGACATTTAGAATATGTGGATGTTTCTAATATGCAGTGTCTTGATTTGGTGCTCTGGATATTGACAATTTTATTTATTTTTAATTCTTTATAAAAGTATAGATAATTACTTTGTTGTAATGCATCTGTTTTGCATATTCATGAACACACGTGTGTCAGGCAATATATATCCATAAAAACCATGCATCAGCGTTTGCTTTGGTGTTGCCACCCCTCATATTCCTAATGCCACCCCTTTGCCACCCTATAAATAATTTTCTAGATTTGCCCCTGTGTCTTCATGTGCTCAGATGGTTTAAGATAGCTTGAATATTTAAACTGACAGTACCTAAAATATGTGCAAATGATAAACTGTCACTCTGTGATCATTAAACTTTGCAATGAATCCGGGAATCACATGCTCTTCAAATCGCTGTGCCTGGTCCGTATGGATCACATAAAATCTACGATCCCTATACTTGACATTACACATGGTGCAATGTCACATTTTATTTATTAGTTTTTTATTTAAATATCTTTTTATGTTTTATTGTTTTATTTGTGGTTAAAGAGAATGTTTTAAAAAAAATACATTTAAAAACTTTTTTTTTAAAACAATAAAGATGTGTAAGCTTACATGGACACTGAATGAGTAAGGAAAATGATGGTTACGCCACTTGACATTTTTTATTAAAATTTTTAAGAACCAAGTTTTTAAAATAATTTTTCTATTCTTTATCATGAACACTTGTATATGTCACAGACACGAGCAGAGTTGATTTTCCCAATTGATTAATAATAGGGCCATTAAATGCTTTGTTTGTACTACTCTGTGCTGTGCTGAGTTTGGCACTATGGGAAACATCTTTGTTTAACCGGCTGTAAAGCATAACTATAAATAGCGCTTTCAGGTTTGTGTGCCGTGTGTCTACCTCTGTCTCAAACTATCCTTGTGTTAGGAGTTAGTTTTGTCAGGCAGGAGTGAAGCCTTTCTCTTTTTCTATAAAAATGAAAAGAAAAGAGAGTTATCATGTCGAGAGAATCCACCAAGAGATGCATGCCGCCCTGCTCATAGCCCATCTCAGAGGATGATCCACATGAATTTTGTATTACATGTCTGGGGGAACATCACGCTGTATCAGCCCTTGAGGGCACTGAGTTTGAGCACTGTGACTTATTTCCCATCAAAGTGCTCTGCTCCAGACTCGCCTCTTTCCGGAAGAGCGAGCCTGCGTGTCCTCATTGAGATCTTGGTACTCACGTGTCAATCTGTCTGAAGGGCAGGAGATGGGTCCTCCCCTTTCTCTTTTCCTCTCACCAGATTGTGAGTTTCTTGAACCCACTTCTGGTGCGTGCTAGGGCGCTTCTTTAGAACAGGCTTAGGATGCTAGTTATCTAGGGGGTAGATTGTACGATAAGCTGCTTGACACCATGGCGGTTGCAGGCGTACCAGGCTGACCTGCTAAATGAACTGAACACAAGCAGGGGAAGTGAGGAGGTGTTCTCTGAGCCAAGGACTTGTCTCTTTGCGCGACCAAGCAAACGGCCTGTGTCATCGGCCATTCCATGGGTTGCGTCCGACTTTAGGTGTACACAAAATGCATGGATTCAGCGCGGGCTCCATTGTGACTCCAGGTGTCAAGTCCATCTTGAGCACCCTGATCAAAGTCAGGCTATGACAGGAGATTACACTTCATAATTTTTGGCATCTGTGTTACGTACTGCTCCGAGAGACACAGGTAGCGGATCCAAACGCAGATTTATTAAAGGATAATCCACAAAAAGGCAACAAGTCAGCTGCCTAGGTTTTCGGATGCAGCTGTAGTCTGAGATAATATGGCAATAGTCCAGGGTTGAGTTCCCTCTGGTGGTAAATCACGGGTACTCTCACTGGTGATCATGACAATCTGCATCCACAGTGATACCTTTGCGCCTTCTGCACATGAGATTGTTGTGGCTCAGAATTAGAGGATTTCATCCAAGGGACAATCCCAAAAGGCAAATAAGGGTTACACAACACATACCCTTTCTATGTGGTTCAGACCCCACTTCCTCACCTTGGGTCCCACTCTAGGTGCATGTCATCACAAGATACTAGTGACAGACGTTTCCCTGATGGGCTGGGAAGCAGTCTTAGATGGCCATCCAGCCCAAGGATTGCCCAAGGGCAACTGTGGCCACCTGTTAGAGTGAAAGTTCCCCCATGGATTTAGCCATGGTCCTTGAGGGGTTAGTTGACAACCCCTTTGAGCCACTAGAGTCAGCACCGGTCAAGCTTCTGTCTCTAAAGATTTTTCTTATGGCTCTCGTCACTGAAGAGATATGCAGGCTCTGTCAGATATGCAGGCTCTGTCACCATCCTGCTTAGACTTTGCCCATGGACTGGTCAAGGCTATTTTATACCCTCACCCAGACTATCTTATCCTTTTTCAACCATGCATCCAGTCATTCTTAAGGTCTTCTGTCCTCTTCTGTTAACTACACCAGAACAGGAGAAACTCCAGGAGTTTTGCAACCGGGGGAGGGCCACCACCAAAGTGACAATGTCACATTGGGTGAAGGATTCCATCGCTCTAGCCTATGAGGCACACAGTCAAGCTTTGTCTCTAGGCATTAGGTCTCATTCTACCAGGAGGGTTGCATCCTCCAGGGCCTTATTAAGAAACGCACCTTTGCAGCAAGTATGTAATGTGGCAGACTGGTCCTCTTCGCACACATTTATTATATTTTATAGTTTGGATGTTCATGTTACTCCAGGCTTACATGTTCTTGAGTCGACATCCCAAGCTCACATACTACACAACTTTGAGGGGTCCAGACACACCCATTGCGGCAGCGTTGGTATTGTTGATCCCATATCTCAGTGTAGCATTAAGAGTAGCTTTTGATAGGGAACATCTCAGGTTACTTGACTGTAACCCATTTCCCTGAAAAAGCAGGAACGGGATGCTGCACTGCATTGCCGCAATGGGGCTTTGCGCATTCCAATGATGTCACCATCAGAGGTTATTTAAGACACATTTTTGGCGTGTTTGCCACACATGCTTTACCACCGGTCAAACAAAGATGTTTCCAATAACGTTAAACTCAGCGCAACATCTCATTCCCACTTTTTCAGGGAACAGCGTTACAGTCAAGTAACCCGAGGCAATATGTTTTAATATTGCTGACTGTTGTTGTTCTAGGAACAGATAAACTGCTCAACATTCCTGCTTTTAAACCGTTCTCCTCCTCTCTCCATCAATATCTCTCCTTCAATCCCATCTCCCCACTTCTATGTGAAACAGATGTGAATCCTGACCCAGTTATATCTCTCCTGCTTCTCTTAGGCATCCATTGAATCCACAGACAGACAGACAGAAGTTATAAAACTTTCATTCCAACTGCAAGCAGGGAGAACAAACAGCAAGAACAAAGCAAAGCCACAAAAGGGAATAATAGACAAAGAAGAGACTGCGTGAGAGAAAAGACAGCATGCTCCTTTACGACTGACTGATGTGCTGTCCAACTGAGCCTTTCAGTCTTTTGCCTCTGTATAGATTTGTCGCCAGACTTTTGCAGTTACTGCTGGAGACAGACACCAAAAGAACGAAAAGACTGTCCTGTTTTCAATGGTGGACACACATCTTCAATACCTTAATGCTCATTCCTGTGAGTTGAAATGCAAAAGATCGTTTCTGCTGTTGTCCTTTTAAGCTATGGGTAATGAAGTGGTAAATTAAAGATATGTCAGACTCTGACACAAAACTAATTTTCAGATGATGTAGTGCTGAAGTGTTTTACATTGAAAATGTCTGTCAGATTCATGGCCTGGTTAGCACACATGCTGAGGAGCATCGTGCACTTTGTCCGTTTGTGTGAACACCAGTGATTTTGGCACAGAATGACTGAATGAGGCATTTATATAGCGCTTTCATATGAACTACGGTACACCCAAAACACTTTACACTCATGTCAGTTGTCTCTTCTCAACCACCACCAGTGTGCAGCATCCACTTGGATGATGTGACGGCAGCCACAGTACAATAGCGTCAGTGCGCTCACAACACACCAGCAATATTCGGAGAGGAGAGAGGTTGATAGAGCCAATTCAGTGGATGGGGATTATGGCCATGATTGGTAAGGGCCAATAGAGGGAATATGGCCAGGACATCGGGGTTACACCCTTACTCTTACGAGAAGTTCCATGGGATTTTTTATGACCAAAGAGAGTCAGGACCTCGGTTTAACGTCTCAAAGAACAGTTGGCATCCTAGACAAAGAAATTAAGTAGTAGTATGAACTTAGTAGTAGTAGTAGTATGTTTGTCCATTGGTGTGGTAAAGAATTTGCATAGGGCATTTCAGTTCAGATCCTGACATGAAATATTTTTTTCAAAATAACCAAACCGAGACATCCACACATTACCATGCATTTTTGTATTATGGAAAAGAGCTTTGACATTTTGATAATGGCTCCTTTTGTTCCACAGGAAAAAGTCATATGAGATTCAAGCGACATGGGACTGGATGATGACACAACTGAAAATGATCTGTGGAAAGTGTTCACTCAGTGTTCAACTCAGTTGGAACAGACAAATTTAGACTTGTTGAATAAGCGATTTAGCACTGTGGTGCTCAAGTGGGTAATGTTAATTTGAATATGGCTTGCAACATTCCCCAACATTCAACAGTAACACAATTTTAAGTGATTGCATCATAGTTTTTGACAAGATATAAAGTCTCTTCTTAAAGGATTAGTTTCCTCGAAAAAAGAAAAAGAATCTCTTTCTCATAACTTTATATGTCTTTCCAAACCTGACATTTCTTCTGCAGAACACAAATGGAGATATCTTGAAGAATGTATTAATCTCAACTTTTGTATATTCACTTAAATATTGCGTTAAGACACCATTGACTTTCTTTGAATGGACATAAACATCTTTTTGAGTGATCTGTCCCTTTCAAGATGGCTATTATAGTCAGGTTTGTTACAGTAGAACAATGGATGTTAATGTGACAGAGACCTCAAGTGAGTTGGGTTTGGGTGTGTAAATTATTTTAGAAAAAGAATTACTAATGACTATTGCATGGTAGATACTACAAACATTCAAGCACAGGAGTAGTTAATTTAATGCAGGTTATACTAATGTGACAGTGTGCATGAGGCATTTTGTGTGTGTGTGTGTGTGTGTGTGTGTGTGTGTGTGTGTGTGTGTGTGTGTGTGTGTGTGTGTGTGTGTGTGTGTGTGTGTGTGTGTGTGTGTGTGTGTGTGTGTGTGTGTGTGTGTGTGTGTGTGTGTGTGTGTGTGTGTGTGTGTGTGTGTGTGTGTGTGTGTGTGTGTGTGTGTGTGTGTGTGTGTGTGTGTCTGTGCTTTAAGAGTCCTCCCTCCGGATTTGATGTGATGAAGTAGCACATTGAGGACACTGATATTAGAGAAGAAATCCTAGGATGCACAAAAAAGCATTTATCTTATGAAATGAGAAATTTATTTGAAGCTTTTTTGCTCATTTTTCTAAGGAGATCTCTAGGGAAATAACATTTTTTAATGAGCCATGTTTAGATTTGTGAGAGGGAAAAAGTTTCATGGCATAAAAATAGACCCTCTTTTTTCTTAAAGACTTTTTTTCTTGGTCTCACAACAGTTTTAAATTCTACCATGCTGTGAAAAGAAATTGATACAGGGTAAAAGACAGGCCGAATAGTACTGTGAGAGACTGATAACGGCCTTATACCAGGGCAAGACCTCTTATTTTTCTGTCCTTTTTGATTTTCAGTATATTTTCACATTCATTTTCTTTTTATTAAAATATATTCAGAAAATTAAAGTGTCTTTCATAGATCACACATTTATGATTCATTTTCAGATCTTATTTCAATGCAGAGTTGAGGAGTATTATTTTCTATAATTTTCAGTAGGATATCAGTTGTTTTCACAGTGTGCAGTAGCTGTGGTTTTTAACATGTTTCTTTTTCCAAAAAGTAGGGGTATAGCTTCACACATAGCTACATTCATTTTTTTTTTTTTTTATTGAGTGAAACAATCATATAGTGTTGGAAAATCTAGTTTCAGTGAACTTGTTCATGCAAATTATGCAAATGATTCCCCATTTTGCAGTTCATCCATATTTTATGTTTTTTTTTTTTGTATTTATTGCAGTATTGATTTTGAGAAGTGTGAAAAAAGAGGGGAACCACTGCTCTATACTTCGCAAGCATGTCAACTTATTCTAATAACCCTAACCTATGAGAGTTTGTTGCAAAGTTACTTATAGTTAGTACAATGTCTAAAGTGGAATATTGAAATAATTTTTAACCATAGATTTTAATGTTGGGAAGTTGTGGAGTAATAAGAGTGAAAATTGCCAACTTTGCTAATTCTGCTCAGTGTGAGGACTTTTTGAATAGTTTTGTTCATGCATGGGACTTTTCAACAATTGTTATGTCTTTTACACATCTGAGAACAGTGGCGGAGCCAGAATTTTATTTCTGAGGGGTCCCATAAAAATGAGGGGGGCGCAAATACCACTTTTTCCAGAACAGGTCAGATACCAACAGTTTTATTTTTAGTACGATACCTATTTTCATTGCATTTTTAATTTATTACTATTATTTGGTAGCCTGGATGCCAGCTGAATTTAGCCCCGCCCACAACATTTTTGCTCGGGCAATTCGGTCCCAAAATATGTTATTTTGGCAAGGTTGCCTGCTAAAATTCACATTCCTGGGTCTATATATCACATAATTGGGGTCGCTTCAACCTGCGACATGGAGAACAACCTGCGGGAAAAACACGGACTTGGCAACACCGTTCAGTTGAGTTCTGTTGACATTTGACAACTAACATTATGCGTAGGCCTTTCCAATTGAGGTCTTTCCTGGTTCGGTTGAAACACGCCCCATAACCACTAACCACAGCCCAACAGAGCAGTATCAGACTCATATTCTGACTAGAATTGAGTATGACCACGTCAGGCTAATTATTTGGCAGAGGAACCAAAATAATATACATAAATTACGTTGGCTTAGCAAATAGATATTTCCTTCTGTTATTTTCATGCCTCATAATGCCTGTTAAAATGTATTAGAGCTACTGTTACTTTCACTTTCCATATTATTCATCATATTTTATCTTTAATTTAATAGCATAGTGAATATTTAGAGCTGCTCAAGCAGGGCTCAACCAGTCAAGAGCAGTGAGTGATTTTCTCTGTCTTTTGTTATTAGATTAACATTGAGGAAAAATACAGCAGTTATCTGCTTGTATCCAACATAGGCCTACTGGTACAAACACATTTTCTTTTCAACTATTTAAGTTTATTTAAGACATAACCGACTATATTTCACAATGATACTTGCCAATGCGGGCATTTTGACATAATTTTGTGTGAATTTGTCAGTTAAAGCTCAAGAACACATTAGAGAGAGAATTCAATAGGCTAGAAAACTTCTTGAAAACATAATTTGATTACTGTACCGCTTTCCTGTAATAATGTAGGCAACCACTCGTTATACATAAATCATGTAACAGTTCATGTTTTTACTTGCACATACGATTTAGTTTTAAATCAAATTACATGTGTGCTGGGAAAGTGCTTACTTTCTTTGCTAGTGATCCGACTGAATTACAAACTTCCAGTGATGTCTGTGAAAAAGGAATGTGTGCTCAACAAGCTCAATGCTGTGCGCTCAATCTATTTTTTTTATTTTTTATTTTAAGCAATCGGAAATCTGGGGGGGCTGGACATGTAAATGAGGGGGCCTGGGCCCAGCCAGGGCCCCTCATGGCTATACCCCTACTTCGAGTATGCCTGCAAATTTGTTATTACGACTATACACATTTGTTGGAAATGTAATAGAAGTAGCCTAAACAAAACAAAAAATATATATTGTGAACAATAAAACCATATCTGAAATAAAAATGACAGTTTTTTTCTTTATGTAAAAAGTATAAATTATATTTTTTGTCAATGATTAACTTTTTGTTTATCAGCTGTTCTGTACATGACACCTTTAAAATCATTAAATAAATAACCTTTAAAATACAGCATGTGAAATTAAAATAACTTCCAAAATCATTTATTATAACTCACCACAGACTTGCTGTTCGCTCACTGACTTCTAGTGTCAAATCGACACAACCCTCCAACATCACAACTTGGCAACTTAGAATTTCCCACAATTAAATACGACATTGTCATTTATGTACATTCAGGAACTCATAATTACAATATTTCTGACTTCACTTGAAGTGCACATTAATGTCATTAACCCATTTACCCTGATTCTGAATTATATGTCTACTTAAAACATATTATGTTGAAAGCATATGTCAAATGAGCAGTATTTAATTTAGCAGGCAAAAAATACCCTGATGACCTTCAGATTCCGATGTGATTCTGTGTACATCCGACGGACACTTTAAAACTGACTAGAATAGCTGCTGATGTCGTTGATCAAATGACTATTTCAACATGGCAAATATAGCATTTCCATTCGTATTCATACTAGTGTTGTTGTTAAGAGACCAAGTCAAGACCAAGACCAGTCTGTGCTGAGACCAAGGCAAGTCAGGGCGAGACAGAGTCAAGACCAAGACTTGACTCCTTAAATGAATCAAAAAGATCCACATTTACTGCCTGAGGAATGCATTAATAAATACATATAGCTGTTACCAATCAAATTAAATCAGGAGTTGCATCTGAACTACAGCTGCATAAAGAAATTTGAGATATATACAAAATTTCCCATTAATTTCTGAACCGGCACAACTAACAAAATAAATCAAATAAGTTATTAACTGCATTTGAAGCAGGATGTTTTACATCCATTCCTCATTTCCTCTTAGCCTGAGAAAAAGACAAGACCGAGTACAAATGCGGTCCATTTGTGGAGACCAAAGATTAAGACCTTCCAAAAGTGCTCTCAAGACTACACAATCTGATCACTCTTCTATAATTTATTATAATGTAATCACTATAATTCACTAATTCACACCACACACTTCTAGAGCATATAGAGCACTTTTGTGTGTGTGTGTGTGTGTGTGTGTGTGTAGTAATCAAGAGTCCACAAAATGTATTAAAAGTGACAGTAAAGAAAAGACATGTAAAACAATTTTTTTTTTCAAATAAATGCTGCTCTCTTGGAACGTTTTATTAATCAAAGAATCCTAGAAAAAAATGTATTACAGTTTTACAATTCCCACAGTTATTTTACATTTTAATAATATTTCACAGTATTATGTTTTTTACTATATTTTTTATCAAGTGAAAGAAGCCATGAACAATGCCTGACCTTTGCTTCTTGATACCCAGCTTTATATACATGCTGTTATTATCACTAGAAGTTTGAAAATCAATCAATCAATCAATCAATCAATCAATCAATCAATCAATCAATCAATCAATCAATCAATCAATCAATCAATCAACCAACCAACCAACCAACCAACCAAGTCAGTCAGTCAGTCAGTCAGTCAGTCAGTCAGTCAGTCAGTCAGTCAGTCAGTCAGTCCAGGAGCTTAAATATGTACACACAGGGCAAAAAAAAAGGCTAATGAAACACAGGCGAAACTAATCAGTAACTATGGAAACAAACTGGCCCACAAAATAAACTACTTGCCCTTTTGTACAAAGTTTTTACTGCATTTCGTGTCAAGCCAAACAGAGTAAAACACTAAAACTTCATTAAAGGGTACATAACACACACAGTTTCTGCCAGTCTCATGTTAATCTTGAGTACCTACAGAGTAGAGCTGCATCCTTCATATCTCAGAAGAGTCTTTCGTTTTATTATATTTATAAAAGACAGACACGCTGTACCCATTCTCTCCGAAAACAGCCTAGCTTGTGCAGGCGTGCAGTGGGTGGAGCTAAAGAGACACAAGTGCGTGCATACACACAAAATACATCATGACATTATCCCTGAATAACTTTCGATTCACATACGTTCGTGTTGTTGACAGCCGACTGCCAACAAAACACAGACATTTGATGCAGTTTCACTCATCGCCTGTGGTTTCGACTCTAGGAACTCCGTTGCTGCTCCGGAAAAACGAACTGCATCCACTGTTTCCTTAACGCTGGGTTATTTGGGAAGCTGAACAAGGTTACCTTTCCCTCACAACCAAAAACACACTTCTTTAGTGACACTGTTGATTTTGTTGTCTAAAAACAAAATGACAGCACTGCCGACGGCTTCCGTAACCTGAACGCAGCTTGTTGATGGACACTCTTGCTCTCACTCTGGATGAAGTACAAGGAATTCAGCCCTTTATGATGTCATACAGGGCTATACTCTAAAAAAAATAATCCCGAAACGTGTTTGAATCCTGAAGGAGTGCATTTGGCACAGAAATACTCCGCCATGCATTTAACTCATTTTTTTTTTTTTTGCCATGTTTAGCATGATAATCCAACTCTTGAACAGTGAAAATTAGTCAGAATGCATGGAATGGAATTAGATTTTATTTGATTAATTCATATTTTTGTTATATTGATTTATCCTATTGTTTGCAATTTGCTTCATTTTTTCTTCTTTTTTTATATTAGAAATTAGATCAAATGACACAAAATAACTATATAGTTTTAATGAATTATTAAAAAGCAAACACAAACTATACAAAAGTGTCAACACCAAATTCACTAAGTTCTTTTCATTGACACTTCAAGTGGACTATATTACTGGACTAATAGGGAGTAGTGAATGAGGGTATAGGGGACGATTTCAAACACAGCTCTTAATAACTTAATATTACATGGAACATGAACAGGACAGAACCCAGGCAAAGCAGAGCAGGAAACAGAATGAAAACTAAACAGACTAGAACGTAATCCTGACACGACCGTTGCACAAAAAACATTCAGTATTAAAATATCCCCCTCACATTCCTTCCATATAATTAATGTTTTAAGAGTAACATTAGAGGGAGCAGTAGTAACTGTGTTTCTAGCGTCTAATGACTTCATCTTGATGCAGTGCTTTTGTCATCTTAGAAGACATATGTTCTCCTGAGAGCCGTGGACTGTGCCTGGATGTGTGGAGTACCGAAGCTGATCAGACTGTGTCAGAGACCTGCTGAGAAATAGATTACAGTGAGTCAATGCAGCGAAGACTGCTGTGAATCAAGATGCAGACTATGAGAGGATGTCAGTTAGTGTAAATGTGTATGTGTGTGTTTAATGCTAAAAAGAGTGATAGGAAGACGACAGCAACGACAACCTATGGTGAGGATTACAAGGTTGGAGTTCTCCAAGACCTTGCATGAAAGGATTTTCAATCAAATTTCCTTCTTTAACCCATCTCAAGAATACTGTGCTTATTACTGTTAACAATGTCTTAAAGGGACAGTTAGCCTAAAATGATGTCAGCCCCTCATATCAGTCCAAACCTGTAAGCTGTTATTTTTCCAATTATTTATTTTCCATATAATGACAGTTAACTCTTTCCCGCCAGGGTTTTAAAAAAAAAGTTGCCAGCCATCATCAGGGTTTTTGATCATTTTCACAAAAATGTAATGGCCCATAGAATATTTTGTTGTATGAATATCTGAACATGCAATATATCAAAAGAAAGAATAAACAACAACAACAAAAAACACTTTTATCAACACTTAAATATGGGTAAGTTTCATAAAAAAGCAACATTTTGAACAAAAAGCTGAGAAAATCACATTTTTGTCAAAGACGACATCCAGATCAGATTCAGAGCGATGATCAAACACAGATGGAGTAGATCGAGTCCATCAACACCCCTAATGTTTGCACATTTCATTCAGTAGCATTAGATAGTTTTGATTTATATGCTGTTTAATGTTGATGATCACATTATTTTATTATGCATCTGCTTACATACGATCGCTTGTTTTTTGCGTCTTCTTCATCTGTTTTGATCTGGATATTCTGTACTCGTTCCAAAGATGCGTAATAGCGCCCCTAGTGACTAAAACACATTGGGAGGAAGCGTTTTCTCACAAATAATGGAAAATTCTGTGTTTGGCAGGAAAGAGTTAATAGTAACCACATAAAACAGTTCATATTGTGTATTATAAGTCTTTCAAATTATTCGTTTTCACTGATATATTTTTAGTTTCGACCCATGTTTGGGTCTAATTTTTAAACCGAGCAGTCGGTTTTGCCCATATTTAAAACAACACTAGAGTGTCTAAAGTCGGCATGATATGGATAGTATGATATTATACTTAGTGCTAGAAGATTACTTACAAATTGTAGTCCGTTACTAATTCAAACCACAAAACTGACAATGACACAAATTGTAGCTATAATGTTATCTAGATTACTCATTTTGGGTATTGGGTATTCTGATTACATTTTCATTACTTTTAGATACCTTTTGACTTTGATTTAAATAGGATAATCTTGTACCAGGGTATATCAAATAAATATATTAGATATATATTTAATATATTTTGACAAAAAAATAATAAAAAATCCCTGCATTTCATGTAACTCATGATGAGAAATTATGTGCATTTGTAAATTTGAATGTGTTTGAAAGACAAAAACCTTCCAGGGATAGTATGGTTAAATGACTCACTGAGAGATAATTCAAATAATAATTAACGTGTTTGTCAGGAGTTGATTAGATATGCAATGTTGAGAAAACACTTGATTTCTGTAAATCCAGTGATCAAATTCTGTGGGACTCATTTCAGTGTTGGCTCATGACTAGTGACTGGCCTGTGCGCAATTCCACAAAACTGGAAGACCTTCTGAACGGATATAAGCAGTAGGGTTTAATAAAAAAGGAAAATTGAAAATATAACAGAGTTGAATTTTGAATAATTTATGGACATTGTGAGAATCATGTAACCAACAGAAAAGTAACTGTAGTCTGATTACAAATATTGTAAAATGTAATATAATCTAATAATTATAAGTGCAATATTTTTGGAATCTGATTACGTAATCCAGATTACATGTAATTTGTTACTACCCAGCACTGATTACACAATAATCTTTTCTTTGCTATTGTGATGCATAACCGAGTGAAACAGCTTCTGGGAACGAGAAAACAAATATGCAGAGCAGGACTTGATTTGATCTATTGGGAAGTGATTCGATTTGGTTTGCTATTGCTGGGATCTCATGTGATTGACAGGTTGTCCCGCCCTCACGGCAGTAAACAGAATAGAAGAGATGTCACTGGAGGGAGGGAAGTTAATTTGATTTAAAATGATGAGGCATGCAAATTAAAAAATAGAACATGACATACAGGATAAAACTGGTAGGCTAAATTGTGCACAAATGTTATAATTCGCTCCCTCGATTTGCTAAATGCGTGCACGATTTAAAAATCGAGAGAACAAATAAGTAAATCGTGCGCACGATTTATAAATCGAGAGAACAAATTAGTAAATCGTGTGGACTTTTTAGCAAGTCGAGGAACAAAGTAGTGAAACGTCAGCACGATTTAGAAAATCGAGGGAACGAAATAGTAAATTGTGCGTATGATTTATAAATCGAGGGAACAAATTAGTAAATCATGTGCACAATTTACTTTTTTTTTTCTTGCACGTCATGTGCAGGGCTCCATAATATTTCAATATATATATATTGAATATATTTATATATATATATATATATATATATATATATATATATTTGTAATATCCTGCAATATTTTATTTAAAAAAAAGTATTGTCAAAGTTGTCAATTTTGGTTTCATGGTGACTTTAAATTTCATTAAAAGTGAGTAGGATTATTTCTTTGAAATATTAAATATTTTGTTTTTGATTAAATAATATCTGAAAAGCCATGTATCCTTATAGTCGGATCCACTAAAGGCGGTGTGTGTGAGTAAGTGCTTGTGTTTGAGTGTGTGTCACTGGGCTGTGGGAGTGAGATAGTGGGCGGCAGGTGGATGAAGAGCATTGCATGCTGGTCTGTATGGAAATAAGATATAATTGCACAGTACCTTCAGACTGCCTGTCGTCTCTAAAATTCAAAGGGTTTTTGCATCATTATGTGCAGACTTTTCAAATATGCTAATTTTTTTTTTTTTTTCCTCAACGCTCACAGGCATCTTTCAGTGCAATTAGATCCTCTCAACTGACTGTGTAATCACAAGATTTCCAAGCAGAAGGGGGGGAAAAAACACTTAAATGTTTCTGTTAACTTTAAATTACACACAGTGAAGTGCCCTATACAAAAGTCTCTGACAGTTTTTGTAATCATATCCAGAGGAAATTCATTTAATTATAATTTTGAATTAATTATAATGTGTAATAGTTTAAATCATATATGACATGCATTCAAATTCTGCTTTAAACAAAAACTGGAGAATACAAAGAAAGTAGCCTAACTTCATTCATAATCCTGATTCATAATTTACAATAAGCTAGTCAGACTTTTGGCAAAATGGCATTTGATCAACATTGCAGCCTCTCCTGACCAGGAACCATCCACTCAGGAAGAGACAAACTGACATGTGACCATTAGTGTTTTGTTTTGTTTTTACATGTTATTCAGTAGTGGGTTTTATAGATGATAGCATAATAATAGCCAGTGTGGGGAAAAAAATAATGATTTAATTGATGAAGTGACAGTCTCTGCAAACAGTACAGAAGGGTCAATGATGTGACACTCTTTTCTTCTTCTTTTCCTTTTTTTCTGGATCTATTCAAAACATTTTTTTAAAGCATTTAATCATCTTATTTAATGAATATGTTTTCATTGATAGGCTGAAAAGAAATCCTTGAAAGGAAACCTTTAAATTAGTGTGACAATTAGTTTTCATTTCTTATAAAATAAAATAAAAAATCTGTCAAACAGTAATAGTTAATGAATGTTATAGAAAATATATTTGAGATATATTTGTGTATATTCAAGGTGTTATATGCTATGAATTTTTGATAACTCCATGCACAAAGTCATTAAAATGATTACTAATTTGTTTTAGATTTGAGATATAATACGTTTTCAAAACCGTATGAAACCACCATAATACCTGTGTAGGCTACATGTGTTTTAAACTAGATTTGTCTCACAAACACTCACAGAAAGACAATCGTTGCTGCCTTAATTTTTTAAGTACAGTCAACTTGGATGTTTAAGTAATTTAAACTTAAATTGCTTACTTAAATTAGTTGAATATTGTATAACTTATTAAAAAAGTTGAAAATTGCTTATTTTGATGAGTTAAAGCATGTAAAAAACATATGTTGTCATAACTCATTGATCATACACTGTTCTGCTCATGGGTATCTAGTTTACTTGCTATACTTTGGCAATTGCACTGATCATTTCATCACCATCAAAAGCACAGCCTTCCTTGTAAACAAAACCTTCTTTCCCCCTTATGTATTGATAAAACACCTGTTTGTTCTTCCTTTCAAACGTATAGCCAGTCAATCAGATTAAAGTTTACCAGATCAAGAAAATGATTGTGTGCAATACGAATCAGACGGTTAGTTTGTGGGCAAAATTAACCTTGATTAAAGATAAACCTCCTGCATGAGTCTAATAGTGGTGGCGCAACCGAGGCAAATCAACAGCTTTTTTAAAATCCATGATCACATGGAAGAAAATAACAGCTTATTATCATATATTTATTTAAATGCTAATTCATCTTTTTTCATTCCTCAGACATCAGCTTCAGAGGGGATAAGACATGCCCATAAACCCATTCCTTGCAAACCTGTACCGCCTCAGAAAATCTGAAAATGATCATTTTCTACAAAAGGCCATTGTGGGCTGCTTCTGTGGTAGAAATCAATGGTTCTCCCAAATCTCCTTGAACAAGGCTGATTGCGTGAGACAGATCGAAGAGCACAATAGACTTTCAACAACAGAGCTGTGCTAGCCAGGGACTTGGATTTGTTGAGTTAAGGTATCTTCTCACGTTGTTTTTTAATAAAGATAAAACGAAAGGAGCAGTTGTTCATTCAGCCAGCCACATATCTGAATGTCTGCTCATTTTGCATTGCTGTTTTCACCTCCCACACCAAGCCCTCCTTAATTATGGAATAGAACCGGTGGCCATTTAACCCTCCTATTATCTTTGGGGTCAATTTGACCCCATTCAATGTTTAAAGTCTGTAAAAACACAATTGTCATCTTTTTTTTTTGTTTTGTTTCAGATTGAATTACTTTTCCTAGTTTAATGGGGACAACTGTGTAAACATAAAATTAACATGATATTTTTCCAATGTCCTGTACACATTTTGTAGCATCGGTGTTCCTTGGGGTGGCTCTTTTAGCTGTATAAAACATAGGAAAAACTAAATTTTACACACATTTGTTTTGGTTGTTTTATTAAGGTCACTATAAAATGGCATACTTTTATATATTCAGTATTATATTCAAACAACTTCCCTCTGTTTTAGGGCTCTAACCTAACCTAACCTAACCACACCTAGTATTGCGATAACCACTAGTAGTTCAAGTTATTACGGTCCCACTCCCCACTTGAACATCAGGGTAGACATAGTGCCGCTAATGTCATCAAAAGGGTTCCAGAGCCCACCAGATATGCTGTCAGCCATAAATGACCTGAGACATAAACCTTTAAAAAAAAGTTTAATGCTTTGAAATGATTATTTGCTGTGGTCAATCATGTTCATGCCGAATGCAGACGGAGGAAGCCTCGGACTTGCTGATGGTGGCGTCGATCTGTTGGACTGCATTGCTCATTTGGGTCAAGTGCACGGTAATCAATGATGCCTTTGGGCAGACGAGTCAAAGGCGATATTTCACTTTAGAGGAAAAAAGAACAGAGAGGAAGATCAAAGCCTGGCATGGAAAAGCGGTCCACTGGCCTTGGCTTTGAACTTCATGCTGATATAAACTGAGTCCATCCCTCCCTAAGAAAAAAAAAAAAAACTGCAAAAACGAAATAACAATAATCATGCATGTCCTACAGCATGCTAAATAATAAGACTTAAAGGGATAGTTCAACCAAAAAAGAAAATTCTATCATTTACTCACCCTCTTTTTTTTCGTTTTAATAAAAGGAACCTGTTGAGGAATCTGCATGCTGCTCTTCCGCATAAAATATCAGTTCGTAGTGACAGTTTGTCAGTAAGAAAAAAAAGCTTGTTCGCTATTTTCAATGCTTGAGAAGTAATATTATAGCTTTGTATGAGAAATTTAAGTCATAATTCACAGTAATATTCCCCTCCAGTGAGTTGATAATTGGATTGATTCGTTGGAGAATCAGTCAGTTTGATTTGTGAATCAGCTGAACTAGCTCATAAAAAACAAGTGTGTGTTTCTTTTCCATTTTTTCCCCTCTCTCTCGCTCTCTCTCTCTCTCTCATTCTGAATTATTATTATTATTATTATAGGTATTATTCATAACATCAAAGAAATCAAGGTATCACATAAAAAGCAAAGGTCCTTGAGAATGATTTCCACCTTTCTCTCTTTTATCCATCTCATGCTTTTTGCATGTTATTGTTAACAGCAGAGGCTGGTTTTAATTGCAGGGAGCAACAGTTTATAGGGTTTAATTGCAGCAGATTGCCTGAGTTGCTTTGTCCATTCTTGTCTACCTGCTGGTTCCATGTTCCACCCCACCAACAGAAATAATAGTGCCTTTCATTTAAAAACCCTCTAACCATGAGCTTTAGACAAAATGAAGGCCCCGCATTCAGAATAGTACAAAGCCATTAATGGCCACTCGTCCACAAAACGAGATGGTTTTGTGGCGAGAATCTAAAGAGCACCAGCATCGGGAAAAAGAACAGTGATATTTTGCTCAAGCCCTGTGAATTGAATTGTGATATTTTGTGACATTTAGCAGTTGTCATTGTGCTGAGTACCAATGTGCTGAATACTGATAGATTGCGGGTCTACTGACAGGGTAAACAAGTGGCACTTAAAACGCGTACAGAATAGTAGAGGTGTTTGATTACAGGTTTTTGGAGTCGACTCCGATTCCTGACTCCCACTGTAGGAGTCTATGAAATCAACTCCTCGACTCCATTTACTTTACATCAAAACAGGGTCAGAAATAAGACAAAATTGCATTTGTTACACACTTAAATTATTTTCCCCAGACACAAAGCCTTAAAATCCTCTTATTAAAATGCACACTTTTAGCGTGACTGTCCAAATTAGTCCAATTTAGCGATGACTTGATGTGTGGCTATCAGCGTTTCTACCTATCTGTTGCCAATACCTAATTTTACAGAGGAAAAAATCACTAAACGCACATTATCATTGTCCTAAAAGGTGAGTTAAAGATACTAAATACTAAAATACATACAATAATGTACACTTATTGATGTGTTTCTTCTTGATGTGAGTTTTTTATGATTTATGGTTTAATGATTATGAACACAAGGTTGACATTGGAACACCAAATCTATATTTATTGCAATAATATAGTATAATGTATATATAATGTCTGAATTCCTCGCTTCATTTCATTCACTCTTTGCTTATAGTGCACTCAACTACCATGCACTTTATAGGGATTAGAGAATCAATAAACATGTGAGCGATTTCGGACACAGCAACAGAGTCGACATCGAGAGGTCATTCCTATGCTGGACTCGACCCTGACTTTGGGACTATTCAGAGTCGACTCCCCATCACTACAGAATAGTTGAAAATCGAAATCCGAGTTTTCTGAGAAGTGTCTGGTCTGGTAAAGTGTGGTTTGCCCACAGAAATGATCAAGGATATACGTATTCTTTTCTTCTTCTGTTATTATTATTATTATTATTTTATTTTTTTTCGCAGGCTATTTATGGCTAGTCCATTAACGAGTGCAATATTATAGTACATAATATTTATTTATTTACACAGAACTTAGGAACAATGCACATGAGCAGAACAACCTAACCATATTATGCAATGTGGAACTGACAATGAACTGAAAGAAACACAGGGCTTAAATACACAGCAAACAATAGGGGGCTAATTAACTAGACACACATGAACAGAACTAAATCAGTCAGTATCCATGGAGCTAAACAGGAAGGGGAACTGAGAGAACTGAACTAATTAACAAACTGACATCAAAAACACTAGAACAAATACAAACATAAATCAAAACACACTTAACACGTGAGAGAACTCCCCCCTCCGTGGCCTTGACCTGGTAGCTTGGCTCGGCCACTATGGCCAGGGACCCAAACTTTTCTTGGGCGGAGCTATGGGGATATGAACTGGAGCTCTGGAGTGGATTCAGGGGCTGGAGCAGACTCAGCACTTTTTCTCACTGGAACAGACTCAGGGATTTATCTCACTGGAATAGATTCGGGAATTCCAACCACTTGGCTTGGGGCTTGCTTACTGTCTTTCTCCTCACTCTCCACAATGGTAAAAGGGGATCCATTGTGGAGAAGTACCCATTCCACAAAGTCCAGGAACCTCCTCCGAGGCCCATCTCTGGGCAGGTGTGCAGGACAAATACACAGAGGCCGGTGTCATCATAATAGACTAAAGGAACCATATCCAAATACTTCTGTGTGTGCTCCTCGAGGGACAGATCCTCCTGGGAGAGGAGGAGAATCTTCACTGCTGCTAAATTCATATTACGGTCAGTTCTTCTGTCATAATTAGTTGCAAAAAAGGATGAATGCAGGATCTAAATGCAAGCAGTTTCAGTATTTATTTACACAGAACATTACACATGAGCAGAACAACCTAACCAGGAACAGGACTTAAATACACAGTCAACAAGAGGGGGCTAATTAACTAGACACACCTCAGGCAAGTTGCATAAACATAGTCATTATGTTAAGACAGTGTCTTAAGATCTAGTATGACCCACTAGCAGTTAGTCAAGGGACATTCAGTCTTACTTTTTGGTATCAAATTAGACTAGTCTACGTTTTTTTGTAACAAATGTATTTTTATGATTAGTCTTTAAAAAAAAAGTATATCTTGTAAGATGGCTGCCGCGTGCATGTGTCCATTAAGTTCATGAGACCATAGGTTGTCCCATTTGTCAATTTAGGTTTCATAAGGGTGCTCGCGAGTGCCCCCCTTGTGGTAAATATGCCCTCTTGATGCACACTTTTGCCAAAATCGCAATGAAGCAAGCTCCACGGCAGACTTCTTCCAGACAGTCAAAGTGGTGTTACGTTATGAAAGTGCGGAATCATAGGAAGACAGCAAGCGTTCAGGGTGACATTTGGGGCAGGTCCCTGGGTGAGAAGCACAGAGTCTGTCATTTCTGTATCCTCGCTGTAGCAGCTGGAGTTGTACAATGTCTGCGCTAAAGAGGCATTACAAGTGTTGTTTTGGGAAGTACCAATGCTCATAAGAGTCCCCATAGACATCTGAGTCACTGCAGGACATCGGTTAAATTTAATTTTTGAAGGAAATATCCATTCAGTATAAACTCGATAGTACAATCAGCAAATACAAGGATGCAATGCGAGAGCTTTTATTTAAACAGGTCGTGTGCTGCGTTCACCCAGTCACTGACACTGACCCCGCAAGTATGCATATAACAACGTCAATGTGAAATGTCAGCTTATGAATACCCAGGATTAATTGTTGAGCGGTGTGAAACATGAAACAAGACATAATACGTTTTCAATTTCAACATGCTATAAAAAATTATCTGTGGGGTATTTTGAGATTCTATAGAGTTCATGGGCAGTAGTAAAATATCAAAAAGAGAAAAGCTGAAATGTAATTTAAAAGCTCTGCTTTGATATTCCTTTGTGCTGTTGTGCCAACAGATTTCAGAAGGTTTTTAATATGCAGACTTAATCATTGGTGTAAATAGGATTGTATGGTGCAAAAACACTTGATGGACCACATCATCCTACAAGAATCAACGCATTAATCATATTTTGTTTACTCAATGTTGTTTCAGTACTATATCCTCATAGAACCTTTTCACAAAAATGTGGTTACCTGCAGTGTAAATAATGTATAAAATAATTTGGTAATTCATTTGATGTGATTAATTAAAGTATATATATATATATATATATATATATATATATATATATATATATATATATATATATATATATATATATATATATATATATATATATATATATATATATATATATATATATATATATATATAAGTAAAAAGTATAAGTAAAGCAAAGTAAAGTAAGCTACAATTGAGCCAAAATAGTAACTTCGGTATGTATAAGAAATCATAATTCAACAGCATGGCTGGTCAACACATATAATATTTTATTGTTCATTTTATTGCTTATTTGCTTGATCATTTATGTAATTATTGATTTTTACTTGACATAATTTATGTAAGTGACCTGAATCATTAGCCCCTTTCACATAGCAATCCCGGCAAATTACCGTTAAATTGCCAGAATTACTTTCCTGTTATACAAATATGATGTTCTCTCAGGCAACGGCGTTCTGGCTTTTTACCGGTAAGAGGACAATACTGGTAAAATCTGTGATGTCAGTCATCAGAAGTGATCTTTAAACACCACGGCATTGTCTTAATTCGCCCACATTTTTTTGACGTCTGACTGAAAGGCATAAAGGGATAATCAAACAGAGTGAGTTTTTGCTAACACAAGACCGCAACGCTGAGGAACGGAAAAGAAAGCTGGGTTTCGGTCAAAGATGATCATCTTGTGCATATTTACATAGAAAAACTATAAAAAAGCTTACTGTAAACAGCCCAGAGTAATCATTTCATCTCCATAAGAACTTAGATTGGCCCAAAGCAGACTTCTTATGTTAGCACGTACGTGATCATCTTCATTCTGTGTTTACACAGAGCACATTATCAGTAATTTTCTGGTACATTTACAATTTCCTGTACTGGCAAATTGCCGGAAACAATTTACCGGTATTTTTTAAAAGGTCCTGTTCACACATGATCTCTAAACAGTAATTTACCAGTAAAGACTGTATGTATGAAAGGTACTATTGTATACTTACCACAAAGCAGAACCCTTAGCAACCAACCAGAACACTAGCAACTGCCTAGATAATAAGTTAGATGTCTATATAAATTTGAATCTGTTTCAAACTTCCAGGCAAGGCTTTGTCAAGCCAACATTTAAACTTTTTGAGTTTTAATTATTATTCTTAGTCAGATTGCCTTTGTAAGTTGCCAGGCAACTCTACAAATTAAGGCACACAAAGAAACATCCCTTTACTGAATAATGTATTTGCAGTATAACTAGAGGGAGCCTTTAGGAAGCCTTCAAAGTGTTAGTCCTAATTAAAAGTGCCGTGTGTTGAGATCTGCTGAGTTTGAAACATAGCTGTTAAATGCTAAATTCAGCTGCAAGACTTTAGTCTTTTCACTGCAGTCCTTATATCTGGCTCCTATTTTACAGTAAATGCAAAATTATGCGAATGCTTACATACAAGTTGGTAGAAATGAATGATGAACAACTTTCCTGAAACAAGTTTTTTTGACGTTTAAATCTTCAACTTTGCACATTCAGTGCTGAACATCATGTGATCTCTTAGAAATGTCCAGAAACATCTGAGAAGTTATATTAAAGGGATAGTTCACCCAAAAATTAATAGTCTGTCATCATTTATAATTTACGCACTCTCATTTATGTGGAACACAACATAAGATGTTGATTTTCATTGGACAAAAATGGAAATATTTCTTAAATTATTTTTGATGTCCCACATAAAAAAGTAAGTCATGTTTGAGACATATAATGAGACATGATAACATTATTTTCATTTCTGGCTTTTATTAGCTATTCTGATGTGTATTGCTTTGATGGATACAGTTTAGCGGCTGTTATACAAAAATATTTGAATGCTCACTGCCATGGTTGGCCAATTAGAATCAAGTATTCAAAAAATGAAATTTGTAAACGTCTCAATGAATGAGTTCCTGTTTGTAAATGTCACCACTTGTGATAGATGATTGTTTTTTTTGTTTTTTTAAATGCTGCCGCAACAGTATTTCAATTATAGTTTTGAATCTCTATTCTCTTTAGCTTTCATTACTATTTATTTATTTTCATTAGATTGTGTTATATATTCATGAGATTTTGAAATACAGAGTGATTCCTAACAGAAAAAGCTTGAAATGTGGCCATATCTGACATAAGATTATGACTGCATATTATTATTTATAACAGTGCTGCAAATGATGTGTTTTCTCTTTTCAGAGAATGAGTAAATGAATACAAATACAAATGTTAATAGACATTTTCAAATGCAAGCAGTTTGCGGTCGTGGATGCTTATGGGTGTGTTTGTGTCTTTGTACACGCTTGTCTGTGTGTCTGAGTTGATAAGAGAAAATGGTTGTGTATTTTTCACAGCTGGAACCCTTCGCATGCTGCATCCGACAGTATCACTTTGCAAACCATTCAAATCAAGTCACGCAAACACACTCTCGCATGCGCTGCAGCTGCATTTAATCAAAATCATTCATAATTCACACCTCTGTGTGTGACTCCTTCCCGTGAAGATAGAATAAAAACACCATTTGTGATGAAACAACATTGATTGGCCAACATTACTTTGAGCGGCCATTATGGTCCATCTTTTATCCCAGTGCAATTTCTGCAGTGTCTTTAAAGAACGGTCGCGCTTTCTGTTGAAACTGGCTGTTTTGGCAAGGGGTTTTTATATATGAATGAACATAAGGACGGTGATTAGCTGGACTAGAACATTAGCAGATCAATTTTTTGGACAATTGCTGATGTCTCGGGTAGCTCATCTGCTTTTAACATGCAGTTTATTCTAAATTACTTATTAGTATTTCATTGAAATATCAAAACGTGTACACACTGTCAAACTGATTTCGATAACTTGAATATATCCCATAAGATTTGAAAGCAAAGACCTTAAACATAACAGAGGTTTTGAATTCATCGAATAACACACACTATTTGTATTGCCACTGGTTTCGATATATATATATATATATATATATATATATATATATATATATATATATATATATATATATATATATATATATATATATATATATATAATGTGTGATGTGATCTACGAAAACCCATCACATGGTGAAATTTTACCTTTCACAGCTTTTGATATCATATGAAAGCTGGGATCAAGTTCTTTTTAAATATATTTTTATTTATTCCATGGCTTGTCTGATACAAAAGTTATGGTTATCTGAAGTCGGCTGATTGCTATGATTTTCAGGAACGGAATTTTGAGAAAAACAGGTTTAAAAACTGTCACCCCTTTTTTCCGCATAGACATGAAAATGCACTATCCAAACTTAAATGGCTGTAACTCAAGAATGCTTTGGAATATAACCCTAAAGTTGGTCTTGTTTTAAAGAAGACACTTGGCAGATTATTGTAGAAATCAAATAAATTATGAAAGTAAAATAAACATTTTTTTTATAAAAGTTTAAGTTTATGAAAATGTAAAAATATTTATTTTATAATAATATTTTATATAATATTTTATAATAATATGTTATTTACAAAACATTTTTTACTCTTAAACTACAACACAATTAAAGCCAGGAATATGAACAAGTTGTTCTCCAAGTTTCAGGTTGATATATATAAAAAATTAGCTTTCAGTAAGATTTAGTTTGACACCCAAGCTTTATTACTGACCAAGAGCGCCTCCATTTCCATATGGTTTGAGTGATCTGAACCATATTTTCACAATTTTCACACAATTAATGAAGGCTATTCTATTCGGAAGTAGGCTGTTTGGCAGTATTTTTTTTTTAATTCAACCTCTAATAAATATAAAAAGAACATTATAGCATTTTAGCTCACTGCTGCATCACAAAAGAAAAATCTATATTTTTTCCTTTATATTTAAAACTTTCCAGAATTTTTTTATCTAAAAAAATTGACTGGATGTTATGTTTTGAACTCTTGGCATGAAAACAAATCGGTTGTCTACCCATCATTATTTTTATTTTTTTTCTGTGTTCATCGCTATTTCAAAATAAAGGTCTGGACGAATATAAAAATATGAAAACTGGAATTTATAAGATGCATCATTACACAAGGGGACTAGCTAACTTTACTCTGAATAGAACAGCAAGTTAGTAAGTAGTGAAATACGTTTTCCATTGTTTATCATGGGCAGTCTCTGAACTTTGATCACCTGTTGACTAGATCGCGGAATCGCGCTAGTGTACAAGAATACAATTAGCCTACAAAGCACAGGCAGCATAGCTAAACTGACTCTTCAGTAACTTCTCCATCATCCCTGGATGTAAAATAATCCATTATATGATCGTTTAGGGCACTTACTTCACCAGGATTAAGCTGATTGAGGCAAACGAGATCATTAAAGCAATCAGTTACTTCAGACTCTGTTGTTCTCTTTTGCTCCGCAATTTCACGATACGATAATGTTTTATTAAATAACCTTTTTTTGGGTGCCGTAGTTTTCATAGGACTAGCAGGAAATGTGCTTTCATATTATTCTACATGTAATGGACTTTATTTTGATGGCTGAACTGTCTTTGTGGTATGAAGAGAGTGAAAACTATGGCCGTTTTTTTTTTTTGCACTGTGTTCTAAAGAGAAAGATGCAATCTTTTCCACTTGTTGCTACAAACTGCTGTTTTCTGTACTAAATAACGTGAATTTTAACAGGCATGATGGATCCATGTTCTCATTCTGTTTACGCCAAATTCTGACTCTACCATCTGAATGTCTCAACAGAAATCGAGAATCATCAGACCAGGCAACAGGGTCTTCTGCTGTTGTAGCCCATCCGCCTCAAGGTTGTGCGTGTTGTGGCTTCACAAATGCTTTGCTGCATACCTCGGTTGTAACGAGTGGTTATTTCAGTCAAAGTTGCTCTTCTATCAGCTTGAATCAGTCGGTCCACTCTGACCTCTAGCATCAACAAGGCATTTTCCTCCACAGGACTGCCGCATACTGGATGTTTTTCCCTTTTCACACCATTGTTTGTAAACCCTAGAAATGGTTGTGCGTGAAAATCCCAGTAACTGAGCAGATTGTGAAATACTCAGACGGGCCCGTCTGGCACCAACAACCATATGCCACGCTCAACATTGCTTAAATCACCTTTCTTTCCCATTCTGACATTCAGTTTGGAGTTCAGGAGATTGTCTTAATCAGGACCACACCCCTAAATGCATTGAAGCAACTGCCATGTGATTGGTTGATTAGATAATTGCATTAATGAGAAATTGAACAGGTTTTCCTAATAATCCTTTAGGTGAGTGTATATAAACAGAAGATCAAAACAATGAATCATGGTTAATTCATTATTTATTGTAGTTTTGCAGTCAGTTCCTTTAAAAAAAAAAAAAAATGTGAGTAGAAAATGTCATTACAATTTTGAGAGATATAGCAAAAACAACGACTGAGTTACCGATGCTCAAGTTGGTGTTAATTTCATTCCCGGGTCTCCCCTACTTGTGATTTCATAACACTTCAATTCCACAACAACTGTGAATTTAGCTTAAAAGTGAATCACTGTGATCATGACTGCTTTATTCTTGTTAATGATTATGGTTAAGTGATGATTATGCTAAATGATATCCAGTTCAATTTCAGTTTCAAGAAACCGGGTCAGTTTTCTCAGTTGAGTGTCTAGTTTGGTCTTTATAAAAGGGAAATTAAAAAGTACCAATTGGTTACCCTTTTAGGTTCCACTTTAGACATTCTACTTACTATGAGTAACTTTCTTGTTTTATCAGAGTTAGATGTTGTGTGTAATATAATTTTGAGTGCAATTTCAAAAACAATTTTTTAGCAGCACTTTTCTTGTGGTCTGTTTGTTATAAAGATGCTGTTGGGGAACAGGTTGTTATTATATATTACAGTTAACACATTTTTGTGTTTTGGGAAGCCCAACCTTAGGGCCTGTAGTTTAATTTTAACTTGGCAAACACTGGATTGAAGCTTTAACAAACCTTCCGAAGGCTTGAGCTTAACATGTGGGCCTGTCGTGATATCAGATTTTTGTTCAAATGCAATACCAAATGGAGTTTTGGTCACACTTTAGTTTAGGGTCCAATTATCACGCTAAACTAACTAATAACTTAAGCTTTTGCCTTAATAAACTGCTAATTACTGCTTATTAATAGTTAGTCAAGTAGGGTAGGATCCCAGCAAGCAATAGCCGCCATTTCACTACCTCGGTTAACATAGACCTGATATAGTCCGGCTATGAGTAACCCACTTCTATCCAAAATAACCTTGAATTTATATACATGTTATTTTTGCCAAAATAACCTGCGAGATGTATGACATTCTATTATGTAAGCAACGGCAACAGTGATTTCAAGGTATTTTGTTTCATTTCTTTGACACATTCATGTTCTTTGACTATTCTTGGGCTACGGTTAGACATCTCTTATACGGTTGGACTGTGTTTGATGGCTATTAGATATATCACAAATTTTCCTTAGGTTCTCTGCTAGTTAGTGATTTGCCTTTTGACCTTTCATCTCTACACCATGTGCATGTCACATGCTTAAAGTTGCATAACAAACATTTACTCAGATGCCTAATTTTGGCAACATTTTTATGCGTTATTGCATGTTATCCTTTGCATGATTAATGAGCATGATTCATTTATCATGCTCATTTCCCATGCATATGTTTTTTTTTTAGATTACATGTGCTACAAGAAATAGTTCAATACATCATCAATCCTTCTTCCAAAACATGTGTTTGTCTTACACTGATTCACTATGGTAAGCCTTTTATAAGTGTTTAATTTTAGACGGCGGAACATTTTTTTATTGGGGGGTGGCATGTCTCATCATATCCGTAAATAGAGAAAAGTTTCAGCAACTACTTTGACGTGGTGTGCAGTGAGCAAAGAGGTTGACATAGACACGATACATCCCAAACCTCCCAGGAATCCAACAGAGGAGCATCTGTTGGGAAAAACAGAACAAAGCTCATAATAAAACAAGAATCAACATTGGCTTGGCTTTTCGGAGAGAACTGAGGGATTTGAAATGTAAAAGTGACACGTTTTTATTACTCAACAAGTGAGTAAGGTATTTTATTGAACAGATGAATTACCATATTCTGTAACAGAGTTTATTGTAACGCATCATTTAGCTTTAAAGGCACAATATGTACGTTTTCGCTGCCAGAGGTCAGTTGGTCCCAAAGCCTGCTTGTCTCAGTTGATCTATGTTTACGTTTTTTTGGGATTTTCTGTACTTACCAACGAATAATTGAACAGTTGATCATTGATGATGACAGCTGCATGCTAGATGCTGTATAACCACCACTTCCGCATTTGTTCATGTGGTTTGCCACGTTTTTTTTTTACAAGTGTAAACTGAGGATAGTGCAGATATTACGTCATTGATATGTTGATTTACAAATCCTTGGGAACTTTTGGGATAATGTAAGAACAAATGCATGACATATATCACACTGTGCAAGTGGTTTTGGGAGATTTTATTAGAACAGTCTGCACATTTAATGCTTAAAAAAAAAATTAATTAAGAATTTGATATCACAGATTTTTAGCATAGATTTTTTTCATATTATACATTACAATGTTATGTATAAACCCATTAGTTAAAATGATTGTTCTACTTGATAAAATTATTTTAGTTTTTAGCATCTTATTATTTACAGTATTTTGAGAAATTAGTATATAATTCCATTGCGGGCTCCACTGCCCATGGCGCCACACAGATCCATTAACTCCCCATCCCTATGGCATTCCATGGCTCCACCCTCTGGCAAAGCCACCATTGGGTGCTACCTGGCTGGGCATCTGGGTTTCAATGCCGTCTCCGCCCACTTAAACCATCTCAGTGGCTACTACTACCTCCTGTTCCTCCCTGGCCATTCCTACTATCATCTTCTCATTAATATTAGTTCTGAGCTTGGTTTAGGTATTCTTTGTATTAATAAAGTTTGTTTGAATTGCTCTTCTTCGTCTTGCCTACTGCCTGAAACACGCTGAGAAACCGTGAAAGAAGGGTTCTTTATTGAGTCATTTTAAAATTTTAAGCAGAACCCCACTTTTCTAAGAGTGTATGTGCATAGTGTGTAAACATACTGTTCTGTAAACATATACTGTTATTAATTACAGCTGACATATGATGTATCTTTCATAAAGGTATTTATGACATAGATTTTACATGAAATGTGGCCTTGCAATAGTTTTCACACTTCAATAGTTAACTAATGAGTGTGAGCTAGATGAGTACCTATAAATCTCTTCCTCTCCTTCCTCCAGTGGCAGTTACAAATCTGTTCAAGTATCATGTACTCTGTAGCATGTCAGTCAAGTATATCGAACGGTGATTAGACCTCAAACCAGATGATCTATGAATGCAGCACGTTAAACTCAAAGACAAGATGCTCATGGTGTTTTGAGATGCAAATAAATGAGGAGACACTGATTCAGTAGCGCCTTGATAAACATGGCTACCTGCTTAAATCGTGCAGAGCCTGTTAATTAGAATGATTAGCCACAAACACCTCACCACTGAGTAATTAATTTAGAACAGGAGTTGTTGACATCGGGACAGCTCATTAACATAGGCAATAATTGTGGCGTTGCGAGTGTGTCTGCATTTCATTTCCTTAGAATAGTCATACAAACTAAGAAATATTTTAGTAAAACCCACATACAGACAGTCTTCTCTTTTTTTTCTGTTTTGTGCAGTAAGTATTAACTAAAAACTGGAGCATTTCTAAATAGGGCTGTGAAACTCATAAAGAGTCTCAGAGGAAGAAAGCTAAGTTAGAATAATTTCCCAGCTGTCCTTTTTTCATGCTATGAAAGACTAAACTATAAGTTCATGCTTTAACTCTATGATGTATTATTTATATTTTACACATCAGTGTACACATTTTACTCTTTACTAAAGCCTGTTCTCAAAACATTGTGTGATAACAGATGAGAGGTTATTGTGCAAGACATGTTTTGAGCTCCAGTCAGCCCGTATGTGTGTAGTTTGTTTCTCACCTAAGCTTTTATGTTGACAAGAATGGAGAAAGCAAATTAAACGGATACAGAAATAAAGAAAAGTAAGAAAACATTCCCAGGCTGCGCACAGTAAACCAAATTATATAAGCACACATAAAAGTAGTTTTTGAACCATTGTGAAAGTAAAACTAGAAATCATTTTAATTAGAAAAAAGCTATCGGACCCTAAACTGAACATAATATCTGGCATAAAAAAATAAAAAACCCTTTTCACCATCAAAGATATGTCGCAGAGAGATTCTTTACAAACACAGGTTTAAGAGACACAGAAACAAGTACGCTCTAAAACAACCATTTCTGGGTTATTTGGCAACCCAGCGCTGGGTAAAAATTGGACAGAACACATGCTGTGTTCATTTTCCCAGCTTTTTGGGTTTTATACATTAACCCATTTGCTGGTTTGTCTCATACAGGGCACACAAAATTCAACCCTTAAAAAGAAAATCATTTTTTTAGACAAACATTTTCTTTCTTTGCCCAAAATGGCAAACTGCTAGCCTAGAAATCTAGACGCACCCAAGCGGCAGCAAATCAAATTTGCCACGAGTGTAGTCTAGCAACTCTTGGTAGACCTGCGAGCTGGAAAAACCAAACTCTAGTCAGGCCAATCAAATCGTGTATACAGTTGTTGGTGGGCGGGCTTAACATAATGATGGCAGAGTTGCAGAGGTTGTTGTAAACAAAGAAGCTGGCAAACAGCAGTCTTTCGAATCGGTTTTGGCCGCAACTCTGGAAGACTTGGAGTTAAGCTTTTCTTTGAGAATAGAACAAAGAATTGCACCGAAGTCATTCTTAAGAATGTTCTGAGTTTTGCCGACCGGACACGGTGAAAGTTTCATCTATCAGCTAGGTCCGCTTCACGTTGCTCTGTTGGTTGTAGCGCTATCGTATTGCGTGCAGAGGGAATTTGAAAGAAAACCATTTATCCCGCCCCTCGGATTGACCCCTGTCAATGGTGAGTTACCAGACCCAAAATCTTGATGTTGGTCTGGCTTGTCAGGCTAGCAAACTGCTGGAATGTAACACTAATTGCTTAACATTGTCAATTTTGTTTATACGTAGCCCTATATCTCTGACTACAATCCAAACAGCATCCATTTACAATTCAACCTAAGAAAAATTAAATTTAAAGAAGCTCTACATTTCTCATTTTCATTCATGGAGATAACATGGAAAATGTGCCATGCATAGTGGACGATTTCTAACAAGTGTCCGCAGGACAGCGATGTCGCGTCGTGTTTCAGCCATAGTTACCCATTCGTTTGGCGGGAGGTGTAACTTCCGGATGGCACTGGAGCATAGTTCGGCTAGCGTTCCCAGCAGACCAAAAAATGTTTGGAAAAAAATGTAATACAAACTAAAAATGTAATACAACATTGGGTTACATTTACCCTGAACTAGGTAGATATGTGATGAGCTGAGTTAAAGAAAATGTTAACGAGTTACCAGCATGAGTAAAAATATAAAAAATAACCCAATAAAATGACCCAGCAAGCTGAACCCAGATTTTAGGTTAAAAAAAATAACCCAGCATTGTGTAGGGCTTCAAAATTGTCTGGCTTAAGATTGTTGAGACTAAAGCAATAGAGAAACATGATAATCGCCTGTTAAAATCTTAATATGAAAGCCCTAAGAGTGAATAAATAAAACTGTATTAGTGTTCGAATTGAGAAATAGTCACTTGATATAAAATCAGATTGAAATAAAGTCACAATATTTATTTATTTATTTGTCTGTCTGTTTATCTATCTATCTTTTTTCAACTCTGAAACAGAAATGGGTTTCCATTCATTTGTGCCACCATTTATCCCCCCAAAAATTCTCAGTTATCTGAAATTTGTATATATATATTTATATTAATAGACATCTGACACGTTCATATCATTCTATTTGAAAGGCATGCATGTTTCATGGATATGTTTGTTAGTTGTTTATGTCTGTATTCTCATTTTCACCAATGCCTGTTTTCATTTTCATTCCTAACAGTGTCGTTTCTGTGTTGATTGAACGCTTTGCCAATATTGAATAGGGAACAGTTATGCCACAGTTATGCCAATAAAGCAAACTGAAATGATATGAATAGAGTGAGGTGGACGTTTAGATACAGTGACACTGACATACAAGAAGAGAGACATGATTTGTATTGTCTCTAAGGCTCTGCGTTTAATAGAGTCCGGGAATCTAAGGGGAAAGAAAAATCTGCCCATCTGTTTTTGTTTTGCAGGTAAGATAACTAATAGCACGTTGATTTAGTTAGGTGCTGAAACAAAACAGGCACAGGATGACTTCTCAACCCTGGAGAACTGCGGACAACCCTGAGAGCAAAAGTGGGAAAAGTATGCGAGGAAGAAAAACTATCAAAAATGATTATGAATCCAGCTAGCGTTGTTGTTATTGATTTTCCCATCTTCTCTTGGCTCATAAACAGTGTAGTGAGAGTCACTCAGCCTGAGCTCACAGCTTACCAACAGATCTGGGATCAACGGCCACAAGGAGATCGATTTTGCCATGCAGATTTCAGTCCTGCTTAACCAACGCTGGCATTATGAATACTTCACTTTAGGCCATCAGTCAGCTTACATGAGCGGCCGAAGCATCATGGTCCAAAGATAAGTGTGTTCCTGGATTAAAGAACAGAAAGTTAGCTATACACTTCCTGATGTGAAGGGTTTCTCTGGAATCGTGATTTAGCTTATTGTTGGCCTTTTTAGAACTGTAAATTGAGGTTTAACTTGAAAAAAATAAGAATACATTCAGATGTTTTAAAATAGAGGTGAACTTGGTTGACTCTTAAGGCTTGAATACATTACATGACTTTAAATCTGGACAGATAAAAAAAAACTAGGCATCATACACTTGTCGACTTTGTAAATGGTTACAGAGAAAAATTGTGCACTAAACGTCTGAGGATCATACTGTACACTACCAGACTTTTCAATTGTTCTGAACACAACAAACTCACACAAAAAACATGCCTCGTTGCTATAAGATGCATCACAGATGAAACAAACAGGGATATACAGGACATGACCTCAGTAGTTGTAGTGAATAAAAATACAGGCATTTGATGCAATATTGGCTGTTAGACATGGTCAGTATATGGACTCTACAGATTACAGTGGGAGTTAGAGGTGAGTGGCGCTTATTGAGGCTAATTTGTTACACGTTCTGTTATTTTACTTTTGTATTTGTATTGTATTTTATTGTGATTATGGTTGAAAGAGGACAGCTTCAGTTTAAGTTCTAAAACCTGCAGACTTTGGTAACCATCCAAAGAGCGCAGTTTGTCACATAAACCGACAGGAGACTGGCAAAAGGACTGATAATGTCTCATACAGGGCACGCAAAATACAACCCTTAACAAGAAAACAAGTTTTTCAGACAAACATTTTCTTACCTTGCCCAAAATGACAAACTGCAGGAACTTATTGCTTAACGTTGTCAATTTTGTTTATATAGCCCTATATCTCTGACTACAATCCAAACAACATCCATTTACGATTCAACCTTACAGCAACATTTAACTTAAGAAAAATTCAATTTAAATAAGATTTTTCATTTTCATTCATGGAGATAACATGTAAAAAATGCATAATGGACGATTTCTACCACCTGTTGGTAAACAAGCACTTTTAAAATGAAAATGGCATGGAATTACCATTATAACCAGTAGATGGCTGCAGAGGACCACTCATCAGCTCATTTGCCATTTTTCTTTAAATTATGAATGGATTATATTTACAAAGCACGAAAAGAGCCCACTTTAAACTACACAGCGCAAAATTAATCTAATTTACATCATACCTCAGATTTAGTTGCATGATGAGCGGATTTGCCAGTGTGTAGGTATCAGCCAGTTAACTTGGGCTAAAGAAATACTCTTGTTTATTTAAGTTTATTAAAGGGATGGTTCACCCTGAAATGAAAATAAAGCCATCTTTTACTCACCCTGTTGTTGTTCTAGTGCCTTATGTCCTTCTATCCTTTTCAGACCTCAAAAGCAGAAATGTAAAAAAATAGTCCTGCATGCGCTCCGGCGACGAGGCTAAAACATTACAAAACTATACAAAAGTATCATGCAATGATACAGTGAGACACGCGCCATTTATGGAAAGTGTTCAGGAGGCATATCATAAGGTTTTACAAGAAAGAAACCGTATTATTCAGTCAAAACACTACGCGTTACTCTGTGCGCATTCCTGTGATGACTAGTGCGAGCCGTCAACACAGACTCAGCAGCCCCTCACACAATGTTGTCATGACAACCGGTAAACAATATTCACTTCAGGAGGTGTATTATTTCTTATCATATACCTTATAGAAAAGACGAGAGTCACGTTTGTTTCTATTGAGCCTGATTTCTCAAAATGGTACGTGTGTGTGCTTATCTTGGGTGCCATGACAACAGTGTAAGTTATAGTAAGCATGAGCACCGCGCCAGCTGACGGCTCGCACTAGTCATTACAGGAACACGCACAAAGTAACGGCTGAGTACTGTATTTTGATTGAATAATACGGTTTCTTTCTCATTGAAGCAGTCATTTCTGCAAAAGGATTCCCGACCAAGTATTGAGTGCATAACTGAACATAATTATTTGAAGGTTGACTTTTTTTGTATTAAAAACGCTTTTCTTTTATTGGTCGGATGAAATATGCTAATTTTTGAGATAGGAATTTTGGGTTTTCATGAGCTGTATGCCAAAATCATCAGTATTAAAACAATAAAAGACCTGAAATATTTCAGTTGGTGTGCAATGAATCTAAAATATATGAAAGTTTAATTTTTATCATTACATTATGGAAAATAATGAACTTTTATCACAATATGCTAATTTTTTTAGAAGGACCTGTAGTATGCCGCCTGAACACTTTCCATATATGGCGCGTGTCTCCCTGTATCATTGCGTGATACTTTTGTATAATTTTTGTAATGTTTTAGCCTGGTCGCTATTCCCTGCCATTATAGCAAGGAATATTTTTACAATTTCTGCTTCTGAGGTCCGAAAGGGATAGAAGGACATTGGTCATTAGAACAATAGCAGGGTGAGTAAAAGATGGCTTTAATGTCATTTTAGGGTGAACTATCCCTTTAAGGAAAATACAAATTTTACTGGGACACAATTTTTTTTTTTTTGCTGTGTAGTTCAGTTTATGGAAGTCCCCATGACTCTATAATGAGAGTGACAGATTATTTCTGTTGTCTGTTATGATTAACATTTCGAGTAAAGTGGGTGATGGATAGACAGAATATCCTGTCCACTTGAAATGGATGATAATAAAACAATTTTTTTTTTGTCCTGAGGTCAAAGCTCTGGGCTTAACCCGAGTAAGCCTGTGAAAGTGTGTAAAATGATTAAAGACAGAGAGAGAATATGTCAGCATCTTTGAGTCCGCTGGGATAAGCCTGTTAACCCTGACCTCTGATGTAACAACCAGAAACCACTCTGAGGCCAAACTCTCCTTATATATACATTAATGTCATTATCAGCAAACAGGGTCACAATGGTTCAGCACAGGCTACAGTAAGAGACACACTGTATTACTGAAGCGGTCAGGTGTCAAAACATTTAGCCTAATAGAAATCACATTCTCCATTAAAAGAAATAAAACAGGAAGAAAACACTTTTTTCTCAGTGAGGGGGGAAATTTAGAGTATGGCAGGATGTCTGAGATCACTCGTTGGAGAGCTTGACTTAAAATGCAATGAATACTTTATAGTTATTCATTCTTGTTCAGCAAAGAGATAGATACAGAGTATGTGCATGTTATACTGATGGTTTCATCAGGCTTAAGGCCCGTTTTCACCAAGGACGACAACTAAAGATAACGATAAAGTTCTAAATATCATTCTCAATATTAAAGAGTATCAAAGAGTTCACACCACACACTGTAAAAAATCATTTTGTTGACTTAATATATTTTTATATTTTTAGTTTTTCTTACTTATTTGGTTATCTGAATAAATTACATTTAGTGATGAAAACTTCCCCTTTTCTGAACTTAAATGTTCTAGTCATCATAACTTCACCTTAGTTTTCTGAACTTAAATGTTCTAGTCATCATAACTTCACTTTAGTTTTCTGAACTTAAATGTTCTAGTCATGAAAACTTCACTTTAGTTTTCTGAACTTAAATTTTCCAGACATTATAACTTAAGTTGGTTGCAAAGCTGCATTAATCAGTATTAATTGCATTACTATATTCATTTGTAAATTGAAGATTTTGACAAAAATTATAGCAAATTAAAATCACAGCAACACATATCAATATACAATTACATTTATTGCAAAAACAAACACCTAAAACAACACCTAAAACAACTAAACAGAAAAGGTATCTTATGCCTGCCTCAATAGCAGTTTGCATCCAAAGTTGCAAATTTATCTTGTGAGCAAAATCTATAAAATATTGCATAAAAAATGCTAATAAAGCAGTGCTTCCATTGAGTCAGTCAAAGAGAAGAAAATGATCGCTTCCAGATAAACGCATCACTAGGAAAAGAAAAATAAGCCACTGTATTTAATATCCCAAAATGCACATAAAAATAGGTGGATGGAAACATAGCTAATGTATGTCTTGTGCTTGCCTCAGTTTTCAAATTAAGCAATTTGTTTTTAAAAATTTAATAAAGCACCCCACAACATACGTTACAGAAATGTCCTTTCTTCAGAAACTTAAAAAAAAAGGCAAATACTGTTAAACACCTCTGAAATGGCTTTATACCATTTAATCTAAACGTAAAGTTAATTTTAATTAACAATGTGTAAGCTCTCAGTACATTTATCAATGAGCATAAACAGCACATATGCACCAGTGTTACCTCACTGCATTTTTTTCAGTCAGTAAATCTTAGCTGTGCAGCTCTCCCCAACCATTAAACCTTGATGATAAAAAAATATATATATGTTTGATAACCTCATAGCTCTTTGTGTCATTGTTCAAAGCATAAAAGAGTCCAAACAGTGAGGGAAAGGCATTTAGGACATCTTCTAGATCCAAGACCACAAACTCTCAAAATAACAGCCACATCCACGACATCATCTGGGAAGGCACTATCATGTCGGATGTCCTCACTCACGGTTAAGATGCCCTACATTAACCCCACGAACAATGTCTCTCATCATCAGCTGGCTGAAAAAATTTGAGAAAGAGATATAAAATATTTATTCAAACATACGTTAAATACTGAAGAACAGTAATACAATAAATATGCAATATAGTAAATATACTGAGCAAAATGTTCTTCTAGTTGAAACTGATTTTGCAGATTTCATACATTGTACTGTATCTTTAAACATATTCTCTGATGTTCATACATGTTTATTTCATGCTGTATCTAATAGTAATGTGCAATGTTCAAATGCAAAAAGCAACAAAAACAACATTTAAAACCACTGTCATATTAAAGGGTTAGTTCACTTAAAAATGAAAATTACCCCATGATTTACTCACCATCAAGTCATCCTAGGTGTATATGACATTCTTCTGTCAGACAAACACAATCTGAGATATATTAAAAAATGTCCTGGCTCTTCCAAGCTTTATAATGGCAGCCCAAAATTTGAAGCCTAGAAAAAAGTGCATTCATCCATTATAAAAGTACTCCAGACGGCTTCAGAGGGTTAATAAAGGCATGAAGTGAATCGATGCATTTGTGTAAGAAAAAAAAACACATTATATTTAACACATTATAAAGAAAAATATCTAGCTTTTGGCGGACTGCCTTCCGCAATCAACTTACGAATGTAATGTATAATGCCTCTCGAAGATCAAAAGGTTTATGCCACGTCCAACGTCATCGTCGCACAAGTTACGTTTTTTTACACTATATCCGATGTCGTCACTGCGCCAGTTACGTTTTTTCCCCCGCTACGTCCTACGTCAATGCCGCGCCAGTTACACTTTTTTCCTTAAGCTGAATATGGAAGGCGGTCCGCCAGAAGCTACATATTTTACATTATAACTACATCAAATATGGATGTTTTTTTTACGCAAACCCATCGATTCACTTCAGAATGTCTTTATTAACCCACCGGAGTCATGTGGATCACTTTTATAATGGATGGATGCACTTTTTCTGGGCTTCAAATTTTGGGCTGCCATTCACTGCTATTATAAAGCTTTACATTTTTTTATATAACTCTGATTGTATTCATCCGGAAGAAACCTCGGTTCGCTTGCGGGTGAGTAAATCAAGGGGTCATTTTTGGGTGAACTTACCCTTTAATAGTTATTTATTTTACCTTTATCGATTCAAAATCACATTTAATAATTTTCAAGGATTTCCATGAAACTTACCTGTATCTGATGGCGATCTGAGAGATGGCGTCTTAACCGAAAGTCTGAATCATTTCCTATCGCACATATAGTGCGTTATGTGCCATTCACCATGTAAATGTGTGAACAACTGACTGATTTCAACATCTGTTTATAGTGTAGGGGGCGGGACGCTTCAGATTCTAGAGGTAGGTGTGACGAGAATCTGAAGTCCGTGGTGATTTCATAAAAATCTGTGATCCATTTTATCAGAAGTGGGAGAGACTGTAAGTTTTGAATGCTTATATCTCCTAAATGTGAATTGTGTCATTGTTTTGGAACACACCAGCTTATTCCTAACCTTAAAGGAGAACTCAGGGGAATATTTAAGTTAATCTTGATCGTTATACCTTTGTGAGTACTGTCTATATATATATATATATATAAAAAAACTAACTGGATTGGTGCTTGCAACACGGAGCTGTTACAGTTAATGCCCAGAGCTCCCACTCAGCTAAAACGGCAGTTATGATGGCATATACATAAAGAGTGTCTTTGTGCCAAAAAAAACTTCATTTTGATTTCAGGGGGCCTTTAAGGGCTGATCAAGCAAAACATATTTTATTGCTCCCTAGTGCGCTGCTTTTGGTAACACTTTACAATACGGGTGCACTAATATGCATTAATTCATGCTTAAATAATGCACAGATAATGATGAGTTAATGTGTTACTAATGGTTAACTAATCCATCTATTAATGATTACTGCATCAGCAACTAATGAAGATTCTACATGATTAATAGATTAAGTAATCATTAAATTGTTATAAGTTAAATATCAAAATGCATTAATTCCTTAATAACATATTATATTAACTAATAATGTAAATTAATGTATTAATTACCTCAACGGGTCAAAGCCATGCATTTCAACTTCCAGTCGTCTGCTTTAATTAATCATTAGCTAATGATTTACAAAGGTATCATTATGTTATGACTTTACTTGTTGGGGCACATGACTATTAACTAATTCGAAATTAATTCAAAAGCCATAACCACAATTACATATTACTTAGTCAATTAGTTAAAAGTCATGTGCCTCAACAAGTAAACATAACATAAAACATAAATAATGTTACCATTGCAAAACAGACAACTGGAATGCATGGCTTTGACCTGTTGTGGTAATTAACACATTATTTACATTATTGGTTAATATAATATGTTATTAAGGAATTAATGCATTATGATATTTAACTATTAACAATTTAATTATTACTTAATCTATTAATCATGTAGAATCTTCATTAGTTGCTGATGCAGTAATCATTAATAAATGGTTCACCATTAGTAATACTTTAACTCATGATTATCTGTGCATTAGTTAAGCATGAATTAATGCATATTAGTGCACCCGTATTGTAAAGTGTTCCCCTGCTTTTCCATTGTTTTTCCATGCGCTGGGCTGGCATGTTTGACTGCAGTTTAAAAATGTTGGCGCACAACTTTAAATACGTTTAAAACACATCTCTACCTTGGCTACCTTGCATTTAGTTTCATTTAAATGCAAAACTGTGTGAATGGCCCCTTAGAAGGCTGTTCCCTATGTCGGCAGTAGGTAGCGAGGCAGTTTACCACGGTTTTTGAAACAGAGCTCATATTTCTATGACAACTTGATTCTCCATTTACTCCACTTGTAACAACATACTTGAGAGAATTTAGCCATAATGAGTTCCTATGTTGTTCAGGACTGACAAATGAACCCAAGTTCTGTTTACTTTGTCACATGTTAATCACTGAATCCAGTCAGCTGCTCAAACACATTCTCTTAAAAATAAACATGCTGTATGTTAATTACCTGGAAGTCTATTCCGTCAAATCAAACCGCAGACACGTGTACAGAAATCTACCCCTTCCTACACCGAACACGTGTTTCCCATTCTACATAATCAGTTTGCAGATATGCCATTGCCGGAAAAATATTATTGTTAGACAGCGAGTAAAGAATTGTTATACTTCATTGTGGTTTGTAAAGGTTAAAGTTCACAAGCGGTCTTTAAAGCAAAGCCATGCTACAGATTCGACTCCCCTACAAGAGAAGGATGTAATGTATGCTGCAATGCATCTCAAACACTTGTGCTTCCAAACATGTCATTTCTCACATGTCCTTGTCCAGAAAAACATAGTATGACCATTAAAGCAACTCAGTGTTTAATGGCAACATTTTAGCATTTGAAGTACTGCAGAAGGTATAATAAAGTGCTTGAAACCTCTGTGTTTCTTTCTCTGTTTTTTTATTTTATTTTATTTTTTATTTTTTTAAGAGCCGGAGGGTTGTTTGTCTCTTGTTCTTTCCTGTGGGTTGTTTACAAATATACTGTGTTAAAAGCAGCATTTGAAATGCTGGTCAGTACAAAAGACCTTTATAAGAAGGTCACTTAGTGCCAATTGTCAAAAAGAAAAAAAGAAAGAAAGCAATGATAAAAAGGAGAAAAAATGCCCTTAAAGCCCTATTATTTTCTGCCTTTGCAAAATGTTTACATTTACTATAATATACTATACTATACTATATATGTATATATATATATATATATATATATATATATATATATATATATATATATATATATATATATATATATATATATATATATATGCACACAGTATATATTTTAGAGGTATCCAAAAGGTTAAAAAATACTATAACCTTGTATTCCTCTGTATTGTAACCTGAAATCCATGGAAAAAATAACATAGACTGTAAAAAAAATATGGATGTAGTGTCTGTGACGTCACCCATAGGATTCTGAAGTGCAGTTCTGAAGCGTAAAGTAGGCTCGAGCTAGCCGTTGCCCTATGGTATAGGGTAATTCATTGGTAATATGGTAATTCACTATTAGCCAATCAATAACTAAAAAAAAAAACTCTCCATACCTCCCAAAGGAACTATATATATACAGGTTAATAAGTCACTCATAAGTCACATTATGCATTATGAATAATGCATAATGTATCATTCACTCTAAAGTGAAGGTCATGGCAACCCACTTGTAATGACTCAAATTTTTCCAAATCCTACAGAAGGAATTACTAATTATTTGGATCAGTGAAAAACCAACAACATGATAACTCCCTAATAACTACTGAAGTCATTGTAAGCTTTTGAGGTTTTTGTAAGGTTTTGGATAGTAATGACTCAAGTGTTACTACATCCAGGATGCGTTGCTTATTTGTTCCTGTTATTCATTAATGATGGAATAGTATTCTAAAGTGTTACCAGTGGCAATATCAGGGTGTTGAGGCTACTAGTGTTTATTGAAAGCATTTCTCTTGGATTATTTTACATAATTTAGCCAGAACAAATAATTTTGAAATTGTGCACAGCTGAATGGTTTCAGACCTCTGCCTTGGAAACAACGCATAGTTAGTAATTAACAAATAAAAGAGCACCAGTCAATGTACAAATGTCTTACTTGAGAAACGTTGAACGGCAAGAATTGCTTAGATTTCTAAATACCTGAATTACTCATACAGTGCATCTGGAAAGTATCTGGGAAGTAGTACTTCACTTTTTCCACATTTTATGTTACAGCCTTATTCCAAAATGTATTAAATTAAATGTTTTTACCTCAATTCTACAAACAATAGCCCATAATGACAAAGTAAAATATGTTTGTTTGAAATATTTGCAAATGTATAAAAAAATATAAAATAAAAAATCTCATGTACATAAGTATTCACAGCCTTTGCCATGAGACTCAAAATTGAGCTCAGTTGCATCCTGTTTTCAATGATCATCTTTGAGATGCTTCTATAACTTTTCTTAATTAATAAAAATTGGTGGTGGCAGCATCATGCTGTGGGGATGTTTTTCAGCAGCAGGAACTGCGAGAGTCAGGATCAAGGGAAAGATGAATGCAGCAATGTACAGAGACATCCTTGAGGAAAACCTGCTCCAAAGAGCTCTGGACCTCAGAATGGGGTGAAGGTTCATCTTCCAACAGGACAACGACCCTAAACACACAGCCAAGATAACAAAGGAGTGGCTACAGGACAACTCTGTGAATGTCCTTGAGTGGCCCAGCCAGAGCCCAGACTGGAACCCGATTGAACATCTCTGGAGAAATCTGAAAATGGCTGTGCACTGATGCACCCCATCCAACCTGATGGAGCTTGAGAGGTCCTGCAAAGAACAATGGGAGAAACTGCCCACAACTAGGTGTGCCAAGCTTGTAGCATCATACTCAAAAAGGCTGCAATTGGTGCCAAAGGTGCTTTAACAAAGTATCGGGCAAAGGCTCTGAATACTTATGTACATGCAATATTTTTGCGTTTTTTTATTTTGAAAATATTTGCAAAGATTTTCAAAAAAAATTTCACAATGTCATTATAAGGGTATTGTTTGTAGAATTTAGGGAAACAATTACGAATTGAATCCATTTTGGAATAAGGCTGTAACATAAAATGTGGAAAAAGTGAAGGGAATACTTTCCGGATGCACTGTACAACTACTTAGACCCTGACGTAGCACTAAGCACTTTTCCACGTCAATGACAGTTTTTATAAATATGAACATTGCCGTTGATTTTAGCATATGCACACTCTAAAATCAAATCTGTGCGGATGCATGTTTTGTAAATGAGGCCCCTTACTTTTAATATCACCCCACCAAGTGGGTAAATCACAGCATGCCACTGCTTCGCAGATGTTGTGTGAGGATGTCGGATCATCCTCAATCCAGTTCTTCTTTACACGTGTGCTTTATCTTCACACTGACAATCTTGTGCTTGTTTTGTTCCAGACTTTCACTGGCCCATCTCTGTTTTGTGCCAAATTGTAATCCGAACTGAGGTTTGCATCTTCAGTGTGCGCTGTGAAATTCTGCTGCCAAGGTCTTCTGTCAACAGTAGATAGTGGCAGTTTCATCACAATATTCTGGATGTTGTTCATGCGTTCCCAACAGTGATCCTCGCTGATCCTGCTGCTGTCCAGCTCTGAAGGCAGCAGTACTTTCCCTTTTGCTGAGAATGATCCAATCTGTCCAAGATATTACACATAATACGGTTTAGTTTGCATAATGATATTTACAAAAGATATATATGTAAATACATAATTTTATTAAGTGCCCTGTTTTCATACTGCCCAACTATCGGGGGTAGCATTCAATTGCTGCTGTGTGCACATTGCACAATGGATTGGCGACAGGGCCACACATTGCATGACTTTAGGAATAATCGCATTGTCGATTCTCTCAGATTGCGTCTTAGATAATGCACACTGCGTGATTGTCTTGAACATGCACCGATTTGCCTCCGATTTCAGGCATTTGTCTGCAATTTCACTACATCTGTTGGTGAATGAAAATCAGGGCAGTGAACTCGGCAGTCGGCATAAGCCAGGAAGCTCAGCTTACAGGACAGAACTAGAACAAACAAGGCAGAGACTAAAGCTAAGCAGAAGTTAGAAAGGAACCTCGACTAAAGAAGAGAGCCAATAAAGAGAGGAGAACACATGCTAGGAATATAGAGAAAGAACTAATAATAATAATAATAATAATTTGTTACATTTATATAGTGCTTTTCTAGGCACTCTAAGCGCTTTAGGACATCCTGGGATTTGGGGATTTGGGGATTTTTAATGACCACAGAGTCAACTAATATAAAAGTTAAATGCAGACTAGTAGGGATAATAAGTTGAAAAAACTGAATACTAAAGTATATACTAAAGAATATGAAGCAAAAACTAAGGGGAAAAACAATTGCTAGTGATTAGCTGTGACACCCAAGCTCCGAGACGTGTGGAAAAAAAGAAAAGATTTCCTGTGAAGTTTTGTATAAATGGTTGATTCATTCTATCAGAATTACGTGACCACTGACATCTGAAGCTTCGATTCACACACACCCACATGACTGCTTTGTACTCTGATTCAAAAGTTTAAAGGTGCTGTATGTAAGTTTTTGACTGTAGTGTTATGATCCGCCGTGGAAAGACGAGGTTGACATAAACTTTGAGATGGTAAATAAATAGGAAAACCAGCCCCAGCCGACAGATCACCAAAAACACACTACTAAATTCCACAAAAAAATATATACATTTTTTAGGGTACAAAAAAAAGGATAAGTGAAAAAAAAGGAGCAAATGGCTTCAGGGTGCCCTAAGGCCAACATAACAAACAAATCAAACTTATAAATAAAACATATGCTGTATAAATGACCTAATCAGGGAATAAAATAAAATTACAAAGAAACTTCCCTAACTCCCTACTAATAAGCAAATGCAGGGCCGACCCGCGGCATAGGCGGAATAGGCAAATGCTAGGGGCGACACTCGTCCATAGGGGCGCCAAAATGAGTGATTTTTCCAGTTTTATAACTGGTACTATTTTATTAATATTCATTCGAAGTATTACCAAAAACAAACAACAACAACAACAACAAAAAACCCCGCCCAGCCAGTGCATTAGTGCGTCAGATATAGAACGCGCGATCAGTTTAACGTAGGGAATGTGTTGTGTCGTGTCGTGTCGCCTCTCGCGCATCTAATGTAGACAGGATTGCTTTCGTTTTTTGTGTGCTTGGCCGCTCGCGTCAGACAGGGAAAGTTGCCTGATTATTTATGACGGATGGCCGAATTCACAGTGTCAAAAAGACAGAAGCCCTCTGATGCAGGGAAGATATGGAATAAGGGGATAAAGACAGAGGTAAAGTGATGAATTAACAGTTTATCTAATTGCATAGTAAAATACAAATGATCGCTAATTAATTCCAGTTATTTTTACTTTAAACTTTATGTAAGCAGCTGTTCTGGGTGTGATTTTGTAAAAAATTAATGTCAGTTTTAGTTAACACATATCACTCTTTTAATAGCCTAATGTTTTTACAGTTGTGCAATTTTAAGGGGACATATGGCATTTTTAAAATGTATTTTCCGAAATTAGTAATGATATTTATATACAGACTTATTTAAAACAGCAAAACATTTTGTAAAATGCACATGTAAAGTGCATTGTTTAGTGGAAGATTGCTGCCATCTACTGGAAAACAAACACTTTAGCAATTTCTCAATGAGTAGTATGTGCACTAATGTTAGATGCAATTACTCTTGCTATTTGTGTTTAGGCTGTAATGTGGCGTAGGTGTGTGATGGACTGGATTCAGGTTACAAAACCAACATATAAAACAACAACTTACATTACAAAAATAAAACAGTACCAGTGTTTCCACACCTAAGACTGATGACGTAACGTTAGTGCTAAACCTTGACACAAGGGGCACTAAGAAAAATCTTGCCTAGGGCAGCAAATTGGTCAGGGCCGGCCCTGAGCAAATGCTAACAATATCAAAATAAATTGCTGGACACCTCTACGCTCCAAAACCCAAGGGGTGAATATGAGTTAATCATCCTAAACAAAAAAACATAATCAAAGAAAAGTTTTGTGATCTGCCGACGGGAGGAGGCATCCGAAGCTCTGCACGGCACCCGGTCAACGCCAGAATGTCCGTGTCAGAATGCCTGTTTTTATTTTGGTCAGTGCGATATCACACGTTGCCAGTTTACTCATTAGTATTTTAACACCACAGGTTGCCAGTTGGCAGAAAACACTATATACTGTTGTCATGGAAGCCAGCAAACAAACTGGGTCAGAGATTGCAGATTCTACCTGACCTAAAAAGCCCCTGCATCCATCTAAAAATCTAAAGAAGCACGTTTAAACATGGATAAATCAACTCATCAACTTAGAGTGCAAGTCTCCTCACCTCCCATTGTCAATTGCACTCATTTCGGTTTTGTGTCCTCAAAGTGGCATCTAGAGTCTGAGGAGGAGGGGCGGGGCGGGGCGGGCAAACCATATTTTGAATTTGAACTGCAGTAACCATTTCAACCACTAGCTGTCATTCTTACATACAGCACCTTGTGTGTGTGTGTGTGTGTGTGTGTGTGTGTGTGTGTGTGTGTGTGTGTGTGTGTGTGTGTGGACTGGTAATCCCTACGATATGGGGACAAAATGTCCCCACAAAGATGGCAATATCCAAAATCCTTGTCCTTGTGGGGACATTTTTGTCCCCATGAGGAAAACATCTTATAAATCACACTAAGTGATGTTTTTGAAAATGTAAAAATGCAGCATGTCTCCTGTGATGGGTAGGTTTAGGGGCAGGGGCAGTGTAGGGGGATAGAAAATACGGTTTGTACAGTATAAAATGCATTATGCCTATGGAATGTCCCCATAAAACATGGAAACACAACATGTGTGTGTGTGTGTGTGTGTGTGTGTGTGTGTGTGTGTGTGTGTGTGTGTGTGTGTGTGTGTGTGTGTGTGTGTGTGTGTGTGTATGCACCTACATTTATTTACTTCCTTTATTCATGAATTTGTATTTGTTTACAAACAGGAAAAATGTCCACATCCACAATAAAAAAATATATATTTATTGTTTTGAGTAACTAGGAGTAGGCTATGCAATGAAATATTATTGTCATGTATTTAATATATTGATTCATTAATTTAGTAATCTATCCATTCATTTAATTTTTGCTTCTAAGATTAATGCGTTGGTCGGTTGTGAACCTATGGTTAATATAAATATATTAATATATTTGTATTATTTTCCCCACTTTAACCACCAGAGGTCCTCGTTGAGCTCTGATTTGAAAAGTTTAGAAAAATTAACCTTTTGCTGATACAATTGTGTTGGTGCAGAATGCTTTATTTCGCCATTACTAATAGCAAGGATACAGATCAAGAAACAACTAGAGTAGCAAAATAGGAACTATTATACTAGCTATATAAAGTTAGTTGAGAACATGAGGAACAACTCAGCACACTGAGACAAATGAGGACTAAACAAGGGGGCGTGATCATTGGAAATAAGGAGGCGGGACAAGAGGAGCACATGGCCAACACAAAGAAAGACAGAGCCATGTGCTCAAGCGCAACACAAACAAAGAGAAATTGAACAATGACACGACAGACAGAGGAAGCCGGAGCTGAATTCTGACATGAACTGTAAGCCGTTGATCAATCATGGTAGACTGGGCCATCTGAGCAGAGTAAGCTCTACGAAAGGATGGGTTTAGAGAGACTGAATCTTTTATTGAACCATTTCGGAAACTGAGAAAAGAGGTGACGCTCCAATGTATATTATGAAAAAATGTAAGTGATTTTTTACCTTGGATGAATGCGAACCTATCGTGGGAGACCTCCAAAATTAGCAACCTTTACAATAGCATAATAGGGGCATTTTAAATTAATCAAATGAATCTCAATCAATTGTTTAAGACTCTGGGTGCTTCTCAAACTGAAGGCAGCATCATAGTGAGGCTGTGTCCTTCCAGTCATTCAGAGGCTTGTAGGCTAGAGCCTTCCTCAGCATTAAACACTGGAATGAAATGTTCTGGTAAGTGTACATGACTATGCCACACAATCCCGCCCCCACGTTTCCGATTGAGAAGCGCCCAAGAAAAGCCCAAAAATGATAATCATGATTTGAAAAGGTTTCAATTTTAAATCTCATATTTCTCTGAATTTCACCCCACTGTATGTGTATTACATTAGGCTAAACTAAAGAATTAAATCCTTTTATTTCTACCTTTAACTTTCTTTTCTTTTTTTTTTTTTTGTCACAGTACAGTACTAAATATACAGCTTGAAGACATTACTGTCCCAGTATTTACACATGGCATTGTACCCGAATCATCCTGATGCGCATTAATTGTCTGGCCTTGGTAAGATTTTGTCATTTTAATGGGCCTGCTTATTTTGTGTGTGTGAAGGGTTTTTCTTATTTCGTTTGTGCTTTGCCAATTTCTAACAGCTTGGCTCTCTTTACCACTCGTTAATCTAAACTTTATTTTATTAGAGGAATCTGAGAGCTTTCTTTCGAGAAGGCCAACAACAGATCTTTCTGTGACAAAGTGAGTTATAGCATCTTACAAAATGAGTAATTTCCACGACAGGTCCAAACTCCCAGCCAGGCAGTTTACTGTTTTTGACCTTTAAATCCGCTCCCACCAAGGATTCGTCCCCCAAACAATTGCATGCTCAAGCACACAATCAAGACTCCCTATAAATTGAACTGCATAGTCATTCGGAAGATCCTGCTGAAAAGGCTGGTGCAGTCTGGCTTGTGCTGGTCAAGCTGGTGGATTGAAGGGAGGAGAAAGATTGCATGGCATATCCTCATTCTCCAAAACCATGAAGAAACCTACTGTATGCAAGATGTCCTATCTGTAAATTTATTTTAAAATACTTCAATTAATAGATAATGTCTTCATCTCTTATGATGAGCATGTTTTGTAACTGCTGAATTAAAATGTATCTTGATCTTTTTTTTGCAAAAAGTAAAAATAAATGTCAGTGTGATACAACCGTCCTGATTTTTTAAAACTAATTAAATTCTTGAAGAAAATAAAATATTTTACAGATTCTTTCCAAAAACAGGCAAACTTGTGGAGGCGTGCAGTGTGCGGGGCAAGGACAAGGACCTATGACACACACACAATACATCATGGCATAATCCTTGAATAACTTTCGATTCACATACGTTTTTGTTGATGACATTATATGCACTTACGCGCCGATTGTATAGAAAAACACAGACATTTGATGTAGTTTTAATAACCGCCTATGGTTTCAATTTATGACCGGGAACAAACAAACACACTTGCAGAACTCCGTTGCTGCTCCGGTTAAACAAACTGCACCCACTGTTACCTTAACGATGGGTTATTTGGGAAGCTGAACAAGGTTATCTTTCTCTCAAAACCAAAAACACATGGTGACATTGTTGATTTTGTGCTCTTAATTGCTCTCACCCTTGTTGATGTGAGCACATGCTTACCCGGGAGGAATGCCCATACAAGGAATTCCACCCCTTATGACATCATACAGGGCCATACTCGAGAAAAAAAGAAAAGAAAAAAAACCTTCTTTGACTCCTGAAGGAGTTTATTTGGCAGCAGACCTTATTGTGACTGACAAGGGCAGTAAGTCTCTTAAAATTTGCTTAATTTATATGACAAAACAAGATTAGTTTAGCTTGAATATCATGATGTGACTCCCTAAAACTTGAAGATATAACGTCAAGATACAGTATAACTATTATTCAAGGTATTGGACATATTTATATATTTTTTAATGATAACCAGTTTTGTTTTTTCGTTGAGTCACCACTTGGTCCAAAATGGAATCTGAAATGAAAAAGTTTTAGTACTGAAATGTTAAAGCTTCAAGGTAATTTCATCGTTGCATTGTTTGGACAAGCTTTGTCAGCGACATATAATTGCATGTTAAAACACACGACATCTAAATGGTATAAAATTGTCCTGGCTCTCACTTGAAGCCTACGTAATGTTGTTTTGAAATGTATACAGATCAAGGTTAGCTGTGGCCTAACTATTGTGTGATTTCATACAAAATAGTTCCTCAAGTCTTTCACCACTTTAAGACTCGTGTGGACAAGGGCATTTATTGGCCATTATGGGCCTTTCCTCTGTCCTTGTAAAACTTGTAATCATGGAGGCAATATCCACAGCCCAATTGACAGCACTTTGGGGCTCTTTGGAGGTTACACTCCTAACGGTCTCTCTTCATCCTGACTGTTGAGGCTCTTAGGATCATATAATTGTACTGGATCGTTTAGATTCAACACAGCCTTGCATTCCGGCTTTTAGTCTGGAATTGGTGTTAGTCTGTATTCGTGTTATTTTTACTCCTCAGTCTCTTTGAAAACGTTAATCTGTACAATCAGATGAAAGCACTGGGTCAGTGAGCATGTGTGGCTATTATCTTTCTGTCATGCTGTACCATTGGGCTCTAGACCTTTTTAAGAACTATATATTTCTTCTTGTAGTTTATGGACTTTTTCCTATTAAAATGAAAATGATATTTTTAATGCTGTTTGATGCATTATGATTTCATTACACTGGTAAAGAGTTGGAATCTCATGCTAAACATGGCAACAACAACAAAAAAAGCAACAACAAAAAAAATGAGTTGGATGTATGACAGAGTATTTCTTTTCCAAATACACTCCTTCAGGATTCAAACAAGTTCCAGATTTTTTTTTTTTTTTTTAATGTGGCCCTGTATGACTTCATAAAGGGCGGAATTGCTTCTGTGGGATCTCCAGATGGCCGCATCAATGTGTTCCATTCATAATAGCACCATTCTAAAGCACCATTCTATGTAGAAATATAATTCAGTTTAAGTGAAAATAAGCTGGAAACAAAAGTTGGGGCATGTTTGTGGTGAATTCGAGGTGTGTATGTGCAGTGAGTCTGTGTGAGAAAACATGAAAGGCGTGAAACAAACGGAAGGAGAAATAAGCCTTGTTTTGTAACAGCAGAAAAAACAGGTGTGTGTGAGCCAGGCAGCGCCAGCAGGAGGGCAAATGGGATGATAATGAAACAATGGAGCTGTAAATGCTAGGTTGCTTTGGCAGATGACGATGTGGCAGACATTTTCCTAGGTGCCTCGGTAGGTCAGAACCTGGCCGTCTGGTTCAGCTTGATGGGTGTGAGGTGCAGAGTCAGGGTCAAACTGACCGCTCTCAGGAGTGACGCAACAAAAAACAGCTTGAGGTGAGAGGTTTAGCAGACCCAACATACTATTTTAGCTCCTCCACAGCGGGGGTCTCTTTTCCATGGCTAAAAGCCGCTGTCAGCTCATGTGCGTAATAGCCACGTATCTGTGTGTGCGTATGTGATGTTCTGTGTTTACCTTGGGTATTTCACACGTTCTATAAAAAGCTCTTGACCCGCAAAGGACAATTTCTTTGTTTATACCCAAAGTTTGTAGGTCCTTTACAGTTTTGTGAGTTATTGTGTACTTTACAGAATGGTTAGTCAGTGAGTTTCTGAATTTTAATTTGATCAGGTAGCAAACAGGATGTACAATTTTATTTAAATGTAAAGAGTGGAATGACCTGATATCTAAAGAACTGCAACCAGTGTAATTTTAAAGGGGACATACAGGTATTATGCCCATTTTCACAAGATGCAATATAAATCTCGGGTGTCCCTTGAATATGTCTTTGAAGTTTCAGCTCAAAATACCACCAGATAATTTTTACAGCTTATCAAATTTGCCGCTATTTGGGTGTGAGCAAAAACACACAGATTTTGTGTGTCCCTTTAAATGCAAATGAGCTGCTGCTCCCTGCCCCCTTTCCAGGAGAGGACGGACCCTTTACACGAGCTTCAGCTACTCTGTCATCAACAAAATAGGTGAATCTCGCTCAGACAAAATGTCAGAAATATCCAGTTGTGGAGTGCAGCCTTGCATGTTTGAACCAGAGTCGGACACAGATGGAGAGACTCCGGAAGAGGGTGCTACTTTTAGACTGCACCTGGACGTTTCTGAATGGTTAGTGGATACATTTATGTAACTTTAGTTGTTGTGGAGTTACGTTGATTCAACTCATGGACTAGCATGTACCTTCATGTTAATCTATAGATTGTTGTATAGGTGCTTGTGTGGGAATGTAAAAAAGTTTTTTGGCGGAGACATTGTAATACTCTAGCTAGCTGATACAGCAAGTGGCAGAAATGGCAGCCTCTGTGCTTCTCACTCAGGTGTGTGTCTATGCTAAAAGGGCAAATCATCAACACTCATCTTAGGAGTAGGGGGAAATATGAAACAACGCGTTATGAGAGATTGATAATGATTGATGAGGATTATAAAAAAAAAGTATTGGGTGGATTTTTACCATTAAAATCTGGTTGTTTACACACACTGTGGACCCGCATCTGTGTTCAAACACCTTATACAAGTAAAGTTTGCATATGCCTAATAGGTCCCATTTAACTATAAAAGATTTGTCGAGACAATCTTTGACAAGACAAAAAGATTGCTTGACCAATACTATAAAATGTTAAGTTTTAAAAGTCTTTTAAAGGTTTTATTACAGATTGGTTTGAAGTGTAAACAAATTTATTTGAACTTATTATAGCCTAAATTTATGAAGAATAGTGGAACTAGCCGATTTCAAAACACTGCTTCATGAAGCTTTGAAATCTATACGTATCTTTTGAATCAAAGTGCTTCACAGTGATTTCAGTTATGTCATAACTGTTTCAAAACGTTTTGAAATTTCAATGGTTCACTGCTGGGAGACGATCTGTGTGAACCTATGAATCATGTCGATTCACTGAGATCGCCCCCCAGTGGCGAAACCATTGAACAAATGTCTATGGTTCCCTTTCAGTAAGTGTTCGACATTCCAGAAGAACCGTCTCTGGTTCATCCTGGCTGACATGAGGGAGACCGATAAATATCAGTTCCTGGACACACCATGCTGGTAGACAGGCTGGGCATTTTGGCGATGCGATTGAAAGCTTTGCCCATCAGTTCTCAGCCGCCCAGAGGCAGAGGGAGGCGCTTAAGCATATCCTGCCCCGGCGGGCCGCTGCTGCTGCTTCCACCTGTCCCCTGGCTGTAGATCCTGTGCCTGCTCGTTGTCAAGGGCGGCCTCACTGTGGGTACGTCTGTGGTGCTGCTGGTCCCGCTTGCTCGGTTGCTGGGAGCCTGGTTAAACAGTACTCCTGACTGCATTGGCCTTCATCAAGAGGGTAGGGGACCTACACACATTTTCGGTCAATGAATCATGCCTAGAATTCTGGCCTGCTAACTCTGATGTGATCCTGAGACTCCGGGCCTGGATATGTGCCCAATGTTCCCTTCTCTCCCTTCTGGGACTAGGTGGTGAACCTGCAAGTGCTGACTTCGGAGGAGACAGACCCAGCCCTAGCTTTTCTCTTTCCCGTCCGTGCCCGCTCGGGTTAAGAGCCCACTCCACTAGGAGTGTTGCCTCTTCCTGGGCGTTGGTGCGGGCTGGGCGACACCTAGCACATTTGCTAGATTCTATAGCCTCCGTGTAGAGCCGGTTTCTTCCTGTGTGCTCACTTCAACCAGCCAGTAACACCAAAGTGCCCATTCTAGTGTCAGCTTGTTCCGCCATTCCCCTCCACATGGTCTGGATACATGCACATATATTCTCCAGTAGAGATCCCTAGATTGGCGAATCCTGTTGAGGATACCATTTGTGTAACTACCTCCCTTCGGGCAGGATATGGGCTCCTTCAACATGCTTTCCCAGTGTTATCCAATAGTCACTGAATGGAACATGCGGAATGCAGTGATTGCACTCTGCACAAATGTCCACCCTAGTATGGAGGCCTGAAAGGCTTGCACAGGGCACTGGAAGTGGCAGTAACTGTGGCGTTTTCCATAGGGATCCAATTTGTTGGTGACGTCCAACATATATGAACATGACCGACTAGGGAACGTCTCAGATTCATATGTAACCACCAAGTTGTTGTGCCACGCTGTACAGCCGTGTTAGCTCGACTCCTCAGAGGAAAACAAATGTGCGCTACATCTACTTCCGCATTTATACCCTCTACTTTATAACAAATGTGCACTGCATCTACTTCCGCATTTATACCCTCTACTTTATAACAAATGTGCACTGCATCTACTTCCGCATTTATACCCTCTACTTTATAACAAATGTGCACTGCATCTACTTCGTGATTTATACCCTCTACTTTATAACAAATGTGCACTGCATCTACTTCCGCATTTATACCCTCTACTTTATAACAAATGTGCACTGCATCTACTTCGCATTTATACCCTCTACTTTATAACAAATGTGCGCTACATCTACTTCCGCATTTATACCCTCTACTTTATAACAAATGTGCACTGCATCTACTTCCGCATTTATACCCTCTACTTTATAACAAATGTGCACTGCATCTACTTCCGCATTTATACCCTCTACTTTATAACAAATGTGCACTGCATCTACTTCCGCATTTATACCCTCTACTTTATAACAAATGTGCACTGCATCTACTTCCGCATTTATACCTGCATCTACTTCCGTATTTACCCTATACCCTTTATAGCCTTGTTACATACGTAACCTAGTTACGTACGTAACCGTGACAGTTTTACCTGATCTCTGATCAGTTTTATACATTTGTAGATGTTTTAATTAGACATTAGTATACTAATATTAGTATACGTATATATAATGAAAAGGAATAATAGTAGTTAATAGTCTCTTATTGGCCTGTTTAGAAACAAACAAAACAATCCCTGAAACTTGATAAAAAAAATAAATAAATAAATAAAATATAAAAAACATTTACATATACTTGATATTTAATCTTATGAGATGATTAGTTAATTCCATTGGATAGATTTTACTTTCAATAAACATTTGCAATGGGTTTGTAAAAGGTGTTTTTATGCATTGTTTGAGTTTTTGTTGCATTTGCACTGTTCTGACCAGCAGGGGTTACCAATGTGTGGCATTTCGAAAGCTTAGAAACTGTGAATACTTTTGCGAGGCAAATGGTTCAATTGATTTTGAAGCTTTGTTTCTCTCACCACTAGTGGAACAACTCACCGAATGTCCCAGTGTCACGTTGGTTTCAGTTCACATTTCTGTTATCATGTCTTTTATTTTGTTATCATGATTTCTTTGTTTCCTGGTTTTGTCATGTGACTGTGTCCTGTGGTTCCTTAGTCTAGTTTAATGTTCTGATTGGTTGTTCATATCATGTGTTTCTCTGTTCTGTTTTGTGATTGGTTTATTGTCTTGGTTGTTCACAGGTGTGCACATTAGTCTTTATGTATAAAGAGTCCTCATGCTGTCTTTTGTCTACCTTTGTGTGTGTTGCTCATTGTTGGTGAGTTTTATGTTCAGTCCATGGTCATGTTTAGTTCATGTATCAAGGTTAGCCAAATCTTTATTTTTTTACTTTGTTCATGTTCATCAAATAAAACTGCACATGGGTTCTTAACTATAACTCACCCTCAGTGGAGTATATGACTGTATATACTTTTCTGTTTCTTTGACTTGTAATTCAGTGAATCCCCCTTCCTGTCTTTCCAATTCAACTTCCTGTGGGAAATTTCAATTTCAATCCAAACTGACAGTCATGAATTTAATATTTGTTTTTTTTATCCAATTCTGGGCTGCATTTACCTCCACTTTTAGACATGCACTCGCAATGTTCCTTAAGTACTTCCCCTCTGGGTAGTCCCCACCACCATCTTGAAGTACTTTCAACTTCATCAAGTGGACAGGGATGTTTATTTGGACAGACCCTTTACCCCTCGATTTTGACAGAGGGAGTGAGAGTGCTCATTAGTACACTTCAGGCAGATCCGTAGACCACAATTCAACTGGGATAAAACAGCATGGCTCCATAACAGATTCCAAGTGATCAAGGGCTTGGGGCAATTAATTTAAACCCGTTGGAAGGTTTCTGCCAGTAGTGGGCACTCATGCAATGCATTGATGACATACATCTGAGTGAACGAGACGGGGGGAAGTTAGCAAGGGAAAGGCATAAAAAAAATATTGTGAAATTTCACAATATACACCAAATCAGTAACTGAGTCACACAAATATCAGCCTTTTATAAAAAAATGTCTACCTAAATATGACTATATAGACTGTAACATCGAAATAAAATGTCTGCCTATGCCTAACGACACCCTTTAGCTGTATTCACAATCTACCACTGCCTCTCGTACCTTATCGCTTAATTACAGTTCATTATAACATAATCAAAAAATGATAAACAAGTATCAACATTATTGCAACTGACATTATGTTATTAAATCTAGAGCACTAAAATGTTTTGGCAATATATCAAACTTTCACTCAGTCAAATACTGTGCACATGCAAACATAACCAGATGTCGCTAATATAAATTAGTGTGTGGTGCTGGTCAGTTTGCATATGTAAGTTTGAGATTTGGAATAAACATAATTACTTATGATGTAGTTATCATCATTCTGACACCTGCATTATTAATATTCACTTGTTTGAAAAAACCTTCAAACATAGGTTTTGTGACAACGTCCATATGTTAGAAAGAGCCCTTAGTCAATATGTTGCTAAAATGATCTAAGATAGTATTAAGCAGTTAGGCTGGATGGATGTATAACTATAGCATGAATGCTGTAATATTTGTTTGTTTAAAATGCCCCATTATGCTATTTTAAAGGCTCCTAATTTAGTTTTGGAGGTCTCCTACAACAGGTTTAAATGCGTCAAAGGTAAAAAAAAAACGGTTTAATTTCATATCACCACATTTTTCAATGATTCTCAAACTTTAAATCCCTCCTTTCTGTGAGCCTGCTCTGCTCTGACTGGCCAGATGGCCCAGTCTGTTGTGATTGGTCTACCGCTTACAGCGCGTGTTGGAAGCTAAATGTCCATTATCATAACTGAACTTCAGCTCCATCCGGAGGCTTCCTTAATCTCAGCGATTGTACACACTGTAAAGACAGTAACAATGTAACAAGTATGACATAAATTTTACCATATACATTTGAGCGCGATTCTGATGATCGGACTGGAAGAACTAGTTATTCAACCCAAACCTCCATTGCAAGGACAACTCGAGTAGGATGTTTCTCAGTTATACACTACTTATTTTGAGGTACATTATGAGATGTTGCAACTTTAATTCCTCACCATCAGCATTAACAAGTTTATGTCCATCAACAAACCGATGTGTATATTTCTATTTTATTGCAGCACACATGCGGGAACTGTATCAACAACTGCGCATACATTAGCCGAGCACTAACGTGAATGACTGATGTAACAACAATCCTTTTTCTTAACTCAAAGTAGTAAGAATGACAGACAATCTGAATTAATAGACACTGTTTTCACGAGTTCGCACTTACATATAATTTTATGGAGAGTAAGTTTGAGCTTACCATATTTTATGTGCTCTGTGTATGTTAAAATGTATGTAAATTAAATCTGTTCCTCAAGTCTTCAGAAGACTTATATTAATATGGATTCATATGGATTACATTTACGTCAAGAATGAAAGTTTTGGTTGCAGGGAATTTCAATCCAGGGACAGAAAGCTCAAAGGTTTCTTAAAAAAAGTAGTACAAAAGTGTTGTAAAAGTACCTGAAAATATGAAAAAATATCCATTTAATGCATGTTTAATTTGTTCTACAGTATACCCTGAGCAAATCCTGTCACAAATAATCTTTTGACAGGTCTTGTGGCACCTCCCAAAAGTTCAAATGAAGCCTACACCACCGTTCATGCTGTCTTTCCTCTGATTCCATCAAAACTCTGCTCACCCCCTCCAGAGTTTCCACATTTTTTTTGAACTGTCTCATTTGTTATCTATGTGGAATCCATTTTTTCTCTTCTCTACACCTCTAGCTGCTCTTTTTTGTTTTAATCAGAGGAAGAATATGATCTCCCGACTCCCTTAGACTTTAATTATAACAGAAACCTTGAGCAATAACAGAGCAACTGGCAAATCAATAATGCATATCTGAGTTTTACACTACAAATGCACATATCCTATGCTCTCCAACCTTCAGATGTTTGATTGCTGCCCTATCCTAATAATACTATCCATCAATTTGGGTTTTAATATTCCTAACAAAGCTCTCATGCAAAAACCTGCCGTCCATCCGTACTCACTCTGACAGAGGCTGCATCTGTGGTTGGACACCAAAAGGAAGACCTGATTTACAGACAAGGCGATTCCCCCTCAACGATAGACAAAGAGCGCATCTCCACCATGCAATGTTATGACTCTCACAACATCTATCAGAGAGAAAATTGGGGTTGTGATAATGAAGCTACGTTAACGTCAACACAGAACGCAGTGCGAAATGTCCTCCCTTGATCTGTGCGTGCAGACTAAACCATTAATCTACTCCGTCTCCACATCCGAGATCATCTAACAGAAATAGACTGACATGCAGAGGGGGACTCGTAAGCGGGTTTCGCTAACAATTAAACTGAGAAGAAATCATGACTCCATTTGTGTCATTCTGTCACTGTGATTATGTCTGGGGTGCAGAATAGAGTGCAGAAGAGAACTCTAAAAATACAGAGCACAGTACATGGTGTTGGCAGCCCTCCCGGGCCTTCTTCATCATGTACAGCTACTGTTGATTTAACTGAGCTGGAAACAAATGTCAACGAGAAGGAGCTGCAGTGCCTCTCCCAACCTTAAGGGGGCAGTGTTTCCATTTTTAATGAACGATAGATGAGTGGTCGGGATAGGGTCTTTGTTTTCTTTTCTTTTGTGAGGCCAAGTATTAACTGTACTGTTTCTTGGTGAGGTTGGTGATGGAAATTCATTGAGTTGGACTTTTTTCCCTCTCACTCTCTTTCTCTCCATGTCAAAGCCGAAACTATATTAGCTCTTTCCTCACCAAACACAGAATTTTCCGTGTTGTCACTGTTATACACTAGGGGGCACTTAATGAGTGCAGAATCTCCTGATCTAACCACAGGCAAAGAGGACGAAAAAAAGCAACAAAATCATATGTAAGCAGATGCGTATGTAAAATAGCGCGATCCTCAACAGGCCTGTGCAAACATTAAGGGTGTTGATGAATTCAAACTACTCCATCTGTGTTTTATCATCGTTCTGAATCTGATCTGGATGTCGTCTTTGACAAAAACTTGATTCTCAGCTCTTTTTTTTAAATGTTGCTCATGAAACTTAAAGTGTTGATAAAAAAAGGAATGCATGAAGATTTCATTTGATATATTGCACGCTCAGATATTCATACAACAAAAAATTCCATGGGCCGTTACATTTTTGTGAAAATGATCAAAAACGCTGGCTGGCAACTTTGTTTTTAAACCGCTGACGGGGATCACTGAGAGGTAAAAGAGCTATTATTAACAGTCTGAGATTGGGAGTGTAAGCTTGGTGATATGTTTTAGATCTATTTTTGATTAGAAGGGATTCATCATTACACAATCCTTACAAAGAATTACCAATTTGACAGCAGAACAAGAATCACGTGGCAGATCAGGAGGACACCATGTGTCATTATTCATTCAAAGAAATCCTGTTAGGATTCAAGGACCAAGGTACAGGACTGTATTAGACCCCAAAAAATAGTCAATAATAATTATATTCGAGTAATTGGAGATGCAGGGACTGGATGTCCACTTTCAGTCAATTTTAAGTTCATTGTCGAATACAGACATATCTTAAAGTCTTAAGCAGGGCATATTTTCACATGTGGGGTAAGTTGTCAGAGTGGACTTTGATTTGAGAAGAAAAATCATTTTTGAAATTCTGACGTAAAAGTCATTTTCCACAATAATATTTTTAAAAATTGTATTATGAATTTTGAATATATTATAATTATATATTTACATATTAAACAAATGTGAAACATTAAAAAAATATTACTATTAAAAAGATATTAAATAAACAAATATAACAAAAAATATAAAACCATGAAATTTGAGTCAACAAAATGCAATAATGCAAGTAACGCAAAAATCATGAGTTTGAAAAGGTATATATTTAATAGAATGTACGATGCTTTGGATAAAAGTGCACAAATGTAAATGTACAATCAAAGCAAAACATTTTCAGTGGGTGCAGGACACTACTGTGTCCCAAATCGCGTACTTGTGCACCATTCTATAATGTTTTTAAGTATAAATAGTGTAAGTGGGTTCACACTGAAAATTCCAAAAATAAAAAGTTCACTTTAAATACCCGGATGATGCACTAAATGAAAGGTGCTCTAAGCGATGCCACCAAAACACACTGGTGCAGTCTGGACCACGAAGCATAACAAACAGTGCTCCAGCCAATAGCCGACAAGAATGATTTGGGGGTGGAAATCATTCTTGTCGGCTATTGGCTGGAGCACTGTTTGTTATGCTTCGTGGTCCAGACTGCACCAGTGTGTTTTGGTTGCAGGTTGTGGAGCTTGTGTGGACTACAGAGACCACATTTTTTTACAGTGTGTTCAGGGGACAGGCAGCTAGCGGATAGTGAGGAGATGTTTGCGGTATGTGACAAAAAATGTTTTGGCCTAAAAAACGTGTGACATCGCTTAGAGCACCTTTAATGGAAAAAAAGGTGTGGAATGCCTCTCAGTGCCTTTATGCCCTCAACTGTCGCAGCTTTAATTACGTAGTGGAGGGGGAGGCACTAGCAGATTCTGATGTTGAATGACAAAATAACCATATGAAGTTCATACACTACACGGTTGAGTACATAGTCCATAAGTACATAGTGTATAAGTACATAGTGCATAAGTACATAGTGTATAAGTGCATAGTGTATAGTGCGTCATTTGGGACACCGCTTATAGTTCATTTATGTAAGTGTGGATAGCAAAATAAACTGTGACATATTATACCCAAAAATTCATCATACAGTGGAAAATGTATAAAAATTTGGGACCATAATTATTCAGACACATTGACCTGACCATGTTTTGCTTTAATTGTTAATGCGACCTTTTACACCACAGACTGAACAAAATTAAGCATTGCTTGGTTAACCTAAATTGGTGTTATCTTATTGTGTACTTAAATTTACCAGCTGACAGCTGATTGGTTGATTTGTAATCCTTTACATACCTTTCTCTCAACCTGACATTATCAAGATGAATTTGTTCTGACACAGTTTAACTCTTGAGTTCTTGTCATATTTTATAACCATTTTCTAAACTATAGCCAATTAATTGTAATGATGTGAGAATGTTGAAGGTGTCTGAATACATTTTGGTTTCACTGTATAATCATATATGTAACTGTTTTGAAACTGTATTATGCAATCACATTTTTTTGACACAAAACGTCCAACCTGGCAACTAGCCCCAGTTTCCACTACACAAATATACAGAAAGAAATCACCTGAAAGAAATGAGTTGGTAAAGGTTCTTGATTGAAATCAAGAAATTGAGAGAGATTTGTTTAGGGCGAGAATGAAGATTTGCAATTAGACTTCGATGAAATCTCTTAGAAGCGCTGCACAACGACCCAGTTAAATTGAGGAATCAAATTGGAGATGGGTCTATTCCTTTGGCAGTGCAAACTTTCTGTGGGATTTAATTAATTTGAGGATGTGATTATGCTGCGCCTGCGTGCCCAAAATAATGTGTTGCATCTAAATGCATTACAATATTTTGCCATTTAAAGAATTAAATTTTACTCCCCACTTCACCCAAACAGGCAGCAGGCCCAAAGCAAGCGCTAAACAAACCCAACGTGTGCTTTTAAGCTTCTCTCTTTGACAAATTTCTCCCCAATGCTGAAAGATTGAGCTGATTAAATAGATTTGTTTTAACCGACACGTAAATAAATCTATTTTATGCTTCTGTGTGATACCACACAACCCAAGTCCCCTGTCAGCGTGCTGTGTGTTGCTCCGGCTGCATATTATCAGCTTTAAAAGGGTTTAGTCCTCAGTACAAATGGCTCACTTCTGCATTTCATTACAAAATGGTGTAGATAAGCTGACCTCTGATATTTCTTCTGAGACTTCAGGAATGTTTTTATAGGTGCAGCATGTAGTTTTTTTGTATGTTAAAATACTTTTTGTGCATTCATAACCACGTTCCCTGAGAAGTCTAAACACTGTGGCTCTGTTGAGCTATTAAAATACGGATCAGTTTGTTTAGGCATCTTGCAGGCTGTATATGGCTCAACCAGTGGCATTAGTTTAGGGCCGAACTTTGTTTCTTGGCAGGGAGAGTTTGCAGGAAACCTGTTCGACAACAGTTATTATTTTTGCAGTTGTTTGTGGAGAAATTCACCTTCAAGTAATTGTCATAAAATATTGAATCATAAAATTAGTGCTGTCAATCGATTTAAAAAACACACACAAATTAATCAGACTTTTTTTTGTAATTAAACTGACTTTTTTGTGTAATTAATCGCAATTAATCACACCTAATATTAATGCTGCTTTAAGTGCAATAAATATTTTTAGCTTGGAAAAATGTAAAGATAATTGCTTGGCGATATTTCAAAAATGCTTTAGAAAAGTGTTTCAGGCCGAGTACCAAAACAAACTTGTAGCCAATCAGCAGTAAGGGGCGTGTCTATTAATGATGGGGAGAAGAGATCGCTCAGTGCACGTCATTATTCAAAAGACAAGACACACAGGACGGACATTTAGTTGAGCGACGACAAAAAAGAGAGAGATGGCAAGAAGTAGGACCCGTGTAAATATCGGATCAGCTTTCCAGTGCTTAAGAGAACTCAAATGAACGCTAAGGCCTGCAATCAGACGCCAAGATTGCTTTATTTCTTCTCGATTAGCATGCATATTACTTGGATATTGGCTGTTTATTAGTATATGAAGCACATATTAATGCCTTATTCTGCATGACCGTATTCTACATCTCTTGATCCAACCCAGTACCTAAACTTAACAACTACCTTACTGTTAATAAGCAGTAAGGAGTTTATTGAGGCAAAAGTCATAGTTAATATTGAGAATTGGACTCTAATCTAAAGTGTGACCAAAACGTTATATAAATATTATGTAACTGGAATTTGCTATTTTATGCACACATGTTGTATAACTAATATAAATATAGAGTATATTTTTAACACACTTGAATGAATATACTAATGAAATCACATTGGTATGTTTATGTGTATGCATTTGTGCATATGGTATTATCAGTGTATTTTCATTTTCCTCTAAGGGAACATCCAGATGTGCTGCTCATCTAGTCTCTGTACATAAATTACCAAGCATGCGAGGTACAAACAAGAGTCTGAGATGAAAATGATAATGTGCCTCAATTTTCACTACAATAAAATTTCATTTCTAAAAACTCATCTCAAGCCTGGGTTGCATTCAGCGTTTTCAGTTGTATGCTATCTTTTAGAAAAAAGACTATTTCTTTAGCAGAAAACGTTAAAGCGGTAATTTACCGTGTGGTATATCTGTTGTTTTATAACAGCAATTTACACCTCTTAATGATTGATTTAATTCATGACCTGTTCAATGACTCACATGTAGTGCACGCATATCGGCAACTCCCACCATTCCTCATCTGCATTACGAGTCATCATGTAATGACGCTTCACATGTTAGTTTCATGCTAATTAGTATATGTCCGGTCATTATGCCATTACCATTAGGGAGTTAAGTGTAATTCCAGGTCCCTCTCACAGCCAGACCTTCACGGCAGCCAATGTAACCAAGGAAACCAGAACTGAGGTGGTGACTGGCTCATTTTAGATAATTAGTACAGAGCTCTGTGCATTGGCTCAAAAGAAGTCAAAGCAACCCTCATATTCAGGCACAAAGGCACTCATGCCCATCTGCACATGGACATTCAAATTTTATTTCACTAGATAAAGATCAATGAAAAGAGTTTTGACAGTATAGAAAAGGAAAAGTCTTTTAAAAATCTAATTGAAGCCAATTAACATTGCTTTCTTACACCATGAATGCACATGTGAGCGTACACATCTTAATCATTCTTTTCGAAAAGGCTTTCAAAAATATTTTTCAAGGTAAACAATATTTTGCAAGTATCAAGTATTATTATTTTTTCTGTAGTGACACCACATTGCATTTTATGATAACTAACCTTGCCTTGTCATGAAAAAGTCCAACACGATCTCATGACAATGCGTATAAATAGTACGAGTGTGCAATCTCATAGAATGTATACGCCAAAATGAGTTTTGGCATGCATATGGTACGCCGTTTTTGGCGTGCATATGATACGCACTTTCTGGCGTGTTTATGACACGCTTTTGGGTAGGGTGAGGGTGGGGGTGTGGGGGGTTCGTACATATAATACGCCATAAAGTGCGAATCATATGCACGCCAAAAACAGCGTACCATATGTACGCCAAAATGAGTTTTGGCGTATACATTCTACGAGATTGCACACTCGTACTATTGATATGCATTTTCGTGAGATCGGGCTCAAAAGTCTTATGGACCATGGACACACATCTTGAGGGTTTGCAGAGGTTCCCTATACATGATATAATTTCCTATTTTGCACGCTGGTGATACCACATAACTATATATATATATATATATATATATATATATATATATATATATATATTAGTGAAGCAGCTTTTTTCTTCCCTAAATTATTAATAATAAAGAAAAAAACATGTAAAAGAACAAACCCTTTATCAAGTAGTTTTGTATAATCTTCCCCCAAAAAATATTTTACTAGGCTTTTTTTTAAAATTATTATTATGTTATGAGGACAGTTGGATCACCCTCATTAAATGTCAAAATTCAGAAATGAAAAACATGCTCATCGTAGAAGGAGTATAGTCATTGAATATACTGAAGTATGTGTAAATTGCGAGCTGGCTCTCAAATGTTCTCTACTTGAGTAAATGATTGAAATAGATGCAGGAACAGTGACAGCTCAAAACTCAAGGGCTGGAACATATATAATTACTGCACATCGGCCCAGCGACTAACGTAATGATTCTACTATTGCAGTTAAACTGATATTGCATGCCTGCCGTTAAAGTTATGAGCGTGCAAGCATGTGAGATCAATGGAGCATGAAAGAGTGAACGAGAGAGAAAGAGCATGTAACCCCATACTGTGTCTCTCTGAAGGTGGAGCAGGACCGCTGTGCTCTTTCGGGTTGGGATGAGCATACAAATGTCCTTTCCCTTTCACAATGCTCATCTTTTTGTATATGTAGGAAGAACAGGAGTGTTTATTAGCATGTGGTGCTTTGCATTAGCATTAACACAATGTATGCAACATTTTTATCTTTATACAGAGTTCACATTGCACGATTTTACAGGTAACACGCAGTGTGCGTTATCAAAGACCAATTTGAGAGAATCAATGCCCGTGAGATATTTGAATGCTAAATATCGGGACCTGTCACGATTCGAAATCCTGTGCTTTCACTGAAAATCACATCGCCGATGACCTACAGCCAATGAGAGAGCATGAAACAGGGCAGCGGGAAGTTCAAGGAGTTATAGAGTAATATAATTATTACAAATAAACTTTACAGTTATATCAAACAGAAACAAAGCACAAACATTTGCCTGACCAGACACAACTGCAGCACAGAAAATTATTTATTTGCCTCCAACTCACAGAACAAAATCCTTGATCCTGGCATCTCCCCAACTATTTCCTCCTCCATAATGCTACAAATCAGCAAACATACAACACATTCACATTTGGTTGTGAAACACATCACCTTTGTTGGCGATTCTTCCTATTGTAAAGTCATGCAATGTGTCGCCGATCCATTGTGCAATGTGCACACAATTGAATGCTACTCCACATAATCGTACCAGTATGAAAAAAAAAAAAAAAAAAAAACCTTCCCCCGAGGCAGAAAACATGACAAGCAGCGAGACTTGACTTGACTCGAGCAAGGAAACACGAGGGAACATTCAATGACGATCTGGCACAGGGCTGTAAACACAAGGAGAATATATAGGGAAGCAAACGAAAAACAGGCAGGGCAAATTAACCAATAATCAGATAACAAGATAGGCAGGGTCAAGACAATAGACATGAGAGCACATATGGCACAAGAACACAACAAGTTATGTGCTCACATCAAACATGACAAAAGGCTTGTTCGACATCATACAGCTCTGCACAGGCCGATCGGTGGCTGAATTGAAGCAGCGCATCCTGGTTCGAAATTTTGTCTGACTTGATACCGCGTTGACACCAAGTGACTGTGACGCATGCATGCGACGGCGTTTGCCGTGAGCCGGAGCCTGCTGTTGTCCGCCATGATGAGGAGGAGGAGCAGGAAACGGCGGACTTGCTGCCGGCTACCCTCAGCTGGAGAGCCATCACCAGGCCACCAGGGGGTGGAGGAGGATCAAGCTATCAATCAGTTTCAACCATACATATATGATCCATAATCTGATCCGGAGGCAGAAATTGAACAGGAGCAGCAGAAACTACAACAGGACATCTCTATGTGGTATGTACTGTAACTGTATTTGCTTAGCGGCTTGTCAACATTTGTGTGTGTTTACTCGTGGTTTATGAGGACATTATTTGGTTTATGGACTATTGTATGCGACTAAGCGTTAACAGTAGCAAGCGGGACTGTTTTGCACGTCAGACTACTGCATGTTTACATAGAAAATTCATTTGAAAGAAGTGCGCTTTGTGTGAACGGCGCCTAGCCTAGGTTTAATATGAAATAATTCATTTAGTTCAACACCTATAGTGGTCAGCTAAACAAATGTATTTAAACACACACCATACATTGCATGCGCCATTGATAAACGATCATGTTGTTCACTGATGTGTACGCAACGATAGCCAACAACATAGACATCTGAAGCAGTTTTACTCACTGCCTGCTTCCAATGCACGACGGTGAACCTTTATCGTTGGGACCGCTTCATCAAAAACACACTTCTTTGGTGACATTGTTGATTTCGTGAAGTCCTGTGACTGCAGTGCAGCCGGCCTTTCCGGGAAAAGCTTGTTTATGGGCGTGCATTTGCTCTCTTGCTCTGGTCGCGCGCACACTCTTCCAGGAAAAATGCCCATACGGCCCAAAAAAGGAAATTCCACATGCAGTTGCGTGTTCACACAAAACATGACAACATGAAAGGATGCATCCAGTGAAAAAAAAAACACCAGACGTGTGCTACACAGCACAAGACAAAACATGACATGAAAACATGTGGCCAATGTAAACACAAACCGCGTGCTACACAGAACACAACCACACACGCAGACAGAAGAGCATACGGCCAGAGTGAACTCTAAACCGCTGGCTCGCAAAACGAGCGAATGCTCATTCCGTGCGCTCACAACTGAAGACAAACAATCGGAGCATGTATGTCCTTATCCCGATACAAAACTGAAACCAAACTAGACCAAGTCCTGGGATCTGAACACCACGCAATTCACATGGACAGAGGAGTGTGCAGCTTGAGCAAGCATTCACACAACACAATACAGCAGCATCAGGGCTCTGTCACAAAACCAAGAGTAAAATAGACCAAAGTTATAGAACCCTGACATGGGTAGAATCCTTAAAGGGACAACTTTTACCTTAAGTTCATAGTAGTACCATATTAGTACTCGAAGGTATAAATGCAACGGTTTCACTTTATTTTGATGGTCCCTTTAACACATTCTGTGTTAGTAGCGTTGCACCTACATGTCCACTAAATATCATTAGCGTGTTAGTAGAGTTTCAGTAGACTGGTAGGGTTAGGGTTAAAAATAGTTGACATGTAGTTGCAAAGTTACTAATAGTCAGTAGGATGTCTGGTGAAAGACCATTGGAATAAAGTGTTAGCAGATATTAAGCAGACAGTCTACTAATACTCTAATGAGAGTTAGTTGACATGTAGGTGCAACGTTACTTATAGTCAACAGAATGTTCAAAGGGACCATCAAAATAAAGTGTTACCAATGCAACTTTTAGAGGTACAGTACAAAATTGTTTTTAGGGTGTACAAATCTTGCACAGTAGAATAAACAAAAGAGAGCCAAGGAGTGATATAGATAGAAGTGCACTCCTGACCATCTCAAATGTCTTATAACAGCAAATGTTTTAATGGCTGGATCACTCCATTTATCTGTGTGTGTGGTGTTTGATGACACAGTACAGCTGTTCTTGCTTTGTCTTTAACTTCCTTTGCTGGAGTACAGACACTACCCACTAGTCACTACCCAAATTGTGTCTGCAATGCAAATGACTTGATATTAACTTGGTGTATTAAAGCAGTATCACACTCACTTTACTGAATGGTAATCAAAATCAACATTCGACTAAACAACCACGCAACGACTAACAACACTCACCCACTCACTCAACTTTCACAGTTTCTTTGGTTTGTTGTACTTCATCTTTTACTTGTATTTCTTCAGTTTTCAATTGCATTTGCAGTCTTTGTAGTCCTTGCAAATGAGTTGGCAATACATTGCACCTCTTTTGATGCCAATAAAGTACATTTGAATTGAATTGCAGAGAGAGAGAGAGAGAGAGAGAGAGAGAGAGAGAGAGAGAGAGAGAGAGAGAGAGAGAGAGAGAGAGAGAGAGAGAGAGAGAGAGAGAACATTAGCCTGGAGTGAAATTAGTGTGATTTGTTTTAGCTTTCAAGAATAGCTGAAGCCCATTTGCTGGGCGTTCAATGAGTAAAAGACCAAAAAAACAAGTAGGAGAGCAGCCCACATCAAAATAATAGGCCTACGGTATTTGAAGATGAGAGCTAGAGCAAACAGTCTCATCTTTCCTTTCTTATTTTCTCTGCCCAAAGTGCACATTTGCCTTTTTTTCTTATATCGTCTGATTTTCCCTCAAGGGCTTCTCTCTCTGTCTCTCTCTCTCATCCACCCTCCCTCCTTCTCACATTCTCTTTGGCTCTTGTATGTTTGTGTGTATGTCTTCCTAAAACCTTAAACATGTGTTTTTTACTGCCCTGCGGCCATGTAAAGGGGTGTGGCGTAAATCCAGGCCCGACAAACAGAGAAGGACAGTCTCACATGAGAGTTATGGGCTGAACTATATTATTTTGTTATATCTGCTTGATCTCTGACAGCTGACTCAGTGCCATGTCATTGTCATGGCTTTGTTAGTAAACTATATGTGTCTGGTGATTTACCGTGAAGCTAACTGTAAAAGAAAATGGCTGAATCATGAGCCTGCATTCTCCACCATATGGAAACACTCTCAGACAGCCTGCTGTGCCCTCAAACTCTTACATGACTTTCCTAGTTTTAATAAAGAAAAAGTCTGAGCTAAAGCCAAATTATTATGGCACACTGCTTTCTCTGGGCTTGGGTAACTGTAGCTGGGGAGGTCTGGAGAGAGTTTTAAGAGCAGGCTTTAGGAAATGGTTTCCTCTAAGAGCTCTTAGCAACGGAGCCTCAGCAAATTTGATTATGAGTGGTAAGGGTGTGAATGTGACACAACTGCATGTATCAGAGCGATTACATTTAATCTTTCACTCGCTTCTTCACACTCTCTCTCCCGTCCCTCGCTCTCTCCCTGTGAATATTTATTTGAAAGCATTTAAACTTATGTGGCTGACTTTTGCAGGTCAACAGGGAAGAACAAAATCAAAACTTATCACATTGAAAAGACGGCCGTGTTGGTACAGCAATTCCCTCATCTGAATAAAGGACAGCAAATCTTGTGAAAATATCATATTAATAAACTGTCAGTATTCAGAGGGTGAAAACTGTGTGTCTCGTGCCCCGGGGACATGACAGCAACATTTGACACTTTACAGATCGAATTTAAATTCATGAAAAAAAAATAAACAAACATATATTTCTTTAACTTACAAGCATAAAACATAAAAAAGTACATAACTTACCAAAAAAAAAGCAGAACAACTGTTATTTCAAATGTGAACTCTCACACAGAGGATTCCGGGAATTTCATTTTCACTGTAAATTATAAGATGGCTTGTTCATTTTCACCTCCAAAATCTATACATTTACATTTTATTGTAAAAATCACATGAAATTTATAATTTTATCAATTATCTATCAGTTGTAGGCCAATTTATCCCCGATTCACCGCTCCCGACAACCTAAGAAAAAAAATCTTGTCCATGACATTGGTCAGTTCTGATGTTCGGCGTAGATCTGGTGATGTCATGCATTTACAGATAAAATCTTTAACCTCTCAAACGGCTCATGGACACATCAGGCTGCACCGATTTTATCAAACAGGTTTGATATTTAGGGTTTAAATCGGGATGATTTACGTAATTCTTTCACTGTAGCCAATGAGAGAAGTGAATGAGAGCACTTTTGAAATCGCGACCGCAAAACAAGCTCATTATGCCAAAATTCTGTTTGAACTTAACTTGTATTGAACCTGGAATATTCCATTAAGCATATCCAAGTTCTTCAGACTAACAAACAGACCGAAGATCCACCTGGAGCCAATCAGCAGACAGGAATGTTTGACAAAGCCCTCAATCTGTTTCTTATGCTCTCTTACTGCGTGCACTTTTGACCGAGTTTATCTGGGTGGGTTTTGAGAGCCGCCATTCCATGTGAGGGGTTGTTTTTAAGCCTGATGTTTGTTCATGGTCCAAAATAACTCATTGTAACTGCGAAGGGTGGTTTTAATAAGGGCCTCTTTCAATCCTGAGCTTTCTCTCCAACTCTCCTCATTTTGGTGCTTTCTCAGTATCTTATTCCATTCACCTGGTTGTATCTGCCCTCCAGATGTCCCCACAATCCCTTTCATCTCTGTGGGAACCCTTGTCAGGATGAAGTTATTTGTTTTAACATTTTCTGCCAGAGGAAAATATCCTGGCATGATCCTGCCCTACCTTTTGGTCTACTGAGAACAAGATGAAAAATATAATTCCTTGGATCTGAACAGTGTGAACACACAGCAATGAAGTTTTTCCTCTGACTAGACCACATCATAGAACAAATAAGCACATGAGAACTTTCTTTAAAGGGATAGTTCAGCTTCAAAATGAAAAATGTTGTTATTATTTACTGACATTTGTGCCGTTTTAACCTGTTAAGCTGCACCCCATTTGGGGCTCACAGCTGAAAACAACCTACCTGAATTAAAATAATTATAGCTCCTGAGAACAGTGTGATACAGGCACAATTAAGGTATCTTTGGAAAGAAGACACTTGGGACTCTACTAAAAAGCAATCAGAGTTGATCATTCTCAAACAGATAAAAATTATAATAGTTGAAATACCTCAAGAATTATTTGCACTACATAGAATGCTTTATTATTTCATGTAAAAATTTATGAAAATAGACCGGCAGGAATCCAGTTCAGTTATGGATTGAAAGCCACACGACTTATCAGTTTATAGTTCAAGTTTGAGGAAGATATAATGAAAATTTTGGTTCCTGCAAGCTTTTTCCAAGACTATGTCTGTTCAATTTCTGCCTCCCCCTGCTGGAGGGACATCCCCAGAAATGACATCTCCCAACTGAAACAATTGCAGTTGCTGAACAATTTGCACTACATGCACAATTTAGACATCTTTAAAAGAAGACACTTTAGAGTTTATTACCCAAACATTAAAGTAGAAAAAAATTAGAAAAACAAACAGTTATAGAAGTTGAAGTGTCTTGAAGATGATTTGTGCTACAATGAACACTTTATTATTTTATGTAAAAATATATGAAAATAAGCCTGGAGGAATCCAGCTAGTTAATGAATTGAAAGACACAAGTCTCATCAGTTTATATTTAAAATTTGACGAAGATATCATGAAAATGGGGTTCCTGCATACTTTTTCTAAGAATATGTCCAGGTGCCAAGAAACCTACTTGGAGACTTGATAACCTAATGTTATGAAGGGTACTGCAAGCAGTTTTAGCCATCATAGATGATGCTTGAATGCTTTTTCAACTGTAAAATAATAGGCAGAACCATAAGACTTTGTATAAGTGATTTATTTGTACAACATAACTTATAAAAATATAATAAAAAAATGAAATATTAATAAAAAAAGAGCTAAACTTCTTTGCAACTGAAAATACAACAATAAGTAATATAAGTATAATAACTATAAATATAACTAGTAATATAAATATGAAAACAATAAGTAATATAAATATATAGCTATAAAACATACAAAATGTGCAAATGTTAAAAAAGCCCGTTTTCTCCTGCAAACGATCCAAAAGGCATATATGTCATTCAAAGAAATATCTTGCCACTGTTTTTGGTCCTTTTGATGCATCGCCCATAGGCATTTGTGTTTTTGACAATGGTCTGCAGCAATGAAGTGGATATGAAGAGCTGGAACAACTGCAAAACCGTGTATGATGCTGTGGGGATCAGCTGTGGGCCTGGTGTTCGAAAGGGTCTGAAGACTGCAGGCGGGGTGTAATGTCCTCGCCAGTTGACCAATTCCACTTTACTGTAGGGGTGCTTGGGGACACAGCGGCGAGGACTTGGTTTTTCTGACCCTCTTTTGCCTCTACCTTTACTGGCCGATTCAGGTCTACAACAGCAAGTGCTGATCGTGAAGAATCTGAAAGCTTTCTTCTTTTCTGCTGGTTGGCTGGTGCTTGGCTGCCATTCCTCATCTGAAGACTGAACTTGATGCCTGTAGAATGGCAAGGAAAGGAAAGAGAATTAGAACTGCATGTAATACTTCTGTATAGTTTGCCCATTCAATCAACAATCACACTGTCATCATTCACTCTAATTGCAGGCCATCCCATGAACAATGAAACTGATGGGCAGTCGGTTAGACAGCATTCATATTGATGGCCACCTATACATTCTCACACAGCCCAAACATCAATCTAACGGCCGGCTATACAGTGAGCATTCATATTGATGGGGGCCCATACATTTGCACACAGCCCAACAATCAATCTAATGGCCGGTGATACAGTGAGCATTCATATTGATGGCCAGACATAAAATCAACAATCACACAGATGGTTGGCCATCCATAATTTTTTTTGGTCTTTTTTCTTCAATTTGTTTTTTGTAGCACAGGGTAAAAAATGCATTTTATATATATATATATATATATATATATATATATATATATATATATATATATATATATATATATATATATATATATATATATATATATATATATATATATATATATATATATATATGTTTTATTTACACACACATTACACAAAAAATTATATATTATTTTTCTCCATGTGTGCTAGAAAAAATGCAGAATATCAGCATATGTATAATGCATACTGGTATATTGCATTTTTTCTAGCACACAGAAATAATAAACTAAATACATTCTCACACACATTCTCAATATACATAAACAACTACAAATAGCAACTCACCGGTATAAAATTGGATCAACTTCTCCACAACAAGCATGTCTCCGTCATCGCTGTCTTCACTCTCCTCAATGTTTTCCACATCGCTACTTCGAGTGAGCTCAAATAAAACATCTTCAGCAGAAAAACAATTCTTTTGCCGATCCATTGGTACCAAATTCCGTCCAGTAAGTCAGACGAGCAAATAGTGACTGCAGAGAGCGTCTGTTTACTAGCCTGTTAGCTGTCAAATGAGAGGTAAGGTGCGTCACAGGCTACGTCCAGCTAATCGTGGGAGAGCGCCAGATTCAAATGAATAAATAATCACACCCATGTGACGAATATAAACATGCCAGGTATCGTTGGAATCGTGTGCTCATTGGCTACATTTTCTGTCAGTCATGACGATTCAATGCTTTTATTGGCTCCAGATATACAGACAATATCATTGGATGAGCACATCATGACATCAGCTAAACCGAGTGCTATGGTTGGACATTTTGGACTAGATCGCGCTATTTTTGCATGTTTTTGTGTATGGGTGGTTTTATTATGTTCGTAACATTCTAAGCTATAAACCCATGTCACTTTATGCTACCGGGAGACTGTTTTTAGTGCATTATTTTATTGCATAACAGTCTAGTATGATACTTCGCTCAGAAGAAATGCGATGTAAACAAAGGATTAACCACCAATATTACACCTTTATTGTTTCGTTGGATTAAAAATGCTCTATGGGATGTTATTCAGTGGACCCTCACCTTTCCATTCAACCTGGAACTTTTAGCAGTGGATGCGTGTGTGGCTCGTAATTAGGACACTACTGGTATGTGCTCGGTTTTTCTTTGTACTTGTTTTGATGTGTATTGCATTCAGTAATGCAAAAATACAGCCGCTATAAGCTTTTCATTGAAAAACAGTGGTCTGTCCTCGATGCTTGAGGTTTAGACCTTTAGAATGATGTATAGTTTGTCAAGATTTATGATGTTTTTTTACGTTAAATCTATTAACAAACATTACACGTGCTAAAAATAGCGCTTCAGGGCGTGTACGAGCTCGTAACGCTTATCAGGTTAAAGCCCTATCTGTTTTTGTTTTTTCTCATGTCAAACACACACACACACACACACACACACACACACACACACACACACACACACACACGTCTGGTTCACGATCTTTGTGGGGACTCTCCATAGACGTAATGTTTTTTATACCGTACAAACTGTACATTCTATCCCCCTACACTGCCCCTAAACCTGCCCATCACAGGAAACATTCTGCATTTTTACTTTCTCAAAATTTTTTATAAGCCTTTTGAAAAGTGGTACCACAATGTAGGTGATCTCAGGTTTTACTATCCTTATGGGGACATTTGTTCCCCACAATGTAATTTAAACAAGGACACACACACACACACACACAGAAATGTTAGGCAGAATGTTCACGATTATACATATAAGGAAGCTGCACACCATCCACTTTGTTACAGAGAGAAATGTTTTTCCAGAAGAAAAAAAAAGGCGATGGAATGGTGCCAAAGAGGCCATTACGGCAAATACAGTAATATACAACAACAACAAAAAAATCTTTGTATGTGGTGTTTGAGGTCACAGAAAATTCCCATGATAAAAAGGGAATCACAGTTAAAAGAGAATTTCCATTATTATACTGAGTGATATACACCAATAAGGCATAACATTATGACTGATATTGTGTTGGTCCCCCTTTTGCTGCCAAACCAGCCCTGATCCATCGAGACACATCCCTGAAGATGTGGTGTGGTATCTGGCACCAAGATGTTAGCAGCAGATCCTTTAAGTCCTGTAAGTTGCGAGGTGGGGCCTCCGTGGATCGGACTTGTTTGTTCAGCACATCACACAAATGCTCAATTGGATTGAGACCTGGGGAATTTGTAGGCCAAGTTAACATCTCAAATTCGTTGCTGTGCTCCTCAGAACATTCCTGAACCCTTTTTGCTTTGTGGCAGGGTGCATTATCCTGCTGAAATTGGCCACAGCCACCAGGGAATACCGTTTCCATGAAAGCGTGTGCATGGTCTGCAACAATGCTTAGGTAGGTGGTACATGTCAGAGTAACATCCACATGGATGGCAGGAATCAAGGTTTACCAGCAGAACACTACCTCCGCCGGCTTGCCTTCTTCTCATAGTGCATCCTGGTGCATGTGTTACCCAGGCAAGCGACGCACACGCACCCGGCCATCCACGTAATGTAAAAGAAAAGATGATTCATCAGACCAAGCCACCTTCTTCCATTGCTCCATGGTTCAGTACTGATGCTCACATGCCCACTGTTGCCGCTTTCGGCGGTGGACAGGGAACAGCATGGGCACCCTTTCTGGTCTACGGCTATGAACCCCTATACGCAAAAAACTGTGTATTCTGACACCTTTCTATCAGAACCAGCATTCACTTCACCTCATAATGTCATACTGTTATGCGTGATCGGTGTATAGTAAATAGCTGTACAAATTACAGTCCAACAGTGTAAATTTAAGAGCCACAGTGTTAAGTTTATCAACAAATAAAGCAGTGTCCTTGCACAAAGCTATCACACAGTCTACCTTTTATAGTGGCTACGTCCTAGGTACTACATTTGAATTTAAACGAACTTCGCGACTGGTAAAAAAGTACGTTCTATATAGTACGAACGAATGTAGTAGTGAATGTAATCCGGACTTACTACATCCGCCATGTTGTCGTTATCATGTGACTTATCAGCGTTGCATCCCATCACCTCCATTCATAAATCGTCTCCCGTGGCTTCATGTGATAGTAAAGTGTGCATCGTATGCACACTTAAGAATCTTGCCGGAAATGTAGAAGGTAATCCGGGTACTTTTTGCCTCCTGTTTTTCGCATACTATATAGTAGATAAGTATTCAATTTCGGATGCAGCTAGTGTTTTTTTTATTTATTTTTTTTACTTTTGACAACCCCTGTTAACCATCCACCTTCATTGAATGGAGAAGAGCAGCGTGAACACTCTGCTTATCTCCTCATTTTGCGTTCCACAGAAGAGAGTCCGTCATAAAGGGTTTGGAACAACAGTCAGTAATGACATAATTTCAAATCAAGTTCATTATGGTGACCCCAAATGGGCCCAAATTTTGAAGTTAATGTCATCTGTCCTTAATGCCACATTTTTCCTTTTATGAGAAAAAAATGGAGAAGAGATGGAGAACGTGGACTACTTCTCTCTTTTTCTCTGTGCTGGGAATGGATGGACTTTCAAGCTCTTCTCTTTCATCACTCATGAAGGTGTAGGATGACATTTAGAGCCCAGATACACCATTTAACTGGCAGTGCTTTACTTTGGACCTGTTCTCTGTGTGTGTGTGTGTGTGTGTGTGTGTGTGTGTGTGTGTGTGTGTGTGTGTGTGTGTGTGTGTGTGTGTGTGTGTGTGTGTGTGTGTGTGTGTGTGGCTATGGAACATCCATTTAGGCAATGTGTCAGTGCAGCCTGTCTTTCTTCTCTTTACCTTTCCTCAAAGATAGCATCATCAGATGAAGGCCTTTCTCTCAAACACGCATACACAATCATCAAAGTCATTTAACAAGCGCGGAAATCTCTCGAGAGAACTTTTCATGCATGGCCATGTCACTATTTAGAGCTGAAACTCACTAAATATACAAATCATCATCTAACTGATGGCAGACAGCATGAAATATTAAAGAGAGAGAGAGTGTGTGTATGTTGCAGCGTATGATACTAATTTGATACTTTAATGTAATCATTTAAAAGGGATGGCTTTGGTCTATTTAAAATTCTAAATTCTGTCTTTTGAGGGCTGGAGGGTTTAATGAATATTTAAAGACTATTTTGATTTGGGTGTTTTTCACTGTTTTCAACCAGGAGAAAGCTGGAACTGAAGCTCAGTGCTGTCTGGTTACTGAATGAACAGGACCATAGCTGTTATGCACGCTCTTATAAACATTCTTTCATGCAATCCTTCCTTTTGAAGTACCTTTCATATTCTCTAAAAGGTTTTATTGCATTTACTCAACTGATAAAGAAAATATGTTATTTTCTAAAGTCTGAAGTTTAATTGTGTTATTTTCCATCTTTAATAGTTCAACACACTTACAATAAACCCCTTTAAGGCAACAGTTCACCCAAAAATGAAAATTACCCCATGATTTACCCACCCTCAACCCATCGTAGGTTTTTTTTGACATTCTGCTTTCAGATGAATACAATCGGAGTTATATTTTTTTTAAAAAGTCCTGGCTAATCCAAGCATTATAATGGCAGTGAATGGAGCCAAAATTTAAAGCCCAAAAAAGTGCATCCATCCATTATAAAAGTAATCCATACGGCTCCGGGGGGTTAATAAAGCCCTTCTGACATTAATTAATGGGTTTTTGTACGAAAAAGATCCATATTTAACACGGACTGGCGGACTGCCTTCCGTGTATAAAACTTATGAAAAAGCATAACTGGTGCGACAATGATGTTGTGCCAACTGTGTGAGGCGTTACACTTTCTTTGTAAGTTGAATATGGAAGCACGTCTGGTGGAAGCTAGATAATTTACTTTGTAAAGTTTTAAATATGGATATTTTCATACACACGATTTGCTTCAGAAGGCCTTTATTAACCCACCGGAGCTGTGTGGATTACTCTTATAATAGATGGATGCACTTTTTCAGGCTTCAAATTTTGGCCTGCCATTCACTGCCATTATAATGCTTGGATTAGACAGGATATTAATATAACTCAAGTCATATATATGGCTTGAGGGTGAGTAAATTATGGGATAATTTTTATGTTTGGGTGAACTATCCCTTTAAAGATGTTTACATATTTTGTTTAAAAATGTACTTAATGAACTTATATCAGTTTTTTTATGCTATGTATGAGAAGTTTGACTTTTAAAAAATACATGGATTATTAATAAAATAATTAAATACGTAATTAATTATTTATTTCGCAAAGAAAAACAATAAAATATAAATGGATTAATAGTATATTAAATTACATAAATAATGAAATAATTTCTGCATGGTTTAAAAATGGATACTAGATTTCACAATGCATCTGACTTTTTGATTTAAATGAACCCAGGCAGCTTACTAACTGAATAGTTAATGTGGACTACTAATGTTAAAGGAATAGTTAAAATTAAAAATACAAATTCTGTCAACATATACCCTAATTCCATTCAAAACACGGGATAAAACCTGAGAGATTTATGTCCCAGATTGTCAGTGTTCCGCATTCCTGACTGATCTGTACACTGATCTGGTACAGCGTGTGTGTTCTCCCTGGGTGCTTGGCATTTCTGCAGAGCTTTCTCCTCATTGTTTCTGGATGCAGTCGGCTGGTCTGTCTGATGGGTATGAACGCACCCAGTCTAGCGCACTGCAACCCGTGGCGTTGTCGGGTGTTTCCCGTCCTTGGCCCAGCGTCTCATTCAGAACGCCAGCGGGCGACACTATGTCGATCGCCGCATCACAAGGTGTGCTGGATTCCTCCGGAGATGAAGATTTGGCTGTGCTGTCTCCTTCGGGAGCCCCAGCATTGCTCGAGTTTGATCCGGAGCTCACAGCCATGCTTTCTCGGGCAGCTGCGAGCATCGGGCTTGAGTGGAACCCTCAGCCATGTCCCGAGCATCCCAAGGCTGGATGATTGGTATCTGGGGGCGGCCTCTGCAGAAAGCACCCACCAAAATCATAGAAGTCTCCATTGACTTTTCGTGATCACTCTGCAGCTTCTTCTGCCTTAACTGCTCTCGGCAGCGGCAGAGTGAAAGGGTACACTGGGGTTCCCCTGTTGAACATTCTGTTGCGATGAAACTGTGTCCTCAGAGTGCTTCACTATGGCTTGGTGACCCAAAGCACCCGTCTAAAGCTTGTGGGTTTACGTCTACTTTGTTGGTGGAAGTCTACAGAGCCGCGGGCCAGGCCACGTCTGCCTCGCATGCTATGGTCATCCTTCAAGTCTATCAGGCGAAGGTGCTCAGAAGCATGCACAAGGGCAGTGCTGACCCCACACTTGTGCAAGAGCTGCATGCGGCTACGGACCTCGCCCTACAGGCGACAAAGTTTACTGCACGCTCTCTCTGTCAGGTGATGTCCACTGCCATTGTAATGCCAGGAACATCATATATGGCGCAACCTGGCAGATATGCAAGAGACAGAGCGAACACATTTCCTCAACTCCACTATCGCCCAGGCTGGGCTATTCAGTGGGGCGGTCAGGGACTTTTCCCAACAGTTCTCAGCCGTACAAAAACAGACTGAGGTGATTAAACATGTTCTGCCGTGGCGGCCCGCTGCTGCCTCCACTCAGCCGCCGGCACAGATGCTTTAGCCTGCTCTCCGTCCCCCGCAGCAGCCTACACCTGGTCCAGGACATGAAGGAGGTCGCAGGATGGCGCTCGGAGGTAAATACAGCTCTTTCTCGGGAGATGGTAACAGGGCCACTCCTTCCCCTGGTCAAGGGCCGGCGGAGAATCTTTGGTTTTCCCTTAAGGAAAGAGCTGACACATTCACGTCTGAGCCCCAAGAGGGCATGGCTGGAAGTGAGCGACGTACAGACTCACCACTCTCAGCCCCCTCTGTCGCCAGCCCCTTGTCAGACGAGACCCCTGTGGAAGAACGATGGTCCTTTCTTGGCCCCCTTTGTCAATTCGACCCTGCCCACCTCGGGATGCTACCATGCCTTCCATGTCTGGGCCAGTCATTCTGCTTCGCTGCCCCATCATGGGTAAGCCAGTGGCTCGCACGACACTGCTGGTTCAGTTTCTGGGAGCCTAGCTAGAGCTTACCAAACTGTCCAGCTGGCTCGTTCACAGGCTCGGCTATGCAATTCAGTTTGCACGGTCTTCTCCCTGGTTTCGGGGAGTCCGCTACACCATGGTGGGTGGCAATGCCCCTGTCATGCATGTGGAGGTCAACACCCTACTGTCAAAGAGTGTGGTCGAGATTCACGTCAAGCCAGCCAAGATGAACACACAGCCCTTACGTCACTGTATCTAGGAAAAGCAGTGGGTCACGGCCAATCCTGGACATGCGCGTCTTGAACCCGAACCCTTCTCAGGCTTGTTGATGTCAAGATGTTGACAGAAAAATGCTTTTCCGAATGTGTTCGTTCACCGGATTGGTCTGCAGCGTTTGACCTGAAGGACACATACTCTCATGTCTCCATTCTTCCCCTGACCCAGACCGTTTCTAAGGTCTGCCTTCGGGGGGCAGGCATACCAGTACACGGTACTCCCAATCAGGTTAGCCCTGTCACCTCGCAGCTTAACGTCGAGACAGCCATTGTGTCACTCAGGCAACACAAGGTTTGCATCCTGAATTATCTCGATGACTGGCTGAAACTAGCTCACTCTCGAGACCAGGTTTGGGAAAAGAGCAAACTCCCCCCCGGGAAGAGGATCTCGGCCGCCTTGTAGGAAGGAAGGGAATGGAGATGCTACGTCCCCATGCCAGCCTTAGCTCCTCAGCAGGTGAACATAATGCGAGGTTGCAATACAACTCCTTAAATACCCACGAGGTGGGGTGGAGTTGCATTATGCAAATTCCACAGACCCATGGCGTTCTCATGCCATTGGCTGTTTTTTCTCGAAGCGATTGGCTTCTAAGTGAAACCCCATTCCATCAGTACTGACATAACATCTCCGTTCCCTTCCTATGTAACGAGGCTTACCTAGGTAACCAAGACATTTTATATGATAAACAGATTTCTCAGTTTTCAATAAAATACCTTCCTTTGTGTTTCAGAAATTAAGAAAATTAGTCTCACGGGCTTGGGTGACAATTCTAAATTATTGGTGAACTAACCCTTCGAATGTTAAATAAACATACTTTGTTCTTGTTGTTGTTCTTTTAAACATGTCTGTATTTAGAAAATAAATGCAGAAAAAAAAAATATATATATATATTGTTACATATCACACATTTGAATAAATAGGATTAAAACTCAGTTTTAAGAGCTAAGAGTTTAACTCAGTTATTCCATCTAATAAATGTGATTGTAGATGTTCTATCTTCTCGACACATGCTGGTATCGCACAAAAGAGAGTTTGACCTTCCTTTGGTGAGATGGCTGAAGCGATAGTTTTGTGCTCTTCCTGACAATTCAGCAGGGGTTTCATACATAATGCATTCGATGCCATACACTGTAGCTGGTCATGGCCACAGTCTTTAATAAATATCTGTGACAACAGGCAGACAGAGAGGAGAAGCATTATAACCAACAACGAGCTAATGTCTCCGTGCACTTTCATGAGGCTGCGGATGCATTATTCAGCTTCAGAATAGATGGCTTCCCACTGCATTTTTCATGATCTTCTATTCTCTACCTTATTTATTTTCCTTCTTGCACTTTCAGACACTTCTTTTTTTTAGTCTCACTGACTCTGTATGTATGAGTGTGTGTGTGAGTGAGTGTGTGTGTGTTCTCACTCAGTCTAGTCGGGGCCTAGAGGTGTGATTGTGTGTGTGTCACTGTGCAGATTTTGATGTTGTGTTTATTCACAGGCATAGCGTCTGTCTGAAGAGATGCAACTTCACACTGGGGCAGAGATCTGAACCAAAACGACTTACAGGGCCTTAAGAAAAAAATCTGTGCAAAGAGAACGGGGCTCCCTGCCACTGAACGTCTCTTTAGCAACAGATGCATACATTTTCATAGAAATATCTTGCGGCGTTATCTTATTTGGAGTCGAAAAGTTTTTCATATCTCAAATTATCCTTGCGAGCAGTTCAATTTCAGTATGCTGCTTTGTTGGTGTCACGGTTTCACCAGGCTCATACGTCACACCTACACAGCGCTCTCACTCACCCGAATACTAACCATCTACACCTGTTTACAATCAGCAGCAGCAATCAGTTCTGGCATAAAAGCACACAACTTGCACATTATTGTCTGGTCACATTAATGGACTATGACTACTTACCTTGCGATAATTTCGCAAGGATTACTGTGGGAGAAAAATTAATACTGTTAAGTTAGCACTTTTAAATATCCGTTCACTTAAGAACAAATCATTTCTAGTCAATGACTTAATAACCACAAACAACCTAGATCTTTTGCTTCTAAATGAAACTTGGCTTGAAGAAAACTGCAGTGCAACAGTCCTCAATGAAACAGCTCCTCCTAACTTTACTTTTATGAGTATGTCCAGAGCGTTTAGAAGAGGTGGGGGTATTGCTGCTCTTTTTAAAGATGTCTATCAATGTAAGCAAGTGTCATTTGGTGACTATCTGTCTTTTGAATATCTGGGTATTGTGTTAAAAGGTGCTCCACGCATCCTGCTTATCAGTGTTTACAGGCCTCCAAAATACTCTCCATCCTTTACTGAGGACTTTACAGAGCTGTTATCAATAATCTCCTCAGAGTTTGATTGTTTTGCCATTGCTGGGGATTTTAACGTTCACATAGACAATGCTGAATCCAGTACAACAAAAGAGCTCATGACTGTTCTTAACACTTTTGATTTGACACAGCATGTACATGGTCCCACACACAATCGTGGACACACTCTAGACTTACTTATCAGCAAGGGTCTAAACATTTCATCAATTGTTGTTAAAGATGTAGCATTGTCTGATCATTTCTGTATTTTCTTTGATATTTCAATCTCTCCTGCCATTGAAGCTAGATCTGTCGCTGTCAAAAGAGAAGCTTAAATGAGAACACTAGTGAGCTATTTATGAAGGCTATATCTCTAACACCAAGCATATCCGCAGACTCTGTTGATTCTCTCCTTGACTCCTTTAACTCAAAAGTTAAGAGTGTAATTGATAATATTGCTCCTGAGAAAGTCAAGAAAAAGAGTGGAAGACAGAAAGCACCTTGGAGAAACTCAACGGCAGTGCAAATAATGAAAAGACAATGCAGGAAATCTGAACGCATGTGGCGGAAGACAAAACTTATAATCCATTATAACATCTATAAAGACAGCCTTCATGATTTCAATGTGGAACTAGGCAAGGCTAGACAGACCTTCTTCTCAAATATTATAAACAGAAACATAAACAACACGCGCACTCTTTTTGCTACTGTAGAGAGACTGACAAACCCCCCGAGTCACATTCCCAGTGAAATGCTCTCTGACAGCAAATGCAGTGAGTTTGCTTCCTTTTTCTCAGAGAAAATAAATAATATCAGGAAGGCGATCAGCACATCCGTGAGCTGCTCTGGGGTCAGTCAGATCAGACCACAACCTCGGAAAGTTACTATGTCTGATTTTGAAGCAATTGATTATAAAATTTTAGAAGAAACGGTGCAGCACCTTAAAACATCAACCTGCCTCCTTGACACACTCCCACTTCTTTTTCAAAAGTGTGTTTAACTGTTTAGAAGCAGATCTGCTAGAAGTGGTAAACTCATCACTTCTCAATGGGAATTTTCCAAACTCCCTTAAAACCGCAGTAGTTAAGCCTCTTCTGAAAAGAGAAATCTGGATAACTCCATATTGAACAACTACCGACCAATCTCAAATCTCCCTTCATAGGCAAGATCATTGAAAAAGTTGTCTTCAGTCAGCTGAACAAATTCTTAAGCTCAAACGGATACTTTGACAATTTTCAATCTGGTTTCCGACCACATCACAGCACAGAAACAGCGCTCATAAAGATCATAAATGATATTCGCCTCAATACAGATACAGGCAAAACATCAATTCTGGTGCTACTCGACCTCAGTGCTGCATTTGACACTGTTGACCATAACATACTTCTTGACAGGCTGGAAAACTGGGTCGGACTTTCTGGGATGGTCCTTAAATGGTTCAGGTCGTACTTAGAAGGAAGAGGTTATTATGTGAGTATAGGTGACCATAAGTCTGACTGGACATCCATGACTGGAGTCCCACAAGGGTCAATTCTAGCACCACTCCTATTCAACCTGTACATGCTGCCACTGAGCCAAATAATGAGAGAGAACCAAATGGCTTACCACAGCTATGCTGACGACACCCAGATCTACTTAGCACTATCACCTAATGACTATAGCCCCATTGACTCCTGTGCAAATGCATTGATGAAATTAACAGTTGGATGAGCCAAAACTATCTCCAGTTAAACAAAAACAAAACTGAAATCATTACATTTGGAAACGAAGATGAAATTCTCAAGGTGAACGATATCTTGATACAAAAGGTCTAATAACAAAAATCAAGTCAGGAATCTTGGTGTGATTTTGGAGTCAGACCTGAGTTTCAATAGTCATGTCAAAGCAATAACTAAATCAGCTTACTATCATCTGAAAAATATTGCAAGAATTAGATGCTTTGTTTCCAGGCAAGACTTAGAGAAACTGCTCACGCTTTCATCAGCAGCAGGGTGGACTATTGTAATGGTCTTCTAACCGGCCTTCCCAAAAGACCATTAGACAGCTGCAGCTCATACAGAACGCTGCCAGGATTCTGAGCAGAACAAGAAAATATGACCATATCACGCCAGTCCTCAGGTCGTTACACTGGCTTCCAGTTACATTTAGGATCAATTTTAAAGTATTATTACTTGTTTATAAATCACTCAATGACCTAGGACCTCAATACATTGCAGATATGCTGATTAAATACAAACCCATCAGATCACTCAGATCATCAGGATCAAGTCAGCTAGAAATACCAAGAGTTCACTCAAAGAAAGGAGAGTGCTCAGCTATTGTGCCAGCCGTAGCTGGAACCAGCTTCCAGAAGAGATCAGATGTGCTCCAACAGTAGCCACATTCAAATCTAGACTCAAAACACATCTGTTCAGCTGTGCCTTTACTGAATGAGCACTGTGCAACTGTACGTCGACTGATTGCACCTATTCTAATCTATGCATCATCTTAATTTTTATTTTTATTTTATTTTTTATCTATATATACACTGTAATAATAATTTTATTCTTTTTAAATATCTTTACAACTATATATTTCTATTGTCTTCTTATTTTAAAAATTCTCTTTACAACTGTTTTTAATTATCCTGTTTTATTTTTAAGTCTTACACGTGGTATTCTTAATTCTTATCACTATTTTAATTTCATTTTCATGTAAAGCACTTTGAATTGCCATTGTGTATGAAATGTGCTATATAAATAAACTTGCCTTGCCTTGCCTTGCCTTACCTGCTCTACTCACTTTGTGATTATCTGTGATGTCTCCTAACATCTTCTTGTGAATCCCTTCCCATCTTCTCCTTGCGATCTCCTGTGCAGCCTCCATTATTTACCATCCCTTCCTGGTATAGTACTCATGTGCTACCAGCAATGAGGTGTTCGCTGCGCTACTAAGTCTTCTGGCTAAACTCTGTAATTACTGCTATCGTCATCTGCTATTGGCATACGTTCATATTAATAATCTGCTTGACACGTTTTCTGTTTTTAAAGGTTTTTAGCATGGCGCGAACATATCCTTTTCAGAACAAGATGACAATCCACCTTTTTATATACAGTATGTATATATACTTCTAAAATGTAACTTCTAAATTCGAAATGTCCACATTTTATATAGATTCTTCCATAATTAAAATATGGATCAATGAGAGTGTTTATGACAAAGAAATGTACTCATCTTGTTTTCATTGGGTTTTGAAAAACTTTAGTACCATTTTTAATAAAAGCTAAAGACACAGTGAAAAATTTGTGCTGAAAAGACGTGGACAGACACAAAATTCCTTTTCAGACACCAACTTTATGGTAGGAGAGTATTGAAAGGTGCACTGTGAAAATTTTATCAGCATCTAGCGGTGAGGTTGCGAATCAACAGCAGAGAGTAGTTAGCGCTCTGTTGAGCAGTTTGTCCATTTAGTGCTACTGTAGAAACATGACGGCACAAAATGGTAACTTCATTGTGGGGTCCTGTGAGGTATGGAGATAGAAATGGCTCATTCTAAGCTAATAAAATCATAATGGTTCATTATGTAAGGTCTTTATACACCACTGAAAATGTTTATTATATTGCATTTCTGTCAATAGATCCTCATAAATATTACACACTGCACCTTTTAATCAATCTTGAAAGGTGATTTACTAAGATTTGCACTCATCAATTTAAGGTAGGCTCACTGGCTCTCCATGGGTCCTATCCATAGACCGTAACAAAAAAAAATCGACTTAGTGTCTGTGACGTCACCCGTAGGTTTCCGAAGACCTAAAGTTGGTCATTGCCATCTTGGCAGCGCGTCCCAGAACATCAGTCCCACAAAACTGAAAATGGGCAAAGAGGCGGGATGTGGCTGGAGCTGGGGTGATGTGATGACCATAAGGCAGCAGACAAACGGCTATCCACCTGTCACTCAAAGTGTTCACACCCTTAATTATGCAAAACTGTAAGGCTTAATATAATTTAAACGAATGAGTTATAAAAAAAAATTCACCCCCCTCACAGTCATGAAGGACAAAATTGGCTTTATAAACAATTTGTACCTAGCTATAAATTTTCTGTTGGGGCTCAATGAGATTCTGCGCCCTTTTGGAGTCGATCTCTAGCGGCCGATGAATTGCAGTTTAAGTCACTTCTGTATTGGCTTCAAGAGAAACTGGGGGAGGTTGCCACTTGGTCCTATCACATACCCAGCACAATGCGACACAAGAGTTTTTTGCTTGTTTCAGCCCAAAGCAGTTATTATTTTCATGCCCATCTGTTCGCCCATGGGCTTGCTGGTCTGAAAACGAGGTGTGTTCAGGTGCATTGTTGGTGCGTTGCTATTTTGAGGCAACTGAAAACGACTCCGTCATTCACCAACAAAAACTTGGTCTTAAGTCAATACTAGTATTGTTTGTGTTATTTAAAGGCCACCTATAGACAGGTGCACAACGCACGTACACTTTGCTTATTACACACAGAGGGACGCGCAGCAGAACACAAAACATTTGTAAATATTAAAGATACAAGGATTCCTCTCTGGAGAAGCGTTCAGTCTTTCTGCTGGCTAATTCTGCCATGTAAATAGTGAATCCGCCATGGTGCGAGCGCAATGGACTTTTAAAGGAAATTGGAGATGAGACTCTGATTGGTTTATTGCACGTCACGCCCAAAACACATCCATGAATCATCAAGAGACTATAGGGACAACCCTTTTGGACCATGCGGCTGGTGCGCTGACCGTTTTTTTCAGTTGTTAAAACAGCAAAAGTGGATTCGGACATGCCCCAAGTGCACCTGCGCCATGCGCTTCAGACCATGCACTCAGATCATTAAAATAGGGACCCATGTCTTACAAGAATTTGTTTGAGAAAATGTTTTTCCGTAGTTGGACTTTAGACCGGTAGATCATGCGCAGAACTTTCCAGTCCCATTGCCGCTTTTTTGGAATTGCGCGTTCATGCTAATTTTCCACATTTTGTAAATCTGGACCTAAAAGTTTAGATCAGGGGTAGGCAAGTTCGGTCCTAGAGAGCCGCTGTACTGCAGAGTTTGACTCCAACCCTGAAAAACCCTCACCTGCCTGTAGCTTTAGTAATCCTGAAGACACTGATGAGCTTGTTCAGGTGCGTTTGATTAGGGTTGGATCTAAACTCTGCAGGACAGTGGCTCTCTAGGACCGAACTTGCCTAGCCCTGGTCTAGACAATACTCTTAAATTTACTTTTTTGCCTATATTGTTTTTAAATGTAATTGATTTGAAAAAAAGTTTGCATCACGTCATACCCTTGAATCAAAATTAAATAAATTATTGCATCAAGTATATACAGTGTACTCTTTGCATACAGAATATGTAAAAACATAAGCATGCACATTTAATCTGTAGTTTCACATGTGGACGTCTGTTATTTGTCCAAAAACAAGAAATACAAAAAGACCACCTCTAGTGGAATAAACATTTTAAAGCATTTGAAGTAAAAACAGAAGTGACCTTGAGAAAATAATTGGTAGCCATAAGCATGCAGACTTTGACCAATGTAAGTGGCCTTGGATAACCTCCTGTGACCATCCATTAGCTTGCTGTGGTCAAGTATAGCCTCACTTTTCTATTCATGCCCTTGTCTTTTATATTGCATAGTGTGTTTGGGCAGTTTTATGACCCCTCACCCTCAATATTAGGCTTAGTACTAAATACTAGTAAAATTAGATTTTCAAGGCACTATAGGTGGACATATTTTGCTCTAAAATAAATTATTTATTTCACATCTGCATCTGACATGCATTGGGTTCGTAACCCCATGAACCCTGAGCTGTTTTCTGGGCCCTGACATTTGTGCTTTCGGTTACTTTTAACATTTCGATGACTATAGTCTGATTACTCTGTATTCAGCACAAACTCTGCTCCAGCATGCATGTAAAAGTTTGTAGTTTTGAGATAATTATAATTATGTTTATGCATGGTTTGTAAAAAAGAAAAAAAGTAACCCCATAAAACCCATACTGAATATTTGTTTACAAGACTTGGATCTGGATCTGACTTGGAACTGGATCGCGTAGGCTAAAATGTTTGCTTCAAGACGATGTAAAAATCACTCTGCCCACTCATTCACATACAACAATATGTTGATTTAAAATTTGTAAGACATGTTTTGTGTCAAGAAGGCTTATGCAGGGGAGGGTGAATCATCATGAATATTGATGTGTTTCACACCTGGAAATACTGACCCAGTATGGCCCAATCAGGTGGGACTGTGAGGGAACTAGAACAAAGAATGTGAAGAGATTAAAAGAATGGATTTTTGATTTGTTTGCATTTATTTACAACACAACAAAATCCAAATATATATAAAAATAAGGGACAATCATGGTTCTTAATAAGGGACACTCAAAATGTTTGTACTGTTCTACACAGTGTATGCCATTTCAGTGTCTGCAGTTAAGTGTGTGTACAAAAGGTTCTCAGATATGAACACAATTGTTTTGCTTAATCGATTTATTTACAATTTAATCCTAAAAATAATTTTGAAAATAATACATATTCTATACTGTGTTTTACCTAAACATGTGCAATCTGTCAACTATATGCACGCTCTCTCTCTCTCTCTCTCTTGCGCGCGGTGATCTGAAAACACCAATAAACAAGTAAGCTGCATTTGAGCGATCTCCATTTGAGATGTTCTGCTCAAAGTGTCATTCAGTCGATCTGTGTTCTGTCAGGAGTCTGGATCATGAGCTGGTTGTGCTGTTTGTGATTGTGTTAGCTACCTGAACAACTGCACTTGTGTGAGCTGCTGAAATAAGCCAATCAGAGCAGAGCTCATCATTAATATTCATAATATGCAAAAACCGAGCATTACATCCTAGGCACAATTTCTAGGGTTGTAAATGGACTTGTAAAACTGTATCTGGACTATGTTTGCCCTTAAATAAGCCACACACACTCTATGTAGATATCAGAGAACAATTTAAAATATTGTTTTCAATTCTGTTTTCATTCTAGGGCACCTTTAAAAAAATAAGATGTGCTCTGAGTTTTGCCGACCGGATACAGCAAAAGTTTAATCAATCAATTAGCTCCACTGGTGGAAAAACGCATGAGACTCAGCAACAACCCGCTTGTGATTGTTGCCTCGCCACTGATAGCGCTCTAGTTGGTCTTAGCGCTATCCTATTGCATGCAGAGGGAATTTGAAAGACAACCATTTATCCCGACCCTTGGATTGAGCCCTGCCAATGGTGTGTTCCCAGACCCAACATCTTGATGCATCTTGTCAGGCTAACGTGTATCTTTATTTAGCATTGAAAGGTTGCCTACCTGTCTATATTTCATATTTCAACATGTTTCCATTGATTTCACACATTGTAATCTGGCAATAGTTCAACTAGCCTACAGTGTGAAATTCATGCAACAATAACACTAATATATAAGTGAGAATAAATGATTTACCTTAAAAACGATCTTCTTAAAATCGTGTTCTTGTTCTTCTGAGGTAAATCCAAAATTAACTCAGAGTGTCAAAACCACTGGTAAATGGTTTACTGACCATGATATTACTGTGCTCAATTGGCCTGCCAACTCTCCTGACCTGAACCCCATAGAGAATCTGTGGGATATTGTGAAGAGAAAGTTGAGAGACGCAAACCCAACACTCTGGATGAGCTTAAGGCCGCTATCAAGCATCCTGGGCCTCCATAACACCTCAGCAGTGCCACAGGCTGATTGCCTCCATGCCACGCCGCATTGAAGCAGTCATTTCTGCAAAAGGATTCCTGACCAAGTATTGAGTGCATAACTGAACATAATAATTTGAAGGTTGACTTTTTTTGTATTAAAAACACTTTTCTTTTATTGGTCGGATGAAATATGCTAATTTTTTGAGATAGGAATTTTGGGTTTTCATGAGCTGTATGCCAAAATCATCAGTATTAAAACAATAAAAGACCTGACATATTTCAGTTGGTGTGCAATGAATCTAAAATATATGAAATTAAAATTGTATCATTACATTATGGAAAATAATGAACTTTTATCACAATATGCTAATTTTTGGAGAAGGACCTGTAAACAGAGAATATTTGTTTTTATTGTGAGTAAAAACAAATATTCTAGACAAATAGAAGCAGACACTTCAAGCTCTGTAAAGACATATCTTTCATGTATGTGAGGCCAAAAATTGTGGAGCCGAACACACCAGCGTTTTAGCTTCTTTAGCTTCCCTGAATATTTCAGAGGGAGTTCATCTTAAGGAAAATGTTTTGTAGTCTTGAGAACTTTCTTTGCAATTCTGTTTGCGTCGTAGTGTGTCGTAATTGGACTTGACTGCAGATAATTTCCCCAAAATTCATTTGAGGAGGCCTCATTTGTTATCCTTTCGACTTGGTGAAATAAAGTGGACTGGTGAAGAATACTTGTGTCTTTGGTGTCAATAGGCGGGAATTGAGGATTTATATTTGTTTTGCGGAGACACATTTATGTGGCCTTGTGTAAATGGAAGAGTTTTAACAAATCAGATATCCGATCAGTGAAATGAGTAAATGGACTTGGTAAGGATGCTTGTGTTTTTGATGTCCGTTTTGATAATTTATCTAAAAAAAAATCCATATTTATTGATTTAATCTGTTTTACCACAGCTTTTTTGTTTAGAAGTATAGATTATTTTTTTAGAGCAAAACTATAGTGCGCCTAGAGCAGGTTTACTCTCCAATATCCGTTCCACCATTTGGCCTGTAGCTTTACTTGAAAATGCAACATATTGCATGGATTACACAAGCACCGGTTTATGAGACATAAATGCTGTGAACGATTCAAATCAAAGACATACATATATTAAAGATACATATCTAATAGCATTTACTTCAGTGGAATATTTACCATCAGATGTTTTTTTTCTAGGACACCTAAAGTTTATTTTTTTCTCTCAGAACCCCATATGGTAAAACATATGTAGAATATTCTTCGCATTAAGCCACCAAAACAAAAACATAAATTAAATCACAATGTTTTTCACAAATTTGACAGGTGCAGTTTTATAGAAAGACAGCGACTGTCTCATTTCATACAAAGTGGGAACACAGTATGATGCTGTAAGTAACACAATGTGCTGTGCAGTTACACAGGAGAAAAACATCTGCTTTTATGTAGTTTAATGCAAGTATTTATGGTTTGTACATTTGGCAGGTACTGCAAAAAAGTTAACTTTGTTAAATCCCTCAAGTGACTAAACACATTACTCAAAATGTTGTTATTTAGCTTTAAATGCATAAGGAAGCCAGTTCTTACAAATAAAAGTGTGTGCATGTTGCTGTTGCTAGACCGCTTCTCACATTTCCAGTTTGGGTTTAAGAGCTATTGTTTAAGGTTTGACAGTAAAGTAGCACTTAAAATAAAGAAAACACATGCATTTGCACTTGGGCAGATACACATCTATTTTATTTTCATTTCTGAGGCTGTTGGAAATGGTTCTCATGTCTGTCTAAGTGCAGGGCTGGGTTTGAGGGCTTTGATTAAGGTTTGACAGTGTGATATTGTTTTGATTATGGAGACAGCATGAAGGGGTTTATTCTGCCTCCAGAGATGAATATTAACTGTCAACGTCCAGCAGAAGCACTTTGAAAGGATTGCGCTGAAAAGTATTTGGTTTTATTTGCCTCGGTCTCATTAAAATGAAAGGGAGATATGCTGAAGAGACTTTTGTATGGTAATGTATATGTGCAAAATCAGCAAAAAAAAAAATTTAGTGATTGTGTTGCTTTGGACTGTAAACACAGTAAAAAAAAAAATCATCTCATATACTTAATTGAGATCGGAATCCATGAATCTAAATAGAAAGATGAATGAAAACAATTAAAATGTGATCATTATTTACTCATGATAAGGAAAAGGAAGCATCTTGTAAAAATAAGATTTTTTTTTTTTTTTTCAAAATTGCAATTTGAAGAAAATGCCATTAACAATATGTATTGTAATTATATTCTACAGATGTTAATAGATAAAATGTAAAGCATATTTTTACACATATATACAGTAATGTGCAAAAGTCATGTTGGTATTTTCACATTAAAAAAATGTTTTTAAGCCAGTTAATTATATCTTTTACTATAGTAAAAATTTCCAAACATTCATTTTGCAATAGCCGGTGTGATCTGATCTCACCATCATTGAGTCTGTCTGTGATTACATGAAGAAACAGAAGAAACTGAGGCAACGTCTCCCAGACACTTGAGGAAACCTTCCTTCAAAACTACAGTACTTTGAAAAGTTTAGGCACTTGTCAGAATGCTTTAAAGTGAGAATGCTGTCAAAAATTATGTCATAAATAGCTTTTATTTATGAATTAACTTCTATTAACTAAATCAAATCGATATTTGGGGTGACCACCCTTTGCATTTAAAACGGCTTTTGTCACCAGCACATCGTTGTTCATGTAGTTTTGCTGGAAGGTTTCTTCAAGTGTCTTGGAGACGTTGCCTCAGTTCTTCTGAATTAGTCCATCTCAGTTTTTTGTATGTTTCTTCATGTAATCACAGACAGACTCAATTAAGATGAGATCAGATCTCCATGTGGAGCATACCGATATTGTCAGACTCCTTATAAATACAAAAATCTCACTGGACTATTACAATTAATGGCAATTAATTTATAAATGTAAACTGATATTTTCTACTGACACACTACAGCAAAATATATAAATAACTGGCTTAAACCCACTTTTTGTATATACATACATATGGTTGGGAACATCTTTATGTTATTATATACAGTTGCAATCAAAATTATTCAAACATGGAGATTGTAATAATTTACAAAATGTAAGGTTTTCTAAAGTTTGTGTATGCATCTATAACAGTTTAGTGGAAAATTAAAACTGAAAATGTCAATATATAATTTAATGCTTTTGAATTACAGTATTTATTTATTTATTTATTTATTTTGCAATACAGCTGTCATAATTATTTATCCCCTATTTAACGCTTATGGCCCATACATGTTGAGCAGCAAATATGGCAAAAAGTCAAATGAACTCTCACAAAAGCGTTTTATTATATTAGAAATTCTATGGCTACAAGAAGTGTTTCCAAAACACTAAAAGTTTATAGAGCCACAGCTGGAAGCTGTGTTTTTTTACAAAAAAAAAAAAAATTGTACCAGAAAAAACTTTGAGGGTGTTGGAGAAAAAGCACATCTCATAAAGCGAGATAAAATGTTTGATCAGAGCAACTAAGAAAAACCATCAATTTACTGCCAAATATTGCAAGGTGACCTGACCTGAAAAAAAATAATAATAATAATTCACTGCAGAGTATAAGAAGAACACTACAAGCTTGACCTTAATGTTAGGACATCTTAATGAAAGCAACTCTTGACCAAGAAGAACAAAAAGGCAAACTTGAATATGCTAAAGTTCATTTTGGTAGACCCATGGAGTTCAAGAAGAATGTTTGGTTTCACTTTATTTTGATGGTCCCTTTAACATATTCTGTTGATTATAAGTAGCGTTGCACCTACATGTCCCCTAAATATCATTAGAGTGTTAGTAGAATGTTAGTAGACTGGTAGGGTTAGGGTTAGAATAAGTTGACATGTAGTTGCAAAGTTACTAATAGTCAGTAGAATGTCTGTTGAAAGACCATTAGAGTAAAGTGTTAGCAGATATTAAGCAGACAGTCTACTAAAACTCTAATGAGAGTTAGATGACATGTAGGTGCAACGTTACTTATAGTCAACAGAATGTTCAAAAGGGACCATCAAAATAAAGAATGTTTTATGGAGTGATGTGACCAAATTGGAACTTTTTGGACCCACGAATCTTGGCATGAGATTGAAGCAAAAAAAAAGGCAAATCTTATGAGCAGAAGAACACCTCGATGTTTTCATCAACTTTACGTTCTTAGATCACTCTGTGTATTAATAAAAGCTCTACAGTAGTTTACTGATGCCTTTGTTGAATTGCTCTCATAAAATGTTGTTCTCAGCAGCAAAAATGTCTTGCAGGTCAAGGGGGTTGTATATTTTTGATTGCAACTGTATTGGCTGAGAGCCTTTTCCAGCCATGTGATATTCTTCCAGTATCAGCACAGAGTCACATTTTACAAAAATACTATTTTACAAATACTGGTGTTGTTTTGTCACGGAATGTAGTTTTAAGAGTTATTTCGACCTCAAATATGTGACTCATTTATATACATAGCGGATATTTTATCATTTGTTTAGACGGTTTCTACAATTATAATTTGTTTAGATGCCAGACCAGCAGTGGCCCTTCAGCACTCATCTACCCGCCGTGAACAGCTTTATCTCAGCCAGTCCTTCGGGAATTTGCTGCTGGCTCTTATGTAGATAGTGGTAAACATGAGATATAATTAATTTGGGGTATATCAAATGGGCAATCTTTGGTCTTATTAATTTATTACTTGTTCCAGAGCAAATCTATTTGGGTTAAGTTTCGTAACTTTATTTTTAGGCTATATTTAATCTAAATCCTGTAAGGGCTATACTAGAGGGCTGCTTTTGTACATTTGACAGAATTGTTTGCTTGTGTTTATTTCCTATTGTATTTTATAGCAGCTATTGTTCTTAATTTAAATATTATTGTTCAATTCATATTATTTTATATTCATAATGCCGTATATGGTATTGAGAAAGGGTCCGTTAGTGATTGTGATTTCGACTTCTGTGACAGTTACATTATTACACCATTAGATGGCAGCCAAGACTGTCTTACGAGGGACTGGTTGTAAACAAGGAAGTTGTTTTAGCACTGTCATGGGACATCCTTTAAAAAGACAATGACAAAGATATTGCTTTCCTCAGCGGACATTCAGATTTTTTTAATTGATATGGATATGCTATGAAGTGCACAAAGACAAAGATTCAAACAAAATAGTCTTTAATCCAAAAGTACAATGAATACAGGAGAATAAAATAAAAGAGAAACACAACCACATAACTTTGACGACTCTGAACAATGAACACAGGGAACACTGGGCTAAAATAACAAGGAGAACTAATGAAATAATGAACATAACAGTTGAACAGAATCATTAATCAGACGCACTGGAAAACTGGGTCAGTACAGGGAAAACAGTAACAGAACACACAGAACCCTGACATTAACTATAATTTAATCATATCCGCACATATGTTTTTTTCTAAGCATATACCATGCAGTTCCAATAGCATCTCAATCTGTAGTGTGTATGATGTATGAATGCACTCACAACAACCTGTGTAGCTATCTGACACTCAATGTGTGTTTTCACACACCTGAGATGCATCTCATCACTGCTGCCTGTCTGCCTGGTTCTTGAAACATGGAAATAGTGTGATATATCAGTTTCACATCTGTTGGCACGAGGATCCCACTCTCACCGGTGAACCACGGCTTGCGTGGAACTCACTGCATGTAAATGAGACATCACAATGCCGCTTACCAGGAGAAAGCTGTCAGCAATGATTACCAATCACCTTGAAATGATAATTATCTTCCATTTGCTGGGTGTTATCCATAAGCAAGATAGACAGGTCAGGGCTTAGAATGGATGTTCAGGACTCCTCTTCTTATTCAATATTTACCTGGTCATTAAAAATAGCTGGAGAGAATCTCAACACTTTGCTTTGATTTAGTTGTTATAATGCAAGACACTGATTGAAAGGAACAATCAAACTCGTCCGATTTTTGAGATGCCATTGCAAAGTTTCCTAGTGACAAGACATGCTCTTTGATCCCTTTGATAAAGAGATGCTCTGTTATTAAACCTAAAGTGAGATGCCTATATGCTCCTGACGTGAAAACTGTTTCAAAAGAGAGACAACTTAATGGTGGTAAGTTAAAGGAATAGTTCATCCAAAAATGAAAATTATGCCCTTATTTACTCATGTACTTCCAAGTCTGTAAGACGTTTTCTCCTGCAGAACAAGGTCTGACACAAACGTGAAGAAATTGTTGAATAAAGTCGCATCAAAAGTATTCTTGACACTTCGTAAAATTAAGGTTGAACCACTGGAGTCACATGGACTTTTTTAACGATCTATTTTACTTTTCTGGGCCTTGAAAGTATTAATTAAATAGCTGTCTATGGAGGGGTCAGAGAGCTCTCGGATTTCATCAAAAATATCTTCATTTGTGTTCCGAAGATGAACGGAGGTCTAACTGTTTTGGAACGACATATGGGTAAGTAATTAATAACAGAATTTTCATTTTTAGATGAACAAACACTTTAAGTAGAAAAGAGAAATATCAGTCAAAATCAATCAATTAATTTACTTACTTTTGGCCAAAATCTAGGTAGCATCAAATACCCTCACAAATAATGCAATCTCAAAATACACTGGAGTGAAAAATCCACTCAAGAAAGAAAAGGCAAGACATTTTGATTATAAATTAAAAAAAAATTGCTACAAAGAAACATGCTAAAGTTAAAATCAGCTCGCTAGATTGTGGAAAAGAGCTAGCTAGAGATAAATTCTGGAGCATTACAAGTGGATGTCATATTCTGATTCTAATTATTGGATACAAAACTATCAGATTTAATTTTAGACTTGTAATTTTTGAGATACACAGAAAAAGTGAATTTCTTCAGACTGCTGGGTGTTGAACTGCACACTGCGATTAACTCATACGTTTTCTCTTCCACTGACCGAAAGTATGCATGGATGTTCTCTCTCAAATACACACACACACACACACACACACACACACACACACACACACACACACACACACACACACACACACACACACACACACACACACAGAGGACATGATGAGTGTGTCAGCTAATGCTTTTGTTTTAGATGAGAGCTGTAATGAAATGTGACAGGCTATGTGTGTGTGTGGGGGGGATGTGTCGATGGCTAATTGCAGGGCTTGTTTAGTGAATAGGCTCATTGATAGACATCCGCAGGTCTGCATAATGTCATGTAAATGGGGCATGATGGTGTCTTAACCTCGTTTAACCATCTCCGCTCATCTGTAGGGTCTCAATCCCCCGATTTGTCCCCCGTCTCTCCCTCTCATGTGCTGCTGGGCCATATGATTCAATTCAGATGCTGAATGTCAGAGAGCTTCTGGATCCAGTTCTCTAATTGCTGATTAGTTGTGAGAGGTCCAGGAGTGTACGGAGCGTGCTGAAATTTGTGAACGGGGTGGCAAATCTCTTAGGAGCGGCTTGGCAATGAGCGTGTTGTCGCTTTTGTTTCCCACTGTATGTAATAAACGCCTTGGTTAACACAATTTAATTGTAGAGGATATTTGAAACAGTTGTCGCTGCATGAATCACAATTTAGAGCTGTATCGGAGGTTAATGCACCCTCGCTGGTTGCCATTTGTTCTTGCTCAAGTACCCGTGATGCTGTGGGGCATGAGGGAAGATAAGGGCTGGTCTTTTTAATCAAAATAGCCGGTGCTGAACTTGACCCATAGTGTCATTCATATCAAAAGCATACATTATTTTTCAAGGCTTCACAAGTCTTTCAAGGCTAAGTTTATATACAATAGATTTAGTTAGCGACAAGTTATTTAAAAAAAGAAATCTGCATTGTAAAAACACTATGAAATAATAGCTTTTCTCCAAAACATGTTGGCCATAATTATTAGCATCCTTTTATTAAATACTTTTTGCAACCTCCTTTTGCCGAGTCTTGTTCTATAAAGCCTGATAAGTTTGGAAAACACCTGACAAGAATTCAGAGACCATTCCTTCATACATAATCCCTCCAGATCCTTTAGATTCACAGCTCCATAATGGTGCTTCTTCTTTTCAGTTCACCCCACTCATTTTCTATAGGCTTCAGGTCAGGGAACTGGGACGGCCATGGCAGAAGCTTCATTTTGTGCTCAGTGACACATTTGTTTGATGATTTTGATCTTTGTTTTGGATCATTGTCCTGATGGAAGATCCAACCACATTATAAGATCCACAGCCCATTATAAGATTTGTAGCAGAGGCCATCAGGTTTTGTGTCTGTTGGTATTTGCTAGAATCCATTATACCATGTATCTGAACAAGATGTCCAGGACCTCCATAAAAAAATTAAAATAAAAATAGAAAACAAAAATAGGTCCATAACATTAAAGATCCAGCAGTATTTTGAACCATGGGCATGGAGTACTTTTTATCCCTGTTTGCACCAAACAAAAGGTCACTTTTGAAGTTCCAGTCATGTCTGACAACTGAATATGCTGGAGTTTGTTTCTGGATGAGAAAGAAGGCTTTCTGACCCCAACACTCAACTAATCTCTGCAATTCTCCATCTGTGATCCTTGGAGAGTCTTTGGCCACTCAAACTTTCCTCCTCGCCGTGCATTAACCTGTTAGCCTGCACCGGTTTGTACTTTTATTTACTTTTGTTTTATAAACAATATTCAATCAACTCTCACAAACTATGCATCATTTGAAAGCTAAAACACTCAAGATTTATGTTCTGAACTTGTTTTTGCAATTAATACACCAGGTACACAAATACATCAATAACAGGCGTTTGAGTGCCTCAATATATCCAGGAAGCGCATTACAGGCTTGGCGAGGTGTCAATCATTGTTTATGTTGGATAAAGCCAGTCAATGCCAAGCCAGCAAAGTTTTGAATAAACTAAAAAAAATAGCTTTTTGGTAGCAATCCCACCAGATGGGTTTGGGGCAAAACAGGGATAAAAAGTACCCCATGCCCACAGTTAAATATAGCACAACCTAATCGTCAGGGTCCTCACAGGTGCGAGGAGGCTAAATCCTCCTTGTCTAAACTCAGCACCTTCTTGGGACTTGGCTCTGGTGCTCAGAGCACTTCAGAGCCCTCCCTCTAGAGCTAAAAATCCTGTTCATGAAGACAGTACTCTTGACTGCATTGGCCTCTATCAAGAGGGTAGGGGACTTGCATGCACTTTCGGTCAGCGAATCGTGCCTATAATTCGGGCCGGCCAACTTTCACGTCATCCTGAGACCCTGGCCTGGATACGTGCCCAAGATTCCCATTACTCCCTTCAGGTGAACCTGCAAGCGCTGCCTTTGGAGGAGGCAGACTCAGCCCTAGCTTTGCTCTGTCCTGTCCGCGCTCTCTGCGCCCACGTGGACTGAACTCAAAGCTTTAGGGCCTCAGAACAGCTCTTTATCTGTTACGGAGGCTAGCAGAAGGGAAAGGTTGTCTCCAAGCAGAGGTTCTCCCACTGGATAGTGGATGCTATCATCTTGGCCTACCATCTTGGCACACTCAACTAGGAGTTTGGCTTGATGAGCTGGGGAGTGGTCTTAGATGGTTATCCAGCCCAAGGGGTCTGGAGAGGCCGTCATCTCGACTGGCACATCAATTGCCTCTAATTGATGGCTGTATTTCTGGCCCCGAAATACTTCCTCCTGCAGTTAAAGGGCTACCATGTCCTGGTGCATGTGGACAACACCATGGAAGGCGTTTATATAAATCGTCAGGATGGACTGCTTTAGCATCGTTTGAACAAACTAGCGCAACAGGTACTGCTCTGGGCTCAGGACAAGTTTCTGTCCCTCAGGGTGATTCACATTCCTGGAAGCATGAATGTTGAAGCATATTTACTGTCCAGACATGAGTTGACACATGAGGATTGGAAGCTCCATACCGATGTAGTCAGTCAGATCTAGGAAAGATTTTACGAAGCAGAGGTGGAACTCTTTGCTTTACAGGAAACAACGCAATGTGCCTTTTACTTCTCGCAGACTCCTCCAGCCCCCCTGGGTCTGGACGCCATGGCCCAGGAAGCATCTCTGTCGCTGACCAGAGTTTGGTTCTTGGAAATAATATCCCTCCTCGACATCTCACTCTGGTCATTACCAAACAGGAGGGACCTTCTGTCTTTGCAGAGGATGATATTCCATCCCCGGTCAGAGCTTTGGAACCTTCATGTTTGGCCCCTGAGGGGGACTGGCTAAGAGATACTGGACTTCTAGCAGATGTATTAGAGACTATTCTGAGTGCTAATGCTCCTTCCACTAGAAGAATGTACGCTTTTCAGTGGCATGTCTTTGAAAGGGGTGTATTATACATCATGCAGACCCAGTCCACAGCCAAATTGTTTCAGTGCTGAAGTTTCTGCAGGAAAATATGTCAGCAGGCATATGTCCTGCTACTCTCATGGTATTTGTAGCTGCCATTTCGGCTTTCCATGCTCTGATTGTTTCAGTGGGGAAACACCCTCTGATCGCCCGCTTCATTTGTGGAGCTAGGCAACTGAGACTACCCATCAGAGCGAAGGTTCCCTCATGGGAGTTAGCCGAGCTCTTTGACTGATATTCTGGTTCCCATAGTGCTGATGAGCGCAGCATTGAAAGTAGCTTATGAAAGGGAACTGCTTGGGTTATTGACAGTAAGCCTGTTCTCTGAATAAGCGGGAACGAGATGTTGCGCTACTTTGCTGCACTGAGGGTTTGTTCGAGACGTTCTTCAGACAAAGCACACCCGTCTCACGTCTATTTTTAGCCTCTGATGTGCACATTCTGATGACATCTTGGTGTGTTTGCCTCACGTGTTCACAACTGGTCAAACAAAGCTGTTTTCCCATAGAGCTGATCAGTGCAACATCTTGTTTCTGCTTTTTCAGGAAACAGGGTTACAAAAATTGTTTACCATATACATTCAAAATGTGTGTGAGCATTTGCAGTCTGTCAACATTAAGCATGATAGACCGCCAGGGAGAGGAACCAATCAATGACTGTTTCATCAGAGAGGTCAAAGAGGTGGGCATGAGTCCTGTCAAAGAAGCAGGCATGGGTCCTGTCAAAGCGGTGGGCATCAGAGGGAGGGAGGCAGAAGCCAGAGAACTGCTGTCAAATGAAGTCCAGGCTATCAGTTTACAACATGCCATATGATAAACAGAACATGCAAATGCATCCAAATATATTGAAGCATTTAGTCCCCACTGCAGTGTAATTCATTTAATGGCAAATTATCAACTTCTCTTACCACTACTAGTTTAAACCGATTTTTTTTTTTTTTTTTGCAACTCAGGAAGATCAAACTTTTTGGTTATCTTGATGGGTCGGAGTTGTTCCTTTTGTATGTTTCTAAATAGGAGGAACTGGAAAACCTTACCACTTTTACAGAATTTTTGGTAACACTTTACAATATGGGTTTACAAATTAAGGCTTAACTACTGCACAGATAATGTAGAGTTAATGTATGACTCATGAAGAACTAATAAATTAATGATTACTGCATCAGCAACAAATAAAGATCATTTTTAAAAAAAAAAGAAGTGTGGCCAAGTATGGCTACCCATGCTTGGAATTTGTGCTTTGCATTTAACCCATCAAAGTACACACACACACACACACACACACACACACACACACACACACACACACACACACACACACACACACACACACACACACACACACACACACACACACACACACACACACACACACACACACACAACACTTTACAATATGGGTTTACAAATTAAGGCTTAACTACTGCACAAATAATGTAGAGTTAATGTATGACTCATGAAGAACTATTGAAGAACTAATGATTACTGCATCAGCAACAAATAAAGATATTTTTTAAATATACAGTAAGTGAAGTGAAGTGTGCCAAGTATGGCTACCCATGTTTGGAATTTGTACTTTGCATTTAACCCATCAAAGTACACACACACACACACACACACACACACACACACACACACACACACACACACACACACACACACAATTCCTGCCAGACCTGAGACTCGAACCCGCAACCTTCAGGTTATAAGTCTGACTCTCTAACCATTAGGCCACTAACTAATAGTGTATATTCATGTGTTAATTACCAATGGGTCGAAGCCATGCATTTCAACGTCCACTTGTCTGCTATAATTAACCATTAGCTAATGATTTGCAAAGGTATCATTATGTTATGACTTTACTTGTTGAGACACATGACTGTTAACTAATTCAAAATTAATTAACAACCCATAACCACAATGACATATTACTTAACAATTAGTTAATAGTCATGTGCCTCAACAAGTAAAGTCATAACATAATGATACCTTTGCAAATCATTAGCTAATGATTAATTAAAGCAGACGACTGGAAGTTGAAATGCATGGCTTTGACCATTGTAGTCATTAACAAATGAATTTACATTATTAGCTAATATAATGTTATTAATTCATTAATACATAATGACACATTTAATTAATAGCAATTCCGTTATTGCTTAATATATTAACCATATATAACGGCCATTAGTGGCTGATGCTGTAATCATTAATAAATGGCATTAGTGCATCTGTGCATTAGTTAAACATTATTTAATGCATATTAGAGCACCCGTATTGTAAAGTTTTTTTTTTTTTTTGCATTACAACTGTATTATTGAAATATATTTCTTAGTTTTGAAATATATTTATTATTATTGAGATTTCAGTAATTCCCCATTCAATTAGAAAATAACTGTACTTGCATAACTAAAAATAGCTGCCCGAATGTGTAACCAAGATGGCCACCGGTTCAACTGATTTCCCTTGAAGGGACTTCTATTATTGGTTATATGTAATTATGTCTGAAATGTTGACATTATGTGCCATTAACGCGTTATGCTCATGATGGAGTGGTATCGAAGTGATTGTGGAGCAAGAAAGAACACAGGCGCAAATGCTTCTTGCTCCTAGCAAAATCACATATACTTTTCTCCCAAACAGCTTGCTTGCAATCTTCCATATAATTGTAGTCAGGCAGTGATTATTTGTTCTTGTTTAGTTAGTCGAGAGTTTAATGTAAATGTCAATTTGTTATTGTGTCTGATTCAGTAGTCAGGCAGCAGGGGGAATACTGCTGGATGAGCAGGGTGAAAGAGGGCCGCCACGGGTGTCATCTGATACTGCATGATGACTCAGCCAAACACACACAAACACACACTTACATGTTTGTGCGAAGTTAATTCCGGTGTTTTATTTGGTCATGGTTTTATCTTTCAATTACTCTTCTCTAAACAATAAAACTGCAGGATGGCACAGTGTCCAGTCATAGGTCACCTGAGTCATACTGGGATTGGGAATCGACGCACACACCCACATCAGCGCACACACCATTTCCCATGAGTCAATGAGATTTATGCCCTGCTCGGCCCTAAGTAAGGCAGCTGGATGCCCCATGGCCTTCTGGGTAAAATGAAAAGTCTCTGGGAGATAAATTATCACCAGCCTGGCTGATTTGGCCGTCTCGCTTGGCCACTCAGGCTAGCTGCTGTTTATAATTGATTAGCCTCCCACAATGTTTTCTCATTTAGCGACCTTTGTGAAACACGGTCACGGTTGTAAAGCCCAAGCCTCCCTCTCTTCCCCTCCGCAAACACGTCTGTAACCGGCAGCAACAAATGAAGCAAAAGAGTGACTGAACGAGAGGAGGATGACGAAAAGGACACTATAGGGCAACGGATCTGAAGATCTAAATCACTTGCAGCATCACTTTATCCACTTTGTGCTGCAGTATCGGATGGTGGATCAGCTTAAAATCCAGAAGAAAAGTCAAGCGTCAACAGGTGCTGTGCGATCGTACCAAGTCATGGGGATTTTCGAGATAAGTACATCTCCTGTAAGCCTGTTCGCTACTTTTCAAATAGTAAAAAAATGGCAAAATGTTACATTTCCAGCTCAAAGACTTTGGCACTTGGCGCCGTCCTTGACACTCTAATTACCAACCAGCCGGGTAGGACCTATATATCACCATGTTTACACTCACAGTATCGATCTTGATGTAATGGACCAGAGATTTCTGCCTGTCAAATCTTTCTCGCCCCGTCCTCCTCCTCCCTAACTCTCATTTCTTGAGAGTAGAGAAGGGTAGATGTGGGAGGTCATCTACTCATCTCCCGAAAGACACTTTTTTCTGCAATTTACTGTCTGTGTGTGAGTGTTTGTGTGTGTGCATCTTGTCCTTAGCTGAAAACTCAGTAATTAGATAGTGATGGGTCTCTAATGGATTTGACTTAGTGCATTAAGGTGCAAGCGCAGTCCCTGAGGAACATGCCCACAGCACAACAATCACATCAAAACAACAACAGTGACTAAAAGAAAGAAGAAGAAAAAAAGAAGTTGCCAAGGGCAGCCGCTGATAATGAAATGATGAATTGTGACAAGGTGAAACCCAAATTAAAACTAAATGAAAACACAGGAATTCAATTTTCTAGGACGTTTTTAATTACAGGATGCGTCAAATATGCTGATATTATATAAGATGATCTGTGGAAATGTTTGAACTCACTTGGACTTTTACATTTTGAAAGTACAAACACTGAGTTGTAAAAAGCAAAACTTCTCGCATGCATTCAGGCCATTCTAATAAGATTACATATTGTTTATTATGTTGATAACACCACTCACTTAAATCATTGCAATTCACAACTATGTTCACTTTAATATCAAAATAAATAATATACTTTAATATCAAAATAAATAAACAACAAAACGAAAGTAAAGTGGCAACCCCTAACGGACGACTGCCGCATAAAACATAAAACCACAACATAAATGTCCCAGGCCTGGTCCTGTCTTGTCTTGCACTGTCGTCACTCCTCCATTTATTCATCTGGATCTCCTTCCGTGAGACTCGAGGCAGAGTCTTGCTCATTCCCATGAGAAATTGAGGTCAGTTTTATTTAGGGGAATTAACCATTTAAGGTGGTTAAATGTAAACATGGATTTGGTTGGTTGGTTGATTGGTTGGTTGGTTGGTTGGTTGGGGTTGGTTGGGGTTGGTATTGGTTGGTTGGTTGGTTGGTTGGTTGGCTGGTTGGTATTGGTTGGTTGGGGTTGGTATTGGTTGGTTGGGGTTGGTTGGGGTTGGTATTGGTTGGCTGGTTGGATGGTTGGGGTTTGTATTGGTTGGTTGGTTGGGGTTGGGGTTGGTATTGGTTGGTTGGGGTTGGGGTAGGGGTTGGTATTGGTTGGTTGGTTTTGTGTACCACGAGAATCCTGTTGGTACCCTTGATTGGTACCTTTGTAACATAAACACTTTGGCTAACTGAGCTCTGATTAATTTACTGCTTCATGTCTGCATGAAAAGCATCAGTGACGTCACCGTAGGTCGTGACAGTCATTCCAATTGACTCTGAGTTTGTTTAGTCAGTGCCTTAGCATCCCATTGCTTTGTTTTGTTGTGTACACATGTTCCCACAATGCTCATGTGTGTTTGTGTGTATGAAAAAAAAAAGATAAAGTTAAATAAGGAAATCTTGGAACAATGACATTTACTTTTGACATTTTCTTGTCGTTATATCTGTGTAAATCTCCCTCTCTCTCTGTTGGAGGGGGAACAGTAATGTGTTTTCAGTGCTGATAAAACTGTGACCTCACAGATACAATCACAGCTGAGATCAGACATATTCTGTTTTCGTTCATCTCCACTGTCACCGTCTCAGTTAAACCGTCTTTTTCTCTCATTACTGTGACTTAATCTCTGTGATGCACCACAGTACAAAAAAAAAAAAAAAAATGAACAAAGGATTAGATAAGTTTGTCTCAAAACCCCTCAGTGCAATCAAAGTCTTTTTAAGGCAAGTCAGTTCACTCTGTGCCCATCTTGGAAACCAACCAACCCTAAACTTTTTTTTTTTTTTTACTAAATAAACTTGACAAATTAGGTAACATCAACAGAAGTCATTTTTATGGGTTAAATCAAGTAAAATGTTTCATGAGCACTTAATATGTAAATATAAAAGATGCTACGTTCTATTTTAATACATTTTAAAATGTGATGGCAAAGCTGAATTTTCAGCATCATTATTCCAGTCTTCAGTGTCACATGATCCTTCAGAAATCTATTTTTATAATCTAAAAATATTAATACTACTATAATACTAGTGTGACCATCTTGTCTGGACGATTGTTTTGTACGCTGTACAAAATGGATTTATAAACAGATGAAATGTAAAACATTAATCTCAATTCAATATGTCCCCTTAATTATTTATTAAATAAAATAAAAAATCTGTGTAAAGAGTGTACAATGAATATACATTATTATCTTAAATGTCACCCTTAATAGTCTTGTCTGAACTTGTTTATTCGTCTTTGACTCAAAGCCACTTACTGCGAGCTTCATTAAAATATAAAATATCCCAACTCAAAACAACATTTTGTGTCCAATTATTTCCCAGACGTAGTTTTGGTGTTGAGGTCAGAGTTAACTTGCTTTGTGTTTGCAGTGGGTGATGGTCACAAAGACGACTCTGCAGAAGGGTTTCCCCCTATAGCAGCGACTTTCGTTTTGCATGTTCTGAAGACCAGGTGACCATCCTCGATTAAGTTTCCCTCAGGACTTTTGTAAGCCAAAATATGACCACACCTCAGATTTGGTCCTTTTAGAAGGCTGAAAAATCTCCTGAGCGCTATCATTGCCTTCTGCCATATCTTCTCTTTCAAAAAACAACGTGTGGATTGTGATGTGTCTGTGCCTAACTGATGCTGGCTGGACAGGATTTTCAAAATCGCGATAATCAAACACTGTTTTAATGATAATTACATTTTAAACAACAAAACTAACCGTCAATACATTTTATTGTGGTTTATCGTGAAACCGGTAATCGTCCCAAATCACCAAACAAAATTATTAACGTATTGTTTTGTACCTTTTATAATATAATTCGAGAATTAAGATCAGTACTTAAACTGTAAACTTCATTGTGTGGTTTTCAGGGCTGCCATGACTGGAATCTGGAGTTTGAAAAGTCTTCACCAACTATTCCTCCTTCATGTTCTCAAGTCATATTCTCACTTGGGTCAGATGGCCTAAGAGCTTCTTCAGAGGTTCACTGAGGTCTGAACAGAGCTGTGAAAATCAGGGGCTATATCTCACTAACACACTCTCTCACTCTCACACACACACACACATCTGGAACTGGAACAAGCTGAAAGGAATTCTTACATAAAAGCTGACATGGAGTATCTCAAGCAAACGTTTCTTAGAAACCGAAAGGACAGGAGAAAGAAAAAGAGAGAAAGACAAAGAAAACCGCAGACAGAAAAGTTGAGAGAAATGTGGTGGGTTTTGACTGGGTAAAACCGGTGATGTAATGGCCGTGCGGTGGCCCTGTGGGGTCAGCAAAGAGCATACATTATGATTCCGTGGCAATAATGTGATAATCTGAAGCCTAATGAGAAACCGCCTCAGGGATGTTGTTTGAGAACAAGGGGTTGAGATGTCACCTTCAGTATTTAGCCCTCTTCGCTTTACCCTTTCAATCTCCGCCGTCCTGTCTCTCTCTTTGTCTGTCTTTGAACTATGAGGTCAGTGCATTAGCCTTGCTGCAGGAGCTACTGGGGGAGTGAAGTGTGCAGTCCGTCTTTTTAGCCCGAGCGGATGACCCTGTGCATGCGCGCACACACACACACACACCTGCAGCCCAGACATAAAACAACATTATGAAGAACAAACACGCTCATTTTCTTTTCTTCTCTGCTTCTTTGAACTTAAAGGACAAACACTACATGGCCAAAAGAATGTGGCCCCTTCTAATTGGTGGATTTTGCTATTTTAGCTGCAAACATTACTAACAGGTGCATCAAATCAAGCATATTATGTCTGTCTGCCTGTCTGTTTGTTGTTCTGTCTATCGTTCTGTATATCATTCTATTAATATCTCTTCAATCTAAAGCTTTTTGCCATTTTAAAGGCACAATATGTAAGATTTTTGGATTAAAATTTGTATACAGTAAAAAAAATAAAAACAATGTTATATATTATATTTTGTTTACTTGTGCACTTACATTATCCCAGATATTCCAAGAATGTTTAAATGCAGAGAAATAAGCAATTTGAACCAGGACACGGACCATGTATGTGCGTCACCTGTCAATGACATCATATCCACGTTACTCTCGATTTCTGGTTTTATTTTGTAGAAACCACAGAAACAAAGTCGCTTTAATATATTATGTGTTCCCTTTCAAAAGCTTCACTTAATGCAGCGTTAACGTTTAGCGCTCTGGGGAGTGTCTTTAGCACGACCAGCTGTAAAATAGTGTGCATAACACGTCAATGAAATTGACCCGGGGGTATTATAGCCTCGTTTGGTGACGTCACCCGCACACCTGCTGCGCGAGATTATAAATAGATGAGGCCCAGCTGCAAGCCTTCAGGTCTTTTTATTTTCAGACTTTTTTTCACTTTTATTTTTGGAAAAAACGGTTGTTTTCCAAAAGGGTTGTACCTAGTCTCTTAATGTCATAAGCGTGTTTTAGGCGTAACGTGCAATAAACCAATAAGAGTCTCATCTCCCATTCCCTTTAAAAGCCAGTTGCGCTTGCACCATGGCGGTATTCGCTATTTACATGGCGGAAAGACTGTATGCGTCTCCAAAGAGGAATCCTTTCATTTTAATATTTAAAAATGTTTTTTTGTGCTACTGTGCAGAGTGTATGTGTGTTGTGCACCCGCCTATAGAAACACATTACTAACGCGCCCTTTAAAGCGTTACTTCAGCGATTAGCATTAAGCTTTGTATCAGTATATTCAAATTATCGTAGTTTCCCCCCTCATATCACCCTGAGATTAGAGAATGATGTATATTATTTGTGGAAAAATTCCTCCGATGATGCAAATATCGTCATTTTGCGTCACCGGAGGAGTTTTTGTCCAGAGGCTAAAGACTACAGCCAGCAGGGGGCACTATTTCCGCATGTTTTCAACATCGCACTCACAGCACTCGGCTCGTAAACGGATTCATGTAAATGGAGTGGTGGAGACCAAAGTGAGTGTTTCAACTTTTCAAATGAACTTCCTGTGAAAGTTAAGCTTCCAAAGACATGAACTGAAAATGCGCCAGACTGATCACGCGCTGTGAATATAGGCTATGCGGCCGCGATTACCTCAGCTCATGTGATGAATGTAATCTGACTCCTGCTGCGCTTGTGCCGTGACTGCTGTGACACTCAGCCTCTCTCACAATATATTGAACAGACATGTTCAGTTTTTAATTGTAGTGTCTCTAACTGAACTGATTTTATGAAAATGAACGCGGTGGGCAAGTGATCTAGCCGTAGGGCAGCGAAGTGCATTCTGGGAATTGTTGTCTTTCATCCCCATGAGACAAAAATAAATTTTCTGTGTTTTCTCAGTCTAGAAGGCACCAAATTCAAAAATTAATGACCCAGTTTAAATACAGATTCATCTTCCCAGCGCTGAAGTACCCCTTTAAATAACACAAAAAAATACTGACACGCCAAAAATTCGCCTGAACACACCTCGTTTTCAGACCAGCACACCCATGGGCCAACTGATGGGCACGAGTGCATTTGCTATTTAAACAATGTGACATTGGACGTGAAAATGATAACTGCGTTGCGCCTGGCATCGCATTGTGCTGGGTGTATGAGAAGACCCTTAAAACTGTAAGTGCAAATGTCACAACTGTCTGCTGGAACAAAAGAACTAGATTGCATGTCTGCATAATTACTCACCCAAAACATTTAATTTATTTATGCTTACTTATTTCATAAGTAAATTGTTTTTGTCATCGTTTGAGCCACAGTGGTCAAAATGTTTAGATGCTTTTTTGACCATTGCGATTCCTTTTTCATTACAACGGCGATTCCTTTTTCATTACAAATGGAATTTGCGTGCAAGTCTGACAGATTTTAATAATTGAATGCATCACTTTTGCATGTAATGGCTCACATGCACATTGAAAAAAGCTGTTTGCTTAAATCAATAATAACTTTAAATCTGCTCTAAACCAGTCTGCATCAACAATGAGAAAATATTTGAGGTATAACGTGCAGTTTTGTGGTGCTGGATTTTGGAGCAACAAGGTTTCACAGTGGGCGGGGCTGCCACAATACTACATAAATAGAAACCAAGTGATCAACAATTGTGGTTTGTTAGAACAGAAACTCTTGTTTACATAGAAGAAATAATGTTTATCTGGTTAAGGCACAGAGTGGATATTTCAACACACCATTTACCATTTTTTAGATCCTTACAGCACTGGCAGCAAAGAGCGGATATTCCTATGTCATTGGTTAGTTTGTGTCTACTCGGCCTTGCAGTGTAATTTACAATGTCATTTATTAATTTATAAAGTCATTATTATGCAGATCTGTTCCTGTGTGTGTGTTTGTGTTTTGTCTGTAGAATCCACTCATCCTTGTGTGCATATGTGCGTGTGTGTTCAGTAAGTGTGATGTAGTAGACTAATTCAGTTACATTGTGATTACAGGAGCATATCTCAAAGCTCCCTATCAGGATAAGAACAAGATGAACGAGACTGCCAAGGAGAGTGGGAGGAGAGAGGATCGAGAGGGTGAGAGAGAGGGAGAAAGAACCGAGAGGGTACAAAGAAGATATTGAGGCAGTCAAGATGACAAATAAAGGAGGGAAGACAGATTAAAAGAGGAGAATAACATGGTAAAGGAGACAGAAAGGACATAAATGCTGTCATTTGTTGGGATCGCACAAGCACACAACTCGCAAACACTCGCATCTGTACACGCAATCTTACACACACAGTGGAGCTGTTAGATGTATTAGTTTTTCTCTGTGGTGATCTGTCTTCAGTAATGGCTAATACTTAAAGACAGCACCTGTGATAGTGAAGACGAGCAGAGGATGAGTTAGTCAACGCAGGGGACCGGCTCAATGCCTGGGGACAAGCCGTAAGGGCCTGGCTCTCAAAAAACATCACTACTGCACCCTGATGCTCGCCCCTGGCAAACACTCAGCATCTGACTCTCAAGAAGTTACCTCAAACGCCTTTTATTCTCTTATTAAGAGTTAAATACAGAGGAGGAATTCGCTATGAAACAGGGTCAATGACATGGCACTCAGCTTTGTGTTTCCATTTATTCAAAAATCATTTACATGTATTTCTTATGTAGAATAACTTGAATACACCTTAAGCTTTTGAATGAGTATGAATTACGTTTTTTGAGAATATAAAGTAAAAAAAATGTCAAGGTGATACAACATCTTGATAATAATGAAAAAAAGGTATTTGCTTAAGTGCATGGAATGAAAACCTTAAAGTCTCCATGAAATCAACATTTACCATTCGTATTTATATGAAGTATATATGAAATGTCATTATTTAATAATGATTTTTACATCATTTTTATCTTTAATCAAAATATCTTCCCCTCCCTCTTGCAGTGACATCTCTTCTCTTCTCTGATGAAGTATTTACTGGTGTGAGGGCGGGACAACCTGTCACTCACATGACATCACAACAATAGCAAACCACAACCATCCAATCAAATCAATTCCTGATTGACAAAACCAAATCCTGCCTTACATTTTTTTTTTTTTTTGTCCGAGAAGCTGTTTCACTCAGATAGACATCAAAATAGAAAAGAAAAGATTATCACATCTTTCACAGTTTCATGCCAACTTTAAGAAGTTTGGCTTAAACTTTTATTATTATTATTTGAAAAACTTTCAAATCAAAGATTTTTCAAACCAGTTATAACTCAAACCATCATATTCATCCACCCTGAAGAGCTGAACAAAGCCCATTTCACGTAATTACCAAAACGATTGGTCTCATTCACCAAGCGTCCGCATGTACACATTTTTGTGTGAAGCCTGTGTACAAACATTTTCACTAACAGTAACTTTCATAGTAAATTTATTCTAGCCTGAGGAAAAAAATGTAGAAACACCTGAAACCACCCGAATGCAAAAATCACATAACTATGGGTATATAACTATATCATTTTAGATATTTCATCTTACTTTTTTTTTATTAAGTGAAAGAGTAAGAAAAGCTGTGTGAGGTTTCTCTGTATACCAATACAGATTTTCAAGAAGTGCATGAACATATGAATTGGAAGTTTAATGACATTTGTAAGCGTTTTGATACACATTAAATAATGATCTGTTAATCAATCAACATGTAATGTTTCATAAGTTTATTAGTAAACACTAACAAGCACATTATCTCATATGTCTAGCATATTAACTAATAATCTATTGAGCAATATAATGTTTGTAATAATTTACACTCACCTAAAAGGATTATTAGGAACACCTGTTCAATTTCTCATTAATGCAATTATCTAATCAACCAATCACATGGCAGTTGCTTCAATGCATTTAGGGGTGTGGTCCTGGTCAAGACAATCTCCTGAACTCCAAACTTAATGTCAGAATGGGAAAGAAAGGTGATTTAAGCAATGTTGAGCGTGGCATGGTTGTTGGTGCCAGACGGGCCCGTCTGAGTATTTCACAATCTGCTCAGTTACTGGGATTTACAAAGAATGGTGTGAAAAGGGAAAAACATCCAGTATGCGGCAGTCCTGTGGGCGAAAATGCCTTGTTGATGCTAGAGGTCAGAGGAGAATGGGCTGACTGATTTAAGCTGATAGAAGAGCAACTTTGACTGAAATAACCACTCGTTACAACCAAGGTATGCAGCAAAGCATTTGTGAAGCCACAACACTCACAACCTTGAGGCGGATGGGCTACAACAGCAGAAGACCCCACCGGGTAACACTCATCTCCACTACAAATAGGAAAAAGAGGATACAATTTGCACAAGCTCACCAAAATTGGACAGTTTAAGACTGGAAAAATGTTGCCTGGTCTGATGAGTCTCGATTTCTGTTGAGACAATCAGATGGTAGAGTCAGAATTTGTAAACAGAATGAGAACATGGATCCATCATGCCTTGTTACTGTGCAGGCTGGTGGTGGTGGTGTAATGGTGTGGGGATGTTTTCTTTTCACACTTTAGGCCCCTTAGAGCCAATTGGGCATTGTTTAAATGCCACAACCTACCTGAGCATTGTTATCTCTGTATCTAGCATGTACCCATCCTCTGATGACTACTTCCAGCGGGATTAATGCACCATGTCACAAAGCTCGAATCATTTTAAATTGGTTTCTTGAACATGACAATGAGTTCACTGTATTAAAATGGCCCCCACAGTCACCAGATCTCAACCCAATAGAGCATCTTTGGGATGTGGTGGAACGGGAGCTTCGTGCCCTGGATGTGCATCCCACAAATCTCCATCAACTGCAAGATGCTATCCTATCAATATGGGCCAACATTTCTAAAGATTGTTTTCAGCACCTTGTTGAATCAATGCCACGTAGAACTAAGGCAGTTCTGAAGACGACAGCGGGTCAAACACACTATTAGTGAGGTGTTCCTAATAATCCTTTAGGTGAGAGTATTAATGAAAATTAATGTTGACATTTAGTACAATCTATATATTTTATTTCGAATACATACAAATGTCATTCACATTTTTAGTTTGTCAAAATATTTAAAGCATCGTTTTTGAAGAGTGTGTGTGGATGTGCTCTATTATGTAAGAACGAGCCTATTTGAATCTGGAAATAAATCAAAATAAATGAGAAAAATAAGAATTAGTCCTCAGATGACATGTCCATAATTTAGAGCAAATAATCTAGTATGAATTTGATCTCAAACTAATTAACTAAAAGCAGTTATTACTCCACCACCTGCGTGACATCATTAACCAACGTGGTTGAATGACAGATTTGTATCAATACGGTTTCGGGAAACAGTCGCCGCCGATTTCTTCAACGATGCAACATACTCCGGTAGTTATTCAGTGAGTAACGTCGTTGTGTGGGAAATGCACCCCAGTATGGTTTATAAGCTTGTTTCCTTATGGAGGCCAAAAAACAAAATTTGTGTATTACACTACATTGGTGGTCATTTGGTCCCCATAATATAGGGAATACCACACACACACACACACACACACACACACACACACACACACACACACACACACACACACACACACACACACACACACACACACACACACACACACACACACACAATAAGATTAAAGAACTTGAATAAGTTCCCTGATTTTATAACACTATAAATGGACACACTAGCCTGGATGAATTTCGCCCTGAATTTTGAGTTCTGGAAATTTGGTCTGGACTTGATCTGTTGTGGAGCAACTATGCTCGAACAGGAGCTTTTCGGACAAATTAAATTGTTAGGGCGGGCTTTATACGATGATGGACCACAGTAATGCATCCACGTCACAAAAGAGCACTTGGGTTGAATTTGTTCTAATCTTAAACGGAGAACTTGTTCGTATATGCATTCACCTTTACTATTTCTCTCAAAAATTAGGATTGTGTTGGTAGTACTCTGTGTATCCTTACATTCTTTTTACTCATCATCTTCTACTTCTTCCAGTGTGCGTGCAGTTGAGTTCTGTTGACAACTATGTGTCACTCCGTTGCTCTGATTGGTTGTAGGTCTATCCAATTGAGGTCTTTCCTGGTTTGGTTGAAACATGCCCATAAACACAGCCCAATGGAGCAGTATCAGACTCATATTCTGACTAGAATCTGAGTGTGAGGAAGTCAGGCTATGGACACACAGGCCTTAACACACATTCTTAAAGAGAAAAGTGGGAAAGAGATTTTCAGCACGATTAGTGCCACCAGCAGTCCTAATTGTTAGCGTGTTTCCATGGTGATCACTGTCTTCCAGCTGTGCTTGCGATGCCTGACAGGTGGTTGTATTGTTGCGTAACTGGACCTACTAAAAGTCTGCTATTGACTTCTGAATAATATGTTGAAATCCAATGTAAGTATGGAAAAGATATGTGTGTGTAATAGAGGCGGATTAAGGTCAGGGGCCCCTAGGCTGCTCTTTGTGTAAGACCCCCTTTAATCATTATGCTTTTCTGATATGGTAAACTCACACACACACACACACACACACATTGAGACCTTAATAGCCAATACTACAGTGTTTCCTCTACATTCCTTCAAACGTTGGGCCACCACAGTACAAAAATTACCACCACACCACATAGGTAAAATGAGAAATTGAACATTACAGACAAAACACAAATACAAACAAGCACAAGGCCCAGTGCTTAGAAGCAGCCCTTTAATTAACAGAGATGGTGGAAAGATATTACCCTCTGCCACCACAGCCACAAAACAATTACAAAGAAAATAAGTCACAGTTAAACTGCAAGATGGTTTAGCTTTATACACTAACAACTAGGCTACAGTATCTGCATCAGTGCAGAACACCGTTTTACTGAGGAAAAAATCACAACGTCATTACTGAGACACAAAGCACTGTGCAATACACTAAACTGTATAAAACAGAGCCATAATAAAAATGGCGGGGATTCCCTCCATCTCTGCTGAGGGCGCAGGCGTGGCTGACCGACAACTAGGTGAACAATAGCCGCTTTTCCACTGTCTGGCCGAACGGTTCTTAGAATGGTAAGGGACAGTTCGAGTTGTGTTTCCACTTGAGCCTGGTACGGCACGGCACGATTACAAACCGCTCTCGGCCTGGAATTCTTGGCACGGTGAGCTAGAACCGTGCTGGTAGAATGCGCATATTGACATCGCCACTACGGATTTGTCACGTGTCTTGCCTGGCTACCAGTTTCTCTGTTGCTGACTAAGTGTGATATTTGAGCGACGTAAATACAGATTGTTAATAAAAATTTTAATAAATACCTGATCGCCCTCCCCGCGAAATAAGGTGGAAAAGCCTTAAAAAGCTGATGCTAGCTGGCTGTCCTCCTACTGTGGAACTTGTACTCGACTGGATGAAGATTCAGGAGCCTTGAAGTATCCAGTTCATTTAGGGCTATTTTTTTTCTTCTGTATATCTTTGTTACGTTGTTCATTTTTTACCTTTGTATTTTCTGTTTTTGTGCTCCACTATCATACTTTCTTTCAGACATTTAGCCGTCTTTCCCATCTAGCAATAGCAGTGACGTAAATGAAAATGATTGACATGATAGGACACATCTGATGATTGACAGATGTGACCCAAGTCCTTAAAAGAAATTGATATGTACTATTCTTAATATATATCCAATCAAATTAACAGCTTGTGTATTGTGTGAATATACACTATATTGCCAAAAGTTTTTGTATGCGTGCCTTTACATGCACAAATTTAAATGACATCCCATTCTTAATCCGTAGGGTTTAATATGGAGTTGACCCTCCCTTTGCAGTTATAACAGATTCAACTATTCCGGGAAGGTTTTCCACAAGGTGTAGGGGTGTGTTTATGGGAAATTTTGACCATTCTTCTAGAAGCGCATTTGTGAGGTCAGGCACTGATGTTGGATGAGAAGGCCTGGCTCGCAGTCTCCACTCTAATTTATCCCCAAAGGTGTTCTATCGGGTTGAGGTCAGGACTCTGTGCAGGCCAGTCAAGTTCCCCCACACCAAACTTTCTCATCCATGTCTTTATGGACCTTGCTTTGTGCACTGGTGCGCAGTCATGTTGAAACAGGAAGGGGCCATCCCAAACTGTTCCCACAAAGTTGGGAGCATGAAATTGTCCAAAATGTCTTGTCATGCCGAAGCATTAAAAGTTCCTTTCACTGGAACTAAGGGGCCAAGCCCAACCCCTGAAAAACAACTCCCTAGCTCCTGACTAACTGAGAAAGTTCTTCTGCGCACTGTGCGCCTCAGCATGCACTGACCCCACGCTGTGATTTTATGTGGCCCACCACTTTGTGGCTGAGTTGGTGTTCCCAACTGCTTCCACTAACATTTTAGTAGTTGACCGTGGAATATTTAGTTGTAAGGAAATTTCAGGACTTATTGCACATGTGGTAACTTATCACAGGACCACACCTGAGTTCACTGAGCTCCTGAGAGCGACCCATTCTTTCACAAATGTTTGTAGAAGCAGTCATATATATATATATATATATATATATATATATATATATATATATATATATATATATATATATATATATATTTTTTGCCCTCTTCTTTCTTCTGATCTCTCACATTTCAGAATAATTATATTCATAAATAGATTTTTTGACATTTAATTTCCATTGGTTGTCATTGTTATTCAATATCCTTATATTTTCCGCTCACTCCTTAAAGATTTTTAAAAGGCAAAGGCATTGTGAAACAGTAATAGTTTTTAGTCATACACCAGACGGCATATTCACTGACGCCACTGAAAATGAGACAGTATGTCACACTGTGCACCTGGGTGTCAATCATTCAACTGCCGAAACACTGAAAATGAGTCTTTGCTCAGATTTGCTGTGGACAAAACACTAATTCATGAGACACAAAAAAAAGAAATTTCATGTAAACATCCTGCACGTATTGCACATGCATGCACGCGCACACACACACACACACACACACACACACACACACACACACACACACACACACACACACACACACACACACACACACACACACACACACACACACACACACACACACACACACACACACACACACACACACACACACACACACACACACACACACACACACACACACACACACACACACACACACACACACACACACACACACACACACACACACACACACACACACACACACACACACACACACACACACACACACACACACACACACACAGACACACATACAAATGTTAAGATTTTCAGTGTGTGTAATCTTAGCAATGGTGGGTCAGTTTTTGCAATCCTTCCTGAGGGACAAAGAGAGTATCAGGATCTGTAGCCAAGCTGCTAATTCGTCCGGACATGCTATTAACAAAACAGCTTTTGTTGGGTAAACAATAATTACTATTTCATGTCTGAGAGTGCCTTCCAACATCTTTTTTTTTTTTTTTCTTAGCTGCAGGGAACAACTCTCAGGCTTCTGCACTGTGCTTACTTTGAGACTCTTTTTAAATTCAGGTCTCAGACCCACAGCGATGAGTTTAAGTAGCAGCAGGGAAATGCAGAACATGGCTGTTTTCATGCTGCGATCATAAACGAGCTTCACAACACTCAAATACACACAAACCGCCTCAAACATACAGGCAGGAGGAGACCTCAGCTGAACCCAACTGATTCATTAGACGGCGATGATATCTGCGTAACATTACCCTCTCATACGAAGAGCAAAAATGTTCATTGTGTCACGCTGAGAAATCTATATGTGTTCAATCTAAGATAAAAGCAGCAAATCTGTGCACACAGCGCAGGGCTATAAGGCTGATTTGCTTGAAATTGTAATGTCATTATGAGTTCTTTAATGTTTCTAGCATAGATACTCAAGCAAATGCCTTGCTGGAAAGCTCCCGCTAGTGTGATTTCATTGGCTGAGAGAGCTTTGGTGTGTCAGAGCATCACAGTCGGGCAGATGAGGTCTTTAGTTTGAATGGTCTCAGATTTGCCATTGGTAGTCAAAGCAAACAGTCAGAATCCTGAGACGATCCTCCGTGGAGGCTTTGGCCCAGTTTGAACCCTTCAGTCGTCTCTCCAAATGCCACTCTATAATGTTGCAGGGTTGGACACAAAAAGCTATCTGTGTCAATCAAATCTGATACAATATAAATCTGATGGTGGCATGATTCGATTATATTTATACGAGCCCTATCTCACAAAAATGCGTATCAATAGTACGAGTGTGCAATCTCGTAGAATGTATACGCCAAAATGAGTTTTGGCATGCATATGGTACGCCGTTTTTGGCTTGCATATGATACGCACTTTATGGCGTATTATAAACCCCCACACCCGCACACCCCCACCCTCACCCTACCCAAAAGCGTGTCATAAACACGCCATAAAGTGCGTATCATATGCACGCGAAAAACTGCGCAGCTAATGCATGCCAAAACAAATTTTGGCGTATACATTCTACGAGATTGCACACTCGTACTATTGATACGCATTGTCATGAGATCGTGTTGATTTATTCATAGACTGAATCCATCATCATCCTCATCATTTCATACAATAGTATAGCCTATAATATTATAGTTATTTAAATTAAATTTCCATTTATAAAAATGTTTTATTATAATATTAATTTTATATATTATTTTGGTAACACTTTGCAATAAGGTTTCATTTTTTAACAACATTATTTAACATGAGCTAATAATGAACTGCACTTCTACAGCATTTATTAATCTATGTTAATGTTAATTCAACATTTACTAATACATCATAAAAATCAAGTGCAAGTGCACTTAGGATCCACTTTTGCTAGTTTAACAATGGGAAAAATGGTTTATGAAAATTTTTCTAAAAGGGTTGTCCATATTTTCTTAATGAATGGGTGTGTTTTGCACATAATGTGCAATAAACCAATCTCCCATTCCCTTTAAAAGCCAGTTGCGCTTCGGAATTTGCCAGCAGAAAGCCTGAACGCTTCTCCAGAGAGGAATCCTTTTATTTTTAATATTTAAAAATGTTTGTGTTTTGCGTTCTATTTGTGTTCTGCTGCGTGTGTAATAAATGCTGTTTTACTAAATGATGTTTCTTAAAAAACTAAGTTCGGGAGGAACTCTCAAATGATCTACAGTCATGATGTCATCCCAACCAGCTGTCAGCTATCAGTAATCAACATGTCTACCAATCAGCTCAAGTGGAGGATCACATAAATAATCCAGTCAACTCACCGACGTTCCTCGACAGGTTTTGCAGCATCCCTCCACCACCCCGTCTTCCTCACACGCACCTGGTTAACAATCTAACCAGAGATACGGGGGGAGTACTCTGGGTTCGGGCCAATATCGAAGCTCAGAGAACTCTCCTCGGACAGCACGCCAAATACGCATACCATCTATTCTACTTGACTTATTTGTAAGCGTGAACTCGTGAAACGAGGTTGGGGAGGAACATGTCAGATAATTGACACAGGTGGAGACTACTCAGCTAATCAACAAAGAGGTATATATACGCAGCCGTCCTACCTCAATTTTGTTGACAGTTTTCAGCATCCCTCCACCACCCCTTCTCCACATCTTGCTCTATCTTTTAGTTCTAAACCATTTACATACGGGGTACTCTGGGTTCGGGCCGAAGTCCGAGCTCAAAGCCCTCCCTCCAGACAGCACCCCAAATACGCAATTCAATTAACTCTCTACAAATTATATGTAAGTGTGAACTCGTGAAATACCCTGTGTGTAATAAGCAATGTGTACGCTTGGTTGCATATTACTAACATGCTCTTTAAATAACCAAAAAGATATATTGCCCTATTGATTTTATACCAGGTTAGTCAATTCAGTTGGTCAATGGTACAGTCTATTTCTGTTGACTCAAAACAACAATGCGGCAACAATGCGCCTGCACAACTTTCAGACCAGCACGCCCATGGGCCCACAAATGGGCACAAATGCATAACGTGGCATAGGACATGAAAATGAAACTGCGTCGGGATGAAACTCACAAAGAACACTTGCGTCGCGCCTGCCGTCGCATTGCGCCAGATGTTTGATAGAGCCCTTGGTCTTAAAAAGGTTGTAAAAGTTGAGATTAACATTAACTAAGATTAATAAATTCAGTAGAAGTATTGTTCACTCTTAATTTATGTCAACCCATGTAGAAAAATATGACACTTTTTTTTCAAAAAAACGTTATTGTCTAGTCAGTAAAATGTCTTTCAACTCAAAATATAACAAGCTGTGTGACCACATATGAGGTGATGATGAGACACATCTGATCATGTCAAGGAGAAAGGGGGGCGATTGGTCATAGTACGTGGTGTCATGTTGCACTTAACACATGATCAAAGTGTTTGCAGTGGACGCAATCATTATTTATAGAGTCACTTTCCCCACATCTGACTTCTTCATGCCTACTTGACTTTCACAAGCCAAGGGTGCACTTCTGGAACACAAATGTGACAATGCAGTGCAAGCTACCATTTGTGCTCTTTTAGTATAGTATAGTATAGTATAGTATAGTATAGTATAGTATAGTATAGTATAGTATAGTATAGTATAACTGACTTTTCTTGACTTGGTTTTTTTATTGTTGGTTGTTTTGTTCCTGTTCCTGAGTATTATGTGAAGATTTGAGTTTATTTCTGAATAAAGACTGCTTCAGTTAGATCCTGCTTTATCTCTGCTGCAACCAACGCTGACAGAAGAAATTACCATTTTAAATGGATCTAGCAGCAGAGAAGAGGCAACAGTACTCGTCACTCAACACCAAGCCATATCAACCACCAGAGTCCAGTCAAAGTCCAGTTTGCCCAGACCAGTTCCACTGAGTCAGTTCCAGTGAAAGAAATTAGTAACGCTTTAGATTACGGCCCGGAAAGTACCATGTAATTAAAGTGAATTTACAGGGTAATTTTCGGTAATTATAGTGTAACTATAAAGTAAGTAGGTGTAGGTATAAGGGAACAATATGTAATATTGGGAGAATAAAGGGGTAACTAGCCCGGAAAGTACTGCGTAATGAAATCGTATTTACAGGGTAATTATTTTGTAATTATAGTGTAACTATAAAGTAAGTAGGTGTAGGTATAAGGGAACAATATGTAATATTGTGAGAATAAAGGGGTAACTAGCTCGGAAAGTACTGCGTAATGAAATCGAATTTACAGGGTAATTTTTTTGTAATTATACTGTAATGTTGTATGTCTTTAGGCAAAAAAACATGTCAAGTTTGGGGAATAAAGGGGTAACAACATGGAAAATTACAAATAAGTATACTGTAAGTATTTTATAACTAAGGGCTAACTATTCTAATATTACATGGTACTTATGGCATACTATACCTAACAACATGGAAAATTACAAATAACTATACTGTAAGTATTGCATACTTGTATAATTATTGACACTTCCAGATGAGAACACATAAACATTTTTAAATGATGATGATGATGATGATGTAGTTACCCTGTAACTACGTGTAACAAGGGGGTAACAAGCACCACTTTAATTTACAGCCCACAGATGATGTAGTTACCCTGTAACTACGTGTAACAAGGGGGTAACAAGCACCACTTTAATTTACAGCCCGCAGATGATGTAGTTACCCTGTAACTACGTGTAACAAGGGGGTAACAAGCACCACTTTAATTTACAGCCCGCAGATGATGTAGTTACCCTGTAACTACGTGTAACAAGAGGGTATCTTTGCCAGTAATTAATTAATTTAGTCGTACTTGCCTTGAAACATGTATATCAAATCATATAAATTATAGGCTACTGTATATAAGTAGTAAAATGCAAGTGTGTTTTATCGTGTTATATGAATATTTTATTTTCTGGGATCAGCTGAAAAGAGGTAAGCTGATTTTCCACTACATTTCACCGACTCCAATGCCTTTCAAACAGAATAGCAGACCAATTATCTGTAACACTCAGGTAAGTAACCTTGATTCTAAATCAAATCATAGCAAAAACCTTATGAATCTTACGACCTTACTAAAAAAAAACTTTTATATGACACTTATTATTACAAAAAAAGTTATGTAGTGGATGTGCTTTCTAAATTGCTCCCAAATGATTGTTTAGCATGCAATATCTCCATCATGTCAAGTTAAAACATATTTAAATAGTGCTTTAAACTATAGGCTACATATTGTTTGAAAGCAGCTTCACAATAATAAACAAATATAAAAGTAATATTTAAAAATGTTTTTGTGTTCTCATCTGGAAGTGTCAAGACTTATACAATTATGCAATACTTACAGTATAGTTATTTGTAATTTTCCATGTTGTTAGGTATAGTATGCCATAAGTACCATGTAATATTAGAATAGTTAGCCCTTAGTTATAAAATACTTACAGAATACTTATTTGTAATTTTCCATGTTGTTACCCCTTTATTCCCCAAACTTGACATGTTTTTTTGCCTAAAGACATACAACATTACAGTATAATTACAAAAAAATTACCCTGTAAATTCGATTTCATTACGCAGTACTTTCCGGCTAGTTACCCCTTTATTCTCACAATATTACATATTGTTCCCTTATACCTACACCTACTTACTTTATAGTTACATTATAATTACCGAAAATTACCCTGTAAATTCACTTTAATTACGTGGTACTTTCCGGGCCGTAATCTAAAGCGTTACCAAGAAATTCCAGATCCAGCTCCAGTGTGTGTGAATCCAGAGTCTGATCCAGTGATCAAAGTCCCAGAGTCCGTTCCAGTGAGAGAAATTCCCATGTCCGTTTCAGTGAGAAAAGTTCCAGAGTCTGTTCCAGTGAGTGAACTTTTCCAGTCTGTTCCAGTGAGTAAACTTCCCCTGTCCGTTCCAGTGAGTGAAATTCCCTGTTTGTTCCAGTGCGTGAAATTCCGAGCCCAATCTCACGAAAATGCGTATCAATAGTACGAGTGTGCAATCTCGTAGAATGTATACGCCAAAACTCATTTTGGCGTGCATATGGTACGCTGTTTTTGGCGTGCATATGATACGCACTTTATGGCGTATTATATGTACGAACCCCCCACACCCCCACCCTCACCCTACCCAAAAGCGTGTCATATACACGCCATAAAGTGCGTATATGCACGCCAAAAACGGCGTACCATATACACGCCAAAACTCATTTTGCCGTATACATTCTACGAGATTGAACACGCGTACTATTTATACGCATTGTCATGAGATCGTGTTGGAAATTCCAGGACCAACCCTCCCACCCCTGTAGATGTAATGTGGCGCGAGGATGTGCCTTCTGGGAGGGCAAGGTACTGTCACTTTTAGTTTGTTAATGTTTAGAGATTGCTTTTGATCTCCTGTTTTTTTCTTAGGTAACAAGTGGTTTGATTAAGTTGTCACAGGTGTTTCACGTTTCTTTGAATGGTTTGTTCTGTGTGTCCTGTGTGTGTTCTGTGTTCTGAAAGCCCTGTGTGTCTTTCAGTTTATGGTCAATTATATGTCATGTTAAGTTGGTTGTTCTGTTCCTGTTCTTGTGTATTATGATTACAGATTCATTTCTGAATTAAGACACTGCACTTAGATCCTGTTTCATCTCCGTTGCAACCAATGCTGACAGCGGGAGCAAATCATAATTTAACATTTTTGAAGTGACACCTGGACCTCCATGATGATGGAGCAAATATTAGCTCAAACTGTTCCTTACCCCTCTTTAGCTCAGCTGCAATTTTTGATGAGCAAATGTGAAGTGTGATAATTGGAATATCCTGCATCTGTGTGTATCTGTGCATGTCGATGCACGCTGAGGCATGCATGCACATGTTAGTTTGATGCTTGTTCCAGACTAAATGAGTACCTGTTTTAGAATATATTTGCACTGTATGTCTCATGCAGACGCACTGTGAGCAGAGTCACGTCGCCATGGCGACCATGGGAGCTGGAGGGATGTTTTTTGGCCATATGTACGCAAGTTACCAGCAGGATGTGGCAGCAAAGTCCTCTGATCAAGGCTTCAAAATGTGATTGCTCTTTCTACACTCCTTTCTCTTTTCCCTGGCCACGCTTTCGTCTCACTTTTCATACTACTTCATACGGACACCATGAATCTGACGATTATAGTTTCACATCATGTTGTGCGACACGCTCTTGTTTATAGTGAGATTTTGCAGAAAAAAACATATTCTTCTGATGTGTCTTACTCGCCTTGTCCATTAAAACCTGTGAGATTTAAAAACCAAAACTTTGTCACAAATACAATCTTTTCTCTTGACATTTCTTGGAAACATACTGAATACTGCATGTACATTTTGAAAGACTTTCAAATGCTGTCTTTTTTCAGGCATTTCACAGACGCACACCCAATACTTCATGCACATTGCATCTTTGAGATCAGAAAAAAAAATGCTCAAACTCTTTCACACAAATACAAACACAAAATAGCATGAGGAAAAAGTTAAAAGGTTGGATCACCCAAAAGTGTTTAATTCTGTCATCATTTACCCACCCTCATGTTGTTACAAACCCCTGAGACCCTTAAATACCCTTAAAGGGTTAGATCACCCAAATATGTTCTGTCACTATTTACTCACCCTCATCTATGCAACTACCACTTTGATCCTTTAAAAAGTTCATAAAGAGATTGTAAAGCTAAACCATATGTATTAAGCGGTTTAATCTAAATTTTCTGAGACACGATCACTTTGTATGAAAAACAGATTGAATTTAGGTTTTTATTCACATATAAACATTGATCAGTGAACATAAGCAGAAGCTCAACCATACTGTCTTGATGTACAAACAAACCTCATTGGTTCTTGGGGAAGCTCAAACATGCTGCGTAACACACGAGAATGAATCTCATTGGTTCTAGAGGAAGAAACCTCATTGGTTCTTGGGGAAGCTCAAACTTGCTGCATAACACACGAGAATGAACCTCACTGGTTCTTACGGAAGCTCAAACGTGCTGTTTAACACATGGGAATGAACCTCATTGATTCTTGTGGAACCTCAAATGTGCTGCATAACAAGAGAATGGACCTCATTGGTTCCTGCGGAAGCTCAAACGTGCTGCATAACACACAAACATGAACCTCATTGGTTATTGTGGAAGCTCAAACTTGCTGCATAACAAGAGAATGGACCTCATTGGTTCCTGCGGAAGCTCAAACGTGCTGCATAACACACAAACATGAACCTCATTGGTTATTGTGGAAGCTCAAACTTGCTGCATAACACACAAGAATGAACCTCACTGGTTCTTGCGGAAGCTCAAACGTGCTGTGTAACACATGGGAATGAACCTCATTGATTCTTGTGGAACCTCAAATGTGCTGCATAACAAGAGAATGGACCTCATTGGTTCCTGCGGAAGCTCAAATGTGCTGCTTAACATGCAAGACTTAACCTCATTGGTTAACAAAGCATGCTTGAGCTTACGTTTATGCCTTGGTTGATCAATGTTTATATGTGAATAAAAGCCTAAATACAAATGTTCATCATATAAAGCGATTGTGATCCAGAAATTGTGGACTAAACCGTTAAATTCATTTGGATTAGTTTTACGACCTCTGTATGAACTTTTTGAAGCATCAAAGTGGTAGTTGCGAAGCTGTCAATGACGGAAAATAAATCATTAAAAAATATCTTCATTTGTGTTCTGAAGATAAATGAAAGTCTTACAGGTTTGTAACGACATGAGGGCGAGTAAATAATGACAGAAGATTTTTGGGTGAACAAACCCTTTAAGGGTATAATGACTCTCAGGGATCTAAAACATTGATTTGATGCTAATTGCATTGTCTGGTGGCATAGAAAAAGAACATCATTAGTATCTTTAAGTGTAATCATTCTCAAGATCGAGGACAATAAGCTAACGCACACACATACATTCACACTCTGCATTCATCAGCGTCCCTCATTCACTCCCTCTCTTCTCTTCTTTTCTTTTCTTCAAGGGATCTGTAGTCATTTGGATGCATCTTCTTTCTTGTTAGACACCCTGCCTAAGCGTGAAATGGTTTCCGTCTGTAGTTTCCCCCTGGTTATGCTAACACAACCTGCTATTGGTCATCTGGAAATAAGTCAATCTGGTTTCTTGCTTGCGCATTAATATGCATGAGATTGTTTGTAGTATTGTTAGTAGTGAGGTGCTGGTTTGTATTGCCCCAGCAAACAATAACGCTTTAGACATTTAGTAAGTTTATTATGTTCACATTAGGGCTGGGTATTGACACAAATGGATATGTATCAGATACAGTACATATCTGTAAGGATTGGTTTTACTGCTAAGACAAAAGCTGAGACCCAACACCATGCATAAAGCAATACAACTCAGTAATCTGGAGAGAAGATCTCACAGAAGGACTGTAGGACACCACCCTGCCCAACACCTTCTCCCCTCTCCCTCTTCCCATTCCCCACTCCCCCTGATTCAAGTCACAGAATGCAAATATACTACAGATGATATATTTTGTGAATATATTGTTTTTCCTTTTCATGTTTGATGTCTTTTTAAAGTTCTCAGTGCGATTGGTAAATTGGTCTCAACTCCACTGTAGTCACTAGTAGGATGAGATATAAGAATTTGGTTATCCCGTTTTGAGTGGTCTCTGAAAGATATCTAAAACCTATCCACTGAAACCAGGTGTTGTGTTACAAATATTTACAATCCTTTTTTCTGGTCTGGGTGTTTAAGGACGGGTAGCAAAACTACCAGTTGGGAACATTCTGTAGCCAGAACCCCCATGCCGTGTTGTGTGAGTGTCTTAGAGGCACTCACACACACATGTACTATGCCAGACACAGTGACTCTTTGAAACGATTTTCATATTACTTTGTAATTATATTTTATATTTTTATGCTGAAAGTTGTGTACCATGGATTCATGTTTAATTATGTTTACTTAAATTATGTCTGGCCAAAATATTGTATTATTGTATTATTCTGAAATCATTATTTCTAGTATGGATCAAAGTGGAGTCCTTTATTACCGCAACTCTTTGGACCAGGATAGATCAAGCCGAGGACTCAATGACTGGAGCATGGGGCACAGCATTTAGAGATAATCTGATTTCTGACTATCGCTGTATTAGCAAGTTGCAGCTTCTCATGATTATTATTAAAATCACACTTTTTGTTGAGTAAGCAGGTGCGACCACTTAAAGGTAAAATATTCACTCTGCAATCCTCTGACTAATATCAGAACTGGACAGGTAGTGACCGTGAGCTTGCGGAACCGGGCGCTACGTCTCTGTGCGATATCGGGTCCCTTGATGAACGAATATTTGAAAATAAGAGATACTAAGAGAAATCAAAGATCTAAATGAAATCACAACTCAAATTATGATCAGCTGTTAAGTTACAAACGTAACAAATTTAACGAAACCACATTCAATTAGAGTCAGATCAAAATTTAAAAATTTAAAATGCTGAAAATGCTTACACGCAGAAGACCTTCAACCAGGCCGTTAGATTCCGTCCATGGGCTCACGGATGGACCTTACAAAATTGTAGGATTTAAAATAATCAAAGATATTTATTATTTGAAATTGAACAAAGACATTTGCTGTACTGTTTTCAACCCCCTCTCTTATCAGAAGGGCCATTTGGAATTCCATAAGACAAAGATATTCTGGAGGCCTGTAGGCCAAATGTGTGTCACACCTGTATACAGTGGAGGAGGTTTGATCTGATTGGTCAGTTTGAATGTCTCACATTTGGGTTTAAGTCACATGGTCAAGAAAAGGATAAAAGAAGATTGTAACAGATTGTCTCTTTTCATTCTCTGGCTTTCTCTGCTTAGGGCCTGCTCTCTCTCTCTCTCTCTCTCTCTCTCTCTCTCTCTCTCTCTCTCTCTCTCTCTCTCTCTCTCTCCTCCATATCCCTCAGGTAACATTCATGCTGGGTACGATTCATGGTTAAAAGTTTAATCATCTCATCTATTTTGTAACTATTTTAAGTGTAACCATAACCAGACTTTGTCATTAAATTCTTTCAATTACAAATTATGTGCTAACTAGTTTGGATTTAGTTTGGATAAAATACAGTCACATATAGCAACGCTCTCCCACATATTTAGCTATTGTAACTGCGCTTATTTACGTCGTTGGTATAAGTAGCAGTGGGTGGTTATAGACAAGAAATGTACAGTTTTCTACCATCTTGCTGATAAAGTTTCTTTAGTCTTTCGGCAACCCTGCAGCCTGAACCACTGTAGGCGACCCACTCTTACATATCAAACTTTCTTGAGGAAAAAAAGTATTGTACTACTTACTAATGCTGTAAACTATATATGGTAGTCATTGCATTTCCAGTGTGTCATTTCTCATTTCTTCTTCTTGACAAGGACACATTCAGTACCTTGTAATCTAAGCAATGGTTTGTGATAAAGGTGAGATTATGTCAAGAGTTTGTTGGAAAAACACAGCAGACTGTGCAAACCTTTTCTAAGAACCCATCAAACATGTTCAGTCAGTGAAAACAGACGACAACAAACGGCAACAGAGTTAACATACTAATTCACCAAATCCCATCAGCCGTTGATTGCTGGTGTTTGTGTAACTAACCATTAGGCAGAAGATTTCTGTGCTAGAAGATTTCTGTAGACAAGACTTTTAACATGACTTCAAGCACCTAGGCATGCAGACAAACATTTGTGAAAGAATGGGTCACTCTCAGGAGCTCAGTGAATTCAAGCGTTGTACCGCGATAGGTTGCCATCTGTGCAAGTCCATTCGTGAAATATCCACACTATTATAATGCCCAATTGTGATGGCTAGACGTCTGGGTCAGAGCATCTCCAAAACTGCAGCTCTTGTGGGGTGTTCCTGGTGTGTCGTGGTCAGTATGGTCCAAGGAAGGAACAGTGGTGAACTGCGACAGGGTCATGGGCGGCCAATGTTCATCGATGCATGTAGTCCGATCAAACAGACGAGCTACTGTAGCTCAGATTGCTCAAAAAAAGAATGCTGGTTATGATAGAAAGGTGTGAGAATACACAGTGCAGCACAGTTTGTTGCAAATGAGCTGCATTGCTACAGACCAGCTAGGGTGCCCATGCTGACCCCTGTCCACCGCTGAAAGCACCAACAGTGGGCACGTGAACTGGACCACGGAGCAATGGAAGAAGGTGGCCTGGTCTGATGAATCAAGTTTTCTTTTACATCACATGGATGCACTATGGGAAGAAGGCAAGCTGGCGGAGGCAGTGTGATGCTTTGGGCAATGTTCTGCTGGTAAACCTTCGGTCCTGCCATCAATGTGGATTCCCTGGTGGCTATGGCCTCTTTCAGCAGGATAATGCGCCCTGTTACAAAGCAACAAAAGGTTCAGGAATGGTTTCAGGAGAACAACAACAAGTTTGAGGTGTTAACTTGGCTTCCAAATTCACCAGATCTCAATCCAATCGACCATTTGTAGGATGTGCTGAACAAACAAGTCTGATCCATGGAGGCCCTTGGTACTAGGAATATTGTAAAATATATAGTAGTATATTAGTGTGTGTGTGTGTGTGTGTGTGTGTGTGTGTGTGTGTGTGTGTGTGTGTGTGTGTGTGTGTGTGTGTGTGTGTGTGTGTGTGTGTGTGTGTGGGCATGTTTTTGTGAAATATCAGGACACAAATGTGTATAATGACATGGGTATGACATAGGTATTACAAAAAGAGGGTGAAATATGAGGACGTTCCCCATGTCCTCACTTTTCAAAATGCTTATAAATCACACAGGATGAGGTTTTTTCACAGAAAGTAAACTGCGCAGTCTCCTGTGATGGGTAGGTTTAGGGGCAGGGGCAGTGTAGGGGGATAGAAAATACGGTTTGTACAGTATAAAAACCATTACGCCTATGGAATGTCCCACATTTCACAAAAACAAACATGTGTGTGTGTGTGTGTGTGTGTGTGTGTGTGTGTGTGTGTGTGTGTGTGTGTGTGTGTGTGTGTGTGTGTGTGTGTGTGTGTGTGTGTGTGTGTGTGTGTGTTTGTGTGTGTGTGTGTGTATACACCCACCTACACGATTATTAGGAACACCATACTAATACTGTGTTTGACCCCCTTTCGCCTTCAGAACTGCCTTAATTCAACGTGGCATTGATTCAACAAGGTGCTGAAAGCACAAATTCTTTAGAAATGTTGGCCCATATTGATAGGATAGCATCTTGCAGTTGATGGAGATTTGTGGGATGCACATCAAGGGCATGCAGCTCCCATTCCACCACATCCCAAAGATGCTCTATTGGGTTGAGATCTGGTGACTGTGGGGGCCATTTTAGTACAGTGAACTCATTGTCATGTTCAAGAAACCAATTTGAAATGATTCAAGCTTTGTGACATGATGCATTATCCTGCTGGAAGTAGCCATCAGAGGATGGGTACATAGTGGTCATAAAGGGATGGACATGGTCAGAAACAATGCTCAGGTAGGTTGTGGCATTTAAACAATGCCCAATTGGCACTAAGGGGCCTAAAGTGTGAAAAGAAAACATCCCCCACACCATTACACCACCACCACCAGCCTGCACAGTAACAAGGCATGATGGATCCATGTTCTCATTCTGTTTACGCCAAATTCTGACTCTACCATCTGAATGTCTCAACAGAAATCGAAACTCATCAGCCCAGGCAACATTTTTCCAGTCTTAAACTGACCAATTTTCGAGCAAATTGTAGCCTCTTTTTCCTATTTGTAGTGGAGATGAGTGGTACCCGGTGGGGTCTTCTGCTGTTGTAGCCCATCCGCGTCAAGCCCATCTCCCGTGTTGTGGCTTCACAAATGCTTTGCTGCATACCTCGTTTGTAACGAGTGGTTATTTCAGTTAAAGTTGCTCTTCTATCAGCTTAAATCAGTCGACCCATTCTCCTCTGACCTCTAGCATCAACAAGGCATTTTCGCCCACAGGACTGCCGCATACTGGATGTTTTTCCCTTTTTCACATCATTCTTTGTAAACCCTAGAAATGGTTGTGCGTGAAAATCCCAGTAACTGAGCAGATTGTGAAATACTCAGACGGGCCCGTCTGGCACCAACAACCATGCCACGCTCAACATTGCTTAAATCACCTTTCTTTCCCATTCTGACATTCAGTTTGGAGTTCAGGAGATTGTCTTGACCAGGACCACACCCCGAAATGCATTGAAGCAACTGCCATGTGATTGGTTGATTAGATAATTGCATTAATGAGAAATTGAACATATATATATGTTGCTAATGAAATAAATAAAATAAAATAAAAATGACAAAAGCAAGTGACCTTTGGTGAAAGACATTGTAGTGATCATTTGTATGCTTCCAAAAAAACAAAACGAAATCCTATTTTCTGGTAAACTTTCTCTTATAAATCTTTGTAATGCATTACTTTTATATAATCTGAAATCTTGAATGATTATGTTCCATCCCTCGTTAAGAAATGTTTTCTTGTCTTTCCTTGAACAGATGCGCCACTAAGCTTTAGTCACATCAGACAAATTCAAGTTCAAATCTGGAGGGCTCAAATTCTAAATGCAGATTATTCTACCCATAATCCACTGCTCTTTCATCTAGTGTGCCGAGTGGGATTACAGCCAGACTCTGCCAGATGTGAACAAAGCAAACCACTAACCCTTTACTCTTAAGGAAATCTTTTTTTTTTAGTTCCTAGAGAAAAAGATAGACAGATCAGTGGAAACCTTTCAGTCTCGTCCGAGGTCACGAGAAAGGAGGACACAAGGGAGGGTTTCTTAGCCTCCCCCATTTAGTAACATGTATTATTTAAGGTGGTGGTGTGGAATCGCCATGCTAATGCAGGAGATTAGCTTCGCTGGAGAGCTCTTCCTGAATTTGCCTGTTTCAAGGCACAGAGCACATTAAAAACGTCTCCATTTTACATGAAACCATAGACATATTTGCGGCTAATTTGGTATTAAGATATCTGACTGGTGTAGAAAGGCGAGAAGTACCTATAGTGAAACGAGTGAGTGTAAGTGCTAGTCTAAAGCCCCACAGAGAGCTAGCTGTGAACCGCTAAATGCAGATCCAAGCAACGCTTCAGTCGCCCGCAGTACTCGCCAAGCACCTAACCTAATTCCCCTCGCGCTCAGAGCTAGCATAAAAGCACATTAACATCTGCTGAAAGGAGAGTGCATCAGGGTTGTCGCTAATGTCTCCTAGATAGTTAGTGCATGCCTTAGTGATAGAAATTCAGGAAGACGCTGTTTTGGACTCACACATCGAGTTCAAGGCCTTTCCACACAATATAGCCAGACAAGAATTTCCTTTATGTGAGTAGTCAACAACCGGCCCATGATGTACTGGACGGCTAGCCCCTCCTTTTCCTGTTCCCTAAAGACACACACACACACAGCGTAATGCACACAACTATCCAATTGCAGGTTCTTTGTTCTCGTTTCTGGCTGATTGAGGATTTCAGAGATGTGTCCAGTTTAAATCCAGCGTCTGCAGCCCGAGGCCTTCTCTTTTATGAGCTGAACTCATGTTCTGAGCAAGAGAAAGAGAGAGAGAAACAGCCTGTGAAGATATTGCAGCACTGTCTTCTCTAAGGCTGTGTATATGTAAGTGATAATGGAGAATGTAGAGGAGTGAAAATGTGATTGTGTGTGTGAGTGCGTGTGTGTATGTGTGCTTGTAAGGTACGGTTGAGGAGACCGGCTCTCCTGCCTGCAGCAAAAAAGAATCATAACCAATTTATTCCAGACAGACAGAAGTAGATGAGGGGGGAGAGCGAATAAAAGAGAAAGTGGAGATGGTGAAAGGGGACTCGGCTTTCTGAGGGGCCTGTGCTGCCGGGCTCAAACACTTCAGCCAGTGTAGCGTTTTTTCCCTTGAAAGATCGCAACCCTCTCTTTTTCTCTTTCTGTCTCCTCTTATTTCTTTCCACATCCCACCCTGCTGATTTATCTCTAGTTCAGTGGTTCTCAACTGGTTTTGCTTCAGGATTTTGACACCAAGTGGCGACCCAACGTGGTACCAAAATAGTACATCGTTTTTCTTATAGCATTTTCTTTCATTTTATTTTTATGTAGTTGTTTGGTAACACTTTAAACATTACCATTTTAACATTAGTTAAGCTTTAGATATATCCTGAAATTGCAATGAATAAATTAAATTAATTAGGATAATTTTAGGGTAATGCTAATTTCTACATTTCTACTTAAGTTGTATTAATTAACATTAGTTGATGTGTTATGAATGAACATGACTTATTATCAATATTTATCAAATAACATTAGCCTAGATTAATAAATGCTGTTGTCATGGCCTATTGCATTTAGCAATGGTAACCAAATGTAGCCTGGCAGAGTAGTTTATAGGCATCAACAGAGCAGTGTTACGAGGAATTGGTGACACTAAAGTAAATGTCGCCCCTCTAACTCCACTCTTGCACACAAAGTCTCATTACGGTGAAGAGACTGGAATGTTTACCAACATGGCATCAAGAAATAAGTTACAGTACTATACATATTATACAATTTCTTGTTGGCCATTAACTGAAACTGGGCAGTGGAATTATATTTCCCAGCATGCTTTGCATGGGACTCAATGGTTGCATTACTTATGTATTATTGAAGTTCATTTTAGGCAATATCAGGAAAGGGGACAATTATAGCATTTATATTGTCAGAAGGAAGCACATAATTAATATGTCGGATGCTGCTTTACTCAATAATAATTTGTTATTTAGAATGTCAACGTGCTGTTTTTAACTAGTACTGGTAGAACCCACAAAATAAGAAATGTGATTTAAAATTAAAGAAATTAATCATGTCAGGAAATCACAATGAGGCTCCTTAATTGGGTGATTTAATTGTTGTATTTACAGGAATTTCTTTGTTAACTCTGACTTAATTAAATAAACAGAAAAAAATTACAACTTAATACAACTTAATTGATTTTTGTGGAACCAGTGTACATGATAAAATAGTGTCAATTCAAAGGATCCCCTCCCCCTGGGAAATTCAGCTCATATTTGAAAGTGCTTCATTTTGACCGCGTTAACAAGCACTCACTTACACACCATATTGTTGATTTGTTAACAAGAGGTGCATGAGTGGTGCTTGAGATAATTTTCCTTGAAAAAGTGTAATTTATAGAAATTGCAGATAAACAGAGATTTTTGGTTTTGGGGCTGCTTGATTATGGCAAGCATCATAATCACCATTATTCTGCTCAAGATTGAGTTCATGTTTTTTTAACACCATTACTCATTGGAAACAGCTTGCATTAATTTAAGTTTAAAAATGTTAAAAAACAGCACAATTATTACCACCTATCTATCCAGTATTATTAATACTTTTTGTGCGCAAAAAAACAAAAACTAAAACAAAACCCACTACTTTAATCAACAATCTCTTCTCTTCCATGTCAGTCTCCTAGGCTGTAGTGAACCCAGTGCAACGCTTCCGTGTTCTACGTCAGAACATCGGCTCACTATTTGTCGATGCTGTTCCATGTGAGCACCATGACGCATGTGTGTGATGTTGATGCAGGAGCTGGCCAATCAGTGGAAAATAATAAATTGTTGAAAAAAGATTTTAGTTTCTTTTTGTTTTGTTTTTACACAAAAAAGGATTCTTGTCACTTCATAAAAATAAAGGTGCTGTATGTATGTTTTTGACTGTACTAAAGCATAAAGATACTGTAATACAGTGGGTACGGAAAGTATTCAGACCCCCTTTCAATTTTTCACTGTTATATTGCAGCCATTTGCTAAAATCATTTAAGTTCATTTTTTTCTCATTAATGTACACACAGGACCCCATATTGACAGAAAAACACAGAATTGTTGACATTTTTGCAGATTTATTAAAAAAGAAAAACTGAAATATCACATGTTCCTAAGTATTCAGACCCTTTGCTCAGTATTTAGTAGAAGCACCCTTTTGATCTAATACAGCCATGAGTCTTTGGGGTTTTTTCACACCTGGATTTGTGTATCCTCTGCCATTCCTCCTTGCAGATCCTCTCCAGTTCTGTCAGGTTGGATGGTAAACGTCGGTGGACAGCCATTTTCAGGTCTCTCCAGAGATGCTCAATTAGGTTTAAGTCAGGGCTCTGGCTGTGCCATTCAAGAACAGTCACAGAGTTTTTGTGAAGCCACTCCTTCGTTATTTTAGGGTCATTGTCTTGGTGAACCTTTGGCCCAGTCTGAGGTCTTGAGCACTCTGGAGAAGGTTTTCGTCCTGGATATCCCTATACTTGGTCGCATTCATCTTTCCCTCAATTGCAACCAGTCGTCCTGTCCCTGCAGCTGAAAAATGCCCCCACAGCATGATGCTGCCCCCACCATGCTTCACTGTTGGGACTTTGGACAGGTGATGAGCAGTGCCTGGTTTTCTCCACACATACCGCTTAGAATTTAAAAGTTATATCTTGGTCTCATCAGACCAGAGAACCCTAAGTGCAGCAGAATATTTTTTTGTAACCGTGGCCAGATCTGTGCCTTGCCACAATTCTGTCTCTGAGCTCTTCAGGCAGTTCCTTTGACCTCATGATTCTCATTTGCTCTGACATGCACTGTGAGCTGTAAGGTCTTATATAGACAGGTATGTGGCTTTCCTAATCAAGTCCAATCGGTATAATAAATCACAGCTGGACTCAAATGAAGGTGTAGAACCATTTCAAGGACAATCAGAAGAAATGGACAGCACCTGAGTTAAATATATGAGCTTTTTTAATAAATCTGCAAAAATGTCAACAATTCTTTGTTTTTCTGTTGAAATAGGGTGATGTTTGTACATTAATGAGAAAAAAAAGAACTTAGATGATTTTAGCAAATGGCTGCAATATAACAGGTCGCATTCATCTGAATACTTTCCATACCCACTGTATGTTTGCAGATATTTAGGAAACATACTAATTTATCTGCCCCACCATGCTACAGTCAGCTATGGGACTTTGGACATGGTGAGTTAGTTGTCAGAATGTCTGTTTTTGTTTTGGTCTGTGCGATAGAATTTGAGAGTTATATCTTCGACACCATCAGACCAGAGAACCTAGGTCTCTGAGCCTTCAGGCAGTTCAAACTTTCAGACCTCATGATTCTACCTTTGCTCTGACATGCACTGTGAGCCTATTTAAAAATATCTTATGAACGGAAGCACATTAAAACATGTGGCTAAATCAACTCATCAATCAGTATAATAAATCACAGCTGGACTCAAATGAAGGTGTCAGAACCATTTCAAGGACAATCAGAAGAAATGGACAGCACCTGAGTTAAATATAAGTTTTCACAGGTCTGGAATACTTAGGACCATTCAGTAATATCAGTTTTCATTTTTTAATAAATCTGCAAAAATGTTCGAACTCAATTCTTTGTTTTTCTGTTGAAATTACGTTGAAATGTGTATATGTCTGATTAATCTGAATAAAAAGAACTATAGATGATTTTAGCAAATGGCTGCAATATAATCTGATTAAGACCATACTCTGATTAAGAAACTTTCCATGTAAACACTGTATGTTCTAATATTTAATCCGGATTAAAGCCATACTAATTTATCTGAAAACCAATGCTACAGTCAGCTATGTAACTTTGAAATGTGAGTTAGTTGTCAGAATGTCTGTTTTTGTTTTGGTCTGTGCGTTTGAGGTTGATTTACCGCATTCGACAGGACACATAGAACTCAGTGCCGTTTGACGGCAAACAAGAGAAGCATGGCTTCAGAGAATGACATGCTACCCGACCTGAGAAGGCACTAGAGCAGGCCTGTTTAAAAATATCTATGAACGGAAGCACATTAAAACATGGATAAATCAACTCATCAACATTAACAGGAAAGTTAAAAATGAAACACCCAAAACTGTATGTGGTACCATAAAAATATCTTAAGTTGTGTTCCGAAGATAAACAAAAGTTTTACAGGTTTGGAATAACATAAGTGTAAGTAATTAATTACTTTCTATAACAGTAATTAAAGAACGGATTTTGGGTAAAAGCAACTCAAGTAACTCACTTAATCAGATTATTGTCTTAAGTTCAGAATATTACGTTGAAATGTGTATATGTCTGATTAATCTGAATAAAATGTGTTCATTCACTGTTTATCTTCTGTGTGCAAATAAAATAGTCCAGTCTATTTGAAACACTATTACTTTTCTTTCTAGATGTTTCTTTAAAAAAATAAAAACTTTTTTTTCAGAAAGTATTCTTTTTTTCAGAAAGTATTCATAAAATTTGCTGTGTTTAAATCTGCCAAACACTTTTTCAAAGTAGTGAAGGATATGAAAAATAGCTTCTGTTAAACATGTTTAAATTGCTCAGAATATCTCAATTTAAGACTGTGTGTATCTTAAGAATGCTTGAAATACCTATTTAACTATTGCATTTCATTGTTGAAGGTCATCTTATTCAATAGTATGTTTATAATTTTACAAATCGAAACACATTCGGAATGCATTTCACTTATCAGGTATGAATATTTTGCGTGCATGGCTAGTAGAGTATGTAAACCTTTGAAAGAAGGAAATTTTTGTATTACATTTTCTTTTACCAAATGGCTTAAATAACCTGCAAATAGATGTGGGGGTCAGTAAATAAGGGCATAAGTCTGTTTGCATAATGTATTAGGAGATATTGCTCATCTGAGGACCAGCATGAAGGTTTCTGAAGATTATGCAGAAAAAGAGATTTGTGGAGGTGAGATGCCAGAGGAATTGATTGATTAATGTTAGTGAAGTGTAGTTTACACCGATCAGGCATAACATTATGACGTGAATAACACTGATTATCTCTTCATCATGGCATCTGTTAGTGGGTGGGATATATTAGCATTAAGTGAACATTTGTTCCAAGCAGGAAAAATTGACAATAATGGGCATAATGATCAAACAGACGAGCTACTGTAGCTCAAATTGCTCAATAAGTTAATACTGGTTGTGATAGAAAGGTGTCAGAATGCACAGTGCAGCACAGTTTGTTGTGTATGGGGCTGCACAGCCGCAAACCAGTCAGGGGGCCCATGCTGACCCTTGTCCACTGTCGAAAGTCATGAAAGACATGTGAGCAGAACTGGACCATGGAGCAATGGAAGAAGGTGGCCTGGTCTGATGAATCCCGCATGTGCATCGTTTACCTGGGAACACATGGCACCAGGACACACTATGGGAAGAAGGCAAGTCAGCGGAGGCAATGTGATGCTTTGGGCAATGTTCTGCAGGGAAACCTTGGGTCCTGCCATCCATGTGGATGCTACTTTGACACCACCCACCTAAGTATTATGGCAGAGTATGTACACCCTTTCATGGAAATGGTATTCCCTGGGGGCCCTGTCACAAAGCAAAAATGGTTCATAAATAATTTGAGGAGCACAACAACGAGTTTGAGGTGTTGACTTGGCCTCCAAATTCACCAGATCTCAATCCAATAGAGCATCTGTGGGATGTGCTGAACAAACTAGTCTGATCCATGGAGGCCCCACTTCGCAACTTACAGGACTTAAAAGATCTGCTGCTAACATCTTGTAGCCATATACCACAGCACACCTTCAGGGGTCTAGTGGAGTCCATGCCTCAATGGGTCAGGGCTGTTTGGCAGCAAAAGTGGGACTAGCACAATATTAGGAAGGTGGTCATAATGTTAAGCCTGGTCGGTGTATACACTTATGATGGGCATTTTTTGAAATACTTAATTTCAGTGTGTAAGTCTCTAAGACTCCAAATAAAATGAGACTGTAAAATGATTTATTCCCTTAAGTAAATGTGGTTAATTAGAGGTACTCCCGAAAAGTGCTAATCCGGCAAAAAATAAATAAATAAATAAAATTATTTATGCACACACACACTCCAAAATGCACATGAAACGACTAATTGTGTTTTGTTTTTGAAAGAGCTGTGTCATTATGATTTGTCAGAGATTTTCTGCCGATAATGCAAAAATGAGAGAAATGATGAGGGGAGAATGTGAAGTCCTTAGTGGGGGATTGTTCATTAGCATTAGACACACATTCGCTGTTATTAGCATATTATCTCACTGGATTCTTTAGAGTGTGTATGTCTTAGTCATGGGGTTGTGTGTGGGTTGTGAGGCTTGATTCACAGTACATTATGGTACAAAACACTCAGCAAAACACACAAGGCTTATGTCACTTAATTTATGCATAATGCAGCAAAATTGCAGACTAGCGGATGGAGCATATTTTAATGGAGAGGGTTTTTAAGGTAAATCTCTGATGATAACGATGATAATGATAATATATCAGATATATGCTAATATAACAGATAACCAACAATAATAGTAAATAATACGACAATTAAAGATGAGTTTGAGTTTTTGTGAAAGAAATGCTAATGCATAGCACAATGACATTTTGTCTCTCCTTGTTAAATTTTTCATGTTGCCAATTTGAGGAATATTGTATATGATTATGGTAAAAACAAATCTTTTACTGTGACGAAATGTAACTTTTTGTCAAGAAGTGCAGCTGTCTCAGTTTTGTCCTCTTTGCACTGCTGACATCATTTTCAGTCTTGTAGGTTTTTATGCCTTCTGGCCCGTACTGCCAGATGGAGCGCACTAATTCTTTACCGACTGAAGGTACTTCTCACAAACTCATTTTAGAAGTTAAAGCCAAACTTTATAATCAGTCATTATAATCAGCTATCTGATCATGCCAGTTATTGGAGTACATAATAGAGTATCTTTATAGAGCTGAACTACATTTCCAGTTCTACTTAGAAAATGTACTCTATGTGGTCTGCAATCTGCAATAACTGGTTTTGTTGAAATTAAATAAATGATTTAAGATTACTGATCATAACTGAATTCAACCAACTTGGAAAAAAAGAGCGGGATTTGTCACCCTCGGTAGAAATCGCATTCTGGAAGCACTGCAGTACAATCGAAAAGCCCTCAAATATAATATATATATATATATATATATATATATATATATATATATATATATATATATATATATATATATATATATATATATATATATATATATATATATATATATATATCGAGAACCAGTTAGCATCAACCACTGTTGTTTTGGAGGCTTGGATCTTTGAGCAAGTGGGCGCCTTAGGTCATTTCTCTGTGATGCAACTCATCACTAAACCCTCAGACATCTCCACTCACTTTTGCTCCTTCTGTCCTCGTGATCCTTTTTACCACTGCTAGATCCCCTTTCAGCCTTGCTATTTTGGAGAGACACTTCTTTATTTCTCTGTTCAGCTCTCGTACACAAACCCTCAGCAGGGCTTTGACCGCACTGGACTGATCTTTGAGGAGCTCTGGGCCTTTTGTACTTTTTAAAGCTGTTGTACTTCAAACTGACACAGTCTGGAGCCATGTCTCCCTGTCTCTCTCTCTCTCTCTCACTCTGTATGTGATTTAGTAAACCAAGGCCAGTTTTTATGTATTAACCCAAATCTAACAGATGGTAAAGGGATTACAGCAGTCAATCAGTCTCATCTCTCCTCTAATAGACATATTAATCACCTGAGCCAAAACCATATTAGTTATACCAGCTAAGAACCATACTGTTCATGGGCTCCTCATGATATCGTTCTCACAAATATTTTTGTGTGTACCTTGCTATAATTCAGGAGCTTCTTTGTCCATAGAAGTGAGATAAATCAGGCAAAAACCCAGTTTAATGACATTTGGTGGACGAAATTGAATAATGAATTATAAAATATAAAATGTTTTATTGTAAGGAGGTTAGTCTGCATTCATTATAATTAGATATAAAATATATAAATAGTATATATTCATGTAAAGGTGTGGGTTAATGACATTGCGGAATTTGTCCAGACATTCTGTTTGGACAGACATCTATTCATTTATTCAAAAATATAATCAAAATGTAATTCATATATACAACAACTTCAATACATGTTTATTAATTAAAATATATTTTGGTGATACCATAATAAATATAGGTACTAACACACTAACACACACACAAAAAAAATCTTAATTTTAAAAAGTAAATTCAATTCTTGAAAAGAAAACCTTAAGTAGTTTTAAATGATGTTTTATCATTATTTCTTAGGAAATAATTTTGCCTGCCAAATCAAACTCATGTGATGCAACCAACATGCAGGAAATGATATCATAGAGAGGACTCGTGAAGACCCTTGTGACTGTGTCAGGCTTATATATTTAAAAATATCCAATAATTTGACCTTTTTGTAACAAGGCAAGGTTATGTGAAATGTCTTTCGGTGCAATAAATTTAGTTGATCAAGTTATTATTGTTCATTAAAATATGTTAATTTAGTGTACACGTATGTATTCAAATGGAAATGTTGTATTTTACTTTACCGAATGTCATGAGTTTTTTTTAAAAATGGTACACTCTCAGAAAAAAAGCTGTCAGGTACACTTGTGTTCCTTTTAGGTACTACTATGTGAAAAGGTACAATCCCAGTGACAGCTTTTGTACCTTTTTTCTGAATCTGATGATATACAGGGAAACCTTTTGAGCTATGTTGCTGAAAGATGTTGCTTGGGCACTTTCCCATTGAGAATGGGCAACAAATTTCTACCTGGATATCTAAAGAGAAATTTGTTGCCCATTCCCAATGGGAAAAAGCCCACAGCAACATCTTTCAGCAACATTGCTCAAAAAGTTGCCCTGTGTATCAATCAGTGTTTTTCAAAACCTACACGAATACAAAAATTACTTTTCTTATGTGGTCTAAACTAGAGTTTAAAAAGATGTTTCCTTTGTGGTGGTCAGCCCGTGTTGTTTAGTGTGTGTGTGTGTGTGTGTGTGTGTGTGTGGACTGGTAATCCCTACGGTATGGGGACAAAATGTCCCCACAAAGATGGCAATATCCAAAATCCTCGTCCTTGTGGGGACTTTTTTTGGTCCCCATGAGGAAAACATCTTATAAATCACACTAAGTGATGTTTTTTGAAAAAGTAAAAGTGCAGCATGTCTCCTGTGATGGGTAGGTTTAGGGGCAGGGGCAGTGTAGGGAGATAGAAAATACGGTTTGTACAGTATAAAATGCATTACGCCTATGGAATGTCCCCATAAAACATGGAAACACAACATGTGTGTGTGTGTGTGTGTGTGTGTGTGTGTGTGTGTGTGTGTGTGTGTGTGTGTGTGTGTGTGTGTGTGTGTGTGTGTGTGTGTGTGTGTATAAATCAGTAAGAGCATGTGTGTAATCCCTAAGGAGTTTTCTGATAAGAACAGAGTTTTTAATCCAGCGTTCATCCAGCTGTTGGGCAGAATATCTGTCACCACAGCCGCTCAGTAATCCTTCACTGCTCACACTCTCCCATCGATCAAATTCAGCACATTTCTGCATCATAAACAAATACATCTACCGCGGTCCATCCCCACACCTCCCCGATCCATCACCTCTCAGACACGTTCACTACAGCACGAAATGAGCTGCATAATTAGACTCAATATTAATGATTCACAACTGATATTTATGAGCTAATCACCAGGGTTAACACTTGAATCGGTGCATCAGCAGCCTCAATACAGGGCCGCGCCACTTGCCGCAACAATATAATGAATTCCTCCCTCTCTAAAAATCAATATGGAGATTCGTTTTTTGTTCCTAGTGGGACTGAGTGGATGATAGATCCAGAAAGGCCTATCAAATAGGGAGTACGGGAAAGAGAGCCATTTTGTAGCCTCTTTATCCACAAAAGTAATAAGAGTAATAACACCCACTGTTTGATTGGCTCTTTCAACAGCTTTTGTTTAATTGACATATTGAAAGATATGGTAATGGCCTGACAATGGCCAGGAACCTGTGGTTTTGTGAGTTTACAATTGAGTTAATCAATTCCTTTTTGTCTTTTGAGTAAGTGTGTGTGTTAGTACCTAATAACAGTGTAATGACAGTATAATAGCATCCTTACAAAGCTTAATGAGGGAGCGGCGCAGCGGGGCTCGAGGGACCGCGGAGGCCATGTTTGGTGTCACTACGTAAGTGCATGCCTTGGGAAACGATTAAAGTGGCGCAGCGGACACTGCTGCAAATCTTACTGCAGCGAGAGGGATGCTCCAGCGAGAATTTTTTAAGCTTGATATTCAGCTGGTGAATGTAGGTCAAGAGATTAATCTCCATTTAGCTACCTTGAGCTGTTTTTCCACACTTTAATACTGAACAAAACACTCTCTAGGACTTGTAACTCTTCTCTTGCTTAAAATCACACACGTGTAGACATGCGCACATACGGTATTTATCACATATAATTGTAAGCCAGTCATATGATTTGTACTATGTGATAAGTGCCTGTGCCATTTAGATATAATATTTATGACGCTAATACTGGTGTTTTCTTCAGTAAATCAAAAACATACAGTAGTACAAACACTGTAGTCTGATTCCCAAATAAATGTCTCTAATTCTCTTTAGTGAATTAGCTTACAGCAAACCGTGAGACTTTTTGACTGTAGTAGCTATTTTATGAAAATAATGAGGGAAATTTGTTGTTATTTGTTTAGTTTTATAGAATAGGGTGAATTCAGATTTTCTTTCCACACTTTTTGCTTCTTATTTTTGTTAGCAGTAATATACATACAATTTTCTGTTGTTTATTCATGTTTATTGTTTTATTTAGTTTCATTTTAGTGTACTGTTACCCTAATGGTGTTTTGTCTTAGTATGTATGATTATGTGAACCATCTACAAGTATTGGCCATGTTTTATGAATTTTACATTTTTATAAATATTTATGGAACAGCATATATATATATATATATAATTATCATCTGAATTCCCATTCCCATTGATTCCCATTCATAATTTAAATGTGTATTTGGTCCCACTTTATATTAGGTGGCCTTAACTATGTGCTTACATCAGAAAGCAAGTACAATGTACATATTTTATTGCAAAAAACTTTCGCTGATATTGAGGTGAGATACGGGTAAAGTTAGGGACAGGTGTGGTGGTGGTGGTGGTGAAACAACACAAATCTTTAGTTTTTTTTTTTTTTTTTTTACTTAATTACCATTTGCACTCAATTTTATTATGGTAAATAAAATAAATGTGTAAAATGTTATGGTTACCTAAACCATTTGTGATGGGCTTACATGAATCATTTCTGTTGCACTGACTGTAAGTGGGAAGTGTATTTCTAGTTACCAGCATGTTTTGCATATAGGGACGGATCATGAGAGTAAATGTTGAAATTCAGTGCTGTTTAATGTGTTTTTTTACTAAAGGAAAGGCCTGTTAAAGTTATATTTGAAATTTAAAAGTTGTGTTATGTTGTGTCAATTTTTGAGGATACCGTTAGGCTGAAATGTAAAACGTGGTTAGGCTGGTGGCTATGTGAAATAAGTCCACGCTGTTCACAACGAGTTGTAACTGCCAATGCCAGTGATGAGAAGTTTTTTGCATGCTACAAAAAAAATGTAGTCTTGACTAAATGAATTTAAGTTCACACAACACAATTACAACAAATCATTTCAAACCAATTTGATTTAGTTGGAAAAAATGTAATTAAATTTTGTGGAAAAGTTTTCCTTAGTTGAATTAAGTTTGTTCAACAGTTTATTTTGCATGCTTGGGTCAAATGTGGACAAACCCAACCGTTGTTTTAAATTAAACAATTTAAACCTATAGGTTTATTTAAACCAATGGTTGTGTTAATTTGTCTATATTCGACCCAAACATGCATGGGTTGAAAACAACCCAGCTTTTTTTTTTTTAAAGTGTAACTTTATTCAACTTATCGATAAGCACGTTCTGTCATGATCATCTATAAATTGTTGTACAGGTGCTCATGTGGGAATTGTAGAATGATGTTGGTATCGACCCATCTCTCAGAATCAACTTTTGTTCAAATCCTCATTTGTGAAGCAATCCTGTGTAAAATGATTGCATGATGTTTGCACAAACATTTAAGACTTTATCTAATTTCTTTGGCACATTTCCTTCATAAATGAAATTTTTATCCACTGTGTCCTCAGTTTCTGGGAGTCTATGGAGACTCTTGTGATTATTGGTATATCCCAAAAAAATGTTACGTAGACATTATATCAATAGGTGCCATAGCGAGGATATTATGTCGGACTGTGTGCGGCTCACTCAGGGTGGGATCTATGCTAATATGCGGGGTTTGCCCAATACTGTGACATCACAGTAGGGGGGAATTTGGAACAGCATATTTTCAGACACTGCTTCTGATTTATGGGGGTTATAAAAAAGGGAGTGGTTGGATTTTTACCGTTATAGGTTGGTTGTTCACACACTGGACACACATCAGTGTTCAAACACCATGTAAAAGTGAATTTTGCTTGATAGGTCACTTAGTGTTTTTATTTAATGCATTTTAATTTTCTCACAAAAAATGTATTTGAGGATAATCAATAATTGGCCAACCCCCCATTTGAAGCCCCTTCTTTACAGCAGGAATGAATATAAATATTAAAATTACATCAAAAGGGCAAGCGCCAACTATGTTTGCAGATATGTACAGTATGTGTGTGTATGAGTGTGTGTGCAGCAGCTTGAACACAGCCTCTGATCAACATCTACATGTTTATGTATGGTATGGCCTTTAAAGTAAATTACTTCTTAATGTATTCATTTATACTCCCAGCTAATCCATAACTTGAATATGCAGAGGTCTGTTTCATTACCATATTTCTGTAGCCTCATTACAGGCTGTGAAATAACACCTGATTGAATAGTTTCCGAGCACATGCAGCGCTGCCGTCCCTGAGACAATATTTCAGCCCGAATCACGTCGACCAAGTCGGTAATAACAAGAATGATCTAAACAGATGCGTACATTTAGCAAACAATGTGCAGAGAGTATCAGCAGCAGACAGCATTAAAAACTCACACAGGGATTTGGCCAAAACAAACGAGCTTGGACTGCAGCTCTGAGTTTGAGTCATCAGCATTTACATTGGTTTGAGTCACAGAAGCGCAAAACTTGTGAATATATTTCAGCGAGATCAAAGCGCTCGCCGCTGCAAGGCATCCTTCCGCTGTAGAAACATTTACCACTTTTTGAATATCCTACCATGGTCATTTTTCATAAAAATCATGATTCTCCCAAAGTGATCTTTGAAAGCCAGACGTAGGGCACAAGACAAACTGGCGTCAGACTCCGTCTAGCAGAGGGGTAAAGACGTCAAAGCTTTGTTTCCTTGCAAATCCATCAAAGCTGTAATGCAATGAGCAAACACAGTACAGCTTCCAAAGAAGAATACACAAACAACTATGAGTACATGTGGAGGAGAGAGGACCAGAACAGACAAGAGCCAATTTAAGGGCCCTGCTGTATGGAAAATGAACAAAGGTGAAATGTTATGGTTTGGTTTTTCAGCACGGACTGTATATACTTCTGCTGTTGCAAAAATAATCTCTGAACTTTGACTGGTTTAGTTTAATTTTAGCAGGCCTCCTCTGCACTGGCTTTCACAGTATGTTAAGGAGGTGCTGGAAAATTTAGTTTCATAGATAAGAGTCAGTCCAGACCACCAAGGTGTTCAAGCTCAGAGAGTGATATCCGGAGGATTTAAATGAGAGTGTTATAAGATGTGTGTGTGGTCTGAAACAAAGTTTACTGTAACTGCTCAATTCAAAGTAATATTTGTACCATTCTCAAGAAATAAAACTGCAAGTAAAGCAGATTTTGTCCGAAAACTGACATGGTGTCAATATGCATCACTGTGCGTCATTATTTAAATAAATAGAAAAACAAATAAATGTACTTATTTGACGAATCATAAAAAGGGTGTTTTATCAGTTTTACCATATCAATTCAAGTAATCATCTTCATCCTCTGGAAGTGGATCAAAGTGGATTTGTGGAGGAGACAAAGTGGAGGAGACATTGTTCGTGGGCAGCCAAGCTACATAGTTACAAAGTTACAATTACTGACGACTCATTTCAGACGGTTCAGAATCATTCTTTATTTTGGGAGACAGTAACTCCATTTATCGTGCACTTTGATCTTTGAAACTTTGCAGACCTTTTACACACTCAAAAAACTCTTGTTCAGTTTAATTAATTCTAAAGAGCTAAAGTAACATTTTATTTATTTATTTTTTTCACATTTTGTATCAAATTAATTTAATCATGTTCAATCAACCTAATATATTTAAAACTGAAGTTTACTTAGGGATTAAAGTGTAATTTTATGTGTTTTTATCTTAAAGGTGCACTATGTAGTATTTTTGCAGTAAAATATCCAAAAACCACTAGGCCAGTGTTATATATTTTGTTCAGTTGAGTACTTACAATATCCCAAATGTTTCCAACTATTTGTAGATTGTGAGAAAATTGCCTATTTTTAACAAGGAGCAGAGCGTCTGCACTGTCAGAAAAAGGTACATTGCTGTCACTGGCGGTACCTGGAGTACAAAACCGAAAGTACTAATATGTACCTTTAAGGTAATAATATGTACCTTAAGAGTACTATTCGCACTCTTAAAGTACTGATATGTACCTTTTAAAGTCACCATATGTACCATTTAGAAATTTAGTGAGTACAAAGATGTGCCTTTTCACTTTTGTATTACCTCAGGGTACCGCCCAGTGACAACAGTAACCACCTTTTTTCTGACAGTGTGAGCATAGCGTCTAGAAGTCGCCTGTCAATTCGTCATATCTCGTTACCCTCGGTTTCGGTTTATTCTGCAGAAACGCATTACTCTAAATGCAGTGTGCAACAAGTGTCACAGCAGCCGCTGAGCAAACGCACAGAGTAACGTCATAACATCATTTTAAACACACTCAAATGTATCTAATATGATAACAGAGCTACGTTACCTCATACTCATGACCGGAAAAACGGAATTAGCGGAAATAGTGATTGTTAATAAAAAATTAATTTCATTAACAATCACTCCAGCGGCCTTGCTCAGCTCCTGAACACTCGGTCTTGCTCTACTTCATACTACAGTAACGTTAATAACCGCATCCAACCACATGATTTCTGCCCGAGTCCTGTCCCGATCCTTTTCCACCGGCTGTGAGGTGAAGACCACATGTCTAAAGACGTTATGCTCAAACTTGGTGTCCTCAAACTACGCCTTTGTTTTGAACAGACGCCCTCTAGCGGACGGAAAAGTTGCATAGTGCTTTAAGGAAAAGATGTTGTTAGTTCATGTTAGTTTTAAATGTTCAGTTATGTTGGACATTTTGAGGAATTTCTGTAAGGTTTTTAAATGTTGTGGTTATCATTATGCAGAAGAGTGGCGTCTGTGTTTAGGCTGTGCAATCAGTAGTCTATGCTAATGTAAGGAGTGAGACCAGTCTTTTTTTTATTATTTGTTCATTATATACATTGTGTATAATGATGAATGAAACTGTTTATAATAGATTTTATATAATTGGTTTGACAAGTACAAAAAAGTAATTTTTCAAATATTTAAATATCATTTAAACTGTATGTGATCAAATTGAGTTGGATCAACTCAATTACATTTCATTGCATGAATTTGTTTTTTATGAGTGGGTGCTACACACATTTATTGGATGGAAAACCTGCCCTCAGTTGATTTTGTCCAATGAGTTATTTTTGGAGTGCATTCACAAACAACTATAAAAGGTAATGTCCAAAAAAGCATAATAGGGGGGTCTTTAATATATTGAATATCTGCCAACAAATATCAATCAATCAATCAATAGTGTAAAAACCTAAAAATATATTTTTTTATCTTCTGATTATCTTGGCCTTTACAGGTGAAGACACTCGTCAGCAGTCTGATAGCAGCAGAAATGGAATGCACATGTGTACTCAGTTCACTGGGCAAGAGAAGAGTAGTGTGTACTCGGCTCATGTTTAACAAACACACTCTGTCGCTAGACCGGATCAAAGCTATGCTACACTCTATCTCTACCATTCTGTGGGAGGAAAGCCCTGACATCTACAACTCTCCCTGTCTCCTCTTCTAACATGTGCTCAAAAACAGTGTCATATCCCTATACAAATTCCCATTTTTATGTAAATATATAGCCTATGCCTGACAACACATTTTGTATTTGTATAAAAATCCATATTTGTCATTTTGACCCCTCAAGACACTGCAATTTTGTATAAATAGACTGGAAAAATGATGTAACATGCATATAATGTAGAGTCTCGCTCGCGGGATGTACCTGTCCTCGTTAAATTAGCATAAATGCTGACATTTCTTTAGTTTTAATCTCATTTTGTGCTCTTCAAAACTCAATTTGTTAAAAAATACGTTCTTGTGTCCCATGCAGCTGCAATGCATAAAAAAATAAATAAAAAAAAACTATAAGAAAGGTATTTTAAGTTGATTCCTTGAAAAGCTAAATAATGTGGCTCAACTAATGGTGTGAGTTTGGGGCCTGCCCGGCCAATGGAAATTATTGCATAAGAGTCATCATTTTGCATCTTTTTTAAAAATCCGGACGCTATTCACTGCCATTATATGGACAAGTGCAAGTCCATATATATATATATATATATATATATATATATATATATATATATATATATATATATATATATATATATATATATATATATATATATATATGTATATGTATATATATATATATATATATATATATGTATATGTATATATATATGTATATGTATATATATATGTATATATATATATATATATATATATATATATATATATATATATATATATATATATATATATATATACACACACACACACACACACACACACACACGAATACATTTGTTATTGCTTGTTATTGCTGTTCAGTTCATTGCATTTTGATGTTCATGTTGTGTATTTTTTACTCAATATTTAATATAACTGTTCATTTCTGTAATTTTTTGTTCTGTTACAATTAGTAACTGAAATGTAGAGTAAATTTGTAGAATTATAAGGAAATCAGTTGTTTGAAATAAATGATAAACTCTAAAGACTCCAACTTTTCTCTTAGTCGGGTTTGATTCTAATCATAATGTAACATTATTGAAAAAAAATATTTTTTCAGTGAAAAATAAATAAAAAATTCTAAACTTTGACAAAAAAATAAGTTTAATTGTTATAATTCTGATTTCATAACATTTCCAACTGAAAAATACGTGTGAAAAGATGTTTTTCAGTCAGTCTAATAGCACATATCAAATAGTGGAGCACATCTGCAGCCATTTACTGGTAAAAGTCATGTTTGTTGTTTTTTTTATAAACTGTATTTTCCAAAAAGTCTGCTAATGTCTCCTAACTCTTTAATGTGATGGTCCTCCAACAGACATTCTAATAACTATAAATAACTTTGCAAGAGCATGTCAACTTATTCTAACCCTTCCAGTCTCTACTAACACTCTAATGAGAGTTAGTAGACATGAAGGTGAAGCGTTACTTATAGTCAACATGAATGTGTTAAAGAAACCTTCAAAATAAAAGGAAACCTAATTGTTTCTAATTGTTTGCAGCTGATTGTAGCTAGCTGCCTTCCCTGCATGAGCACTACATTGCTGTTGAATGTCATGGAGGTAATTCGTTATAACTGGACTTCAGACTCATTGTTTAATATATCCTAAAGGCACATCACACATCATGACATCATGCAATGTGTGAATTGCTGTGGGAGTTGCTTTAGTAAAGGTGTGAATCTCAATCGCTGAAGGATTTGCTTCACTGAGCTGTGAATCGCAATCGCTGTGTGTGTGAATTGCAGCAAAACTGCCAAGGTAGATTTGTAAGATTGGCATTGTAAGTAGCCACAGCTACAGGAGAACATTCAGGCCAGCGCTGTTTGTAGATGTAAGTGAGCTAAGTTGGCCTTCCTTGCTATGATGATGACCTTAGGAATGAACATCACATAGCATTTTTGCTTTCAATTACCATATTTTATTTGATTTATTCGACAAATCTCACAATCAATTTCTTCTCATATTTGTTTTGATGTTCAATATACACTATTGTTTGTTAAGTAATTTTTCTGAAGTCATTCGATAATTTGTAAGAGCACATTCACTTTCATTATGAACATTCCATCGAACTTCTCCTTTTGAGTTCCACTAAAGAGCACAAAAGCATATGACTTTATTTCTTTAGTTGAAGAGAAAAGGAGAAGTTAAATTTGGAACTTCTTTGGAAAGGTTTGGAGAGAGTGAACTTTTACTTTAAGGGTCACACGGATGTGCTGTAAGTTGTATAGACCATTTGGTAGTCACATTTATGTAATTGCAGCTGCACACGTATTGTGGTGACAGAAATACAGTAGTAAATGGGCGAACTCCATGGAATAAGAGAAAAAAATTGAATAAATAAATATATATTTTCCTGGAGACCCCTATTTTAACATTGTCACACATTTAATTAACATGATTTTGCAGCTGAAATTGTGGAGTTGTTTACTTAATCCTCCCATTAATGCCATAATTTCATTTATTTAGACAAAATTGTGAGCGTAAACAAGAGGTGGGATTTATCACACAAACCAATCATAACCAATCATAACCAATCATAGCTCGATGGAGGCATTGCCCCGTCTCATGTGACTTTCCCCAATTCATTGTCAATTGATCGGTACACATTATGTCTGAGTTTGCAGATGCCAACATTCACCTCCATCCTCCCCACCCCCACCAAGATGTTCCCTGCCCATACCTACCAAGGGGTCGGCTGTGCCCCTGCTTTCATCTTCAGGCAGGAAATGCAGAGTCCGTTACCATCTGAATGTGAGCTACAATGTGGGCCTACGCCAAAGAACCTCATAATATAATACTCGCTTTCATTTGCTGGTCTGTTAAAAAGAAAAATGATGCATTGTTACATCTTGCCTCCCGAGTCTTTCTAGTAGAACACGTCATCCCTGTTTGCAAACACTCAAAGGGTCTATAGTCAGGAAGTTAGCATTAGCTTTATGGCTTTTTATACTGCACCTTGTCAGTCTCCTCATGCTAAGTCACTGAAGCGCTACTGTATATTGGAAACAGACTAGCCCAGACAGGGCTCATGAAGACAGGACGATGGTCCTTTTACACTCTTCCCCCTCATCACAGACAATAACAGCACCAGTAGAGAGGCAGTATTTTGCAAGAAGTTAAAGCAATTTGACAACATCAAATAACAGTTCAGAATTTTAACTTCATGTATCCCTAAAAAAATGATGTAGACTGAAAAGCCCTATTTCTATAGTCCTGCTTGTGTGTGTGTGGTTGTACCCTCAGGGAGACAATCGCTCCCCTGAAAATGAAAAATACTCCAAATGTGTTTTATTGCCATCTTTCTGCGCTCCCCTCAGCACTTGAAGCAAAGTCATTCCCATCAAGTCCTGGAATAATTTACCACATACATTCCACCCCCCCACACCCCCTTTTTTTTTCATTGGTTTTCCCCTCGTGAAAGAGTAAGAAGCAAGAGCGAAAGAATTTGCAGCATTTAGCAAAAGGCGATTCACGGTCCTTCCTCGTTTGTATGTTTTTGTTGTGTGCTGTTTGGGATTGGAGGTTGGGTCTGTGTGGAAGCGGAAGGGTGATGTATGGTTGCGTTTAAACGATGGATTTTGGCCCACCCCTTGCGTGTACAGTGCACTTGAAGGAAAAGAGCGCTGTTGTGAGCTCTGGGACTAGTCCAAGACTCACGGAGGCCCTGGGGTTAAACCTGCTGTAAACACTGAAGGAACGAGCCCCCGCTATTCATCCATCATTACAGCAATTAATCACATGCCGTTCTCTTAACATGCAAGAGGTCTTGTGCTCTTTTTTAAAAAAACAGGCCCAGATGGAGTAGCAGGCAGGGCATGTGTGTCAGGGTGTTTAAATATAGAGCCTTTGTATTCAGGGATGGTATGTATATATATATATATATATATATATATATATATATATATATATATATGAGAGAGAGAGAGAGAGAGAGAGAGAGAGAGAGAGAGAGAGAGAGAGAGAGAGAGAGAGACGAGATGAGACATAGTAGGGGTGTAATGGTACACAAAAAAAATGTATGGTTTGGTATGTATCTTGGTTTTGAAGTCATGGTTCGCTACAGATACAGGTTCAGATTCGGTACAGCAGTTTTACAAAATTGCTTTTATTTATTTTTATTAAACAGTGGTTTACTGAAAAAAATTGAAGAAAAAAAAAACTATATAAGGTTCCCTTACTTGCACATTACTATAATAATAAAGGTTAACAACAGAGGCCAAATTATTAGCCTAAATTCAGTTGCTATTTATTTTTAGATATAATAATCAACACTCAAATAACACATTGTATTCAGACATGTAAAATTCACATAAGGCAGTTTTTTTTTTTCATTTACTTCTAAATCTCATTATAAAATGATGTTTTTTTCCCAGGTTCGTTGTTGAGATATAACCATTATACAGTGTCTGTCATTTTCATGACAGGTCTATTTAAACATACATTCAATATTCACTAGCATCTTATTATATAATAAATATATAGGCTAATATAGTTTACATATATTTAGCGAAAGACCTCATCTCATTAACCAGCTGGACTCTGAAGACTGCCTGAGGTAAATGTAATACTACTGACATTGTTTACAAGCTGTTTTATTGACATCTTTCCACGGTTGAAACACTGACTGAGCGATTACACGATATATGATACGTTTCAGTCAGCTGTAATGTATCCTCAACATACCTTGAGATAATAATTCATATTTATTCTATAGGAATAGGTGATCGCGTTCACTCACGCGCCTATAAGTCGTGATTTTAAAAAGTTAAACATTACTTACAGTCTACACAACAGTCTATGTGCTCACAGTGTCACAGACATTAATATTTTAACGATTTATAAAAGATGAATCACTGTCTGGCCATCTGGAATTTTGGTTTGGATATAAAGGTTATGATAAAAATTGTATTAATTTTTTGTGTAGTATTACACCACATTGTGTGTGTATATTAGCAATGTTTGTTGTTTTTCCTGTGGTATGAGATACAGCGTTTGGACGCGGAAGCGCTGCCGTGTGACGTCAGACTTAACAACCGAATACAGTTAGTCACGTCACATTAAAGTGTGTCAAAGTGGCATTTATTGTTGATGTGTTACAAGCAGGAAAAATGGGCAAGCGTAAGGATTTGAGCGAGTTTGACAAGGGTCAAATTGTGATGGCTAAATGACTGGGTTAGAGCATCTCCAAAACTGCAGCTCTTTTTGGGTGTTCCCATTCTGCAGTGGTCAGTAATCTCTCAAAAGTGGTCCAAGAAATGAACAGTGGTGAACCTGCGACAGGGACACTGATGCATGTGGGGAGCGAAGGCTGGACCATGTGATCCGATCAAACAGATGAGCTACTGTAGCTCAAATTGCTCAAGAAGTTAATGATGGTTCTGATGGAAAGGAGTCAGAATACACAGTGCATCGCAGTTTGTTGCGTATGGAACAACACAGCCGCAGACCAGTCAGGGTACCCATGCTGATCCACCGCCGAAAGTGCCAACAGTGGGCATGTGAGCATCAGAAGAGCAATGGAAGAAGGTGGCCTGGTCTGATGAATCATATTTTCTTTAACATCACGTGGATGGCTGGATGCATGAGCTTCGCTTACCTGGGGAACACATGGCACCAGAAAGCATTATGGGAAGAAGGCAAGCCGGCGGAGGCAGTGTAATGCTTTGGGCAATGTTCTGCCATCCATGCAAATGTTACTTCGAGACGCCCACCTAAGCCACCTAAGCCTTGTTGCAGACCAAGTATTGTAGCTGTGGCCTCTTCCAGCAGGATAATGCGACCTGGCACAAATCAAAAATCAGGAATGGTTTGAGGAGAACAACAATAAACCAAGTTGATTGATCACTAAAAACTCCTCACTTCAGGCCTGGATTAAGAACACGTAGGGCCCTGGGGCTATGGCAAACCCAAGGACCCCCTTCATAGTAGCACACAAATAGTAGCACATTTCACAAAAATAGCTAAAATAAATAAATAAATAAAGCACAGAGATATTCATGCCATCTGGCCCACAAGTTTCCCTATTAATGATTTACAGCCTTTAAATTGGATTAAAAAATAAATAAATGAGTAATTAAATTAAAGGCAGAAACAAATAATAAAATATTTTTTTTTGATATACTGCAAATGTGTTACATATTCACATTGAATTATATGGCAGGCTGTTAATTATTGAATTAATATTTTATTTCAGTTAAAGTTTATTAGAGCTGATCATATCTACACAGAAGAAAAAGCTATAGCTTCATCCTTTATTTATGGGATCCAGGCTATGAAGCTCTTAAATTCTCCTTTGTTGCCCAAATGAAATGTTTCTATAGTTCTTGGGCAGAATCCAGAGTTTCACTGTAAGATCATGACACAGACAAAAACCATGGTTTTATGGTTTCTATAACAACAACAAAAACAATAATAATTAGAATAAGAATAAGAATAAACTATACCTCTACCTCTTTGTAATGAATAACAACCTCTAAAAGTGATTTGTAATGCCCTAATATTTAATGCAAAGCTAATAGTAAAGCTTCAGATGCTCACATGCCCACTGTTGGTGCTTTCGGCGGTGTACAGGGGTCAGCATGGGCACCCTGACTGGTCTGAGGCTATGCAGCCCCATACATATGCAACAAACTGCGATGCCCTGTGTATTTTTCTATCAGTACTAGCAATAACTTCATGAGCAATTTGAGCTACATTAGCTCGTCTGTTTGATTGGACCACATGGTCCAGGCTTCGCTCCCCACATGAATCAATAACCTTGTCGCCGGTTCACCACTACTCCTTCCTTGGATCACTTTTGATAGATACTGACCACTGCAGTACGGGAACACCCCGTAAGAGTTGAAGTTTTGGAGATGAGATGCTCTGACCCAATCATCTAGCCACCCTAATTTGGCCATTGTCAAAATCACTCAAATCTGTACGCTTGCCCATTTTTCCTGCTTCTAACACATCAACTTTGAGGGCAAACTGTTGCTGCCTAATATATCTCACCCACTAACAGGTGCCGTGATGAAGAGATAATCAGTGTTATTTACTTCCCCTGTCAGTGGTAATAATGTTATGCCTGTATATTATTTCTCTCAAAATTAGCACATTAACGCATGCAATACATGTCTTCAGTTTAACACATTAAAAGTATTCAACACAATTAACAGAGTATCTGTTTTTTTTTCTGTCATCCTTTGGCTTTGGTTACATTATGATCATGCTCATATCATTTCATCATCTTCCGCTTATCCCGGGCCAGGTCGCAGGGGCAACAGTCTAAGCAGAGACTCTTAGACTTCCCTCTCCCTAGACACTTCCTCCAGCTCTTCCGGGGGAATACCGAGGCGTTCCCAGGCCAGCCAGGAGACATAATCCATCCAGCGTGTCCTAGGTCTTTCCTGGGGTATCCTCCTGGTGGTACGTCCCCGGAAGACCTCCCTGGGAAGAAGTCCAGGAGGCATCAAAATAGATGCCCAAGCCACCTCAGCTGGCTCCTCTCGATAAGGAGGAGCAACGGCTCTACAATGAGCCTCTCCTGAGTGACCGAGTTTCTCACCCTATCTCTAAGGGAGCGCCCAGCCCCCCTGTGGAGAAAGCTAATTTAGTCTGCCTGTATCCGGGTTCTTGTAATTTCGGTTATGACCCACGGCTCAACGATTAGGTGAGAGAAGAAGCGTAGATCGACCGGTAAAACGAGAGCTTCGTCTTAGAGCTCAGCTCCTTCTTCACCACGACAGACTGGTACATCACCGATCCGTCTGTCAATCTCCCTTTCCATCTTTCCCTCACTCGTGAACAAGACCCAAAGATACTTGAACTCCTCCACTTGACGCAGGAGCTCTCCACCAACCTAAAGCGGGCAAGATATCCTTTTCCGACTGTGAAAAACCTCCATTGCATCAAATATTTAAAAATATATTGTCTTCAAGTTGTTTGTTACATTAATGTGTAGAGGAACTGTGAACTTATTACAATATAAAAATATTGAAAACTCTGATGTTTTTAATTGTGATTAATTGCAGAACAAATGTGTGATTAATTAGTATATGTGTGTAATATGTGTGTGTGTATGTGTAAATGTATGTGCTATGTATAATGATTTCAGCATAATTACAATCCTTATTGGTTTGTTGTATCCTCGTTATTTGACTTCAGGTAATTTAATTATAGACAGTGGTTTCACATGGTGGAAGTTTTCTTAACATAAAATTACCATATCATCTCAAATTCCTTGCGTAGCGGCAACATAACTGAACCCAAATAATAATGATAATAATAATAGCAATCGACATGCCAGGTAAAACATACAAGTATCTTTAAGTTAATTAAAAGCATACACAACAGCATACCTTATTATCTATATATTAACGTAAATGTTTTTGTTTTTTTTACTGTTTGTAATATAATTTGTAAAAAAAAAAAAAAAAAAAAAAAAATATATATATATATATATATATATATATATATATATATATATATATATATATATATATCATAAAGAATTTGTTAGCAGGAAGCACAAGAGACATTAATTGATTTTTTTTAGCAATAGGCTAGATGTCTCTGTGATCTCTAATCAAAAACTGTGGCATTATTTAATGGCATTAATGTAGCTATTAGCTTTACTGTAGCTCAACCACTTTAACATATAACTTGTAGTTTCAAAGCAGTTTCACCCACCCAGCACTGTTGCATTTACAACACTTAACTATTGTCAATAACCAAGTTCCAAGTCTGCACTTGCTAGTGTTTTTATTCACATCTAATTTATCCGTCTGTCACTTACTAATTGGTTCATACAAGATATTTTGCTTCTGAAAAGGTCAGTCAACTCATATTAGCAATTCCTTTAATCAGAATAATTTCAGAAGGTGTGGTAGTGGTGCTTTCCTCAGCAGAGTATCTGGACGGCATCTGTTCTCAGCATTGGCAAGCCTTACGCCTTCACAGTACAGTTACAGACGTCTACTAAACCTCTTTTTATAAATATTTAGGGCACAGATCAACAATGTGAATTTGCTTTTGCCCCTTTTTCCTTAGCAGATCAATTCCTTGTTTATGGGATTTACTTTCCCGTAAGCCCTCCGTCTGTTTGCTAGTCGCACTGCCAGTAGGCTGAGCTGTTAGCCTGTTGTGCTGCTAGCCGGTGATGGAGTGGATCTGTCCCCAGGGTGACTAATATCTGACCTTCCACAGGCAGCCCCTTTAGCCCACAGACCTGCCCAGAGGCGCGAGTGAAGCACAGCTCTGATTCCGACCGAGTCAGCGCCTCCCTAAATGAGAAATATTGAGCGGCGGTGAGCAGCGGGGAGGGCCGGGGACTCGGATGCAGTGCGAGGGAGAAAATATTGGGTTTGTTTCCTCAGATTACCTGTCAGGTTAGGTCTCCAGTCTCTCCTCCACTCCATTCCATGGCATTACGTTATGTTCCCGCCGAACACACATCAAGTGCCTGACAACCTAATCTTCCCCAAAAGAAGCAAACAGTACTACAACCAGCAGAAAGAGTTCTTGAAAAGAGCTGATTCAAAGAGTTAAGCAATATGACTAAAATCCTCTCTTGTGATGCCAGTCCATCTGTTTCATTTCAATGGTGGTATAAAAGCAGGTTGCTTTCACTGAAGATATTGTAGCGAACATTACCGTGTCTTTGCAAGAAACATCTCATTTTTCTTGATAGCTCGGAAAGGACATCTCCTTGCCGTCTCAACCATTTACCGTGGCTTAACAAGACAGGAGGGTATACCAAAGTAAACAACTGTCTATTCACTCCCAAAAGCTTCAAACTTTTAATTAGGACAAATCAGTTCAACAGAAAAGCAAGAGTGAAAGGCAAAATAAACAAATAAAAGAGTAATTAGAAAATTGCACAGTGCCTGTTCCAGAGACGCCATAAGACTAATTAGTGTAGAAGGAGGGATAGAAGGGAGCTCTGTGATTGGTGACAGAGGGGGCGGCCAAAACAAGGCGGATGGACACATGGGACAGAGATAAGGACATCTGTATTCCACATGAACAAACCTGTGCATGTTCCCTGTGAAAAAGCTTGACATTCAGAGCTCTGCTCAATGACGTTTGCCAAATCCCAGGAAGCTCTTTGCCTGGTCAGGTTTTGCTGTCCATTAAAATCAGTTTTATAGCGCACCTGTTCAAGGCTGAATTCCACTCTCAGTAAAGCACCTGTGATTCTCTAGCAAGCTGCACTGAACCACATTTCATATGAGAGGAGAAAGTGTCCTTAAATAGAGAAATTGAACAAACATTTCAGGATGAAACCAATGAAAACTTGAAACTATGTACTTCTGTAGCACAAAGGGGATATTTAAATCTTAAATTGGCTAGGAAAAATAAAGATTTTCTGATTATTTGCCATCTTCATTTGAACAATCCTGACGTCAGTTATTAAAATGATATTGTACTTTATGCTATTTTAGTGTCTATGTGAAAATATAATTACATTTGTTCACTGGATTTGAACAGATGACTCTTAAGAGCCAGTTCTTTTTAGTAAATCAGATCCATACAGCCTGACCAGTGTAAAACTTAAGAACAAATGATTCTTTTGAGCCGGTTGTTTTAGCAAATCATAACCAATTGGTGTGTGTGTGGCAGTGAATGGAAGCCCAAAATTTGTCCAAAAAAGCGTATCCATCATTATAAAAGTACTCCACACAGCTCCGGGGTATACAGGCCTTCTGTATAGTGAAGCAATGCGTTTGTGTAAGAAAAATATCCATATTTAAAACTTTATAAAGTAGAATATCTAGCTTCCACCAGACCGCCTTTTGTATCCAGCTTACAAAAAAAAGCGTAACTATGGCGTCGTAATATTTCTTCGTAAGTTGAATACGGAAGGAGGTCTGGCTAAAGACAGATATTTAACTTTGTAAAGGTTTGGAATTTTTTTTTTTTTAAACAAACCCATCAATTCGCTTCAGGAGGCCTTTAGTAACCCCCCGGAGCCATGTGGATGACTTTTATAATGGATGGATGCACTTCATGGGCTTCAAATTTTGGGCTGCCATTCACTGCTATTATAAAGCTTGGATTAGCCAGGACATTTTTTCCAACTCTGATTGTATTTGTCTGAAAGAAGAAAGTGATATACACCTAGGATGGCTTGAGGGTGAGTCAATCATGGAGTAATTTTCACTTTTGGTGAATTATCTATTTAAAAGCCATTTATTTTTAGTCACTTAACAACATGCAGCGTGACCATTCACAAACAAATGACTCTTAAGAGCCAATTTTAGATCCGTCTTAAAAAATGTGATGTGTAATTTACAGAATTAGCAGAGAGAGCATGTCTTCCAATGTAAGCAAAAAAAAAAAAAAAAAGAATATTATAACTGAAACCTGACCCTAAATGAATCAGGATCAAATTAAATATAATTAAAATTGAAGAATTGCAAATTGCAAGAGCTTGTGAGACAGCATCCGAGTCATAATGAGAATCCGTATCAATACCCGACTCTAGTGCAAAGAGAGATTGTAGTGCAAATTTGGGTCGTCCACTCAATCCGATAGATCTGGTTCCCTTTCGCTCAGTCACTACGACGAACGCTAGTGACTAACGAATGGGGTTTCGCTAGAAGCCTATCATCTTCGAGCTTAGAGAAAACGCCAATGGCGTGCCAATGCCATGGGCATGCGGAATTTGCATACGTAACTCCGCCTCACCGTGTGAGTATATAAGGAGGTACGAGCAACATCGCATTATGTTTCTGCTTTCGGAGCCAAGAGGACCTACCTCTTCACTCCTACAGCCTTCTGAGACTCTGTCAGCTTCTTCGAGACGAGCAGCTTTCCGGTCGGTGTTGGTGTAACGGCGCGTTCCAGTGATCGCATACTTCCTGCCTGCTGATCTCTGCAGTGGTCTGTTGACAGCTGGTGTGTGTTTCCTGGGCGCCGCATCGATCGCAGGCTTCCTCTCACAAAAAGAGCTTGCGCTGGCACGCCTTTTTCAAGACGGTTCGCCCGTGCACTTCCGGGTGCGATCGATATCCATTGCTGTCTATGGGCACTTTCACTGCTCGATGTGTTTGGGCTTCAGCACGCTCGGGCAGTGTTTGTGGATGTGTCATGTTCCCACTGCGGGAATGTGACCATCGCGATGTTGTGGTTTAGACTCAGTGATCTCCGTGAGGAGAGAGAGTCCTCTGCCACACCCCAATCTACCGTCTCCGAGAGAGGTGGTACTTTGGCTGGTGGCCAGGGTGACCTGAGGGCTGTGCTGTGGTTTAAGACCCCGACGCTCATTCCTCGGGCCACACCCCCTCTAGCACATCGCTTCCCGTGAGTGCTGGACTGAAACAGCGGCCCGCCTCTGACGCCTCGCTCGCTCAGTTCACACTCCAGATAGCAGTGAGATTTAGATCGCCGCATCCCAAGGTGGGCTGGAGTCCTTTGGGGATGACGATTAGGCAGTGCTCCGCCTCCGGGTGTGTCAGCGCAGCCTGATCTGACCCAGAGTTGACAGCCATGTTATCTCGGCAGCCGCGAGCCTCGGGCTGGTGTGGAACTCCGCCTGTCACGAGTGCTCGTGGTTGCGCGATTGGTTTTTGGGGACGGCACCGACAGCTGTTGGGCCCCGCCCCAATGCCTTCGTCCCCGAGGTGCATGAGGAGGTCACGCGTCCGGGAGTCCCCGTGCTTCCCGTGGCCGCCGGCCTCCTCCGCCTCTCTGCCCTCGATGGGGCCGTGGCCTAGGGTACACTGGGGTCCCCCCCACTGTTGGGCACTCTGTTGCGCACTACGGTGTCCACAGAGTGCTTCGACGTGGCGTGGCTATCCTAAGCACCTCCCAGAGCCTCAGGGCCCGCCTACTGGTGGCGTGGTCCTGCAGAGCTACGGGCAGGCCGCCGCCTTTGCACATGCACGAGGTGGAGCCGACCCAGGGCTCTTCAATGAGCTGCGTGTCGCCACTGATCCCGCCTCTGGCGGTGAAGGTGGCCACACGCCCCTGGGCCGGGCGATGTCCACAGTTGTGGTCCGGAGAAACACCTGGCCTTACCTGGTGATGTGGAGGTAGTTGAGTGAGCCACCTCCTCAACTCGCCCATATCCCAGGCTGGCCTCTTCGGCGGCTGAGAACTGCGCCCAGCGGTTCTCGGCCGCCCGAGAGCAGACTGAGGCTGTAACACGTACTGCCCGGCGGCCAGCTGCTGCACCAGCCGCCGGCTCAGTCGCCTCAGTCCGCTCGCCGCCGGCGCCCTCCCCCTCCTACCCGGCCCCAGCAGCAGCCTTCACCGGGGCCGTGTCATGGAGAGGTTGCAGGATGGCTTGCCCAGTCCGCTGCACAGCCTGACTAAAGCGCCAGGCTGGAGGTGGACAACTCAGAGATGGGTTCCAGTTCTTTCCAGGAGATGGTAGCAGGGCCTCTCCTTCCCCGGTGGAGGGCCGGGGAAAATCCTTCGCTGCTGGCCTCCGGGCTGGCGGCGCTTGGAAGAACTGGTGTCCCCATCCCTGAGGACACAGAGACTGGTGATGGCAGTGTGCACCGCCCTCGGGCCGCGCCGCTCTCGTCCCTCTCTCTCTCAGCCTCTCAGAGCAGACCCCAGTGGAGCAGCGTCCTTCCTGGTCTCCTCTGTCAGGGCGCAGCTGCTGGCTGTGCCCCCACACCGGGCCTTCGCCTCCCACGCCTGGGCCAGTCACGCTGCCTCGCTGCCCCACCGAGTCGTCTGTGGTTGAGTGACCCCGTGGTCAGTTCCTGGGAGTCTGACTACAGCTTCCAGGACTGTCCGCAGGGCGCATAAAAACCATCAGGCTCGGCTCACGCGATTCAATTCGCGCAGGCTCCTCCTCGCTTTGAGTCCGCTCACCATGGTGGGGCCCAATGTCCCAGTCATGCGCGGAGGTTGCCACCCTACTGGCGAAAGTGCGATCGAGCCTGTCCCTCCAGCGAAATGAAGTCGGGCCTCGGCCTTTACTTCATTGTACCCTAGAGAACCGGTGGGTTATGGCCAATCCTGGATCTGCCGTCCTGAGCGATCCTTACAGGCTTCCGTTCAGGATGTTGGCAGCGAACGCCTTCTCGAATGCGTTCGTCCAGTTGATTGGTTGCAGCGATTGACCTGAAGAATGCCTACTTCTTTGTCTCCTACCTCGGCGGACCGTTCCTACAGGTCTGCTTGGCGGACATTCAGTACGCGTCCCTCCCATTCGGGCTAGCTCTGTCCCCTCGTGACTTCACGAAGTCTGTCGAGGCAGCCCTTGCGCCACTCAGGCAGCACGGGGTTCGCATCCTGAACTGCCTCGGCGACTGGCTCAGACTGAGTCACTCGAGAACAGGGTGCGAACACAGAGTTCTAGTGCTCCAGCACGTAGCCTGTCTGGGCCTTCAGGTCAACTGGGAGAAGAGCAACTCTGCTCCGTGCAGGATCTCTTTTCCGGTATGGTTTTCAACTCGGTGCGCCATGTGCGTGCAGCTTACCAGCGAGCACGGCGCGGATCAATGCTGACTTGCCTCCGTTAATTGAAGCAAGAGTGCGGTTCCACTGAAGTGTTTCAGAGGCTCCTGGGGCATATGGGCATCTGCAGCAGCGGTGGCGCGCTCGGATTGCTTCATATGAGACCGCTTCAGCATTGGCTTGCGATCGGGTCCCGAGATGGGCATGGCAGTCTGGCGCTCGGGTCCAAGTGACTCAGGCATGCTTACAGGCGCTCACCCGTGGTGAACCTCAGTTTCTCTCGCCTTAGAGCGAGTTTCCAGGCATGTTGTCGTTCGGCGGATGCCTCTGCCACGGGTTGGGGTGCCATGTGCAATTGACAAGCAGCGCGGGCTCCTGGACAGGACCCCACCGCCTCCTGCATGTCAATTGCCTTGAGTTGCTGGCAGTGCAGTTCGCCCTGCACGCTTCCGGCGTTGCTGAAGGGTCAACATGTGCTTGTCGGACAGACAACACGGCCATAGTAGCGTGCATCAACCACCAGGGCGGTCTACGCTCCGCCGTATGTCTCAACTCGCCCGCCATCTCGGTTTATGGAGTCAGAAGCGCCTGAGGTCGCCGTGCTGTCCATATTCTGGGAGTCCTGAACCTCGCAGCCGACGAGCTCTCGCGGTTTCAGCCTCTCCCGGGAGAATGGAGACTCCAGCCCCAGTCGGTCCAGCTGATTTGGGAACAGTTTGGGGACGCGCAGGTAGATCTGTTGCCTCCCACGACTCTTCCCACTGCAGCCTGTTCTTTCCCTGTCCGAGGGCACGCTCGGCACGGATGCACTGGCGCACAGCTGGCGCGGGGCCTACGCAGGTATGCGTTTCCCCCAGTGAGCCTACTCGCACAACTTTTGTGCAAGATCAGGGAGGACAAGGAGCAGGTCCTTGGTCGCCCCGTACTGGCACGGCCGGACCTGGGTCCCAAACTCGTACTCCTTGCGACAGCCCCTCCTGGCCTATTCCTCTGAGACCTCCTCACTCAGAGGCAGGGCACCCTGGCACCTGCGTCCCGATCGGTGGAGCCTCACGTGTGGCTCCTGGATGAGGCAGCGGCAGGTTTGAGTGGCCTGCCACCTTCGGTGGTCGCCACCATCACTTCTGCTAGGGCAGAGTCCACTCGGCATGCCTATGCGTTGAAGTGGAACCTCTTCGTCACCTGGTGCTCTTCCGCCAAGAAGACCCCTGGAAATGCCCGATCGGGTCCGTGCTCGTTCCTCCAAGAAGGGTTGGAGGCGAAGGCTGTCTCCCTCCACCCTCAAAGTTTATGTGGCGCTATATCTGCCCACCACGATCTCTTGGAGAACAGAAAGGTAAGTCAGCACGACCTGATCATCAGGTTCCTGAGGGGGGCGAGGAGACTGAATCCTCCTCGCTCTCCTCTCGTTCCCTCTTGGGACCTCTCAGTAGTTTTAAGATGCTCTGCAGAGGCCTCCCTTTGAGCCTTTGCGGTCGGCTGATATTAAGTTCCTGTCGATGAAGGCGGCTCTGCTGACCGCATTGGCCTCCGTCAAGAGGGTCGGGGACTTGCAGGCATTTTCGGTTGTGGCGTGCCTGGAGTTCAGGCGGCTAACTCTCACGTGATCCTGAGACCCGGCCTGGATATGTGCCCAAGGTTCCCACCACTCCGTTCAGAGACCAGGTGGTGAACCTGCAAGCGCTGCCCGTGGAGGGCAGACCCAGCCTTGGCACTGCTCTGTCAGTGCGCGGCGCTCGGCGCCTCGTGGCGTGACGCAGTGTTTCAGGACCTCAGACCAGCTCTTTGTCTGTTATGGTGGAGAGCGGAAGGAAGTGCTCTCTCAAAGCAAAGGCTGTCTCACTGGATAGTGGACACCATTGTTTTGGCTTACCAGCAGCAAGGTTTACCATGTCCCCTTGGGGTGCGGGCTCACTCCACTCGGTGTCGCCTCCTCTTGGGCTTTAGCGCATGGCGCCTCGCTAACAGACATCTGCAGAGCTGCAGGCTGGGCGACACCTAACACATTCGCCAGATTCTACAATCTCGAGTGGAGCCAGTGTCCGACTATGTACTCGCCCCGAGGGGCGGTAATGGGCCAGGCTCAGGTGTCTTCGCTTGCTTGCCATTCCACTCCTCGGACTGGATCGTGCGATATTCCTCAGGTGAGCTACCGAGAGCCCTGAGTTCCTCCAGCACTGCTTACGCCCGATGCCTGTGTGTCTGCCCTCTAGCGAGCCCAGACCCTCGTGTCCGGCCAGGTGCCCGTGTGCATGGTTCCCCTCCGGCGACCCCCACGTGTATTTCACCGTAAGCCTCCGCGTGGCGGGTTTCTTCCCTTGGCATGTCGGCCATCCCTAGGGTTAAAAATCCACCTTCGGCTGGTACCTAGAGTTTTCCATATGCAACCCTTGCGGGTCATATGTGTACTCTTAAGTCCTCCCTACGGGTAGGCATCTTGGCATTTCCTCACTGGGATATGCTTCCCAGTGTACCTTGGTATTCCTGTGATAAGTGGGAGTCCTTCGTCCGTACTAGTCTTACGACGGGAACTCGCACTTCACGCGAAGCACTGGAAGACAGCTGAGTGGCGGGATTAGATTGGACCCCCATTAGTTAGTCACTAGCGTTACGTCGTAGTGACTGAGCGGGAGCGTCTCGATTACGGATGTAACCCTGCGTTCCCTGAGGAGGAGCGGAGGCGTAACGTCCGTTGCCACATCAGCTGTGCTACCTGGAGCGCAGGAGTTCAGTCTTGGCTCCTCAAGCAGGTAACATAATGCGATGTTGCTACGTACCTCCTTATATACTCACGGTGGTAGTTACGTATGCAAATTCCGCATGCCCATGGCATTGTACGCCATTGGGCGTTTTCTCTAAGCTCGAAGATGATAAGCTTCTGCGAAACCCCATTCGGTAGTCACTAGCACGTTACGTCTCGTTCCTCCTCAGGAGCAGGTTACATCCGTAACCGAGGCGTTTTCCTTAATCATTTTAATGTCAAAATTAGAGAAAGATTAAAAAAATTTAAAAAAAACAATGTGACCTGACAGCACTGTGGAAAAAGCCTATTTGCAGAGTGACAAATTCAGCAAAGCCAGCTGAAACATGAACCCTTACATGATTTAGCTCTCTATGTAGAACTGACTCACTGGAACCACCTTTCTTTGCCCTTTACTCAGTATTGAGCATAATTTATAAAGCCTACTTTATGAAATAACTCCTGACTCAATAATACTCATTCATCAGATCTAACCAATGCATCAGTGTGTTCTCATCAGCCCTTGCCTTTGTTTCAGCCGTGGCCCCTGTGGAGCTTAATTTCAGCGTGTGAATATCTTCACGGCAACAATCGGTCTGAGGTTGAGAAGTTGTGGATTATGAATAATACAGAGACAGAAGAGTCATATTTCCCCTGACACAGCCTCCCCTTTGAGTATTACACCCATTTGCACTATAAAGTGAGCAAGAGGAACACTTGTTATCGAGATGAGGTAGACCCGGTGTCTGTGTGAGTGAATGAGAGAGAGAGAATTAGAGCATTGTGCTCCATTCGCTCAGCTGGAGAGTATTCTAGCCGACATAAAAAAGAAAAATCATGTATAAAACAAAGAGATTTCACGAAAAGGAAAAAAAGGGGATTAATGCCTGAGTGTGCACCTAAGCACGTGAAGTCTCATAGATTTCAATGTAACAGCAGGTCGGCTGTCCACTGTGAGTGTGTGAGCTCATGGAAATTGATCTCCTTTGGACATTTAGAGAGAAAATGGTGCCCGTAATTTTAGTTGTTGACGTCAAAGGATGTATGTCCAATTAAACTGTATTTTGGCGGAAATTCATCTGTCACTCGGTAGAAGATAGCCAAATTAGCCAGATGCCAACATGGACAGGTTGCATATCATTGAAAAGAATAAAATAAAAAATTGTGGAAGGGTGAAAGAAAATTCAAGCCAGACTTCATTAAATATGTTTTTCACTTGCATCAAGGATAAATGTGGTATGTGCCAACCACAATATATTTTGTGCAAACTGAGATATTAATAAAGTCGTATATTATTTATTATAAAAAATAAAAATAAAATTATATATATATATAATTTAATTTTTATTTTTTTTATAAATATATACTTTATAGCGCTTTTCACAATACATATCGTTTCAAAGCAGCTTCACCACAGATCAGCTAACAATGTATTTATCAGTATAATAATGAATTAAATTAGGGGACAATTCAGTGAAATAGGAATACATGTAGCAATGATTAGGTTTAAGGAAAAGAGCAAGGAAAAGAGCAGCTGCGTCATCTGAAGTTCGAGTCATTTCTTCACAGGTGATGGTCATCAGTCTGTATGAGAGGCTGGAGCTGACGGACTCTATGGTTACCTCGGGACGGGTGTCCCAAGATAAAACAGAACAGGAAAATAATTAGCGTAGCTGCTTTTCAAAGCATTAAGCAAAGACAGTCATGCGCTGATATAATTGTAGTACAAGATTATGAGAAGCATTATGGGAATGCTTGGCTAAAGAGATGCGTCTTTAATCTAGATTTAAACTGGGAGAGTGAGTCTGAGCCCCAAACATTATTAGGTAGGCTGTTCCATAGTTTAAGTACAAAATGTGAGAATGTTCTTCCTCCTCTAGTGGACTTAGATGTAGATTCTACCAGAAGCCCAGAGTTTTGTGATCATAAAGATGGGTTAAAAGGCAATAGAAAATCAGTTAAATACACAGGAGCTAGACTGTATATATACCTTAATGTTTATATATATATATATATATATATATATATATATATATATATATATATATATATATATATATATATATATATATATATATATATATATATATATATATATATATATATATATATATATATTTGAAGGGGCATGTCTGCTGTGATTGGCTTAGATCTTTGCATTATAGTTAAGTATTATGTAAAACTCTCTCAAAAACTTGTAAGCAATTTTGTACTATTACAGCTCTCAACAAAGTGTTAATTATAACATTACATTTGGATTGCAACATGAAAGGTTGCAGTGATGAGCATTGTAGCTGATCACAGACATGTTGAGTGTATAAAGGCAGTGATCTCGTCATTGCAACTCGATTTCTGGACACTAGTGAATGCTTTTATCATAACTATAAAAGTTATGATAAAAGCGCCCCCCTTTCACAGCGGAGTGAACCGAATACAAATAAATATTGCTCAACTGAAACCTAGTATTAGGATCTTTTGAAAAGTAATGTTATTTTTTGTCTAGTAATCCACTGATCACTCTTCTCTCTTTGTCATCTCACTAACACGCCAGTGGGCGGGGCCAAAGTTGCAATGATGAAGTAGGCATTGATTTTCTTCTGCAGAGGCGGTATTTCACCTATCTATTACAGGCACGTTCCACAACGAGTCATTTGCTGGGCCTGGTTACAATAAAAGCTGTTTTTGGACTAACAAAGAAGTTTATAATATTAACATGACATATTTGGTATTGAGAAAGGGTCCGTTAGTGATTTCAACTTCACTGAAAGTTAGCTACATTAGTCTTAATCGATCTGTGATTGCTCATTAAATAAAACTGTAAAACAATACTTTGCAACATGGAAACAAAAAATCACTGCATGGATGAAGTGAATATTTATTGACAATTGTTTTGAAACAAACCTGCAAATGCATCCAATCGCTTAATTGCCTGTGATAAAGATGCTCTTTTTCAAGTGCAACACGGCTCATGAACGGCGGTAAAAACTCTCTCTCTCTCCTCATAAACACACACACACACACACACACACACACACACACACACACACACACACACACAAACACAGCAACTGGCAATAAAGTTTCTGTTGTACTTATATTGACGTAGCTTTTCAAATAAACATTACATCAAATAATATATAAAATATATGGCTTAAATGCAATAGTCATTTAGTTTAGTTGTTTAGTTTAGATAAATCGCATTTAAAAACAGATGTTGAAACCAAAATGCTGTACAAAAACTGTTAAACGCTTTAAAACAGATTTAAAGACTAGTGTAATTATACAGAAGTAACTATACTAGATGAAACCAAATGGACAAATGAAAATTGTACACTCTCAAAAAAAATTAAAAAATAAAGTCCATGTAAAGCTTTGAAAACAAAGAGCAGAATTTTTAAATCAACAAAATTTAGGACACAAGAACAGTGTGCAATGTGCTCACGTTTTCTGGTGCCAGTCAGTAATCTGGCTGCAGCATTTTGCATGAATTACAGGCGATCTAAAGCTGATTTAGGTAAACCCAGATTTACAGTAAACCTTGATGTTATGAATGCATAAACAGTTTCAAGGTACTCCTTCAAAAGCATTTTCTTGATTCTAGCAATAGATCTTTAAACAGAACAGCTTTTCATAACAACACTGATCTGATTATCAAAGCACAATGTGGGGTCGAAAATGACACAGTTGCATAAATTAGAAGAGAGGGGACCAAGCTGATTGACAATGCCAGAGGTCAGAACTGATGGGCCAAAGATGATTATTTTAATCGTATTTATCTGTTCATCGAGCATTTTATGTCATAAAGACATTCAAACACATTAGATCCAGAACAGCTGTTATTTTTAATAGGAAGATGAAGGGGAGTGTCATCGGCATATAAATTACATGATAAGTTGTGTTTCTAAATAATATAACCTAGGGCAAGCATATACACTATACTGCCAAAGTTTTAGATGCACATGAACTTCAATTACATCCCAACGCTATGGCAAGACCAATTCATATGTATTTGAAGTCCTCATAGGAGTGGCTAATGCAACGAATTTGTATGACCTCACTCAAATTCGTACAATTTGTCTAAACTGCAGTGACGGGTAGGTTTAGGGGCGGGGTTTGAGGTTAGCAAAAATCTTACAAGTTTTCTTACAAGTGAGTGCAAATTAGCACGATTTGCTGTTAGAGTGGGTTGGACATCCTATTGTTAATCTCCAGGGTTTAATATGAAGTTGAACCCTCCCTTTGCAGCTGTAACAGCTTCAACTCTACTCAGAAGGCTTTCCACAAGGTTTAGGAATGTGTTTATGGGAATTTTTGACAATTCTTCTAGAAGCGAGAAGAATTTGTGAGGTTAGGCACTGATGTTAAACGAGAAGGCCATGCTCACAGTCTCTGCTTTAATGCATTTCAAAGGTGTTCTATCGGGTTGAGGTCAGGACTCTGTGCAGGCCAGTCAAGTTCCTCCACACCCACATTGCGCATCCATGTCTTTATGGACCTTGCTTTCTGCACTGGTGCGCAGTCATGTTGGAACAGGAAGGGGCCATCCCCAAACTGTTCCCACAAAGTTGGGAGCATGGAATTGTCCAAAATGTCTTGGCATGCTAAAACATTAAGAGTTCTTTTAACTGGAAATGAAAGCTTTAGCATAAGTTCTGCCAGGAAGACTTAATAATCATGTCACTGCAACTTTTTTATCTGTCCAATCACATTCTAATACTTGGGTATAAAAGATCGGTACTTACTCATGTCTGAGTTCGCAGATGCTGACGTTCCAATGCACTGTCATCCTCCCCACCACCTCAAAGTCAAAACCTTCCCTACATCCACCCCACCACCACCAGGATGGTCCCTTCCATACCTCACGTGGGGGTCAGCTGCGCCTCTGCCTTCGTCTTCAGGCAGGATATGCAGAGTCCGGACCCTCAGATTGCGAGCTACGGACGGGGCCTATGCCAAAGTACTTTATTGCTTGCTGGGTTGTAAATAAATGGATAATTGTCACATGATTATTCTCCCGAGTCTTTCTGGTAGAACTAAGGGGCCAAGTTCAACCCCTGAAAAACAACCCCACACAATAATCCTCCTTCCACCAAACTTTACACTTGGCACAATGCAGGCAAGTACCATTCTCCTGGCAACTGCCAAAGCCAGACTCGTCCACCGGATTTCCAGACATAGAAGCATGATTCATCACTTCAGAGAACACATCTCCACTGCTTTAGAGTCCAGTGGTGGCGTGCTTTACACCACTGCATTCCACACTTTGCATTGCACTTGGTGATGTAAGGCTTGGATGCAGCTGCTCGGCCATGGAAACCTATTCCCTCTCTACGCACTGTTCTTGAGCTAATCTGAAGGCCACACAAAGTTTGGAGGTCTGTAGCTATTGACTCTGCAGAAAGTTGGTGACTTCTATGCACTGTGCTCCTCTGCATGCACTAACCTGAGTTGCTGTTGTTCCCAATTGCTTCCACTTTGTAAAAATACCACTAACAGTTGACCGTAGAATATTTAGTAGTTATGAAATTTCACGAATGGACTTATCACGGTACCACACTTGAATTCACTGAGCTCCTGAGAGTGACCCATTCTTTCACAAATGTAGAAGCAGTCTGCATGCCTAGCTGCTTGATTTTATACACCTCTGGCCATGGAAGTGATTGGAACACCTGATTTGAAGGGGTGTCCCAGTCATTTTGACAATATATTATATATAAAGCAAAAAGAAGAGGACCCAAAATGGAACCCGGAGGAACACCGTAAGAGATCTCAGCACAAGATGAGAAAAATTTCACTACAATAACAGAAGTTCCCTCCTTAAGGTAACAGGCAAAGTAATTGAGCAGATGTCCCTGAAACCCAGCTACATAATCAAGTCACTGCAAGAAAACAACAAAAGCCAATCAGAATCCATCCTGATTTAAAGAGTTCAAGCATTTAAAGCAGCAGACAACAAAACTGCAGTGTGCATTTGGAATAAACAGAGCGTTATCACTAATTGGTGTGGACGCTAATATAGTCATCTTTATAGTTATCAATCTTGGTGTCAATGGGCCTTTATAGTTAGAGGACTGTCTAAAGTGGACAATCGCAACGTTATCCCATGAGAATCTGTGTGTATTTTTACGTAAATTGTAGTTCTGCCACACAAACATTTATTTACGTTTTCATACACACTGAAACGTATAATATTGATGTATTGACAGCACTGAAATGTAAAATATTTTCATATTAACAGCACTAAAATGTAAATTCATGTATGAACAACTTCCCATTTATGAATATTAAAATTGTTAATGTTTTGACTTTTATGTATTCAATTGTCATGTCAATGACATGTTTTCACATGCACAGTTTACTCATTTACCTAATAAGAAATAATGTTCCGAACATTCTAAAAACAAACATTTTAGGGATTATTATTGCTTAGCCAGGAAAGTTTTATTTTTGGAAAAAGAACATTCATTTTATCTTTGCAAAATGTTCCCCTATTCTTCCACTAATGTTCTCCTAATGTTCCTCAACCTCTTTAATCTGTATGTTGGCTAGCTACATTTTTATATTGCTCAACCCTGCCAGTTAGTCTTCCCAGCCACCGTCTACATTTGAGTGTGTCTGTGTGTCACGATTGTGTTTTAACTCACACAGTTCCACACATACTAAACCATTTGAGCTCAGAGAGTCCATTAAGAGCTAGTGATTTAGAGGTGTTTGGCTATGTTTACATTCCTGCCTCTCTTGAAACGGTGTCTGAGTGGACAGCTGAAAGTCACACAGTCAGACACTCTCTAAATACACTCTTCTCCTGCACTACAGCCAGAATAGACCCATTTCACCTCTTCATTCGACTTTCCAGATGGAAGTGTTTGAGCAAAGTGCATGAGATCAAGAATGTGTAAAAAGCTATTTTTTGGTTAGCTATTTACTGTAGCTCATGCCATAGATGAAACATTAATTGCATTTACATATGATGTGGTTTGAAGACATTTTTGGCACCAGGATCATCAAATGAGGTCGAAAAACCAGTGGAAGAAGATAAAAAGAAAACAGCAAAGAAGAAGAAGTGAGTTTTTTAACTCTAAGGTTGGACCTTTTTTGGGCAAACATGCTGTTTGCTCCTCTTAAATGTGCTTTTCATATGAATTTACTCAGAGCATGTAATTGCTTTTGGCACGTAAGAACATATGTCCTATCCAAGGAGGCACTGAATAAATTATGAAGCCCTGATTTTCCATCGTTCATCTTTAAAATCTGTAGCGGAGAGCTTGAAACAGTCTAGAATCACCCTCTGGTCATGTCATTCCCGTGATCTGAACAAATCCTCCACATCTGGAATAAAACCAAAGATGGGAATGTGGGTTCAGAAATCTAGTTCACCCAAAGAAAGCGCTCTCGCTTTACAGTCCCTTCATTTTAACATGAATTTTCTCGATTTAAGAACTAATCTTAACAAAATAAATATGTTCTCGCCAACAGTGCTGGGAGAAAACTGGGATAGAAGCGTGGCCTAATCTTCACTTTTACATGCAAACACAACTGCTTTCACTCTAAATAAGCACAAGCTGCCCCAAGGCTGTCTGGATGGTAATTATACCATTCTTTATAAGGCAGCACAGCTGGGAACGGATCACATTCAATTATTATATCAAACATTAATTATTAGCCCATTACCTACACTATAGAGTGCATATCCTGAGCACACCCCCTAACATAAACCCTCAAAAATGAGCTTTTCTGACTGAGAAAAATGACTTAAGTGCCACAAATCCTCACAAATACAGATTAGTCCTGGAGAAAATGCAGACTTTCTGAAATCCCTCACAAAATGACAATGAATTCCTACTCGGAGTGACAATGAAGCCAAGGTATGCTTCGCTTTTCAAAAGCTTTCTTTAAAAGAGGTTAAAAGTAAGTTTACACACAGCCTTTGCCCCAAAACGCTCCTTCTTTTTTTGCTATGCTTCATCGGTTCCGGGAGAGGCCTATTTATTTCACTCGTCAAATCGCTCACTCATCTGGTTACCATGGTTTCAGAAGATCATCCTCTGTTTGAGGCCAGAGATAGTCCGTCAGCGTTATGATGAGCTGTCACGCGAAGAATATGGAAGAGTATATCTCAGACTGAAATAATAATCATGCTTGTCTATCATCATAAGCTTCCTGATGAACCTTGGCACTTCTTGGGTTTCAGAACGCCACACTGACTTGTTTGAACTCATGGCTGCTTAATATTTTTGTGGAAATAGTGATGCTGTTTCCAGGATTCTGTGATGAATAGAAAAATAAAAAGCATTTATTTGGAATACAAATCTTTTTTTTTTACTATATACATGTGTTTAATGTTATTTTTGGGACATGTAATGATTCCTTCCCTTACAAAAAATAAGTATACTTCAAGTTCATTTTATTAAGTAAAGTTCAAGTATGTCTAATATCAATGTACACTAATATCAATGTACTATTATACTTGTAAGTATACTGTTTCAATACTACTTGGGACTAAATTGGCCCACTTTTTACTGTATAAAGGGTTAGGGTTAGGGGTTAGGGTTAGGTTAGGTTAGGTTAGGTTAGGGTTAGGGTTAGGGTTAGGTTAGGTTAGGTTAGGTTAGGTTAGGTTAGGTTAGGTTAGGGTTAGGGTTAGGTTAGGGTTAGGGTTAGGGTTAGTCATATAAAGTATACTTTAAGTGTAAACTTTGAGTAAACAACTATGTTTTTTGTTTGTACTGCTAAACAACAGGTGAACTAATAGGTATACTGATAGGTTAGTCCAATACTTGTAGCACATTTTTAGTTTATTAAAGTACATTTTGAAGTATACTCTCAGTAAACTACAAGTTTAGTAGTTTTATACTGGGAGTATACTTAAGTTTTCTTTATAAATCTATATTTTCAAACAATGTAAGTTTATAAGACAGTATGCAAAACGAACTACTCAATCAAAAGATTACTTAGAATACTTAATTATACTTTTAAATATATCTTAATAAAAAGATCAAGTCAAGTATACTTAAGTGCAATCTTACTTAAGTACATAAAAAAGTAGACTGAAAGTGTACTTTCTTTGTTTTTAGTCTAAAAAAGTATACCAGCATATCCTTCATTTTCATAAGGGTTGCTGAAAAAGAATATATATATATATATATATATATATATATATATATATATATATATATATAAATAATGGTATTTTTTTTTTATAAAGACTTTAATCCAAATAAACAAAACGAAAGTAAACCACAGCAATGGACAGCTGCCGCACACACACATACAAAATGTAAACAAAACATAATACAAAGTCCCAGGCATGGTACTCTCTCGCCCTTCAATCGTGTCGGTCATCCTTATATGCCTCCGAGCTTCCTCATGTGAGGCCTCGAGACAGGTAATGCTCATTATCAGTCACGCACCGGTATCACTCGCTCCTCCCACGTCCCTCGTCCGTTCACCTCGCCACATGTCAATTAGAAACGTGACTTATTCTGTGTCAAAGTCGATGTGAATGGGAATTCATCATATTATATGAAGCTTCATAACTGCAAAAATATTATACGCACAAAGTTCACCATTTAGTAAACAAGTCAACCCAAGCACTCTTTGGTGACGTGGATGATTACGCGTTACTGCTGATTGTAGTAATGTTCGTGGAAGGAAGGAGGCGGGAACCGCGAACATTCAAAAATACTTTTAATAACTGAATAAACCAAACCAAACAAAAGTAAATCGCGGGCAGCCCCTCACGGACGACTGCCCGCACACACATACCAAAACATAAACAAAACTCAACATAAAATCCAGGCCTGGTCCTCTCTCGTCCTTTCCTGACCTCGCCTGTCCTTTTATGTCTCCGAGCTCGAGAGGACTTTGAGACCGGTGTGCCTCGCTAAAGGTGACGCGTTCATTAACACTCACGCACCGGTCTCCACTCGCTCCTCCCATGTCGCTCGTTCATCCACCTCGCCACACTGATCATCTGTCCAAATCGTATAAAGCCCGCCCTGACAATTTGATTGCTCCGAACAGCTCTGGTTCGAGCACAGTTGCTCCACAATGGATTAAGTCCAGACCTTCCCGACCTGTGGGCGGGGCTAAGTTTGGCTGGCAGCCAGGCAGAGAAGGGTAGAGTAGCCAAAATCTGTACTCAAGTAAAAAGTATTGAAAAAACTACTCAAGTAGTTCTGATTGATAAGAAGCGACCTCTCCATTTAGAATATATAAATATATACACACACACACACACATACATATATGTGTGTGTGTGTGTGTGTGTGTGTGTGTGTGTGTGTGTGTGTGTGTGTGTGTGTGTGTGTGTGTGTGTGTGTGTGTGTGTGTGTGTGGTGTGACAATGTGTGGTGTGTGTGTGTGTGTGTGGTGTGTGGTGTGGGTGTGTGTGTGTGTGTGTGTGTGTGTGTGTGTGTGTGTGTGTGTGTGTATGGAATTAATGATTTGTATAGGTTAATATAGATTTTGATCTTGATTCAGTATCAATTCATATGTAGTATATAGCCTACAGTACATATAAGGAAAAATGTGTTTGTCTCAGCACAATTTAAACGTTTTCAAACTAAATGTGTTAAATTAGCATATTTCATGCGACCAATAAAAGAAAAGTGTTTTTAATACAAAAAAAGTCAACCTTCAAATAATTATGTTCAGTTATGCACTCAATACTTGGTGGGGAATCCTTTTGCAGAAATGACTGCTTCAATGCGGCGTGGCATGGAGGCAATCAGCCTGTGGCACTGCTGAGGTGTTATGGAGGCCAAGGATGCTTCGATAGCGGCCTTAAGCTCATCCAGAGTGTTGGGTCTTGCGTCTCTCAACTTTCTCTTCACAATATCCCACAGATTCTCTATGGGTTTCAGGTCAGGAGAGTTGGCAGGCCAATTGAGCACAGTAATACCATGGTCAGTAAACCATTTACCAGTGGTTTTGGCACTGTGAGCAGGTGCCAGGTCGTGCTGAAAAACGAAATCTTCATCTCCATAAAGCTTTTCAGCAGATGGAAGCATGAAGTGCTCCAAAATCTCCTGATAGCTAGCTGCATTGACCTTGCCCTTGATAAAACACAGTGGACCAACACCAGCAGCTGACATGGCACCGCAGACCATCACTGACTGTGGGTACTTGACACTGGACTTCAGGCATTTTGGCATTTCCTTCTCCCCAGTCTTCCTCCAGACTCTGGCACCTTGATTTCCGAATGACATGCAAAATTTGAGCGACAGTCCAGTGCTGCTTCTCTCTGTAGCCCAGGTCAGGCACTTCTGCCGCTGTTTCTGGTTCAAAAGTGGCTTGACCTGGGAATGCGGCACCTGGAGCCCTTTTCCTGCACACGTCTGTTCACGGTGGCTCTGGATGTTTCTACTCCAGACTCAGTCCACTGCTTCCGCAGGTCCCCCAAGGTCTGGAATCGGTCCTTCTCCACAATCTTCCTCAGGGTCCGGTCACCTCTTCTCGTTGTGCAGCATTTTTGCCACACTTTTCCTTTCCACAGACTTCCCACTGAGGTGCCTTGATACAGCACTCTGGGAACAGCCTATTCATTCAGAAATTTCTGTGTGTGTGTCTTACCCTCTCGTGTGTGTGTGTCAATGATGTGTGTGTGTGTGTGTGTGTGTGTGTGTGTGTGTGTGTGTGTGTGTGTGTGTGTGTGTGTGTGTGTGTGTGTGTGTGTGTGTGTGTGTGTGTGTGTGTGTTTAGAGTTAATTAGTTGATTCGTGTGTGTGTGTGTGTGTGTGTGTGTGTGTGTGTGTGTGCGATTAATGGTTGTATAGGTTAATATAGATTTTGATCTTGATTCAGTATCAATTCATATGTAGTATATAGCCTACAGTACATATAAGGAAAAATGTGTTTGTCTCAGCACAATTTAAACGTTTTCAAATTAAATGTGTTAAATTAGCATAACTTTTATCACAATATGCAATTTATTGTGTATTTATTAAAATGCAAAACTGCAATACTTTTTTAACAACTAGATTAGAAATATTTATTAAAGAGCAATAAAGGCACCTACTGGGTAATGGCATTACAAATTAACATTATTATTTTCAATGCCGTGGCATGGAGGCAATCAGCCTGTGGCACTGCTGAGGTGTTATGGAGGCCAGGATGCTTGATAGCGGCCTTAAGCTCATCCAGAGTGTTGGGTCTTGGGTCTCTCAACTTTCTCTTCACAATATCCACAGATTCTCTATGGGGTTCAGGTCAGGAGAGTTGGCAGGCCAATTGAGCACAGTAATACCATGGTCAGTAAACCATTTACCAGTGGTTTTGGCACTGTGAGCAGGTGCCAGGTCGTGCTGAAAAACGAAATCTTCATCTCCATAAAGCTTTTCAGCAGATGGAAGCATGAATTGCTCCAAAATCTCCTGATAGCTAGCTGCATTGACCCTGCCCTTGATAAAACACAGTGGACCAACACCAGCAGCTGACATGGCACCCAGACCATCACTGACTGTGGGTACTTGACACTGGACTTCAGGCATTTTGGCATTTTAGCCACAAAAATGACTATAATTTGCATCTTTGAATTGGAATTCTCTATTTTAACCTTAATTACCACACTAATTGTAATATAAATAATACAAATATTAGAAGAAAAATATTTTAAGTGGTCATTAATTGACAATAATTATTGCACAAATAGTATTTAGTACCAAAAGATCTCCTCAAAATATTCAATGAATATTATTGAACTAAAATATAGAACATTTATTTAATAAAAATATAGTTATGGTGTATATGGTCACATTTGACCATCAATCAGAACGAGTGTGACCAATTAGTAAGGAACACCTGAGGGCTAAATACAAGAATAACATTAATGTTAACAATATTGCATCTCTATCACTCTCCATAATAAAACGATCCTGTAAATATGGTTGACTTAATAATCAAAGTTTTGTTTAATATCAAAAGCAGGTTTGGCAATTTGGCGTGAGATTAAGTTGGGCAGAGTGAGAGCGTGATACAGAGCCTAAAAGCGTGTCCCACGCCAAATGCGTGAGAGTTGGCAACCCTGTAATTATAGGCGGATGATGCATAGCCATAACTCGTGTTGTGAAGCAGCCTCTCCAACGTTTCATGAGAGTTGCGAACAAGTCATCATTTGACAGTAGTGGAGGAAAGCCACCGAATGTAATGAAGTAAAAGTACATTTATTTTCACAAGTAATGTACTCGAGTAAGAGTAAAAGTTACCCAAAGAATGTACTCAAGTAAATGTAACGAAGTAAATGTAATTCATTACTACCCACCTCTGCAGCCTATATATAAATTTGCAATTGCAAGATAAAAGTCAGAATTGTGAGATATAGACGCATTTGTGATAAAAAAAGTCTGAATTGTGAATTTTTATATCACAATTCTGACTTTTATCTGCGAATTTATAAAGCAAGTTATAAAGTCTAAATCGCAAGATATAAACTTGCAATTGCGAGAATTGTGAGGTATAAACTTGTATTTGTGAGAGAAAAAAAAATCGGAATTGTGAGGTATAAACTTGCAATTGCGAGATAAAAGTCAGAATTGCGAGATATAGACGCATTTGTGAGAAAAAAGTCGCAATTCTGATTTTATAACTCATAATTATAAGTTTATATCTATTATATCTGAGAAAAAAAGTAAGAATTGGGATATAAATGCGCAATTCCAAGAAAAAAACTGTCAGAGTTCCAAGATATAAACTTGCATTTGTGAGAAAGTCAGAATTGAAACTCAATTTCTCGCAATTCGGATTTTATAACTCGCAATTATGTGTTTATATCTCACAATTCTGAGAAAACATGTCAGAATTGCGTGTTATAAATGCGCAATTCCAAGAAAAAAACAGTCAGAATTCCAAGATATAAATGCGCAATTGTGAGAGAAAAAAAGTCTCAGTCAGACTTATCTCAATTTTTTCTTGCAATTGCGAGTTTATATCTCACGATTAGGACTTTATAATACGTAAATAACTGAACTGTGTGTGAATGTAACATATAATGTACTCAAATACAGGTCTGATGACTGTATTCTGCTGCTGTGTGAATTCAGTCAGTGTGATTTCCAGCTACATCACGAGTCAAACTGATATTATTCAAAAAGGTAGATAGCTTCATAGAGATATTAAAGAAGTTGTGGCTCTTCCATGACGATGATGCAGGAAACGTGCCACCGGGGAGCACCTAAGTTGAATTGTTTTGATCCGACAAGAAGCATGTGGCCGAGCGGGCCTACTAGGGTTTTGTCCTGCAGGAGAACCACAGGATCCCGAGTGCACGATTCTAACCCCGCAGCTCTGTCTTGCATGCATTAAACATCAGCTGCCACTCAAACTTTAACTGCAGGTTCACAGTGTAATTGCTTCCTATTTTAGTGAGGTCGATGCCAACTGCATAGCAATGAGACAACAGCTGCACACGGACACACGCGCACGCTCAAGCATACACAAGCAGTCACATGTTCACCCAGGCACTTTTCTCGCTTTCCCTCATGCATACATGCGCGCTTACAATTAGAGTGAGCTTTCATTAACATTGATTAATGTAATGCATCTGCTTCTTGCGGTGACAAGATCTCGCTGTCTGGCGTGCAGACGGGAACATAAGCCGTGAATACCTGATTCTAACCTGATCCGGGCTCAGTCCAACCTGTTTTATCTGGGGTCAGGCATTTAGTCGAGCTGGTTGGAAGCGGTTATCAAAGGTTGATGCTGATCTGGGATCATATGAACTACCTCTACACTGCTTTAACTGATGGTGGATCTGATTTAGGATCGGGCTTAAGGGATTTGAGACTCTTAAGTGAACAGCGAGTGCTCATCCAAGCAAGATTCTGCATGCAAGAGTTTGATCATCTCACTATAACAGAGAAAGATATAATTCAATGGAGTAACACTTTACTTGAAGCCAGGATAATGCATTAGAAAGTGCTGCGGACATCAAGATGGCTCCGATGTGTCTAAATACATTGTGAGGTTTAAATGTTTAAATATAATTTAAGTCTGGGTTCAGAGAAAATATTAAAGAAATGAATACATTTATTCATGCATTAAATCGATTAAACTGAGCGTAAAAGTTTTAAATAAATGCTATTCTTCTGGCAGCAAATTGTTGCATTTAAACGATTTCTGAAGGATCATGTGGCATCTTGGAAGACAAGAGTAATGGTGCTAAAAATCTGTACCATCACAGGAAATAAATTACATTTTAATATATTAAAACAGGAAGTAGTTATTTGCTGTTGTTGTTAGGGTTAGGGTTAGGGTTATTGTTGTTAAAAGCCAGACACGCAAGCCCAGCCCATATGAGAAATTGTAAAACAATATTGTTACACATTACTTTTGAATGTAGCTTTCCCCAACACTGACGTTGGGGATCTTAATATATATATATACTCGCGAACCGCACTCGAGTCCTGACGAGCGTGAATGATGTACTGTAAGCAGAGAGCTATAGATCTCATTTCTGCTCGTCGTCAGCGTTCTTTAGAACATTTGCCTTACATTTGCGGCAGATAGACGCAAGTGCCATTACCTACTGAAGCTTTGGGAACAAAACTAACGGTTCAAAAACTAAAATATAAAAGTTAGGTGAACAACGCTATTCATTTTGCCACCTTCTCTCGTCGTCGTTACCAAGTAACGGGGTAAACAGCTGCTGCTTTGATGACGCAAATGCACCCCCGGTTCGGGCCCAAATAATATAATATGAACACGTTCCAGTGGGGGGAGCAATCTAACTCGGGTTCGGTCCTGGCAATCGAACTGAATCGAACTGGAATCGAAGTGTTAAAGCACCAGTCAATATTTGGGTAGCACACATATACTGAATGCCTTCAGCAGAATTCAAATGAGCCATTTTAATCTAGATTAATCTAGATTCACGAGTTCGTTTACCCATATACTCTTTAGCTGATAAGGTTTAAACATATTTGGCTTGCTGTCCGCGGTGGAGGGGCTCGAGGGAGCTGCTTCAGCTCGAGCTTGGATTTACACCCCCAGGGACTATTAGTGCTAGGAAGAAGAGAAAAGGTAAACATGAATGTAAGTAGGTGGAGTTGGGGAGGTGGAGGGAGCAAAACGACTGATGCCTGAAAGAGGTAGGAGGCTGCTTATATGCTTTGCGGTTGATTGAAAGATTAGATGGGTTCACGCCTCTCAAACTTGCGTTTGTGTACGTTGCTAATTGAAAGATTAGATGGGTTCACTCCTCCCGAAATTATGTTGTGAACTTCACTTAATTTCAAGATCAGAGTGAGATTAATCTAGATTTAAAAAATGAATCTATGCCCACCTCTAATATATATATGGCCAATATAAAGCCGTAAAGTGAAATGAATAAACCTCAAGCTAAAGGAAATGCAAATTCACACCTGTACAGTAAAGAGAGCAGCTCAAACAAAATGTCTGGCTGTGCTGCCATTCTGAACCGCAGAAGAATAGGACAGAAAAAAAGTGTAACTTACTATAGCAATAAAAAAAGATGATGTTTATTTTTGTTTGTCAAAAAAAAAATTTGCTTGATGGTTTGGTTAAATTGGATCATTGGAGGTCAGTAGAAAATATTTTGGTTAATAAAGTGAGATTAAATGCATAAAGTATATTTGTGTTGTTTAACATATAATTATGGCAAGTTTGTGTAATATTCTGAGTTTCCATTTCACTGTTTTTATTCATTTTGAGGAATACTGAATCTGTTTTCATGCAAGTTAGATGAGCATATGCATGTTCACATTAGTCTAGACTAGAACTAAAATAAAAATTCATGTTCACACAGCGCACACAACTCCTCTGTACTTACTCCTGATTTCTCTCAACATGGGGACAGGAAAGGTGTAAGTCTATAAATGTGATCTTTCGAAAAACTCAGACGTACTTACATGAAAAAGTAACTCAGATGTAAGTAATGTGGGTTATGTAATCAGATTACTTTTTAAAGTAAAAAGTACTCTGATTACATTACTTGCATTAACCCCAACACTGAACACCATTAAGTTGTGCTTTCTCTCTTGTGCTTTGACTGTTTGCCAACAAGTGTGAAACACTAAAACATTTTTTAAAAAATCCACAAATAATGTGTCTTTAAAGATGTCACCATGTATAAGCAAATATTATATTGGATTATACCTGAGATAACTATTATTTATGAAAAGATACAAGGAATCACCATGTTTATTATAAATCTTTATGGATATCTTTACAATACATTTGCGGCATTTCACAGGACGAATAGGATTAAGTTAATTATAATATATATACATGTATAGACTTCAAGTAAAGTATTACCTTAAAGCTATAGGAGGTTCTATCCTATAGAGATTATAAATTCAATGGTGATGTTGTTTTTATAAATTATCCATTGAGAAAGGAACTGCTAAGTCCCCAAAGTAGCTAAATTCCCAGCCCTACTGTGGCCTTGTGTGCGTATTTGTCTTTTAAAAAAGTCATAGTGAGTCAAAGCACAGAAGTTTGATTAAGCGAGAGTAGAAAACATCTTGGGTTATGACTGTAACCCTTGTTCCCTGAGAAGGAAACGAGACGCTACGTCAAAGACAACACTTTGGGGAACGCCTCCATTCTTGATTGGTGTTGCGTCATGATGTAGCATATGATGCCGTACATGGAAGCTACAAAGGGGAGCCGGCACACAACGGTGTTAGCTTCTGATAGTTTAAAGCAAGTCGTTCTCAGGCACTCAGGAGGTTTGGCAATGGGACACAGAGTCTCATTTCCTTCTCGGGGAACAAGAGTTACAGTTGCAATCCGAGATGCACAAGGGCAAACTGCGTGCCTCATAAACTAAAAAAATAGCCTCCACAATCCACCTATTAATTCTCTGCTTTGAGGCAGAGAAACCTTCTTATGTGACCTAAAATACACTAATATCTGATCAACTGGAGGATTTACGTCCATAGGCCTCCAAGGCCCGAGCAGGGCTAAATAGGTGTAACCTCGATTGATAAGCCAACTCATGTGGTGGAGGATGAAAGGCCTGAAGGATTACAGAATGTGCCACATTAGATGGCATGTAGCCTGGCCTAGGGTTCCACCTTAAGGCATAAAGTTTCCACATGGAGGGACCTTGGTTGAGAGACTAGTACATAGAAGCTGGTCCCCCTCAGGGGCCAGACTTATGACTTCAACAGCTTCAGCTGGGGTTGATGTATTAATCCCCTGGCTTGAGAGAGAAGGTCCCTCCTGATGGGAGTCTCCCATTGTGGGCCTGCTATGAGGGCTATGATGTCTGAGAACCAGACTTGGGGCAACCAGAACTGGGCTTCCAGGAGTAAACTGAACCTGTCCCGGCGGACCCTGTCTCGAATTCCCGGGAGCAGAGCGAGGTGGAAAACCGTACAGGCACCACCTCAGCCACGGCTGCACCATGGCATCCAGCCCTAGAGGAATGTGTGAGGGAAACCCAAAATAGACAGTGAGTGTTCTCGTGAGAGGTGAACAGATATACTTCCACTTGGCCAAAAAGATCAACTCCACCTCCTCGGGTGAAATCTCCATTCCCCGGGCCTCATCCCCTGCCTCAAAAAGATTTTGGTCCCCAGGAATATACATCTGAGTCAGAGCAACTTGTCCTGGGACCACAGCAGAACCTGATGCGACAGTCTGCATAGAGGGCACAACCTCAGGCCCCCTTACCGATTAATGTAGAAAACCACCAACGTATTGTCTTTTTGCTCTAGAACATGATGGCCCTTGAGGTCTGGGGGGAAGTGCCTCAGGGCTAGAGGCACAGCCATTATCTCCAAGAGAGATAATGCACTCTCCACAGACCTCTGGTAAAGTGGCCTTCCATAACCACTCCCCAACCTGTGAGGGATCAGTGTGGAGATCCTCATCAAGCTTGCTCTTTTTTCTGCGCTTCCTGCTTCTCTGATGGCCATTCACTGTTTAACTTGGCCACCACTCTAGTCACAACTTCCAGAAGCTCCTAAAAAGCAGGGGAAAGAGGTGGCAAGCACTCATTTCCCCTGTCTCGATGCTTAGAACATAAAGTTCTCACTCTGGGTGGAAGATGCCACAGAGCCGGCTTCCGACACCAGAGCAAGAACAACAGAACTGGCTGGTGAGACCTAAGAAAGGGCTGAAGCCAGCTCAATTTGTGTTCCCCATGACTGTAAACTCCACACCGCCTCGGAAGACAGGGGTCTCAAGCCACAGGAAGCACAAGCCTGGCCTGTTTCATTGAACAGGGCCAGGTAGGAGCAGAGCGTTTTGAGCGGCAGAAGCTCACAATTTTCACAGGCAGCCCCCTCGAGAGCTGCCCGTGCATGCTCCACTCCAAGGCAAAGAACACAAAGCCTATCACTCGCTGTGCTTACTTTCTTATTTTTGAAATGTTTGTGACAAACAGCACCAAATAAGACAGACAAGATCTTACACAGAAAGCTGGCTGTAGAGTATAAGCAAACACTGTTGTGTGCCGGCTCCCATTTATAGCTTTCGTATATGCCATCACGTTACGTCATGGTGCAATACCAATCGAGATTGGACTAGTTTTGCATGTGCTTTAGATGCTATCGTGCAAGAGGCGTTCCCCAGAGTGTCATCTTAGATGCAGCAAAAGGGAACTGTTTATGACCTGATTGTGTTTACTGCATGTGTGTGTAAGCAAGAGATCATAGCGTGTCAGTAAAAAAGTAAAGGAATTATCAGTATTAATTTGTGACTGAAACCTCCTTTATCAGTTCAACATGCATTGCTAGCCGATAATGCACCTTTCAAATGAAGTGAGTGGATTAATGCGGGATTTCAGTGTGGTGGGAAACAGGGGCTCGACAATCTGCGCAGAGTCCCTCAGCTCACACGTGTAAGACACAACAGTGTCCTGCACAACATACACACGCACCCTCCTGTATACAAACAGACGTTCATGGTGGGTTCCCCCTCCTCCTCGTCACATAAACACACACGCGGAATGGTGTAACCAACAGCAACAAGCAGAGCTGGGAGTTGAGAGAGCCTTGTCACACTTTTGGTTCTCATGCCCATGGGATGGTTTGTCGTTCTCGCTCTCTCTCGGAGGAAGATGTTATGCATTTTGACAGGATTATAAAAATAAATAATGAGCTGGAAGTTTGTTAGAAAAAGCGGCACAATCTCAGAGGCCCTGAAGTATGTGTGAATTATTTGTGTGTGCGTGTGTGTGTGTGCGTGTGAGTACGTGTGAATTATTTGTGTGTGTGTGTGTGCGTGTGAGTATGTGTGAATTATTTGTGTGTGTGCATATGCAAGAATCCTACAGTTTTAAACACAAAAAAAAATCTGTTTTTGCAAAATGCATGTTGACTGGTAAGGGTGTGTGGAGTCATATCATGAGCAGGTATATATATATATATATATATATATATAGATAAGATATGACCATATATATTCCATATGCAAGATAAGATATGACCAAATGGGAAACACACACAACAACTAGGCCCTCTCCCAATAGGCACATGTGATGTGTTCCTGTTGACTTTCTATGGGCATTACACAAACTCATGAATACTTGGGGTCTCATTTATCAGTTTAGGTTTCAGAAAGGAGGTTAAGGGCACACAAGCCCATTACTGAAACCTAAAATGATAAATCATGTATTCATGTAACCTCATGTAACCTTTATACAGGTCCTTCTCAAAAAAATAGCATATAGTGATAAAAGTTCATTATTTTCCATAATGAAATGATAAAATTAAAAATTTATATATTTTAGATTCATTGCACACCAACTGAAATATTTCAGGTCTTTTATTGTTTTAATACTGATGATTTTGGCATACAGCTCATGAAAACCCAAAATCTTAAAAAATAGCATATCATGAAAAGGTTCTCTAAACGAGCTATTAACCTAATCATCTGAATCAACGAATTAACTCTAAACACCTGCAAAAGATTCCTGAGGCTTTTAAAAACTCCCAGCCTGGTTCATTACTCAAAACCGCAATCATGGTTAAGACTGCCGACCTGACTGCTGTCCAGAAGGCCATCATTGACACCCTCAAGCGAGAGGGTAAGACACAGAAAGAAATTTCTGAATGAATAGGCTGTTCCCAGAGTGCTGTATCAAGGAACCTCAGTGGGAAGTCTGTGGGAAGGAAAAAATGTGGCAAAAATCTTACTGAGGAAGATTGTGGAGAAGAACCGATTCCAGGCCTTGGGGGACCTGCGGAAGTAGTGGACTGAGTCTGGAGTAGAAACATCCAGAGCCACCGTGCACAGGCGTGTGCAGGAAATGGGCTACAGGTGCCGCATTCCCCAGGTCAAGCCACTTTTGAACCAGAAACAGCGGCAGAAGCGCCTGACCTGGGCTACAGAGAAGCAGCACTGGACTGTCGCTCAAATTTTGCATGTCATTCGGAAATCAAGGTGCCAGAGTCTGGAGGAAGACTGGGGAGAAGGAAATGCCAAAATGCCTGAAGTCCAGTGTACCCACAGTCAGTGATGGTCTGGGGTGCCATGTCAGCTGCTGGTGTTTGTCCACTGTTTTTTATCAAGGGCAGGGTCAATGCAGCTAGCTATCAGGAGATTTTGGAGCACTTCATGCTTCCATCTGCTGAAAAGCTTTATGGAGATGAAGATTTTGTTTCTCAGCACGACCTGGCACCTGCTCACAGTGCCAAAACCACTGGTAAATGGTTTACTGACCATGGTATTACTGTGCTCAATTGGCCTGCCAACTCTCCTGACCTGAACCCCATAGAGAATCTGTGGGATATTGTGAAGAGAAAGTTGAGAGACGCAAGACCCAACACTCTGGATGAGCTTAAGGCCGCTATCGAAGCATCCTGGGCCTCCATAACACCTCAGCCGCATTAAAGCAGTCATTTCTGCAAAAGGATTCCTGACCAAGTATTGAGTGCATAACTGAACATAATTATTTGAAGGTTGACTTTTTTTGTATTAAAAACACTTTTCTTTTATTGGTCGGATGAAATACGCTAATTTTTTTAGGTTTTCATGAGCTGAATGCCAAAATCATCAGTATTAAAACAATAAAAGACCTGAAATAGTTCAGTTGGTGTGCAATGAATCTAAAATATATGAAATTTTAATTGTATCATTACATTATGGAAAAAAATGAACTTTTATCACAATATGCAAATTTTTTGAGAAGGACATGTACATAAAAAAAAAAAAATCCTGCTTCATTCTTCCCTGAGGCTTTAAACCTTGCTACACACAAAATTATTGTGTTCATATAGACAAAAGTATTGCATAATTAGTGTCTGGTAAATGGTGTCCAATTATATCGAATGCGTAATTATTATTATTATTTTCTTTTTTTTAACATAAAATTTAACTACTATCAAAAACTGAACTCGAGGGGTCACGTTTTATGTAAAATAGCAGTTTTAACATTTTGATAGTACTTTGTTTTCCACAGGGAGAGAATTATAGACTACATTTTATTACCTATAATAATTTTGCAATGTACAAATATATTTTCGGGATTAATTAAAATTCATGGTGGGGGAACATGTGCAAGTCTGAGTGAGCATGACACTTTTGCTTAAAGTCGTGATCAAACGGAAGTAGAGGCAGATCTTTTTTTTCTGTATTGTGATGTAGAACCAAGTGAAACGGATTATCAAAAAAGAAGAAAAAAAAATTTGTGCTGCAACTTGATTCTATATATCGGAGTTGAGATGTGTCAGAAAACAGAATTAGTGAGTGTAAAAAAAAACAACGTAATTCAAAGAAGTAAAGGGTAAGGATATTGCAGGCAGTCAACAACCATGAAGACAATGATGATGAAGCAATGGAAAACAGGTGCGTTGCATCACATGCACCAGTACTGACTTGATGAAATGTTTCCTCTTTCAGGTCGTTGGACAACTGGAGACAGGCAGGATTGAGACAGGCAGGATTGGAGACACAGACAGTGACACGAACAAGGAGGTAAGTAAGAGGCCTATCTCAGGTAAGGAATATCCACAACTTGGGTGAGTCCTAGTTGAGACCAGATCATGATAATTTGTGTGGTGCAGGCTTTTGTGGAGCAGGGAGATTGCTGGCAGTTGTGAGCGATTATGGAGTGAGTGCAGGTGCAAGCCAGCGAGGACGATGGGAGCTGTATTGTAGAGGTGACAGGTGAATTGTGACAATGTGAAGATTGCACTCAAATGAAGATGAACGCAAGGTTTTCAGTGGACTAAAGGTCCCAAAGTTGTTTTAGGTCCCAAAAGAAGTTGTTTTCATAAGGTCCAGTTATGACATTTAAATAAACTTTACATGGTCAAAATAAAAAAAATAAAAAATAAAAAAACGAAACATGCATGGATATGTTGTTTTCAATAAGATCTAGCGTGCATTACAAAATGTATTTCATTCTGACTTTAAAGTTTAAAGCATATCAAAACATCATCTTTTTTATTCTGTTTCCTCTCAGCAATAGATCACATACCTAGAGTGCGCTTGCACAATTTATTTATCTTTAACCAAATAGCATTTCACTGTGAATGGCTTTGCAGTCTGAAATGAGTGTGCTTAACCATGGTGTCTCTCTTGTTGCTGTTTTATGTGTATAGCTGTGGCCCTCTATTTTCATATTAGTTGCTACACATTGCCAGTCTTATACCCTGCTATTCCAAACAATAAAACCCGGCTCTCTCAGAGCAATTGTAAAGAAATATGTGCTGAATCTCCTGTTGTAAATTTAGAGTCATTTAAGGGGGAGACTTCTCTAAGAAAGAGAGTATTGTGGTCTGTTCACTTTCACTTTCTCTCACAAAAGACTAGTCTTTCTCTGTCCATTTCCTCCTGATTATCTGCCCTCTCATTTTGCACAATGGAAGCAAGGATGCGTTCTTGGGAAATTCACAAACCAAATTTGTAAGGCCTTCAGTGTAGACCAAGGCAACTAATATATTGCATCCGTAAGGCAATTCACACACATTATGTGGGAAAACACACTGTGGCAAGCAGGGTGGGGCCGAGGGCTGTGGGAACGGAGCGAGGTCAGTGGCGAGATTGCTAATGTGCGGTCTCTAGTCTCACGGAGGAGCGCCGGAAGGATAAAAAGAGGATCGATGACAGTGATGATGTTTATATGCGCAAGTCGTCTGTGAGGGGTTGCCGCTTTACTTTCGTTTTGTTGTTTGTTTAATTTTATAAAAGTTACGTTGATTGTTTGCCTGCTCATCCTTCTTTTCAGAGTCTTTAAAGTTTAAACCTTGCTACACACAAAATAAGTATGATATTATTATAATGGGTTTTACAGTTTTACAGTAAATTTATAAATTAATAAAATTATTGTATGTTTTACAGTAATATATATATATATATATATATATATATATATATATATATATATATATATATATATATATATATATATACTACTATACAGTAAGTTACTGTAATTTCTACAGGAATTGTTTTACAGTGTTCATGTAGACATAAGTATTGCAGAATTAGATTCTGGTAAATGGTGTCCATATTTCCTAGAAGCTGTGTAAACATCATACATTTACTTTGGACTAAAAACACACAAACAGAGAAGGGGGCTTTTTTTCAGAAGTCCAGCAAAAACCACTGCTGCATCCTGTATTACCATTAAAATAGAAATGCTAGTTTTCCTTTAGTGGCTCTGTCCCTTTGGAGATTTTCATGTCTATGAAAGGAGCTCATCAAGTTCTTAACAGCAGGCTCCCAGTCAAACAGTCATGCTTCGCGCTCCTCTGAGACTAGCATGATAAGATTTTAATTGTTTTCCTTGCTAGTGTAATGCCAAGATTTATTAATGGCAAATTAATAGACATGTTCATAAACAACCGATCAAAGATAGCACAGCATTTGATGCTTTTTTGCTTGATAGCAGCTGAGATAGCTGTATCAGGGTTTTTAAAAGAATATTCCTGAGCTCAAATGACAGCACTTGAAGTCATGATATTGATATTGGTTACCACAGAAATGAATTTCCACTTGAACCTCCTTTTCTTTAATATTTGAGTTTCAGTGAGGCATTTACAATGGAAGTCAGTGGGGCCAGTGTGTACATGTTAAAATACTCACAGTTTCAAAAGTTTAGCTGCAAGTGCAAAAGTTTCAAGAGTATCGTGTGGAAACATTTCTCAAGGGCCATTCAGATCACGGATGATATATAAATGTAAAGTTTTAATAATCGCTCTAACTTCATAAGGAACCCACACCACAGCTATAAAATGATAACAGCACAGAAGAACGCGTGATTTTTCCCTCTACTAAATATGACAAAAACATTGACAGCCAATTAAAATCAGCCTGACTTTAAAGAGCTCAAGCATTTAAATGGGCAGATGATAACAACAGCACATGCTTATAAGAACATGACATATTGGTGTGGAAACCATTAGTTATCATGTTATTGAGAAGGCATTTTTGAAGGCAGGTTTTTTTTTGAAGAAGAAGAATAATGTTGGTAACCAAACAGTTGGTGGGCCCCACTGACTTCCATAGTATTTTTGTTCCATACTTTAGAAGTCAGTGGGGCCAGTCAACTATTTTTTCCCCCATATTTCTCAAAATATCTTCTTTTGTGTTCAGCAGAAAAAGAAAAAAAAAGAAAATGAAATTCATACAGGTTTGGAACAACTTGAGGGTAAGTAATGACAGACTTTTCATTTTGGGGTGAACTATCCCTTTCAATCTTTCAAAAATTGTCCCCTTTTATATCCATTGCAAGTACCTCATCGTAACCTTGATTTCTGAAATATTTATTTTGTGGTAATCAACATAATGCGACAAGTTCTGTCGACTGAGCTTAGGTTATAAAGTTCAGAGCTAAACTTTACAGCTTAAAATACAGCAGATGATTTGAAATGTGAAATTGGCATGTGTTTGTTGTGTTTCCAACCAACCAAAGATTTGCAGTGGCACAAGTTTCATAGTCACCTTTTAAATTGGAGTGATGCAGAATGCTTTTAAGCAAATCCTGTCATCTCCTAGCAACAGATTTTACCTTCTGCATCTGAGGCGAACAGGCTATATAAACAAATTTCCGGTGTACAGAGGTACTCTGACAGACGCTCTTGCTTAATGAATTTAGAGAGGTGCGTCGGGCCCTCGACAAGCCCTTTGCTGATGATGTCATTGTTCTCTTCATCTAGTAGTTAATTTCAATGCACACATCACACTATTACTGAATGAAGGTTGCCCAAACACACACACACCTATAGACAGAGTCAACATGCACTCATGGCCTCCCGTAATTGACTGGAGAAGACTACAGCGCCGTACACGCGGCACACATGCTGATTAAAACGCTCTCTAATTACCCGAAGTAGATTTTCTGCTAAACCGCATCCTGGCCAAAGCATCTTCTTAAGATGCATGGACGCTTGCAGATATTTACAGGCAGACAAATGAGATAAAGCACAGCCATAATCAACACAACACAGCTGTTAAACATTTGCCCATATCGAAGGATGGATTATCTGTATCATCTCGCCATTCGGTGCTTTTCAAAGTAAATGATGGCAATTTGTGCTCAGCACTCTTGATTTCCTTCTGGCTTCTCAGCTGTTAAGTGTATGGTCTAAGAGGCTGTAATGGATTGAAGCTAGCTTGACAGTTACAGTGCATGAGCGTATGGCAAGGTAAACACAGCACTTGGGAGCAGAACATTCAGCTTTTAGCCAGCATCAGGCGGCATGACCACAGACCGCATGACGCCGGTGACCACCTGATGCATTTTGCACTTTAAGTCTTTTAGAAGCAAGAAAAAGGATATTTTTACTAGCACTAACACTATGTACTCTGGTTTGCTTTTAGTTATGTCTGATTCCAGATTTGCCCATTCATAAACATCACATTAAAAAGAGAACTGTGGTTTGTCATGTTTCATGTCAGTTTACTTTCACATTTTAAAGTTTTCATATAAAAACACTATTGATTCCACCAGAGCGAGTTTTACAATTCCCTACTTTGATAGTCAGTGTTTCTTGGATCTGCTTGGCTCCAAACATTCCTCCAAATATCTCCTTGTGTGTTCAGCAGAACAAAGAAATTAATACAGGTTTGGAACAACTTGAGGGTGAGTAAATTATGACAGAATGTTTTATTTTTGGGAGAACTATCCCTTTAAGTTTAGGGGTGGACCTTCATTTTACCTGCAAACCATACATTTGAGACAAATTCTAGGAATTCATAAAAATACATTATGCCTTATTTAGCAAGCATGTAACCACTTAGATCATAGATGGAATAGACCATTTACAGCTAATACAAGCAATTTAACACAGGAAATATATGTTTTTCCAAAGGTTTTTAACAGTTACAGTGCCTATGGTCCGATATCCATCAAAGTTTGCATGTTTATGTAGAATCATATTTCACATTTGCTCATCAATTTTCATGTAGTTCAGAGTTTCCGTTTAGGAATTATAGGCTTTTGATTACCTTTTGCCAATGCCAATTTTCTAAATTAGCCTATTATAGCTACCCAGTGGGTAAAGTTCTAAAAACGTTTGATAAGTATTGACCTAGAGAGTCCAGATAATTGAACTGCAGTGGTTTTATTGAGGTTGAGCAAAAAACCTAGGACTAGTTCACAAAAGTAGTTAGTTTTTTTACATAACCATGACTAGTTAGTTCACCCAAAAAATGAAAATTCTTTAAATAATTACTTCAATAATTACTTCAACACCCGTAAGACCTCCGTTCATCTTCGGAACACAGTTGAAGGTATTTTATATTTAGACCGAGAGCTTTCTGTTTCTCCATTGAATGTATGCACCGTATACTGTCCCTTTCCAGAAAGGTAATAAAAACATAATCAAAGTAGTCCATATGTGACATCTTTTTGGTCCAAAAATAACAAAAACTACGACTTTATTCAGCATTGTCTTCTTCTCTTCCGTGTTTGTTTTCAATCCGTGAACAAAGATTCGAACGGTTATGAATCAGCGTATTGGTTCATGATTCGGACCGCATGTCAAACTGCCAAACTGCTGAAATCACGTGACATTGGCGATCTGAATTCTGAATCGATTCACTGATTCATAACCGTTCGAATCTTTGTTCGTATACCGTGCATACATTCAATGGAAGAACAGAAAGCTCTCGGACTAAATCTAAAATATCTTAAACAGTGTTCAGAAGATGAACGGAGGTCTTATGGTGTGGAACGACATTAGGGTGAGTCATTAATGACAGAATTTTCATTTTTGGGTGAACTAACCGTTTAATGATTGACAACAGTAGTTCTTGAGGCAAAGTTGTTTAGCAGAGATGTCTATTAAATGATATGAAAATTGTGTGTATGTGTAAAAACACCACGTGATGGGCAATGAGTCGAACTCAATAGTGTTAGTCGAACTTTAGATCAGCCTCTGCAAACAAGTGGCCAATTGCAACGATTTTTTTCACGTGACCAAATATTAATTTGGGCCCATACACATATTTCAGACAACATCCAAGATGGCAGAAAACTTGTCCTGGTGGAAATGAAATCGTATAGTAGTCATATGTCAGAACAATAGATGTCTATAAAGAACCTTTATTTTTGAGAGAGAGATTCTTGGACAGAATAAGCATGAAAAGCACATTCCATAAGTCAAAATTCTGCTTCTACTTCTAAATCCATATGGGTCACAAGTTTAAGCCTTAGTCTGAAAGTGAAATGTGTCATATGGATATCCATTAGCACCACTTGGGATTTAGCATTACTGATGTATCATCCAATCATGCTGCCCAGCCTCTGCCACATTTGGAAAATGGGCCTTTATTTGAAGACTTCCCTCCTTATTAGTGCTGATTCCTGACAGATTTAAAAGGAGCGAATCTGTTTAATGGGGGTCTAAAAAAAGCAGTTGCCAACCATGTGGAAATCGATGAGTTAATGACTGATGTTGCGGCTATATTACAGCGCAAATTCACTGTAACTGCCTGTCTCGTAGCTTTAAATTAATGGACATCTCAGCGCAGTGATGGGCTCTTCACTTTCATGAGGACGTACAATCACACACAGACATACATAATCGATGACGTTCCCTCGTTCCAAGAGTGACAGGCTGAAGGAGAGAGACTTATTCAACTATGCAGTCTGTGTGGTGAAAATTGGAGTGAGCAGGGCTGAAGTGAGGATTTTTGGAGTTAATTTAAAAGTCAGAGCGTAATCTTAATTTATGACTTATCTGAAGGCAGGGAGAAGGGGCAAGGGAGACGAGAGGGGTGAGAGAAAGAGGAGTAGACGTTTGATCTTCCTATTAGAAGTTAAAGTGAGGCCTGTTGGGTGATTTCGCATGAATTCATTTTGGCTCTGCCTCAGCGGGTTATCGGCGGGAAACGATAGCCCTCTCAAACCCTCACGCACACGTCTCTCTCCGCCTGGAAGCTGTTCTCAAAGAGGTTGTAGGAATAGTACGATGTTTAGGAGATGCCAAAGACAGAGAGAGAGCAAGAGAGAGCACGAGAAACAAGCAGAAAAATTGGGAAGCCTGAGGCTTTGATCAGTGGAGGGAGAGTGACAGCGATTTAAAAGCAGCTGTTTTGTTGTCATCTTAATGCTGCTGGGAGGAATGATACAACGGCCTCACATCAGCTCAGGCACACCATTGATCTGCTGAATGTCATTGCGACAGCTCAACCCGGCAAAATACTGGCTTAGACCAAGCCTGAGCATCAAAAAGCCTGTCAAAGCGAGCGGGAGACGGGGCCGCATCAGCCCTTTGACACTCTCCCGCTCGGCCCAAGCTTCATTTGCACTGCTCATTTGTGCCTGACTCAAAACCAAAGGCTTATTTACAGCTTTCGCAGATTGCTTCTCGCTCTGTGATTGGTGTCTTCGTCAATCGTGGCTAAAACAAGAACTTTTTCCCCCTATCTGAGCCATTAAAAAATAAAAAGTTAGCTGTCGGTCGCAGCTAACAGCGAAATGGATCAAAGCTGATGGAAATACCTAAGGGGAAAAAAGCACTAATGTGCTAGGACCCCTACCCACCCACATGGAGACAGCTGTACACGCCTTTACAAATGTCATATGGGACTTAAAGAGAATGCATTTTAGCAGTAGCGCCTCATTATGGAGGTGAAGCTCCATTTCCAACTGGTTGTAGGATGCTTATGGAGATGTCCCATGCAGTGTTGCCAGATTGGGTTCCTGCCCAATTGGGTGGTTTTGAATTTGATTGTGTGTGTAAATGGGCTTGGGCAGGTGGACAACATTTGTGCTGGTTTGGGGTCAGTTTGGCGGTTTTCAAAAATTTATTTTATAGTCTGATTGGTTATTAAACAAAACTCAAGTGTGCATGTACACCATAAAATCAGTCATCATGACACACAGGCCCACGCAGAGTCAGCTGGCATTGCTGTTGACGTCGCCGACAACCTGCTCTTTCAGCCAATCAGCGGGCAGACGTGCTCATTCATGACTGACAGGTTAGCGCGATAACTGTATATCCAAAGTGGCATAAATATACAGTAAATTCTATCTACAGTAAAGAGTGGGAGAGTGATCCAACTGTCAAAACGTGGATTACACCTGTGACTCCAAGACTCTTCATAAATATAACCAGCACAGAGAGCACAGTTAAATAGAAATCGAATATGGGATATGACTCCACATGGCTTCTATGTACTTCACGAAAGATGCAACATTAGATTTGGTTTGTGCATGTACAATTATTTGGTCTGTGCATGTGTGAAATGCCTGCTAATTTCACTGCTTTTTCCGATCTCTTATATTGGGCACTTTTTATACTTACATTTCTCTGAGGGTTAAGTCACTGGTTAATTTCTCGATTGCTGTTTTGACAGTTTCCAACTGGACATTTTAGTCATACTTCCTCATTTTCTTTTATGTATTCCCTGTTTTGATCCTGTCATCAACATTATGTTTTAAGGAGATAAAATGGTACTTAACAACATTGATTGGTATGGCAATATATCACGTTAATTTGGCAGTTAAAGTTTTGGGTGTTTTTTTTTTTTTTCTTGGAGTGGGTCGGGTTTTGATGAGCTGGAAAACGTCGACCAAATCTGGCAACACTGGTCCCATGGCCATCAGCGCATATTAATAGAACATGCAATGGCATAATGGCTGATGTTTGTCAGCTCACTCAGCATACTGTACTCTTTACAGTGAAGACTGTTGTGTTTTTACAGTGATGTGTAATGTGCGTGGCATTACCGGTTCTGCTTTGATAGCGTTAATGAGGAGTTTGATATGTGTGTTGTGTTAGCATATGTTACCATGTCCTGAGAGAATTGCTTGTGCTTATACTACATTGTACTTACTCTGTATTAACCGTGGGGACATATACTATATTTGTACCATATTGGTTATCAGCTGATTTTGTTTTTAATTTATTGGTATTGGTCAATTGTATATTGTATATTTATTGCTGTACATTCATTTACACTATTTTTCCACTTACATACAGTTAATATTTAAAACTGTATGATAATATAACACTGTTAAATGTACTCTTTAGCAAATCTTAAAATAAATAAAAATAATCACATTTACAAAAATATTTTTAGTTTTTAGCATTTCATTTTTTCCTGGTTTCAAACAAAATCATATAGAATCTTAATATCAGCTATTTATTACTTATTGGCCACAACATTAAAATAATTATTGATTTATCAGTAGCAAAAATAAAATAAAAAATGCTGAGATTAAAACAATCAAGTTTGAGTTATATGGCAATCCAGTGCTTGGCAAATATTGGACAGAACACATGCTGGATTATTTTTTCAATGGGAAACTGAGGAAAGAAAACAGGTATCAGTAGGCTGTTCTAGTTAATATATATAATATACACAAAGGTCTTGTTAATGATTGTCAGTTTTGTTCAAAATATATAAAGCAATAGTTTTCAATAACAGAAGAATATGTAAAAGTATGGTGTTTGGGGTAAAAGACATCATATTTAACATGATCATAAACAGCTGACTTTCACATGTGTTGACATGACATGGTCAGACTCAGATTGTAATATAATATATTAAGTTGGGTGTCCACCTAAGAGATAATCGCCACATTTATAATGAAACCATCAGATTTTAAAATATGATAATAATCATTATATAATAAAAATATGTTTAGCCTACTGTAAAGCTTTATTAAATTATTATGGATCTCATTCAATGCTTTCAGAATCTTTACTTTAAAACAATAGTTTCTGTATTTTTGAAATAAATTTTTATATTAACATATTTTAATATTTATTGAACAATAATTGTTTCATTTATCAAAATAAACATACATAAACTTTGCTAACAAGATTTTTTTAAAACAAGTATTAACTTTGACATTATTAAAAGCACATTTTTCTTAGGGTGTGCCTTTAGCACCATTGTACCCTATGATACAACCAATGTAGAACATTTATAGTATATTAGCTTTTTTAATTGTATGTACTACATGGTCTTAATAAAATATCATAAATATTAGGTTATAGATACTAGTATTAACTCAGAAAATTGATTATAAGAAATGTACTTTATGGGAGTTAAAGTGTGACAAACTGTCTAAATATTCTATATAATGATTTACCCTCTGATATGATGGAGACTTGAATCCATATTTGCAAAGTTGAATAGGCTTTAGCCTCCCTTTTTGAGTCCATTAGTCTTCTTTTTTTTCTGAAGTCATTGTTTTAAGTCTACAAAGTTTGCTGATAAGAGCAAATGTTGTGTTATTTATATTAGATCAGAACAAATACAATAATTTGATAAGACAATTGTCTTAAATATTTAAGACAACTTGTGCAAAATATTTACGTTCTGGACGATAATTATCTTCCAGAACGTGAATATTTTGCACAAGTTAAGACCAGAGCAAAACATTACAGAAATACAAAACAAACTACCAAATTACTAATTTGGATAAATCACTGTCTGTAATGTGGATTGTGGTTTGTAATTTACCTGTTAATGGGACGACATTACGGAACTGAGAGCGGCCACTGAGTGTGAGCGATGCTGCTGAGCGAGCGGCAGAATTAGTGGATTTTTAGCGGAACAGAAAACATTTATGGGAATCCTCTGAGGGGAAGTGAGGGAAGGGGGCAAGAGGGGCACCTCAGCCGATGACGGCAGAGGGGCAGTGGCTCTAGCCACCAGGCCACCCCCCTGTGCATGGCCCTGGATAGATAGATATAGATGCCCATAGAGAGCCAAAAACAACAGGACAAAAGATTTAAACAACGTAATTCAGATTGCACTTTCACAACTAATAGAAGACTTACAACTGTCAGACAGGTTGCTCACGTCACATCTACGTCGTCAAGCTCAGTCTGAGGCTGCGCAGTAGGCTACGCTCAGCCATCAGGAAGTGAGGGCTTCTAATTGACTTCGGTTTTCACCGTTGAAGTCTATGTCGATGTGTCCATTTATTTTACTGTCTATGGTATGCATCTTAGAGAAAATTTGTGGGGAAAAAGAAAAATGTTTAGATGAAGTTATGAAAACAGTGTGAAGATGGACTTTTACATGTTACAGCGCAAGCTGGAGGTGAGTCTTCGGTCAGCTCTCCTAATGATTGGAGTATAGTTTCATTTCACGTGATAATCTCCAGAGTGTACACGCGTTTGTCCTCGGGGTTCACCCCACACAAAAGTATTTCTGATTGGATTTGGGGCACTTTCAACGTTCTTCCGAGCAGATTTACTCCTCTTAACACACCTTACACTACAGGAAAATCTGATACAGTGATCTCTAGAACCATCAAGAAAATCTGGATTTTACCTAGGATGGTCGGAAGGAGAAATTGCCCAAAAACGCCCGATTATCTTGTGGTCTGCATACGTTTCAACCCGTCAAGTGTATAGAGCGACGCTAGATCAACAGAGCTCCTGTTATGGAATGTAAGGCAACTCGATGTTGTGTCGTGTTTCAGCCCTGGTCGCACTGGTGCATTGTTTGCTTTAAATGTAGATTCGGTGTATGCTGCGTTTGTAGAAAGCTAGGGTTCCAAGCAGACGTTATCAGTGGCGTAGGCTACAAGTAAACAAAAAAGGTAAAATATGTGACTACTGAGGTTTTCCTCTTTGTACAGTAATAATTTAATGGGAATACAATGTAATACAAACCTAAATTTCATTCAGGAATTTCCCCTCAGGAAGTTTTCAGAAAAAAAAGACCATTAAAAATGTATCCAGTTTTAACTGGTTTGGCACAGGCTACCCAACAGGTTACATTTACCCAGAGCTGGGTAGGTATGTGAAGGGTTCATCATTTGTATTGACAAAAAAATGACACAACAGCTGTTACAGAAAAACTACCCAGCCAAAAAAAATAACCCCATAAAAAGATCCACCAGGCTGAACCCAGCATTTTAACAATCTACTTGTCCCTTAGTTTAAAAATAAATAAATACATTTGCATAAGGAACTTAAAGGGGTACTTCAGCGTTTGGAAGATGAATCTGTATTTAAACTGGGTCATAATGTAGTAGAAATGTGAAATTATTTTTGAATTTGGTGCCTTCTAGACTGAGAAAACACAGAAAATGTATGTTTGTCTCATGGGGATGAAAGACAGCAATTCCCAGAACGCACTGCTTCACTGCCCTACTCTAGGCACGGCTACTGGATTACTGGATCACTTTCCTACCACGTTCATTTTCAAAAAAATAAGTTCAGACACTACAATTAAAAACTGAACGTGTTGGTTCGATATAATGCGAGTGAGCCGATTGAGCGTCACGGCACAAACGCAGCAGGATCGGATTACAATCATCACATGAGCTGAGGTAATCGCGGGATTCGCGGCTGCGGCTGCATTCACAGCACGTGAACAGTCTGGGACGTGTTCAGGTCATGTCTTTGGAAGCTTAACTTTCATAGGAAGTTCATTTTAAAAGTTAAAACACTCACTTTGGTCTCCACCGCTCCGGTTACATGAATCTCCGCAGCTTCCCGCGAGTGTGATGTTGAAAACATGTGGAAATAGCGCCCTCTGCTGGCTGTAGTCTTCAAACCAAGCAGACGTTCTTCGGTCAGCTCTCTAATGATTAGGTATAGTTCCATTTCACGTGTGATAAAATACATAATTCTCTCGTCTCAGGGTCATATGAGGGGGGAAAGTACGATAATTTGAATATACTACTGGGTTTCTACTGATACAAAGCTTAATGCTAATCGCTGAAGTAACCCTTTAAAATGAACATAAACAATGCCACTGTCTGGACAGTTTAAAACCATGAAACTCATATTTTTGTTGAAGTAACCTACTTTCATTAATTAACCTGTACAAAAAAAGGTTATAATTTAAGCTTTAAATTTGTCTAAATGATGTATTATTTATGATAACTTGCCTTCCCTATACTTCCATTTTAAATTCCGTACTGTAACAGCAACCTTTATAAGCTAAGGAATGAGTCGGTTTCAGTCATCTCAATATTTTTTTTTTCTGTGATAACTGACTATACAAATGCCGTTAATTAAGTTTAATGTGTTGAAAGCAGAACAATGTTTTAAGATTTCAGTTTGAGACTGGCTTTCAGAGTACTGATAATGTTATGTAGCACTTTTATATAATTTGAGAAGACAGGGACAATAAAATGAAGCACAAAGAGATGGGGTGAGAGAAAAATTAAGAGCAAATACATTATCTGGCTATTTCCTCTCATCACTGAAAACGATATACCCTTTTCTGTGTAACATATATTTCTTTCAAAAACACAGCCAGTCAACCATTTGAATGAGGGCCAGAGGTAAATGACTGTATAGTTTTGTATTCTAGGTCATGCAGGGTTGTGTCTGGATTGCTAATTGCTTCATTTACTGTCTGCGTGCATCTGTACGGGCTGTATTTAAAAGACCGACGCACTAGAGAAGTCAGTACTGGTAGAGATGAGTGCAGCTCCACATTGATGTGTTAGTCTACATCAGTCACTGAGTCACATCTCCTCACCCTCCATTTCAGAGAACAATAGCCATCACAATTATATGATTTTAACCATTAGTTTGGAAGATACAGGTTTTTCAGTGCTTGTTCCAAGAACTGTAATTAAAAACTGAATGTCTATGTTCAGAGAAGGATGATGCTTTTTTTTATTTAAATGATTCAAGAAAAGTCTTTTGAAGGATGTACAACATTTTCTAGTGAGTGGGTGAGTGGCAAGAGGACCTTCACATAATCTTCAAACTGATGACAACATAAAATACAAGGTTTCTTTGGGCTCAGTAGAAGTGCATCTACAGAATGCCCACAGTCTGTCAATGTGTGTCAAAGTGGTTTGGCAATGTGAGGAAATAAAAGACAGTTTTATAGTTTTGTGAGCTTTTGTGAATACTGTCACCAAACCTCTCTGATTCCCATGATATGACCCCCGCTCAAACCACATTCCAAAGGGCACATATGAACACATTTCAAAATATTAGTACACTCTTAGCAGATATAGCTTCAGTCAGCACACAGTGCATCAATCACCAAACATATATTAGGTAAGTATAAGCTGGAACATTCATTTTTCAGCTTTATTCAAAAGGTCATTTTTTAACTTGATCATTTTTTTTAAGTATAATAATAATAAAAAATAATTACTTGTATTTTCTAAATGCACATTACCCTCTACTACGTCATTTTGTTTTATCGCCAATGTTTCCAGTCTTCAGAAATCAATGAAATGAAATTGCGTAAGGCACTCAAGTGAGTAATAAATCAACTATCACAAATCATTGGCCTTCATAATACTTTACATTTTGTCATTTGGGTTGAATCATGGAAAAAACAGTTCAAGTATCATAAAAAAGACAAATCAAATGTTTGTATTCTGTCATTTAGAACATTTTTCTTTTAGGTCTCCAAGAAGTCCACTTACATAACCACTACCTTCTACAGGTTTCCCCCACTGATATTTCAGCACTGATTATGTACCATTTTAATACAATAACAGAAGTCTTCTGGAATATTTAAACACATTATCAAACATGAATTATATACAGTGGTGGCCAACATTATTACACAGTAAATTACCTGGTTGCCTTAAAATTTTAATTTCAATGAACTCAACAATTTGAGTTAATACAATGAATATTTTTCAGAATCAACATCACCCTTTATTCAAATATTATTAAAAGATTTTGTAAACATATTGTGTAATTGTGTGTTTTATTTGTTATAATGCAGTGAAACATGGCGAATTGTGCTATTTCCATGATTTATCACAACATTTTTCATTTTTTATTTATGAGGTTCAGATACAATAATATTTAGAGTTTCTATTTCAATTCAATTTCCTTCATTGTATAAACTCATTTTTATTTTATTTAAATTAACTCAATTTTAACTTGCTTTTTTAAGTTAAACCAACAATATTTTACAGTGTAGAACACCTGAAAGATCTGAAAATGTTGACCTTTTTTGCCTCCAAAACATTTCGTTTTGTAATGTTCATGAAACATGCAGATGGTTACTCTGACCATCAAATATCAGATGAAGGGAGTCACACTATTTTTTTATCTACTTTTAACTTTAATACTTGGTATGTCCACCTTTTGCAGCAATTACAGCAGCACATCTCTCTGGCATAGTGTCAATATGTTCCCTCTGAGAACTTCAACACTAATGTTATCCCATGCCTTCTGCAACTGAAGCTAAAGGCTTTCCTTTGAATGTACGAATAGATCTGTCCAGTTTATTTTCCAACTCCCCAAATGTGCTCGATTGGGTTACCGCCGGACTTTGAGTGGGCCAGTCCATCATTTTCAATGTTGCAGTAGATTCCTTCTGTCACAGGTAGTTCCAGCAATAGTTAGAAGAATGTTTCGGGTCATTGTCCTCTTGGAAAATAAGTCCAGGCCCAATAAGATGACTCCCAGATGCCAAGTGTTCTAATGATTTTGGCCACCACTGTAATTACTTGACAAACCATGTGCTAACTAAATTCCTGGAGTTGTTGCTGCAAACTAAGGTGAGAATTCGAAAAATTCAACAGAACAGTTAGCAAAATTCACATAGTTTTTTCCCTCTAAAACACTTCAGTCTTATTTTCTTGGTTGACTTGCAGTACCAAATATAATGACAATTAGCATGTTTGTCATCCTAGTAGATTAGGCTAGGATATTGCACAGATCTACTGCATGCATTTACACCATTGAAAATGTTTTGTCACTTACTGATCTACTCATCTTGCATATTTTTTAAGCACCTCAAGGCCTTTGAGCTCTTTTATTGTGACTTGAGATTCACGGGACTTATACCAGAGTACTTTGCATCACAAGTGCAATGCTATAAGAGGTGAGCTACCAAGCAAGTGTACTACATCAGAAAAGGAGCTGATTGTCATGCAAATGTCACAATGTAATAATTTACCTTTTGTTTTGCCTTTTTGCAGACGTATCTGGCATTTTTGGGAGCCTGAAACCATTATTTTTTGAAACTGGGATAAATCTGAAAACATGAGATGTTGCAACTGTAATTCCTCACCATCAGCATTAACTAGTGTATGTCCATCAAAAAAATCCATATGTACGGTGGCCCAGTAGTGCAGCCGTACTAAATCAAACCACAACACAACAAAATCACCACAACACAATGGAAACAAGCCACAACACATGAAATCGCCACAACACAATGGAAACAAGCCACAACACAACGAAATCGCCACAACACAATGGAAACAAGCCACAACACAACGAAATCGCCACAACACAATGGAAACAAGCCACAACACAACGAAATCGCCACAACACAATGGAAACAAGCCACAACACAACGAAATCGCCACAACACAACGGAAACAAGCCACAACACAACGAAATAGCAACAACACAACGGAAACAAGCCACAACACAACTTAAATGCTAGCCATTGTCCTAGATTGGCCAGTCTTCCAAAGATATAAGCACTACGATCAGTTTTAAGTGTGTAACCACTGTATATCGACATGAAATATAGATTCAAAATCACCTATAGCTGCATATTTATACTCGTGAACGTTTTTACACGCTGTCACAACGCTTGATGCCCAAGGGAACGTCTACCAAATCCACCAAGTGGTTGAAACGTATCATTTTATGAAATAAAATGACTTTTTTGTTTTGTTTAAATGTTCCAATGTTGTGCATTATTGAGTCAGTTTTTTTAGAATACAACAAAGCTGTGGAATTTTATCATGTCTGTTTATTTGGTTTCATATTATATATTTGGTTTCATGTTATATTTTGATGGTTCCTTTAACATATTCTGTTGACTATAAGTAGCGTTGGACCTACATGTCCACTAAATATCATTAGAGTGTTAGTAGAATGTTAGTAGACTGGTAGGGTTAGGGTTAGAATAAGTTGACATGTAGTTGCAAAGTTACTAATAGTCAGTAGAATGTCTGTTGAAAGACCATTAGAATAAAGTGTTAGCAGATATTAAGCAGACAGTCTACTAATACTCTAATGAGAGTTAGTTGACATGTAGGTGCAACGTTATATAGTCAACAGAATGTTCAAAAGGGACCATCAAAATAAAGTGTTACCAGTTATTTTAATTCATACAAATTTTATGTTTCAACTGCATGGTGGAATTGGCAGACGTTCCCTTAGGCATCAAGCGCCGTGTAAAAGCGTTTTCGAGTATAAGTATGCAGCTATAATGCATGTAGGTGATTTTGAATTGATATTTAATGTCGATATACAATGGTTACACACTTAAAACTGATCGTAGTGTTTATATCTTTGTAATACTGGCCAATCTATAGAACAATGGCAAGTAAAACTTTATTGCACTCCGAGAGCCCCCTCGTGGTCGGGAGCATTTCTGTTGTGTTGTGGCTCGTTTCCGTTGTGTTGTGGCGATTTCTTTGTGTTGTGGTTTAATTCAGTTGTGTTGTGGTTTAATAGCTGCACTACTGGGCCACCGTACATATGTATATTTCTAATTTATTGCGATGCACATAAATACAACTGTATCAATAAAGGTGCATACTTTAGCCGAGCACTAATGTGAATGACTGATGTAACATTAAAGTTTGTAAAACAAATCTTGCCCACAGCTGATTTGTAGAAGTATTTTATACAATATAAAACACAAAACTACGGATCTTGAACACCCAGTATAAATATATACAACAATAATTATTCATACTTACAGAACCAGGAGCAAACTGGTCCAAATAAACTGAGTACTGACCCATCTGCAAGAGTTTTGCGAATCCCGCGTTGAAAGTTTGAGGGCTGGACAAGTTGTTTGCGGGTGGACAACATACAACAGAGGCGGCATAATGCAAATGTCTATAGTGACATAGGCTATAACCACAACACAGTGGGAATCGAATTACAAGAGTCTCGTATAGGCGATTCAGAGTTGATTCTTTCTTTTGGGAGACAATAACTTTATTTATCATGTACTTTCAACTTTACAACTTTGCAGTTGTTTACATTCCCAAACAGCTATATTACACACTGCATGAAAGGGAATAAAAAAAAATAAAAATAAAACATAATAGGGGCACTTTAACATAGGAAGGAACCGCATAAAACTAAATCTTTATTAATTGATAATCTGCCCCGGGAATCATAGTATGTGTGAAAAATTTCAGCTGTAAACTTCACTGAATTGTATGCATGTATTGTAGACTATGTATATTTTTGGAGAAAATGTAGGTAGAGGCATGTTTTTTTTCAGTCTAGGTCGTTGTTTCATTTTGTTTATTCCCATTCAACTTAAATGAGTATCAATAGTAATTTTTTGAATTACTTTAAGGAAATTTCGCCCTGCAACTAAGTCTGGAAACCTGTACATTCATTTCTACTGCTTCTGTTACACTTTTGCGGGAGCCAATCACAGACTGGCTTATCCACCTGGCGCGCTATTGGTGGGTTTAACGCGATGACAGAAAGAGAAACGATCGGTCGTTGCCTGTTGATCACGCCTCTTGTGTTCTGATTGGTTGAAGGACTATCCCACTTGCACACAGAGTCATTCAAATAATGCTTGTTTATCACAACTCTTGTGCAGTAGAAAACACAGAGCAGACCGGGCACACATTGTGCGATTTTGGCCACGACTTGGCCATCTGAGACAAATTTAGCAAATCCTAAAAGATTAATTTGATCCTAGGCTAAAATCTGAAGTCTTTGATCGTTAGTTTGACATTTTTACCGGCAGCTGAAATAATGATTTTACAGTGTGTCATGGCTTTCAGAGGGGATCATGTTCGTACAGTCTGACAGGAAACAATCTTAAAGGACTATTATAAATCGCATAGTGTGTACCTGGCTTAAGACAACATGGACATGTGACAGGATGAAAACACAACTGAAAGATCAACAAACAGACAGACGTGACAAATTTATTTGATATTCCAATTTTATTGAATAATGTATTTATATTTTTTGGATGTAGTAAAAACCCAACCAACCTAAACCCAAATTTCTAAAATCAGAAAAAAGCATTACTCTGGCCAGGCTAAAACCATTAAACCAACCTAGGCTGATTTAATATATTTGAATAGGGTTTTGGGCATTTGTCAGCTGATTATACTGGAAGACGATCAGGCTGACCAGCTAAATCTGAACATCTGTGTGGCCAGGCCACCAACATAAACCAATTAAGACCAGCAACCCCCCTCGGGCTAGTTAAAGCAAATCTTTTCAAGCAGGTTGTGATATCAGTATAGGAACATTATGCGTCGTCTCTCAAATCCTAGAGGAGATACCTGCAATTCATCTACACCCCCAAATGAAAGAAAAGAGAAACCAAAAAAAGAAGGAGGGAAAAAGAGAGCGATGTTTTTCTCACACGCTCTCTGATGGCAGCAAAGCGCCAGTGATTTAGGACATTTTGACCAGTTCGGAGCAGTACAAAGTGTAGCATGGCTTTGAGATCACAAGACATCAGCCGAACCTCACTTCAGTCCACACAATACATAAATAAGTGAAAGGCCAGCATAACAGATGAGTGCACGCAACCTCAGGCTACTTCAAAGAGAAGAAAAAATAGAGAACAGAGATGAAAAAGAGCTTTCCAGACGTGTGACTCTGTTAGTACGCCGGTACACTGCCCACACACTGACCCTGAAGCTTAGAAAGACCTGAACACACTCATGCACACACATCCTGATACAAACATAGGCGTATTTGCATGCAGCCATGTTCACAGACATGCACACTCTGATACATATTCATTACGATGCTTCCTTCCGCTCTCCCATCCACTCGGCGGCAGCTGGATGACCTTTTGCTCCCGTGGCACATACTGTCCAGTGTACATCATGTGACATCATATGGACAGAGCTGGAGAAAGAGCAGTTTGAAGGAAAGAAAAACAGAAACTCTGATTCGGTGATTGGAACGAAAGCTGAACTGTTTCTTTCTGAGAAAACAAGGTTGCATTATTGCTGATATAGATTGGTCAAGTTCCTTTGTGTAAGGCTCAGGTGCTCATATTACTGACCCGCTCAGTGTTCGGAGAACAGGATGATTTCCTCTGGGTTCCTCAACAAACAGTCTTCATTATTAGTTTCTCACTCCAATGTTGCCCAATAAATTCCTCGCTCTCTTTCTCTCAAAACTCAGTGTCAGTGGATATTTGTAAGAAATTCTAACATTCCCAAAGCAGTTGAAGTTGAAGAAACGGGCTGCAATTTTAACTCACAGACATACCACAACAACTGCCTACCAGCTTATGATATTAGAAACATTTCTATATGCCCAAAGTAACTGTATAGCTTTCATTCAAGTGTTTTTTTTTTCCTGCTAATTATTTAATAAAGTTAACAACGATCGCGTTTGGGGAGGAGCTGTGGAGGGAGGGCTGTAGCGCAGCGAGGGGGAGTGTGCTTGTTCAAATATTCAGGCTAAGTCAACGATTTCTAAAAACTCCCTACTGCAGCTTTAAGAGACTAGGGACAACCCTTTTAGACCATGCACCGGGAGCGCCAACCATTTTTCCCGTCTGCAAACTAGCAAAAGTGGATTCGGACACGCCCTGCACGCCACTGCACCTGCGCCGTGCGCTTTAGACCACGTGTTTAGATAGTTAAAATAGAGCCCTATGTCTCATTTTTACTGCATGCAATCAAATAAAATGTGTAAAATGATTTGCATTGGGACTACGTGTATCATTTTCATTGGAAGTAAAGGATCCAAATACAGACTGACACAAGACACTGAAAATGTTAAAAACATAAACACATAACATTTTAAAAACATAACTGTACAAATTTTTCCTAAATTGCAATAAGGGCATTGAACATATTTTCTATCATTGCTTTTGTAAATATTCTTTTTCTGTATTGATCAGTCAAACTGATGAGTATAAAAAATCTTCAACTACCATAGATTTTGTGATGAAATAATGCTTATTAAAGGGCACCTATTATGCCCCTCTTTACAGGATGTAATATAAGTCTCAGGTGTCCCCAGAGTGTGTCAGATCCAAATTCCTGACAGAACATTTAATACACAATTTTGAAAATGCCAATTTTGGGGTTTAAGAAAAATGTGCTGTTTTCATGTGAACTTTGTGTGTTTCTGACATAAATTTGTGAGCATTTGACAGTTTAAATGCAATAATGAAAGAGAACTGGTCTACTCACGGACGTACCGACATCCAGCTGCGTCGGGTGTGTGTGCTCACGTTGAGCGTGATATGGCTTTAAAACGCATGCAGATGATATTATTCCATGATGATGAAGAACTGCAATGTCACATGAGCATGTCTGTGATAGAGATTATCATCAAAACAAATAGATATCAAATAGTCAGGGAGCAGCAGCTAATTTGCATTTAAAGGAGACACACACCAAACAGTCGGTTATGTCTGTGCACTTATGCAGCGAGTACAGAAATCCTGTGTGTATATTAGATCTGCGTATTAATGTGAAAGCAGCATAATATACAGTACCTACAGCTATATATGCTGTTAATATGAATCAAACAACAGAAGATAAACAGAATATCACTCACTGCACTTGACTGAATAACTAATAGCTTTATTAAGAACACATTTCTTACTTGAATGCTGCTGTTAATGCTTAATAACAATGGCCGACTGTGTACTGCTCTCTGAGGGCAGGGTCTATGCTAATAAGGCAGCGTCCATCAACACTTGTGGGCGGGGCCTGTGAAATGTGACATCACATTCCCCTGAATCTGCAAACAGCTTGTTCTGAGACACTGCGTGAGTGGATTTTTACCATTATGTGGTGGTTGTGTACACACACTGCCAACACACCTTTATGTTCAAACACCTTATAAAGGTGAATTTTGCATAATAGGTGCCCTTTAAGCATATACAATTTTTCTATACACATTTTTTATTAGATACAATTGCCCTGAACTCAAAGCCATAAAAGTATCATTCATATGAGTTGTCTAGTCTGTTAAAGCCATATAGTTTTGGTGATAAACAAATTAAAGCTGTTATTCACTGAAATTCGTCACATCTGCTCTAGCTCTAACATTCATGGGAATTCAATTAGACAAAATGTCTGAATGAATCATCAAGGATTTGTGAATGAATCATTCTTTTGAGTCAGATCAGAGACTTGTTAGTATTTAAACCAGCACAGTGAAGTAAAATAAATGAAATGATATAGAAAATAGAAAAGAATACTGGTGTGCACCTCTATCTCCTTTACTTTGTGAGAAGAGTATTCCAGCGAAAATGTTTTGTTTTTGTTTGTTTATATTTTTGTGTTTGGTTTTATTTTGGGATTTGAGGATTATGAACGCCCTCTACATTAATCTGCTGTCAAAAGGGGTGCAGAGATATTAATGTATTACACACACACACACACACACACACACACACACACACACACACACACACACACACACACACACAACAACAACCTCTGTTTAATATTTCATGTTTTCACGCTGAGGAAGTGAAAACTGAAATAAAGAGTTTGATGGAGTTCTCGTCTCAAAGAAAGGTCTATGAATTATAAAACAGCTCTTTGTACTTTTAAACCTCAAATTAAATTTACTGCCACACTCCTCATACTAGCTTAACAATAAACATATGCATATGTTCACACATTTTGCATTAAGTAGGAGCAACTAAAGTCCTCCATGACCTTCATGATAATATGCTATTTATTGTCAAGGATTTTTCTTTATTTAAATGATGCATTCAGTATTAAGTCATATATTTTTTTTCAAGTTTAGAGAGCTGCACATATAGAATGGAAGAAATGCTTTATTCAGAAAATCATACCGTATGTATTAAACAGACCTATACATGTCACTGTTATCATGTCCTTCACACCCACAAAAAAACCCAAATAAAATGACGATTTACAGAAAAAATACTAAGCAGCTCAACATTGAGAATATTAATAAAAGTTTATTGAACAGTAAATCAGCAAGCATATTAGAATGATTTCTGAAGGATCATGAGGTGCTGAAGACTGGATTAATGGTGTTGAAAATTCAGCTTTGAATACATTACATTTTAACATACAATTATAATATTAGACAAAAATAAAAATAAAATTGCAGCCTTGGTGAGCATAAGAGGCTTCTTTCAAAAACATTAAAAAGTGTTTTTAAAAATCAATCACACTAAACTTTTGAACAGTAATGCAAATGGTAAAATACATTTAGCTTATTTTAGTTTAAATTACTCCAAAAAAAATCAGAACATAACATACTGAAGCAAAAGTTGAAAAGCACGAATCAACAATACCATCCTGTGTTCTAAACATGATATGGCTAGACGTACTTCGCTTCAATTTTTCTACATCCTGCATTTAATAAACATTACTGTTACATGAACATCTCCTGGAATAGGGTCTTGCGTTCTTATTCCAGAATATGCTTTTCTACACGCACACTATGAGTAATGGAAGCGCTGAAACGTGGGAATTCAGACTGAAATTGGTTTCCCACTTCAACGTGAAATTCAATTAGAATATGTTCCAGCGATTTGCCAATTGAATTTATTTTCTCTGCCAAAAAAAGAAACTAGTGGAGAGATGTGTGGAGGCTCTACATATCCATAAAGTGGTATTTCGGGGGTCTAATTCAAAGGCATTAGTCCAGGTAAATGTGTGAGGCTGATTGCTCCAGCCCCGCTGTGAAAATGCCTTCATGTCTCTTTTACCCTTAATGAGAATCAGTGCAGCCACAGGGGGCATCACACTCAAGACAAGCATCAAACCCATTTGCCCCATGTTATTCACACACACACACACACACACACACACACACACACACATTATACGCTATCACGTTTTCATCTTTAAATGAGATAAAGCACTAAAACTTTGATTAGGTGAATACGAGGGGAAGAGTGTTGCTGTTCTCCGTTTCTGAAAGTGGAATTTGTTGTAGTCAGTGGCATTTAAACATCATAAAAGATATTCAACAGCAAAAAGCTATCATCCCAAATATATGTTCTGTATTCTGTAATTGACATATTCAGCCATGAGACAATTAACAGAACAACGTATGATCAAGTGAAACTGCTTGTTTGAAAAGGGAAAACTTGCTGTGCATGTGTTTACATAGCTTTTTAATGTCTTCGGGGGAGAATGTTCTGTAACATGGTGGGCTATAAACAGACCCACCTACAGAGCTCAAAGAGCGATCACTTTAATAAGTGTGTGGGGTGTGGGGTGTGGGGGTGTGTGGGGATGTTGTTTATGAGGACACAAATGTGTTTAATGACATGGGTATTACAAAGTAAACGTGGTTTAGGACACTTCCTGTGTCCTCATAAACCAAATGGCTTAACATACTAAACTGTTTTTGTTAGTTTTTAAAAATTATTATTTAAAAGAAAATGCCAAACGTTTTCTGTGATGGGTAGGTTTAGGGGTAGGGTTAATGTAAGTGGATAGATTATACAGTTTGTACAGTATAAAAACCATTACGCCTATGGAGAGCCCATAAACCACATATTCAAAGTGTGTGTGTGTGTGTGTGTGTGTGTGTGTGTGTGTGTGTGTGTGTGTGTGTGTGTGTGTGTGTGTGTGTGTGTGTGTGTGTGTGTGTGTGTGTGTGTGTGTGTGTGTGTGTGTGTGTGTGTGTGTGTGTGTGTGTGTGTGTGTGTGTGTGTGTGTGTGGAAGCAGAGTCACAATCATTATTTATGAGCACTATTTTTACCCTGATCTTGCTGCACTTCAAGGACACAGAGATCTCATATCTATGACCTTTACCTGACCTATTGGTGACCTATTCTGTCCTTACACCAGATGTAAATGGTAAATGGCTTGTTTATTTTGTGTGATCTCCTCTAAGGTCAGATTGCATATTAATGAGTGGTACTATCTGCATATAAATCATGGCTGAGAGATGGGAAACATAAGGAATTGTGGAATTCTGCTTCTGGTTGCTCTTAAAGTTGGCATGAAATGGAATTCACCTATTAATCTAAATCGGGGTAGGCAATTCTGGCCCTTGATATCCACTTTTCTGGAAAGTTTAGCTCTAATCCGACTCAAACGTCAAGCTAATCAAGGTCTTCAGGATTACAAGAAAGTTGCAGGCAGGTGAGTTTGAAATGGGTTGGAGCTAAATTCTGCAGGAAAATGGATCTCAAGGGCTAGAGTTGTCCAGCTCTGACGCAAATTACTCTTATTGATATATTTTGTTTATCATTTCATCAAAACGACAGACTTCTTTTGTGGTGATGCATGCCAGATTTCTCCAATTATTTAGTCTGCGTAAACCCTGCTACTTTCTTACAATTGATTGCAAGCTCACAATTCGGGCCTGCCTGCACCCATTTACCAATCAATGCATAGAACCAAATCCCGCCCTACTTTTTCCGATAGTTTCACTCTGATGTACTTTGAACTTTGATAGTTTCACTCTGATGTACCTGGCCAGGTCATGTTTGTAAGTGAGAAGTGGTTCTCAAACAGTGGATAAATAAAGGTTAAATAAAATAAATAAAAATAGGGAAGAGAAGATTTGTCGCTACTTTGAGAATCGGACTTCAAGTAAAAAGAAAGGACTTGCTGTATTTTGTATTTGTTAAAAGAACCTACTCATAGTAATTTTCTTGAGAATCAGACCGCTGTACATTTCACGCTGAATAGTAATGCAATGAACACTTTCAAAGTATTTCTGGAGAGTTTCAAAGTATTTCATCTGTATCCTCACTCCTCAGCAGAATACATGATTTCGCTCTCTTCGCTCTATATGATGAACTGATTGAATTTAGGCTTTTATTCACATATAAACACTGAACAGTGAACATAACAGAAGCTCAACCAAACCTACTTGACGCACAAGAACAAACCTCTTGCTCAAAGGTGCTGCGTAACACACAAGAATTAACCTCACTGGTTCTTGTGGAAGCTCAGAAGTGCTGCGTAACACACAGGGATGAACCTCATTGTTTCTTGTAGAAGCTGAGACGTGCTGCGTAACATGAAAATTAACCTGAATGGTTCTTGCGAAAGCTCAAACGTGCTGCGTAACACAAGAATTAACCTCAGTGATTCTTGCAGAAACTCAAACGTCCTGCGAAACACATGAGAATTAACCTCATTGGTTCTTGCGGAAGCTCAAACATCGTGCACATGAGAATGAACCTCACTGTTTTTTTAGAGTGTAGGGAACACAGGCAAACCAGAACTTTGGCACCACAACTTTGGGGAACACATGGCACCAGGATGCACTATGGGAAGTAGGCAAGCTGCCAGTGTGATTCTTTGGGCAATGTTCTGCTGGGAAACCTTAGCATTGTTGCTTACCATGTACACCCTTTCATGGAAACGGTATTCCCTGGTGGCTGTGGCCTCTTTCAGCAGGATAATGCGCCCTGCCACACATCAAAAATAGTTCAGGAATAGTTTGTGGAGCACAAGTTTGAGGTGTTGACTTGGCCTCCAAATTCCCCAGATCTCAATCCAATCGAGCATCTGTGGGATGAGCTAAACAAACAAGTCTGTTCCAAGGAGGCATCACCTCACAACTTACAGGCCTTAAAGGATCTTCTGCTAACATCACTGGTTCTTGCAGAAGCTCAAACGTGCTGCGTAACACATAAGACTGAACCTCATTGGTTCTTGCAGAAGCTCAGACATGCTGCACATGAGAATGAACCTAATTGGTTCTTGCAGAAGCTCAAACATGCTGCACATGAGAATGAACCTCATTGGTTCTTGCAGAAGCTCAAACGTGCTGGGTAACACACGAGAATTAACCTCATTGATCTTGCAGAAGCTCAAACATGCTGCACATGAGAATGTAACAAGTATTACATATATGATATGTAACAAGGGGACTCTGTATAAGGGAACAGGTCTATTTAGCTCAAAGTAATGAATTAATTAATTCATAGGGAATTTTGCAGGAGTCTATTTTCGACCGAGCAAATGACTCGTCTAGCGTTCATTTGAACAGGCCGTAACTATCAACTCTGCAGCGGATATTAATATCCACAGAATAGTGAAACACTATTTAATAGCCAGGTAACTTAGATCGGCAGTTCAAGACATTAAAATTCGTAAGCACATAACACAAGAACACTTATCTTTAATTTATAAACACAGCTTTATTGATTACTCTAACACGTAAAACTAGAATCTAACACAAACAAACATACACACATTCACGCGTTGCAGAGAGGAGGAAGCAAAGAGTGAGTTTTAAGAGAGAGAGAGAGAGAGAGAGATGGAGTCCCAAGTTTCTAGCAGTATCTGCATTTATAACACATGACCTGAATGAACCACGGTTTTGACTTAAACCCTCCTATCGTTGCTTAGGCGGGGTTATTCAATTTGATATCACTGCACCAGTTCAGTTTAGAATCTGGAGGTTACTTGCGTTTGTAGCGCGTGTCATCATTGAGCGAGGATTCCCTCTCGATCCTGGCTAGAAAGGGGTTTCCGGTTCTTTGTGATTCGCGGAAGGTCTGTCGTGTCTCTGATGGGCGTCTTGGGAATCTTGGGAGCCAACCACGTGGCGTGTTGGCTGCTGGATGAGAGGTCTCGTGGCTGTTTGAAGTTGAAGCGCTCGCTGGAGATTCGTTGAAGCTTTGCGTGAAACTTAACTTAGAACACGAGACTCGCGGAAAGAAAATAAACTTAAGTAAAAGAAAGGAAAGTGAGAGTTCTAGATGGCTTGAATGAAATTCAACCCATTCTGGTCTGCCACCTTTGGAGTTCTCCAACTCCTTGAGGTGGACTGCAAAATCAGGAACAGCAGCTGCGGACAAAAGAACATCGGCACATTGGGTGAGGGGGTCTCTGCTCTTATAGATAAGATTCGAGTGCCGCCCACTTTCGGAGTTGATCCAATCGTGTCTGTCAGTTTTTGGCGCAAAGTTCTTTGTTCAGTTCGGTTACACCTCCTGGCTGCTGGACAGATGGAGCAGTTTATCCGTACAAAGCTGGTATTCTAATAATAAAACGTTTCCTGTAAATTATTTTACAAGATTCGGTATTATTGAGTTTTCTGAATGAGAAGGTACTAAACACTATAATATTAAGAGTTGAGTACAGAGATACAAGAATTCCACAGTAACTAGAATACATAGTTTGATTTACATAAAGTACACACCTAGACATTTTAATACATCGTATAAAAGCGATTGATCCATATATGTGTTCATGTGGGTGTAAAGAGTCTTTGGGCATTCGACAGATGGCGGGGTTACCGTCTGTTAGACAATCACTGGTTTAGTGATTTGATGCAGTTTATACGTATCAAGGTTTCTGTGGGTTTCCTTGATTTTCAAGCAGTGCTGGAATCTCTAAGGAATTTATGGTGTCACAGAGCCGGACTTAGAAGTTACTTTGTCGATGGGAAGGGAAGAAAACTGCCTGTGGACCAATGAGAAGTCCCTTACTTCCTGGGCTTGGTACCACAGATGTCGTAAATCTTTGTCTGCTTGGTGTGGAGGAGAGGGGTCCAAGTCGTAAATGGCCCTGGAATGTTGAGTTAACTTTGTGTGGACTCATGTTTGAATGTGTCTGTTGCGGCCACAATTGCTACATATCCCCCCTTCGTTAGGCGATGTGTCGGGATGAAGACATCGTGACGCTGGAGAAACACAGGCAGAAGAAGCAGACACATACACAACAAACAACAAGACAACACCTCCATGACTGGCCACTGTACTGGTGCAGGGCATTAGATTGAGTACTAACAGTTTTCATGTTTAGAAGTTTTAAATTTACTCAATATGGTTAGCGTTAGCGTGGCGTAGTACAATTTTGGAATTGTTACTTTACTTTGGTCGGTCGGTGCCTCGTTGACCAAATTTTGTGATTTAAATTTGTTTTGTTTGTTTCCTCTTTTTTCTTCTCTAACTTGTGTTAGGTTGAGTTCGTTTTACTTTTCATCATGATCTGGTGACATCATTTGTGGTCAAATGATGTGACCTATCAATTACAGAGCTCTCTAGCTCACATTCGTTTTCGGTGGCTTACAGATTTGAGGCGTGGTGCGTCAATCCTGCTATCATGCCCTTGACCCTTATGGGGATAGGCAGGCATATTACCTAATAAACGAAGAAGGAAAGTAAAGGAAGAGGTGAAACAAAACAAAGCAGTAGTTAGGTGTTTCTAAGTCTGGCCTACAACTACCGTTGCAGCTAACGTGTCATGTACCACAAAGTGATGGGAGGTGTTTTGCTTGTGGGGTAGATTGTGACATGTTTCCTATGATGAGTGTAGCTAAATTGAGGTTGAGCTAGTTTATGAGGCCAGTTTCTACCTGTGGGAAGAACATGTTTGCTGGATGTTTTTCATGGTAGGCGTGGATAACTGGTCCTGTAAGTTAGCAGTATGTAAGTCGTGTAGTGTATGCATGGTCAGATCTGTTTCAGTCTGTTTTGCTCCCCCCTTTTCTCAAAGGCTTGCCCTCATCGCTATTGGCTTAGTTTTGCTGGGCTTAGATGAAGATTGGTTTGTTGCATCTTTGCCTTGAAAGGGATTGTCTGTGACCTAATGGGAGTCAGTTCAGTAAGGCAGGAAGTTCTTTGGCCCATGGTGGGAGGTAGTTTGGCATGGCTGTGCTGAGCCGTGGTGCAAAACTTCATCTCCTACGTTGCATTCCTCTTGTGATGCCTTCTGGTTGTGACAGACTTGCTGACCATCCGTGCTTACTGTGTTTGCTCTTACGCTAACATGGTTCATGAGCTTGTTGGATGGTTTCTTGGTAAGTGATGGGTACCCAGAGCGGTGTTTTCTGGTACCTCTATGTTGTCATCTGTAGTTGACTGTGAGAGACCCTTTTGTTCTATGTTGTTGTAGAACAGGTGGTCGTCATCTTCATTGTGAAGGTGTCCTGGATGACCAATGGCCTTCCACGTCATCGCTAGTCAGTGAGCATGACTCATCTCTGTGGTCATCCATGTTTTCCATGAAGACTTTAATTTGCCTCATTAGATCTCCCATGGCTTCTGAGGAGACTGTCTTGTTCTTGGGCGTGCTCAGTGTTGTGCTTAACTGAGTGGTGCCCAGGTGGGTTTCGTTGGCGATTACCCATGTTAGATGCTCTTGACTTTGTTGGATGACGATGGCCTATGGTGGCTTTAGGGTTTCTTGAGAAGCGTGGCTGGTCCCATGGCTCTTCCCAGCGGTTGGTGTGGTCGCTGTCATGGAAGTCACGTTCTCTGTGCTCTTTATGATGGACTGTGGTGTGGTCATGCCACTGGGTGTCATCCAGTGCACGGCTTGGGTCTTGACTGACAGAGGTTGGAACTGTGGATGTTTCCAAACCTTTCTTTGTGGCCATCTTTTGTTTGAGGTAGGCCTTGTGTGTCAGGTCACGTAGTTGTTGGATTGTCATCGTGTCTGGGCAGGCCATGATGCCTAGATGACGACTTACTCCAGGGTGCAGGTTTCTCAGGAAGAGGGTTTTGAAGTTTACATCCTCTTCATGTTGAGGTTCATTATGTGCACCAAAGTAGGCTTGTCGAAAACGGCTGTAGTAGGCTTGTGAAGTCTCTTGTCGACCTTGTTTGGTTGCCAAGGCGATTAGCAGTCCGTGTTCAGACTCTGGGCCTGTAAATTCTTTAATCAATGTCTCACGTAGGAGCTGGTAGTTGTGCTTTACGTGAACATGTTGCCGGTCCAGAAAGCGTCGTACCTCGTGACTGGATGTGGCTCTGAGGAGGTAGAACCTGTCTCGGTCGGTCACATGAGGTCTCGCCTCTAGGTAGAAGTCAATATCTTGAAGGTAGCCCTGGATGTTGTGGCCCTCCATGGAATGTTGATTGAACTGTGTGAAGTTCTTAGCGAGCTTGTCAAGGTCTTTAACAGTCATCTTCTGTGCAGCTTCAGAGTCTGCTTGGATGAGCTCTCGTTGGTTGGCAGGGAAGAGTTCTGTGGTGATGGCGGTGGCGTTCTGGGCGGTGGCCATTCACTTCTTCCGTCGTATGACAGTTCTTGAAAAGGGGACTTTGCTCTCCTCAGCAGTAGTGATGCTGAGGAGTTCTCTCCTTCTTGGCTCTGGTGGCTGTTTGGAAGCAGGCTTGGGTTCACCTCTGACCACGTGGCGCTCGTCGTTGGCGTCGTCTGGCTGTTGGATCAGATGGTTCATCTCAGTGCTGTACCTTTCAAGGTGGTCTTCCAGAGCATTGATTTCAAAGTTCTTGTCTTTAATATCAGCGTTGGCTTTCTCTAGTCGATGTTCAGCAGACTGGAGTTGGTTTACCAGGTGTTTATGTGCAGTCTCTAGTTCTTGTTTGTCACGTTCAGCGACTACAAGGGCTTCTTGGAGCTTCTCAACTTGTGTCTTTGTTTCGTGCTCCACTTCGTCTGGCGCTTTGAGTTTGTCTTGAGCTTTCGCTTTGAGCTGGTCTGTGCAGCGTTGAGTGTGCATCAGCTCTCTCAGGAACTCAGTGGTCTGGCGGCAGAAGTCGTCCTGGGCTTTCACTTCCAGCTTGTCTATGCGGTTTTGGGCACGTGTCAGCTCCTCTTGAAGGTGGGTGATGTGCTTGTCGCTTAGTTTCAGCTGGGCTGTGAAGGCATTGCTTAGGGAACAGGTGATCTTGGCTAGTTCCACGTGGTTGTTGTTCTGGCTTGAATCTTGTGTCAGGAACCTTCTCAGAATCATGATTATTATTAAAAATAATAACAGTTCTATTGTCTTTGGCATGAGGCAGTCTGTAATGCCTCTGAGCCAGGCGTCCACATCTTCCCCTTGGGTAGTGGTGCATGTCGTCCGTGACATGTTGGTATGCGGGAGAGGTGACTGACACAGATCTGTGTGGGGTATAAGCCTATGTGTGGTGGAACAGCTAAGTGTTGGTCTCAGTATAGACAGGTAGGCTAGTGATGCGACTACTTTAACTCAACAAGGTAAGGGAAAGAGAGAAAAAAAAAAAGGTTAAAACCAATTTCAAAAGAATAATAATTCTTCAAAGGGAGAAATATGTTTTCCTAATAACTATTTCCTATCAACGAAAATCTGTTTCCAAAAAGGTAGACAATAGTATTGTTTATCTTCTAAAGGAAAATAATACAATAATAATGCTGATACCTTTTTCTTAATCTGACAGGATTGACACCACACACCTTACAGGCTGACCGCTTTCTGCAGGGATGCTTTGAAGGCGACGGTTGCTCAACACTTGTCTCTGTTAAATAAACTTGGATAAAAGGTCAAAATTTTGAATTGCGTTTGCAAATACAGGGAGAGTATGGAGAACAAGGAGGGTTTGATTACCAATCAAATGCCTAATGGTTTGTTTCTCTGGGAGAGATTTTCCTTTCTGTTTAGAAACAATCAATGGTTCATCCAGGCTTGTTCCCTACACATGTGAAGAATAAGATGGGATAAAGCAGGACAGGACAGGAAGGCGTGAGGAAGAAGAGGAAAGGAAGGAGATCGGGTCCACACCTTTATGTCTGACTACGAGTCTAGAATTGATAGTTGATGGACAACTAAACACCCAAAAATAAAAATTGAGCCAAAGAGGCTTGTCTCTGATTTATTTTGAAACTCGTAGTGAGATAGCACTGTCTCCTATGGAGGCTCAGCAGTGTAGTTCCCAAGAAGGAAAGGTAACGCAATAAAATAATGAATCCGTGTGAGTCTAAATTATTTTGGTTATAGGCAAAATGTTGGTGATTTATACCTAAAGTAATTAGACCTAAATGAGAATTTAGAAATTCAGAAAATTAGGAAATTTCAAAATAGTGGAAATGATTTTAAAATCATTTAAAATGACTTTGAGAAATAATTTTCAATCAAATGTTTTTCCTGTCATTAAAGTCAAACTTGACAATTAATAATTGCAAACCAGCATTTCCCTTTTCAAGTACATGCAGGTAAAGTAATTAATAATTGTGTACTGATATTTTCCTTTCAAGTAAAATATAAAGTAATAAGTGAGTAGGATAAGTGAAAAGTTATATAAAGACCAACAGGTGTACTGTTCAAATGGTTAAATCACTTTAACGGTGTTTAAACAGACACTGTATGCTATTACTGCTGCTGCCTGAACCTAATGCTAAAGCTTTAGCAAATGGGCTTCAAATGTAAACAACTGCTTTGATTAGCTTAGCCGATAGCTACTGGAGGTTTGTTTACACTCTGGATGCCAGTTCAGAGTTCAACCGGGCGCTGGTTAGGACTTCCGGTCCCTAGTCGTTACTATAGCGACCAAATACGCTAGTGGCACACGTGAATTGCAAACAGCTTGGATACAGTTAGGAAGTTACATGAGAATGTTGGCACTTTTCAAACTGTACACATAGATTTGCGTGTAATCGAGCCTATTACGTGACATAGCGAATTTCAACACTGGAAATAACAATAGGAACACCACTGCGTAGCTGGTTTACGCGGTGGGGCTTATCACTCAGTTTGTTAAGAGTGAGATTAATTTAACAAGCTACAGCTTTGTGCTGTAGATAGAACAGCGATCTCGGCGGATCGTCTCTCTGTGCATATACAACAACAGGGTTTCTTTGCTGTTGATTCTTTCAATGTCAGCTTAAATCACTCCATTTTAAATAACACTGGAACACGCAGTGTTAATGCGAGCAAGCGTTTAGCTGCTTAGAGGTTATGCTGTAAATAACACTGGAACACGCAGTGTTAATGCGGACGCAAGCGTTTAGCTGCTTAGAGGTTATGCTGTAAATAACACTGGAACACGCGCGGTGTTAATGCGAGCGACAAGCGTTTAGCTGCTTAGAGGTTATGCTGTAAACAACACTGGAACACGCGGTGTTAATGCGAACGGCAAGCGTTTAGCTGCTTAGAGGTTATGTTGTAGACAACACTGGAACACGCAGTGTTAATGCGGACGCAAGCGTTTAGCTGCTTCGAGGTTATAGCTGTAAATAACACTGGAACACGCGGTGTTAGTAGCTATACATTAATAGGGCCTTAAGAAAATTGATCAAGGAACACGCTTGATCTAATGTTACTGTTACTCGCGCTGTGTTCTATTCGTCCTCAAAGGGTATTCCAATTTATGCAGTTTAAGTTCGTTCAGCTCTCTTGTCTATCGTATAGCATTTGAATGGCACTGGGACACGCAATGACATCAATTCTGCTATAAACAAGGTATTCTAGAAATTAAGGAACACGCTTAATTCTTACCTTATCGTATAATGTGAGATCTCAGATTTTACAAGGATTTAATGCAGTTTCAGGGTTAGGCGTTATTTCATTCAGCTCATCACATTCAAGCGGGCGCGCGCAGCAGTGACAGCACTCTCTCATGCGCGCACTCTCACACAGATGCGTCTAGCTCTGATCTCTCACATGCACAATTAAAAGATAAATAACTCGATATATATGCTTACAATTTTAGGTTGATCTGCCGCATTCTCCACCATTTGTAACAAGTATTACATATATGATATGTAACAAGGGGACTCTGTATAAGGAACAGGTCTATTTAGCTCAAAGTAATGAATTAATTAATTCATAGGGAATTTTGCAGGAGTCTATTTTCGACCGAGCAAATGACTTCTAGCGTTCATTTGAACAGGCGTAACTATCAACTCTGCAGCGGATATTAATATCCACAGAATAGTGAAACACTATTTAATAGCCAGGTAACTTAGATCGGCAGTTCAAGACATTAAAATTCGTAAGCACATAACACAAGAACACTTATCTTTAATTTATAAACACAGCTTTATTGATTACTCTAACACGTAAAACTAGAATCTAACACAAACAAACATACACACATTCACGCGTTGCAGAGAGGAGGAAGCAAAGAGTGAGTTTTAAGAGAGAGAGAGAGAGAGAGAGAGAGAGTCCCAAGTTTCTAGCAGTATCTGCATTTATAACACATGACCTGAATGAACCACGGTTTTGACTTAAACCCTCCTATCGTTGCTTAGGCGGGGTTATTCAATTTGATATCACTGCACCAGTTCAGTTTAGAATCTGGAGGTTACTTGCGTTTGTAGCGCGTGTCATCATTGAGCGGATTCCCTCTCGATCCTGGCTAGAAAGGGGTTTCCGGTTCTTTGTGATTCAGCGGAAGGTCTTGTCGTGTCTCTGATGGGCGTCTTGGGAATCTTGGGGAGCCAACCACGTGGCGTGTTGGCTGCTGGATGAGGGTCGTGGCTGTTTGAAGTTGAAGCGCTCGCTGGAGATTCGTTGAGAAGCTTTGCGTGAAACTTAACTTAGAACACGAGACTCGCGGAAAGAAAATAAACTTAAGTAAAAGAAAGGAAAGTGAGAGTTCTAGATGGCTTGAATGAAATTCAACCCATTCTGGTCTGCCACCTTTGGAGTTCTCCAACTCCTTCGAGGTGGACTGCAAAATCAGGAACAGCAGCTGCGGACAAAAGAACATCGGCATTGGGTGAGGGTCTCTGCTCTTATAGATAAGATTCGAGTGCCGCCCACTTTGGGTTGATCAATCGTGTCTGTCAGTTTTTGGCGCAAAGTTCTTTGTTCAGTTCGGTTACACCTCCTGGCTGCTGGACAGATGGAGCAGTTTATCCGTACAAAGCTGGTATTCTAATAATAAAACGTTTCCTGTAAATTATTTTACAAGATTCGGTATTATTGAGTTTTTCTGAATGAGAAGGTACTAAACACTATAATATTAAGAGTTGAGAGTACAGAGATACAAGAATTCCACAGTAACTAGAATACATAGTTTGATTTACATAAAGTACACACCTAGACATTTTAATACATCGTATAAAAGCGATTGGTCCATATATGTGTTCATGTGGGTGTAAAGAGTCTTTGGGCATTCGACAGATGGCGGGGTTACCGTCTGTTAGACAATCACTGGTTTAGTGATTTGATGCAGTTTATACGTATCAAGGTTTCTGTGGGTTTCCTTGATTTTCAACGGAGTGCTGGAATCTCTAAGGAATTTATGGTGTCACAGAGCCGGACTTAGAAGTTACTTTGTCGATGGGGAAGGAAGAAACTGCCTGTGGACCAATGAGAAGTCCCTTACTTCCTGGGCTTGGTACCACAGATGTCGTAAATCTTTGTCTGCTTGGTGTGGAGGAGAGGGGTCCAAGTCGTAAATGGCCCTGGAATGTTGAGTTAACTTTGTGTGGACTCATGTTTGAATGTGTCTGTTGCCACAATTGCTACAGAATGAACCTCATTGGTTCTTGCAGAAGCTCAAACATGCTGCGTAACACACAAGACGGAACCTCATTGGTTCTTGCGGAAGGTCAAACGTCCTGCGTAACACACGAGAATAGGTTCTTGCATGTCAAGCGATCATGCTTGAGCATCTGTTGGTTTACCTCAACTGATGTGTGAGCTGATGAATGTTTATGTGAATCAAAGCCTAAATTCAATCTGTTCATCATGTCTCTTCAGAAAATGTTGGACTAAACAGGTCAGTTCATATGGATTAGTTTTATAATGTCTTTATTAACTTTTTGAAGCTGTCTATGGAGTTACAGAAATCTCTCAGATTTCATCATAAAGATCTTCATTTGTGTTCCAAAGATGAAGGGAAGTCTTACATGTTTGGAACGACATAATCTGAATTTCATTTTGGGTGAACTAACCCTTTAATAAGGGTTGGAAGCATACACATTTTTAATTCAACATGGATTTGGTGAAACTCTGTAATGTGAAGTAAAAAAAACGTTAATACCAAAACAAAGCCTACATTAGCTATTGTGCAAACATTATCCAACACTGTCACTGGGGTCCCTTTCAAATGGCAAAAAAAATGGCATAACCAATATGTACTTTTAAGGTAATAATATTACCATTTTAGAGTTAAATAATGTACAAAGGTGTACATTTTGAAAAGTCAACACCCCAGTGACAGCTTTAGTAAAAAAAAAACAGCCCACGCATCCGCAAAGTCAAGTCAGGAAAGTCATTTCAGAGGAAGAGCATGTTACATTTTGATTTAAGCTTATGAAAAACGTTTTTTCTTGGGAGTAACATAAAGCAATGAATTGTTCACAATAACACCAGGAATAGGCATTAAGATACTAAATAGGGTTTCATGTTTGTGGTGTTGCCATAATGAATGAATGAGTGAGTTATTGAAGAGGATGAAATACTCCTTGTCCTTTGAGAACACTTACGGATGCTGTTGTCTTAAAAGCCGTAGGAGGTTCAGAGAGATGAAGAAATACCCACACTGCTAAAGAATTATTCACATGTGCACAAAGTACACACACCGTCCTGCGTGCACACATGCACACACTAGCATACACAAAGACACTTTGATTAATACATAGTGTCAGTGGGAGATGTGCAGCACTTGTGAAATGGAGATTCATTTACATAATAAAATCACTGGAATATCACACTTGCACACACTGACAGCATAAAATCGCACCAGAGATGGAAAAATGAGAGGGACTGAAGGGTGAAGAGAGGAAAGGAGGATAGTACAGTGAAAGAAATGAGGTAATAAAAGGGATGAGAGGCAAAGAAGTGTCTGTTGAGAGCTACTCGATATTTACTGGGCATAACAACAACGTACAGGCGCACATAGAAACACAAGCACATTTTACTAGCAGTGTACAAGAATATGGTATAATATGGTCTCTTATGATTTTTTCAAGGTATTTATGACACACTGTCACGTATGGTTGCTGTAAAGAACATGATAACAAGAAATCACAAAAAAAGTATTTAATCATAAATCCCAGCTTTTGAAAACAGGTTTCAAAATGCAAGGTTTTGAAAATGATGCCTTTACGGTCTCCATGTAAACAACAAAAACATGTGACGTCATGTGCATGCATATTACATGTTCACGCATGCATAGTACGTGTTCACGGAGTTTTTCTTGACAAAGTGATTTTAGTCATTTTTGCAGATCCACGTGAACGGGGATAATTTTGACAATGTTGTGGTCTGTTTTTACATTTACATTGTCGTGTAAACATACCCTAACTCCACTCTAAAAAATGCTGGTTTGTTTTAACCCAATGTTGGGTCAAATTTGGACTAACCCAGCAATTGGGTTGTTTTAACCAAGTGGTTGGGTTAAATATTTGCTTAAGACAACCCAATCGCTGGGTTAAATCAACCCAATTGCTGGGTTAGTCCATATTTGGCCCAACATTGGGTTGTTTTAACCCAGAATTTTTTTAGAGTGTAGGGAACACAGGCAAACCAGAACTTTGTCAAACCCTGTCACTTACATCATGTGGATGGCTGGGTGCGTGTGCATTGCTTACCTGGGGAACACATGGCACCAGGATGCACTATGGGAAGAAGGCAAGCTGCCAGTGTGATTCTTTGGGCAATGTTCTGCTGGGAAACCTTGGCATTGTTGCTTACCATGTACACCCTTCAATGGAAATGGTATTCCCTGGTGGCTGTGGCCTCTTTCAGCAGGATAATGCCTGCCACACATCAAAAATAGTTCAGGAATAGTTTGAGGAGCACAAGTTTGAGGTGTTGACTTGGCCTCCAAATTCCCCAGATCTCAATCCAATCGAGCATCTGTGGGATGTGCTAAACAAACAAGTTTGTTCCAAGGAGGCATCACCTCACAACTTACAGGCCTTAAAGGATCTTCTGCTAACATCACTGGTTCTTGCAGAAGCTCAAACGTGCGGCGTAACACATAAGACTGAACCTCATTGGCACACCTTCAGGGGTCTAGTGGAGTCCATGCCTCAACGGGGTCAGGGCTGTTTTGACAGGAAAAGGGGGACCGTGCAATATTAAGTCAAAATGTTATGCCTGATCGAAGTATATTTTAACTAATTTAATATTTAGCTGGCCTACATCTGTGTTACTGAATGACTTCCTCTCATTATAAAACATAAAATAATCTCATTCCATTTTCTAAATCTTTTTGTAGATATCAAGATATTGTGGCCACAAATGGACAATTTGTTCCCATGTTTTACTACTTCCTTCCCTTGTTTTAAATCGTAGCCATGGTTTAACTAAATTAATACGAGGAAAAGAATGTGGCTACAATTTACCTTAAACGAGGGAATGAATTATTCCCTAAATTATTAATATGTTCTTGACCTCCTGAGATTTTCTAAAGGTTAAGCATCTCCTTTCCCAGATGCTTTTTACTACCATATTTGTGGAAAGTACCTATTCTTTCAGACCAGCAGTAATATTTTATTCAGTTTTATATTTTGTCAGCTCAGATTTCTTCTGTACTTTCCTTGGCCTCTGTTTGAAATCAGTGTTGATGTATGACAGAAGTAGCCAGGTGAGACTAACTGACCAGAGTGCTGTTTCAGTTCTGCTATTGACTAGTGGTCATGGGGCTCTTTCTTCATCCAAAGTACTATGTCTAAACATTATTGATGTCTCCATGAGGACTGGACTACTGCATCAGACCACCATGTGTACTTCACTACACAATACTGCTTCTGAGTATTTGGCAAATAATAAACGTTTGACATTTTATAATATTACTGTATAAAATACTGTTAAATGTGCATGGCAGAGTACATTGTACATTATATATATATATATATATATATATATATATATATATATATATATATATGATACTTTAGCTTGAGATCTTGCAATATGTATATTCTTAATGTAAGATGCAATAGTTAATGCATTCTCTAAATTATTAAAATCTGGATTAACTTCACATGTGCTTACATGACTTCCAACATACTCATTTTTCATTCCTGCTGTGATTGAAACATCAAGAACGCAGCATTATGTAGTATATTTTACTCTAACTGTAACTTACAGCAGCAACAACAAAATACAAAATTATACGAAATAATTAAATTTCATTATAAAGTTATTATACTTTTTTGTGTTAGTTTAATTAATCTCAGATATTTTACATCCCTATAAACTAAAAATAATAATCATTAATAAAATAAATTTTAGTACATTCAGTTCCAGGGCATTCAGTTGGTCTTCAAAGCAAAGAAAGGATACAGTGTGTCATAACTGTTAAACGTCTATTAATGTGTCAGAACCATATAGCCTTGTGGTCATCACTACAAGCACAGCTGCGTCTCAGTGCATTTGTCATCGCTTGAGGTCATTTTCAAGTCCTTTGCCTCCCTCTCTCTCACTCTCATTCCTGTTGTTTACTGTCTTTTCCAAACCATCCTATACAATAAAGGCCAAAAATATAACTTAAAAAAGAGAACAATTAATGTCCATTAAAGATATTGACCAAAAATGTATGCACCTCATGCATTGGAAATAACGTCACAACATTTATTTCAATCAAGAGGTGCATACATTTTTGGTCAAGATCTTTTACTGACAATGCAAAACAATCCAGCACCAACCCAGACTCCTAGAGCCATAACATGTCCATAACAGGAGGGTGACAGTCTTAACCTAGCGGAAGAAGAGACCACCAGGGCAATGCAGATGGCGTAGGACACCACCAGAACAGCCCAAAGACTTAATGAATTTGAGTTCTGGACTCAGAGGTGCTGATTCATGTGTGAAAATTATTATTCATGCTCCCTCACAACCATTCTTTCACAATTTGAGCCTGATGAATCTTGACATTGTCATGGCCACATTGAAAATGGCCATGATGTGTCTTCCTACATGGATGCTTAAAGTGCCCTTATTTAAAATTTGTTTTGGAGGTCCCAACAGGTTTACATGCAATCAAAGGTCAAAAAACTATTTAATTTTCTCATAATATAGCATTACCACAATGTTCAATGATTCTCAAGCGACTCGATGGATGAATCAGTCTCTCTAAATCCCTTCTTTCTATGAGCCTACTCTGCTCTGATTAGTCAGATGGCCCAGTCTGTTGTGATTGGTCTACCGTGTACAGCGCGTATTTCAGAAACAAACATCCATTACCATAACTGAACTCCAACTCCGTCAGGAGGCTTCTTAATGCTCAGCGATGGTACACACTGTAAAGACAGTAATGATGATGTGGATTTTACATCAATAATGGACTCCCAGCGTGAGTCCGAATCAATGACGAAACATTTGAAGAACTAGTTATTCAACCTGAACCTTGAGCAGGACGTTCTCAGTGATGCTACTCAGTTTGAAGTACATTATGATATGTTTCAACTGTAATTCCTCAGCATTAACAAGTGTGCATCCAAACATTCGCCTTGACGTCACAACGAAACGGCTTGCAATTTGTTTCAAAAAACGATTTGTGTGATTGACTCTTACTTATGAGAGACAATAACTTTATATGCGGTGCACTTTCAGATTTAAAACTTTGCAGGATGTTTTCAGTCACTTGAACAATGTCGCACACTACATGAAAGGTCATTTTCAAAAATCCATAATAGGGGCGCTTAATGAAAAGCTACACACTCCATCAATTACACTCTAAAAAATGCTGGGTTGTTTTAACCCCAAAAAATGCTGGATTGTTTTTAACCCAATGTTATGGACTAACCCAGCAGTTGGGTTGTTTTAACCCTGCGGTTGGGTTAAATGTTTAGTTATGACAAGCCAATCGCTGGGTTAAATCAACCCTATCGCTGGGTTAAAACAACACAATTGCTAGGTTAGTCCATATTTGATAATGATTTAATCATAGACTCTTAGGCATTTGCCTATTTAAATCCAAACAGCGACCTTTTGATTTTTGGCTGGGTAGTGTATATTTCAACACCTTGTCAGTAATTCATTATCAGGGAATTTCCAAAAATGTCAATTTGTTTCAGAAATCCCTGTTGATTGGCACATCAGAGCTCTGATTGGCCGCAGTGTTTCTCACCGGCATTATGAACGGTTGAGATTAATGTCTGTCATAGTAAGGCAGTTACAGTAGTACCCATGAACACACAGGGAATGTGAAATATGAGCCTATTTACAGAAGAAGAGCCCAGGGCTGTGACTTAACATAAGCACCCTGTTTCAGTCTCTGTTCACCTGGAGATCAGCCCCCAGCAGGGCTTTAACTAATACACCTGTCACCCCGTTTCACACCCACACGTGCACACAAACCCACACACACAGTCTCGCTATGCGTCTGTATCTTTTTCCTTTTGTTTTCTCATTCTTTCATGTACAAAGACCCGCGCACCTGGTCTAGGAAAGCTCCCCTGACTCTAATTAAGATTTCACATCTGCTATCAAGAAGTGAGACGTGAAGTCACTGACTTGACACTGCAAACACATACCGACTCGCACACCTGTATGCGCCAGGAAAGAAGAAAATGCTCTCAATGCACTTGACTAAAAAATTGGATTAAAGGTGAGGTTACACTCACAAAATTTTGCAGTCAAAAAGAAGATCAGTTGTCTATTGCCAAGATGTGTGAAGCACAGCTCACACTGCAGCCACATGAAACCAAGCAGCTTTCTGATGGTCATCGTGATGAATTCTTTATAAAAATTGAACCCGTTGTGAAATGTGTGTGGGCAAATCTTCTGCCTCTCAAATGAAATTCACTATCGCGCAGATTTTTTTAAAGAAATTACTGTATTTTGCCCAAGAAAAGTCAGCAAACAATGGTAAATGTGGCAAAATGTTGTGGGCAAAAAAAAGTTTCTATTGTCATTAAAGTAGCGATTAGGGGTGTGACGAGATAGACAGGTGCATTTTAAAGTGTTTTAACGAATCATCTTGTAATGAATGTCATTTCAGTTTGAATTATCATTTGCATTGAAAGACAACAATATACAAGCACTGTAAAAGGCTACAAACTCAACTGACTGGCTTCTCTCTTGTATGATTTCACACAAGTCTCTTCAGACCTTACTGTACATGAATTATGAGCTTCCAGAACTTTCTATTTGAGGCTGAGTGACCTCCTAATTGAACTTATTTCCACATACTGGAAATAAAAACAGTATAAATAACAAAAATGAATAACAGTCTCATGAAATGCAAAAAATAAGTGCAACCATTATCAAAGTACTCTCTCAATATTCAAAGTTCAAACAGAGACCAAAACAGAGAGCTAACAGTTGGTTACAACTACACAGCCTAGATATTGGGAGACAGGTTAATGTATGTCGCTTAATTTGTGCAGGGTGTTCGAATTCGTAATCACACATTCTATAAGACGTTTAGGCTCGGTTGTGCAACGAATCCTCCGCCATGGTCTTGTTAATCATCTCGCCTTACTCTCGTCACCTTATCAGTAAACTGCGATTCCTGCCGCACTGCGAAACTGCTACTCGTGCTGGATGAGCAGAGCAGAGCAGACGTTTACAATAGATTACAAATGACCCTTCGCTAAGCCACGCCCGAAAACCGCCACAGGCCAATCGTGTCTTAGCAACCGTAACTAGGCGCGGAAGGTCTGTCAAGCTTTCGAGCGAGGGAAACATGCCGAAGCATTGTGCGTATGGATTGTGCAAATCTGATACCCGGTAACCTAAAAGTTTGGACGGGGGGGTGGATTTTTTTTCCCCTTCCCTAATCCTAAAACCAAAGAAAAAATGCCAGCCGTGGATCAAGCAGTGTGGGAGGCCCCATTCACAACTAAATGTTATCATTGCAAAGTGGTCAGGCTAATGTCTTATGTTTATTCCACAAGATTTATGAATAAGCTGTTTGATTTATAATTACTAGATTATTTTCTAATTTCACTTACCCTGCTGTGCATGAAAATAGCTGTTCCTCAATTTGTGTCTTTCCCATTTGAATGGTCAGCGTATGCGGCGGCTGCTGCTTGCACTGGGACCTATAGGCTTTAGCTTCAATTTTGATTGAATTATTGTCTAATCAGTTGCATATGTCGTGGATATATCCCTCGAATGCATACCGCAGTCCCTTTTGTTTTGCTCTCTCAGATATTTCACCTGTTCGCCAAAAAATATTAATAATCTCCTTGGGAATGTCTGTTTTTTTTTTCTATAAAAAGCAAAACCACAGTGGGAAAAGCAGTTCACAAGCAGTTGTCTGTTGGAAAATGCAGAAAATTTGTGAGACCATTTGCGAATTTGCATGGGGAAATCTTCCACCCTTACGTGAAATTGCAGATCACACGGATTCCTATTGAAATGGATTCTGCTGGCGAAATTTTGCAGAGCAACGGTTAATGTGACCACACCTTAATAAAGTTAATGAATAAATTAAAAAATAATGTCAGGTGAAATTTTTGATAGCTTTATAGTGCAAAATCAAACACCCACTCCATCTGCTAATATCCACTACATCTATCCTCTTCAGATAGATGTTCTCCATTGAGATCACACACTTCATTTACAGCCCTCAGACTTCTGTACCAATTACACCTCATATCAAAAGGCACACGGGCTGACATGTCCTACAAAGAGCCTGATTAAAGCCTCACATAAACACGCGTGGATTCTCACACAATTTATTAGGCGGAGAAGCGAAAGGATATTTTACCTCTGAAGATAACATCTCGACTCTTAATGGCCCACTGAACAATCGCGCACACACACTGCAGCGTGCGGAGGAATGGCAGGTTTTCATAGCACATCCTGTGGGCTCTTTGACTGGCATCTAAGAATGAGACAGGTTCTCCACTAACAAGGCAACTTTTTTTATTTTTTCTCCTGTCAGATGGCTCTAATATTAATCCGTGGTGCTATGAGACAGGAAACTCCTAGCATGCAATTTCCGTCTGTTTCTTGCAGTGGAGAGATCTTATTGATCAGTGAATGTCTCTGAAAGTGCACGTGGGCGTGCACACGTGTGTATTATATATTACGTGCATGTCCCTCTCAAGGACGTACTTCAAACGGTAGGCCTGTCAGTCAACTGGCGGCTGGATTAAATTGAAGAGTGAGTTTGGTGCCGTTCCCCTTCCACCCATCCTGCAAACACACACACCGACCAGAATCCATCCATCAGCACAGCTTTGTTTGCCTGCTATGTTAAATATGTGAATTCTAGCTTCATGCTTGTTGTTGTTGGATGTGCTGTTTTTATCCTTTCCCGTGGTAAACACACAGAATTGGCTTTGGTACCTGAGGCAGGACAACAGAGATAAATGGATAAGAAGGAATTCAATTATGGTGGTTTAATTTAATTTATTATATGATATGCTGCTTAATTAAGGAAAGTCCCAAAATTATAATTATTTAATTTGTTATTGTGGCATTCCAAAACAATGGCTAATATATTATATTATATTATATTATATATAATATTATATATATTATATTATATTATATTATATTATATTATATTATATTATATTATATTATATTATATTATATTATATTATAATATGGATCTACTTTATATTAGGTGGCCTTAACTACTATGTACTAAGATTTTTATAAATAATTTGATACAATGCACTTATTGTGTACATCGCATGTTTTTACATTGTACTTACATTTTTAAAAATACCTGCATGTAATTACATCTGTAATAAATTTTTACATTTGTAATTACACTGTTGACCCTTCCTTTACACCTAACCCTACCCTTAAACTTACCCACCTCTAGCCTGGCCCCACCCTCACTTCCGCTCAATTTTCATTTTCCTTCAGTACTCCGTTTGGGATTGCGGTATATTTTCTGGTTTTCTCCGGTCAAATTTTAACCTAAACAATCAGTGAACAGAAGGAGTGGCTGAGAACGATGAAGTTGTTGTGGCTAGTAGACGTTTTGAGATGACATACATCACGACCAAACGTTAGCAATTGTTTATGGCAGATCCATAGTGGCTCTGGGCAGATCCAATAGTTTTAAACTTCAACAGAGTACCTTCCTTCAAGGAAGTTAACGCTTGTCAATGGAGAGTGGCCAGACTCTGTACAAATGAAATATACGAGAGTCTGGTAGGACCAGGCTACCATACCACCCTAACTTTACCCATATCCCACCTCAATATCAGCAAAAGTGTTTTGCAATACAATATGAACACAATTAGTGTATTGTACTTATTTTTTGATGTAAGCACATAGTAGTTAAGGCCACCTAATATAAAGTGGGTCATATAATATAATATAAAGTTTAATATCTGTTTTGGTGATGATAATGACGAGGCAAGGTCCTTTAGCATTTAGCATTTTACCTGCATACAAGAAAATAAACAAAGCAATGTGCAAGACACAAACGCCACTAGACAAAAAAACTGAAGGCAAATACACAAGATAATGAACTGTACACGAAACAGGTGTGAAATAATCAATAAACCAATAAATCACCATGACAACCAATGACAACATACTTAGTAAACATATCAAGAAACACAGGAAATAATGAAGACAGACTAAAAGTCCTGAAACTGAAGCAACAACAGAATATGACATTACCCCCCACCCGTCTTCCTACAAAGTGACTCCTGGAGCCATAACATGTGCATAACAGGAGGGTGACAGTCTTGAATAATGGAAGAAGATAGCACCAAGGCAATGCAGACGGCACAGGACACCACCAGGGAAGAGCAGATACAACAGGATACCACTAGGGCTGAGCAGAGGACAGAGGAACCCACAAGAACAGAGCAAACATCACAGGAGCCCTCCAGGGTGGAGCAGACGAAACTGGAGACCCCCAGAAGTCAACCAGGGTGATGGTGTGATCAGTGAAGGCCTGTGCGGAGTCCGATGGACCAAGACAACAGGTAAAACAGAAAGACCTGGAGACCCAGGCAGAGCGGCCAAGGTGAAGCCAGGGTGCCGGAAGACTGAAGTGAAGCCGGTGGGAGTGAGGACTGAGGCATAGCCAGAGAGAACATACACCAAGGTTGGAGCTGAAGACTGGGAGGCTCGAGGCATTGTAGCATCACTGGGCTGAGTCAGCAGAGGCGGAGGAGCTGAGGATCCATACAGGACCAGCATAGCCAACACAGATTAAATGGATGGCCGGCAGAGATAAAGGAGAAGATGAAGAAGATTTGGAGCTGAGTGAGACCAGCGATGAAAAATCTCCAGGATGGACGAGGCTACAGGCTCTGGCTCCATTGTGGGCACTGGCTCTGGCCCAGGGTCCATGGTGGGCTCAGGCTCACTTTGTGTGGTGGATTCAATGCTGGGCTATACGGTCTCAAAAGGGTAGGTTGGACAAACTGCCAGTACTGAGTAGGGGATATCTTCCCCACTCTCACCGTATAGATAAATGTTTCTCAACCCTGGTCCTATAGGACCCCCAAAAAGCCCACATTTTGAAAGTCTCCTCTGTCTGACACAACTATTTCAGGTCCTGGAGTTTTTCTTCTGATGAGCTGAATCAGGTTGAATAATGTGTGTTTGATTAGGGAGACACGCAATAAGTGCACTGTTCGGGGTCCTTCTGGAGCAGGAAACACAGGAAATAGTGAAACAAAATAAAAGTCCCTGAAAATGAACATGACAATATCAAAATTGATTTTTTTATTTTTATTTATATATATATATATATATATATATATATATATATATATATATATATATATATATATATATATATATATATATATATATATAATTGGGGTTAGAAAGATTTTTTTTTATATATATATATATATATATTCAATACTCACCAAGGCTGGATTTATTTGATCAAAATGCAGTAAAAACATTAATATTGTGAAAACCGTTGTTTCTGCTTTATTTATTTATTAATAGAAACTGTAATAAAACATTTTCAGGGTTCTTTTATGGTTGAAAAATTCTAAATAACTTTTTTATTATTATTATTATTTGAAATCGACTTTTATTTACGCAGAGTTTGATTCACGCAGTCGTAATTGTTCATCTAGTTTATATAATGTATTTTGCACTGCTACAAGATGATATTTCTATTTTTACCAGCAATACATCTAATTTATGATCAGATTCTTGTGATTATTTTTTTAATTAATCACACTAAACTAACACGTAAATTGGCTGTTCTAGTGTAAAATCATATCTGTTTCAGAGCCTGAAAACAATCACAAATTAACCAACAAAAGACAGCTTACCAAATCTACATAAATAAATGCATGCAAGCCTGCCTTTGTCTTATTGCCTGATGTTTATGATGGTTTGAGAGCATGTAGGGGTAAAACAGAGAGATGATGATTGAGCTAATGATGTACCGTGAGCAGCTAGCACAGTGAATCATTACCATATGAGTATATCAAGGCTGTATGTAATGACCTTAGCTGCAGAGTGAGAGAGCTGGTCAGAGACAGCACTGAATCATCACCATCACTGCCACAAACAACTCGTACCTCTAATAAATAGCTTTTATAATCACACCACCCTCCCCCTCGCGTTCGCTTCATCTATTTTTCCATTCTACTGTTGTTTTTGCTAGCTTCTTTCCTTAGTCATGCTCTACGCTATCTAGCCACAGTAAAGCGCAGGAGTATTTCCGGTGCTCTCAGGCTCTAAGGGATAATGTTCTGCATGGCGACTCCAGATGCAGGAAGTGCAGGTGGCTCTCAGGCGGTGGTGATTGATTTTCATGCGCAGAGAAAGCGGCTCATATTCCCTGATGTGCCCTGACAGGACTTCCTAAACACCCCCTACCTACACATACACACACACACACATTTTTCACACATACATTTTAATCTGTGAGAGATGCGTTTAGTGGAGCGAATCTGTCACCTCCACCACTTCATCATCATCTTCTTCCTCACAATGGTGAAGATCAAGCAGTTTTACCACACCTACAGACTAGGCTTGAACGCTAAACAGGTACTAAACAAATCTGGTCCGATACAACCCAACATAGGAACTGTGAATGTGTTAAAGGGATAGTTCACCCAAAAATGAAAATTTGATGTTCGTGCTTACCCCAAGGGCATCCAAGAAATAGTAGCTTTGTTTCTTCAGTAGAACAGAAATGAAGATTTGCAGTCTGTCAGTCGTATAATGCAGATCAATGGTAACACATGAGAGTATGAGACCTATTAGAGTAAAAAAAACAACATAAACATACAAATCCATATTAAACCCTGCGGCACGTGATGACACATTGAAACGATCAGTATGTGCGAGAAACCGGACTGAATTTATATAATTTTTTACCTCTAATACACCATGTCAAACAGCCTTCAGCACGTGCTCACTTCCGGTAAGTGAGGACAGTGTACAATGTACATGATATATAGTTTACGCAAGTGCCGGAAGTGATCTATCGCAGGTATCTCTACGCCATATCGTGTATTGACCTCACTTACTGGAAGTGATCGCGCACTGAAGGCTGTTGGACATAGTGATGTATTAGCAGTAAAAAAAAATAGAGATAAATAATGCTTGTTTTCTCGCACTAACCGATCATTTCGTGTCTTAAGAAATCAATGTGTCGTCATGAGCCACAGGGTTTAATTTTGATTTTTTTTTCTTTGCTCTTATAGTTCTACGGTGGCCCAGATGTGCACAACACAACAAAATTGAAAAAGCAAACATAAGTTAACAACACAACAAAATCAAGCCACAACACAACGAAAAAGCCACAACACAATGAAAAAAAAACCCACAACGAAATCAAGCCACAACACAACAGAAATGCTCCCGACCACAAGGGGGCACTCATAGCTCGGTAGAGTTAGTTTTCCTTGCCACTGTTGTATAGATTCGGCAATCTTACAAAGATATAAATACCAATTTTAACAGTGTGTAACCATTTTATATCAACATGAAATATTAATTCAAAACCACCTACATGCATTAAAGCTATTTATACTGGAGAATTCTTTGACTCGCTACCACGGTGCATGACGCCTAAGGGACCGTCTGAAACATATAATTTTGTATTAATTAAAACCTATTTAAACAAATTTTAACATTTAAAAACAGACATGTTCAAATTCCAAATCCTGACTATTGGTAAGACTATAACTAAATAATGCACAACACAACTTTAGAATTTGAATATGTCTTCTTTCTTTTTTTTAAAGGTTAAAAAGTAATTTCAATTAATAATTAAATTATTTTATAGTTTGCTTTTTAAATTTCGTTGTATTGTGCACTAATGGGCCACCGTATAGCTCTCATACACTCATGTGTTACCATTGACATGCATTATACGACTGACAGACTGCAATGGTTGGAGTTAAAAATCGTCATTTGTGTTCTACTGAAGAGTCATCTCTATCTTGGATGCCCTGGGGGTAAGCAGATAAACATCAAATTTTCATTTTTGGGTGAACTATCCCTTTAATGCATTGCATACAAAAAAATACAGTACGAGACTAATCGCAAATTACTGGCATCAAATTGCTGAATCTAGTGACAGCTTCATTTGACAGTTTCATTTCATCAGTGACCGGAGGCTATTTATATGCTGCCTAAAGTATCGATTTAGTACCCTGAATTGGTACCAGAGCCAAAAATGTTGGTATTGATCCAAGGCTACTCCAGACAGCAGTTAGCATCTCCACAGGCACTGACTGAGCTTCACTTTTGTTGTATTTGCAGAACTTTGGCAAATCATTTGGAACTTAATGAGGGGGCTCTAATAACGTATTAATTATGTCAAATTCAATTAATAATTTTAATTGCCAGAACTGGCACGTAAGCAGAGCATGGTTATTTTTATAGCACAGAGTGATGTTTTTTCCAGACCTGTTGTTATGGGGCTTTGGTTTTAAATTGGAAACAGGTGGTTCATAATTACACAAATAAAAGATCATTGTTCTAACTGTTATTCATCCAATTATGAACAAAATGTGATTTGAAGACACGTGATGCTGTGATAATAGGGAATGTGGTATTCAGAGCAGCTGGGACAGAAAAAGTAAAAATTAACAAGATTCCGTTTGACTCTTTCCAATTATAAACATTATATGGAAACACATTGTTCAGGTTATTTTTGGCCCAAGTCTCTAATATATGTAGCCCACATATTTATGGATACTTTACAACAGATACGCAGTGCTTAATGCAATCAGAAATCAGCAGCGCTCGGTAGAGTAGATACCACATGAAAATGATATATAATAGATACAAGATAACCATGAATAATATAGAAAATGTAGTAAATAATGCATGATGCGGAAGGACAGCTTCATCTTTTGGCTCGCATTACACGTCTTGAATTTCTCACTTGGTGGCGTGTGAGTTATTGGGAATGTATATGTAATGTACCATGTGTACGTGGTTTGAATTTCATCTTCACGTTGAGACACCAGGTGGTTTAACCCGACATCATAACTCTGTTGCGGAAGTGACTCGGGAAGTCAGCTATATTGATGCTGTAGAGGGACAATACCTATATAAATGTATAACCAGCAGATGGTACTGTATGGAATTCTGCAATTAGTCCATCTGACACAAATACTTTTTTTTTCTTTCCTATTTGAAGTTACAGGACTTACCTAAATTACCTCCTACAATATTAGTCTGAGACATTGGGGCTTCTTAAACACAGAGATTATTTCATCATAATCAAGTGTCTCTGTGAGTTTGCCTTCAAAGGAATCCAACATAGCCTAGATGCATCACTCAACTTGGTTTCTTAAAGCAGTACAACGGTTTTGAATTTTTCGAATTCAACTCCACAAACATGCAAATCTCACTATTACGTCCCAGTAAAGATAACATTATGAGCGGGACTGACTGAAACTGATGACTCATATTAATCTTCATTTTGACAAGCGAATGCCCTAATGCAGAGTTCCGACTGCGCAATTTTCAAACTGGTTGGATCACTGCTCTTTTCACACTGAATGACTATCTGGGCTAGCATTCAGTTGCTGCTGTGTGCACATTGCACGGTGGATCGGCGGCAGGCGGTTTCACCAAGGGGGTAATCCAGCGTACCTTCCATAGGGGCAGCCATTGCTAACCAAGCCATTACCTGCTGTTAGCATGCCATTAATTCCTATTCATTTTGGCGTCACTTTGACAGTGAATAACTTATGATAACATCTGAGGCGTTTAAAGATTCCATTTGTCCGTTGTATATTTCTAAAGAAACACGACAATGTATAAAAGGCTCCATTACCTTATATCTTACACTATCGCCCCATAGAAGCTATATGTTTTAACCATGCGACTCTCTGTCGCGGAGTAAAACATTACCGTGTAGACAGGACGAGACACTCCCAGGCAATCTTTTACTGTCTATGAGGCAATCGGGGGGGACGTGGAGGCATAAAGTCCGATAAAGTCAAGGAAGAAGCATGGGAAGAAGCCCATATAGAGCCAAAAGCAAAGGGACAAAACATTTAAACAACGTGATTCAGATTTCACGTACTACTGTCAGACAGGTTGCTCCCGTCACATCTATGTCGACAAGCTCATGTATTAAAATACTGATATTCTGGTCTATAACTCTTCACCTCGCGCTGACCTGTATCTTGCTCTCTCATTGGCTGTAGGTCATCGCCAATGTAATATTCAGTCAGAACACATTTCACACAGCAGGATTTTGAATCACAGACAGGTATTAAGCATGCCAAAAACCTCACGGCCATCTGCGAGTCGTCTGCGATTCTCTCAGGTCGCGTCTTTGATAATTCAGCGTGTTTGTCACTCTTGTGAACGAGCACCGATTTGCCTATGATTTGGGGCATTTGTCGGGCAGTGTGAACTCGACATAAAGGAAGAGGGAAAACTAGGATACTTCCTGCAAATGACCATTGCATTTAAGCATTCTCAACTAAATATGTAAAGTTAGCATTACTAACTATTGGGTAGGCTATAATTAAAAATGGATGGGCTTATGTCTAGGCCTGGAACCACCCGACGCTTTGTCACTGCGATAGATGTTTAATTAGAAAAATATGTATCTGATGCAGGATGAATCATCATTATTTTCTCTGAAAAGAAAGACTGGGGTATATGAACTTTATTAAATAAATACAACAAATAATACAAAAATAGTTTATTTAATAATGTATTATAATTTTAACTGCAAACGTTTGAACAGTAGCGTGGGTCAGTTTGTTTTTCTTTCATGAGAGGCACAATATGTAATATTTTTTTATTAAAATATCAAAAAGCTACTAGAACAATGTTATATTTTTTGTTGACTTGTCTACCTTCTTTGTCAACATGTCCAACAATGTTTAAATCCAGATAAATCAGCTATTTTAAACCAGTGTTATGGACCGGGTCCTTGCATCACCTGTCAATGACGTCATGTCTGCAAAACCATGGAAACACCAAAGACATTTAATTAGGGCACGAGCACCGATGGTATGAGGGTGTGATGGTGTGGTTTTCTCCGTTTATATAGTATGGATTTTATTAGACAGGCGAGCAACTGCTTGGATATACATTTATCAACAGAAAACAAATCATTGTTACTGTATATAGCTCAACACGGTTAGTCTTTTTGTTTGAACCGCTTGTTTTCTTAGTGTTTTCTCTGAGGCATGGTAAAAACATTTATTTTGTCAAGTGGCTAACATGGCATAATCAGAGAGCGCTTTCTCCATTATACAATATATTTTAAAATGAATTGATATTCTAATATTGATCTAGATTACTGCAAAGTGCAACGAGCCACGGAGTAAACACAAAATGTATTTAGTACTTTCAACACACTCAGATGTATTTAGTATGATTGTTTTAACCATGTAAAACAGCGCTGAGTTACCCCACATACCCAAGGAAAAGAGCAGAAGTGGTGCCTGCAGCATAAGCATAATTAAAAGCTCTTAATAAAACGAACACATTTGCTCATTCAGGAACAAGTCCGTCAGATTCCTTTGCATCGGCTGTGGATGTGAAAAGTCAAGACTACAACTCCCAAGATTCCACGCTCATTCACGGCATCATCAAGCTATGCCTTTGTTTTGAATTAATGACCTCTAGCAGAGAAACTTACATACTGTGCCTTTAAGTTGATCAAAAGTGCCATTGAATGTAGGGGTTAAAATCATGCAGTCAATAATATATTTGATAATTGAATCAGTTATATTCATTTATATAAACCATGCAAACGGATCAAATCACTAGAATAAATCAGACTTCCAAATGCTATTTGTAAGACAGAACGTGTTTGATTATCACCTCAGCTTGGGCACAATAAAATAAAACACTGATATGTTTTGAAAAAAGTAGCTGAAAAACGTTACTGCTCCTGTTTGTGTCAGAGAAGACTAGAGGAATGTTGTTCCTCTAACTTCCCCAGACTGTACATCAGAATCAACCAAAGGATATGAAATCATTTAAAAATACAAAACCGAAAACATCAAGATTTACTGAAATAGAAGAAATGAGAAAAGAAAGCGTGGTATTAGCGAGATAGAGAATCTAAGAGTGAAGAGAGAGAGAGAGAAAGTACTGTAAAAAGGACCCCTGTAGAGATGATTTAAGGGAGGATAATGGAAGTGACCGATTACATAAAACTCACAAGCTGCGAGTCTTTCTTTCATTCCCTCCTCCCAACATGGGTGTACGCTCGCACATACTGTAGAGTAGAGATGCAGTTCCAACTCGGACGTTAATGCAGTGGCCATTACTCAACTTTCTGAATACCCTCATGCATAATGTATAAACCGAGAGGTGATTCCTATTCCAATTCATTTATTATTGCACTTAGAGCCAAATCCTACTGTAATTTCATTTTCAAAGTGAATCATATTCTTGCACTGCAGAAATATTTAGACTGATATCAGTAGACCTTTGAATCAATCATATCTCAGAGTCGCCTAGAGCACTCACGCTCATAGCCTCATATTAATGAGACTACTTATAGCACCAGCACTGCCTCAAAAACTGCAATAAACTCCATGAAATAAATCACATTGTATATTACTTATTTCATTTTGACCACAGCTGTAGCATTCCTCTGTAATATATCTTTGCTTTCCAGATGGTTAGAGGCTTGATGTAGGTAAATATCTAATATTCAGATTTTTCACTCAGTTCCTAGCGTGCCACCTTATTCATCTTGGATATGTCACTGTCTGCTTCTGTCTAACAGTGTTGGGATTAACTAACTAAAAGTGTTGTTGTTTTTTTGTTTTTTTCAGTAGTTCAGTACTACTTTTCCAAAGAGTAGCTGTGCAGCACAACCAACCATTAAGTGCATTCTGGGAATTGTTGTCTTTCATCCCATTGAGACAAAAATAAATTTTCTGTGTTTTCTCAGTCTAGAAGGCACCAAATTCAAAAATAATTTAATATATCTACTACATTAATGACCGAGTTTAAATACAGATTCATCTTCCCAGCGGTGAAGTACCCCTTTAAGTCCACATATCATGCAAACTAGAAACTATGCTTCTAACCACAGGTCGAGAGCTGTTGTTGCAACCACACAAGTTTGCGGCGCTGTTAACGAATGTTCGTTGGAACGATGGTTGCGGGAAACACCAACTGGTTCAACTATGTTGATAACGACGGTTTGCGACCATAGTTGGCTAACGATGCTTTTGGGAAATGCACCCCTGGAAGTTAGCATCTTCCTGGATCCCTCAACAAAAATCTGTTTAGATTATTGCAGAAAATAAATTCTGTGACCAACAAAAGTTTATGATGCTTGCATGCTTCGTCATGATAATTTTCACAAATGAACAGAACTTTAATAACTTTTGAAGCCTAAGGCCGTGTGTCCACCAAAGCTTTTTTTTTTCACACAGTTGGCTGGGGTATCCAATTGTTTTCAATGCGAGCGCTGCGTTTTTAGAACGTCATTAGCGTAATGAGGCGCTGAGTGAGTATTTCAAGCTCAAGCGCTGAGCGCAAGGCGTTCTTTCCTGGTCGCGGAGAGTTGAAGAATGTTCAACTTTGAGTAAAACTCAGTAAAACTCATCACTGTCACTTTTCACCCAGCCGTCGAATCAGAGTGGAGGAGGGGCGGGACAAATACAACACAGACCAATCGCCACATTCTGCTTGTACAATAAGGTCAACAGATGAAAACAACAAACATATTAATTGAAAAAAAATATTTAAAACGAGCGAGAGCAAATACTTAACATTGTATCTGCATTTTTATATAGAATCAATACAGAAACAAACTATCTGTGAAATTAGATATCAGTAACACTTCCGCGGATATTCCATATCACAAGCAAAGAGTCTCAACTGGAGAAAAAAACGCTGCGCTGCCAAATGCTCTCAAGCGCCCACAGCAAGGTTTTCAGCCGAGCGTCTGGTGTTTTCAGCTAGATAAAAATGCTTTGTTGGACACATGGCCTAAATACACAATCAAAAGCTAAACATATAGGCTATAAACGAACTACGTCATCCGACAACTCCTTCAGTCCTTACTTAAAAAACATTTTCTCTGAAAGTTTTGAGTAGAGCACAACGAGGCTGTCAAAGCGGACTAGTGGGTAGATGAGCTTACCTGTTCAGCGTGAAGTTGAATGTCCCTGACAACCTTTTAAGCCCTATTTAGCCACTTTTTAGCAACTGCCTATTTCAAGAAAAGTAAAAGTTTTTTAAGTATTTAATGGGGAATTGCTGTTTTTTTTTTTGTTTTTTTTTTGTCATAGAATACAAAAATCTTGAGCTTGTGTTTACCACACACCTTATTTCATGTAGAATCAGAAAAGAATCAGAATCTTATTTCAGAATCAGAAAGAGCTTTATTGCCAAGAGTGCTTTTCTTGGTATTGAAGCTTTCAGTGCACATATACAAATACAACAACAAGAAATATAGCAATGAAACTTAAAGATAAAAAATATAAAAGTATTAAGACACAGTAAGGTTTAGTCATAAGCATATTTACAGCATTAACAATATTAAATGGTGGTAAAGACATTGTTAAAATAGTCCATGTGACCCAAGAGGTTCAACCTTAATGTTAGAAAGCAACATTAATCAGATCTCGCTCTCCGATTTCATCAAAAATATCTTAATTTGTGTTCCAAAGATGAGAAAAGGTATTTTACGCATTTGGAGAAAATAATGAATTTTCACTTTTAGGTGAACTAACCATTCAACTGTTTAAATTGCCTGTGGGAAAAAGCTGTTCCTGTGCCTAGATGTTCAGTGCCCATTGATCTGAATTGCCATCCAGACCTCAACAGTTCAAACAGTTGGTGGTGGCCAGAGTGAGTGGAATCTGTGATGATTTTTCCTGCCCTCTTTCTCACTCTGGAAGAGTACAGTTCCTGAAGGGTGGGCAGCGGAGCACCAATAATCCTTTCAACTGTCTATTTAACCAAAAAAATAATAACTTCAAGACGATAAAACCGGAAGTGCTAAAACTCGTTCACAGGTTTTGGCCTACAACAATACGTCATCCCTGTGGGACTCTATGGTCCTCTCTCATTTGAAGCGTTGCAAAATCTGATTTATTTTAATGAATTGGTTTTTCTGGATGGTCCTCTTTCAAGCGTTGGAAAATCTGATTCATTCAAGTGTTATGCTTCACTGTAGTGAATTGATTCGCCATGAACATTTACATTCCTCCAAAATATGAAAAGTTGGGGAATTCAATTCATTCTAGTATAAAAAAAAGTCCCTGAATTACGATTTTGTGTTTATGCTTTTTATTTATGGTAAGCTATAAATGTACATGTTCATGTTTGATACTGTCACCACATTCAAAATTAATTAAAATTCAAAACCGCCTCTTGTTTTTGTGCCAGCCAAAATATAGCTCTGATTAAATTATAACTAAATTATAGAAATTAAAATCGTTGGACACTTGGGGACAGATTTACTAACAGCTTGCACCAGCAAAAACCCTCTTTTGGTATATATATTTAAAAAAAAAACTACTATCAGGATTTAAGACACAAAGTGAAACATTAGTGCTTGGACACAATTATTTTTATGGCTGACCTTATTGCATATGCATAAGAGTTTCCCTTTCTGACACAAAATGTATGGGAGGAGAGTATTTAAATATATCATGCAAGCTGATTTATTAAGGTTTGCACTCTTCAATTTACTGTTATTTGTGCCATTATTTACCATCCAAAAAGAGCATGTCTTAAACCAGATGCTAATTTATGTTGCTCTTGGTTGTGTTCTTTTAAGGCGTCATGAACTCATGAATTTTACTTGAGCTTTTGACAAATAAGAGGTCATCATTCTATAAGAATGTCCTGTAAATTTCAAAACTGAAAACTTCCTTGTTAGTCCAAAAACAGCTTTTAATGTAACCAAGTCCAGCAAATGACTTGTAGTGGAACGTGCCTGTAATAGATAGGTGAAAGACAGCCTCTGCAGAAGAAAATCAATGCCTACTTCATCGTTGCAACTTTGGCCCCGCCCACTGGTGTGTTAGTGAGATGATGAGGAGAAAAGAGCAATACAGGATTACTGGAATAAAAATAACATTACCTTCCAAAGGATCCTAATGCTAATGTGGTTGTTTATTTTCAACAATGTGAATGTTTCAGTTGAGCATTATTTGTTTGTTCTTTACATTTCACTGTGGATTCGTTGGTAAATCAGTCGCAATTTGAAAGAAGGCTTTGCAAACAGACTTTTACAATATGGACTCGACAGTAATGCGACAACATATAAGTATTTGTGTTAATCCTAATGCCTGATCTATGACCGGTGATTTCTGATATGTAATGATTCATGTACAGTCAGGTGTTCTGTGTCTATAAATGTGTCAATAAATCAAACCAGTGAATAAACGGTGAACTTAACATTGTTTCTCGTAGTAGGATAAAAATAATCTGTTATTTAAACTGGCCAAATTATATATAATTTAGCCAATCACAGCAGTGGGTGTTTACACTGAAGTCTCACAGAAGACACGCCCCTTCAAACAGATCGTTCAAATCAGAGGGCTAAATTCAGGTATAGGAAAATGCCTTTTATTTCTAAATGTGGCGAGGTTGATATTGTTTTGGGACTCTCGCAAATTTTCTATGTACATTACATACAGTAATGTAATTGAAGTTTCTAAAGAGGATTCTGTTTTCAAAAACCTACAAATATTTGAGGACTATTGCCAAAAGAATGCCCCCTGAGTAACTTCAATGTAGTTATATAGCTTCTTCGTCAAAAGAAAAGCTTTGTAGTTGTACTGCTTCAAATGAGCTAGATTAGCTAGTTTCAAAGTATCTCCCCCAACACTGCTGTCTAGAGAGCTTATTGTTTCAATGATTTCTTGCAGAACCCTCATGTTAAAAAGACTTTTATCAATACAAACTTCCTAATACTTATTATCAGAAGCTCTTTGGAGAGCAGGGATATTGATCACAAAACGTCTTGTAGACTCAATGGGCCGCAAATTGTGAACCAGTATTGACTGCATTGCTTGAATATCAATTGTACTGACCTTAACCCATCCTAAGCACCTTCATTCCCTCGATAAAAAAAAGTGCTATGCTAATGAAGCATCCTTATGTTGATGCAGTATTTGAACACACGGAAACACAGTGGAGACAGAGTAGGTGGCAGGCAATAAATGAGCAAAGCCAAAGTTCATCCGCAACCGTGCTGTCAGTAAGGTGTTGCAATACTCCTTTCTAAATTAGATTCAAGATTTCGCACAAAGGAACAGCTCTGGCTCTGAATAAAACATTTCCTTTTCACAACTTTTGGTGCTCCACAAAGCAGCAGAAAAAGAACAAATTAAGGGGGGTGGAGGGGAAAGAATGCATCGACGTCGGGGGCTGTCATCTTGCATCTATGACCAAAGGGAATGAATTTACATGGCAGTGGATGGAGTTGCAGGCTTTGTCCGAAAGAGCTGTGTTTGGAATTGTAATAACCATGCAATTTCAGTTTTTCCACTTAATAAATATAAAACCTTGTAGAATGTGAAGTGAACATTTGGAAGTCGCTTTTCTCATCATTAATAAGGCTAAACTAAATTATTAATTCTCATAGGTTGTAGGAGAGCAGGAAAAATTGTGACACTGTTTTGCTTTAGCTCATTTTAACAGAAAATGTCCTTCACGAATGCAATGCTATACCAGGTGAGCTACCAAACAACTTTACCAGATCAGAAAAGCCATATAGAGGTGATTACGTGATGTAAATATCAAAAAGCACTATGGGGTTTTGAGGTCATAACATAGTGTTGAGCAGTGGAGATAATCGACAATCTGCCCCATGTAATCATAATTTGTCTGATAAGAAATAAAAATTGTTTGTGCCTCTGGTTCTAATTTCAGCTGGAAACAGTGAATTGAGTTTTGCTAAAAATGTTCATAGAGGCATGTTTTTTTTTTTTTTTCAATGAGCTTGTTGTCCAAACCTGTACGACTTTCTTTCTTCACAACAGAAGACATTTTAAAGAATGTCTCAAATGTTTTTGTCCAATGGATCACACATTTTATGGACACAAAAAAAAAGAAGAAATGTTTACACCCTGGAATAAAGCAACATTAATGCTATTTCACAGGTAATATTCACAATAATTCCCACAAGAGTTTTTCTAACCCTAATTTATGGAGTGTGTAGCTTTTATTTCTAAACATAGTTTCTTAAACCTATCCATGTAGGAAGACACATCATGGCCGTATTCCAGGATGACAACACTCTAAAAATGGCTGGGTTAAACACAACCCATTTGGCAACCCAGCGCTGGGTAAATTATGGACAGAACACATACTGGGTTAAAGTAACCTAACAGGTTGGGTTGCACAATTTAACCCAAAATTATGATCATATTGATTAAATGATGGGCTAATTTTGCCTCATTAATGGTTATTTCCATTTCCTTGCAGCAAATGCTATTTATATATTTTATTTAGGGTGCACTCTAAAAGACGCTGGGTAAAAAATAACCCAAGTTGGGTTGAAAATGGACTAACCCCGCAATTGGGTTGTTTTAACCCTGCGGTTGGGTTAAATGTTTGCTTAAGACAACCCAATCCCTGGGTTAAAACAACCCAATTACTGGGTTAGTCCATTTTCAACCCAACTTGGGTTGTTTTTTACCCAGCGATTGGACATTAAACAGTCTAAATCAAATAATTTTATTTTTAAGTTCATTAAAGGGGGGGTAAGTCAAAAATGCTTTAGTAACAGTGTCTCGGGCGAGTACCAAAACAAACTTGTAGCCAATAAGCAGTAAGGGTCTACTAATAATAGTGAGAAGAGGTCGCTCAGTGTGCGTCATTATTCAAAAGACAAACAAACAGGACGGACATTAGCTGAGCGATGGCAGAAAGAGAGATGTGGAAAAAATGTTGAAAATGTCTATGGAACTAAAGAAGGCTTAAGATCAGGCAAGAAGTATCAGCTTTCCAGCGCTGAAGAGAACTCAAGGAGCTGGAAGGCCTGCAGTTGGACGCCGAGGTTGCTTTCTTACTTCTCAGTGGGCGAGTTACATTGATTTAGTTTTGTTTCACAGAACTAATATGCTTGTGTGTCATGTTCGCTTGTTTGTTCATTTGTAATCGTTTGCAAAAGTCTCTGTTTTTTCGAGGTTCGAAAACGCCAGAGCAGTGTAGACGACAGGCGTAACCGTAGCAAAACGTACACTCTAAAAAATGCTGGGTTGTTTTAACCCAATGTTGGGTCAAATATGGAATAACCCAGCAGCTGGGCTGTTTTAACCCTGCGGTTGGGTTAAATGTTTGCTTAAGACAACCAGATTGCTGGGTTAAAACAACCCAATGGCTGGGTTAGTCCATATTTGACCCAACATTGGGTTGTTTTTTAACCAGCATTTTTTAGAGTGTATGCATTTTTAAATAAAACAGGGTCTTAGTGCACTTCTGGCATCTGTGGGAAGAAACGTTTGAACTGTCCATTCAACAGATGACAGTGACACAATTGCATTTGCTGTGTTGAATAGGGAACGGCTTTATATCTCATCTGTCGGACATTACAGTCTCACCTTCCGTTCAGCAAGAGCAGCAGAAGCGATGACCATAATAATCAACAGAGATGTTCACACTCTAAGTACTGAAGTGGTAGCTGATTTTAACCCTGGTTGTGTCCAAATGTGTCCAACATGTAGCGGGCCAAACAACAGTAAATGTAATTGTAAAATAAAGTAGAAACTACATGTTTGTTTGTTTGTTTGTTTGTTTGTTTGTTTTTGTCTATACAGTAATTATTTCAGACACAAGTTTATACAAGCTTTAAAGTTATTCATGAATGAATGAATGAATGATGCATGAAATCCCTCTCCAGAACATCTTCATTCACCATTCCCGGCTGGTGTAACGATATTCCCACCTCCATTCGGAGGGCAGAATCACTGACAACATTCAAAAAACTCATCTCTTCCGTGAGCACTTAATCTCATCTTTAAAAAAAAAAAAAAAAACAATTTCTTTTTCCTCTTTTTTCCTCTATTCCCTCCCTATTCTAGCTCAGGCTACTCTGAGTAACGTCCATAAGTATTTCAGGCACTTTTGCGTTTCTTCGCCTCTTCATGATGGATCACTTCCTGTACTTCTCAGTTGTAAGTCGCTTTGGATAAAAGCGTCTGCTAAATGCATTAATGTAAATGTATTCAGGAAAATCACCTCAGGAAGTTTTCTCTCAGGAAAGAAGACAAAATGACCGTTACCAGTCCAGATTACAGTTTGGCAAACAGCAGGTTGGGTAGTTTATGAGGGTGTGTATCCTTTCTATTGTAAGTGAAATTTTAACCAGCAGTGGGTTAAAAACAAAACTACCCAACATTTTGAAAATAACCCAATAAAATGACCCAATAGGCAGAACCAGTCTGGGGCAATACAAGATCTTGACCAAAAATGTATGCACCTCGTGATGGAAATTAATGTTGTGATGTTATTGACGTGCATCAAATGATGTTTTACTAAACGAGGTTCAGGAGGAACAGATAATTGACACAGGTGGAGAGTACTCAGCCAATCAACAAAAGAGGTATAAATATGAAGCCGTCTTACCTCCATTTTGTTGACAGTTTTTCCAGCATCCCTCCACCACCCTTCTCCACATTTTGCTCTTTTTTCCTTTTTAAGTTCTAAACCACTTACATACGGGGGGTACTCTGGGTTCGGGCCAAAGTCCGAGCTCGAAGCCCTCCCCCCGGACAGCACGCCACATACGCAATTAAATTTACTCTATAAATTATATGTAAGTGTGAACTAGTGAATTTTTTATCAAGACCTTGTATTGACAATGCAAGAATCCAGCACTCAGTAAAGTCTAGTCCATCACATCCCAAAGACTTTCAATGAATTTAAGTTCTGGAGGTGCCGATCCATGTGTGAAAAGGATTCTTCGTGCTCCCTCCCGACCATTCTTTCACAATTTGAGCCTGATGAATCTTGACATTGTCATCCTGGAGAAATGGCCATGATGTGTCTTCCTACATTGTTCAAGAAATGAAAAGCTACACACTCCATCAACTAGGGTTAGAAGAACTGTTGCCAAACATATAACATGCTAGAAACATAATCACTGCAATAATGACCCAATCATAGACTCTTGAGCAAGATTTAAATGTTAAATTAGATTTGTAATGCATATCATATTCCTGTACTGAAAATTCTCAACATGACATTGCTTCATGTGATGAATTTGTATGTCAATGTAGCTTCATGCTAAGCGTGCCGGAGGCTAGTTTGGATCCGTGTTGGTAATGAGGGGCGTTTGAGGGCAGGTTTCTGTAGCCTCATGCTAACCTGGTCTGTCAGCAGAATGTAATATGATGAGGCGTTGCGCTTCATTGTTTGGCTTGCCGCCTGTCTGATACGCTGCTGCTCGACTGCCTTTGATCATTAAGCCAAACCATGTCACCGCCCCTGGTGTCATGAATTATAACGTGCCGATCTTTGATCTTGACAAATATTTTCCCCATTTTCTGGCCCTTGGTGGGTGATGTGTTACATTCCCTAACAAGGCTGTTCTGTTGTGGATCACAGAATGAATAATTTACCTCTAAAAGGAGCACATCCTAGCAGTTTTATCTTTTATTCGGCGCTATTGTCTTTCCTCATGCTTCACTTTTTCCTCCTCCTGGCCTTCGTGGAGAAGCTTTCACTAAGAGCAAATAGAAATCTAGTCTGTCAAGTAGGTATTCAAGGTAATATTCACCATCCTTAAGGTTTCCAATGATTATTTTCACTTTGGATCTTGACAAATATTTTCCCATTTTCTGGCCCTGGTGGGTGATGTGTTTTATCTTTATCTGCCATTGTCTTTCCTCATGCTTCACTCTTTTCCTCCTCCTGGCCTTCGTGGAGAAGCTTTCACCAAGAGCAAATAGAAATCTAGTCTGTCAAGTGGTATATCTGGCTGTAATATTCACCATCCTTAAGGTTTCCAATGATTATTTTCAGTTTTCCATGCAACGATTTACTCCCGCACATTTTCAATGAAAGTCAACTTGAAATTATTCCATGGAAATACTTCACTTTAGATGAATATCCTGCACTGAATTCATTTACTCCCGCACATTTTCACGACAAGTCAACCGGAGACCGGGATGTCAAATACGATTAGGATGAATATCTGCACTGAATGCCAGAGAAACATACACTGTACTGTGACCTTCACACCATGTCAATGCTTCAGTTTGTCTGATACACTGTACTGTGACCTTCACACCATCAGCCTCACACATTCAAGGTCCTTTCACACACCCGCAAAACAACACACACACACACACACACACACTGAATCTACAGGTCTGAATAAAATATTATGTTGAGATGTTGCATGTGTTCAGTGATAAACAGCCCCAGTGAAATGCCCTCAGAGTGGCAGCATGAGAATTATTAGCCCTTGCTAACTATTGGGCTCAAGAGCACTTTGCAGGGAGATGCACAGATGTGAGTTTTTCTCCCCAAACACCCTAGATTTTGAGTCATTTGGAACTCAAAACACCTGGATAATCCTCCCCCAGATGGAAATGGTTTAGGCATGGCAGCACAATAACACTCTACATTAATGCTGACATCATAAAATATATCTCTGTACTGCAGGTGGAAGACTAAAAGCTGTACTAAATGTTTTAAGTATTTCTCCCTTGAAATACAAGACAAACTGATATGCAATGTATCGTTTCTTGTATCTCATTACATGAATTGAATGCAATGAGTGCTTGGTGACTCAGCTTTAGTGGTTCTGAAGCAAACTGATTTTCTGTCATATTTTCTAAATTTTTATGTTGTTTTTTTTTATTCCTTGGTTTGTTCCCTAAAAAATATATTTACCAGCTTAAGGTGGTTTGTTTGTTTTAGATAGTCAGAAAGCTGGGGTCCGTTCTTCGTACGTCGATAACTCAGTTAACTGGATTTGATTGTTGACGATTTGGCATGAGCTTGGATCGTTTGGTTCTTCGATGCTAATCCTGGACTTGCTGTCATAGCAACAGGTCCGTAAGATTAAACCTGCTGGTTGTGCGCACATCAACCAGAGCGAGTGCAAGAATGTGCCCATCAACGAGCTTCGGTCATTTACGAAAGCCGTCGGTAGCGCTGTCATTTTGTTTTTAGACCACAAAATCATCAATGTCACAAACAAAGTGTATTTTTGGTTGTGAGGGAAAGATAACCTTGTTCAGTTTTCCAAATAACACAGAATTAAGGAAACAGTGGATGCAGTTTGTTTAACCGGAGCAGCAACGGAGTTCTGGAAATGTGTTTGTTGGTTCCCAGTCACGAGTCGAAACCACAGGCGGTGAGTGAAACTGCATCAAATGTCTGTGTTTTGTTGGCAATCGGCGCGTAAGTGCATATAATGTCAACACACGAACGTATAGTGAATGGAAAGACTCTTCTGAGATATGAAGGATGCAGCTCTACTCTGTAGGTACTCGAGATTAACATGAGACTGGCAGAAATTCTGTGTGTTATGTACCCTTTAAACCTGTTCAGGAGCAGACTCATTTCATGTAAACAGGATTTGGCGGTGTTGATACTTAAAACCAGTGTTACTTTATTTCAAGAGTTCCTTACTAAACCAGGCGCAATAATAATTTTAAATAATAATAACAATATAATTTTTGGGCGGGAAATAATAGATCAGTGATGGTGACAGATATTATGGGAGTGGCTTGATGTCTCATGAGTGGCTTGATGCAGCGCATGAGATGCATATAACTTGATCTTGACCCTTAAGAAACATTAGTTGATAGATAGTTGTTTTAATATACATGTCACGTAACAAATCTTAAAATTAAATGAATTGCTAATTACAACATTGAAATAAAAATGTAAAGCCTGTACAAATACTAGAAATCGTTAATGATTGGGAATCATGTAACATTTTCATTTACCTATTATAACTTATATGTAATTTTGTTTGCTTGGCTGTTTCCTTATAAATGTCCAGAAATTCGTCAAGTTTTTCGTCAGGTGTCTTTTTTAATTATATGATGTCTCTATGTTGCTGTCTTGCTGCCAACCAATCACTGCATTGCTGATAGTGGTTTCGAGTATCGATGCATCTGCCCTCTTCAGGAAACACAAGAATGCGCAGTAATCTCAGATATTTGAATCCAATACACAAATTCATTTTTTTTTCTGCTTTAGTTTATACTGGAAAATGTTAGAGTTCTTGTCAAAAAGGGGTTCTTGTCAAATGTTGGGGTTCTTGTTTTTTTTAGCAGGATGGTCAATCTGGTTAATATACACTCACCTAAAGGATTATTAGGAACACCTGTTCATTTTCTCATTAATGCAATTATCTAATCAACCAATCACATGGCAGTTGCTTCAATGAATTTAGGGGTGTGGTCCTGGTCAAGACAATCTCCTGAACTCCAAACTGAATGTCAGAATGGGAAAGAAAGGTGATTTAAGCAATTTTGAGTGTGGCATGGTTGTTGGAGCTAGACGGGCTGGTCTGAGTATTTCACAATCTGCTCAGTTATTGGGATTTTTCTCGGGTTTACAAAGAATGGTGTGAAAAGGGAAAAACATCCAGTATGCGGCAGTCTTGTGGACGAAAATGCCTTGTTGATGCTAGAGGTCAGAGGAGAATGGGCCGACTGATTCAAGCTGATAGAAGAGCAACTTTGACTGAAATAACCACTGCTACTTACAACCGAGGTATGCAGCAAAGCATTTGTGAAGCCACACGCACAACCTTGAGCCGGATGGGCTACAACAGCAGAAGACCCTACCGGGTACCACTCATCTCCACTACAAATAGGAAAAAGAGGCTACAATTTGCACAAGCTCACCAAAATTGGACAGTTGAAAACTGGAAAATATTGCCTGGTCTGATGAGTCTCGATTTCTGTTGAGACATTCAGATGGTAGAGTCAGAATTTGGCGTAAACAGAATGAGAACATGGATCCATCATGCCTTGTTACCACTGTTCAGGCTGGTGGTGGTGGTGTAATGGTGTGGGGATGTTTTCTTGGCACACTTTATGCCCCTTAGTGCCAATAGGGCATTGTTTAAATGCCACGGCCTACCTGAGCATTGTTTCTGCCCATGTCCATCCCTTTATGACCCCCATGTACCCATCCTCTGATGGCTACTTCCAGCAGGATGCTGGACCATGTCACAAAGCTCGAATCATTTCAAATTGGTTTCTTGAACATGACAATGAGTTCACTGAACTAAAATGTCTCCAGATCTCAACCCAATAGAGCATCTTTGGGATATGGTGGAATGGGAGCTTCGTGCCCTGGATGTGCATCCCACAAATCTCCATCAACTGCAAGATGCTATCCTATCAATATGGGCCAACATTTCTAAAGAATGCTTTCAGCACCTTGTTGAATCAATGCCACGTAGAATTAAGGCAGTTCTGAAGACGAAAGGGGTCAAACACAGTATTAGTATGGTGTTCCTAATAATCCTTTACAGGTTTTAAGGACATTTTTGATAAAGCTAGCCAGCTGACCAGCCAAACATCAGCTTGGCCATACTGGAAGATCAGTAAACAAACTTAGGCTGGTTTAAGCTGTTTTGTTTAACAGGGTCAAATCTCAAATCCATACACAGTTGGAAAACTTGTCATTTAGTGAAATAGGCTATTATAAAGCCAGCTATGTAACTGAAAAAAAGCAGTTTAGTTAGTGGCATCCTAAACTTTAATTTAAACTTTGATTTATGTTGATTTACTAGAAAACAGTTTGAAGCAAAATGTAAAGAAAACAATGTAAATGTTAATCAAACCTTTAGCATATCATATAACTATACTCATGCATTTTGTGCGTAATGCAGTAACTTTGGCAGTGGCATCATAAGCGCATCTAATCATGACTTTAATTCTCTGTATCAGCATTAAAAGGTTTTTCTCTTTTTGCCGTTCCATTTAGCCTAATTACACAATCACTCTATGCGAACCAAACCACATTTAGATATTCTCCCTAGAATTGCACTGCTGCAATCAAGTCTTTCTCACATTTAATTTCAGACAACAAAAAATGGCATTCACAGTTGTGAATATGACCTTATATTTATCAACAAGACAAACACGGAGTTAAATAAGGCCAAGCATTGATTAACTGTTTGCAGCAGAAATTGTGTTGTCAAATACAGATTGCTTTGTTTGTTTATTTATTTATTTCAGTGGGAGTGCGGTTGGTAATGAAGAGTTGCTGCTGCATTGGTTTTGAACTGTAGGATTTCTATATACAGGCCTATATGTTATGGATGGATGCCATTACTTCTAAACTCCAGAAAAACTGACAATAAAAGTAAAATATGAGAAAGTTTGTCAAACCTTTGTTGTTCCTGACTGTGTAGCATCTGTCACTCTATAATACTGTATGCTTCTGAAGGGACCCAGTGTTAGCAAACAGCGGCTGAAATGTCCTTTTAACAAGGGGCCTGAGCATTTCAATATGACTTTATCTGTTTATGCTGCATTTCAGTGTGGATTGTTTTATGAATCTGTCACAATGCAATGTAGGATTTGCAGTGAGGCTGTTACTAAAGAATGGGGTAGCGCATGGGGTAATTATATTTGAAGTTATAAAATATTTTATACTTGAAGTATCTCATTCCACATGTGAAGAGAAGATGGCATTCACATTAAGTCTTAAAGGCACAGGACAAAAAATGTCTCATATAGGCCTACAGATTTTATATTTGATGCTTATACTCACCGAACCTGCATTTATTTGATAAAAAACTGCAATATTGTGAAATATTATTACAATTTAAGATAACTGTTTTGTTATGCCTCTGTTAGTGGCTGTGTGTTATGATGGACATTTGCATTTGTAGATAATCCCCCGGTTTCACAGACAGGGCTTAAAGGAACACGCCAACTTTTTGGGACTTTATCTTATTCACCATAACCTCCAGTTAGTCCATACATTACCATTTTTATCTCCGTGCATGCCATAACTCTGTCTGACGCACCCACCGCTAGACTAGCTTAGCACAAAGACTGGAGGTAAACGGCTCCAGCTAGCCTACTGCTCAATAAGTGACAAAATAAAGCCAACATTTTCCTATTTACATGTTGTGATGTGTATAGATTGACGGAAAATGAAAAGGTGCTATTTTCTAGACCGATATGGCTAGGAACTATACTCTCATTCCTGCGTAATAATCAAGGAACTTTGCTGCGTACTGAAAGACTTGTTATAAACAAAGGACACTTTTTGCAGACGACGTCACACTGAGTGAATCAACTTAGAATGGCTCTAATTTACATGTATTTATTTCTCCCCATCCTACTTCCCTCAGGATGGATGACCATTGAAAATATACCCAAAATCTATATGATCTAAAAATGAACAAATACTAAACAATATATATGTGTTTGATATCATTGGAAATGTCTTAGTGCGACTGGTACACATATCTCATCCCCACAGAAATATTCAAGAAGATAACAATGGTTTTAAGAGTTTAAAGAGATGTTGCATAGTATGGTAGGTGTGGCTTTCAACCATTTGGTCTTTTGTCAATACTACAGGTCTGAGACAGTGATTAAATGTAAATTCCATATGTTACCATTTAACATATGTTACCATTTGAAAGTTACTTATTGTATTCTCATTCCACATGTGAGAGTAGCAGAAGAGTGCAATTTTGTATTCAGATTGTTGTGTCCAGCCAAGCGAACCTATGGAAAGTCAGGACAAAAATGTCTCATATAGGCATACAGAGTATTTGATGTTTTGAGGATGCTTTGAAACCTGCATTTATTTGATCAAAACTGCAATATTGTGAAATATTATTACAATTTAAGATAATTGTTACATTTTGATTTATTCTGACTTACTCTGAATTATTAACGATCTCTATGAGATCATGAATGTACTTTCCACAAAGGGAAACGGAATAATTAAATGTGTGTCTAACTATTAAACATAAATGACCAAATAACCAAATTGGCATTCTAATCTAAATTCTAAATTATAATAAAATGGAGTCAGATAAAGAGGAATTGGAATTAGATCCATTTTGCCCAGCTGAGAACATCGAACGCGCAGATACCTTCACCCGCTCTTCGCTGCTGCCATTGGAGCGATTTCAGCGGCCTTACAGTACCATGGGTGTAGCGGCGCAATGATATCACGCAATTTCTTGCATTATTATGCAGGAATTAATAAGAGTTTAGTCCCTAGCTATATTGGTCTAGAAAATAGCAACTTTTTATCTGCCATCGAACCATTTTCCATCGTTATTTAGTCTAGATGGAGCCGTTTACCTCCAGTCTTTGTGCTAAGCTAGGCTAATGGTGGGTGCATCAGACAGAGTTATGGCACGCACAGAGAGGAGAATGGTATGGACTTATCTAACTCTGGGGGATACTGTGAATAAACTAAAGTCCCAAAAAGTAGGCGTGTTCCTTTAAGCTAGTCTTATACTAAAATGCATGTTTGAGCATTTTAACTGAAAGATACTTGCACTGACATATCTTAAAATATTGTTCTGCCGGTAAGTTCTGTCTTAAGATGCACACCAGAGATGTTGCTAAAAGCTACTTAAATGTCCTAATTGAACTAATGCCTAATCCTGGCTTAGTCTAAGCCCTGTCTGTGAAACCGGGCCATTGTGGTTTTGTAGATTCCTATGTGAGGAATTTTATTTTGATGTGTTTCCATGAGCGACACACGTTAGGTAACATACAATTTTCACCTGAGATTTGTAGCCTTTAGAACAGGAGTCTCAAACTTGCGGCCCGTGGATGGCCCCCTACTTGACATCAAAGTTCAGTGTTAGTGCGGCCCGCGCGTTGTTCTGAAAAGCACTTTTTTTTTGCAGAGTCGTTGCTGCCTCACTTTGTGTGTGTGTGTGTGTGTGTGTGTGTGTGTGTGTGTGTGTGTGTGTGAGAGAGAGAGAGAGAGAGAGAGAGAAAGAGAGAGAGAGAGAGAGAGAGAGAGAGAGAGAGAGAGAGAGAGAGAGAGAGAGAGAGAGAGAGAGAGAGAGAGAGAGAGAGAGAGAGAGAGAGAGAGAGAGAGAGAGAGAGAGAGAGAGAGAGAGTTAGCTCAGCCCTCCCTCATGCAGTATAATTGGTTGACACCGCGTGATTGACAGGAACAGAATTTGAGGCTGATCAGACAGTCAAAACGAATGTGGTCTAAGAACGCTCAGATGGCCAATTGAATCAAAGTATAGTAGACAGGGTTTGTGCAGAGTCTTCACACACACACACACACACACACACACACAGAGACACGTCTGGTTCACTATCTTTGTGGGGACTCTCCATAGACGTAATGTTTTTTTTACCGTACAAACTGTACATTCTATCCCCCTACAATGCCCCTGCCCCTAAACCTACCCATCACAGGAAACATTCCAACCACTGGCTGGTCCCCACAACGTAGGTGATCTCAGGTTTTCCTATCCTTATGGGGACATTTGGTCCCCACAATGTAATATAAACAAGGACACAGAGAGAGAGAGAGAGAGAGAGAGAGAGAGAGAGAGAGAGAGAGAGAGAGAGAGCGTGTCAATCTATGCTTAATGCCGTTGTGGAGTGAGACTATTCTTTCTGGTGAAATAAAAAAACAAAATGCACACAAATGCACAAAAAATGCAACGTGTCCATGCTCTTAATATACAACCATTGATGAACATCTTTGATTTTAATGAAGAAGAGAAAAAACTAGGCCTATATGAGAGCAGATTAAAACTCGGAACCATTTTACTAATTAATCTACCACCAGGGAACTCAAATGTTAATAGTGGATCTACGTATTTAATCACTCATGCGAAGAATTCTCGGGAATAATAGTATATTTTACGCAAATTAATGCAAATAGTACCAAATGGATTATTTCCCAAAAAGAATTAGACCTAGAATTTTGTTCACTGTTCTGAAGCTTATATTCATGAAGAACCATTTATGTTTAGAAGGAAAGTTCAAATTCAGAGGAACAGGTCATGTTCAAAAGAAACATTCACAGTGAAGAACTGTTTATAATAAAGATTGGATCAGTTGTGCTCTTTTTTTTTTTGTGGATAACTTGATGCGTACCAGCCTGACCCAGAGTCTACCTCCGGTGGGGCCCAGGTAAATTGAGTTTGGAAGATGGCAGCATCATTATTTTATGTTTACACAGAGATTGGTTTATTAGTCAAATCTGTTGACTTTGTTTCATTATATGACAACAGTAACCATTCAAAAATGGCAAAAAGCACTTATTGTGTTTTTTGCCTCAGGTTTGTATGCCTGTAACTCAATAAGTATTAAAGATATCTTAATATCCTTTTAGATTCTAACTTTCCTGCTGGTGGTTACATTTTAAAGGCCCTCTATGGTTCAATCCCAGAGATATGGAGATCGTAATAAGGCTCCATGTGTGAAGTTTCCGAAATTTGGTTGATTTGACACAGAATGAACTTTTGTGCGTGTATATATAATTACACCTCAGATATATGAAAAAAAAATTGTATTAAGAAATTACCATTTTTTATTAAATTACCATTCTTGCATTTAATAAAGCAAACGATGACGATTCAATCTCAACAGAACAGAACAAGGGGTAAAATAATATAGACATACACAAATACAGATATATTCTGTGCTTTTGTGCATAAACAACAAAACATCCACACACATGCATACGGAAAAAGGCACAAGCGCAAGGTGTTCTGACTGTCTGCAAGGTCAGCAGCATCTGGTCCAGAGTGAAGACAGAAGAGATAAATCACCACTGCCAGATTAGAGCCAATAAAAAGGAGAGTGAAAGAAAGAGGGGGGAAAAGGCAGAGAGTAGGACTTTGGAGAAAGATAGCAAATGGTCTACAGCAAACAAATGGCAAGCTAGGAGTTAGCGTTGCAGGATATAGAGACTAATGGGAGTCTCTGAAGGTTGTTAGTGATTCAAGGTTGTTGCAAAGAAAATGGAAGCTACAACCATGACTCACAAATGAGACTGTACAAGTTCATTAGCACAGTGCAGCGGTCAACGAAGCCTGTACCGATTCATCTAGTGTTCATTTAGTGATAGGCTTACTTGCACTTTGTTTTATTTCATACACACAGACAAAATAGCTCTGTTCCAAATCTAGTTAGCTGCCTATACATCTCATGTGTCTGAAAAGATGTTGCCTTCTAAGATACTTTAATTCTGCCAAATTCGGAGTATCTCATTTATCCTTCACAATGCATTTGTGGCTATAGTTCAATGAAAGAAAATAAACAAAGCTGACAAGAAAAATTATAAATATACTGGTAACAATATACAATAAGGTCCTATTAGTTAAAATTGGTTTATGCATGTACTAACATAAACGAAGAATGAGCAATACATTTGTTACAGTATTTATAGTAGTATAGTATTTATATATATATATATATATATATATATATATATATATATATATATATATATATATATATATATATATATATATATATATATATATATATATATTTTTTTATAGTTCATGTTAGCTCAGGTCCATTCTTTTTATTTTAATATATATAGTGTATAAGTAAATGTTGAAATTAACATTATATTAATAAATGATTTAGAAGTATTACTAATGTTAACAAATTAAACCTTATTGTAGAGTTTTAACAATAAAGGCTTACTTCTTGCAATATTTTGTTCAACACTGAAAGTATTTAGAAGAATCGAAAATAAGACTATTTTTACCCAATATTTTGTGTGTTTTTATGCAGCATCAAGATGCTTACATCAGACTTTATCCACATTTTTAGAGTGGACATGGCTTTTTTTGTCAGTCACTTCCAGTTATTTTTAGCTGTACAAAAACATATGTATCTATACGTTATGATGCTTGATATTGCAAACTGGTATTTATTATCATGATGGTTAAATGTATTCAAAATACTAGGGCAATTTGTGTTAAGTGGTTCAAGTGAGTGCAATTAATTATTTACAAAACAAGAATTTCTGATTACTCATAACCAAACATTGCATCATAATGGAATAAAATGCAGGATCACACCATGAACAATAATGAAATCCATAAAGACATAGATCTAAAAATCATTCTAAAGAATAGCCAAGTCTATACCACAACGATAATGGCACAGAGAAACAATAAAGTTGGTTTAAAAAAAAAAAAAATTCAGCCGATGAATGATAAAAAATATTAAGAGCCAATCAGAATCCACCCTACTTTAAAATAGCCAGATAGTAGGACAGACTATCTATAGTAACAATCTGAGAGTGGATTATGAGGATGTCCATTTGGATATTTTATTTTTTTTCATCAAGTAGACATAGTAAAAAAAAAAAAATATATATATATATATATATATATATATATATATATATATATATATATATATATATATATATATATATATATATATAATTTCACACAAACACCGATCAGGCATAACATTATGATCACTGACAGATGACGTGAATAACACTGATTATCTTTTCATCATGGCATCTGTTAGTGGGTGGGATATATTAGGCAGCAAGTGAACATTTTGTCCTCAGAGTTGATGTGTTAGAAGCAGGAAAAATGGGCAAGCGTAAGGATTTGAGCGAGTTTGACAGGGCGAAGTTGTGATGACTAGACGACTGGATCAGAGCATCTCATCTCCAAAACTGCAGCTCGTGTGGGGTGTTCCCGGTCTGCAGTGTTCAGTACCTATCAAAAGTGGTCCAAGGAAGGAACAGTGGTGAACCGGCAACAGGGTCATGGATGGCCAAGGCTCATTGATGCACGTGGGGAGCGAAGGCTGGCCCGTGTGGTCTGATCAAACAGACGAGCTGTAACTCATATTGCTCAAGAAGTTAATGCTCGTACACACACACACACACACACACACACACACACACACACACACACACACACACAAACAATGTTGGTTCTGATAGAAAGGTGTCAGAATACACAGTGCATCGCATTTTGTTGCGTATGGGGATGCATAGCCACAGACCAGTCCATGTGCCCATGCTGATCCCTGTCCATCGCCGAAAGCGCCAACAGTGGGTACGTGAGCATCCTAACTTTTTGCAAGCTGGCAGAGGCAGTGTGATGCTTTGGGCAATGTTCTGCTGGGAAACCTTGGGTCCTGCCATCCATGTGGATGTTACTCTGACACGTACCACCTACTGAAGCATTGTCGCAGACCATGTACACCCTTTCATGGAAACGGTATTCCCTGGTGGTTGTGGCTCTTTCAGCAGGATAATGTGCCCTGCCACTAAACAAAAATTGTTTAAGGAGCAAAACAACGAATTTGAAGTTTTGACTTGGCCTCCAAATTCCCCAGATCTCAATCCAATTGAGCATCTGTGGGATGTGTTGAATAAACTGAATAAACAAGTCCGATCCATGGAGGCCCCACCTCGAAATTTACAGGACTTAAAGGATCTGCTGTTAACCACAGCACACCTTCAGGGGTCTAGTGGAGTTCATGCCTCAATGGGTCAGGGCTGTTTTGGCAGCAAAATGGGGACCAAAGCAATATAGGATGGTGGTCATAATGTTATGCCTGATCAGTGTATATATAGTACAATAAATATACTGTACTAACATTGTTACAAGTTTCATTCAACATTAAAAAAACCTCCTGTAAACTACTGTAAATATAAAGCAAGATTTACCATAAACTGACATGTCAACCATATGGTAGAGTTTTATATATTTTAGTTAAAAACAAAAATGTTGACAAAAACAGCCTGAGGTCATTTTTTATTTGTTCAATAATAAGAATTATTTCAATAATAAGATTTTTTTTTTTTTCATTGGCTCCTTCTAGGGGTTAGAGTTAATTGGGGATGTCTTCTTGTGGTGCCCCCTCAGCACTTGGTCCCCTATACGCGCAGCGCCTGGTGCGTGTGGTGGGAGCGGCGGCACTGATTACCAGTGCATTTAAGCTGCTCCAAGAACCAATGAGGTTCAATCCTGTGTTATGCAGTGCATTTAAGCTGCCGCAAGAACCAATGAGGTTCAATCCTGTGTTGCGCAGTGCATTTGAGTTTCTGGAAGAACCAATGAGGTTCAATCCTGTGTTACGCAGTGCATTTAAGCTGCAAGAACCAATGAGGTTCAATCCTGTGTTGCGCAGTGCATTTGAGTTTCTGGAAGAACCAATGAGGTTCAATCCTGTGTTGCGCAGTGCATTTAGCTGCCGCAAGAACCAATGAGGTTCAATCCTGTGTTACGAAGTGCATTTAAGCTGCCGCAAGAACCAATGAGGTTCAATCCTGTGTTACGAAGTGCATTTAAGCTGCCGCAAGAACCAATGAGGTTCAATCCTGTGTTGCGCAGTGCATTTGAGTTTCTGGAAGAACCAATGAGGTTCAATCCTGTGTTGCGCAGTGCATTTGAGTTTCTGGAAGAACCAATGAGGTTCAATCCTGTGTTGCGCAGTGCATTTGAGTTTCTGCCAGAACCAATGAGGTTCAATCCTGTGTTACGAAGTGCATTTAAGCTGCCGCAAGAACCAATGAGGTTCAATCCTGTGTTGCGCAGTGCATTTGAGTTTCTGCGAGAACCAATGAGGTTCCTTCTTGTGTATTACACAGCACGTTTGAGCTTCCGCAAGAACCCATGTGGTTTGTTCTCACTAATAAAGGAGGTTCGGTTGAGCTTCTGTTTATGTTCGCTGATCAATGTATATATGTGAATTTATATTAACTCTGTTCATCCTATAAAGTGATCGAGTTTTTTTTTTTTCAGAAAATTTGGACTAAACCACTCAATTCATATGGATTAGTTTTACGGTCTATTCATTAACTTTTTTTGTAGCGTCAAAGTGGTAGTTTTGTAGCTGTCTATGGAGGGACACAAAGCTTTAATTTGTGTTCCTAAGATGAATGAAAGTATTATGGGTGTGGAACGACATGATGGTGAGTTATTTATGATAGAATTTTTATTTTTAGGCAAACTAACCCTTTAACATCAAGTGTGGGAATCAGCAGGTTGAAATAATGGAGATGATGAAAGGTTAGGGTGTGGAGAAAGATCTTTATCATTAATCGCGAAAGCTGTCTGTCAGGGTGTGAGGTATATGGTAAAGGCTGACATTTCTTTTGGGAATTCCACGGGTCACAGGAATCCCGCGCGATGGGAAACATAATCATTATTAATCACGTGAATGGGATGGGAGAGGAAAACATTTCAGCAGGAGTGGGCGGGACCGGAAATCGTAAAAACACTATGATACTACCTATACTGTATATATTAATTAACTATATGTTTTCATTTTGAACTCAATTCTAGTTGCCCGGACTCTTTATGCTCTCCTGTTTACTTTGGCGTGGCTGGTTCAGTGAATGACGTGCTCCACACCCATAACAGTTGGTGGCGGTAATGCACCAAGTTGGTATAATCCCCATGCACTTTGTAGCCACGAAAATCAATCAAAATGGAGTCAAGACATGAATACCCCAGCTGCAAGACATTTCTGCACGTATGTGTGTGCCTGTGTTTGTGTGTGTTTGCATAGATGAGTTACATGGAATTTAATGTGTGCATTGTTTAAGTGGGCTTTCAGTTCAATAAAATAACAAAAACTAAAAAAAATGTATTTAACTAAGTGGGCATGCTGTGATCTGTACTGAATGTTTCTGAATCTCATTCTTCTGAGATTGGGACGGGAAGGGATTTTCACAAATTTTTTTCATGGGATTGGGATGGGACGGATTTTTTTGTGGGAGTGGGACGGGAGAGGTTTGAAAATCCACTCCCGTATCACCCTCTAGTATAGGGTAAGGGGTTAGTTTCTGTGATAGCGATTCACCTTTCGGCACCCCTCTTTTCACCACGCCCATTATGCCGACATCCAGCTATCCCTGTCTCCTTAAAGCTACACTGTGTAATATTTTCCCCCATCTAGCGGTGAAAAGGTATATGACCATCCAGTGAATATTGGTTTATGTTCCTCTCAATTCCAATTTCGTTTTAACTCCTACGGTGGCAGTTCGACCTCGTCCATGAGTGTTCCTTCAGGTGATGAGGTTATTACTATTATAATTTGCAGTTATTTAATTTGTCAGTTAACATGTAGGTTATGACATCTATGTAAAATGAATAATAGTTTTATGTTTTCGTTATTTTTTACCATTTCATTGCTAACATCAGCGATCAGGTTCCCAGACGCATGCAAGCTAATCTTAGTAAAGTAACTTTTAACGGTGCTATCGTTATTCTGTATATTGTACGACATCACTAGCGTGATGCAAAGTTTACATTGTAGGCTATATCAGTCTCAAGCAATCCCCCTCTTCACATTCGACACAGTGCCATCGAGTGTTAAAACGTGAAAGTCGAAGCTTGAATTTACGGGTATGTCCCTCTTTGGCTAATGTACTTTCAAGATGAAGGGGCAACATGGCGACACGCATTCGAACCCCTCACCCGTATGTATTTTCAATGGCATATTATACCCTTACGAGAATACTTTATTACTTGAAAGAAGTAAATATACATTAATGAGGACATATATTTTTGAAAGAACTATTTTTTTTAGCTAAGAATAAACTAAAAAAGTTACACAGTGTAGCTTTAATGTTGTTTTTTTATTTTTATTATTATTAATTCACTTACATTTTAAATAATAATAATAAAATTAAATAAAACAATTATTTAAAAAAAATATTTGACAGCCCTAGAAATACACAGATGTAAGTGTCAACTCAACTGACCTTAATTTTCATTTTTTAAACATTTTTAAATGATTAGGTCTTAAGTGAATCAATCAACTAATTAGAGAACAAGGACATCTATGTGCATATTTACAAGCTCAAATTGGTTTATTTTAACCTTTTTGAGCTAGCTTTTGTGTTCATCACCATGGGATAATTTTATGACCCATTGCTCTTGAGTTTGCTATTCACAAAATATTCAGTTCTTTTCATCGCTCATCAAATGCCTCTAGATGCATTTTAGAAATAGAGGACAAAGACTTCTAGTGCTGTCAGACAGTTAAAGGATGTGCCCATCTCCTAGCAACTAATTATCATCCCACTCTGATAACACACAGCTGAGATGAAAGTCAAACAAAGCTAAATCTGATTACACTGCCAAAAATGCGTACAGAGCTGTCTCTGGCAAATATCACAGCTACAGCACCTCACAATAGCCTAATATATTGTTTATTTCAAATAACATGATGTAAGTGGAAAAAACGCCAAGAGCTTTAAGGGGTTTCAAGTGGGACGTGAGGTTGTGGGTGGAGGAGGGGAACAGAGCCGTGTTTGTCTTTGCATTGTTTTCACTGAACAGTATGGGGCTTTGTTGTATTATGCACTATGGTTATGAAGGTTTCGAAGTCTGAGCTGGTTTAACTGGATAAAAATGGCAGGTTGTGTATGTGGCCCGTGTGCTATAGTGTGTGTGGCGGCAGTGAAAGAGGATCAGGATGAGTATTGATCCCAGACGAATGCATCTCTACTCAAGGTCGGACTGCTTTGAACTTACACACATACACACGGGCACAAAAGGTGAAGAAAAGCTGCTGATCTTATTTAGAGGAGGTTATAACCCTGTCGTCCTGCCCGTGTCAAATTCCACACATTAATTTAGGCCTTTCTCGTGCAAGTGACCCGCTCGGCCCAGTTCACCTCAGGTTTCATTTGCATCTCATTTACAAAGAGCAGCATGCTAATCAGAATGAGCTAGCAACATGAAAATGTCCGTGTGTGGTCATTTGGTTGTACGAATCGATGCTTTAGAGGCGCATGGACAGCGAGGAGACGTGCGGATCGTGATTGACAGGTTGGGAGTCGGTGACTTGCGAGACAGGTCACAATATTTCAGCTGGCAGTCAAATATTAGCACAACCTTCATGACACAAAGACAGTCTGGGTCAGGAGTATTATCCGCACAAACACACACGCACACACACATAAAGATGGACTCATCAAAGGGAAGCAAGCCCACACAAACAGGACATGACAGTGCAGGTGACACCAGGGGTATTCAATTGGGCGTCATGGAAACAGGGGTCAGAGGTGAAAGAAGTGTGCAGCACGGAGATCATGATGAGAGCGTGTACTGCAGCGAGAAGTGAGGGGGAAAGACGGTGCGCGTGTGTGTGTGTGTGTGTGTGTGTGTGTGTGGTAAAATGGGCTTGATAGATAGGCCTACTGGCTCTGTTCCAAAGCCTTGCTGTAAACTGCCTTCATATGAAGCTGACTTCCAGAGCAACATAAACAGAACCGACTGCCCTACTGAAAAACAACATCTTTTTTTAATGTTCCGAGAGAAGCACTTATGATGTTAATGTTTTTACATCAAAATATTGTCATAATTTGGAAATAAATGGCTATTTTGATTGTTGTCCTCTGATTTGAACGCTCTGTTTGAAGGGGCGTGTCTGCTGTGAGACTTCAATGTAAACGCCTGTGATTGGCTGACATCTTTGCATATAAGTGCTAAAGAACCCTCTCGAATACATTTACTACATTTTTACTATTACAGCTGTCGAAATTAACAAACCGTGAAATGTGTTGATCATTGCATTATATTAATATCTATTCCCATCACATAGAAAGGTTGCAGTGATGAGCATTGAGCAGATGACAGACACTAACAAATGCTTTCACCATAACTAACAATTCAAACAAGATGTAAATAGAGTAAGAGATTCATTGTGTAGAGTACGAGTGTCACTATAATGGGAGTTTTGGCTGATAAGATTCCTGATAAACTTGCTCTGTGCGATCGATCGACAGATTCAGCCATTATAAAGAGAGCATTCTTTGAAGTAAAAATACTAGGATTATTAATTAAAACAATAAGCCCCAAGAAGCCTTGGTTTACTTTGCAGTGAATTTATAGCAGCTAAGGGCCGTTGTAAGGCATGACGTGGAGCAGAGTGCCTAAAACCCCCTTTGCTGTTATAAATTCACTGTAAACCATGGCTTCTTGGGGCTTATTGCTTTTATAAAACGGTTACCACACAATACAAATATTAAAGGCAAAATATATGTATTAATGCAACTTTCATGAAGTAAAATCGCTAAAAGCCTTCCTTCCACCTGAAAAAATAGTCCCTGACCGTAAACAGCAGCCACTGATCTAAACTGTTCAAATTTACAGAATCCATTTTTCTCTGACATCGGAATCCTTCGGCAGCTTGTGCAAAGATGATGTTTTTCCCAATTCTATCTCACAACCAATTTGTACGTGTTTGTACGAGGTGGCTTATTCGTACAAATTTGTACGATTTAGCTATACTGCAGTGATTGGTAGGTTTTAGTGGCGGGGTTAGGGGTAGGTAATCCGTACAAAATCATACGAATTGACCAACTTGTCAAATATACATATGATTGACCAAAAATCGTACAAATTCGTACTAGTGAGGTCGTACAAATTAGCCACCTTGTAAAATATGAACGAATTGCCGTGAGATCGGGTTGTTTTTTTCCACAGCCAGGAACAGCACAACGTCTATGTGGCATCACAATCTTATCGTAAACAAGTACTTTAGATACTTTCGCTGCTCATCGACCAAACACCAGTGGGCGGGGACAACCATGTGATGATGTAAAAGTAGCCGTCTTGCTCCAGAGGCAGGCGTATGCAAATGATTGTGCCTCTGTGACGTCTCATGCCACCTAAGATCCAAACTAAGCTTTTTTACAGATTGATTATACAAATGTTTTTTTATTGATGACTGGGACGTTTTAAGTTATGGTACTTTCAGGGTGCATTAATGATACAAAGACCTCGCCAAAAGATCAAGAAAAATTAGATTTCTCATTTCATGACCCTTTTAAACGAGACCAAACTGGGTCCCACTTTATATTAAGCGGCTTAAATTACTATGTACTTACATCAAAAAAATAAGTACATTGTACTTATTGTGTTCATATTGTATTGCAAAACACTTTTTCTGCTATTGAGGTGGGATACGGGTATGGTCAACAGTGTAATTATAGATGTAATTAGAAATTAATTACAGCTGTAATAGTACAATGTAAAAACTTGTATGTACAATAAGTGCATTGTATCAAATGATCGATTTAAATGTTAGTAGTAGTTAAAGCCACTTAAAATAGAGTGCCCTTATGGTCTTAGTTGATCTCCCAGCCTGGATTAAAGCATTCGAGTTTAACATTAGCATGTTGCTAACAGAGTTTGATTAGCATGTTGTTAAGCTAATGATGTAAAGTTTGACATTTGTTGCTAAGACTTTAGCAATTTTGACAGTATGTTAATAAGCTAAAGATTAAATTCACACAATAAACCCCCATATAGTAATTAAATAAAAATTCAAGAAAAAAAAAAAAAAAAAACAAGATTCATTAATTATAGCTAATTCCCTTATTTAGGCTTGCATTCCTCTCACCGATCTCCATCTGTGCTTGGCCATGTCATTCAGAATTTGTATATTTCCAACTCCACTTGAAGGGCACAAAGTTTAGCATGTTGCTAATCTAATGACAGACCTTGATATTAGCATGTTGCTAAGCTAACAAGGAAATAATAAGCAAAAAAACAACAACAAAAAAAACTACACTGCACACTCAAATATTGGGTAAAATATTATATAACATTGTGATTTATGTATGAAGCCCACACAAACGTATGAAATAACAAGCAAAGGATTAGCAGGCATGATTAAAAGACTAGCATGATCCAGATTTTAATTATGTATTTTTGTATCATTTACCAAACCACACAAATGACTTCATCTAAAATGTTGTTTCTTTAAAATAAAATCGATGAAAAACCAGGTGTAAAACCAGTGACTGTAATACATAAGTTTGGTAGGTGCAGTAAGTTCATCATTTTGACCACTAGCGTACCTTTTCACGATACAGATACTTCTTCTGTGCTAAACTATTTTTTCTTTTTATAGTTGACATTACACCTTCTCTGTCTGCCAAATTGGATGGATCTTTTCACTGAGCTTGTCACAATGCATTCTGGGATTGCCTTTTCCACAGTGCTGCCTTAGAATGTGGCCAAAATAATAAATATGTTGCCTTAAAAAGCTGCCAACAAGGTTTTGGAATGTAGCCCCGACTTGCAACAACACCATTTGGTTCGATTACCTGTAAGTTCTCAGTTGATCAGAAATGGCAGCTATATATCATTTCTTTGAGGATGATATTTTGGGCCACATCCTGGGGATTTGACAACTGTATGAAATGGGTCATGAACCAGGCATACAAACTGAATGCCTTTGGACGATGCACTGGTCACTGACAACATGAAAAGCGGTTGATATTTTATGGGCCAGTGAAACGTATTAATATCAAAGGGAATATATATACACACTTAGTCTGACCTAAATTTTCCATATGGGTAAATTTCGCATTACTTGCCCAGTAGATTTCTTATTAAACTGGTTCTAGGATATAGACTCTTAAATAGAACGGAAGGGAGCATTGTAGATGAGAGAAGACCACTAACCATTTCAAATGAAGTTTAAAGCATGTTGAAAATCTTTTAGACTGTGGAAAGAGCTCAGAACATCTCTCAGCAGTCTATTTAAGAGTAACAGAGGCAGAGGAGGGTGTAAATGCTTTTCCCTCAGCGCACGGCTTAATATACAATTGAAGAAATAGGTATAGGAGTGCAGAGAATTTTTTTGGGGGGGGGGTTTTCTCTTCATCTCTCTCTGTCTCTATATTCTGGGCTGAATTGAAGTGGTACCCTGGTGAACTATCCCTCATTTCTGTACCTCTTTTTCTGCGCTCCCTAAAGGCCTCCGTTGGTTAGCAACCCACACGTCTGATATGTGTTTAAAAAACATCAAAGTACATTATTTAACAAGCATGTTGGCGAGGCAGCCCGAGCGAGAGAGAGAGAGAAAGAGATAGAGAGACGGAGAGAGTTTATATTCTGCAAATCCAACAGAACCCTTAAAATCCTGAAGTGAGAGAGCCAAATAAATTTTGCAAAGTGCAAAAACTTTTTAAGCTTTATCTGGGGTGTTTTTATTCATTTTACTTATTTATTAAATCTCTTGCTCAGTATTGCAGCAGGTTTTTGTGTCTGTCTATAATAAAATCATGCGTACATTTAGAAAAATTTATAAAATTAAATGACCAAAGTATTTGTGAGTCAATGGCGTAAATATCTAGTTTAAAACAGTCCTTAGATATGTGCTATTTGTATTCATATTGATTCCATATGTTTTTGAAAAACGTTCACGCCATTTTCAAAATAATTTGATGATAAATAATGTCATGTGGTGCAACCATCAAGCAAAAAGTAGCACATATTCTCTTTTTCTCTTATTTCTCATTGATGCATGTGAGTGTACACATCATAATTTGTATTTAAAACAATTAAAAATATTTGTTTAATATATTTATTTTAATAAATATAATCATAAAATATCATTAAGCTCTTGGGCAGTCACACCACATTATATTTTACAACCTGAACAACCACTTTTTGATTTATCTTGAATGACATTTCTTCCATAATGATCACATCAAGTTACTTTAATTTTAAATTATAACAATAAAGCAGTTTTTGTTTGTTAACATTGTTTATCTAATAAATAATAATCAACCCTGACGTGTGACTTAAAGCGTCCAAAAAAAAGTATTCAAAACGCATTTCATTGCATTGTAGTCATTGTACGTATGAATTGCATATTTTATGTAAAAAGCTTTTTTTTTTTTACTCAGCTACAGCCTAAATGCAATGAAAGCATGCAAACTGTATTTGAAATCTGAATTAAATATGTCGCAATGTGTTTTAAGCACTGGATCCTTCAGAACCTCCAGCACTATTTGCAACATTTGAAAGGCTTATGACAGACATCACTGTCTTCACTCTCATTTGCATAAACTTGAGCATTTCTCAACTTTTTAAAGCTCTCAACGCTGTCAATCTGACAATACCCCACACGAGCCTGACGCTCAGCTCCCGGAGATAATGAATTGAAAATGCCTGCTCAGCTTTGCTCAGTAGGTGCCAGTGTACACGTACGGTTAGATAGTGACCAGTCAGAGGTCAGAGGCCTAATACCAGGATGCCTGATAATGCTGATAACAACCAGGATGTCTGATAATGCTAATAACAACAGAATTTTGGTCAGATTTAGGGTGTCTGTCAGATGTCTGGATGCGCAGGGAGCTAAACTCTAAAGCTCTAGTGTGAAACACATATATACATGTCAATAAAACTAAGAATGTGGTGAATTGTTACAAATATATGCAATAGTGCTAAAGCCTTAATTGGTTCGGCAGCATATGAGTTTAATAGTAATATTTGTCACTCTTATATATGATCTAAAATATAAGCTAACAACATAGACATTAACATTAGCATGTTGCTAAGCTAATGACATAAAGGATGTGTCTCAATCAGCTCCCTAGGCTGTGAATCAATATATCATGTACACAAATTGTGGCAGTGGTAGCACCCTGGCTCAATACACATTTGGGACACTGATGGCTCTATTTCCGGTGACATGACAATGTCCTTGGCTCAGGTTGTACAACATCTGTTATTGTAACGGCATGGGTGGAAGGATGGCATACAGAGACGAGGATCTAAATGCAAATGAGTGTTTAATGTTAAAAATCCATTAAAGGTGCACTATGCAACTTTTCCGTCAGCTAGAGGGCGTCTGTTCAAAACAAAGGCGTAGTTTGATGACGTCAAGTTTGAGCACAGAATCTTAGGACATGTGGTCTTCACCTCACAGCCGGTGGAAAAGAATCGGGATAGGACTCGGGCAGAAATCATGTTCATGGATGTGATTAATAACGTTACTGTAATATGAAGCAGAGCAGGGGCGAGTGCTGTGGGAGATGAGCAAGGCCGCCGGAGCAATTGTTACACAAAACACACTTCTCGCGAGCAGCGGGACTTTTATTATGACGGGACACAGTCGCCGGCGCAATCTTCGCTTTTCCGGTCATGAGGTAACGCAGATATGACGCAATTGACAGGCGACTCCCTCACACACTATGCTCACACGTCATGGTTCATTGGTAAAAATAGCTTTTTTCTCACAATTTACAAGTAGTTGGACACATTTGGGATATTGTAAGAACTCAACTGAACAAAATATATAACACTGGCCTGGTGGTTTTTTGGTTATTTGACTACAAAAATCCTACATAGTGTACCTTTAACAAAAGAACCAGTGATTAAAGAGCACAGAGAAAGTGGGAACACATGAAAACACAAGATAGGTTCACATGGACAAAAAATGACTGACAAAGAACAAGGGAAACACAAGGGCTAGGCTATATATAATCTACACAAGGGCTAATTGGCGAACAAGACACACCTGGGAACAATGAGAACAGGGAAAACTACAATGGACTACAAAGATGGAAAATAATATGAGTAGAAATGTGTATATCATCCATGTACGAATAAAAGCAGTTGGCGGTATATGTGCCTATAATGCGGAATACACTAGAATTCCGAAGAAGAAGAAGATGGCAAATAGGACAGGAAACAAGAAACAAGATAGAAGAACAGCTGTCTGGAACAACCCCAGGCGCTAAGAATGCGGACCGCCAATAAGCCCAAATAAAAAGACTAAGAAGAAAAAGAAGCTCCAGGCATATGTTGCAGGTATTTATGAACAGCAGCAAAACTAATATCTTTCTGATATTTTTTAAACATTTTTTAATGTTAACGTTACTTTGATTGTTACATATATGTTGCATGTTAGCTGTAAATTAATTATATAGCCCATGTTGGCTAGCTGTCTAGTTCACTGCCTGTCTAGCAATGTTTATGCTAATTAAATAATGGTTTGGATTTTTGCTGCCTGGTATTCACTTTGCATTGATGGACTTTTTAAGGAGCTTTGTGACTGAGACAACCTTTAAAATGGCAGTCAGTTCCCTGCTACTGAACTAGGGAGCTGATTGAGAATCACCCAGTTTAACATTAGCATGTTGCTAAGCTAATGGCGCAGAGTTTAACATTTAGTATCTTGTTGTACATATTTGACATGAGTTTGTTACCAAGCTAATGATGTAGAGTTTGACATTAGCATGTTCCTAAAACGGTAAGCTCTTGTTAATAAAACATATAGCCTTTAAAACAAAGAATGTGGTGGTATTGTTACAAATGCACACACAGGTGTAATATTGCTAGGCTTGGTTAAGCAGAATATGAGTGTAATAATAATATTTGTCACTCTTATATATGATCTTATTCCTAAAGGCTGGTGGTTAAAGATGTTTATCCCCAAGGCAACTCCTTGTAGCCTCCAGCAATAAGAAGCGTCTATATATCTGTGCAGTTTCATTGCTTAGCACGCTGAAGCCTCCTGAGCTCATTTCTTAAGCCCTCAAATCACAGAGAAACCTTTCACATGAACAATGAGCCTCAGATATCAGCCTTAAATAAATTCACATACAAGTTTTCAGTCTTTCACAGATTGTCTTTTCTCCATGTTTAGAGTTATTCCACTATCTCAGAGAGAGGGCTGACAGAATAAAAAGCTCAGGAGAGGGAGATGTGAGAATCCTTTGCCTAACCTCAAAGCTATACTAATAATTAGGTTGAAGAAAGGAGTGTGTAAAGTGAAGAGGAGAAAATGAGGGATCTGTTCCTTTTCTTCTCAGCTCTTTTCTTGTTCTTCACCGCTCCGGTGTAATTATCTGCTCAGCACCTCATGCCTCCTACCTAAACCTTTTCTGAGCCGGAGAGTGTGTGCCAGTGTACACACACTTATGTGTATGAGAGCCCACCAACCTCCAAAAACAAGTCACCTCGATACAGTGAACTAAACTCCTTTGCACAAAGGTAATTAGGCTCATTGAGAGAGTTAGAGATGTGGGCCGGGGTAGAACGAATGGAATAATGCCATTAGAGAGTGCGACAGAGAGGAACAAGTGTGTATTAGGGCCAGTACTTTTGGCTTAACATGATGCATAACATGTGCATATCAATGTAAAACAATTAATCACAATTTTTTTCTTTAATTAATCGTGATTAAAACGTTTTTAATGTTTTTATATTGTAATAAATTCCCAGTTACTCTCCAAATTAATGTAGAAACAACTTAAAGACGTTATATTCTAATTAATTGTTGTAATGACATCTTTTTATGAATGATGGCCAGTATCACCGATACTGCTACTGATGTCTCCATGATTTAAAAAATGTAACAAAACATTAATGATAGACATTCAACATTAAAGTACAACTGAAAGTTTTACTATTTCAAAATGTATTAGGCTTTAACAACTTTAATTTAACTGAACTTAAACTGAACTTGGGCTTATCTCCACATAAACCCATTATAATAAATGTAATATTTACTGGTAGCCAACAGGTAGGAAATATACAGAAATTGAATAAAGTCACATGCATCTCATATTCTCTTTAAGCTCATTTAAGACGTTATTTATTCAACTGAGACTGCTCTTATGAGAATACTCAATCATTCTGTGTGTCATTGTTCGTTCAAGCGCGAAAGAGAACTTGAGTCTGGTCCGGCGCATGTTCTCTTTTTGTGTCGTGCTTGAATGTTTTAAAAGCATTTGCGTGAATAAGATCATGATCATATAATATAACGCTAGGTTGCTGCTGGAGAAGGTGTTAGTGAGGCCAGCAGGGGGAGGTCACCCTGTGGTCTGTGTGGGTCCTAACACCCCAGTATACTGTCAAAGTATACAGGGAATACTATACTGTCAAAGAGCACCGTCCTTCGGATGAGACATAAAACCGAGGTCCTTTCTCTCAGTGGTCATAAAAAATCCCAAAAGAGTAAGGGTGTAACCCTGGCATCCTGGCCAAATTTGCCCATTGGCCTCTGTCCATCATGGCCTCCTAATAATCACTATATACTGATTGGATGCAAAAGGTCTACAAGGTTTTCAAAGATCAAAGTGCATGATAAATGGAGTTAATGTCTCCCAAAAGAAAAAGCAGATTCTGAACTGACAAAACGAGTCATCGGTAATTCCAGTATTACTTCCTGCGCAAACAATTTGCATAATGCCAGCCTATTGTATTCATTGGCTGCCCACGAACAACGTCTGATCCTCAAACACTGTAGTTGTAGCTGAGGCCTGGAAGTGTTTGGTTAATGTTGTTGAAGATGCTGTTTTCTAAGCTGTGAAATCCAAAAATCCACTTGCGTGCGATTCCAAAGGATGAGGACTCTGGCTCAGATTGATACGGTAAAACTTTGTTGCCGTTCATATCACTGTGTATACAAGTGCTGAGGAAGTCTTCAGAGCTGAAATCCAGATAATGGTAATGAGCGTTTCGTTTTCCAACACTCTGTAGACCAATCACAACAGGTTGATCAGAGCAGATTAGGCTCTCGGAAAGGAGGGGTTTAAAGAGATAGTTCACCCAAAAATTTAAATTACCCCATGATTTACTCACCCTCAAGCCATCCTACACAGTAAAAAAAATTCAGGTCTCAAATTGAAAGGGTTGATGAATTGAGAAATCAACTTTCCCTTGAGCCTTTGATATATTAAAGGTCATGGTAATATAAAAATATCCTGTAAGTTTCAGAGCTGAAAACTTCCTTGCTAGTCAAAGAAAAGGTTTTATTGACACCAGGCCCAGCAAACGACAGCTCTCATATATATACTAATCTATGACGTCATAGGAGGGGGAAACGCCGCCTCTAAAGATAAATGTGTACGCCTGCTTCTGTAGCCCCGCCCACCGACTCGTGGAGCTAAACTGTGCTAAACGGGGCTAATCACGCTACCGAGCAATAAACATGCCGAATATAGCAAGATAATCGTTTGTAAACAAGACACAGGTCGATACTGGATTTGCAGACATATTGAGATTAAAACACAATGCTGTGCCGCCTTTATTGGATCCGACAGGAATGGTGCAACACACTTATGTGAGTAAAACATTATATGTGATAGTACTGCATTGTTACAGATTGTATTGATTATGTGTACATGTTTAACAGAACATAGCACGTTATCACAGACTGGAGAATCCTTTATTTTTTGGTTCATTGCGATAAGCTCGCAAAGCCCAATGTCCTGGGGCTATGTGTTTTCCCGGGGCTACCCCCGTCGGCCCGTAAGCCCATTGGCAGGCCAGTGAATTTTTAATGGTGAAATAACATTCCTTTCTTGATCTGCCTTGTTTACTCTTTCTTGATTTTTGAAGAGCGTGCACCCTCGCTTGTGTGCGTGTGCGGTTCACGCTTATATCCACCGATTGGGCGGCCTAGTAATAACAAAAGAAATCAATCGCGGGTGGATGAGATATAAATCATTGTGTTTGTTTGATAAATACGGTTTGAGAGCCCTGTGAGAGAATCTTTCTGGTTGCCACTTTCAAAACAATTCCCACATGCACTGACAGGGAGCTGAAGCTCATTAAATATGCAAATCCTATCCAATTCGTGGGCGTTTACTGCCAAGTCTTCAGTGCGGCACGCCCATCAAAACCGAGCGTGTCTTTAGAGAGCCTCAAAACCAGTGTATAAAATAGCCTATTACTTATTCATTATGAGGTTTTTGAATGTAAAAACCATGCAAACGTCATAAGTTGACCTCAGACAACAGTATAAAAAAATGTAAAAGGCCATTTCACCTTTCAAATGTTCTAGTGACTGGTCACATCTAAATGTTTTAGTTGGCCAAATTGAATTTCTGTTAATTAAATTGTATCAATTCACAGAAATTCAATTTGGCCAACTGAAAAAAATTAGATGTGACCAGTCACTATAGGAAATTTTAAATTGGAGAGGCCTGATTTTTTTTTTACAGTGTATATGACATTCTTCTTTCAGATGAATAAATTCAGTTATATATATATATATATATATATAAAAAAATCCTAGCTCTTCCATTATTTTTATAATGGTTGGATGCACGCTTTTTTGGCTTCAAAGTTTAGGCCCCCATTCACTGCCATTATACATTATACAGCCAGGACATTTATTAATATAACTATAATAGGTTGTATTCTGAAAGGGCAAAGTCATATACGCTTAAGGGTGAGTAAATCATTGGGTAATTTTTGGGTGAACAATCCCTTTAAAGAGACCGAATATTTTACCAAACATGAGAAAAGAGATGATCTGCACTGTGAGAAAATGAAAGCGTTTGTTTGACCTTGGATGCCTGTAAACCTGTATATCTCCAAAACAAAAAAATAGGAACCTTTAAAATAGCATATTTTAAAATGACTTAATTCAGCAGAAACCTGACTTATCAAGAAACTTTTTTTTTTTTTGCGGTACAGAGTTCTTGAGTTGGCTAAAAAGTTTTTGAAGACTGAAAAGGTTCTTTTTCTGCTATATCAACATATGTGTGCGGTTGAGCAATGCCATTTCCCAATCTCGGTTAACTATAGACCCGATATATACCGGCTATAACCCACTTAGGTAAATTAGCCTTGAATTTGATTACATATCATTTTGTGATTCAAAATAACTTGCGTGATGTATAATACTCCATCATGTAAGCAAAGTCAACAGTGAATACAAGGTGTTTATCACAACTTTTTATTTTCATATTTTGAGTTTCGATTTATTAAATCAATATTCTCCAATCTCTGTATTAACTCAAATGTTTAATTTCAATGAACTCAAAATTTTAAGGCAACCAGGCACTAGTCTATAATTGATGACTAGTCTATTCTTGGTCTATGGTTAGGCGTCTGTAAAATTTTAATTGACAGCCCAAATTTTGCCTTGTTTTAGCCTAGACGTCTGGACTGTGTTTGGACGACTATTAGACGTCTTTTAAACACAAAATTGCTTGCTGGGTTGATCTTCTTTTCAGGTGCAATCAAAATCAATATTGCTGAGTGCTATTAAACTGAGGACATAAGGTTATTAATAGTCATTTAACATAAAATATTTATTTATTAATAATAATAATAAGAACAGGATCAATCAACAACTTCTACATTTCTACAAAAGGTCGAACAGCACAAAAAGGTATTAGCCTTTGATAGATGTCACATTTAGCTTTGTCATTATTTAGTGGAGTGAAATAACTCCAGATGAAGCTTCTTTTCACTGTCATGACCTCTGGCAAGCCCTCTGTTTGAATGAGCGCTGTGAGTGTGACTGAACACTGCCTGACTGCTTGTGCTTTTCAGCATTTCTGTGTCCAGACAAGTGGAAGCAGAAGTAGTTCCGAAAATACACAACTACTGGCACGTTCAAATCCTCCTGGGAAGTTTGTATTTATGAGTTTGCCTTTAGGTGCATTTAATGCATTTTAATTACTTTGGTCGGAGTAAAATGGTGATAAAATTCAACAAGATTTTTCTACGTCTATAAAATGTTGAATAAAGAATGTGCTCAGGGTGGGAATTTTGCTTCTTTTGTTTTTATTCAATTTATGTAAATTGAATCATATATTTGATCATAATTTTACAATACTATTAGCCTGGCATGGCCATACTCAATTCTAGTCAGATTATGAGTCTGGTACCGCTCCATTGAGTTTTGATTATGGGGCGTGTTTCAACCGAGCCAGTAAAGACCTCAATTGGATAGACCCACAACCAATCAGAGCAACGGAGCGACGCGTGACGTTAGTTGTCAAATGTCAACAGAAGTCAACTGCACTGTGTAGCCAAGTCCGTGTTTTTCTCCATATCCACGGGTTAAAGCGACCCCAATTATGTGATTATATAAACCCAGGAATGCGAATTTTAGCAGGCAACCTTGCCAAAATAACATATTTTGCCAACCAAACGCCATTTTTTTTCCGGAGAACCCCCCGGAAAGTTATTGTTTTGGGCTTTAGTTTTGAGTAGCATTTGTGTGCGACATTGCAAAAAACGTGGCAACCCTGTCTGCACGTGCGCTGGATTAAGTAACGTTACCAGAAAAAGATGAGTGTAAACGATCTTTGCCACTATTGTAATAAAATAATTTAAGGATACACAGAGTACTTACCAACACGATCATCGTTTCTGAGAGAAATAGTGAAGGTGAATGCATATATGAACAAGTTCTCCGTTTAGGATAAGAGCAAATTCAACCCAAAGCGCCTTTGATGACGTGGATGATTACGTTACTGTTTATCATCTGTCTATCATCGTCTAAAGCCCACCCTGACAATTTCATTGGTCCGAACAGTTTCTGTTCGGGCATAATAACTCCTCTATGGAGCGAGTCCAGAACGAAATGCCCAAGCAAAAAATGTTGTGAGCGGGGCTAAATTCGGCTGGCATCCAGGCTACAATACTATGGTATCTTGAAAATGTATTATTTTTAACAAATTTACTACAAAAAGTAATTTTTTCACAGCTTTTAAAACAAAGGCGTAGCTTGATTTTGCAGAGCTTTTATTATGTCGCAGACGACCGCTTCCGCTTCTTTGTGTGGTTACGCAGTGCTATTTTATCATATTAGATACATTTGAGTGTGTTGAAAGTTATGTTATATTGCTACAATGTTATATAACAATGATTCATTTTCTGTCGATGAATGTATCCTAACAGTTGCTCACCTGTCTAATAAAACACATAATATATTAGTGTCTTTGGTGTTTTCTTGGTTTCTACAAAATACAACCGAAATCAAGGGTAACATGGGTATTCCTGTATGTCATAGGCGACGCACTGACACAATCCGTGTCTTGGTTAAAATTGCGTATTTCTCTGGATTTAAACATTTTGGAAACATTTGGGATAATGTAAGTACAGAAGTCAACAAAAAAATATAACACTGGTCTAGTGTTTTTTGGATATTTTGGATATCCATAAATCTTACATATTGTGCCTTTAATACAGATGCTGCATCTGACGTTTTCTCACAACATACTCCCAACTCTGAAACTCAGGTCTTCCCACTCATAATTACTACATTGTGGTCATGTCCGTACATTTAACCCGTAAATACGATCTTTCCAACATTACTTAAATGCACAATATTTGCTAGGTCATTTATGAAACATTGCTTGCTAAATAAATAATAAAGGCATTACTATCAAAAATCTTTATTAGACGGCCTTATTCATATTTATATGTGCATACATTTCATAATTCTTTAAAACTGTTAAAATACATGTAATAGTTTTATATAGGCCTATTGCACTTGATCACATTTCATACCTCTTGTTTGCCATATGCCTGCATTTTTTCATGTCGTTTCAATTGTATTTACTTGTAATCAGTACAAATAATATATTTTTAGAGGCACTAATTTTTAATAAAAAAATAGCCTACACTGTAAGAAAATTACCATTTTCTGTTAACATGGTGACATTTCCTTCAACCATAAGACATAATAAAAATGCCCAGTGTATTTTCAAAATTCAAATTACTTGTAAAAGACCTGTGAAAAATCAATACATAAAATTCCTTATAACATGGCACATTCTCTTATTATTGTTTCCACTATACAGTGAGTATGTCTTTTTGTGTGTGTGTATTGTGGTTACCAATTAAAGAACCATGAATTATGCGTATTACATATTTCATAAATATGTGTTTTCTCTCGGGGGATGTGTGTGGGCATGTTTTTGTGAAATATCAGGACACAAATGTGTATAATGACATGGGTATGACATAGGTATTACAAAAAGAGGGTGAAATATGAGGACGTTCCCCATGTCCTCACTTTTCAAAATGCTTATAAATCACAGAAAGTAAACTGTGCAGTCTCCTGTGATGGGTAGGTTTAGGGGCAGGGGCAGTGTAGGGGGATAGAAAATATGGTTTGTACAGTATAAAATGCATTACGCCTATGGAATGTCCCCACATTTCACAAAAACAAACGTGTGTGTGTGTGTGTGTGTGTGTGTGTGTGTGTGTGTGTGTGTGTGTGTGTGTGTGTGTGTGTGTGTGTGTGTGTGTGTCCTTGTTAAAATGTCCCCATAAGGATAGTAAAACCTGAGATCACCCGAATTGTGGGGACCAGCCAGCGGTCCCCACTTTTCAAAAGGCTTATAAATCACACAGGATGAGTTTTTTTTGAGAAAGTAAAAATGCAGAATGTTTCCTGTGATGGGTAGGTTTAGGGGCAGGGGCAGTGTAGGGGGATTGAATGTACAGTTTGTACAGTATTAAAACTATTACGTCTATGGAGAGTCCCCACAAAGATAGTGATCCAGACGTGTGTGTGCGTGTGTGTGTGTGCGTGTTTTAAGATTAGTGCACCCATGCTTATATTTGTTTTAAGTATCACGGATAAAATAATGGAAAAATAAAGCATTCCTGCTTTCCTGAACAACCCAGATGGTTTTCTGTCGAGCAACTGAGCATAATAAGATTATCCTACGGCATCAGACTGTGTGGGGAAAAAAAAAAACCTTTTCGTAACCTTCATTGTTTTAAAGTGTGGGAGTGTTGTTATTGCTTAAAAGTGTTTGATGATATTTCCAGCCACTGTTATGACAGATTTCACTTTCACAACCTGGATCTGACAGACCAATATTGCGGAAAATTTGTCAGATAGTAAAGCAAATCCACTTCATGTTTAAAGATGCTAAGAGAAGCTTAAAGGCATGTGAAAGTGTGCATGTCATATGAGCTTGTAAGATGATGGTTTACAAATGCTTACGAAAAGCGGAGTATTGAATGCAAATTCCGCAGCTCACTCATACACACAAACCTTGTGGCAGCTGACATTTAGATCAGAACCATTCAAGCAGCGCCATCGTTGTTTTTTTTACTGTTGATATAGTTTGATACTTTGTTTTGACTGTGACTTTTAGAAGATTGTTATGAAGCCTTTCAAAGTGGATTGTCTTTTCCTGGTTTCTTACTGATACGAGGCCTAAGGTGAAACTCAGAAGAAAGCTTGAGGGAAAAACAGGACAAGAAAAAAAGGAAGGATGCTCTGATGGAAAAAGGGAGGAATGGATTTAGAATGTAGACTTTTAGATACACTGTGAAGTGCATGAGAATGTGACCCCACTTAGCTCAGTGCGCACACACACACACATACATGCAACATGCAGAGCATCTTAAACTCACTAGAAAACACACAGTGGCATGCTAATAGGATAAGTAAGAGATAGGATCAGAGCTTTCTCATAACTTACCTCCCTCAGGGAACAATCACTACAGAAAAAGAAAGATAGAGAACGAAACTGAAGTCATTGACCGTACATAATTGCATTTAGTCTTAAAGGGACAGCTAACACACACACACACACTCAAAAAGAAAATCTGCCATTATTTACTTGCACTGATGTTTTTATTTTGGACCCCAGTTACTTTCATTATGGACGCAAACATTCGTACACAAAAAAGCGTACTATGGCACTGGATGTAGTGTAAGCGTTTTGAACTGCGAGACACGTTACACTAGCTAGATGTTTGATATTTTTCTTACACAAACCCATCGATTCACTTCATAAGGCCTTTATTATCCCCCCAGAGCCGTGTTGAGTACTTTTATAATGGATGGATGCACTTTTTTGGGCTTCAAATTTTGGGCTCCCATTCACTGCCATTATAAAGCTTGGATAAGCCATGCAGGACATTTATTAATATAACTCAGATTGTATTCGACTGAAAGAAGAAAGTCATATATACCTGGGAGAGTAAATCATGGGCATTTTTGAAAACGAGGCACTCCCGTCAAGTCATGTTTATTTATAAAGCAGTTTATACAATCAGCTTTAAAGTAATGATCATGAAAAAACGGTGTCAGCGCATGGGCGTCGGAACCATTGTATGGGTGGGACATGACCCACCCACTTTTTACGACCAATGATATTGGACCCACTCACTTTTAGCATCTCTAATTCAGCACGTCTGTTCACTTTTATTATTAAACACGTTAGACGCTTTATTTCCACTTTTCTAATATTTTCTTCATTTTTATTGAAAATAAATGCCTTTTCAATCTGACATGTGATGGGAAAAGGAAGACGAGCGAGTTCGGCAAAAGGTGGATTCGAACCTCGTATAGATTTGCGTCAAAATGTAATGCCATGCGTACCCCTACACTATTGTCGCTCTAAATGGTTAAGCGATTCCTGTAAATTTGTCTTGCCTAACCAGACGTTTAGTAAACAATGCAGTATATTTGTACTTAATATAAATGGCATGATCTCCAGTAAAAAAAATTCTGAGAGGACCCACCCACATTGTTTTTGCTTCCGACACCCATGTGTCAGTGTCTCTTTCTATTAGAATTGCAACTTCTATTTATAATATAAAGCCATGTGCTCATGTTTTTACTCCCATCTGAGCTCAACAGACTAAACAGAGAAGGCGGAGTGTCAAAGAAGGCGGAGCCCTACCTACCGATTTCAATATTTTGCTACCGTTTGGAGCTTAAAAGGGTTCAGTTTGAGTAGATGTGTCCATATACCATCATCACTGTCCTCGTCAGAGCTCATTTCCGAATGCCAGCATCTGGCTCACTGAGCCCAAAGGCATGATGCAGATAACCATTTTTTAAACAGTTCTGACCAAGTCCAACTACTAACAAATAAACCATAAAACATGAAATCAGTTCATTGACAGTCTTATATATTAATTTATATACCGAATTATAAATTTGTTTGCAGGGAACACATGGAACGAATCACCGTTCCAAATTTTGATTGATAGCCGTCACAATCTACAGAACCTACTGGCCGTGTTTACTCCTTTCTGTCACCCTACACTCTAAAAAATAACCCAGGTTGGGTTGAAAATGGACTTACCCAGCAATTGGGTTGTTTTAACCCATCGATTGGGTTGTTTAACCCAGCGATCGAGTTGTCTTAAGCAAACATTTAACCCAACCGCAGGGTTAAAACAACCCAATTGCTGGGTTAGTCAATTTTCAACCCAACCTGGGTTGTTTTTTACCCAGCATTTCTTAGAGTGCACTGACAGTGACTGTAATACACTTTTACACACCTCGGGACTAAGCGACCCTATACATTTTTTTTATTTATTTTTTTATGAATAGGAAAACAGGCATTCTTTTATAAAAAAATATTGTTATATTGTTTATAATGAATTGATTGTGGACTACTAAGAAGGCTGATGCCTAACTTTAAAAAAAATATTAATAATAAAATGAATGAGGAGGAGGGTACTAAATGACGACCCGGGTCACTAAAGACCTGATGCGTTTTAAGGGTTAATGATGACAGCATTTTCATCTTTGGGTGAACTATCCCTTTAAGACACATCCCATTTAAGCTCAAACTAAAAAACCCTCTCAGTGCAACCTTTAACCCTAATAACTGTTAAAGTACTCTAATACATCCATATCAATCTCTCAGTGGACCAATGAGACTTTGAGTCCCCATTCAAAAGCCAATCACTGTGAAGTAAATTAATAATGAGCTACAGTTTCCTGCATGTCTCCTGCATCATTCATGCATGGATTTACTTCTGGCTCATATGAAGACCAACTAGTAAATCTCCATATATCATTATGGGACAGCGTAATATTTGGACAATTTCATTTTATTCATATAGCAGATGCTGCAATTCAGCATGAATCATGACTCAAAGGGACGTCAGGGCATGAAAAACATGGTCTGGTTGAAATATGGTTCAGGGCATGGAAAATGTAGTCTGGAGGAAAACAAATTATTCCTCGAGTCTGTAGGGAGTCTGAAGCTCATATGTGGGGCGGCCTCCCATGAGGAGCGATGGCTAGTTAGCTAGCTGACCATAATGTTCTCTTCTGACCATAATGCGTTTAGCATTGCAAGAGTAGTGGACTGTGCCTACATATAGATTTCGAGAGGATCTTGCTGGTCATTTGCTCCCAAATAATTCATTACGCAGCTAAATATGTGTGACTATTAAGTAGTCTGCTATTAGTTGTACATAATGGGCCAATCAACATTTCAACCTCAATGAATTGCTATTACCATAACGATCAAGTAAGGCACAAGGTAGCAGAACTGCAGGCTATAAGTATTGAATTAAGAATGAATGTTACATTCCAGTTCACTTCCTGAATTTCAAACAAACAGGGATGCACAATTGCAATTTGAATTTAAAGAAGTGGAATTAAAAAGAAATCAGTTAACTAAAACAAAAACTTGATACTTGAAATAAAATAAACATTAACATAAACATAAATAATAATAAAAAAAATTCTCAATGTAATTTAATTTGATGCACTAAAATAACTAAAATACACAATTACTAAATTAATAAAACTTTAAAATGAAACAGAAAATGTAAAAATGCATTCAAAGTATATGGAATGAGGTTTAAAAATTATCTCTGTTCAGAAAAATTATGTTATATGTGTAATAATTTACTATAATTACTTTAAGTAAATGGCACATTATATATATATATATATATATATATATATATATATATATATATATATATATATATATATATATATATATATATATATATATATATATATATATATATATATATATATATATATTTACTTAAATATATATATATATATATATATATGCTATTTACTTAAAGTAATTATAGTAAATTATTACACATGTAACATAATTTTTCAAATTTGAATTTATGATGGGAATTTCATATTCATTTATTCTATAAAATCTTGTAAATTTATCATATTAAATACAAAGAAATAAATTCAAATGAAGTGCACATTGTTGCATAGGGAATTTGAAACATGAATTATTAGGACCATTTAATCTTTCTAAATATATCATCATACCTAAACCTATACATATATACATACACATACTTACACACACACACACACACACATACTTACACACACACACACACACACACACACACACACACACACACACACACACACACACACATACATACATAATGTTATGTGCTATTTACTTAAAAAAATATGGTAAAATATTACACATAATATTTTTGAGTGGTTTTTAAGTTCTTGTTTTAATGGAATCTACCTGAATAAATCATGTAAAATGTCTTTAATTATTTAGTCTATGAATCAATTTATTTAATATTTTTATTGAAATGCTTATTCATTTTACGTTGATTTAAAAAGGGTGTATATTAGAGTGAATGGAAATTACCTGTTTATATTTGACTTTGAGTTGCGTGAATAGACTGTATACTGCTAGCACAACACAAGCAGAAACAAACGTACTGCACTGGCATTAGCAAAGTTATTGCTCATTGAACAAAGCAACATGCTTTAAGATATTATCCACAACCTGTAACCCATAAGCTCTACTCTTCTGCACAATGGTAATGGTCAAAATGTCATCATAAAGAGACTCTTTCAAATGTCAAACATAACTGAAGATGAAACATTAACAGATCTTTCCCTTCACTCAAAAACACATAAAATAACACCTCATTTCAATATTAACTCTCCATTTCCAGCCACACGCAAAGCATGAGGGGCAGTAACAATGGTGTCTCTGAATAAAACCGCACAATTGAGCTAATCCTCTTAAAATAAATAGGTAGCTTTTTTCCCTTTATTTTATCAGCTTAATCGGTTCCTCTATTCAAGCTTCAATTTTTTTTAAATGTCCTTAAAAAAATAGGAAAATGTATCTCTTTGTTTTATTAGTGAAATGTTCTCAATATTTTCTATATACCACTAAACCACAATTTTATTAAGAAAATAGGCCAATGCATAATTTATTTTGTGAAAATTACAAGAGCATGATTCTTTTTTTACAGTGTTGTAAAAAAAATGTTTTGTCAGTACTGAACATATTTTAAAGAAGAAATGAATAATAAAGTTTTGCTACATATCAGGAAATATATTTGTATTATTTGAAATTAAATGACAGGTGTATAGGTTTATGTTTTATAGGTATTTAGAAAGATTAAATGGTCTTAATAATTACTTTTAACGTATATATATATATATATATATATATATATATATATATATATATATATATATATATATATATATATATATATATATATATATATATATATATATATATATATATATATATTACTTGTAAATTAAGGTTGCCATTGTTTAGTGACTGTGTTGAAATCCTTTGAATAACAACAGAGAAAATCCCCTTCTTGTCATTCCTATTCAAACTGCAAATCAACATCCTGAAATGAATTGAATCCAAATTCACACTCATTGTATGAATGCAAGCTGGTTCTTAAAGTATACATTTTGCCCAATCCTACAAGGTAGCACCTCTTATTGCATTTTTAACATACATAGGTGACGAGCTGATTGAATGCTATAAGGATTCATGAAGCAGTTTCATGACATTAATGTGAAGGAAGATAATATTACATATTTATAGTCTGCAATCCAGCTGAGTTTGAAAACCTTAAGCCACTGTATCGAGAACAAAAGATATCACTTCTCCAGTTCTAAATTCAGAGGAAAAAATAAAAGTGCCAAAGACAATACACAATCATGAAACATACGAATGTGATGAAATTCCCAGGTAACACCACTGTACAAAGATAGACTTTGTTCTGGCATCATTTACTCAAATCATTCTAAACCTGTATTTCTTTCTTGCAGTGGAACCCAAAAGGCAAATTTTTAGGTGAATACCTTCACTTTTTTGCAATGAATGTGAAAGAGGGCAATGTCTAAAGGATCCTACTGAAATTGAGTCATTATTCTTCAAAAATGCATCAGAAGATATCAAATCACGTGGGGTTCATTTTTTTTTTTTTTTTTTTTTTTTTTTTTGGTTGAGCTATCCCTTTAAAAATGAATATTAGGACTGCGGGTTCCCCTTTGTTGCCCCCTCTTTATCGCTTATCTCTCTCGCTCTCTGTCAAGGCCAACCTCTCTGATGTCACTGAGACAGACCGGCAGCTCCACGGTCGGTGTGTGTGTTTGTGTGTTTCGGCCGGGCCGGTAATGATGAGCAGATGGTGGTGCGCGCTGATGACCGGAGACTCTCTCAGAGAGCACAGGACATCTGCTCCATAGACATTTGCTGCTGTCACAGGCACTCCGAGTGCCAGTTTCCCTGTCCCTGTCCCTGCCTGTCACGACTAGAGACGCAGTCATGCCCACAAGACAGCAGTGGAATAAGACATCACCTGAGCAAATTCCCTAATCAAGTTTCAGCACTGTCATAAAATCCATTTACATTGTCAATTCACACTATTTAAGATTCACAGCATAAGACAGGCATAATTTCCCCCATCTGATACTCATGAGATTTTTGGCATAACTAAAGCTAAATTGGCCTATATTGAGTTACTTTATCTGGATTTATTACAGGTCTCTGGAATACTTGATTCTAATTGGTCATTCAGTGATATTCTGACCATTAATCTCAAAGAACAAGCTCAAAAAGCGGATTCTACAAATGTGACCCTGGACCATCAAAAAACAATCATAAGTCGCAGGTATATTTGTGGCAATTGCCATTAATACATTGTGTGTGTCAAAATTATTTTTCTTTTATGCCAAAAATCATTAGGACATTAAGAAAAGAACATGTTCCATGAAGATATTTTGTAAATTTCCAACTGTAAATATATACAAAATGTATTTTTAGTAGTAATATGCATTGCTAAGGACTTCATTCTGATTTCTTTTCTTTTTTTGCACCTTCAGATTTCTGATTTTTTAATAGTTGCATCTCAGCCAAATATTGTCCTATCCTAACAAACCATACATCAATGGAAAGCTATTATAAAAAAAAATAAAAATGAAATAAAAATACCCTTATGACTAGTTTTGTGGTCCAGGGTTACAAATAATGTTTAATGATTGCCAAAAAAAGTACAGTTGATCAGCATTGTTTTAACACTTCTGTCTCAAATTCGTACAAAAAAAAAAAATCTCAGCTCAAATCAATATTCCATATATTTGTTTGCGCTTCTTGAAGGGTCCTGATCACTCGGTTGGGTTTATTTCACAATAATGACCCGCTGACACATTGTCTCTTACATGAGGTTTTTAACAATGCTTTCAGAAGTAGGCTGCTACCTACCACAACATTAGATTTTCAACGTAGCCCACCCGCATGAGATGAGACATGCACTTTAAATCCAGGAATTCTCAGTCCCTCTTGCCGATTAGTGGGCATTAAGGGGTTGGGTGGGGTTAAAGAAAGAAGATCTTCCTTTTGTTGTAGTGAAGGAGGCGGGGTCTTGTCTTCTTCACTGTGACTTCCGGAGGCTGAAGGGGGTGACATAAGGAAAGGAGCCCCCTCTCAGGCGCAGTACCACTGAGCGCGGCTAGAGGGCGCCACTGAGAGCGCTGCTCTGCCGTTGAAGTGCGAGAGCGAGCGGAGCGTCAGTACCAGACCGAGAGCAGCACGGATCAGTGCCAGAGAGAAACGGAGGAACGATTCTGTCGCTACATGCCGCCGCTACCTTAAGGAAAACTATAACGCAGCGGAAAACGGCCAGCTCTATCGGTTTCTTCACAAAGGACGGAATTTAAACGATGTACCGTTCGGGAGGCGTGATGCTGGGGCTTCTCGCCGCTCTGCAGGTAAAATAAAGAGGTCCTAAAGGCGATGAGCGCTCGGGCACGAGCTGTGCGTTGTAGCGATGCTGCTTTATGTTTGGGGTTTGTGTCCGTAATTGCTATTATTTATACTCTCTTTGTTTTATAAACTGTAGAGCAATTATTGGTGTGCATTTACTAGTTAAAATGCAAATAAACGCTTTTGCTTAGTGACAGAATATTTAAATAGGGCGTCAGTGCCTAGATCAAATTCAGCACTATCGGTTTTTCTGATCATCTCGAAGGGTTAAAGACTTCATGTCGCATCTAATTTGCTTCCTATGCAATTCTAGAGAGTCTTTATTTTATTATATTCGCCTTACAATTATTCACAAGAGGTTAGACTCTGTGTGCGATGTTTTTTGTATGTTGTATAGCCGTTGGGTTGTAGCAGCCCCGTTTAAACCGTCCCGTGCTGAACCGGAGCCAGTCGCAGATGAATGCGGGTTTTCAAACGCGCTCGCTCTTCTTTTGGCACGAGATTGAAAAGTTGCCCTCGAGGAGGTGATTAGGTCACAATGGTCCCTTTCCGAGTGATGAAACAAATGTAACAATAATCAGTTAATGAACAGCTCATTAAAGTGGCCGCAAGACGACTGTCCTCTTCCGCTGACTCTGTCTCTTTTAGATGTGCAAATGCGAATTCTCACGGCGAACAACGGGTCTGTGCGTAACCCAAATATGACAAATCACTCTGACCCGAATCATCGAGCGGAGAAATGAATCGTGCTGTCAGGTTCTGGGTCTGCTCTGCTGCCCTCTGAATTGCTGAAAATGTCGAGTCCAGCAGAATTAATATTTGAACGCGGGGAGCAGTCGTGTTATGTTTCCATCACACTCAAATGAGAAATAAATGGCTAGCAAATTGTTATGTTATGATGGAACCAAACGCTTGAAATCTGCATGGCAATAAAGTTAACATTTGGCCGTCAGCCATTTGGTCCGGGTTTCAATGTTTGTATTGAATTTGTGGTCTTCAGTAGCAGAAGTAGCAATAGTAAATGTGATAATGCTGCAAGTTTTTAAAGTGCAACATCAATGTAGCATTTTACTGGTCTGTGTGTGTGTGTGTGTTTTTTGTATAACGGTCCCACAAGGTTTAAAAACCTCAACTGTATGATAGCGATGTTCGCTTGGTCAACGAGTCATTCTTTTCATTCGAATCTTTCAAGTGAGCCGATTCCTTGAGCGAACGGAGCTGAATATTGTTCTCAAACCAACAACTCAATGATTTATTGACTCGTCACGAACATGTTAAAAATTTAACGTAGTGGAATATGTTTACGAGTTGATTAAATTACAGTTTAGTCAACCCACAAACAGAATTGCTCTTTTTATAGCAAAAACGAATAAGGTTTGTATAGTTTGTATAGTGTAAATACGCATTTTATTTAGTTTCTAAATGGCTTGATGTTTTGAATCATGACTGCAACGAATCAAGACATGAAATTGTCATAAACAGACCTATTAATAATTAAAAAGATATATATAATAATACACAACGCTGCTAACGTAAAATAATTGCTTTTTAAAAAGTGGTTCTTTGAAGCAATGTGTGTGTGTAAATAGGTTTTAGGTTTGAAATTATAACTACAAATCTCATTGTAATTTATCACAGATATATAAAGCCATACAGTGACAGAGTCTTTATACGATCACCATTGGCTTTATAGCATCTGCAACCTCTTTCTGCCTCTGATTCTTCATGTCAGCAGGGCCGCTGGTGCGGCTCCATCTAGAATCATTCGCTCTGTGTGGATGTGCAGAGGCAGCATATTGCTAAGCAATTGCTGACAGGACAGTTTAAAGTCAGATTTTCAAACACACCCCAGTAGTGCCAACTTTATATAGGGGTTCTGCAGATATATCATCAGCGAGGCATCACCAGATGACGACATCAAAAAACTGATCAGGTTGATGATGATTTTGTTAGCACAAAAGCAAATGTTTGATTGGTCGTTGGTGTAGGGCATTAAATCAGCATCCACCGAGCTAACAAGTAATTAACATGTTTGATAAATTGACTATGGGGCCATTAACAAACACAGCCAGCCGTCTTCTTCAAGCCTCTGATCTTATTCCAACACAAAGAGGCTGTTTCACAGTGGACGTCACCTTTGATCTTCTCAAGCATCCTTTAAAAAACAAATTAGCCTATTTGCTTATACTAAGATTCAGACTTTGTGTGTCATATCAGCTCATGCTATTAAGACTGACTCAATGCTGGTGGTTTATTTTTAATAAGACAAGTCAAGAATGAATAAGTCTTTGTCCTGCCCGTTAAATGCTAGGTGTGCATGCCTGTTTTAAGCGTAAGCCATAAAGCAGGGTTTGTGGCCTGTCACCGGAGTGCTTACGGCAGCTGCACAAGTGTGTGTTTGTGTTTTTATGTGATAAGTTCTCCACCAGACCACGGCGTTCAAGGCAGAGTATGCGTAGCCTGGTCAGCTCTGCTTTTCTAACGTCTTGCCCTCCTGACCTCATCAGTCTAATTACACCCACCTTCAAAATAACAGATGCCCTAGCGGGGAAGGGGAGGAGGGGAGATAGAACCCCCTCGCTATCCTTTGAGGAACGTAGAATGAAGAAAAATGGAATAATTCAGGAGCAACCCAGTAAATCGTCATGCAATGAACCTTATTTAATTTCGCCGATCTGCTGCAAATTAGCGAGTAATCGGTGAAAAATACAATAGCATTGCTAATTTAAAGAGTTCATTTCGAGCTTGATCGATGGACTCTGCGGCTCTGGAAAGTCTCATCGCTGTGCTTTTCTTGAGCAGAGTTCTGCCTCATTTCCTCTGTTTATGGTGAAAGAGCGTGATCATTATGTCCATCGATTCCTCTTGGGATTCTGGATATTTGGCTCTCGCCGTGGTAGAGGTTGGCCCGTGCTGAGGGGCGATGTTTATTAATCACTATTAATCGGGGGATTAATTTGTCTGGTGCTTTTGTGTTTTTGGCAGGTGGCAGTCCAGGGCACGGGGGCGATGCCATGTCAAGCGGGTTTCACTGAGAACGAGTACAACGTCATGACCGCCGACGTCATCACTGAGGGACAATTTCTGCTCAAAGGTAAACAAAGATGTTTTCTTCACATTTATTCTCTAATAAACGGCAATCGAATGTGCAGCAAACCGCTACCTCACCATGCTTTGGTTTCCACCCTGATTCTGTTGGGGAGAAAGAGAGAGGGAGGATGGGGGAAGGGTGGGCTTTATGCCTGTATGTGAAAGAACAAGAGGGGGGAGGGGGTTAAGTGTTAGGGTTGATTTAGCGGAGGGTGTTTATAAAGGGGGATATATGTGTGAGTGAAAGAAAGGAGCAGGAGGAGGAGAACAGCTCAGTGTTTTGGTGGAATGTGTTTTGAAGGGTCACAGTGTGAAATATTCGGGGGGCTGAATCACCCGTCCCCCCGCTGTGGTTGAAACCCCCTTGTTGTGATCGATAGCATTGATTAGACCAGTCCGTATCCATACAGTCAGTCAGTCGATGGCACAGATCCCAGTCAGCCATCTCAATACAATCTGTCAATCCAGAAGGGGCCACATTTGTGCTGCGGTTATAAACTTGGGAGGCCTTATAACATCCTTGCGTCGTGTTTAATTACGATGTCGTAAAAAGGCCATAACTACATGTTTTACATTTCCAGTAGATAAACCAATCTAAACCACCAGTTACAGCCATGGCTCATGATTCAGCCTAAAAATAGTATAAAGCAAAATTAGTGATGCGCAGAAATTTTTTTTTTAGCTGAAACACAAAAAAACAGGGTTACACTTTATTTTAATGTAGTTACGTACTAAAATAAGTGCTGAGTATTATTAAAGGGATAGTTCACCCAAAAATCTAAATTACCCTATGATTTACTCACACCATCCTAGGTGTATATGACATTCTTCTTTAAGACACATACAATTGGAGTTATATTAACACATGTCCTGGCTAATTTAAAGTAAAATATCTAGCTTCTGCCAGACCGCCTTCTGTATTCAACTTATGGAAAAAACAGATTTCATTTAGCTGAAAATTAGGGTAAATGAACTCTGAATGTTGTTGATTAAACCAGTCATAGTAGAGCCGCCCATCAATATTTCAGCCAAACAAATTTGACATATTGCTACTTGTGGTGAAGTGGATCCACACTGCCTACTTGTTTATCTGTTATAGCTTATCCATATATCATATGTATAATTTATGGCGTATAGTTGTTTGGATAAAATAGATGCTGGAACAGTCAAAACGTGTCTGTTTAAATGTCTGGTCCCTCAAAAACTATTTTGACCTCTTTTTTTTTTTTTGCTGTTTTGGGAGAATATTTTTGGTTGTATCACTAAGCAGAATATTTTTGTCCCAACAAGCCAGGGAGTTTTTTTGCTTGTCTGTTACATGACTTCTAACAAGTGCCATATTATTTTTACATTTCCATATCATTGACTTATTCATGGGTTACTGTGGAAGAGTGAGTTGTGGAATAGGAACAGCTGTAGCTTTGTGCCTCTTGAGGTCTGTTTGCGAACTGTGGGACAAACGCACACACAGACCTGTGACAATTACAATAAAAGTGATAACACTTGCTTAAAATTTCACGCTGAGAGTCGACATATCACACCCTGATAGGAATTTCCCAAGAGTGTGCGCGTGAGTCAGGAACTGCTGATGGCCAAGTTGTATTGCGCTCACACAGACCAGTCATTTGATCTCACAGTTGACTCACTGATTCACTTCCTATGTCCTTTTCAGTGGAAAGGTGAGCTGTATCGCATTGACCACACGAACACAAAAGCGCCTCTCATTTCATTACCATTTCGGCCTGTACGGTTAGCAAGTCAATGTGAACTCTGTTACGCACAGTGCCTTTTGCCAATGGACACAAGAATTTGCTTTCTATCTTCCTCCCTCCCCCTTCACTCTTTCTCCATCACCCCCCTCCTGACCGAGGACTGGGGGAGTCTCTTGTTAAACATGAGGTGGATGTTTTGTGTCCCTGACATTCATTCATCACATCCTTTTTAGGCAAATGACTTAGGGATGAAGACTTTCTCTTCTCCCCTGCAGCCTCTCTTTCACTCTCTCTCCCCCTCGGTCCCTCCTTTTCTTTTTAAGTGGGACAGAGGAATGTACAGTTAGTGCTGTCTCACTGAGCCCACTTGGTGATTCGTACCCAAAGAATGTGCTTATGCAGTCTTTGCTGGTTTGAACCGTTTTAATTCCCTTCCTGTAGGGCTGGGAATGTTGATTAAAAAAGTCAAAGTACTTGTTTAGTCTTTGACTATTATGTTTTGATATGTATATGTCAATTGCTAACAGCCATTGTTGCTAAGTAAGAAATAAAATACAGTAAACTGTTAATAATAATAATAATAATAATAAAATCAAGGCTTGTTTTTTCCAACTTATTTTGCACTAAATGAACAGAATTGAGTTAAGATTTACTCATTTTCATTTGTACATCCAAAAATATATGCATAGTAGTAAAAAGCAATATATGTATTTATATAAAGATTTATCAATTTTTTTACTCTATAGTTCAAAATTTGGGGATCGTATGCTCACCAAGGCTACATTTATTTTGATCAAATATACAGCAAAACAGCAATATTATAGAATATAATTTCAATTTAAAATGTCTGTTTTCTATTGTAATATATATTGTAAAATGTAAATTATTTACATGTGATGGCAAAGCTGAATTTTAAGCATCATTACTCAAGTCTTCTGTGTCACATGGTCCTTCAGAAATCATTCTAATTTGCTGATTTGCTACTCAAGAAACATTTCTTATTATTATCTTATATACTGTATACACCGATCAGGCATAATATTATGACCATATCCTAACGTGGTGTTGGTCCCCCTTTTGCTGCCAAAACAGCCCTGACCCGTCGAGGCATGGACTCCACTATTAATATATTCAATCAGAACCAGTATTAACCTTTTTGAGCAATTTTGAGCTACAGTAGCTCGTCTGTTTGATTGGACCACACGGGCCAGCCTTCGCTCCCGACGTGCATCAGTGAGCCATGGCCGCCAATGGTCCTTTGACCACTTTTGATAGAAACTGAATACGGGAATACCCCACAATAGCTGTAGTTTTGGAGATTCTCTGAACCCAGTCGTCTAGCCATCAAAATTTGTCCCTTGTCAAACTCACTCAAATCCTTACACTTGCCCATATTTCCTGCTTCTAACTCATCAACTTTGAGGACAAAATGTTCACTTGCTGCCTAATATATCCCACCCACTAACAGGTGTCGTGATGAAGAGATAATCAGTGTTATTCACTTCACCTGTCATAATGTTATGCCTGATCGGTGTAAACTGATTCATGGAAATAATTCAAGCATACCAAGTCCACCTGAGACGATCAGATCGAGAAACAAGTCTAATGAAAATAAAACAGTGAGTCTCACTCACTTTTAAAATTTTAGGAAAACCATTGTGTTATCCATGGAAATATTCATCCACTGGAAAAATATAATTAATATTCATGGTATTTCATAGCCCTACATGCCAGTAAACTATTTTTTCCCCTTTTAGGTCTCTTAGGCCTCTTCTCCAGCTTTCATCTGTTTTTCTTTTCCTTATATAATTCTCCCATCTCTTCCGAACAGAGATAACGCTTTGAAGTTTTAAGACAAACTTGTTTTACTAGAGGAGTCATTTTGTAACTTTTTTCCCATGAAATACCTAACTCAAGCCTCTTTTAACCGCTGAGTATGTGTACTCCACAAATTTCTCTCTCACTCCATGTCCTCCTTGTGTTCACAGGAACTTGTGTTTTCCCTCGTTTGATCTGTTTTAAAACAGGAGCGAGCAAATGATCAGAGGAAGATGCAGTGGGTGAGAGGTGATTACCGTATAGGGGCGCACGCATCGCACCGAGCCAAAAGGCAGTGTTTGTTTTTGATCACTTCCGATCAGAGCGAACGAAACACAACTTTCAGCTCTGCTGGTTTCTGTGAACAAGTAAAAGAAAAGAGCTGGAAAACAATAATGAGTCAACACAGAGAGGGGGGAGAGAGTGACAGAGACAGAGTGGCTTTTTTGTCTGGCCCATGTGGGGGCTGTTGGTCACTGAGATTGACCAATCAGAGCGCGGCAGTGAGGTCATCAGCATGCAGTTCACTGCCCCTCAATGGGCTGACTGAGGTGGAATTAAAGAACGGTTACGGGAATACAGAGCGTGAGGGGAACAAGTGAAAAAACAGAGAGAGAGAAAGAGAGGTAGAATTGGGGGTGGGCACTCCTGGTGCTTTTGTCCTTTCAGTGTTTTTAAATTTAATATGAAGTACCTAATGAGCTGTCTAAAGATTACCAAGCGTGCTATTGTCTTATTTGTTCAGGCACTGAAATTCTTTGTTGTGTTCATATACATGTGATAATGAGCTGACATTTTTAATTAACCAAAAAAAAAACTTAAAACCCCGGGTGAGAGGGAGCTTTACAGGAGTGGATTGTTCTCTACTTAGTTCACCATCACAATTTGAGTCCCAGAGTTCAGTTCAGTCCTAATTCTCCCGTTTACTTGAGTGACGCGCGAGTTACCCGGTTTAGCCTTTGCTGTCATAGTTTTTAAAGATCACGTTGCCAACGACTGCGCTTTTGGTCTTCACCCAAAAATGAAAACTGAAATCATTCCAGACTTGAGTGACTTTTATTTTTCTGTGGAACACACAAAAAAAAATATTTTGAAAAATGTCTCTTTTGTCCATACATTTGTCCAAAGGGATCCAATGAAAGTCAAACAAGTTTGGAACTACATGAGGCTGAATTTTCATTTTTGGGTGAACTATCTCTTTAAGGCTGGAGAAATGTGCATCCTCCTGATCATTTAAATGCAACAGGAGGACGGGACGTGCTTAACAAATGGCCATGTGGAGAGGTAGTCTACGTTAAAGAAGAACGGATGAGAGTAAAACGTGACATCTCTAAAGCCTCAACCTCTGATCCGCATACGGTCAAACCTCTAGGCTTGACAATCCCTCTCTCTCTCTCTCTCTCTCTCTCTCTCTCTCTCTCTCCCTGTAAGATTTGGCCACATGGACTTCATTACCCTAAATCGATCTGGCAAAACAAAGACCCTAAGAGTATTGATCAGAGCATGCATATGTGAGAGAGCTGATGCATGTGAGAAAAGAAAGAAAAAGAAAGAATGGATTAATCCTCGGGTTGTGAACCTGGGAAAGATGAAAAACTTGCCCTTTGAACGTTATAGTTCAATATAAATTCGGGTGGTCTGTACCAGACATACCAGGATTACCGTGGACCACGAGATCCGGCGCGCTCTCATTAGCGTCTGTGTGTATGTGCACCTGTTAATGTTGCGTTAAATCGCTGTAAAAATCTCAGTCTCAGCGCCACAATGTTTCTTTAGTCAGCTGGTCTCAAGGTTTGGTGCCGCGGGGGGAGGCGTGGAACCTGTCCAGTGTGACATCAGCCCTCTCAACGGATATTTTTAGAGAAGTGCTTTGCTCTAACACATAAGCTGTATTTTCGAAGAGTAAAGAATGACATCAGACAAGACTCATGCTGTGTTCGATGGTTGTCATTGGCTGCTCACGGAGCTGGATTGTAGTTTTGGCAAAGCTTACGCAGGGATCAAAAATAAGGATTTTTTTTTTGTGGTGTCCCAGTTGGGCCAGTAGATCAGATTTGCACTCACCCTGCCAACATTTTTACTGGACCCACTGCAAATAAGATTGGCATTTTTCAAGCATTTTTAAATGTGTTAGAAATACAGTAATAAAAATGTACAGTATATAAATAATAACAAATATTGTACTGTAAATAAAATATATGTTTGCTTTTTAAGTTTAAAATCTGTAATAAAACAATAATTTAAAAACAACATGAAAAACATTACCGATTTGTTTCTTATTTTGAACTCATTCTAACGTTTTTCTCAAATTTTTATTTGAGATTATCACAAGTCATAGCATTACATATTTAAATGTGCTAAATACTGATATAAATTACAATATGTTATAATTGAAACTGAATATACTATAAACTATAAATATAGAGTATATAAAATATATAATATATTATTTTAGTATATTTCATTATAATTTATAATGAATTATAATATAAAAAATAATATAAAAATGTTAGTATATTAAATAAAAAAATCTATTTCATTTAAATAATTGAAAGAACATAGAAAACATTACTGATTTGTCTATATTTTTAACTGATTCTAACTCAGTCCTTGGTGGCGTATTTAAATGTGTTTTTAAAAATATTAATGTAAATATACAATATAAATATATCAATTTACTACAAAAATGTGAATGTAAAACTTAGTACATAAAATATATAGTATATACTATAAATATATAATAGGTTTAAACCTTTATATCACATAAATATATATATTTTGAGTAAATACATGCAAAACATATAACAACTAACAGCTTGATTTGTTTATTTGTCTTTTTTAATTTAATGGCATTAATAAAGCCATTGCAATACCTGGGTGTGACATTTAAACCAGCAGAATTCAACAATCCCATTCAGTATGTCACGCAAATATTTGCAATGCATAACAACACCTGATTAACGAACGTAAAATGTAGTGACAGCGCAACAGTGGCCCAATAGTGCAAGAGACTGTCCTGTCCACTGGCCCGAAACGCTCTCCCACTGGGCCCTGGGCCGTCTTTATTGTTGAGCCCCTTTTTCGAGACTGCTTGAGGGTGTTGGAACGCTAAGCAAACACAACACCAAGTCTTTCTGTCCTTCTCTATCTGTCTCTCACGTGCACGTGTAAGCCCCTTTTGACTGTTGCGAGATTATTATTGGGCGCTTTGGTGTCATGGCAACTGTCTGATTCCATTCTCTCAGGCTTTTTGTTGTCAGAGGTCAGGTGACCCCAAAACACTGTTGTCTCTAATTTTGTGCTTGACTCTATTTCTCACACGCACTCACGCGCATGCTTTCGAATGCAACACGCAAGTTCATACGGGATGCCCTAGTTTCGGTAGTAATGATGGATTCCTTCCCAGTATGTTGACCATATTGGTTCAAGGGGAGGGGTGGAGAGAGGAAAAGAGGGAAACAGAGGAGGAAAAGAGGGAAATATGGGTGTGGTTTGAATTTTCATACTCGGATGATTATTGATCGTTAAACAGAAGGGATTTTAGACATCATTTACGCTGTAATGGTGTTTAACCGCAGGAAACGGGTAATTATGTGGCGTGTATGCTAATCACAGCATGGTTACTCGGTGAGACTAAGAGTTCCCTATTGGATCGCGGACCCGCGCTGTGTTTCTGAGCGGGTTTATGCAGCACTGGCTGTAAAAGGCAGTTTTTGTGTGTTTGGGCCTCACTGTGTCATCGTAGGCTGACCGCTGCTAAACAGAGCCTGCGGTTCAGAAGCCCACTGCTCACGATCTCTCCCACACACACACACAATGGTCAGCACCACTGACCTCTACGTGCCTGGAGTTTGCGGTTGGGTGCATGCCTGGGTGACTGTGTTCTGGAGCACTGTGAGAATGCGGGGGTGGCTGAACTACACTGAAGTCTGGTTTCAATCATCAGGCCGAGTCAGGGGCTTTTGGGGGAGAAGATGATTGAGAGATATGAAGGTTGGAGTGGAATGGAGAACACAGTTTAATTAATATACATACTATATATATATATATATATATATATATATATATATATAGTAGCAGTGTTTTTAATTAGCATGCTGTTAGCTTTAGCTATTGCACTCAGATCCTCTGAGGAAAACTTGACATTTTGGAAATTGCGTTTCATCTCGCTAACTACAGAGAAGATCAATTACTTAACTAGTCAACCAACTAGTTGATTTTTGAAAATAGGTAGTTTTCATAGCCAGTTAGAAGAAGGAAAACAGCCCAGATAGAAAAAAAAAGAACAGAAAGAAATGACTGGATTTTTTGTCTTTATTGTTCATTTTAGATGGTGGTTGTGAATTTATGAATCAATCCTAAATCCAGTTAGTGTGTCGCAGTAACATGGAAAGGCCAATTATGATGTCATCAATACCATCCCAATGATTCAGTGTGCGCATAAACAAAACACTGCCGTGCTAAAACAGCCCACTGAATGGAGCGACGCTTTTCTCCCTATGTGAATGTGTGTACAAATGCGCTCCTATGTCCGTGGTCTATTTCATGCTCTGCCAAATCTCTCCTTCTCCCATCCTGCAGAGGGAAGATATGGGACACACACTCTTAGCATACAGTTGTGTGTGTTGGATGGTTTAAAATGCCTGGCAGGAGCTCTTTTAATGCTTTATTAGTGTTTATGTTGCCTTGACTTGTGGCGTGTACGGCTACCGCGAACGTGAAGAATGCGAGTCGATGCACTTCAGAGAAACACACATTCCAGCGAACCCAGCAGACGTTACCCTGTCTCCGTCTCGCCACCAGTCCAAAACACCCTCCCCCTCACCCCTAATCTGGCTGGTATTTGTGTTATTCTAATCTTTATCCATAAAAGGTTGCAGCTGTAGACGTAATTGTGCACGAGTTGTGTGAGCTATTCAGATCTAAAGACCTTTTATTTGATAATGGTGAACGACGGGTTAATCCTGTCCTAATGGCATTTGACAACAGCACTGGATTTCCGTTTTGCACATATGCATATGTGTGTATAAATAAGGACGTACAATGCCATCAGAGCCCACCGGTTGACAGCTGTAAGTACCCCTACCCTCCAGCCCCCCGACAATCAGGATAAGCCAAGATCGGCATGTCTCAGACAAATGCGTCATTTTTTCCCCCTCCGTGTAAGTGTGTGTGTGTGTGTGTGTGTTTTTACAGGAGTTAGGATAGTCTACATAGGAGAGGGGACAGCTGGACTGGCATGTGTCCATCTCTGCTCAGGTTTCTGCAGTATGAACGCTCTTGTCCCATCATTATTACACCCTTCCTCCTGTTTCCCTTCTCCTCACACCTCTGCTTCTGCTATCAGCTCGCTCGCTGATTTAGGTGTGTCAGCAGCTAAGCGAGGGAAGAGAGTGTGAAGTGGAATTCTTGCATTTCCCGTAAGATGGAGGGATATATTTGGATCAGGGTAAAGCTAGCATGACCTTAATACAGGACAATGGATCGCAGCTGTACCCAATATGGGTCCGTTTTTTAAACGCACACACGCACAACAGGAGAGGAAGGAATGGCGATTAAAAATGATTTCTCTGGTGTTTAATGAGAAAAGACATTAGCTGGCACAGGAGTTAGCGGGTGCAGGAGGTGATAATTGGACCGGCTCATGTGACTTCTGTTCTCTAGCTTAAAGGAATAGTTCACCCGAAAATCATCTACTTACCCTGGTGACGGTCTAAACCTGTGTTATGTTCTTTCTTCAGTGATAGCAGGATAATAAAGCAGATGTTTACAACGAATGTGGATGGTGGCTTGTGATGTCAAACATTAAAATGCACAAAAATCATCAGAAAAGTATCGTTGTAGTTCATACTGCTTATTTTTTTGGGGGGTTCAAATTGAGATCACGATTCTGAACAGACAACTTAACAAAATAACGTAATTTACCAGAGGTTCTGATAAAAAATGTAATTGCTGCAGTGCAGTCCATTTAAAACATTTTTTTATTAATATTATTTAACAATGACTTATTACTGGATGAATCAGCCTTTATGAACAAATACCTTGAATAATTCAATGACAAATACATTTTTACTAGTCACTTTGTCACCACCTAGTGGTGTAACGATGTAATCAATACAATCGTTGTACGATGTGTTTTAAATAACCAATAATTTGCCATTTTCACTTGTGCAAGCAGTGAAAATAGGCAAATTTGTTTTTTTAATAGTTTATAGTTATAGTTTATTTATGTTAAATATTTACAGTTAAATAAACTGGACGTCTTTTCATAGTCATCTGTTGATTTGAATGAAAAAAAGAAACTTTTTGCTACCACTGTTGTCACTTTTATCAGTCACAGTTTCATACCTGAGTTTATCATAACATGTTTCATAATAATCACAGTAAAGAATGTATTAACACATTTCCAAGATGGCCGCCAAGTGAACTCACTGTAGCCATATTTGATTTGTGAACTGCGGTGAAGGGAAGAGATTTTCAGTGAATTTCGGTCTGTTCCTCGCATAAATCACATGACTTCAGAATAAGACTTGAATAGCGTACAAGTCATATGGATCACTTTTATGGTATTTTTTTGGAGCATGGCATTATAAATAACCATCGATGTTCTCTGTATAAAAAAGAAGAGCTTGGACCTTCTCCCTAACATCCTTATTTGTGTTTCAGTGAGGAAAATAAAGATTGGAATGCTATGATGGTGAAAAAAAAAGATGATTGTATTTTCATTTTTGAAAGAACTATCCCTTTAAAACTACGGATCTGTACAGCTTCCCTCAGAGGGGCCATCTCAAAAACTTAGAGCGCTGACATCATCTCAGTCTGTCTCCCTCCGCCTTGATCGCCGTGTTTCTCTCTCTCTTTCTTTCTCACTCTCCCACTGCCTGTCTCATCATAATATTCCCATCTTTGTGTTGTATTGTCTCAGCCTTTCCTTTGAAGCATCGTTTACTAGTGTACACTCTTGCGGTTTTTACACTCAGCCGTTCCTCAAAGGAGACAAGCTTTTGTGTCTTTTGTTACACTCTCCGTCTCCCCTTTTCTGAGCCCCACTTTTATTCCGCTATCACCTTTCCGTCTTTTATTTTCACGATACTCTATCACCTGTGGAAATGCCACGGTTAATATGGCACCGCCCAAGTGCCGCACTGTTTTAACTTGCATATATCTGCTAGTCCAGCGTTGCAGCTACGTTATTACAATGTTTCCCATATGGCCGGAGAGGTGAGAGTGTGGGCTTCCCTCGAGTGAGATTTATTGGCCCCATATTGATGTCCTTGGGCGTTGCCGATTGATTTGACACGGCCGACATTGTTTTGCGAGCCTGGGGGGAGGTGTTTTGTAAGAGCATGCGGCCGAATGAAACTCTATTCCTCCCCTTTGCAAAAAGCCTTCCCTTTTGCTCCCGAGCTGGAGGCCTTGGGGTTGTCAGGGGCGACCAGCATGGCGCTAGGCAACCTGGCCTAATTCGTCCCATTTGGCTGAGCGTGGTTGCGCAGGGAGTATTGTTCCTGAGTCAACAGAAACTCGCCAGGCGCAAACGTGACCTCACAGCCGGAGGAATCTTTGACGTCCACTACAAATCAAAAGCGTATGCTTGTTCAGGATGGATGTTTGATAGTTTTATCAGCGTGTTACATCTGCGCATAGTTATGTAATTTGAGAGTTTTGAAATACATCTCTTGCTTATTTTTCTTCTGCTCAGTTGGCGATAATCCTGAGGCGCACACACACACACCTCCCAGCACTCGCACACATATCAAAGTACTAAGTCCGCCCTTGTCCGCAATACTGTATCCCACTGTCTCCCCAGCTGTCACCATTCACACACACACACACACACACAGAAGCTGACACACTTATGCTAACAGAATGCATTTGTTCTTTCTCTGACAGACGTTTAAAGATGCGTGAAAGTCCACTAAACCAAAAGCATGTGTAACTTTATTCTTGACATTTGCTTTTCTGTGCTCGCAAAGAAAAGCCGGCAACGCGTTCATGCGCACACACACACTCCTCCACTGCGGGCTTGGTTATCTGGGTCAGTGCCTGTACAAATCTCATTACACTCCAGTCTGCCATCCTGATGCATTATGGGTAATGTAGTTCCGACCTAGTATTAGAAACAACACGTCGGGCACAAGCATTACTTTTTTAACTCCTTTCTGCATGAGATTAGATTTGCTTTTAGCATTTGTAGTAGGTATACACCCTCCCTTCGCCGTTAAAAAGGTATCGAGTGTCTCACAGTGGAGCGTCAATAAATGAAAACCGACCCTCCATTGCTCATGTTGAGCTATATGTGTGTGCGTGAGCGTATTTGAAACCTCTGAAGGCTCGCTGGAGTCCTGTTTCACACGGTCTGCCTGTATCGTTGACACACCTGAGGACAGGTACTTCACTTCCTCACACACCCTGTTCAAAAACACTCTATTTTTCTGGTTCTACAATAAGGATGTTTTACCCTGACCTGCAGGATCTAATGGGCATCTGTTCTGAACAGGAGGTTATGGATTTCTGCTAGCCCAAAAAAATCAATATCTACAATTCTGCCCCCTCACCACATCCGAGTGCGATCGGGAGTGTGCGTATTAGACAAAGTGGTTCGTTCACAATTAATTTTGTATCGTATTTGGGCCTCATCTGAGATGCTATTCAGATTTTCTCATACGAAAATATCGTTCCCTCAGGGTTTACCATGATTCTCCACAACAATGTTTTCCCGTTTTGTGATACACTTTGTCTTTTTGCTTTTGTCTGTGTGAACGTACCTTTATTGACACGGCCTATCCTCGGCTGCTGTGTGTCAGATGAAGAGATCAAAGACGAAGAACCTCTTAAACAAATAACGGCGGGATGCCAGCACACATGCCACGCACACACTATAAATTTAATCAGGGCTTGAGCTCGAATCACTATTATTTTCCCGGGAACTCAAGATTTGAGGAAGTCTAATCCTGCCTTTGTCTTCGTTTGTTTGCAATTTGTTTTTTCAATCTGTGCTTTCTAAATACAGATTAAAAGAAGTCGGGAAAACATGCGCCGGCACCTGGTACATACACAAACACTGGGTTGTGTTTTAGAAGAGACAGATTATAAAATCTGTTGTAGATTAAAGTGACTGTTTTTAGCAAGGTGTATTACCACAGACAGCCAAATCTGTTAACACACACGCTGCTATTTTCAAAATCTCAAAATGGAATTCGGTTTGTTGAGCAATCTTGGTAAATTACAGTATCATCTGCGTTCAGTGCTGTGAGAGAGAGTGCAGATGTTTGCAATTATTTGCTGTTTGTTATTTCCTGTCAGTCTTTGTGATACACAATGAAGAGCGATTACAGTGGTCAATGTTACTGACCCGAGGGAGTCTTCAATCACTCACACACACATAATCTGGAGCCAGTGTAATCCCCTCCTCCCTCCATCAACCTCCAATTAATGAATCCTGTGGCTTACCATGCATTTTACATCAAACTCTGAACACTTTTACTGAAGAGAGAGAGAGAGAGTGTGTGTGTGTGTGTGTGTGTGTGTGTGTGTGTGTGTGTGTGTGTGTGTGTGTGTGTGTGTGTGGACTGGTAATCCCTACGGTATGGGGACAAAATGTCCCCACAAAGATGTCAATATCCAAATTTTTGTCCTTGTGGGGACATTTTTTTGGTCCCCATGAGGAAAACATCTTATAAATCACACTAAGTGATGTTTTTTGAAAAAGTAAAAATGCAGCATGTCTCCTGTGATGGGTAGGTTTAGGGGCAGGGGCAGTGTAGGGGATAGAAAATATGGTTTGTACAGTATAAAATGCATTACGCCTATGGAATGTCCCCATAAAACATGGAAACACAACATGTGTGTGTGTGTGTGTGTGTGTGTGTGTGTGTGTGTGTGTGTGTGTGTGTGTGTGTGTGTGTGTGTGTGTGTGTGTGTGTGTGTGTGTGTGTGTGTGTGTGTGTGTGTGTGTGTGTGTGTGTGTTCGCAGGTGCGCCATGTCCCACTAAATGTTACTCTTCAATTTCTTTATAAACTGCTTCTTTTTTTTTTAAGGTATTCTCACTGTTTTCCAGGTGTGGAATCAAAGTCCATACTGAATCCATACTGTAAAGGTCTTTGAAAGGTCATGAAATGTATTGGTCAAAAAGGGAAGGGGAGCTGTTTGTTATTCTTATGCAACATGTCTTTTTTTTTTCTTTCATTTATTTATTTCCCCCTTTGCTACTGCACAATAACAAAAGAAACCTCACCCTAAATTACCACACTAGTTCTTTCTTTGTAACGTTGTCCAATGTCCATTCATGATAGCGCAGTGCTTTGTCCTGGTATAATGCAGTAGGTCAGTGTTTTTCTGTTGTGTAGCTGTCAGATATGGTTCTCCCACTGCTCTTCTAATCTTTAAAGCGAATCAGGCTGTGGCTACCATAGACATTGAGAGGGACACATTGATATTCAGATCAATATGGTTTCAAATGAACCGTTCTTTAACTCGTACATTCACTCTAGTTTTGCATTCACTCTGTTTTCACTTCAGATCATACCTCAGAAACCAGACCATATTTAAGAAACAACAGCAGCAGAGAGGTGCTTTAAAGGCTACATTAAATCAAACTGGACTTACTTTATTAATACATTTCCCTGGTCATAATGTACATCAGTGCACAGTGTTGAAAAGAAATGTGCGCTTTCATCAAATTGTAGCCAAGGCCAGGTGCAAAAGAATATTAACTCAATATCATAACTTGACATGTTTTCACATCATGCAATCAAATTCTAATATAATCCTGTCCTACATTAATGCCTGCTGAATGTTCTATTTCAACCTGAAATACTCTTACCACACTTGAAATACTTTGCGAATGGCGTTTTGTGATATTTAAGTATGCTTTTCTGAATATCTAATAAGAAGTCATATTCCTTCTCAAATTCATGCTGTCTTAAATGCGAGTACTTATCTGAGTAGTATGTGATAATGTAAAAGAGGCAGGGGAAGAAGGTTGCTACTGTAATGTCTGTCCATTGACGCGGCAAATTTTGTGACCCAGTCAGCGTCCCCACAGGCAACGTTGTCTCAAAAGCAATTTTCTGGCTTTTCAAACCCAAATAGTAGTAATTGTCATGGACGTTCGGTCACACATTATAATAGGCTCCATGTTATAGTGTAATTATATGAGTAAATACAAAATGAAAGTCATGGACAACATGTAATATGGAATTATGTAGTTTGTATTAAATGCTAGTGCAATTAATTTGTTTAAATGTTTTCATATGATCTAGCTTAGAAAAGATGGAGCCATTTGCTGTGGCATGGTCTGGTGTGTTTGAAACAATTTCTGGTTAATGGTATGAGATGAAGGTATTGAAATGTGTCTAATGTTCTAGCAGGGATATTAAGTTTAACCGCTGGACTGCATTTATGAAGCCTCAAGTTGTGCTTGACAATTAGTCAGAGGCCTTAAAAAATCAGTTCAGTTTGGTAAAACAGCAGTTAGAAGTGTTTTTTTGTGTGTGAGAAGGACAAACAGCAGTGGAATGCGCTGCCCGCTTTAGGTGCTCAGGATGGGGTTGGCGAGGAGCCCCTGCCATATGCTGCATGTGTGTGTGCTTTAGTGTGTGTTTATGTGTGTGTGGCTCTGTGCACGGTCATAAATCCTAAGTCCTCGCAGACACCACCAATCTAGCGAGGTCAGGGGTTAAAATGACATCGCACGCATGCGTACATACACAAACACTCATGCAAAACTAAGTGTCCCTCTAAAAAAATTTATGATTGGAAAAATAACCTAAAGGCCCTTAGTGCTATTATGATGCAGAATGAATAATTGAGTTTGTCTGTGACAGAGATTATCCGGTGAATGCCAGAAAAAAAATGATTTTTTTCCACCCTCTGCATTCAGTATCGCATATTTTATTTATGTCTGTTTGGAGGTGTCTTCTTATTGGCATTAATGCTTAGAAGCTGACAAATGCTCTGCATGTGAAATGTGGTGGTGTATAATTGTGTTCTGCATTGTGGTATATATTTTTTCGCATGTTTATCATCCAGGTTATGACAAAACATTACTACACACCTTCTAGAGCAAAGCATTTGTGCTTAAAATTTGCATGTAAATCCAAAATATTCAAATGACGATGTCCGATTTTGGAAGGGAGTAACCAAATGAACCATACAAAAATATACTAGTCTCTGGTGCTTCTAAATACCACGGTACATGTCAAGGGCACAACAATAAAGATGCAATGTTTTATGCTTTACAAAGTTTCAAAAATCATTATGCTTTATTTAATTCAATCACCCCATGTGTGTTATGGCAGGACTGGACGATCTCTCTGTGTGTGTGTGTGTGTGTGTGTGTGTGTGTGTGTGTGTGTGTGTGTGTGTGTGTGTGTGTGTGTGTGTGTGTGTGTGTGTGTGTGTGTGTGTGTGTGTGTGTGTGTGTGTGTGTGTGTGTGTGTGTGTGTGTGTGTGTGTGTGTGTGTGTGTGTGGGGACTGGTAATCCAAGAAAATATAATATCCAGAAATTTTTGTCCTTTACACCCATGAGGAAAAATCTTATAAATCACACTAAGTGATGTTTTTTGAAAATGTAAAAATGCAGCATGTCTCCTGTTAGGTTTAGGGGCAGGGGCAGTGTAGGGGATAGAAAATACGTTTTTAAATGCATTATATGGAATGTCCCCATAAAACATGGAAACACAACTGTGTGTGTGTGTGTGTGTGTGTGTGTGTGTGTGTGTGTGTGTGTGGACTGGTCATTATACAAAATGTACAAAGATGGCAATATCCAAATTTTTGTCCTTGTGGGGACATTTTTTGGTCCCCATGAGGAAAACAGGTCATAAATCACACTAAGTGATGTTTTTGAAAAAGTAAAAATGCAGCATGTCTCCTATAAGTATAAAATGCATTACGCCTATGGAATGTCCCCACAAAACATGGAAACACAACTGTGTGTGTGTGTGTGTGTGTGTGTGTGTGCGTGTGTAAATCCAAGAAAATATAAACAGAAATTTTACAGAAATGTATCCCTTAATAAAAAATAATATACATTTTATTTTTAAAAATATAGTATTATGTTGTCATTATACTAAAATATTTTTAAAACCAATAGCAGCTATATACTTTATTGTAATATAAAATAATAATACATTATAAATAAATAGCTAAATAGTTATATTGTATTTTATACAAATCTAATGTTACTCAATTAAATGTTAGATTTTCTTACAATAAAATAAAACAATTGTATTGTTTATTATAAAAAAAATATGACACTCATTTCTAGAATTATAAACACTTTCTGGAAATTGATTTACATTTTTCAACACATTTTTACAAAAGACGATCACAACTCACAGTCTAAATAAAGCTGGGTTGTAGTCAACTGATGGGTTGAAATTTGTATTTAATAATGTAACCCAGTGGTTGGGGTTGTCTATATTTGACCCAAATTTGGGTTTAAACAACCCAGCATTATTCAGAGTGCACAATCGATGTCAGCCAGCTAGATAACTGTACTTAGATCACATATTTACTTCTGCAAAATCTGCAAAAGCATTCTGTTACACTGACATCATTAGTGTGAGGAAAAGGTATGAGGCACAAAATGACAGTTCTCTCTACATGTACTTATCCGAGCGTGCATGCATTTGCATGTGATCAAGTCATTTAACTTGAGATTGAGCTTAATCAGCCGTGAGATTCACCATGTTCTTTTGATCTAAAGTATAAATCTCAACAAATGAGGAAAGAGAGGAGAGGATATTTTAAGTGGGAATGTCATATTCTCTTTCTATGTTTTACTCGCTTTGTTTGAGGGGAAACAGCACGAGGCGAGTAGATATGGTATGTTGTTAGTTGTACTTTTGGATCAAAGACTTAGATGATTCACATTAACAGAGGAACACATAAAAGCAGCTGTTACTCACCATTATAACATTTTGGCAACTAATCAATAGCCATTGGCTCATTATAGGAGTTACATATTGTGCTGGTTTCCAAAAGAGATAATGAATCCCTTTATGAGTTGAAAAGCTCTATCAGTTTAATGTGCACTTTGGTTTTCAAATTGATTTAGTTCCCATTGGTGCATTTTCTCATTCTGTTTTTAGATATGTGAATGCATCTGTTTTTTGTTTTTTTTTTGTATTTTTGGCTGTGGAAGTGTGTACGAGTTAAACCTAAGTTGCCATGCCCACCGAGGGATGTGGCTGAGCGATGTGGCCATTAGAGGAAGCTCACCCTTAGAAAAGTCATGGAAAACGGGCAATTATAGGCAGGCGGTACAAAAGACAGCTCAGCTCGGTGCGGAGTGGGGTCCTAAGTGCCACATCCATCTGAATTCTTTCACAGGAAGGCTCAGTATGTCTCGGAGACCATGAAACCCCAAACGACGACATTAAGACAGCTATTTTACGCTCTCTCATGGGGGTGGTGGGCTAAACAAAACTATTTTTCCATTACTTTCCTCATTTATGTCTTGCTGCTACTAAAAGCTCACACCAGTTGTAGCCGGCTTGTATTAAAATGAGCTAAGAGTCCCGTTGGGAAGGGAATAGCGGGGACATTTTGAGCGGTAAAGATGTGAAGTTGGTGTTGAATGCTAAATGCTAATGGATGAAAGAGATTGCTTACAGAGCACATCACACCTCTGCTGGCTCCCCAAATCAGCTTGAAAGCGCATATGTGGCCAGGCCCTCGTCTGCAAAAGTATACAGGAGAGTTTACCTTATCATGATGTCATTATTTACTCACCCTTATGTCATTTCAAAACTGTATTTGGATATCGATTCTGTGGAGCACAAAATGGACACTTGTTGTGCGACACAAACTCAATAGAAAGGACAAAAGGTTGTCCAAGTGACAATGTTCCAATCGTTCTGAAGTCAAATTACAGTTGTTAGTCTCTGAAAGTTGTGTTTTGGCCTTGTTGGGAAATGGTTGAATAATGACTTAAATAGAGCACAAGTCATATTGAGGATTTTTAGGATTTGTTTTAAATTGTTTTGTGTCCTTTTTAGAGTTTGACAGCCTGATTACTATTCACTGTGGAGTAAGACAAGAATTGCATAACAATTGTTGTTGTGCCTCAGGAGAAATAACAGCATACAGGTTTGAAACTACATGATGGGTTAATAATGAGTAAATAATGGCAGAATTGCTTCTAAAATCATTCTGGTGATTTTGAAGAGACATAGTGAAGGGCAACTGACTCTCGTCTTGCTTTTTAAACACGTCTGTGTTGTCTGATCACCTTCTCACACACGTAGATGCAAATTCATAGACACGCATGCATGCGCATATCAAGCCTCCTAAATCTCCAGCTTGCATTTAGCACTTTGACAAATTATTTTCCATCTCATTGGTCAAGGTGACAGAAAATGGATAGTTTATTTTTTTTAATTGCCTCTTATTTAGATTGTATCAGTTCATTATAGATAAATCAAGAACTTGTTTGTCCCCTGATGTTGTAGCTAAAGGATTGAATATTGTGTAATAAATCAACAATACTTAACAAATAACACCAGACATAAATGTCAGGCCCTTCGGTAAGGACAAGGGTGATGAATATAATTAGGCCGAGAATATAATGAAACCAAATGTAACTAACCTGGTTTGTAGAATTAAATCTTAGCCGTTCTATTTATCCTAATCATATTGCGGTTTGCTTTCCCATACATGCGCTCATTTGTTGAGGGCTCTGAGAAAACACACGCAAGCTACCTCAGAGTTTGCTTAAAATAATTCAGTCATTTACCTCTGTCTTACATTAAATCACCCTAATAATGAAATCAATTTCCACAGTTTTGCAGTAACCGTGTTTACTCACGAGACGTGATGAGTAATGCGGCTTTTACTCGCTGCATTAAGCCAAGTTTGCAGGGATGCGTAAAGAGACTGCAGACGAGAAGAAAGACTCAAAGACACTGTTTTCTCTGTTTCATCCGTTAGAAGAGCAGCCTTCGGTAATGGAAGGAGACAGCGCGGTAGACATATAGCGCTCGACAACACCCTCCCCCCGTCCTCATGAAAACTGCACAAGAAAATGCAGCTGCAGGCGAAACTGGTGCAGCCATCTAATAAAACGTACTCGGTGCACTTCGTCAAGCTAGACTGACACGCACACACCACAAGCACCTACCTCGCACCTGCCGAGCGGCAGATCTTGTGCCACCAGGGCAATCGCGTTACATTAAACGCATTACTCTGTGATGGGTACCAGTGCGCCAGGGGCCAGGAAGAGGAGTCTTTTAATTTTTGAAAAACCAAAATTAAACAACATAGGAGGCCCTTTACGCAAGGACGTCGGGACTACCAATATTAACAATCTGATAAACGTAATAATTGCTCACCCCCCTCAGCAGGTCTTTATCTAATAATCAGCAATAAGGTCTCATTGGTTGCCATGTCTAATAATAGTGAGCGATTATTTTAGCCTACTGTAATACCCTGAGAGGTCCACGCATAATAAATGGTGATTAACAAGAGTGAAAGGTGTAATTTACCTACGGACCTGCCTAATTGCTAGACGGCGAATCAGCGTTTTAGCTCACACATATGCATGAGAGCAAAGAATCGCAAAAAACAAGGCAACACACACACTCACACTGAGAGCAGATTGGTAGAAAGACACCTGTGTGAGAGAAATTAATCTGTGAGGAGGAAAAGTGCTCGCTGGTGTGTGTTTCTCTGTGAGAGAAAGAATGGAAATTTCCATGGAGATGGAAAATTGGCTTTTGCACCATTTTTTTATTGACAGAGAAAGGACAGGAAATGTTCGGGAAATGACATGAGCTGAACTTTTCCTGCATGAGAATCACGGTTCAGTGTGTTACTGCTAAGCTAAGGCACAATCATGATATCCATTTTGCTGACATGTGTAAGAAATACTCTCTGCTACTTCTGTAAATTATATTTATGTAATTTGTTATATTCCAGACTGAGTCAATCTGTAATTTGTCTTGTTGAAAAAGTTCATAAGTCACAAATCATTCATTCGAGGAATCAGGCTACACTTGTCGTACTGTATGTTTCTGATCCACTAAAAAGATTTGGTTAAAAAGTTATTTGTATATGAATTGGACTACATTGGTCAAGTTCTATGTGTGTTTTTAAGCACAGCAAGGACTAAAAAGTTATTATTTGAGGAAACATGTTTTTGGGGGTGGGGTGGGTGATATAATGTTAGACACGATTAACTGGTGGAAACTAGTCAACCGGTAGAGATTTTGGACTATCGTCTCTATCGTGGTTACGCTCATGTGACGTTGCAGTGCTGTGCGGTCACAAAAGCTCATTGTTTGAATGTGTTTTTAAGCATTGGGGTTTAAATCAGGTGATTTTAATCCGTTGAAGCACAATTAGCAGCGAGAAAAAACGAAAATAAGTGTATTGTGATATATATCATTATCATGAAATAATATTACTCATATATCGAGATTTTGGTAATATCGGCCACCCCTACAAAATATTTGGAGAATTGAATTGGAATTTAATGGGGGAAAAATTGCTGTGATATAATGATATGCAAATTGATCATGCATTTTCAACTGTGCATGTTTGCATCAAGGTGGCCAAAATTGTAGTATCATACCAACCCTAATGCGGTTACATGTGTTTCTGTGATTTGTTCTTGTCCTGACAGAACTGATGAGCGGTAAAATGAATCCCTGTCGGTAATCGTGCGTCCACTGCAGCTATATACCGTGTCACGTTAACGCTGTGAGAAATCACGTGCGCCGTCCACCTGGGCTGGATAATGAGATCTGCCGTTCTGCTTGAAAGATGAAAAATGTCAGACAAATGAGCCCAGTCAATACGAGGCTTCTTGCAAACAAATGCGTCCTGATAGGAGAGCGTCCCGGTGTCTCTCTCAGTTCTGGGCGTGTAATTGTCTGTCTGTGTTCTCTAATTGTGGCATAATAAATAAAGCACATTCATTTGTTTATGTCTGTACTTCTAATGCGATTCCCTCCAGTGCTGTGCCGCAGATACCTCTCAACTCGGCTTTTTCTCAGTTTTCTCTCTTTTTCCCTCCCCTCATCCCTCTCTCTCTTTGTCTCCTCGTCCTCCTGTTCCTCCGTTCCTCAGCACACCTGGGGGCCTGCAGGGGATGTCTCAGCATGAATAATGCAGAAGAGCTTCAGAAGTTGTACCTGCTCTCCTTTCCTACCATCTCTCTCTCTCTCTCTCTCTCTATCTCTCTCTCTCTCTCTCTCTTCTGTTTCTTTCTCCATCTCTCTCCCTCTTTCTCTCTTTCTCTGTGTCAGTGCACACTTTCCATCTCTCGCTCTCCTTGTCCTCACTTTTAAAACCAAGTAAAACCATTATTCTCTTGTGGAGGAGCGGGAATGTGATTTCCTGTGTGCTTGTTTTTTGCACACACACACACACTCACACACACTCAAAAAGATGTTTGCAGTTTAAAAACAAAAGAAGGCCTGCACTCAGTCCACTCTCTCTCTCTCTTTTGCAGTGGATTTCGTGGACTGTGGCAGAGGTTCCGGCTTGCGCTTCGAGAGCGGAGACCCCGCGGATTTCCGGATAGAGGCCGACGGGACGGTTTTTGCAGCGCGAACCCTGCAGCTCTCCGACAGAAAGGGGCAGAGCTTGGAGATTAAGGCCAAGGACGTGGAGTCTCAAGAGCAATGGCTGGTACACGTCAACTTCACCCAGCCCAAGCAGGTAGGAAGCAAGGCGCGCTCGCACGTTAACAGGGAACGGCGGCTGCGTGACTGCGAAAATCACACTAATTATAACTGTGTCAGATCGCTAACAGCGCATGGCGTTTCTAAACTAGCCTCACGCTGCAATTACACCATCAAACAGCCATTGTGCGAATGTGAGCTCACAAAAATGTCTCTCTTCATCCGAGGGCCTCTGTGACAAAGCCAAAGCACTAATAAAACTATATTAGAAAATTAGCAGAGCACTAACACGTTGATAGTAGGGCTGTAATTAATGTTTAACGATGCTAAAGAGACATTAAGGCAGGAGGATACATTAGACAGTGGAGATCTGGACCCTCAGCTTGGGAACACTAACCATATGTCTCATAGCCCTGCCTTCTGCTCAGAGACAGGGAGAATTTACTCTTTATTACTGACTCGCACATGCCCACACACTGCCGCCAAGGGGAAGGAGGACGGGAGGAGCCGGCGGGGGATGAGGGCGGATAAGGGTGAGATAAAGGCCGAGATGGTCGAGGAGGCAAAGGAGGAGAGGGTGAAGGGTGGGCAGTCACAATATATTACCCATGAGTTTGCTGGTGATGAAGCAAAAATGGAAATATCATGTCGTTTTTAAATGAGCTTTTAATTTGGCCATTACGTTTTCTAAAGAACGTGTCATTAGACTAGTTTTGCAACTAGTCCCCCTCCTTATCTTGTGAGATGTTTTAATTACATTTAAAGTAAGTAGGAAAAATGAATGGGTATGTTTGATTAATTTTTGTTTTAATGAATCTATTCAAAACGATTCGTAATTTCTTAGAATATCTCTGCAAGGCATTTTTCACGTATTAAACTGACATTTTGCGGTTAGTATCATTTTTGTTTTTCTTACGGTCTTCAAGGCTGCATTTATTTGATCAGAAGTATAAGCAGTAATATTGTGAAATAACTATTTTGATGTTTTTTTGAATTTCCTGTGATGGCAAAGCTGAATTTTCAGCATCATTACTCATCACATGATCCTTCAGAAATCATTTTAATATGCTGTTTTGCTGCTCAAGAAACATTTCTTAGTATTATCAATGTTGAAAGCAGTGCTTTAATGCATCCTTGCTGAATAAAATTATTAATTTTCCTTAAAAACAAAATCTAACTGGCCCCAAACTTTAAAACAGGTAGTGTAGATAAATATAGCTGTTTATTACTATATATTGGTTTATTGTTGTATTTGAATGAACATTATTATATTCAGGGTTCCCACGAATCTGAAAAACTGAAAATATTCCAAAAAATCTAAAGTGTGCTTTCCAGGGCTCTAAAAGTCATAAATGGACATTAATAAAATCTTAAAAGGCCATGACAATATAATTTTTTCTAGTTATGGTCAAGTATTTCTGCTACAGATGGCTCGATAAATCTTATCAAGTATTCACGAATGGCTGATTCATAGATACATCATAGAAATTAACTGTCCGGAAAGATTGGGAACCCTGTATCCATCTTTCTTGACTTAATTTAGTGAAAAAAAATGTGGGAAAACATGCCTTGCTTATTTTAAAGTTAGATTTCTATTGTTTTTACTTATTTTTATTACTTCTTAAGTATCAAATGCCCAGCCCTATACAGACCGAGATGACAGTTAGTGATAGAAAGGCGATGAATGTGGAATGAGAGAGAAAATGGGAGATATGAAAAGTAAACAAGAACGAACTGTGGCGAAAGATGTTTTTCCATCAGTTCATTCGATGTTTATGTTGTTGGTTTGGTGAGACTGTGAGGAGGTTCAAGGGTAATGAGTTAGCTCATCACCTGAGTCATAGCAGCGAGAGAGAAAAACGAGAGAATCTATCTCCCTCCGTCAACATCGAACTGCCGTCCGCCCCCATGTCGCTGTCATTACCAGCAATATTTCACCCCCGAGAGGAAGAGAGAGAAGATAGGTCAAGAGAAAGGGAGGCTTAGTTGATATCAACTGAGAGGAAATATTGAGTCGCTTTATAAGCAAACACACTCTTTTGTACTTGCATAAAGAAATCTTAAAGAGCTCTTTGTATTGTGTTGGTAGTTGGTAATGAACTCTTAAATGAACACTTAGACGGGTTTTTGTTCTGTATAACACTAAGAACAGGGCAAATGTCTGGTCAAGCACATCTCTGGCTGCCTTCGGCTCATAGAAAAGGAAAATGAAACAATACTGCAAACTCGACACACACTTTCACATTCACTATGTGGGTGTTACTGCTATGGGATTTAACGATGGAGCAGCAGTGATATTTATGACCCCATTACAGAGGGTAAAATTAATTCTGTAATTATTTGGGGCCGGGGCAGATGTATTGCAAGTGCTGCACTGTGTGTGTGGGTGTGTGCGCATCTCCTAATGTACATTTAGCGTGTGGGTGTTTGTGAATCTAACTGTTGTTCTTTTCTCTGTTTTTTTTTCTTCGCCAGGTGCCAGTGATACTGTTTCCACGGCACAGTGTGGTTGTCAAGGGCGAAGGCAGTGTGAATCGCGTGAAAAGAGACTGGGTCATTCCTCCTGTCAACGTGCTTGAGAACTCCAGAAAACAATTCCCAGAAGAGCTTGTGAAAGTGAGTGTGTACACAAATAAAAACAACATTGGTTCATCATGTGAAGTGTATTCGAAAACATTCAATTCATTGAGTTGTCATTCATATGCATAGAATCCAGTTTTATGTTTATCCTGCAAAATTTGTTTGTGTGTTTCAGATCCAGTCAGATAAGGACAAGAGTAACACACTGCGCTATAGCGTGACCGGACCAGGAGCCGACCAAAACCCCACTGGCCTGTTTATCATCGACCCCATTTCAGGAATCCTGTCCGTCACCAAACCACTGGACAGAGAACACATCCCTAACTTCCATGTAAGTGTGTGTGTGTGTGTGTGTGTGTGTGTGTGTGTGTGTGTGTGTGTGTGTGTGTGTGTGTGTGTGTGTGTGTGTGTGTGTGTGTGTGTGTGTGTGTGTGTGTATGTGTGTGTAAGTGTGTATGTCCCCACAAAGATGGCAATATCCAAAATCTTTTTGATCCCCATAAATCACACTAAGTGATGTTTTTTGAAAATGTAAAAATGCAGAATGTTTCCTGTGATGGGTAGGTTCCATAAAACATGGAAACACAACATGGGGGGCAGGGGCAGTATAGGGGTATAGAATATTTAGTTTATACGGTATAAAAACCATTACGCCTATGGGATGTCCCCATGAAACATGGAAACCCAACGTGTGTGTGTGTGTGTGTGTGTGTGTGTGTGTGTGTGTGTGTGTGTGTGTGTGTGTGTGTGTGTGTGTGTGTGTGTGTGTGTGTGTGTGTGTGTGTGCTGAGATGTCATGTAAAACTTTTGTGCAAAATTCTTCCAATTTCTGAAACATTATGAATTGTTGCACAAGGTTTCAACTATGCAGGGTTTAACTAAAGATTTTTCGTATCCACTAGTAGTCGCTCATTTAAGCCTTTAGTCGACTAGTCAGACGTTTATGATATTAATTTAATTATTTAAATATATACTTTGGGTTGGGAGTGGCATCGGAAAATGGTTTCAGATTCAGGGTTGAGAATGAATATTTTAACATTGTTCTACATTACAGAGAAATACTAATGATCATTTAAAATATGAATTAAGCGCTCAAGCGCACACATAAAGCTTGCCGCAGCACACCGGCAAAAGTAATTATGAATGTGTCTGGAAAAACAGCAAGCAGACTGTCTGAACATTTTAACAATTTATTAATAAACTTCCCCACTCTGCACACACACTTTGATATGTGCCTAATAATAGCGCACATTTATCTAGGTTAGCGTTTGAGCGCGTGGCATGTAAATTGACTGACGTTAGGCTACTACTTACATGTTGCGTTTTTTTCTGACTAACCAAATAGTTAATATTTTGTTGTCTAAGCCTCTTCTCTTCGACTAACGTTTAGTCAGCTATTAGGGGGCAGCCCTACAAATAAGTTTTGGTGGAAGATTCTCTACTGAAAATAACCACACATTTTGTTATGCATGATATCGGAATGTAATTTCCAACTCATATTGGCATCCAGATATGTTATGCAATGCATTAAACAGTAATAAAAATGAGGAAAATAGATGATACTGATGGTAAATGTCATCTGTGCCAATAAGATATAGGTCAGGCATATTCAAATGGCAGACCGCGGTCTAGGTCCAGACCCTGGCTTGATTCCAACAGACTGGAAGACATAATGACAACTATAACCATTTAACCGTTTCTAGTTAAATTGAGCAACGCGTCAAAACAACGGAGCGTCACTCCCAGATAACAGAAAATGGGCTAAGAGGCGGGACGTGGGCGGAGCTGAGGTGACGTGATGACTAACAGACTGCGGATAAATGGCTACCCACCTGCCACTCAAAGTGGTCACGCCCTTAATTATACAGAACTTTAAGCCTTTATATAATGTAAATGAATGAGTTATAAAAAAATTCACCCCCCTCACAGTTGCCATGAAGGGCAAAATTAGCCGTTAAGACCAAAACTAGAATTTGTACCAGACTGTAAACATTTTTTTATATATATATATATATATATATATATATATATATATATATATATATATATATATATATATATATATATATATATATATATATATATATACACACATGAGCTCCACTGTCCGGACCTCCACTAGGAAGAAAATATTTACTTGAATACCCCTGAAATATGTATTATACTTATAAAAAGCTGTTTTTTAGTATCTTCTCATATTAATATTCCTAAAGCAACCAGATCTATTACCTGATGTCCCTTTATGGTGTAATGTTCTAATGTGTTTTCAATTAGCTATAAAAAAGATATTTTATTACTCCTGCATGATTCTAAAAGTATAAGACTAGCGTTAGTATTATAAATGTGGTGTTTTGAATGGTTCAGTTCATTATTTGGCCACATGAGTCACCAAATCGCCCAGTAAAAGAGTTGATTTATTATTAAAATTTTAATTTAAAGTTTATTTAAACGTGTGCGTGGGTTAGCCTGTGCCCTTTTCAATGCCCATTTTATGCATACACAATGTTTAAACATCAGGCCTTTGGTCTTAAGATCTGTGAATTCCATCCAGGACAGAGAGAAGCCCTCTAAAACTCCCAATAAATTACATGTGTCATAGTTACCATGGCAGCCAGTCTGAGAATGTGACCTTTGACATCCCTCTAATCCACTGTACCGTGAAGAGGATAGCAGGCAAAATTAAACTCGGAGGAGCTTATCCTAACACTAAGTCACACACACACACATTCATTCATTGTGCTCGCAGGGGGGCATTCCCTAAATCTGGCTTTTCCTAAGTAAGAACAATCCTCTATCTCCCCTGGAAGTAGTTTCAAACTTCTCCTGCCTGGTTTCAATACCCTTTCACTTTACTACTGGACCCGAGAGGCTGTTAACCTCCCTCAGTGTCTACCTAATCCACATTCAGATTCAAATTATGCAGAGATTACATGAATATGAAATGATTTGCTTCCTAATGGTGCCAAAGGTGGAGCATCAGGCTTCCTTTGGATAGCTCATACATATATGCAGCAGACCTAAAACTGCTCTAGCACGCAAACTGCAACCAAGTCAACTGCATCAGTTGCTTAACCCGAATAACCGCTGTAAATGAGTGTGGCGGTTAATAGCCTCTTTTCCACCGACAGTGTCAGTACTGCCATTGCTGTTGCAGTTTTGCTCATTTGGCTGCAGAAAATGTGTGAATTGATTTCTATACATATCTTCTGAATGCTGCATTAAAATAAAAGCTCATAATGGCTGAACAATACTGTGGATGTTCAGTGTTGTTCTTAAAACTTGATTCCAGAGGAACATTTCCAGAAAAAAAAATATATATACTGTTTTCAACATGGTTTCTTGAGCACAAAATCAGCATATTAGAAGGATTTCTGAAGGATCATCTGACTGAAGACTGCAGTAATGATGCTGAAAATTCAGCTTTGATCACAATAAATGTCTTTTTAAAATAAATTAAAATAGACAACTTGGTAAGCACAAGAGACTTCTTTTAAATTATTATTTTTTAAATCTTACCATTCCTAAACTTTTGAACTGTAGAGTATTTTCGGATGTAAATAGCAGTGAAAGGGTAGATGTTGTTTGCATAGCTGCTCAGATGTAGACTTGTGTGTTTATTGTTCCAGCTTTTGTTTTCATGAAGATTTTACATGTAAACTGTGACTATAAGCGCGTGTTTGCGTTCACAGCTACGTGCTCATGCCGTGGACATCAATGGGAACCAGATGGAGAACCCCATTGACATCATCATCAATGTCATCGATATGAACGACAACCGGCCCGAGTTCACTCACCAGATCTGGAACGGAACCGTGGATGAGGGCGCCAAACCAGGTACACACACACGTATTCACGCTTTTGACACTGTTTATGACACACCTTCACCAGAGAAGGGAAAACTGACATTTTTTGCTCGGTTCTAGGTACATTTGTAATGACGGTGACCTCCCAGGATAAGGATGACCCAAATACAGCCAATGGGATGCTCAGATACAAGATCCTCTCCCAGACCCCAGAGAGCCCCTCTTCCAATATGTTCACTATCAACAACAAGACCGGCAAAATCATCACTGTAGCTGCAGGCCTGGACCGTGAGGTATGAGGAAAAGTGTGCTAGCGGAATGTCAAAAATATACAACAACCAGCTTTATTGTATATGTATTTATATATTAATAAAGTGTTTCTAATTATCTTGAATTAGATTTAACTTTTAAATTTTTAGTAATTGTGTGTTTTGTTTCCTTTTAGCAGTAATATGTTTTTTATTTCAGTTTTAGTTTTAATAATTCTAGTACTTTAACTTGAACTTATTTTATTTCAGTTGCCGAAGCAACATTTCTATTTTTTTTATCTTTTTTCTTTCTTTCTTTTTCTGTGAGATAAAAAGTTGCAATTACCTTTTTTTATTTTTTTATTCTGTGGCGGAAACAAGCTTCCATAGTTCTCAACTGGTGGGTCAGAACCAAAATAAATTGGCCACTTACATGTGTTCCAATGGCGTTAAGTAATAAGATGCAAACACAGGGCTGCCAACTTTTGCATTTAGCTTGGAGTTATGATTATGGAGGAGTTTTGTAAAAAATTGTGTATTGTCAAAAATAATTGGTAACTAAACAGAATTTCATTAAGTTTAGTTACAACATAGTACAATGAATGGTAGGCTACTGTTTTTATCAGTGATTGACAGAAATTTCACAATTTCAAAAAGCTTACGATTTGATTCTGCTACATGTTAATAATATTTTTAATGATATAAGTAAAAATTTTATAAATATGCATTATAGTGCATATATGTATCAAAATACTCCTCTATATAGCCAACTAACATGCTATGGTCATTAAATGTCCTTCCTGAGGTAAATGTAATGTTACGTGACATATTGTTTTATTGACCCCTCTCTGTGGTTGAAACACTGATTGATCGATTACATGAGACATGAAACATTTCAGTAAGTTGTACTGTATCTTTAAACATACCTTCTAATGTTCATTCGTGTTTATTTAGTATTAACTAGTAGTAAAGAGGAAGAGATGATCAGTTCACATGGCGCTTGAACTGAGGCGCCATCGCAGCGATCTGTCACGTCACATTTAAGAGTTTATTGTTTGAAATTCGTAATAAAATTGACAGAATTTGAAAGCTGAGACTTATATATAAAAAATAACCTGCTCTGTCTTGTCTGTCGGTGTCCGTGTCCTCTTTGCTTCGTGATTTTTCACTGCGGAAGAAAAAGTATGTGTGTCGTGAGCGTGAGAACAGTGTTAACGGTGTGAGTCTCACACTGAATGCGTGAGAGTTGGCAGCCCTGCAAACATAACGCTTCTCATATATTCCTCATCCAGTTGAGAACGACTGCTGTAAACCATTTCCTTCATGTGTTTTCAACCCAACTTGTCTTGTTTTTGTGCCGAGCAGAAGGTGCCTCAATACACCCTGATCATTCAGGCTACCGATATGGAGGGAAACCCCACGTATGGTCTGTCCAACACCGCCACTGCTGTCATACGCCTGCTGGATGTCAATGACAACGCTCCGGAGTTCACCCGAGAGACTGTGAGTGACACACACACACAGACACTTGAACACGCGTCTCGCGAAAGCCATCTTTGCTGAAAATCGATCTCTCTCTGTCTGTCTCTGTAGTTCCATGGTGAGGTCCCAGAGAACCGTGTGAATGTGATAGTGACGAATCTCACCGTGGCTGACAAAGATGAACCGGGGACTCCTGCCTGGAATGCCGTGTACCGGATCATATCTGGGGATCCGACCGGGCGCTTTTCCATTCCGACTGACCCTGTTACCAACGAAGGCCTTGTCACCGTTGTCAAGGTAACACTCACAAACGTCCTGAGAAATAAACATACTGACAGATGGTCTGGAACTGAGTATGTGAACGATTCCGCTTTCTAGTCACTCATGATAGAAAATCACTGCTCACATACTTTGGTCTAAAACATTGCATACACAGACAAGCAGAGTAATACAAATGAAAAGTCTCAGCATTCTGCTCGGCCAATCAGATCCGTGGACCAGAACTAACTGTTGTATAAACGCTGTAATTTGGTTGTGTTGCTATTCACTAGAATCTTGCTAGAGTCTCATAGGCACAGGTTCAAATACAGAGTAAAAGACGGTCTCCATGGAAACAGCTTCCACCTGCTGTTCGGCTGAGTTAATGGTTTATATGTCTCTTAATTGAGAATGAGTCATTCATTAATTATTATTCAAATATTTCTCCTCTGTGTATTTAATTGCTACACGATCCATTCATTGTATCATTTTGATTCTTTTCCCTAACAGCACCTTTAACTTGATTGTGTGTGTGTGTTTGTGTGTCCTTGTGTACAGCCAATTGATTTTGAGATGAATCGATCATTCATGCTGACTGTTGTCGCTGAAAATGAGGTGCCGCTGGCAAGCGGAATCCATCGCACCCGCCAGTCTACAGCCACCGTGTCCATACGCGTCATCGACGTGAACGAAAGCCCAAACTTTGACCCCAACCCCAAACAGATCAAACTAGAGGAGGGACTTCCGCAGTGGTCGATGCTAACGACTTTTACTGCTCATGATCCAGACAGATATATGCAGCAGACCATTAGGTATTAAAACACACACATGCATCTACACACACGGTTCCAAGTTCGGAGAGGATTTTTTGAAATAGGAGAGTTTAATGCACTATGAAGAACAAAGCAGAGCTTTCTTGCTAGTCCAGCCAGAACATTTATGGAAACTAAGCTGCAAAAATGAATCAGTCAGAGATTGTCGCTCAGTCAATCATGTCAGAGGTTATTTACATACTGAAGTCTTAAAGGTGTAGGAGCAAAAAGAATATGTCGTAATACAGTCATGTAAATGTATAGTCATAAATATGGTCTATATGATTCATTGTTAATGGCTATGTTCAGAAAAAAATACTAGCTTACTACTTGAATATTTGACAGTATAAATTGTATATTTTTTTAAATATTGTAAAAAAGTAGGCATTCTTTTATTTAAGCTTTATTTTGATCCTTTTTTTATAGTTTTAGTTAATGATAACAACACTAGTCACACTGGAAATGGAAGGCATTGCATTGTGGGATACAGTGCCAAGTGCAGTATGCTCGTTTGTATCCTTCTCATTTTGACAAATTTACTATACATACTGTACAGTATGAAAGTATGCTACTCCACATATAAGTATTGTGTGTTGTCTTTTTTTTTCTTGTATGAAAAATTCAATGTTAACTATTTTCTTTGTTTGGTGTGTTTGTGTTTTAAAGGTACTCTAAATTGTTTGACCCTGCCAGCTGGCTGGAGATCGACCCCAACAATGGACGAATTTCCACAATTGCTGTTTTGGACCGAGAGTCTCCCTATGTTAAAAACAATCTCTACAATGCCACGTTTATGGCCTCTGACAACGGTAGGGGCAACTGTGTTTGTATGTGTATGCAGAAGCACTTGAGATCAAGTGATTCCATTGATTTTAGCTTTAGGGAGGAATCGCAACCGAATAGATATATACACATGCCCACACATCCATGTTAATGATCCCACCAACAACATAGACAAACACTTTCTGAATTTCTATGCACTCACTTTCTTTGGGTTGTTCTTTGAAGCAGCCTCTTTTTCTAACACACACATATGCACATACACTACCCGCTGTGTGAAAGAGTCTACAGAAGTCTGCTAGGCCCTATTCTGCTGTGGTGTTTAACATTCTCGCTGCATCAGAGCTCTGAAACAAACCTCCTCTCACACACACGCTGTAAATTTGAAAGCTTGTCTCCTGAAACACTCACTAAACAGTTGTGCCATTTTTGTATGCGGTATTTCAGTGCGAAAACCCACCTGTTATCCATATTTAAATGCGCTGAAATAGCAATGCACTGTATGTAAATGAAGTCATTGTCATTCTTTTCAGCACAAACACACCTTTCAATGCAAATTAGGCTTGTTATAGATCAGCACTATTTGCGCAAAAAAAAGAAGAATGCTACTTGCATGGGCAATTATCTTTGCACTGGAAAGCAGGGGGTAATTTCATCAAGCAATTTTATTTAATTACAAAAATAATTAAATACATTTTTGTTTAAAAGGGATTTTTGTGTACATTTTCTAGCAATCACTGAAATGGTAAAAGAAGAGTATTAAATCCAGATATGCGCTACAGTAAAGTGCACTTTCGGCATTTTAAAGGCAGATCATATAGTGCAGTGATGCTGTACAGTTACAGAAAAGTATTTCATATTGTAGTCTGCTGCATCCACCACAACCGAACACTCCTGCGTTTCCCAAAAGAATCGTTAGCCAACTAGGGTTGTGAGTGCCACTATTACCAACATAATTCAATGATTTTGTGTTTCCCGAAACTGTAGTTCCAACGAACATTTGCAAACATCATTGTGTGGTCGGGGTAAATAAAGGTCCCAGAGAAGTTATTACTCCACCTCCTGCATGACGTCATTTATGACAGTTTTATTTTAGAGCCTTTCGCATCGGGTAATTATAGAAACTTGCCACCAGGGTGGTTTCCCAAGAACTAATAGTTCCCCAAGGGCCATTTTCCTGGTTTCATTCGCACCGTCAGTAGGAACTCGGAAGTGACGTAAGCCGTGCTTTTTGCTGTGACTTTTATTTTGAAGGCGCGTCAGACTTTTATTTCGACAGAGCTTTTGTTTTATTTTTTATTTGTTATATTCCGACAGAGTTTATGATCTGTTTAACAATTCTGTCTAGGAACTGTTATACAAATAAAGTAGTCAGTATATTCAAAAGTATTTGTATTTGTCATGTGGTTGATGCCCAATGTTGCTAGCTGATCTATCATGTTTTGCTTGGACCCCTCGAAGTTGCTTTGGATTTTCTCCTTAGCATAAAGATTAAGAGGTCCATCTATTACTGTTTTCCATGTTCATATAGTTAGTTTGTGGAGTAAATATAGAGTGTATATGTGTACATGGCTTGGTGCCTGTGTTTTGCGTGCATTCGGCCAATCAGCGTATATTTGCGTGACTGGTAGTTCCTGTTATGCTGGGTTAGACCTAACTCTAAAGTAGGAGCTAAATTTGTTCCCCCAAATGGAGGATCTAGAACTAAAATCATTCCTAGTTCCTGCAGTGTGAACTACTAACGGCAATAGTTCTAGGAACTATGAAAAGGTTCCTCCGGTGCGAAAGCCACATGGTTGTGGAAGCAACATGATTTATATCAACAAAGTTACTACATTTTAAGGAAACTCTTGTGACTAGCTAGTTAATTTCACCAACAATGCATCGTACTATGGTTGTTAAGCAGAGAGTTATGTTGTGAAACAAGAATTGCATTGTGCAAACTGTCTTCAGAACAGATCCGCTAAAACAATGCAGACAGTGGGTGCAAATATACAATGCTAACTTAGCATTCTTAGTGAATTCCTGCCTCGGCTCAGTTAAATCTTTGTGTGCAAGTAGCAGTATGTGGCTGACCGAAACCCTTCCCCACAAAGAAGCCTTTCCACATCTAGTTCAATGCTGAATCATACACCTGATTCATTAAATTAAGGCTACTTAGTCGTACTTGATTTAGTTGTTTTCAGGCTGGAACAGATTAAAAAAAAAAGTGTTGTGAATGCCCGCAGGAGTAGAATGGAAAGCCGCAGCCCATTCAGCCTGCCTGCGCAGCTCTGCCCGTCTCTTGTTCTTTGTTTAAAGATCAGTGAAGTCGAAAGGTCTTGTTACTCTTGTTGAAACAGAAACTAAGCTCTTTTCTAAGTAGTGATGGTCCAGTCTGTGGTGGTTTGCAGATATTTTATAGACGTGGGCAGGTTGATTGGATCATATAGATTGTGCATTATGGTTTATAAACGAGTTATCATGCCAGCCGACCCAGATGAGAGGAACTTAAAGTCATTAACTGCTGTAGTTCATCTGTATTGTCAGTTTTCAACTATTAGTCTCGGGCTCAGATGTCACGCCCACAAAATGTTCACAGTCACGAAGCATATTGGCTGTATGGAATCATAAGTCAGTTTCCAAGAGTCAAGATGCTAAAGTTTATTGCATCTTTTGTCATGTAGGTTACGTATTTAGATTGAGTGTTGAAAATAGTGTTTAAAATGTGATTGGTTGACTATTCTTAGTCAAAAGTCTGGCTACATGAGACAATGTTTGTATTTACCTTCTTTTTCTCTTCTGTCCGTCATCAGGTGTCCCCCCTGCGAGTGGGACAGGAACTCTGCAAATCTACCTGCTGGACATAAACGATAACGCACCTCGAGTCTTCCCTCAAGAAGCAGAAGTGTGCGAGCGTCCTGAGCCCAACGCGATCAATATCACAGCTGTAGACGGAGACCTCAACCCCAACTCTGGGCCCTATGCTTTCGAACTGCCTAACCGACCCTCTGACATCCGCAGGAACTGGACACTGACTCGAATCAGTGGTACGCCACAGCGCTTTATCAAAACGCTTTTCTGGGATTGACAAATCTGAATTACCCAATTCTGTTTTTATTTTTCGTGCCACACTTTATCTGACGCACCTGTTTTGTCATACTTGTGGTTGGTTTGTAGGCGATCATGCTCAGTTAAGTCTGAAAATTAGTTACCTGGAAAGTGGGATATACGAGCTGCCCATCAGCATCACAGACTCGGGTAACCTGCCCATGTCTAACACCACCTACCTGCGCATCAAAGTGTGCCAGTGCGATCACCACGGCGACTGCGTGGACATGGAACGCATCATGGCAGCCGGGCTGGGCACCGGAGCCATCATCGCCATTCTTATCTGCATCATCATCCTGCTGGGTAAGACACACACTAGACAAAGATTGTTTCTTCCAGGCATTGGAGTCCTTATCAGTTGGTCACATTTCTGCTTTTGGTCGCAGAGGCGATATGTGGGAGACTGTTGTAGAAATGATAGCAACAGTTCTGTTCACATAGACCAATGTTATTAGTTGAATCAAAATTAAATGATGCTTTTCTCCTTTCGGTTGACTTTAGCTGGGATTCTATCCACATATTTTTATTTGATATTTTATTCAATGCTGGATAGAGTGCATTAAGAACTTCTAAGCACAGTTGAGGTGGATAAATGCTTTATTCAGTAAGATGACATAAACACAAACTACGATTTATAGAATACATTTCTAGAGGAGCATAAAAAAGGCATGTGCTTTGAGACATGACTGAATAATTCACTTTGGATCTCATTGCATAAATATGGCTTTGGTCTTCATGAAACACTGCCAAAGCCAAAGCCTGTCGTCAAAATGATTGGCTAGAATGGCTACTGTCACCACCAAAACTGTCTGACATGCTGTCACCCCCAAAAAATAAAGTATCTGCCTCCATTCACTAGCAATGACATTTTTCTGAATGTCTCTGCACTCTAAAGTAATTTATTACATTTAATAAAAGAGCCACAGTAGTTTCCCAATGGCCATAACTTCCATTTCTATTTTGCTTAAACTTCCATGGAAGTGACCATTTTTTTCTAGAACGCATGGGATGTAGAAACTGTTTTCCCTTTAAATTAAATTTGCAATTTGAATGGAAACACAGCTTATGATTAGCTCTTGGACAATTCTGAATCTTCATGTCTACAATTTTAAAATGCAAACTTTAAAGAAAAACAGCAGATAAAATACTTTGCAGTGTCACAAAATTCTGTCAGAATAGCTGAATAACATCAATCCAGTTTTTACTGCCTTATGTGCTTTTTTTCCTGAAAAATCACTGCTCAGGGAAATCACTGAAGCTTGTCTGAGCAAGCAACCGTAACTTAGGGGGCGGAGCTTGAAGAATGTCAATTTTGGTTGGTGGTGTTAAAAATTACACACTGCACCTGTAACTGTCTGATCTCAAGTCATTTTGCTCGTTTTATATTGATCTTTCTCTCACTTTCTGTCTCTCTGCAGTGCTGGTGTTGATGTTTGTGATGTGGATGAAGAGACGGGATAAAGAGAGACAGGCCAAGCAGCTGCTGATCGATCCAGAGGACGACGTGCGAGACAACATACTCAAATACGACGAGGAGGGCGGCGGAGAGGAAGACCAGGTACATATTGCTGCTGGGCATACACAATTATTTCAGCTCAGAATAACTCGAGACAATCTAGCTTGTTTAATAAAAACATGTTAAAAATAATCGATTTTTAGCTGCCGGTAAATGTTCCCGATTTTAATTTGAGCTGGTGCGGTTTGAAATCTCGACAACTCATTTTCAGCATTAATTTCGCAAGTAATGCTAGAGACTAATTTTAAATTGATGGAACAGTTCCTGCTTTGCCTGGTGGTGTGAGCATGTATGTGTGAGACTCGTGGATTTGCTTTTGAGCCAAACTTTGGTTTTTCTAAAGGGTCTCAGTGCTAAGGTCTCTCTCACACACACAAAACACACATTTTCAGTTTTATAATTTTAGAGACTTTTTTATGGTTTTATAAGTCATTGATATTATCCATCCCTTAAACTCCCACAGGAACCATTGGCATTTTTAGATTTTAATTAAAATGTTAAATCTAAAACATTAGTAATGTACTTAAGCCTGGGGTTCACTGCATTTTTTCCACCTCCCTTTACATCTTGCGCACGGCCGGGTTTTCTAGCTTCTCAAAGTAATACTCCATGGACCAAAAATCTGTTCAGACATGTCATCTTTCAAATATTCTAACCTCTTGCATATCCATTTGTGTTGTTTCCACCTTCTTCTTTGGTTATTTTTAATGGCATTTTCCATCGTCTTCTTGAAGTAGTTCTTGAAAACAGCAAGCCAACTGTGAGTATTGCCACATAGTGGACCAACTAATTAGTGCAGTCAATTACAGGCATGTGTGCGCCATACAAAACACTGACCCTGCTGATTGCAAAATGTAGCAGCATGGCGAAAATCAATGCATACTTTTTATCCAGCTTATATTTAACGTAACAGCAGGTGTGGCCATTTGTAACTAAATATGCTTCCAGTTAGTCCATTATGTTGCTTGATATTGCAAACTGTTATTTCTTATCAAATTATTTTAATGTATTATCATAATCATAAACACACTGGCTTGTAACGCAAATAGTTTTACTGTTTACTGCGCTTTCATTCTTCTATTTATTTACCTATAGTGGCTGATGAGAAGTCTCGCACATTCACAGAAAAATCTTTTACGTTGGCATTGCAAAAAAAAGGTGGATACAAAGCTATTTATGACTACTCGCTAACCTAAAATAAATAAAAAATCAGAATGAATAAAAAACATTTCGTTTTAATTTAAAGTTTTAATTATTTTTTTTATTTAGATACATTAGATAGGTACATTAAAGTGCCTCTGTAGTCAATCATTTTATCCCTTAAAACTCGTCTTTGGTCGCCAAAATGGCGTTCAAATGTTTTTTTCCTGTGAACTACACCTTTGCTTCATTTAGTATATGTGGATCAATGAATATGCAAATAAGCCCCGCCTCCACTCACTCTTACAGGCTCATATACAAGTCGATGTGTCAGAATGGTAATGCGTTTTATGTACCGCACTCTACAACATCAGACGCATAACAGTATTTATAATGTTTCACAAACCATGTTCCCTTTCACCATCTCAGAGTCAGACAGCTGCCTTCTGAAAATCAGCATCCTTAGAAACGCTTTGACCAACTCAGAGCGTCAGTGGAGAAGGGCATATTGTTCATCAAAACATTGTAATATACATCATATACATAGTTCACCATAGTTTATATTTTTCATATCAACAGAAATATACCGGGATAACCTGGCTTCTCTTGAGACGCCACTGCTTCAGAGAATAGTTAATAAAATACCGACCACACTTTGACATGATTGGTTACAAGGTAGTTTGTGATGTAAGAAACGTATGTGATTTCAAACCGTGTTTTGAGACTTGTAGTTTTAAGGAGAAAATACTCAGCAAGGCTGTTGACTTATTAATTTCCACATATTAAAAACACCACAAAGACATATAAACAACATTAAAAACTTGATTTTTACCACAGGGGGTCTTTAAGCATTTTTGTTCTAAATAAGGACTTTCCCAAATTTTCCCATAGGAAGGTTATATCATATTTAGCTAACTTCTGAAAAGAAAACCCACATGAATGTCCTACATATGGAACAAAGCGAATTTTAATTGCATTTCTAAGGTCAAAACGTTCCTTGTTCTGCATGCAGATGTTTCCAGAAATCCAAGGGCTTTGCACAGACCTCTAACCCTGTTTGTGATTGTCTCTTCTGGCTATCTGTGTTTCTTCAGGACTATGATCTGAGCCAGCTGCAGCAGCCCGATACTCTGGAGCCAGACATGATCAAGCCCGTCGGGATCCGCCGGCTGGACGAGCGGCCGATGCACTCCGAGCCCAACTATCCCATCCGCTCGGCCGCACCCCATCCAGGAGACATAGGAGAGTTCATCCACGAGGTAAGCTGTGTGTCCGCTCTTCTGAAGTCGCGCCATATAAAATGGCTCGATGGCACCAGTGATAAGACTTAATGGTGATTGATTGGTTAATTGGACCAAGGCCCTTTTAGTTTTGTTGATCATTAGCCAGGCTCAAGGATTCAATATCTCATGCTAGAGTCTGTGGATGCGCGCCCTCCCACGCACACATGCAGACCTCGCACGCTCTAAGCAGTGCGACTGCACTCAAAGCAGGGTGAGATTAGCAAAAAACTGCTTAAATCAGGTAATGAATTAAACATTACTGCTAAATGTAAGCACCCTCACTTAAAAGACAGACAGGCTCTATATATGGCAGCTTTTGCCAATCGTTTCGACCAAACTGTATTTAAAAGAATCCCGTCAGTTAGGATATTTTAGCAGTCTTTTTTTTTTGTTTAGCTTTTGAACGTGAACAGAAATTGTCACTTCTGAGTTTTGTTTATAGTCGTTTTATGTCTGTAGAAAGATTTGTTTGGACAAGCGACTTCAGGATTCAGAATTATGTCACCTGAATGTCTATACAGTGTTTAGTCTATGTTAGCACTCTGTCTGGAGAGTGTTATGCCGAGAATAGAACTTTATTTGTACAATATGGCAGTGTTTCAAAACCAAGTGAGCTGTCTACCTAGACAGCATTTTTGAGCACCAGAGGCATTTTAAACATTCAAACTGAATGTGCATTCGGATGTTTGATCCACTACCAAAATTGGTTGGGCATATGTCTATCACAATCTGCCCCAAAATGTTGTCTAGTTAGACATGTGATCTTGTCTATAGAATTTGTGTGCCTCTGTTGCATTTTCTATCCAAAATGCTGTACTACATGCCTATTACTACTGGTTTCCCTTTTGAATGAAATTACATTTAAAATGTTAGCTTTAGCATGTTAACCTCCTCTGTTGTGACCATCCAGCGTCAGCATTTTTTGGCAGCATCCGGTATTTTAACATTTTGTATAGGCCTAGTTTTTGTTATTATTACAGACAAAACATGCAGGCATAGGCGCCGATTTAAGTTTCTCCCATTCTGTGCCCACACTCCATAACCCATCCACCATCATTGGATTTAATTACTTAAAAATGCAATTTATCATTGTGCAAAAAAAAAGCACAAGCTTTTTTGTCAGGTTGTTATGCCATAATGCTAAATATAACGGTTGAATTGTCTGCATTATGACTTATCGGGACCTAATGTGAAGTCTACCAAGGTTCTCAAATCTCAACCGATTTTATTAAAATTAATGGAGTATATCTCCTATGCATTCAATTAAGTGCCTCGCCGATTAAATAATAAAAAATAATAAAATTTATTATGTTTAAAGATTACCATATGAGAACGTTCATAGGTTAAACTTCTCAAGAGCTTAAAAAGCTTATATATAATATTTGGTGGAGCAGCATTTTAAATGATGGAAAGGCTGCCGATTTCCAGAGAGGCAAGATACATTGTTTCATAACAGGAAATAATAGTCAATACACAGTGGTCTTTGTGTCCATTCAAAGTTTGGATTCACCTGCACACATTCATTACAAAACACTAGATAATAGTGCAGAAGCATGTGTAGTGGGACGCACACACTGTTTTTACTTAATGGGTTTCAGTTCTATTGTCACTCCTTCCTCCTTCCTTCCTTCCTTCCTTCCTCTTCTCACTTTAGTTGTTTCTCATCCAGTGCCCTGACAGAGTATTCAGTTCTTCATTGTTTAATTGTGTGAGCTGAGACTGTGCTTAGCTGTGGCGTTTCCAGAACGCAGCCGCTTATAAATAAACGCTTTAGCCGGTTCCAGAGCCCAGCATCTGTTTGCACGGCGACCCCAATCCTTCTCCGCTTCCCTCTCCTCCCATCTCCCCTCCTCCTCTTTTGTTCCTTCTTTTTCTACATCACATCCCCCTCCTCACTTAAAGAGCAATACGCTGTACCACATAAGTAATTCGATTGTAATAGACAATGTTGATGTGCTATTTTTGAAATGTGCCTATTTTAAAAGCACATCCGTTCTCATCATGCTCCCTAGGGTCTGAAGGCGGCTGATACCGATCCCACGGCCCCTCCATACGACTCCCTGCTGGTGTTCGACTACGAGGGAAGCGGCTCCACGGCCGGATCGCTCAGCTCCCTTCACTCCTCCAGCAGCGGAGGCGACCAGGACTATGACTACCTCAACGACTGGGGCCCTCGCTTCCGCAAACTCGCCGACATGTACGGAGGCAACGACGACTAGCTTACGCCATCACCGCAGGACCACATAAAGAGAAAGGAAGAACCGGAGGAGGAGGAAAATTAAAAGAAACAACATCAACAAAACAGTGTGGCACTTTTTTTTTAATTGCGGGACGTGGACAGTGTGCAGAATCAAAACAATGTAGAAACCAATATACCCTAAAGAGACAGAGAATGAATCCTCAGAAACGAAGAGACAAGAAAGTGGAAAAAAGATCACCATGGCAACAAAACCAGGTCTCTCCGAGGCCCTCTGTTTGTAGACGGAGGGGGTCTAATGAAGGAAATCTGCCTAGTTTTGGTTCAGTCCAGGATTTTTTCGCCTAAGTTTGAAGGATCATCGGTACGAAGCGTATGAAGGAACGTTAAATGAATGCTAAGTTACACTTGAATCTCACAGTACAGAAGCACTGGGATATTACGTGCCTTTTTGTACATTTTTTTGTTTTGTTTTTACATTTTTGTTCATTTGATCTGATGATGTTTTTCTGTTCAATGGCTTTGGTGGCTCAGAGTTTTGGAGTGTTAATGTTGTGAGCCTGTTTATAACGTTTATGCTTCTACACGCTTCTGTTTGCGTTTCTCACCATCACGCTGTTCGTTCACGTCACGTATCAAAACGAAGAACGCTTTGGAAGAATGAGAGCGGCTAGACAGAGAGAACAGCTTTGTACAGTATTCTAGAAAATAGATTTCAGTTTTTTAAATTTTCTTTTGTTTGTTGCAGTTTTTCCTTTTTTTTTCAAGAAAAAAAAAAGTATATTCACTGTTTTTCCACCAAAACGTTAACTTATGCAGCCGGTTGCAAAATGGGAGACGAGCATTATTATTTGGTAGCAGAACTCTGTTTTGTTCATTTATTTTCTTTCTTTCTTTCTCTCTCTCTCTCTCTCTCTCTGCATTTTTTTAAGTGATTTAGTATTTTGCAAATGAAAACATTCTGTTTTTTGAAATGTCATCTGCCTTAGTCATCCTGGTATTCTTTCATGCCTGGTATTCTTTCATTTTTTACTCCACTGTAAATTAAATGGTGTGTACATAGTTTTTTGTTTCGTTTTTTCCTCTTTTGATGTAGTCTACGACGAAGAAGAACAGGGCGTGAAGAACTTGTATATGTATAATTTGGACTACAGACAAAAGGATTTTTGCATGTTTTTATCTTTTACGTATAAAACGGTCTTTCTGAAATTTATTTACACACAAATAAAGAAATGCCCGCCTCGAAAGGAGACTAAAGCGAATAAGTGAGACAGAAGTTTGGTCCAGATACCCGTTGTTTTCATCCCTCCCCTTACATGACGTAACATTCCTTTTTCGTTTTCGCCCTTTTGGCCCAGTTAATGACCTTCCATTTGCCCGTTCTCTAATTTCATTGCTTGACGTCCTTCGTCAAGGATTCCATGTTGACTTTCCGCTTCCTTTGTTCTTCTCTGCTACGTTCTGCATTTCCATTGTCTTCTCCCCCGGGCCACTCTCATGGATCAAAGAGGTCGACTGACGTTCAAGGCTCCGAGGCCATACTCCTAAATGCACGATCCTTCGGGATCTTCATGTTTGAACTAAACTGTAATGGTGGACCTAAGCCCTCATCATAACTGTCTCTGCCTGTTAGAGAACCGTAATGGTGTGTGTGCGTGTGTGTGTATCACTGGATGCCGTCAGAGAGGGCCAATTAAAAGAGCAGGATGGAAGTACGAGGCCAGTCCACTCATGAGGCTCACAGCCATAAGATGATTAACAGCGTTTTAATGGACGATGGCTGTCCAGAGTTCTGCGGGCTCTGTTTGCAGTTACTTGTTGATATTATGACCCATTGCAGCCCAAATGACCAATAAAAGTCTAATTTTGGAAATGCTGATTTGTTGGGTTTCTTTGCTACATTGATGTGTTAGCTCTGTTCCAAAACCTAGCAACTCCCTAGATAGGCAGCTGGCTTCTATGGCAGGATCCTAAGCATCATGGGAGCTCACCAGCGACCGATTTAGCATGCTCTACATGGGTAGCAAATCACAAATAGCACTCCACATGAGAGACTCGAATTGCATTTGAATTCAATGGTGTTTGATGTTAGTATGTTGCTGAGCTAAAAGCTGTATAATCTTAATAAGCATAAAAGTTAGTGATGCGCTGAGATTTCAGCATCCGAAAATATTCAACTGAAACAGCAAAGACAAAATTTGGAAGGCTGAATCATTGATTGAAAGACTATTTGGAATCTATTTAATGAACGCAAAGTGGACAAGTGGTACATCATGCCGGCTGCATGGACGAATGCACTATAACCAAATTACATGTACATTTTGTTCTGCTCATGCGTCGTGGTGCTCAAGTGAACAGCATCAGCCAATAATGAACCGGCGTTCTGATGTAGAACCTGGAAGCGCTGCACTATGATAACTATGCAAAAAGCGTAGGAGATTGACATGGAAGAGAAGAGATTGTTGAATAAAGTTGTATATACTGTTGCAAGACATAAATACATAGCACAAAATATATATATACATGCTCGATGCGGTGCATTATGGATCATCTTCTGCAGCTGCCATTGAATTTTGACAAAATTAGTTTTGAACAGCCTTTTTTGTCAGTTTCCCTGTAATGCCTTAAAATGTTGCCTACATAGGCAGCTCGCTAGGTTTTGGAATGAGATAATTGTATATATGCATGCTAAATGGGCTCTATTAAATGGAAAAAGGAAATGCCGTTGCATACCTTGACCTTAAAAGTGATTACTGGCAGCTGGGTCATTATCTGGGTCTGTGCGTGCCTGCCTCCATCATTTGAGTCAGTCTACAGTCCACACACACACACACACACACACACACACACACAAACTTGTGTATTTCTATACTCCCTTCAGGGCTATCCTTTGCTCCTCCTTCTCTATCTAACATTCTCCGGGGACTAAGATTATTGTGCCAACATCAAAGCCTGGCCTCCCCACGTCCCATTGTGTGTGACTGAGAGAATGAGAGAGCTAAAAAGTGGAAGTCTTGTTGCTTAAGGTCACATGAAGGATGGGGAATAAGCTTTTCTCTGAACTGCTATCTCCTTCATTCCACTCTCTATGTATATATACACATATAAAACTCTTTCCTGCGTTTTATATTTAGAGTTATTTTCCTATTTCCTTTTTTTTCTTCATGTTCCATCCCCCTCTTTCTCTGTCCTTTGTTTCAAAAAAATTTTTGTGCTCGGTTTTGTCAGTAATGGTCTGGGCAGTCCAGTGGAACACTTGATCCTTTGTTACGCCAAAGGGATACGACTCTCTCTCTCTCTCTCTCTCTCTCTCTCTCTCTCTCTCTCTCTCTCTCTCTCTCTCTCTCTCTCTCTCTGTGCGTGTGTGTGTGTGTGTGTGTGTGTGGGCATGTTTTTTTGTGAAATATCAGGACACAAATGTGTATAATGACATGGGTATGACATAGGTATTACAAAAAGAGGGTGAAATATGAGGACGTTCCCCATGTCCTCACTTTTCAAAATGCTTATAAATCACACAGGATGAGGATTTTTTCACAGAAAGTAAACTGCACAGTCTCCTGTGATGGGTAGGTTTAGGGGCAGGGGCAGTGTAGGGGGATAGAAAATACGGTTTGTACATTATAAAATGCATTACGCCTATGGAATGTCCCCACATTTCACAAAAACAAACATGGTTTCACAAAAACAAACATTTAAACCGCAGGGTTTAAAAAAGTATTAAAAGGTAGTAAATCAAATTAGTAAAAAATTAAGGCCATTAAAAGGTAGTATTGTCCGTGCTCTTTTTAGTATGTTTGTACACACAAATCTTCTTGTTCCAGGACGGATCATAAAAAATCTCAATTTAGTACTGCTCTAAGGAAGTTATTTGACATAACAGATATTCCAAAGTACAAAATAATCACTGAATTTAACAAATTATGCTGATCAAAAGATACAGAGAGGCAGATGCACAACATTCGGCTACTTCTGATTTATAGAACAAAGTACAGCTATGGATGATTTTTACTTGACAGAAATTACCTGATTGAAAAGCATAAAGACAAAAAAGACCCTCAAAACTTGTGTTTGAATGAGTCAAATGTGTATTCAGTGGGTTAACCTCTCTGATAATGACAGGGGTTTATAGACAGGGGTGCACATAACTGGTGCGCATGCGTGTTAAAAATAAACAATATGCACAGCAGAAAACGTGGAGGGAAGCACTTTTGAGAACCACCATTTTTGGGGACAGGGACACATTTCATGACTGGAGTTTCTCCATCTCTGTTAAGATTCCAATCATGATGATAATTGTGTTAGTAGTTGTTAAAAGTAGTTGGCTTTTTCTAGGGCTCAATCGATTTCCGCGATGCCAGAAACGCGGACATACCGGGGAATCCAGTCATAAAAACGAAAACGGTATAACGCTGATTCTCACGGAATATGTAAATTTTTTGATGAATAAATAAATAGCTGGTCAGTGCACTTACCCAAATCGCGATACAGACTAGTGTCTGTGAGTATAAAACGCAAAAGGGCTATTTAAATACGAATCCTGCGTGTTCTGTCCAGAGGTGTCAAAAGTATTCACAATTAGTCAGGTAGAAGTAGCCTACAGATACGGTTTAAAAAGACTTCTGTTGAAATTGAAGTATCAACTCAAGATTTTTACTCATGTAAAAGTATAAAAGTACTGGTTTCAAAACTTTAAGTATAAAAGTAATGTACGGGAAAAAATGTCATCAAGGACAAAAGCTTAGCCGCGCCACAGGGTTAACCCCACCTCCTCAAAAATAAAACATTCTAAAGGCCATAATGACTATATTGTTATATGAAAATGTTATTGTTGAATATTTTGGGATGCACTAGCTGTTTCAGCCGCATATATGCCCATTGAAAATGAACGTTTTTTAGTACAATGCAAATACACAAGTAGCCTACCATATGTGTAGGCTACTACTGAGCATTAACATGTTTCATGGAGCGAAAGATATAATGACTAACTTTAGTTGCCTATAAGTATTGTAATGGTGCAAAAAAAGTCAAACTTATCAAGGTCATCAGTAACCTTTTATAGGAATGTAAATACATGTGTGATACAGTGTTGCCAGTTTGGTTTGACGATTTCCAGCCCAAAAGCTCACCAAACCTACCCACTCCAAGAAAAAACTAAACTGATTACGTTAATTATTCAAACCTCTTTCAGCAGCTGTTGGGGTTGCTAAGAGTTGATTTACTCTCCCACTCTTAAAGTCCCTGTAAAGTCAAAATCAAACATGTGTTCTGAGTTGCTCACACCACAGATAAATGTGTTATTAACCACCTAGCCAAATTTGAATCATAAAAAAAATCCGCTAAGTACATAAAATATCTTATCGAAATCTTGAAAAAATAAGCAGCATTCTCTGCTCTCAAACGCTGGGGGCGTGTCCGCTGTCGGCGCCGAAACCACGCCCACCCGCGGGAAAGCGGCCGTAAACACACAAGACAACATCACTCAAGTACAGCTCACGAGTCACGACGGCACCAGATGTCGGCGGCGGGACCGGAGGATGAAGGTCGGGGCGGGAGATAGTCGGTTCGGCTCCATTCTGCAGAGGATTATCAGTGAATCCCAGTTGTTGCGAAATTAATCCACCTCTTCTTGAGATCGTCTTTTTTTTTGTTTTATATGCTGTTTTGTAAGTTGTAGGCTGTAGTAACTAACGGTGCTGACAGTAACTCGAAATCTAGCGGGTGAACTGATGCAAAATTGCGACTGTACTCTAGTTATGGGGGAAGGGCCATGTGCTCAGTGACTCCAGTGCGTCACCGAGCCACCGTTTTAACCCCGCCCAAAAAATCCGGAAAACAGCAATGGTGAAAAACTTCTTAACGGTCTAACTTCTGAATTCAGTACTACACAGTTCACAGTCTTTGTAATGTGTTTCAACAATACATTTCTAATGTGTTTAGAAACAAATCTCAAAATTGCCTTTACAGGGACTTTAACTGTATATTTATGCCACTTTAGCATAGCGATCACTTGCATATACAGCTACGAGTTATCGTGCTAGAAACCTGGCTGTCGGTCATGAATGATCCATAGACAGTAAAAGAATGGACACAGCAGCCCCATAGGCTTTGACGTGGGAAAGTGAAGTCAATTAGAAGCGCTCACTTCCTGTGTGCTGAGCGTACTGCGCAGCCTCAGACTGAGCTTGGCGACGTAGATGTGACGTGAGCAACCTTTCTGACAGTTGTAAGTCCTCTAGTAGTTGTGGAAAGTGAAATCTGAATCACGTTGTTTAAATATTTTGTCCCGTTGCTTTTGGCTCTCTATGGGCTTCTCCCCATGCTTCTCCCTATACTTCTCCCTGGACTTTATCGGACATTGTGTCTCCACGTCCCCCCGATTGCCCCATAGACAGTTAAAGATTGCCTGCGAGCTTCTCCTCCTGTTTATACGGTAATTTCTCTACTATGCGACGAGAGTCGTTTGGTTATGATGCAATCGTTAGCCTATTTTTTACAAAAACGGCTTCTGGTAATGGAGCCTTTTATACATGGTTGTGTTTCTTTAGAAATAAACAATGGTCAAATGGAGTCTTTACACACTTCAGATGTAAAGTTACTTGCTGTCAAAGTGACACAAAAATAATGGGAGTCATTGGAATGCTAACAGCAGGAGGTGATGGCTTGGTTAGCAATGGCCGCCCCTATGGAAGGTACGCTTTCCGGCGGCTGGATTACCCCCTTTGGAATGATCACGTTTGCCTAGCTGATCGCTGATTGGCTGAAAGTGCGTGCTTGTCGGCAGGTGCGATGGATCGCGTACAAACTAATAGCAGGGCCTCGGAATGGTATATGTTTATACTTCTCATCCAACCACAATCAAATTCAATCTATCCAGATTGCGCGATTTATCTGGACACGTTTTTATTTTTAAACAAGTAAGGAGGCTATTTTTAAAATGTAAGGAATAGAAAGTACAGATAATTGCGTGAAAATGTAAGTAAAAACTAGGCAAAAAAAAATATTTATCCAGTAAAGTATAGATACCCAACATTTCTACTGTAAGTAACAAAGTATTTGTACTTCGTTACTTGATACCTCTGTTTGTGTGAATGAATGATGCAGACGTGCGGTTTCGTTTACCACACACACAAACAAAAACAAAAGCATGCATGGCGCTCGCGCTGTTTTCAACCTCTGCCTCCTCATTATATGATGACATTAATGCATGAACTTCATTTCTAGAGTCACTTCAGCATTTTACAGTTTTCACTTAACTAAAAAAATCGTCATATATCATAAACACACAGAAACTCAAAGGTCTTCACGGCAACCCATCAAAATAAAAGTTCAGTTTAACTTGACAGAATTATACTACATTCACTGTCAAAAGAGACTTTTCGGCCAGCTGTTGACTTGTGGATACAAACGGCAAATCGCAGGCTTAACCAGGGAGAAAGAAGCAGTCCTACATCATCCATGTTTGAGAGAAAAGAAGTGAGATCAGTCAGGAGGAAAGGGATGACAGCTTGTAGGATGAGTGTGCCGCGTAAAGTGTGAGTACCAAGCAGCATCTGGAACTACCAGACCAAAAAAGTTATGTACACCTGACCCCTGTCTATAGACCATTTGGGTGTTTGCAAACATTGATGATGTGTTTTGTGGGTGGAGCCTACCTGGTGGAAGAAAATGGCAGTTCTGCAGTACTCTATGGAAGCCACATAATAAAAAAATAAAAAGGTAATTTCGAATTTATATCCCCCAATTCTGACTTTTCCTCCCTCAGAATTGAGATATCAACTCACAATTGCAAGAAAAAAGTCAGAATTGTGAGAGAGACCTAAAATGCTCTGTTTAAATGTTACCTAGCCTATATGAAATATTATAGGTTTAAATATTTCATGCTGTAAGCTATTATGCCCCTATGAATTGCTTATCTGATTATGTAGACATCAAATCCATGCTTTTAAGGTGCTGTATGTAAGAATGACAGCTAGTGGTTGAAATGGGTACTGCATTCCAAATTCAAAATATAGTTTGCCCTCCCCCAACCCCCCTTCCTCCGCTCACTCGGGTTGCCAGTTTGAGGCCACGCAACAGGAATGAGCGTAATTGACAATGGAAGGCAAGGAAACTTACACACTGTAAGTTGACGAGTTAATTTGTGCACGAGTTGTGAGTTGATTCACCCAAAATTCTGTCATTAATTACTCACCCTCATGTCATTACAAACCCATAAGAAATTTGTTCATCTTCGGACAAATAAAGATATTTTTGATGAAATCCGAGAGCTTTCTGTCCCTCCATAGACAGAAACGTCATTGCCACTTTCAAGGCCCAGAAAGATAGTGAAGAGATTGGTAAAATAGTCCATGTGACGCCAGTGGTTAAACCTTAAAGAGCACCTATTATGGCATTTAAAATGTTCCAAATATTGTTTTAGAAGTCCCCAACAACAGTTTTGCATGCATGCAATGACAAAAAAGACTTTAGTTTTCTTATAATATGCATTTATTTTTACCTGTTTTGACAGCGATTCTCAAATGATTCGTTTAGTGATTCACTTTTCAAAACCCTGCCTTTACGTCACGCTAATCTGCGATGATTGGTCCGATGACCCAGTCAGTTGTGATTGGTATAGTCTGGGCAGATATTTTCGGAAACGGAACATCCATCACCATAAATGGTTTTCGGTTTAACAAGTTTAAACGCGTATAAAGTGTATGAACAAACATGGCATCAATTTTACCCTATCAATTCGAGCCTGGATATGAAGGGGAAACGTCTGGAGATGCGAATGATCAACACACTCAATCGCAAACACCATGACTGGAGCAGGATATTTCTCAATGGTAAGCATCAATGTAACGTTAGTTGTCACTTCAGGCCAATGGAGCGTTAACTCGATGCATAAACAAAGTTTTACCAAAAATAAATAAAAATGCAGTAACGTTACGTTACCACGAGGGATGACTCTATTCTTAAAGAAAACTCAGAAAACAACAACAAATAATTCACATATCTCAATACAATTGTCATTGAAGACCTAGAAGCTAAACGGTGCTTACACAACAAACCAAACAATTATTAAGCATGCTACATAAAACATAAAAGCAACAATTATTAATAACACTTACAGTTTGTGATACGGAGGAGGAAGCTGATGCAAATACACTTGGAACTGAACCTTCCTTCAAAATCAGCCGGCTCGCGAATCCAAGTTTAATTGCATTTAAGTTGGTAAAGCAATCGTCTTCAAAATGGCGTGAACAAAGCACAAGGCTCCGACTATACTCCTGTGGTACAGTTGTATATATGAATTGTAGCCACTTAGTCTTCAAATGCTCAGATGAAAAAAGTTTGCTTTTGAGTCGCACTTGAGAACACAGCGTCTTGTTGCCATGATGTTCTAGTTTTCACTGGCGTGCGCAATAAGTGGGCGTATCGTATTCAAATAACTTGACAAGTTGACGTCATCTAGTCAGAGAAAAAGCTTCGGTCTTCTAACGATTCATAAAAATGACTCAGAGTCAACTCTTACTTTTGAAAGACAATAACTTTATATACGGTGCACTGTCATATTTCAAACTTTGCAGGATGTTTTTGTTCACTTAGATCTATGTTACACACTACATGAAAGGTACATTTCAAAATTCCAGGATAGGTGCTCTAAAAACTAAAACAACGACTTTATTCAACAATCTCTTCTCTTCCATGTAAGTCTTTTATGCTGTTCACGTAGTAAAGACAGTGCAGCGCTTCCGAGTTCTACGCCGGGCTCATTATTGGCCGAAGCTGTTCACGTGAGCACCTCAACACATGCGTGTGATGGAATTAGCCAATAAAAAACCGGCGTTCTGACAAAGATGAACAGAGGTGGTTTGAACGACATGAGGGTGAGTAATTAATAACAGAATTTTCATTTTTGGACGAACTAACCCTGTAATCGATTCAGTTCAGTAAATGATTCATTACACTGATTCAAACAGCAATGGGTGGTTTTTGAACTATTAAAAGAATTACAATCATGCTATATCGGATCATAAGAGTAATTCGTTTTGAGTCAAATCTCACAATTCTGTAGCCTGACGTCGTCTTACTCAGATTCTAGTCAGAATATGAGTCTGATACTGCTCCATTGGGCTGTGATTATGGGGTGTTTCAACCGAACCAGGAAAGAAAATGCCTCTGCACGCAATTGGATAGACCTACAACCAATCAGAGCAACAGAGTAAGTGATGTATGTTGAGCGACGGATAGCTGTCAACAGAACTCATCTGCATGCACGCTGGAAGAAGTAGAAGAAGAAGATCAGTGTAAACGCTCTTTGCCGGTGTTGTAAAAAGAATTTAAGGATGCATGGAGCACTTACTAACACAATAGTACAACAGAAATAGTAAAAGTGAATGCATATACGAACAAGTTCTCCATTTAGTAAACAAATTCAACCCAAGCGCTCTTTGGTGACGTGGATGATTACATTACTGTTAATCATCAATCCATCATCGTATAAAGCCCGCCCTGACAATATGATATGTCCTAACAGCTCTGGTTCGAGCATAGTTGCTCCACAACGGCTCAAGTCCTGAACTTTCTGACCTAAAATGTTGTGGGCTGGGCTAAGTTTGACTGGAATCCAGGCAGAATTGCGAGATATAAACTTGCAATTGTGAGAAAAAAAGTAAGAATTACTAGTTTATATCTAACACGCAACTGCGACTTTGTCACACAGTTCTTACTTTATATTTCACAATTCTGATTTTATAACACACAATTGTGACTATAAACCTGGGGGAATATCGAGTCTATATCTTGCAATTCTGATATTTCGTCTTAGAATTGTGAGATATACACTCGGAAATGCAAGAAAAATTACCCTTTTTATTTTTTATTCTGCGGTGGAAACACACTTCCATAAGGAACAGAGTTTTGTGTTCTTTTCTATTTTTAAATAAATAGGTTACACATCTTACAGGGGGATTCTGCAAGAGGTATGTAAATTTATGAGCTGTTTTGTAGAAAAGGACCAGAGAAAGGGAGGACTGCATGTGTATGTAAGGGAAAGACTTTGTGAAGGGGAGTTTGAGTTTGAGGCTCTAAAAATAGGACTTGGTGCTGGCTGGAGGATGGAGATGACATTGATCAACTGATACAGGGAGAACAACTCTCATCCCCCATCTCGCTCTCTTTCTTTCCCGAGGTCTTAACTCTGCCTTTTACATTCCTGCTTTGCCATTGCTGTCAGGGTCAAATTCACTCCCCCACAGTGTACGAGTTTGGTGTGTATGACTCAGATTTTCCTTTATGCCTTAATACAAACCAAAACATTTGTTTATGATTCACTGTGAAAGGCAAAATTAACAAATAATACTATAAAAAGGTTAATAAAAGATCCTCACTCTATGGGGTTCCAAAGCTCTGAATTTCTTTATTTTGCAGTAGGCCTGCATAAAACACAAAATTGGACATAACCAATTTAAAGTGTGATTTCAGAGCTATGGCGGAGCCAGAGGGGATGATTTTCGGTGACAAACACAACACACCCTCATGGCATTTTGTAATTATGTTTTGACAAACTGGTGGCTAATTTGTTCTAATTTGTACAAACTCCTTTATATGTTTTCATATGATCTCCTTATGCCCCACTGACGGTTATGTTTAGTGATGGACCATCATACTTTACCTCTAAAAATAATTTCTGTACAAATCACACTGTAAAAATTCACACAAAATCGCCACCTCTAACAATAGTCATGTTTTCTCATGAGGTCGGGTTAAAAAAAAATTCTCTGTAATTTTAATTTGTTCCACACAAATCTGTCATATGGCTTCAGAAGAATTAAAATATAGTGCACAAGTCATATAAACTACTTTAATAATCCTTTTATGGCACTTGTTGTTTCTGTAGCTAAACGCTGCATTCACACATGGCATCGGCGTTAACACGACAGAGGGCGTGGCTGAAGCGTGAACTCAATTGGCTTGCGTCTGCTTTAGGGTATTTGCATAGGGCGATCTGATTGGAGGATGCCTGCGTTGGCGCTTAAAAAGTAGAGAAAATTTCAACTTCTGCCACTTGCAACGCAGGTGAAGCGACGCGACGGAACCCACAATTCAGTTCGGCAATGCATGACATTACTCATTCAAAGTAAATGAGAGGGCGTTAACGCAGACGCCCTGTGTGTACACAGCTTAATGGTACCGATCCACTTTTGCGTCACGACTGAAGCGCGGTGTTGCGACACATCCCCTCATTTGTATGTTGATGGGCGTTCCTCAAGTTTACCGTTATGGGCGTGGTTTTGAGTCAGCGGGGAATGAAAAACAAAGGAGACATCCCCCCCAGTCTCCATGTGCTCTACTTCTATTGTATAGTCGTGTCGCGTTCAGTGGATTAATTTGCATAACGTCTTTTTTGGTGGGCAGCAAATGCAGCGCGGCCTTCCCTGGATGCTTTGCGGGCGCGTTAAAGTCGCTTGACGTCACACGTTATTGGAATAAAGTGGAGTGCGGCGCGACAGAAGTATCGCATGGACAAGTGGATCCGTACCGTAACGTTCACTTTCATTACACTTAAGAAAAAAACGATGTACTATAAATAATATTTTACTCATAAAATGTTAATACATTTTACAATTACAAAGTAATGCCAGGTAACACATTGAATTAAATGTGAAATAATAAAGTAGAAAAACTCAAATATTTTCTTGTAAAATGTACTCCAATAACAATAAAATATATATTACATTCAGTTTGTGTACGTACATTGATGAAAGAAAGCCAAATGAGTTTGAAATGACATGACGTGGGTAATAAATGACAGAAATGTCATTGTTAGTTGAATTGAATGGGAGCTACATGAAGTATTCAGTCCAGGACTGGTGTGTAGACTCATAATGTACCCTTCAATCTCCGATTCAAGGCTGATTTGTGGATGACTGGATGTCAGCATAAATGTTGTGTGTGTTACCTCCACATGCTCGGACATCCCAGATCACATGACAAAGGGAATGAAGCAGGACGTTACTTTGGCTTGTCCACAGAAATGGCCTGAAGAGTCAACAAGAGCTTCTCTCTCCTTGTCTGTGCTGATGTGAGTGGACATGAGAGGGAGATCGGGCCAGCTATATCATTGTACTGACAGGGTCTGTTCACAGCTCTGGGGAAGAGAGAGTCATTCACATAATGCATTCAGTCCCGTTTTGGATGCAGTGTGCTGAAATGCCAAGTAAATCAGAGCACTTTGCCATGCTGTCGCAGAAAGAGGCTGCTTTAGACAAATGTCCTTTGATGATATATCATACCAGCTGTTTTCAGGTGGTTTTGATGCTTCTTGAAATCAATCTTTCATCAGAATATCTTAAACCATATGATTGTGTACATTGGAAGGAAAATGACAAATGAGATCTTAGTTTTTCTCTTAAAGGTGCACTATGTAGTATTTTGCAGTAAAATATCCAAAAAAACACTAAGCCAGTGTTATACATTTTGTTCAGTTGAGTACGTACAATATCCCAAATGTTTCCAACTATTTGTAAATTGTGAGAAAATTGCTATTTTAACCAAGGAGCCGGGACGTCTGAGCATAGCGTCTGAGGGAGTCGCCTGTCAATTACGTCATATCTGCGTTACCCTCGGTGTCCGGTTTTATTCTGCAGAAACGTATTACTCTAAATGCAGTGTGCAACAAGTGTCACAGCAGCCGCTGAGCAAACGCACAGAGTAACGTCATAACATAATTTTAAACACACTCAAATGTATCTAATATGATAAACAGAGCTACGTTACCTCATACTCATGACCGGAAAAGCGGAAATAGTGCCGCCCCCCGGCCTTGCTCAGCTCCACAACACTCGGTCCTGCTCTGCTTCATACTACAGTAACGTTTATAACCGCATCCATGAACATGATTTCTGCCAGTCTGTGCCAGAGTCCTATCCCGATTCTTTTCCACCGGCTGTGAGGTGAAGACCACATATCCCAAGATGCTGCGCTCAAACTTGGCGTCATCAAACTACGCCTTTTGTTTTGAACACACGCCCTCTAGCGGACAGAAAAGTTGCATAGTGCACCTTTAAGGGTGCATTTAGGAGGATCCATTGACAGAAATCCAATATAAAATACATAACTGTTTTCAGTGGTGGATCCTTACATGATGAACTGTTATGTGTTTTATTACCTTAGAATGAGACATTTCTATCTACATACACCACAGTTTCCCCTAAGCTAGTGTTATACTTTCCACTAGGGTCCACGTGACGTAAAAATCGGAGGGTGTGCTCGGAGGCTCTTTGCGGACATCCGTGTGCCTCCCTTTTTTTCTAGGCTACAAAAGCACCAACTCCTCATGCGCTGGAAAAAACATCATGGACTTCAAATTTGAAGAGAGGCTGTGAAGAAGTCAGTCGCTACTCGCACCTCTACAATCCATCATTAAAACAATATAAAGACAGCCAGATGTGCAATAATTTGTGGAGGGAAATTGGAAGTATACACAGCGATCTACTGCCCGTGTGGAACACGTCGTCCGCCGAACGTACCCCAGCATACACTTTCAGTAGTATACGTACAAGTAGTCTGTGTCTGTGCTGTCCGCAGCGGTCGCCCTACATTTTGTCTTGAATAGAGAAGAAAAGAGGATCGCAACTACCGTTTTATGCTGACGTTAAACCGCAAAGAGATTAATTAGAAAACAAATTGAGAGTTTTTAATGGCCAGTCTAATTCTTCTCAGATTCTTCACGAACTGAGCTCAGATTTGCAGAGATGCCGAAATCAGCAATAAAAAATAAAAAATTATTTGCCTACAGCTTCCATATTAATTGTCTATTTTTATAATCTTATTGTATGTCAAATTGTCTCATTTGCTTATTTTTAATCCTCATAAGGAGTTTTTGGAGAAAAATCTGGGAAACCAAAAACTGTGTTAAGTCTACTGAGCTATTAAAGAGCAGCTTCTGAGCAATAACATTTTACTCTGGGTAACCACATCACACATAAATGTGTGTATGAACAGCTGAATAATTTTATGGCGTGTGCATGTTACAACAAACTGCTGGGTCGGGAAATGTGGCTTACTGCTCATAATGATATAATCCAGCAAAGGAAGCATTACATTAAGCAGACCTAAAGCAAGCGAAAGGAGAGAAAGCAGACCTACATCAAACTAACAGGCGGAAATAAAGGCCTTGTGTCTGTGAATACTCCTGGAGAATAATGGACTTTTATAAAGGGATATACCATGGTACAAAAGCATGAATAACGCTTAACACCTCTACAGCAAGATTCTGCTTTCGGACAAGAAAGATTCTCAGATGCTATTATTATAGCCGAGGTGAAGACAGTGTTTTGAAGAGCACGATTGTGGTTCTACATATTTCAAATTGCTTTGAATAATTCAGCCAGAGACACTGAATGTGCGCTGTTACCCACGCCTAGTGCATTTTCCTCTCGTTTCTCCTCTCTAGCTAAGAGATCGTCTCTTTTCATTGACATGTATTTTTCTCTGATCCTTTGTTGTGTTCATCCTCTCAGTCTGTTGTCCCTCATTGTATTACAATCTTTAAAGCGGTAGGCCAACACTATTTGCTTTCTTAATGCACATTCATAGTTTTATTGAAGATGATTTATCAGTGCATGTTAAAATTGCTTGTAATCCTTAATCGGGTTATGTCACGAAGAATCAAATATTCGATGATATTTTGACATGGATGTTGCCGTTCAAATGTCAGTAAGATTTTATTTTTAAAGAAATTAATAATTGTATTTAGCAAGGACATATTAAACTGACCAAAAGTGAGATTATAGAAATTTATCAGGGTTTCTGGGGGTCTTAAAAAGTCTGAATTCACCCTTACACAAATGAAGGCCTTAAAAAGGTCCTAAATCAGAGCAGAATGTCTTAAATGCATGAAGTCATGGCATTAAATGTTGCATACATGATTTTTTTTTTTTAAAAGCCCTGTTTTTCTCTAAGCATCTTTAAATCAAGATACAAATTACTTGATACAATTGTGAAATCAAGTCTTACAATATTGAGTTTATACTACAAGTACAAATATGTCAATCAAGCGGCAACCTCCCACGGTCTCTCTTGAAGCCAATACGGAAGTGACTTAAACTGCAATTCATCGACTGGCTCCAAAAAGGAGCAGAATCTCATTGAGGTCCATGTTAAAATGCCCAACTTTACAGCAGAAAAAAAAAACATGTTTACAGCCTGGTACAAATTGTAGTTTTGGTCTACACGCTAATTTTTCCCTTCATGACAACTGTGAGGGGGATGAATATTTGTATAACTCATTCATTTACATTATATAAAGCCTTAAAGTTCTGCATAATTAAGGGTGTGGCCTCTATGAGTGACAGGTGGATTGTCGTTTGTCTGCTGTCTGTTCATCAGCTCCAGCCACGTCCCGCCTCTTTGCTCATTTTCTATTATCCGGGAGTGACGTGCTGCCAAGATGGTAACGGCCGACTTTGAGGCTTCAAAACATGCTCTTCAGAACCCTATGGGTGACTTCACGGACACTGCGTTCATATTTTTTTACGGTCTATGATGTCAATGAGTCAAATTTCCCTTTGAATTAATTAAATTAAGGCCATTGGTAGATATTTCTTGTTTTAGGCATAAACTCACTCTTACCTTCGTATCTGATATAATTTTGCTTCTCAAGTAAATGTATCTTGATTTAAGACTCTTTAGACAATTGAAATCAATTGCACTACATTTACTTTTTAATTTATTTTTGTAAATTAAAAAGTAATGGCTATATCTGTTGTAAGCTGGAAGCAAACTCTAAAGTGTTGCTAATACAACTCTGTTTTTCCCTATAGACATTTACTTTTAGAGAACATATTGACATATTGTGTTCTCTTCAATTTATTCCTTAATTTTTCTTTTCTTGGTCTTAAAAATGTATTTTTTTTTAAAAATCTCAACTTTACCTTCATAATAATCCTGTTTATAATGTTACAAAAGATTTATATGTCAGATAAATGCTGCAATTTTCTATTAATCAAAGGATCCTAAAAACAAAGCACAACTGATTCCAACATTGATAATAATACAATTGTTTCCTGAGCTTCAAATTAGCACATTCGAATGATTTCTGAAGGATGATGAAATACTGAAGACTGGAGTAATGTAACTTTGCATCACAGGAATAAATCAGTGCAATGTTCCTGTGGAACAAAAAAAAAAGCGCAAGGTCAATGGAACAAAAAAGGTCTAGAGATTTTTAAAAGTTGAACTTTTAACTTGAGCGCTGTGAATTCCGTGTCATATACAAAACACTGCAAAAGACATGGGCGCAACGGTTAAAGATTTCCATCTAGCTTGTTTTTACATTCAAAAACTATGGAAAAGTGGAATATTAAGATGCTGATAGATGAGGGATACATTTACATCAAACCAAACTTGGCTCTTAAGCACACAAAGTTTAAATCCCATAGGCGGAGAATCTTTTGCAGCTGTTCGAAACACATTCAACCTCAGTGCTTGCGCTACAAAAGCAATCTGGTCGAGTGCGTTGTCAACTATCTCTGGAAGTGGTCAAGCTTAAAACGTTTTTGACCCAGTTACATCTGTATTTGACCAAAATACATCTTAATATCAGGTGTAAGCAGGGCCTTACTGAGCATAAGAGACATAAAAACCTTTTTTAACAGTAAACATACTATACGTTTGAGAACTCTGAACTTCCTCTTCTGTCGATATAGAACGAAAAAAATGCCATTATGACATCAATTGAAAATCCCTCTGTCCTTCTGACATACATACTTGTTGCAAAAATTGAGTATGAAAGAGTATCGTGCCACACGGCTGCTTTTCAAATAAATGCATAAACTGAAACAGATTATTTTTCATATATGCAAACTACAGAGTTTTATTTTGTGAGAAGGGGATAGACTAAACATCTAGAGATTTCTAAATCCTTCATGTTTGTAGCTATAGTGTCAGTCTGGATTATTTTCTTTAGCTTTGTATACATCGAAAGTATGTAAATTATAAATATATCTTTTAGGGATTCAGATTTGATTACATTGCTATCAGTTCATTCAAAAAGTGACTTCCCCTTTCATTTAGTTTTCTTAAACCCAGCCTCTTTCTAACAGTCGACGCTTAAGCTCGCATTCAGATCTGGCTCCAACAACCAATGGATAGAACCAAGTCTGTGCTTTTCTTTTTTTTCCCCATAATTATTTTAACTTAGATGTATGTCACAATACAGAAGAAAAGTCGCTACTGTGGCTATGTTTACATGCACAACTTTTGTTTCATTCGGAATCAATTTGTAACAATTCTGAAAGCTTTTCCATTTCTTATGATATGATGCGTCTTGTTCTGCTTCACTTCACAGATGATGAGTGGTAGGAGAATTTTTAGGATAACATATTTAACAACAATTGCAGCACGTTCCACGCGTCATTTGTCATTGTGCCATCTCTACGCCAATGCACATGTGCAGACCTTTCCAGTTTTCATTCCGATCAAGTGTTTACACATTCTCTCGATCAGATTAGAAAAAGAATACACCCGACTTGAGCTCAACCGGATCGATTAAGGTGCTTGCATGAATGCTTTTCAGTCCGATCGAGCCATCAATCTGATTACTAATGGGTTATTTCATTGCATGTACATAGCCATTGTGACCTTTGAAATGTTCCTACTTGGACCACTTGCCTTTTAGTCGTCACTTTTATTTATATAGCGTTTTTTTATAATGCCGATTGTTTCAAAGCAGTTTCACGGCATTAAACAGGAAAATAATGCAACAGAATTTGATTCAGCTGTGCAGTCGCTCTGGAGAAAACGGTGATGTTATCCAGCTCATTTAAATTATCATATAGTGACATAGTGGGCAGAAGATCATTAATTTAGTTGAAAATTTAGTGTCCCGAACTGAGCAAGCCATGCCAAAGGCGACGGTGTTAAGGAACCAAAACTCTATCAGGTGGCATAATGGAGAAAATAAACCTTGGGAGAAACCAGGCTCAGTAGGGATGCCAGTTCGCCTCTGGCCATCATGCCATCTCGGTGAGGCAATTATTAGATAGGAATATTCGAAAGATCAGATTCATCACGCCGGATACGGGTTTATTAAGGATATCGTGCCGATGAGGCAATTATCAGACAGGACTATTCGACAGATCTGAGTCATCACGCCGGATACGGGTTTATTGAGGATGTTGTGCCGATGAGGCAATTATTAGACAGGAATATTTGAAAGATCGGAGTCATCACACCGTAGATGGTATATCGGGACGTCGTGTTGATAAGGCAATTTATCATCATGCCGGAGACGGGTTTATTGAGGATGCCGTGTCGATGAGGCAATTTCAGGGGGAGTCTAATCGACACGGTCTCTGCAGACACTTCAGGGATGCGTTGGTCATGTCTGGCGCAGGTCCACCATCTGGTCTGGATACGGCCCAGATCCGGCTGACTGCTGTAAACCTCGAGATAAACAGAGAGACTAACATTAGCGTAGATGCCATTCTTTTTATGATGTACCGAGTACATCAGGTCTACATCAGCCAGAGGATCAAAGACAAAGTGGAATATGTTTTATTAAATTAATGTTTTTTTGTTTAACAAAGTGAACTTTAGGGAATATAGTAATTAAAAAAATTACCTCCTTTTCCTTATACCATCCCAAAGTAACATTCACCTTCCCATCACCAGTTCACATTGATTCAGATCCCAAAAAAGAATCTTAATAGCCCTTTTTTGTACTGCTAAATGCCTCTTTGAACAGTTAATGAAAATGCATGGCTTTATGAAAATCTCATGCAGCACCATTTTCCTTTTTCTTCATCCCCCATTTCAAGGTACAATGCCGCCCAGTAAAGCCTGGCTATAATGTCTCTCTCTTTCTCTATTAGAGTATAGCCTCTAGTCATGTTATCCATAGCTTTATTCCACTGAGATACGGGGGAGGAGGTTCTTAATGTTCCAACATAACATTACAATCACTGTTACAGTTTTCTGTTTGTCTGGATTTGTGTGCCTATGTGCAGGTTTATACGCAGTGTTTGTTACTTTCATTCCACTCCGTCTTCCAAAAAAGCCTCTTGCTACAAGCAAAACAGTTTCAAGTCTGAAACACTCTCTAGACATTGACACATTCAGTCACACACTGCAGCTTGTCACAGACAATGAAAGGTCCAAAAATGAAGCAAGCCAGCTACACATCAGGACATTGAATATTTAATACTTCAATAGAGACCAGTGCAACTATCTAATAACTCTTTTAATTAGTGTAGGCTAATAGAATTTGCTTTCTCCATGTTTCATTGTCTATCTCCCGCTCCCTTCTCTTTTCTATTTCATTCACACTATCCATCTCTGTTCTCTCGCTGCCCCTGGGGGTTTTTCTCTCCTCTTGATTGTGGGCTTTGGAAAACTGGGATTTGAGTTAGAAGACAATGAAGTTGGACTCCATCTTGCATCAAATCCCAGAGGGCGGTTGGTGGACCATGCATTATGGAGCATACCTTCACTTCTCTGCACCGCTAGCTTTAGCATCTCTCACTTGCCTTCCACTGCTGCACCAACAGTCACCGCTCTCACACAAGTGCATACATCACCAACCACAACAAAACTAGGGGCATTTGGGTGGGGCAATTGGCAAGCTTACATGCAAATCAGTGTAGTTCATAGAGGAAATATTGCATGTTTTTAATAGTACAGCATAACAGAAAACAGTAAGAACCGCATTGACAGAAAGTATGAATTGTTAAAACAAGATTGCGAAAATATGATGTGTCTGTTCTTTATGCAGCCTCAGGTATTTTCACAAGAATAGGACAATAAGCCATTCATATTTACATCCTTTGTATAACCAGTCATGTCTGTGACACACTGCAAGTGATTGGGTGATTCTGTTTCTATTTCTGCGATGATGCAGCTGACAGCACAATAATTATCTCAAGATATTCAAAAGATAAAATAGTGAAACTCCTATTATTTCCAATCATTCCAAATGTTTTGTTTTTTTATTTTGTATTATCACACATAGGCCTGTCACGATAACTACTTTTTGTTCTGCGATATTATTGTCGCAGAAATAATTGTGATATGTGACAATTTTATGCCACTGAATATGTAATCATAATATAATGGTGTAATAATGCAAGTAGGCCTACACACTTTCAAATTACAATGAAGTTAACCTCAGAATATTTGTGACCCTGTACCACAAAACCAGTCACAAGGCGCACGGGTATATTTGTGGCAATAGCCAACAATACATTGTATGGGTCAAAATTATAGAATTTTCTTTTATGCCAAAAATCCTTAGGATATTAAAGGGTTACTTCAGCGATTAGCATTAAGCTTTGTATCAGTAGAAACCCGGGAGTATATTCGAATTATCGTACTTTCCCCCCTCATATCCCCCTGAGACGAGATAATTATGTATTTTATTTCTGGAAAAATTTCTCTGATGACGCAAATATCGTCATTTTGCGTCATCGGAGGATTTTTTGGCCAGAGGCGAAAGACTACAGCCAGCAGTGGGTGCTATTTCCACATGTTTTCAACATCGCACTCACAGAGCTCGGCTCGGGGAGCTGCGGAGATTGATGTAAACGGAGCGGTGGAGAGCAAAGTGAGTGTTTCAACTTTTCAAATAAACTTCCAAAGAAAGTTAAGCTTCCAAAGACATGAACTGAAAATGCGCCAGACTGATCATGCGCTGTAAATGTATGCGGCCGTGAATCCCGTGCATACCTCAGCTCATGTGATGAATGTAATCTGACTCCTGCTGCGTTTGTGCCGTGACGGCGGTGACACTCGTTTAGCTCACTCTCAATATATTCAACAAACACGTTCAGTTTTTAATTGTAGTGTCTCTAACTCAACTGATTTTATGAAAATGAATGCGGTGGGCAAGTAATCCAGTAATCCTGTAGCCATGCCTAGAGTGGCCTCGTAGGGCAGCGAAGTGCATTCTGGGAATTGTTGTCTTTCATCCCCATGAGACAAAAATAAATTTTCTGTGTTTTCTCAGTAAAGGCACCAAATTCAAAAATAATTTCAAATTTCTACTACATTAATGACCCAGTTTAAATACAGATTCATCTTCCCAGCGCTGAAGTACCCCTTTAAGTAGAGATGATGTTCCATGAAGATATTTAGTAAATTTCCTACTGTAAATATATCAAAAATGTATTATCATTAGTAATGATAATGAGTTGCTAAGGACTTCATTTGGACAACTTTAAAGGTGATTTTCTCAATGTGCAGATTTTTTTGCACCCTCAGATTCCAGATTTTCCAGAGATAGTCGTATCACGGCCAAATATTGTCCTATCCTAACAAACCATATAGCAATGGAAAGCTTATTTATTCAGCTGGAGAATGATGTATAAATCTCAATTTAAAAAAAATACCCTAAAAAAAGCATAATACTGTTAAATAAATAATAAATAAACCTTTGCTAACAAAAAGTGCCAAGTAACAAGTAGAAAAAAATACACTTGCAAATGCACAAAAGGCTCTTATGGAGATTTTTCCTGACCTTTTCTCAGTAAAGTAAGGGTGCAAACTATTGCTAAAAAACACAAACCCTTACACTCTAAAAAATGCTTGGTATATACAACCCAATGTTGGGTCAAATATAGACTAACCCAGCGATTGGGTTGCTTTAACCCAGCGATTGGGTTGTCTCAAGCAAACATTTAACCCAACCGCAGGGTTAAAACAACCCAATTGCTGGTTTAGTTCATATTTGACCCAACATTGGAACCATAGACTGTATAAAAATATGGTGTAGTGTCTGTGACGTCACCCATAGGATTCTGCAGAGTGGTTTTGAAGCGTAAAGTAGGGACAAGCTGGCCATTGCCATCTTAGCAGTGCGTCATCAACCGTCACTCCCGAATAACAGAAAATGGGCAAAGAGGCGGGACGTGGGCAGAGCTGAGGTGATGCGATTACTAACAAACAACAGATAAATGGCTACCTACCTGCCACTCAAAGTGGCTACGCCCTTAAATATGCAGAATGTTAAGGCTTTATATAATGTAAACGAATGAGTTATAAAAAAATTCACCCTCCTCACAGTTGTCATGAAGGGCGAAATTAGCCGTATAGACCAAAACTAGAATTTGTACCAGGCTGTAAACATGTTTTATTCTGCTGTAAAGTTGGGCATTTTAACATTGGGCTCAATGAGACATTCTGCACCCTTCTGGAGCCTGTCCCTAGTGGCCAGTCGATGAACTGCAGTTTAAGACACTTCGTATTGGCTTCAAGAGAGACAGCGGGAGGTTGCCGCTTGGGTTAAACCGACCCAGCATTTTTTAGAGTGTAGCAGTCAGATGTCCATATGAACAAAGGCACAGATGCCTCAACAGGCCATATCTGCTACTAAATCTATTTTTCCATAGGCTTGTTTTATAAGTTGAACTTATATCTTGAGCATTGTGGTATATAGCAGCATGTCATGCAAAAAATTAAAACGAAATACGTGAGCACAATGGTCAAACATGTCCATTTACTGAACGTTTGCATGGAAAAACATGCGGCGCAGAGGAATTCAAAAACACGTTCTCTGTGAAAATGAACTAGACACTCGCGACTTGGCATTACTCGTGTGAAATGGCCTTAGCTCTAGCTGTGAGCGTGCCCCATTTCACGTGCCCATGTTTATATTTTTTTGATTGTGGAAACCGAATGCATTTGGACCTATTCTTCCAAACTGCCTGTGATGCCTTGAATGCCGCCGCCTTTTCACCTGTCGATGTCCGCTCTGTGTATGAAGGAGCTGCCTGAGCCCCACTATCGCCTCCAACACTGAGAGGAGAGATGACAGAGGGCACGATTGGCAAAATGTTGTTGACATTCATTTTGGGAAATATATCACGCCACCAAAAAGTATTGAGGACATGTCCATATGTGATCCGTGCTGGCAAAATGAGTCGGAATGCGTACAGGATAATATCGAGCTACAGGCAAAACAAGTAAAAAATGTAAATTTTGAGGTTTTTCACTAAATTGAGTTCATTAAGCCCTCGTCTAGCGATCCCAATGCTCCAAATAGCAATTAAACACCTGAAAGTATCTTTATTTGTACATTTTCTGAGAGGATCCTTACCTTTTCTTTGTCCATGAAAAATGATCTCACTTGCACTGACTGACAGATTTGAAGCGGGTGCACAAAGACACCTCAGACAGTGTGCAATCCTGATACACAGAATTATAGTATTTCAAAATATTGGCAAGTTTTCATGCAAACATTATCTGTTATGTCTTATGTGTACGTTTGGTTAACTGCTCAGTTGTTGTTTTTTTTCCAATCCAAACAAATCATACATAATTTCGAAAGGTTTTGGTGCATGTCCCTTTAAATGATAATGAGCTGCTGCTCACCCCACCCCTCTCTTCTGTGGGGCGTGTAGACATCTGAAGTGCTGACAGTGTACAATTGGCTGAGGGCGGAAATATGCTAATATGGGACACTATTTTTTTTTTTTAAACCGTGATGCATTTTATTAGGATTAATTTATATGTAAAACTTATTTAACCAATTGTGGCAATACACACATGTATTTAAACTGACTCGTCAGTTTTAGGGTGTCTATATTACGCCATGTAAATGGCGCAAGCGCAACTGGCTTTTAAATGGAATGAGAGAAAAGACTCTGATTGGTTTATTGCTCGTTATGCCCAAAACACACCCATTACCCATTAAGAGAATAGGGGCAAACCTTTTAGACACGCACCAACCATTTTTCCCATCGTTAAACTAGCAAAAGTGTATTCGGACACGCCCTAAGTGTACTTGCGCCGTGCGCTTTAGACCATGCGCTTATATCGTTAAAATAGGGCCCTAAATGTCAAATTTAATCAAATCAAAACACAAAATCTTAAGCTTTTAAATGGTGAAGCACTCCAAATCGGTCACATATGAGACATAAGTGATGTTCCCTGTGTAGTGGTTTTGGAAGACAGCTAGAATACCCACTAGAATACCCGGACACATTGTAGTCACTACTAGTTTTGAATCACCGTTTTGACACTAAACTAAAGCATTACATAAGTTGATATATTGTTTAGTGGTAATGTGAAACACCATTTGCTGGATTGTTGGGGGTTAGAGCTCGGAGTGTGATTATGGGAGATCTGGCTGTGGGGAGAATACTGCAGAGGATCTCCTGCTGGGAGACAGTATGTCTGAAGAGCACAACAGGAGCCGGGGGCTAGACACGGATGATAGGTTTAATGGTGCGTCTGTGCATTAACGTCACAATATGCTACTCAAACTCGGCTCTGTCTAATTGCCTGATGTTTGATACTTCTGAAATGTCCTAATTCCTGAAAATTAGCCACTGTTACTTGTTTTGTTCATCATATTTTTGCAGTTTGCAGCATGTGTGTGTGTGTTGTCTTACCTGACCATCTGGAGAGTATCCTCCCTGACCCAGCAGCCATCTGGGTCCAGTCCAGGATTCACGTCCGTTCTGCTACCATCTGACGCACCACACACACAATCACACAGTGGGGAGAAAAGTTTCAGACTTATTTGCTTGATGTCCTGATGAGTTATTGGAGTGACTAAGTGGATGTCAATATATGCCTCTGTGAGCATGTGGGTGAGTTTGTGTATCTAAAGTGCTTAAGCGCACGACCCTGCTGTTGAAGTGTTTGTCACGCATAAGCCGTGTTTGGATGGGACTAGTTTTCCCTCAGGAGGTCAGGTAAATATGCCGTTTCACAAACGTAGGTTTAATGTCTAAGCTATTCTTGCACAGCCTTGGTTACAAAAAAAAAAAACATTACAGAGCTAATTACAGTGTTTTTCGACTCGGGGGTTCCTCTAAGAAATCTTAATTAATTCCTTCACTTAATTATATTCATAGTACTATAATTATATTGCAAATAAATTATTTCAATTGTTTCCGTAATGTATGCATCCAAAGCACTTGACCTTCCAAAACAAGCACCCACTTACAGACAACAGACACTCCTGGTAATAAAAATTCAGAATAGCATAGTGCATAATACTCATACTATTTCAGCCATATATATATATGGTGTTTCTTCAACTATAGGCACTTTTGGACCTTTGGCTTTAACATTGTCCAATAATATATATTTCTACATGCACTCTTTTTTCTTTTTGCTAAAGTCACAAACATTTCCACCTCATAACAAGTCATGTTTTATATTTAATAGCATTATTTGATTTTTAAAGGCGCACTATGTAACTTTTCCGTCCACTGGAGGTCGTCTATTCAAAACAAAGGTGTAGTTTGATGACGCCAAGTTTGAGTGCAGAATCTTGGGACATGTGGTCTTCACCTCACAGCCAGTGGAAAAGAATCGGGATAGGACTCGGGCAGAAATCATGTTCATAGATGCGATTTTTAACGTTACTGTAGTATGAAGCAGAGCAGGGGCGAGTGCTGTGTAGCTGAGCAAGGCCGCTGGAGCGATTGTTAATGAGATGAACGCAACACACGCCTCGTGAGTAATGGCCCGTGCCATTTCCAATTTCTGGTCATGAGTATGAGGTAACGCAGCTCTGTTTATCATATTACACCAGAGGTGGCCAAAGTACTCAACTCTATTAGTAAAAGTACTCCTGGTCAAATATTACTCCGTTACAAGTAAATGTTCTAAAAATAGATTTTTACTTTAGTAAAAGTACAGAAGTATTTGTTTTTAAAAGTACTTAAGTATCAAAAGTACATTTCATTTTTTCATGTCAATGCATTATTTTATTATTGTTGTATAAATGCTAATGGTGGTTTAAACCAGTTAGTGATGCTAACTCCGACATGCTAGCTTACGACTACCTTAAACTCATTTCAATACTTTTATAAAAGTAACAAAGCTCTTTACAAAGCTGCTGTCACTTTAAGGCCGAATGCACGGATCCAATACACTGATACACATCCCATATTCTCCCAACTATTTACTCTTCTCTTTCTCCCAGACGTTTACATTTTTTTACATTTTATGAGACATGCATCAAGTGTATGCCAACTAAACTAATCTTTAATCTTTTCAGAAACCTGAAACACACTTTCTAAGTATGACCATGTGTGCACACACTGCCCAGGGACCATCTTCTTCCATTTTGCTATAAACCGATCAATGTTCAAAAAATGTTGAGAAACTTCACATGACCCTACAAGAGTGATTACTGATAGGCTGTCTGCAAAAACTTTTAAAGAAGAAAAAATCATCCACTGATTTCCAAAACTGTTACAGAAACGACTTTTCGACTTCGAGGACCTCGATAGAAATGTAGTGGAGTAAAAAGTACGATATTTGTCTTTCAAATGTAGTGAAGTTAAAGTAAAAGTTTCCCAAAAAAATAATACTCTACAGAGACTCAAAAAGTGTACTTAAGTACAGTACTCAAGTAAATTTACTTAGTTACTGCCCACCTCTGTATTAGACACATCTGAGTGTGTTGAAGAGTGTGTTACCGAGGGTAACTCAGCTATGATGCAATTGACAGGCGACTCCCTCACCCGTCCCGGTTCCTTGGTTAAAATAGCAATTTTCTCACGATTTACAAATAGTTGGAATCATTTGGGATATTGTAAGAACTCAACTGAACAAAATATATAACACTGACCTAGTGGTTTTTGGATATTTTAATGAAAAAAATGTTACATAGTGCACCTTTAACTCTCTGGAATAAATGCAAATTTCATAGCTATAGCATTTTTTGTATCTATTGTTATTTTATTACTATTCATCTTTATCAATATTCATTTTCTGACGAGTTTTATCAAAGACGAGTTTGGCCAAACACTGTGTACGTAATATGCACGCAATATGCACGCACATGACATGATAACGGTATCATTTTTAAAAAGCAGTATCGGTAACTGTAAGTTTGTATTTTGAAACTGTCTTCAAAAGTTTGCATTTTCAGGCCCCCAAAACACCACTGTTGTGTAAATGAACGGCCAAAACGCATAAAAAGTTTTTTTTTTAATTTGAAAACACTGTTGTGTAAAAGGCCCCTAAATCTCTTCCCTTCCAGCAAACTGTCACACACATGAAAATGGAGCAATTAGCAAAACAACGACAATCTAATCAATAGCTGACGGGCTTCTGCACTACATTCGTTTTTGTTCCAGAAGCAATTTAACTTAGAATACATCACAATAGGGAAGAAAGGACGATGCAGCTTTTATTTCCTGCCATCTTTAATGTGATCTAATATGACACATTTTGACAATGTTTAGAACATTTAATAAATGCCAAACTACAGAGCCAATCACTTTCCAGCCTGATTCATTACATGAAATCACAAATGTCCATTGTCAATTTTTTTTAACATATTTTAGATAGAGAACAAATCATGTTTTAATAGTGCTGTGCTAGTCTTGTGTGACCCACTCCCAGGCCAGTGTGCCCATGGGCACTCTCGCATTGTCTCTCAACCCTGGTTGGTGTGCCGGTTCTCTAATCAGCGGAGTTAAAGATAAAAGTATCTCCAATCTGACTGCATGAATCTCATTATTAAAAAAGCATTTTGAAAGTTCCTGTCCTGCCCCACAGTGCAAACTGTTATTCTAATGAGATGGGTTTGACCTTTGTCACGCAAACTGCTGTCCTGAAAGCACATGTGCTCCGGAGGCATTCAGATCCTTTCACATTTTCTATGCTGGCCTGAGGAAAGTTTGGCCAATGTTGGTTTTCATCGCAGTTCCTTTCAGATTGTAAATATTGGCCTCCCAAAAGAGGGCATACTGCCTGGATGATGTTTTATTTCTGAAATGCAACAAACTTAACAAAAAAAAATCCATTACATTTGGATCATCATTTGAAAACAGCCTGTAATGTATAAACATGTTGGCATGCAGAAGGTTATGTTTTAATGATTTCCTCTGTTAACGGCAGCGTTCGCGAGTAATTGGTTCTAGCGGAAGAGCCTAACCTTTTCAGAGAACAAATAAGATTGTGAGAAAGCAGTGTGTGCTGATCTGTGTGTGTATGACTGCGTAACCCCCCCGCTACAAGCAAGCAGAGTTATAAAAACAATTGAAAATATGCATCAGGGAACGCTAACCTCTGACAAGCACTCTTGCATTAGCTTCTCGACCACTGGAGAGAGCATTGATTGCTGCCACAAAAACTAATTAAAGAAGCATTTGCTGTGCATTCCCTAATCAGGGGAAAACTTTTTAAGAGAGCAGCTTTGCATGTCATTAGCTTCCATAAGAGAAACCCTTGCAAGAGGCTAATTGAACACAGTTGCCTGTGAGCAGACACTGCTACGACTGTGCTAGTGTTATTGAGAGATTTTAGCTTTAGCATTTATTTAGCCAGTGAAGGGGAATAAAGCTGCAGGAGACTGAAATCATCATGGGATGAGCGCTAATAACCAGGCCTTTGCAGCTAACTAATGGGCACCGCGCACAAAACATACACTTCTATGAGCACAATGCCTGCCTAGCGCAATCACACAATCGGTCACACACAGATGAATAAATATAATTTCATCCCAAAATTGCACATAATCCTCTTGAATAAACAAGAGACAACACAGCAGGCTTTTAAAGAAAATGGGCAAGCTGTTAGAGTTAGCTTTAGCTTTACTATGTAGCATTTTTTGTCATTAGAAAACTGCCTCAACCTACAGTACTGCAAACCACCAAAAACACATACTATACGTACAATACACTGCAGTTTCCAGCTGAAATGTAGGCAGTAAAACTTTTATTCATTGTCACATTATGTTTACAGGGCAGATTAACAATTGATAAAGACTTATTTGATTACACAATACCCTATGTTATGACTTCAAAACACTTTTACCATGCATGATATTTACTTTTTTGACATTTGCGTCATATGATCAGCTGCAAACTGGCTTTTCTGGCATAGTAAACAATTAGGGCACTATGAAATTCATTTTGGTTTTTTTTCCATATTCCTTTTTCTTCCAGTATTATTTTTTTCTGGATTCCATTTTTAGACTCGATAAATAAAATAAATTTTTTAGTAATCAAAAAGCATAACTAATTAATTGAAAACATGAATATTATACAATTTAATGATAGTTTATTAAAAACAAAAATGACTTGTTTAGAGCCATGTGAAATACATTTTATTTATTTGTATTAAATTGTATGTTTTACTTTAACAACAATCAAAAAACATGTAAAAAAAAAAAAAAGATTAATACTCAATATGACTGTCTAATTAATTGAATTAAAAAAAAACAATTTATTAAAAAATATATATGTTAATAGTATTATTTTAAAAGGTAGCTAAATTCTACTGTAATATATTTGTGCCACAATTTCAAGTTAAACTGAACTTTTATTTTGACCGGTTGCTGTAAAGACCTTTGAGTTTGTGTGTATATGATATATAATAATATTTTTTTATCAGAAAAAATGGTAAAATGCTCATGAAGTGACTCTCAGAGCTGCTCTGGAGATGAAGTTCATGTTTTCACGTCATCAAGTGAGACAGAAGAGGCTTAAAACACAGCGAGCGTCATGCTGTCTTCAGTGTGTGCGGTAAATAAAACCACGTGTCTGTGCCATTCATTCATACAGAGACACGCAGAACATGCAGGATTCATAATCTATATCGTGATTTGGTTTAAGAGCACTGACCTGCTTTTTATTAATTAATCAGAAAAATGACAAATTCCATTAAATCCCACATTCTAAAGTAAATTCAGTTTTTATAACTGTATTCCGTTCGTGTTTTCCACTTCGCAGAAATCAGAGCCCTTCAAAATAAAAGCGCTCAACGACAAAAAAAAGACTATAATGACGTTGTTACTTCAGCATATAATTTTTTATCATTTTTGCTTTTGTTAACACTGTCGGTTAGGGTAAGGGTAGGGTTTAGTGTAGTTGGTACATTATTTTCAAAGGCGGTTAACCTTTTAGCCCAAATACCAAACATTTCATTTCCAAACCGCAATGCGTGTTTCCAGTTTCACATTTCATCAGAGTTGTATAAAACTGAATGCATCCTTAGCTGCACTCGCTGGACGTTTCACTTCCAAAGTGTCGCGAAACATGCAAGAAGCAACGTAATATTATTTTGCAGAAATGGCAGGTTTTTCCAATGAGCCTTGGTTGTATATTTCACAAGCCTCTCTTCTCAAAATGCTAGCTATAACAGCGAGAGATGTTCCAAACCCACATAAAACTTTGAACACTTTCCTTTCTAGCTGGAAGACACAGGAGAAACATCTAAATTATAAACGCAATATTTGACATGGACTGCGCTTCATCTTACAATCACACACACTTCAGCCAGTTTTGGAGCTCTTTTTGATGTTGAAACTTTGAACAGAAGTTCTTGGAGGCAGTTCCTACAGTGGAGGCCATTTCATTCTGTTTGAAAGCGCTAGAAGTGAGCAAGCTAGAACAAGGGCAAAGACGGCTATTTCTGACTTTAAATGAGGAGCGCAGCCCTTTAAATTTGATTGCTTGCCATCTTTTGTGCCATGATTTAGATGTTCTTTGCAAGGGGGAGTTCAACAACGCTTATGGTAGACCAGGCTTCAATGAGTTTCAGTTAGGCTGCAGTTGGAGTACAGCGTCAGCTGTCATAAAGCTAGACGGCTTCTTGCCCTCTGGTCACCTATCATAAGTGATCTATATCACCCTATCATTGTTGTAAGACAGGAGGATAAATCCTCCGAATAAAATCTATAATGAAACTCCTGTCAGAACATTGTAACTCTCCAAAGGCACTGTTACATCATTTCGGGTCTGGATTTCACCACTGTTTCCTCAATTTAGCTGATGTGCTCAAATTGCTCATATCTCTGTTAATGTTCTCTGCAGTGGGTCGTCGTCCCAGAAACCCTCATTAGATGAACTGCTTTGTTAGTGTGCCTCCAACACCCTTGCCTTTTCTGAAAAATACATTGCTTATGGGGGGAGTTCTAATACAGTTTAACACACCGGGGTGGATTCACTAAACAGTTGTGGCGTGCTGTATTTTAGCGCAAACAATACAGTGTAATCAGCTACTAAATGTGCAAGAATAGCACTATTTAAATGAAGAATTGTCTTTCTTATAAGCGCAAACTTTCACGTTCTATGGAAATGGGGATTATTATGGATAAATGCACTTTATTCACAAAACTCTGTGCTATTTGCCTTGTGCAATTAACTTTGTGCTGTTACTGCCTGTGGTATGATAATTGTATTTAAAAGAGATGTTTGTGTGCAGTTTCAATGGCTGCAGTAAATCATCAAATAATGACGTTAAAACGTGCATATACACTATATTGCCAAAAGTTTTGGGTCGCTTGCCTTTACATGCACGCCTTCCTTTACATTACATGAACTTTAATGACATCCCATTCTTAATCCATAAGGTTTAATATGGAGTTGTCCCATCCTTTGCAGCTATAACAGCTTCAACTCTTCCGGGAAGGCTTTACAGAAGGTTTAGTAATGTGTTTATGACCATTCTTCTAAAAGCGTATTTGTGAGGTCAGGCACTGATGTTGGATGAGAAGGCCTGGCTCGCAGTCTCCGCTCTAATTAATTTCAAAGGTGTTCTATCGGGTTGAGGTCAGGACTCTCTGCAGGCCAGTCAAGTTCCTCCACACCAAACTCACTCATCCATGTCTTTATGGACCTTGCTTTGTGCACTGGTGCGCAGTCATGTTGGAACAGGAAGGGGCCATCCCCAAACTGTTCCCACAAAGTTGGGAGCATGAAATTGTCCAAAATGTCAAAATCTTGGTATGCTGAAGCATTAAGAGTTCCTTTCACTGGAGCTAAGGGGCCAAGCCCAACCCCTGAAAAATAACCTTACACCATAATCCCCCCTCCACCAAACTTTACACTTGGCAAACTGCAGTCAGGCAAGTACTGTTCTCCTGGCAAACGTCAAACCTAGACTCGTCCATTAGATTGCCAGAAAGATAAGCGTGATTTGTCACTCCAGAGAACACGTCTCCACTGCTCTAGAGTCCAGTAGCGGCGTGCTTTACACCACTGCATCCCACACTTTGCATTGCACTAGTGGATGTAAGGCTTGGATGCAGCTGCTTGGCCATGGAAACCCATTCCGTAAAGCTCTACTCACTGTTCTTGAGCTAATCTGAAAGCCACACAAAGTTTGGAGGCCTGTAGCTATTGACTCTGCAGAAAGTTTGCACCTCAGGATGCGCTGACCCCGCTCTGTGATTTTACGTGGCCTACCACATTATAGTTGCTGTTGTTCCCAATTGCTTTCACTTTAATATAATACCACTAACAGTTGACCGTAGAATATTTTACAAATTCAGGGAATATCACAAATAGATTTATTGCACAGGTGGTAATCTATCACAGTACCACACTTGAATTCACTGAGCTCCTGGGAGCGACCCATTCTTTCACAAATGTTTGTAGAAGCGTCTGCATGCCTAGGTGCTTGATTTATACACATTTGCCCATGGAAGTGATTGGAACCTGAAATCACTTGATTTGGAGGGTTGTCCCAATACTTTGGGCAATATAGTGTATATCTAGAAGCATTCAAGTGTAGTTTCTGCATTGTAAAGAGTCAATTTAGGTGCCTTAATCACAGTTAAATATTCTGGATCATGGTGATGGATCTATAATCTACACTCGAATGGTTTATGGAAAAAGATTGTAAAATGTAAACACCTTTTAAATGTGTTAACTGTAACCCAGAAAGCAACATAGTTTCTGCCCAGATCTGCCCAAGTACTTCTCCAAATTATTCTTACTTGAAAAATTATACTTGAAAATTATACTAAAACATAAATTATTAAAATTAAACATGGCTACAAGTCTCTACATGGATATGTATTTTTAAACAGTCTTGTTTTGTCTTATTATTTTCATCAGTTATGTGCATTAGGGTGTTCGGTTATATTTAATGCTATTTAGTTCATGTTTATTGTATTATTTTAGTGTCACATGCTGCACTGATTATAAGGCATACAGGCATCAAAATGCCATCCCATAATACCTGAAACATTGTTGGCGTTTTAACAGTGAATTTCTGCTCGAATGATTTATTTTCGGACACTATAAAGGTTTTTTTTTCAGTGTATATCTTAACCTGGTGAATTGCTCAATATCTTCCAGACCGAATTAAAAAATAGAGTTATGACATTACCTGATTATTTTTATAAATCAAATCTAAACTATGTAGAAAGCATGTAAAAATAAACAACAATCAGAAGGGCAATTTATTATCTGTGAATCCCTAACTGTCCCACTTTCTTTGAGCCTTTTGTTCTCATTTAAAATATAGTGGATGTACTCATATGAATGTATCTACTACATTTAGGTTTCTTTTACACTCTCTCATTATCTTTAAGTGTAGCTTTCTTTTTTCTTTTTTCTAATCCTTGCACAGAAACAGTCTTATGGTTACAGATTGTGAACATGTCACTTTGTTAGTTCCTGTACATTAGCCTGCTAATGTGCTCAGCTAGCTCTCAGCTGTGATCTCTAAGCCCTTGACTCTCCTAGTTATCTCATTTGTGTCTCAAGCCTGTGGATCCAATCCAGCACTGAAGTGTGACGATAATTACCATTATATACCGTCATAATCAACACATTCATTCGCTCGGTGCTCTCCCTTTTTCTCTCACAACCTCTTCCTCTTCAAGAAATTATAGGAACCCAGTCTTGCCATCCTGTATAGGAATATTCTGGCAGTACTATGGTACAGTGATAATATCATATTTTTTGGTTAGTTATGCTCATCAGCAGGGGGTAGATGCTGCAAAGGCTTAGATAATTAATATCAATTATGGTATTCATAAATAAATTCACTTGACCTTTTACTGTTTTGATAAATACATTTCAGAATATTTGTTTGTTTCCAAGTTAACTCTCAAACATAACTAACATTATGATTTGAAATGTACAAAAATCTTTAAACCTTTACTGCACTCCCCCCATTTTGGCAATTAGGGCATAAATGACATACCCAAAATAAAAAGGATGCTGCTCATAAATCAGTCTGAATTGTTTCATGATCATGGCCCACAGCCATCTCTCCTACTTGATTCTTTGGTTAGATCAGTGAATCTGAGTAAACAATGACATGGCAGGGTCTATCACAAAGCAAACTACCATTGTTATTATCACAGCCTTGCCTTTCTATACATCCTCTAAGATAAAACTCCTCTGAGATGTATTGGGCCTCTATGGGTTTTATTTCCAGATAAGTACATGGTACGGGAAAGATTAAATTGGGGAGGTTGTGTCTGCCCCACTGTATCAAGTTGTTCCGCTCTGGGTGTTTCTCCCAGTGTTGTAAAAAAAAAAAGAGGTGAGAAGAGCATCAAGGAATGATGCAACGCTGCAGCTCTCTAAATAAAAGGACAAAAACTCTAGAAGCAAACACAAGCCCTCATTGTGTGGTGTTTGCGTGGGTAGTCAAATGTGCATATGCTTCTGGGGAAAGTTTTCTGAATATTTGACTTCTATTGCGATAGAATACAGGAGTTTTGCAAATATGTTTGTGTTTGAAGGTTGTGGTCATGACTTCAAGTTTGTGTGTGTGTGAGAGTGAGAAAGAGAGTAAGAAAGAGAGTAAGAGCTCAGTTCTGCACCAAGACCATGAACAGGATTTAAAGTCCTGTGGGAATGCTACCGCTCTGCACTATCACTTTGTGAAACCTCAGACAGAACGGACACTACCAGACACACACACAGTGCTAGTCCAGCTTCTTATCAGATGAGACTTTGATGGGTTAATTTGATCAGTCCTTGAGGATTACGCACTGAATCCTCTAGTTTGGCGTAGTCTGCCAATTTGGACTCTACTTTCAAACATCAATCTAAAAACAACCACAGTTGGGGTCCAAAGGTAACGCATGCCAACGCTTGCACATATGCACATTCACACACCGCTTGCTGCAGAGTTGCATTTTGAGGCACATCTGCTCCAGTTGTGTGTTGCAAGGCTGATTAAGCTATAGAGAGACATTAGGCTAATTGTCTTCATCTCTGCTGCTTGCTGTTTTTTTTCACTCTTTTCCTTTTTTAAATGTCTCTTACCAAGCGTCCAGGTTTGGCTGGCTTGCCTAGCCTGTAAGCCCCTGCTGGTAAATGTTGTAAGTACACCGTTCTGGTGGCAAAAAGCATCTTTCTCTATTGCCAGTCTTTCAAAGTGTACAGTATTCTGACTATTTATTTGGCATGCAAACTTTTGCTTTTTTAAACTGCAAATATGTTATTAAAACATCTTTAAAAAAATTAATTATACATTTAAGTACCGAGGAATAATTAATTAACTATGTGTACTTAAAATTAGTTGCATGTAATTATGCATAATTTATAGTTATTACTATAGTAACTTGTAACATAAAATAAAGCGTTACCAGATTAACTTCTAACAATTTTTCACTGTTTGCTTTAACATAAAAAAAAGATTTCTTAACATCTCTGTTAAAGGTGCACTATGTAGTATTTTTGTAGTCAAATATCCAAAAACCACTAGGTCAGTGTTATATATTTTGTTCAGTTGAGTTCTTGCAATATCCCAAATGTTTCCAACTATTTGTAAATTGTGAGAAAATTGCTATTTTAACCAAGGAACCGGGACGGGTGTGAGCGAGTTGTCTGTCAATTGCGTCATATCTGCGTTACCATCGGTTTCCGGTTTTGTTTGGCAGAAACACTTTACTCTTAGCAGTGTGCAACAAGTGTCACAGCAGTCGCTGAGCGACGTCATAACATCATTTTCAACACACTCAAATGTGTCTAATATGATAAACAGAGCTGCGTTACCTCATACTCATGACCGAAAAGGTGGAAAAGGCGCAGGCGACGCTGTCCCATCATAAGTGCTTGCAGGCCGCCTGTTTCGTAACAATCACTCCAGCGGCCTTGCTCAGCTCCCTCAACAGTCGGTCCTGCTCTGCTTCATACTACAGTAATATTAATAATCGCATCCATGAACATGATTTCTGACCGAGTCCTATTCCGATTCTTTTCCTCCGGCTGTGAGGTGAAGACCACATGTCCCAAGATTCTGCACTCAAACGTGGCCTCATCAAACTACGCCTTTGTTTTGAATAGACGACCTCCTAATAAACGGTTTGAGACTTTGCAAGTTTCTGTGGTAAAGATGGCATGTTGAATGCAAAGGCGAATTGATAGCTTCTCATCTCTTGCTCCATCAAATCCTCTAGTGTCTTGACAATAAACTTGGTATTAGCTGAGCATCCATGAGTAGACATGTCTTAACTAACCACAGTATATCTGTCCTTCCATCAATCTCATTCTTTCTGGCTGCACTGATTTGGATGATTGTTGGTGGCGCCCCATGGCAACGCTCTGTCTGATCACATGGGCAGCACTAACAGCTGAAGAGGACTGATCCTGTGTCCTTCATGTCTCAGCACACATGGATTCATGTGCTGAAAATAGGATTAGTTCTCACAGAGAGTAAGTGTATATGTGTGATGTCTTTCATGTGGCCATGAGACACACTCTGGACTATAGATGAAAGCGATCTTTTTGTCATATGTCAAAACCGGTTGTATCACTTCAATGACATACGCATACGGTCAGAGCAATTTTTTCCTATACAAAATAGCATATTCTACAGAACGAGTGCCATTTGTGTCCGTCATGTGTGTATGCCTATTAATGTGTTAATATGCTGTAGACATTGTCTAAATGCATCAGCAAAATCCAGTAATGGTATTTTTTTTTACTTCCTTTTTCTTCTCTTCATGAGAAGTTTCTCCTTGATATGCAAGCTCATTTTGATAAAAACACACTGACACTAGCATTATATTTGAAAGAGAACACTCCAAGGTCAAGCAAGTCTCTTCTTTTTATCACTTTATCTTTTAATGTTTGTCAGTATCGAATGATCTTAGGGAGCCGTATTGGAGAAGTCGATTTGGAAAGCAAAAGCTTTCATAAAATCACCTTGTATCACAAATTATACTGTAAAACTAGAAACCATGCATTGATAAAAATGAATAGTTCAGGCTGTAAGTGTAACATTTAAAAATAAAATAAAAACATTTAACACAAATAAATCTTTGTTTGTTACTTGGATGTTTTGAGTACCACACATAATTTGGATTTGTAGCAAAAACATATATTTTTGTATAACTATATATCGCACTTCTTATGAGTAATCTAGACAAGGCTTTGCAGACAATGTGCATCTCCAACATACTTTTTAAGGTAAATTTTCTTCACATGGTGACAATGTTTTTTTAATACTGTGAGAGAAATCTAGCAACTTTTCGAATTTTTCATATTTTAGGGTCATTTTACATCAGCGTAGTCTACATCAGGCGTGACCGTTTTTGTTTGGTGCCACGCTGCAACAGCTTGTTGCGGTCTACACTGGACACATCAAAGCAAAACTTTTCAAATCCATTAGTTCTGTAGTTGGAAGCTTCACAACCACGTGGATAACCTCTGGAATACTACAGGGCATCCGTTTACTGTCTCGTCACACTGCACTGTATCCAGTAGAATCTCTGATAGTTGGTTTCTTGCTTTTGACGCGTCGCAATAGGCTGCTCGCATCTTGCTGTAATCTTGTAACCTAATTATTTCCTTGTTTGGAAAGTAGTGAACTTTTTTTAGTTTTGCAGCTGAAACTCCCACTCAAAACGAGGATGTTTGTTGCTTGTTCAGTATTATATTTAAATGAATCTTAAAGGAAATCTATTTATTGTGTCTCTTCCGCTCTGTAAATAAATGTTTCGACTTAAAATGATTGTGCTGCCTTCATTTAAAGTTTAGTCAACTTGAAGTGTTAAGTTGTTCCAAGTGACTAAACTTAACATTTTAAGACAGTATGGACACTTACTTTATTAAGTTGAAACTTTTTTACAGTGCAGAAAACTTTACAGGTCATATGAGCAATTTTTTACTTTTTGATGCGTGGAACTTTTAGTGGACAGACAAAAATGATTAGCGAATAGTAGAAATATCTTAATTTGTGTTTTGAAGATGATTTGTAGATGTGTAGGTTTATCTGATACTTCTTTCATTAAAAGGTTAGTTCACCCTCATGTCATTCCAAACCCGTGAAACCCTTTGTTCATCTTCGGAAGACAAATTAAGATATTTGATGAAATCCGAGAGTTTTCTGACTCTCGATAGACTGCAATGTTATCACTTTCAAGGCCCAGAAAGCTAGACATGTGACTCCTTAATGTTATAACGCTGTGCGAATACTTTTTGTGCGCAAATAAAATCCCTTAAATAACCACTTTATTCAACGATTTCTTCTCTTCCATGTCAGTCTTCTACGTAGTAAACACAATGCAGTGCTTCTAGATTCTACATCAGAACGCCAGCTCATTATGGCCACTGATTGGCCAGCTACTGCGTCAGCATCACATACGTGCGTTGTTGTGCTCAAATCATTATCGACCAATAAGCCGGCGTTATGATATAGAACCCAGAAGCGCTGCACTGTGTTTACTATGTCATCAGCATAGGAGAATGATGTGGAAGAGAAGAAATTGTTGACTAAAGTTGCTATTTTAATATATATATATATATATATATATATATATATATATATATATATATATATATATATATATATATATATATATATAATATAATATTTTTATTTATTTTATTTTTTTCTGCTTTACATACACAAAATATAACGGGTGGTACATGCATGTTCTGAAAATGAAGTTGGTATTAATCCATCTTTGTGAATTCTACTCACTCAAGTAGTTCACCACACTCAAGTGCCGCTTTTTAGTTCGTTTTTATTATGCCCTTCAATCGGATGTGCGTCATTAAAATATAATTTTTTAAAATTATAATCCTCCTTTGCTGTCGGCGCCGATAAAATGTTCGTACAACTAGGACTTTTATTTGGCGCATTTGAACTAGCCTCGAATATACTTGGTGCTGCAGATAGTAATGCCATAGCAATAATAGCATAGTGTCAACGATATGCGTCTGTTCACTTCATTCATCTTGTCACAATTCCAATTTGGTGACTATATCCGATTTTTTTGACGACCCGCTTACATCATCTTTTAAAATCGACTCGTATCCAATATTTGCATTTACACTATACACTGGCGAAACAGCCCAAGTAAAACGACATGATATGCAATGGATGCAGACAAAATTATTATTCAATGTTTTGCTTTCCGCACTATCTTTAAAGGTCAGCAACACATTGCTCTCATAAGGTGGAGAAAAAGTCCTTGATCGCAGTTCGTGTCCGTCCCTTTTTCAATGACGTACGACTCGCATCTACTGGGGAATATCCGATTTGACCGCTTACATGGCAGACGCAAATGCACGTATCCGAATCATATCGGATTTAGTACCACATATGAGTGAGGCCTGAATCCAATCTGAGGATATCGTAATTCATGCGTTCACATGTCATATCCGATCTGTGCCACATGAGAGGGAAAAATCAGAATTGGGTCAAATCGCCGAATTGACAACACGCTGACGTTTTTATGGTACATTTGTATCCTTTTTGAAGTTTAATAACTGCATTATTTGTTCATTTTAATTGTGAATGGCCAGCACATTATTCAAAATTTCACTCTTTGTGTTTATCACAGAAGAGTTGAATCGACAAAATGGGTGAGTAAATGACATCATTTCACATTTTGAGTCAACTATCCTTATAAATGCATCATTTGTCTTTTTATAAATTATTTTTTTATGAAAAGACATTTCATAGCATGACCCATATACTTCCTTGCGACGTTTTTTGCCATCTAAAATTACTTTGTTGACCATAACATTGCAGTAATAGGTTTTGAAGAGAAATAGATCTATTAGTTTTATTAGCTTTATTGGTTCTTTGTTTTTTACTGTTTCACTCAGACAATATTAGCTCAAAATCTGCCCCCATGCGCATGAATAATGAATAAAGTTAATAACATTAATTTATCCTTTTCATTCTGCTAAGTCGCATTAGATTGAATTCCAGGCATTCATCGCAGGAGGAGTTTTCATGTCTTTGTCCTTGCTTTCTTAATTAAACCTGTCTTTGACATCAAGGCCTTTTTATTTCTCACTCATGCACAGAAACGCTTCAAGTTAGACAAAAGAGAGTGATTGATGAAAAATCATTTTGTCCCTCGTGCAGTCTGCATGACACCAGCTTGCAACATTCTGACCACGTACAGTACGCGTCACGGTTTTAGAACGATTGCGTGCCGGTATGCAGATAAGAACTTGATCTTATCAAAGCCAATCAATTTTTAGGCAGCAGAGATCACAGCCAATTAAGCTGACATGCACAAACACGGCTGCATGAGAGTTCACGAGATTGTAGAATGTATTACAGGTTACAGTGGCAGAACTGATTTATTTGTTCAGGTGGCGACGCTTTGGGTGAATCTATATTTTGGTGCAAAATGTGATTTTTGTAAACACATTCGCTCACTCACTTATGCAATTCCAAACACATTCATATGCACAAAGAAATAAAACACTAATCGTATTTTGAGGTTGAAGAATGAATTGAAATGAAGCATGATTCTTTCACACATTCTCAAGAGGTTGCATGTGTGAGAGCGCTTCACAGTTCTCTATAGTTAATTTATCAGACTTTCTCTCTGCCCTGCGTAACGTTCTGGCATGTGGTTGCTATGGAATTAGAGGAACAAAGCAAGCCGTTCTAAAGCCTGATTACCCTATTTTGAATTATTAAGACATGAGAGGACACACACACACACACACACACACTAGATGATGAGATACTGTATCTGCTGCCTTTGTTCCCCTTGTCTCTTTTCTCCTTTTTCATTTGTAATCTTCTAAAATGTTAGCCTGGCACGTGATCACATGATTGTGTATGGGATAAAATACTGCATATACTAGGTTGTTGGTTGCTGCAGGGTCATTGTAGTTTTTTTTATAATAAAAGAGTTGATCCAAAATCATAGCTTATACATGTATCTGGCCCCCTCTCAACAAAAATAGATACATGATACTCTTGACTTTGAGATATGTACTTTACATGGACAAAAAAGGTTTGCATGACATTTCAGAAAAAAATCTTTAAAAAAATACTACTGATAGTAAATCAATACAATTTTTTATAAATATTCTATTGACAGGCCTAGTTTGGTTTCTCAGATATATACATTTAACCAGACTTTTAATTGTGGGATAAAATAAAAGATTTTTGTCTCAGTGCATGCATTGTTTTGGTTTGATAATAGCTTAGCTTAGCATAATGAATGGAATCCTATGTTGCCAGCTAGCATGTCCCAAGTAAAAGTGATAAAAACCTTTTTTTTTTTTTTAAATACCTATTAACTTCTTGTGGCCTGCATATTCTAGTACAAATAGCGATGCAGATTAAGACTAGGCGATGATTTAGGACTATATTATGGACTATACTGTTTCTTGGGCGCAGAGATATCACGCAACACATGCACAACATACGCCGGTATGTTGACAGAAGTTTGGGGATTTCATGTGTTGCGTGATATCTCTGCACACAAGTAGCAGTGCTTCACCTGTGCTTCCCCATAATATAGTCCCATGTCAATATCTGCCTAGGAAATCGCATTTGTCTTAATCTGCATCGCTATTTGTATTCGTAAATCATGAGCCACAAGAAGTAATAAGGTTTTTTATTTTTTTATCACTTTTACTCTGGACATGCTGGCTGGCAACATAGGATTCCATTCATTATGCTAAGCTAAGCTAGTGCACCTGCAAACTAAAACAATGCATGCACTGAGACAAAAATGCATTTGCACACATATCTAAATGTAGGAAAGAAGTTGAATAAGCACTATTTCTAAAAGCGGTGGAGTGTTCCTTTAACATTTTAGACAGGCGGTCCCTCACAGGGGAGCTCATCATATTTGTGGCTCTGAAAAAAAAAACCTGGTCTGCCATAAAGAAAGACTTTAAGACTGCTGGGGAAAAGAGACATTGGCATGTAATAGCAGTAAATGACAGTATCAAGCCATAAATGGTTTGAATTATAGTAGAATGTGTATATCAACAATGTATTACAGTCTCTACACCATTTTATTAAAGCTAACCTAGAAAGTTAAGGATAAATGCTTTGCATTTTGGGAAATAGCACAGCTGCTTGATAGCTCTGGTAGTATACTGCAATCGACTATAGCAAGTGTCATTATATCATGTGGAAATCACCACATGCTGATTTCCTTTCAGATTGTAGCATGATAACATGCCATTTCAAACACAGCGAGCGAGAGAGAGAGACTGATATCATGAAGTAGGAGACACAGACATTCATCTACAACTGACAAGCTTCTTGTTGATCATAAAAGATCACTTATAATCAATTTTTCCTCCTACTCTGTTCTCTCTTTCCTCTCAGGTAATAACCATTCTTTTATGATTCCACCAGCTTCTTTAAAATCTTCAGACACACAAGCTACAGAGCACAGCATCCACATCCCATAAGTACTGCCTTGTCACCATGGTGAAAGACGAACTAATGAGGCCAATGCAAGTTTGCCTTCACCATCTTTTTCTCACTTTTTTCTCAATTTTCTAAAGGCATTCTTCACAATGAAAAACTAATGTTAATGTAAGAGTTCAACCTAAACTCTGCCACCATTTATCCACTGATGTTTCACTGTCACTCCAAACTGGTTTTTCTATGCAAATGCAATGCATCACAAAAGTTGTCCATGTGCTATATATTCACTATATTCCAGCTTTTTGAGTAATAAACTAACATTGGTTACCTGCTTAAAATACTGACATGTGCCCTAGCTCTTCTTGGTGTTGTAGCTCTCCACAACGACAAAGACACAGGTCGGTTCCTTGAAACGGGCATTTTAATTCTTTTGGCTCATCTTTACGCCGTGAGAACTGTATTTGTAAATGAGCATAATACAAACAAATCAGAAAACTATACAATACATGGTCTTAAAGGAAAAGAAATACAAATTATGCTTACAACACATTAAACAAGTGAAACAAATACCTCGTTGGCTGCTTGTTATGAAAAGAGGTCCTTGAGTCTTTAGTTTTGCTCTTTACAGTCCGTTTTACTTGTGAAACTGCTCATTTTAAACTTAATACAACTTAGCAGAGCCTCGTGAGCGTCTGCTCATCGGAGAGCGACACAGTTGATTCTCATTTCCGCCAAAATTACGCGTTATCGCGAGCCTTACGTTTAAAGAGACATGAATGAATTTCACATACATTACATTTTAAATCGTACCTCAAATAGATGAACACATGAAATCACATCAAAACATGAAAAATTAATTATAAATGAATTGATAATGAAACAAATACACAGAACCTTACACAACAGCACCTACACTCCCACCAAAATCACTAATTTTCTCAAAATGTAGGCATTTTCTTAAAACAAAGAATGTGAAAAGAATTTGAGAAATGTACTTTAGACCTAAGTGAGTGTTATCTTGTTGTGTGTGTGACTTATTTGGCTTCAAGTAAAGTAACTACCTTGTGAATAGGCCTTTCTAGGTAAACTGATCTAGTTTGTGGTTTTCCCTTAACAAATGTAATGTCACTGACTTGTAGCTTCACCTTTCGCACAATGCCATCTGAACTGGGGTGAGCTTCTACAACTCTGGCAAGCTTCCATTCATTTCTTTGAGCGTTGTCATCTTGCAGAATCACAATGTCATCTACTTGTGAATTTCGAGATGTCTTCTGCCATTTTTGACGTTGTTGGAGATTCAGCAGATATTCACGTTTCCACCTTTGCCAGAATTCATTTGCCAAGAACTGCACTCTTCTCCACCTTTTACGCAGATAAAGATCTTCTTTGCCAAACTGTCCCGGAGGCAGAATGATTGCAGATTTCATGGTTAATATGTGATTGGGAGTGAGTGGTTCTGGACCGACAGGATCGTGAAGATGTTCAACACTCAATGGTCTGCTGTTGATTATAGCCATTGTCTCGTAAAGAAATGTCCAAGTTGTGGTATCTAGTCTACTTGCAGACTTGTCAAGCATGGCAGTCAATATGCTGCGGATCGTTCGAATCTGGCGCTCCCAGACTCCACCCATGTGACTCGCTGAGGGAACATTCACTACAAATTCACAGCTGATTGCTTGTAGGCGTTCTTGATCCATCCCCTTGAGCAACTCAGAAAGCTCTCTTTTAGCGCCCATGAAATTAGTTCCCTGATCGCATCTTAGTTGGCGTACAGGTCCTCTGATGGCTATGAACACACGAAGCGCATTCATGAAAGCGTCTGATGTCAGATCATCTAGTGTCTCTATGTGTACAGCTCTAGAGCACAAGCAGGTAAACAGCAATCCATATCGCTTTAATTCCTTCCTTCCCTCCTTTACAATGAAGGGGCCAAAACAATCTATGCCGCAGAAAGTAAATGGAGGGGATGCCTCGGTTCTCTCTTCCGGTAGATCTGCCATTCGTTGAACCTCAGTTGTTCTTCTGTATCTTCTACATTTTACACACTTGTAGATGTGTGAAGAAACCACGTTCCCGCATCCTAGGATCCATATTCCGTTTGCACGTAACTCATTCATGGTCATGCCTCTTCCTTGGTGGTGTATACGCTCATGATGATGTTTAACGAGCAAGGCTGACAAATGAGATTTCTTCGGAAGTATTACAGGATGCTTTACATCATGATGCAAGGCTGATTGTGATAGCCGTCCTCCCACCCTGAGGACACCATTCTTGTCCAAGAAGGCATTTAACCGATGCAAATTGCTGTGCTTGTTCAGGGTACTTTCTTTCTGGAGCTTGATCTTTTGGATATCTTCAGGAAAGGCGTCTTCTTGCACCAGCTTGATGATAGTGATTTCCGCTTCTTTTCTTTCTTCAAGATCAGTTGCTTCATTCATTCTTAACTGAACTCCCCTAAACTCTCTGATGAACCTCTTGAGCCTGGCAGCAGCCCTCACTGCCCTGGACCAATCTGAGAATTTAGTAAAGCGGTCCACCATGGAATTCCCTTCCTTTGTCTTGACTGTGCAAATGTGGGCTTTCCTAAGCTCGAGTCAGTCATTTCTATTTCTCCCACCGTTTCGTCTTTGTGTGAGAGATTTATCTGCCACAAAAAATCGGGTCCCTTCAGCCAGTTAGACTCTTTCAGCTGAATGGCACTCAGCCCTCTTGAGGCATAGTCCGCAGGGTTGTTTTGGAGCTGACATGACGCCATTGTTCAGGATATGTACTGGATTTTGCGTTGGATTCGGTTGGCTACAAGCGTGTGAAATCTCTTGGCATCATTATTCACATAGCCAATGACCACCATTGAATCAGTCAGTAATACTCTTGAAGGTTTTCAACTTCAAGTTCTCTTCTAATAATATCACCGTTACGGACTGAAGTCACAGCTGATGACAATTCAAGCCTCGGGATAGTTGTTAGCTTGATAGGGGCTACTCTTGCTTTCCCCAATACGAGTGAGCAACTAACTTGCCCTGTTTCACTTACTGCACGGAGATATGAACATGCACCGTATCCACTGAAACTTGCATCTGAAAAATTGTGAAGCTCGTACAGCACAACCTTGTCGAAGTTTGATGGATGGTAGCTTCTTGGGATCTTCAGGACTGCCAATGTCGGCAGATCTCTAAGCCATGACTCCCATTGTGGCAGAATGTGTGCAGGAAGATCTTCGTCCCAGCTTACCTTTTCCCTGCATAGCGCCTGAAGTATCTGTTTGCCAACAAGCAAGAATGGAGCAACAAATCCTAGTGGATCATAGACAGAGGCTACCGTTGAGAGAACTCCTCTCCTTGTCAGTGGATTTTTCCTGACTACAACCCTGAATTGGAAGTCATCTGCTTGACACACCACTGAACTCCAAGTGCTCGCTCGATGTGAAGTTCTCCTAAAGCCATGTCTAGATCTTTGGTTTCAGCACATTCTTCAGGTGGTATTGTGGCAATCACTTCCTTGTCATTCGACACAAATTTGTGTAGCCGAAGATTTCCTGTTCTGCATAAGGCTCTTGCCTCCTTCACTAGATGCACAGCTTCAGCAGGTGACCACACGCTTGTTAAGCCATCATCGACGTAAAAGCTTCTCTGGATAAACTTGATGGATTCTTCACTGAACTTTCCATGACCCTGTGATGCCAGATACTTGAATCCAAAGTTGGAGCAGCCAGGGAAGCTGCCCCAAACAGGTGTACCTTCATCCTATACACTGAGGTTTAGAATCCAGATTGCCTTCATCCCACCAGAGAAATCTCAGGTAGTCTTGGTGTTCCACCACTACATGAAATTGATGGAACATTCTTTCAACGTCGCACATTATGGCTATTGGGCCCTTCCTAAATCGACACAGCACTCCAACTAATGTGTTGGTCAGATCTGGACCGGTCAAGAGGTGATCGTTCAGAGAGGTTTCATGGGCGTGCTGAACAATCGAAAACCACCCGAATCTTTCCCGGTTTGTGTGGATGGTAGACTCCGTGGTGCGGAATATACCATGCCGGTTGGTTTTCCAGTTCGGACCTTGGAACCTTCTCAGCATCCTTTCGGGTTATTATGTCATTCATGAAATTGACATAGTCCTTGTGATACTGTTTGTCTCTCCTCATTCTCCGCTCCAATGAGATGAGTCTATGAACTGCAGATTGTTTATTATCCGGTAGACTGGGTTTGTCTGTCTTGAATGGAAGTGGAAGTTCATAGTGGCCATCTTCGTTCTGCCTTATACCTTCTCTCACCTTGGATAAGAAGAGCATGTCTTCCTGAGAAACTGGGTTATCATCTGCACTGTGATCTGTGAAGTCGAATTCAAGTGCCTTGATTACCTCTGTTGGGATGATTTCCTTCACATGAGTTCTGCACACAAAATGCACTTCTCTCTTTAGATCAACTGATGGCTTTAATGCTGGCATCACTCTTCGCACCAAGGTTCTGTGACTGACTCCTATTACATCATCAAAATCACTTGCTGGGTAAGAGCAGCCGACAATACTCCAGCCAAGGTCAGTTCGTTGTGCATATGGCTGATTTTCTTCCCCAGACAGGATCTCTTTGGGCAGAAGGGCTTGTTGACAATTATAGCCAATCAAAAGGCCTACCTTGCAATCTAATGGGGGTGGAATCTTGTCTGCCAATTGTTCCAGATGAGGCCATTGTAGAGCCGTTTCTGAAGTTGGTATATGCGACCTGTTCGCGGAATAAACTCTCGTGTGAAAACCACAGGCAATGGAATCCTTTTCTCAGAGTTGTATCCTCTCACTTGCAGATTTTTCAGCTTCTGACAATGTATGACTGTTGACCTTGCTGACATTGTAGACAGCTGCAAACTGACACTCTCCTTGTTCGTATTGAGCTCTTGAGCTACTTCATCAAGGATAAAGGTTGTGTCACTCTGCGTGTCTAAGAGTGTATAGACAAGGACTTCTTGATCTGGCCAATTTGTGGATGATACCCAAACTGGTATGATTGTGGAAGTTTGTGAGTTCAAGCCTTCTTGTCTAACTGCATTAGTGATTGCTGCTGCAGCTGTCTTTGCTGACGGTTTTGTCCTTTGAACAACCTTCTTCCTTCAAAGAAGGGCTTTGGTATTCTCTGAACTTATCGTCATGCAAACACGTAGGATGTCTCTTCTGGCACCGTTCACATGTGCTTTTATTCTCACATCTTCTTGAATGATGACCAGTCTGCAAACATCCAAAGCAGAGTTTCTCTGCACGCACAAACTTGACACGATCTTGAGCGGTCTTCTCCCCAAATTGTCTACACTTAGCCAAGACATGTCCTGTCCTTTTACAAAGACGCATGTTGATACACTGCTCTGTGCTGCGTTTGTGTACAAGGTCTTTGAATGTTTTGGTTTCTTGAATATTTTGGTTTCCCACTTTCCATGCTCTTAAGTGCTTGTATTGAAGATATAGGATCACAAGCCAGATCTGCTTCCTTTGATAGAAAGTCTACAAACTCTTTGAATTTTGGATAACCAGAATTTGCTTCTCTAGCTTCCATCACTTTGCGGTTCCATCTGGACACTAACCAATCTGGCAACTTCAGCAGGATTTTTGATTCTCATTGCAGTCATTGAGAACTTCCAATGTCTTAAGGTGGGGCATTGCAGCTTCACAGCTCTTGAGGAAGTCTGTGAAGTCTCTTAGTTCACAACCATCTTTGGAGCTTATCTTTGGCCATCCGTGCAGCTTATCTCTGAAGGACTTCCCAATTATGAATGGGTCTCCAAAACGCTTTTCCAACAGCTGCCAGGCAGAGTCATATGCTGCTTCTGTGCCTAGTAGGAAGAATCCTTGACAGTTTTCTTTGCAGCGCCACCCAAGTACTTTCTGAGGTAATACAGCTTTTCGTTCTTTGGAATGTTTTCCTATCAATTAGTGTTTGAAGAGAGCTGCCAGTCTTTGAATTTCAGAGGGTCTCCCATAAATACTGCAGGTTCTGGCGTTGGAAGGCGGTTGGCACTCATAGCTTCTGTTAGCGCTGACCAAATCAGAGTTGCTTTGCATTTGAGGCCTATACATTGAAGGTGGTGGAGCTTGAGATGACCATTGAGGAGATTGGAAATTAAGACCTTGACTTGTGACTGGAAAAGATTGAGGAACAAGTGAGGGCTTGAGGCCTGGAGGGTTTGTGTTGTGACTGGAAGATTTGGGGAATGAATGGAGGGCTTGAGGCTTGGAGGACTGGGGCCATGACAGGCAGAGATTGGGGAATGGCTGAGGATTTGTGAAGTTAGGAACTTGAAGCTCTCCTGCTGTCTCAGTATGCAGCAAATCAATTACTTCAAAATTTCCTTCAACTTGATCATATACCTTCACTCGAGCTCTTGCCGTTTAACTTCTTTAATTCTTCTAAGCGCTCTAGCTTTCTGCGCTTGTCCTGCATTGCTTGTTGTCTAGCCATGTCCTCAGACTCAAATCGTGCCAAACATTGTCTACTTTCAACCTCTAGCCTCTGAAGTTCTGCCACTTCCCTTTCTTGTTTCTCCAATACTGCCAACACTTCCTGAGATGCAGCAGCTTCAGCCACAGCTTCATTTCTTTTGGCTGAGTGGATGCTAGAGTGGGTTGAACCACATTTTGATTGAGACAGTGGTCTTGATAAAGAACCTGTTGAGTTTAAGATTGATCAACATCCGGCCAAGGTTCTTCCTCCTCATTTTCAGCATGTCCTTCAAGCTGCCCGTGAGCCCTTCGAATGATGAATTCTGAAAGCGATAGGCGCGTATCAACCTTGTCGCAGATCTGGTTCAGGAGTTTGCACTTGACGCATTTCTTCGTAAATTAACTTAACCTCAGTACTGGTGCTTTGTATGTTCTCAATTAGCTCATTCAATTCGTCTTGGGAGGCTTCATCAGACAATATTTCCTTGCCTAATCTTGCATTATACCTCCATTTTTCATAGATGATTCTGTACCGTCGTTGTACACCTTTCAACCTTTTTTCTTGAAGTTCTCTTCCCTTTTCTGTGAGGGTTGGGTTCTTTCACTTCTTCGCAGCTTTTCCACCTCTTCTGCACATTCTTGATCTGCATCTTCAACTTGAACAGGTGATTTGGCATTTGAGTCAGACATCTTGAAATGACTGTAGAATGTATGTGAACACAGAGCTTAAGTTAAATATGTGTATGTTCAATTAAGCTGGGTCATATGTGAATGTAGACCACAGTGTCCTAAATGTGAACAATTAGATAGATAATTACTGCATGAGTTTCTTAGTAACCATAGAAATATGGAAAACTCTGAAATTTCTAAATACAGATTTCAATATTGCATCAATTCAAACTCTCTACTTGAAATTACTTCAATTTTAGAACAAGGAAAAACAAAATGATTTAATTAATTACTCTAATTACAGTGTATATGGCAATTTAAAACTTAAATGCAGATAAAATACACTCAAAAATTTAGTAAATGTAGTACTTAATTTTCCAAAAAATAAATGTTTCAGTTTCCCTTTAAGAGTCACTTAAATTGCACCTAAAGTTTGATTACTTCTCACAAGTACAAAATTGGAAAATCTTGATTTCAGTTGTAAAGATATTAATTTTCAGGCCTTTTAAATTGTCCCAAACACGGTGTGCAGAATAATTAGACTTGTCCTTGATGGAATTTTTTTAAGTTAAATCACTTCTCACGCCACCTATAGTGTCCTTGTAGCTGAGAACTTTCAAAGTCTAATCACTGTTGCTTGCGATCGTTTTTAGCGGCGATCCGTTCACGGGCTTTGCTTATCTGTTACGCTGGTCTTTCATCCGGTCGACACCCGCATACGATCTCGTTGTCTCTCCCGCCGCATCGTCGAGCAGGCGAGTTCTCACTGTAGCTCTCTCACAACGACACAGACACAGGTCGGTTCCTTGAAGCGGCGTTTTAATTCTTTGGCTCATCTTTACGCCGTGAGAACTGTATTTGTAAATGAGCATAATACAAACAAATCAGAAAACTATACAATACATGGTCTTAAAGGAAAAGAAATACAAATTATGCTTACAACACATTAAACAAGTGAAACAAATACCTCGTTGGCTGCTTGTTATGAAAAGAGGTCCTTGAGTCTTTAGTTTTGCTCTTTACAGTCCGTTTTACTTGTGAAACTGCTCATTTTAAACTTAATACAACTTAGCAGAGCCTCGTGACGTCTGCTCATCGGGAGAAGCGACACAGTTGATTCTCATTTCCGCCAAAATTACGCGTTATCGCGAGCCTTACGTTTAAAGAGACATGAATGAATTTCACATACATTACATTTTAAATCGTACCTCAAATAGATGAACACATGAAATCACATCAAAACATGAAACCAATTATAAATGAATTGATAATGAAACAAATACACAGAACCCTACACAACAGCACCTACAGGTGTATTATTTAGAGTGAAAAATAGTAATTTCCGATTAGCTGACTGATGAATGAATCATTCTTCTGAGTCAGTATTTTCAATGAATTACTTCAAAGAATCCAGTTCACAGAAATAGTCTGAGTTGTTCACAAATATGACTGTTCTTATTTGAAATAGGAAATGCTGTTGTGTGAGGGGAACCCTGAGGACAAACGCATACAGACTCTGTAGATTTTCACGTGGAACGAAATGATACCAAAGCAGAAAGCGAGTTGACAGAAGCATAACACAACTTCATCAGATCCTTTTTTCTTTTTTTTTCTTCTTCTGTGAATTCTCTGTAAAAAGCAATCCAAACACTCTTATCATAATTTCTTCTTGCCCGTCGTCCGCAATGTTTGTTTGCCCTAAAGTCACTTTGACCGCAAGAGATTTTGCGAGATTTCCTATGTTCACAGTCAGGACTCTACGGAGCCCATAAAGGAACAATATAGGATTGGAGGAAAACATATTTTTATTAAGTTATTGCATTCTATTGCAAAACTTTTGTGTTCTCTCGTAAAACTTTTGTTACCCCAAGAAACTGCGTTCTCTCATAAAATGTTTGCGTTCCCTCAAGAAACTTTGCGATCTCTTGCAAAACCTATGGAAACCCGGAAAAACACTTCCCGCTGGCAGTATTTCAGACAGCTCTGTACATTAACTAGCGGGTGAACTGATGCGAAATTGCGAATGTACTCTAGTTATGGGGGAGGGGCCATGTGCTCAGTGACTCCAGTGCGTCACAGAGCCACCGTTTTAACCCCGCCAAAAAAATCCGGAACACAGCAATGGTGAAAAACTTCTTAACGGTCTAACTTCTGAATTCGGTACTACATAGTTCACAGTCTTTGTAATGTGTTTCAACAATACATTTCTAACATTTCTAATGTGTTTAGAAACAAATCTCAGAATTGCCTTTACAGGGACTTTAAGTAAAAATCTAACTCAAGGAGTTCAGTAAAGTTGGCAATATATTCAAACTTACCAGATCAATAACTTGAGCTAAACCTTTTTCAGTCAGTCACCTCTTTCCAGTCATAGTAGCCTAGACAATGAGCTACAACCTCATTTTCCTTAAAGCGAGCCCTTCTAATATAAATTGATCTCTGAGCAGGTGGCTGAGAGACAAGTGCGAAGTGACCATATGCAAAATGAAAAACCTGAAAAACGTTACCACAAAAATAGTCATAAATAGTCAAAAATGCTGATACAATGCTCTGGCTCTTGTTTTAAATCATTTTGTTCCTTTATTATGCTTGTTGTTGTCATCTAATGTGGCGGTTGGTCTGTGTTGTATTTGCCCCGCCCCTCCTCCACTGTGATTGGTAGGCAGAGTGCGAATTACCCCACCATAATTGCGGGGTACTGCTCCTTCACTTCTTCTATGACCATCAGTTTAGTTTTAATTCGTTTTTAAAGTGGGTTTTTTGAAAATGCTTAGTTTTAGTTTAGTTTTTATTAGTTATACAGAATTCACACCCTATACAAATACCACAGCGGTACAATTTTCACACCCTATTTAATTTACCCTATACAGTCAATATAGCTTACTCGATCTGGAAGAGTTATTGATCCGTGAATTTTGAATCTGTGAATATATTGTCAACTTTACGGAACTCCTTGAGTTAAGCACTGACCATATTTCTATACAGTATACTTAAGTTCAAAATAAAACTCTATGAACTGCTCCATTGTTTACAAACAGAGCTGTCTGAAACACTGTCAGCGGGACAATAAACACAAATTGTTTGTCTGAACCGAGCAGCAACCTCCACCGGTTTCTCACAAAGCCAATACGGAATTGACTTAAACTGCAATTCAGCGACTGGCTACAAAAGGGAGCAGAATCTCATTGAGCCCCATGTTAAAATGCCCAACTTTACAGCAGAAAAGAAACATTCATTTACATTATATAAAGCCTTAAAGTTCTGCATAATTAAGGGTGTGGGTGCTTTGAATGATAGGTGGATAGCTGTTCATCTTCTGCCTGTTAGTCATCACGTCAACTCAGCTCCGCCCACGCCCCGCCTCTTTGCCCATTATCTATTATCCAGGAGTGACGCACTACCAAGATGGCAACAGCCAGCTCGACCCTACTTTACGTTTGAAAACTGCTCTTCAGAATCCTATGGGGGACGTCACGGACGATACGTCCATATTTTTTCACAGTCTATGGTCCGAAATCACAACAAGGTTGCAAAGTTTCCCGGGGGAAAACGCAAACGTTTTGTGAGAGCAAAAGATTTGAAAAATATTTTTGTCTTCCATCCCATATTTTTTCCATCACTATGTCCCTTTAGGGGCTCAGTAGAATTCTGGTTGTTTGTGAATGGAATCTGTTAGTGTGTGGTGAGCTTTCTTGGTCACATGGTAGCACTCCACGCACTATGGGAGCAGAACTGTTAAATATATGATTTTTTTTTTTTTAATCATCATGTTTGTGGTCTCTCACATTTTGAAAATCTGATACGAATTAAAAAAACTTTACGTGTGGGCTAACCTTTAGTAAACGATGGCGATCTTCAGTTTTGGGTGAACTGTCTCTTTAATAGCACGTTTCTGCACCCAAAGGTTGGAAATGCAGTAAAGCTAACAGGGTCTGGAATATTTCGAGTGGGCATATATAAAAGGATGTGTATTTGTTACGAGCCTCCTTGCCTGTCTGGAGATTGTTGACTGAGGTCACTTCAGAAGAATCCATTAACAGCTTTAACATGTGGGTGTTTCTTTCTATTTCTGTTGTGGGCGTTGATGAAAAACAGAGCACTACATGTTTCTGCAGAAAGTGTCCACTAATCATTCAGCTTATCATGAGGAATTTGGAGAGGGGCAATCTTCCAAAGAAGAACCCACCCACACTTTCACACTTTCCTCAATCTCGCGCACAGTCTCACGCACATATGTGTACGCGACGGGATCCTCGGATAGGGCTTTAATGAAGCCGAGTGAAGGGATGGAAGGCAATGAGTCTGCACTAGGGAATGAGAGACACAAAGAGAAAGATTAAAGAACATGCACAGCTTTAAAGAATCCGAGGTGAACGTTGTCGAATGGTGACCATTAAAATACCAACAAGAGCGAATGTTTTTGTTATTGCATAACAAAATACAATGTCTGTAAAAGCAATTCTTAGCATACAGTTTTTCTCAGTTACAAATACTAAGAAATGTGTACTACTTTGAATGTTTGACCAAATGTAATGGCAACAAGGCTAACATTCCCAACTGAACAAACTGTTTCATATTGCTTATTTGTTTAAGTCACTGTGAAATCAAAACTGACAGATATGGGAGCTCTAGCGAAGTTCTACCTGGAAGACTCCAATGTCACTTCATTCAATAATTATCTATATAGCAATCATTATTAATCTTCTGTGGTATATAAGTTCTGTTTCCACCCATTCGCAGCTCGCTGATACTGACGCCGGCATGCATTCAAATGCTTTGTTGTCGAAATTAACAGGAATCATGGAGGACACCAGGTTTATACTTGCCTATTTATTGGGAAAATCTTATTAAAACCAACATTGTATGTAGTGTAATAAACTTCAAATGATTACTGAAAACGTATTGAATTTGAAAATGAAGGTAAATTGTACTTAATTAGTCTTCCGGGAAACATGTAAGTATATTCTGTTGCTTCTGAAGGGCAGAACTAAATGAATAAAATTTATATTTTATACAAAATAAGAAAAATTTGGACATCTTCATCCTGCTCAAAAGTTTTCACCCCTGGAGCATCAGTGAATGTTTGAACCGTTTTATATAGTTTATAATAGTTTAATAGTGTTTGAGTCCCACAATTTCCCTTAGTGTGAAAAGATGGATCTCAAAATCATACAGTCACTGCCGGAATGGGTTCAAAGATGCTGGAAAATCAGCAATTTTTTTTGTCTTGTGGACTATATGTAAAATATCTTAGTCAGGACAGCACTAAAAAAAATAACACATTGTTTATGATCAATTTAATTTTGGTAAAATGATTCACATTTTCACATAATTTGGTAAATATCATATATTAAAGGCACAATATGTAAGATTTTTGGATTAAAATATCCAAAAACCACTAGAACAGTGTTATATATTTTGTTAACTTGTGCACTTACATTATCCCAAATGTTGCCAATAATGTTTAAATCCAGAAAAATTAAGCAATTTTAACCAGGACACGGACCGCGTCCGTGCGTTGCCCAAATGACATTATACCCACGTTACCCTCAATTTGCGCTTTAGAAACCATGGAAACTAGCCTGATGTGGTCATACTCAATTCTAGTCAGAATATGAGTCTGATACTGCTCCGTTGGGCTGTGGTTATGGGGCGTGTTTCAACCTAACCAGGAAAGACCTCAAATGGGTTGACCTACTAATCAGAGCAACGGAGCGACGCATAACGTTAGTTGTCAAATGTCAACAGAACTCAACTGCACCGTGTTGCTAAGTCTGCGACCCCATTTATGTGATATATAGACCCAGGAATGCGAATTTTAGCAGGCAACTTTGCCAAAATAACTCATATTTTACCCCCCAAATGCCATTTTTTTCTGGAGAAATATTGGGGTAGTTTTGAGTAGCAATTTGGCGGGTTTTGTTGGCAACCAAAACTTGGCAACCCTGTCTGCACACACGCTGGAATAAGTAACGTTAGAAGAAAAAGATGAGTGTAATCGATCTTTGCCGGTGTTGTAAAAAAAATTATTTAAGGACACAGAGTACTTACCAACACGATCATCATTTCTGAGAGAAATAGTGAAGGTGAATGCATATACGAACAAGTTCTCCGTTTAAGATTAGAACAAATTCAACTCAAACGCCTTTGATGACGTGGATTGATTACGTTACTGTTTATCATCTGTCCATCATCGTCTAAAGCCCACCCTGGCAATTTGATTGGTCCGAACAGTTTCTGTTCGGGCATTACTCCTCAATGGATCGAGTCCAGACCGAACGGCCCGAGCTCAAATGTTTTGGGCGGGGCTGAGTTCGGCTGGCATCCAGGCTACATGGAAACACCAAAGACGCTTTAATATATTGTATCTAATATGTTAAAACAGTGCTGCATTACCCCACATACGGATAAGCAGAAGAAGTGAAAGGAGTTGTCTGCGGCATAATAAAAGCTCTGCGGCTACAGCCTTTGTTTTTAATAAGTGACCTCTAGCGGCAGAAAATTACATATTGTGGCTTTAAGTTGGGTGTACACCTTAGAGATAATCACCATATTTATAATGAAACCATCATATAAAAATAATCTTGAAAGAATCTTTCAGAATCTTGAAAATGTTGTTTATGTATTTTTAAAATATATTTGTATATTAACATTTTAATGACAGTATATTTGAACAATTAATTATTTAATCAAAATAAACAGAAGATAGTGCAAACTTTGTGATTGAAGTGATTATTTTGAACAAATATTAACTTGGACATTATTAAGAACATATTTTAGCTAAAGTATTTGTATCAATAATGTGTTCTTTTTGCGCCATGCTGGTGAGCCTTTTACCCTGTGTGTGGGGTAAAAGGCCCACCTTGGCATCTCATACATTTATAAGACTTTTAAACAAAATAAACCACTTTTATGATTTATTTTCACACAAAATCTGTTTCTCCATAAATGTTCAATACAGACATTTTTTTTTTCTGCAATCATACAGGAGTAGTGAAAAGCATTTTCTTTCTTAAGGTGCCTTTAGCTCTGTTGTACCCTTTTTGTAGTCCTGTTTGTATCTCTTTTCTCAACGATTTCTTTCTTCCAATACTGATGCAGATATATACGTTTATGATTAGCGTATAATTTACATAAACGCAGTATTATAATATATTTGCTTCTATTTATCCAATACATCATTAGGTAGATTGCTGAATGACCTCTTCACTTCAGTTGCTTCCATAATGATGTTTACTTTCTCGAAATGAGCTTTTGAGAAACGTCTTTCATAAGCGCTACAAAAACACTCTGACCTCTGAAAATATTCATTGCATTCATCATCAATACCGCAGTGTTTTTAATAAATTTGCAAGGACAAGGCTACAAAAGAAGCTAAAGAATCTCCACAAGTGATTCGTCAGTGCCCAATTTTTCACCCTCTGACAGTCCTGCCGTTCTTCTGGAAGCTTCCGCTGACCATGAAAATTAAACAGTGATTACACATTGTTCGGGTTTACAAGGCAGCATACAAGTTTCACCAGCGATATCCCATTTACAATGCTGAAAAGGCCCATTTTGTGGGTTGTCAGGATTGAAACATTATGGAGTGTGTCACTTCTAGTCATGACAGTACACTCTGCCTCTACCACTATCCATCAGAGCTGTCAAATACCCACAATGCCTGCAGGGTACCAAGCTATGGTGACTCCAAAAGAATCCTGCTTCACTGTTTTTCCTCTCTCGACACTCCTGCTCTAGTTTGAGCTGATGTAACCTCTTCAGTGATGGACTCCACTGTCAGTCCGGAAAGGTGTGAGGGTCACTTTTTCACTGAGCTGTAATTTATTCACTCCAGCGGTGACCTCAACAACCTCTGCTCTTCCAGAACATTCCTGCAAACCCATTCAGGTTCTCTCTTGCTCTGGATTTCATTATTCAGGGACTGAAATTAATAACCATCATTGTGTCCCTGAGCCTTGCATATGTGAGCATACATGTTCACGTGTGTGTGTGTGTGTGTGTGTGTGTGTGTGTGTGTGTGTGTGTGTGTGTGTGTGTGTGTGTGTGTGTGTGTGTGTGTGTGTGTGTGTGTGTGTGCGTGCGTGCGTGCGTGTGTGCGTGTGTGCGTGTGTGCGTGCGTGTGCGCGCGTCTGCTTGCCCTGAGGCTGGGATCGTCTTTTTGAGGGACAAGAACAGGAAATGAATTCCTGTAGCTGTGGCTTGTACTGGGGGGAAAACCGAACTCCCAATCTGCAGTGTGGTCATAATGTGTGTTTTACACTGAAGGAGATCTGGGGAAATGGTTTATTTATTTTTGCCACAGTGAACACTCCTGACGGTTTAAAAACAGTACATGTGAAAAAAAAAGGACTTAGTTCCTCTTTTGGTTATTTTTGTGGTATGAGACATGTTGGATGACCCTTTGTAGCCGTCGTGAGACAGAATGGAGACTGCTTCTGTCAAGCTTCTACTGTCCTGCAGTAACACAATGGGTGGCTTTCAGATGATCACCCCAGCTGTCTCATCAGAAGCCATATGAATAATGTTCAAAATACATTCAAAGAGAACAGAGCCTGAACAGATGTCTGAAATAGTGAGTGTATGCATTCCTTGCTTAAAAAATAAGCTAGTTTGCTGGTCTTAGCTGGTATGTGAGTTCAGTTTTTATTTTATTTTTATTCTTTCATATATACATTAACTTGAATACACCTCGTCTAAGCATGTTTCTGAATTAAAATCCCTTTTACAACATTGGGAGAGGGGGCGTAAAGTAAAACATGTCAGGGTGATACAACGGTTCTGGTATAAATTAAATCAAATTAAATTAATGAAAAACCTAACAAATCTGTTCAGTGCATACACTCTAAATAAAAATGATGCTAAATAGCACTTGATGTGGTTAATTTGCTTTTAATCATAGGGGAACCACCTATCTTTAAGGGGACTATACAGAACCTTTGTCAAATTGTGCTATATGTAAAACCATAAGAGGTACATTCATTCAAAGACTACAGCCATGTGTTTATCTTTCTCTCATCCTTCAATTGTATTCCTCCTTCCACATCATTTAAACTGCAACTGACAGCTCTCAGTATCCAAACTTGCTGCATCCCTCCATCACCACCCCATTCTCTGCCTTACATTTTAGATATGTTACTCCACTCTCATATGTTTGGTATGAATAGGAATTTACAACCATAACAAAAGCTGTTTTGAATTACTTGTATGCTTCTCTGAGGTCAAAAGTTGTGTGGGGGCCCTGGAGTATTTCCTTATAGGGGGGCCTTTGGGGGAAAGGTTGAGAACCATGTTATCTTCAGGAAACTTTAATCCTTTCCCCAAATAAACTAAGAGACTAAAGGGGAGTTAGAGAACCTTTAATGAACTATACAGGCTTAACATGTTCTTTATATAGCAGTTGTGCTATAGCACCTTAACCACTCCAAAGAACTGCTGAAGAACCACACTGGGCTTAACGGGTTCTTTATATGGTAGCGGTGCTATATAGCACCTCAACCACCCAAAAGAACCACTGAAGAACCACACTGGGCCTAACAGGTTCTTTATATGGTAGCAGTGCTATATAGCACCTCAACCACCCAAAAGAACTGCTGAAGAACCACTGAAGAATCGCTGAAGAACCACACTGGACCTAACATGTTCTTTATATTGTAGCAGTGCTATAAAGCAGCTTAACCACCCAAAAGAACCACTGATGAACCACCCCTTTTCCACCAGAATGAACCGGGTGCTAGTTCAGAGCCAGTGCTAGTGCTAGTTCAGAGTTGGTTCGACTGACGAGCCTTCCAAGAACCGGCTAATGAGCCAGCACAGAGCCAGGTCTGACGATCTGCGTATGATATCAAAATACCTAGCCGCTGACGCAAGCAGTTCTTTCTTCTAGACGAGCAATGATTTGGTGCTACTTAGGAACCACTTTTCCTGGTTCGGGGCTGGAGCTTTGGGTGTGGAAAGACAGAACCGATTTGAAACTAGGCTCTGGCTCCAAACCAGCACCAGCACTGCCTTGGTGGAAAAGGCGGGACACATGACCGAACAGCTTCTTTATATGACAGCAGTGCTATATAGCGCCTCAACCACCCAAAAGAACCGCTGAAGAACCACATTGGACCTAACAGGTTCTTTATACAGTAGCAGTGCGGACCCACTTTATATTAGGTGTCCTTAACTATTATGTACTAACATTTTAATTAATTATTTGATACATTGCACTTATTGTGGACATGTTTTTACATTGTACTTATATTTTAAAAAATACCTGCATGTAATTACATCTGTAATTAATTTCTGTAGTTACATTTTTAATTACACAGTTGACACTTCCCTTACAACTAATCCTACCCTTAAACTTACCCATCCCACCACACCTGTCCCTAACCCTACCCGTATCCCACCTCAATATCAGCAAAGGTCTTTTGCAACACAATATGAACACAGTAAGTACATTGTACTTATGTTTTTATGTAAGTACATAGTAGTTAAGCCCACCTAATATAAAGTGGGGCCAGCAGTGCTATATAGCACCTCAACCACCCAAAAGCACCACTGAAGAAACGCTGAAGAACCACAATGGACCTAACAGGTTCTTTATACGGTAACAGTACTATACAGCGCCTCAACCACGCCAAAGAACCGCTGAAGAACCAAAGTTTTAATATTAGATAAACATTTGTTCGCCAAATCAAAATCATATGGGTGTGACCAAATGCAGAGGAAAAACACAAATGATGTCAGAGAGGGGTCAAAAAGTATTTTACAATGTCAGATACAACCTTAAAAATAAACGTTATTTATTGGCATCCAAGATCTTTACCACCCATTGACCCTTTCCATTACACATGGAAAACAAGTTCTTTAGATTATTAAAATGTTCCTCACACAAAGAAAAAAAAAAAGTTATTTTAAAAACAGTTCACAAAAGATTCAAGGAACCAAAAATGTTAGTCACATGTTCACCTGTCACTTCTGCACTAAACTTCCTGCATCCTCCTTGGCTCTCACCTGCATGTACTTATCACACACACCTGCACCTTCATCAGCACATCCATTTAAGCACACACGTCACCTCAGTCAAAAAAAATATATATATATATCTTCCCTGAACATTTATTTAGCCATAGCAAAAGTCAATTTCTTACTGAAGTTTATTATTCATCTCTGATTTTTGTGTTTATTTAAAATGAGACAAATTTGATATTATTTTAATTTTATATATGTTATTTAAGAGTTGAGTTATTTAATGCTGATCTAACCATCAGAAGAAACGAGCCGGGTGCATGTGACCTTATTCTACATCTCTTAATCCTACCCAATACCTAAACTTAAATGCTACAAAAACTACCTTACCGACTATTAATAAGCAGTAAATTAGCAGTTTATTGAGGCAAAAGACATAGTTAATGGTGAATATTTGTTCCCAAAAGTGTTACTGGTATTTTTTTTTTGTAGGATAATTGAAACTTTTATAGGGGGAACCCCAGAACCATTCTTAAACCAGCAAACACCAGCCTGACTGGCTTAGGCAAGTTTAAACAGGGGAGGGGTTCAGTAAGATTACGCAAGGTTTGTGTGTGTGTAAGGAACCCACAAAAAAAAACAAGGCTGATCATTGACTTTGGGCTAATTTTCCCCACAGCAAGCAGTTCTGCATTGCTGTGTGTGTGTTTGGGTGTTTTTAATTCAAATGGATCTGCAGTCCTAGCTTTCACAGATGTTAGAGAGGTTCAGTGGTGACAGCTGCGATCCCGCTAACATCCTGAAACTTCACATCCAATAAGGGAGAGATAAGAAATAAAGAGAGAGAGAGATGCTTTTTTAAATTATTGAGTATTTACGCATCCCACCTCCGTTCATACTGTGCTCGCTTCATACATCAAAGATGTTAATAAGTGGAAATATGCTCCTGGAATTGATTTATATTCAGTATGTAAATCAGATGAAGGACCTCTACATCCACCATAGACATTAAACTTTTTCAATTTTATCTTGAGCCTTTTTTCCATTATGTATTCATATATGTTTTTCCTCAATAATAAAATAACTTAATAGAGGGTTTAAGGCAAATGGATATTGCAGAGATTGAGCTCTAGAAACCCCCTAAAGAATGGACCCCAAAAAGGTGTGAAAAGCCTGGAGAAAGCTATTTGTTAGCATTCCAATTCAGCTCAATGGTACTTGCTCGGACACCCCTTAAGTATGCCATTTTAAAATGAAAACATTCATATCTATGTAAATATTCCACGGTCAACCGTTAGTGGTATTATAACAAAATGGAAGCAATTGGGAACCTCAGAAATGAAGTGTTAGGCCATGTAGAATCACCGCAAGGTCAGTGCATGCTGAGGCGCACAGTGCGCAGAAGTCGCCAACTTTTTGCAGAGTCAATAGCTACAGACCTCCAAACTTTGTGTGGCCTTCAGATTAGCTCAAGAACAGTGCATAGAGAGCTTCGTGGAATGGGTTTCCATTGCAGAGAAGCTGCAGCCAAGCCTTACATCACCAAGTGCAACGCAAAGCATCAGATGCAGTGGATGTAAAGCCTGCCGCCACTGGACTCTAGAGCAGTGTTCGCTGGAGTGACGAATCACGCTTCTGTCTGGCAATTCGATGGACGAGTCTGGGTTTAGCAGTTGCCAGGAGAATGGTACTTGTCTGATTGCATTGTGCCAAGTGTAAAGTTTGGTGGAAGGGGGATTATGGTGTGGGGTGTTTTTCAGTGGTTGGGCTTGGCCCCTTAGTTCCAGTGAAAGTAACACTTATTGCTTCAGCATACCAATATATTTTGGACAATTTCCAATTTCATGCTAACTTTGTGGGAACAGTTTGGGATGGCCCCTTCCTGTTCCAGCATGATTGTGCACCAGTGCACAAAGCTAACCATGAAGACATAGATGAGCGAGTTTGGTGTGGAGGAACTTGATTGGCCTGCACAGAGTCCTGATCTCAACCTGATAGAACACCTTTGGGATGAATTAGAGTGAAGACTGCGAGCCAGGCCTTCTCGTTCAATAGATTTTACTTATACTAGATTTGTTTTAGCTAAAGCAACATAATGAAGAGGGTGTGCATAAGGAGGCATATTAGGAGTGTAATTTACAGTATGTTTTATCTGTATATTTTAGCATTCTTGTGCTTCCATAAAGAACAAATGTAATTTCTGAAATGTAATTTTGTCACACAAGTCTGGCATAAACCAGACTAAATTGGTTATGTTTTCTGCCAAGCTTTTTTGCTATTCTTCATTTAACAGTTACAAAAAAAATGCATGCATTTTAATGCATCACAACATATTATGATTAACTTGCTTCCATAAATCTTTAGTTGACAAAAAAGTTTTCTTAAAGGGATAGTTCACCCTCATTTACTCACCCTCAATGTTCCAAACTTGTATGACGTTATAAAGAAGATATTTTGAAGAATGTTGGGAGACAAACATGGTGGTGTTTTGGTGTCCATTGACTTCTACTAAATACAATTTATGTTAGGCTATACATAAAAAACGAAAATCATACAAATGTATAACTATAACTTTGTGGTTGAACTATCCCTTTAAATAAATAGACAAGGAAAATATACATCTATTTAACCTAAATAATAATCTGTCAACTGTAATATAATACAAATTTTCAATGTATATGTTACGTGCAGACAAGTGTATTTTGTTCAAATACACAGCTATTTTTATTGGCCGTCAATGGAGGAAGAACCTATTTACCTGTAAAATTCTGTAGTTACAGCATCCACCAGCAGGGGCTACTTTACCAGAGTCTGGAGGAATGCATTCCAACCAATCAGCTTCCACCTCTCATGATGGACAGTTCATCTCAGTCCCTTAGAATAGAGTGAGAAATGCTATGCTAATGCTATATGTTCAAGCCAACTTTTTAGTAGTATTTCTCCAAACTTTGCTCAACCCAAAAGTGACCATATTAAATGCAACAGCATTTGTTCTCGCCTGGGTTTTAAATGCTTAATGCTCTGCATGTAGCATAACTTTTGTGTGTATGAGTGCTGAGCTTGCACCAAATGGCAGGTGTACAAAAACACACAGAATAATGTGCAGCTGCTCTCTGCCATCCAGATAACCTCATAGTTGTTCTCCTAACACAATCAGGTACATTTACCTTATCTACATTGGTACAGCTCTGTCCCACTGGCTTAAGCACAAAACTTCAGATGTTTGAGGTTTTAGCAAGTCCTAGAAGAGAGGAGGACAATCATATTTACTTTATATGCTGCCTCTTTTCTTTGCTGATACTCCCCATAGAGGGAGATAGACAGAAGTGAAACGATAGAGAGAGTGAGTTTGTAGAGTTTGTACTCACTCTTTTAGCTGTGGGATTTGAGGGATGAGGAATGCTGAGTTTTTAATGCAGCCGTGAACAGATTTTTTAATGGGTTAAAGTGTTGGAAGTGAGTTTGAGTTTTTCGCCAAACCGTCCTCTGTTAATAAGACTTGCGTAATCAGGACACTCGGCACTCAGAGCACTTAATTATTAACTATAATAAATAAATTACTGGCAGCAGTAGCTCATGCCCTAACCCTGACCTTTGACCTCAACTTCAGGCCAAATGTTAGAGCAGGAGTACAGTTAACAGAACTCTGACAGAGCAAACATTACCGCTTGTGTTTTTCTCAGAGACCTCCCCAATGATTTGTGTAGTAGTAGTAGAAATGACCAAATGTATCTCTTATTTTCCCTTATTAAGCATTATTAACAGAATGGGGGAAAAAAGGGGCTCCAACAAAGTCAAATATGTGAAAAATGTTGTTTTTTGAACATTCATTGAAATTCATGAAAACCTTTTTTAGAACACAAAAACTAAATCAAGACTTTGTAAAAGGTCATTATTGGTCCTCTTTAAAATTGTATTTATAATTCTCGTAAGATCATAAAACCCACAAAGTATAAAGCAGATGCTTTAATGTTGAGTCTATTTTTCAGCTATGAAAATGGCCTTGGGTTCTTTCAGACCCCAGACAGAACATGAGGGTTAATATAATCCTCATAGACACCCACAAGACGTCTTAATTAATTTGGACAACTGCCTGAATTTTTTATACTCCTCCACACCATCCAATCGGAACATTTTGTGCTTTACAGCATGTTAAAAGAAATGACAACACATCAGTGGGTAGTTGTATAATTCCCAACATTTTTTACATTAATAGTGTTTATGGCTGAAAGGAAGATCTTGCAAATATTATCGAACAGCTGTTCCTAATGAATATTTACGTATATAAACTTGTTATGGAGACAATGTCTGCATTAATGTAGCATGTAAAGCACAAGCCCTTCAAGCTATCAGTGACATTTAATCATTTAATTGTGTTATCGGGCCACAGTCCCCCTGGACACACACACACACACACGGCTGCTGGTGGAGAATCACCAGTCTCATCGGATTTACGAAGTGTGTTTGAGCTTGAGTTGTTTGTTCTAGGACTAGGCAGTTTAAAACATGCCTGTGTTCGATTAAAACATGGATGTGCATTTACCGTGAGTGACAGCTAGATGTGGACTGCAGGGAATAGATGTTGAGAAAGAGGACCATAGGATAGAGGAAGGAAGGCACACACACAGGTTTGGACGTACAAAAGAACACACTTACAGGCACCACTACAAGTCTCCCTAGGCCGCCCATCAGCCTGAACACAGAGGCATAACGCCTCACCGTAACCACGGAGACTGGTCTGAAAGGGACGTCTCCCGCCAAGCGTGATTGATGACTGATACGAGGTGATTGATGGTGTCCGCGGTTCTCAAAGTGTGTGCGCGTGCTTACACTTGTTTGTGTGAGCAAGTATGGCATAAAAACAGAACTTTGTGTCGATGTGTGCTGTCATGAGGTGTTAGCAAACGTAAGGGCTTGACTGATATGCTCTTTGACCTCTGCAATGTGACAGGGTTAAACCGAAGATGCTATGTTTGGCTGAAGAGCTGTGATGTAATCACACTTGTCACAGGGAGGTTTGCTGATGTGGTGAGTGGCATGTAACTGAGGCGATGTGGACAGAGAGCAAAGAGTTTTCCCAAAAGTATTTGGACACTCAAGTCGCACTGAAAAATTTATGATTTTCATATTATTAGATGACAAAATATCAAAGCAAATGCTGCTAGAGATTTTCTCATATCTAACTACACTTTTTTGTAGAATTTAGCAGTCATTCTGAGCAATATTACTGATTTTGCTGTATTTTGGATCACAAAAAAAGTACAAAAAAGTACAGATCTGAAAGATCACATATATATATATATATATATATATATATATATATATATATATATATATATATATATATATATATATATATATATATATATATATATATATGCCAATTAGACATAACATTATGTCCTAATATATTGTTGGTCCCCATTTTGCTGCCACAACAGCCCTGACCCGTCGAGGCATGGACTCCACTAGACCCCTGAAGGTGTGCTGTGGTGTAAGTCCTGTAAGTTGCAAGTTGGGGCCTCCATGGATCGGACTTGTTTGTTCAGCACATCCCACAGATGCTCGATTGGACTGATATCTGGGGAATTTGGAGGCCAAGTGAACACCTCAAACTTGTGCTCCTCAAACCATTCCAGAACCATTTTTGCTTTGTGGCAGGGCACATTATCCTGCTGAAAGAGGCCACAGCCACCAGGGAATACCGTTTCCATGAAAGGGTGTGCATGGTTTGCAACAATGCATATAGGTGGTGTCAAAGTAACATCCACATGGATGTCAGGACACAAGGTTTCCCAGCAGAACATTGCCCAAAGCATCACACTGCCTGTTCTCCTTTTTCCCATAGTGCATCCTGGTGCCTTGTGTTCCCCAGGTAAGCGACACACATGCTGGCCCTCAGACCAGGCCACCTTCTTCTATTGTTCCGTTATCCAGTTCTGGTGCTCACGTGCCCACTGTTAGTGCTTTTGGCGGTGGACAGGGGTCAGCATGGGCACCCTGACTGGTCTGTGGCTATGCATCCCCATAGGCGACAAACTGCGATGCACTGTACATTCTGACACCTTTCTATCAGAACCAGCATTCAATTCTTGAGCAATGTGAGCTATAGTAGCTCGTCTGTTTGATCAGACCACACGGGCCAGCCTTCGCTCCCCACATGCATCAATGAGCCTTGGCTGCCCATGACCCTGTCGCCGACATTCACTGTTCCTTCCTTGGACCACTTTTGATAGATACTGACCACTGCAGACTGGGGACACCCCATAAGAGCTGCAGTTTTGGAGATGCTCTGACCCAGTTATCTAGCCATCACAATTTGGCCGTTGTCAAACTCGCTCAAATCCTTACGCTTGTCCATTTTTCCTGCTTTTAACACATCAACTCTGAGGACAAAATGTTCACTTGCTGCCTAATATATCCCACCCACTAACAGATGCTGTGATGAAGAGATGATCAGTGTTATTCACTTCACCTGTCAGTGGTATATATATAGTTCAAAAGCATTATAAATGGAACTGTATATACAGTTCCATATATAAAATATTAAGAATTTAGATATGATTCCCGTACAAACTAATCAACAGAATCAACATATTTTTTTCATTCCAGCTGTGCTACTTTTCCCATTTTTTTTCAATGTAAACATGCTAGATGGATATCTTTAACCATTGCGCTCTCTCCTTGTGTCTTTTGCATCTAAAAATGTGACGCTCAAGTTAAAAGTACTTTAAATTTTTTCTTTTTAAAAAACACGTCTCTAGACTTTGCGCCTTTTGCCATTCCACTGACCTGCGCCTCGCGTTTTTAACAGCAAAAACGTTCTATGTGAACCGGTCCTAACATGAACATCCACTATCACTAACATTTGACAGCCAGAAAGTGTCTCCATTTGGAACATTACTTATCATTTGTTTTGTCTTGGTTTAAAATAAATACCACTTTGTTTGATATTTTGTTATATAATGAAAAGCAATTCTTGCATTTGTATGTGGCTTAGGTGTTAAGCCACATAAAAAAAAATTGAGATTTAATTTAATATCACAATCTATGTATATAGATTTCAAATGTAGCTTAGCACTGGCATTATGTAAGGACAGTCTATTTCTGGATCTTCTGTGAGGTGCTTTTAATGAGACTTTGAGATACCCTGCAATGTTCTTCACAAACTCAGCATGGCAGCATCTTCAGACCAAGCAGAACACAGACCACGGTAATTGGACTGCAGTCAACTCCACAAGATGTGTGTGAAAATCATCTACTGTAGATTTGATGACCATTGAGGGCTAATGGGGATATTAAATATGATTCATTTCAATTATACACCGCTGCTAAAGGAATTAGCATCACTTATAGCCTGTTGTCAAAGGCTCAGAGGAAAAGCCTTACAGGGCTTAGAGCCAAATGGATCAAAGAACACCTGAACAGGTTGCTTGAATAAAATTCATTTTTATGTATGAATGAGAATGAAATATTGATATTTTCCATGGAAAAAATAAATAAATTGAGAAGTGCTAGCAAGTGCGTATCTGAAGCAGGTGGCATTGAAACAAGAGCTTTGATTGGTCGGCCTGCCAGAGTGATGTCTCATCGTGTCGTTCCATCAGCTGTGAAGAGCTACTGTGGAAAACAAAACATTGAAGCCGTGTCGACTTCAAACTGCTTTCAACATCAGGCATACAAAAGCACGGACGTGCACAAACAGATACGCCTACGTTTATGCTACTCTCCCTTTAAAGACCTGTAAGCTGCATATATATGCTGAGGCAATGATTTAAATGTATAAAAACAATCCTTTTTCTCACATGAACGCGTACACGCTCTCTCTTGTTCTTTTCAATCAATCATGCATAGCTACAGGTTTCGAGTCTGAAAGAACCAGCCGTGAGAGACAGCAGGAGATGGAGAGAATGTGTCTGTGTGTATGCATTTAAATCAAGAGAGGATGTGAAATTACTCTATTGAAAGACAGATTGAAAGGGGTAAATAAAAGAAAGGAGCAATGCGAGAGCTGTGATGGCTGATGTTGGAGAAGAGGCGAGTTCCATTGATCATTGTGTTGATTAACAGGAAACAGAGGTATGAAGTCTGCCGCGCTCTTGTTCGCTTTATTTCTCTCTTTGATTGTAGTTTCTTTTTACGATGGAATTGGGGATGCAGCCGATTTTCACTCTGACTGTTTCCGTGAAGGAAATGAAATCCTAAATAAGTGATTCAGCTGTGTAGGTGTGTGTGTGCTCATTTGTTATGGATATTAAAAATTATGTTTAATCAAATTGATGCATCCTTGCTGAATAAAAGTATTTATTTCTTACAAACCCAATTCCAAAAAAGTTGGGACACTGTACAAATTGTGAATAAAAAGGAATGCATACACTTAAATTTTATTCACAATAGAATATAGATAACATATCAAATATTAGGTCAGTTGGCAACATGATTGAGTATAAAAAGAGCCTCTCAGAGTGGCAGTGTCTCTCAGAAATCAAGATCAAGATTCTCTGGGCCAAGGCTCATATAAAATGGACTGTGGCAAAGTGGAAAACTGTTCTGTGGTCAGACGAATCAAAATTTGAAGTTCTTTTTGGAAAACTGGGATGCCATGTTATCTGGACTAAAGAGCACAAGGACAACCCAAGTTGTTTTCAGCGCTCAGTTCAGAAGTTTAGAATCTCTGATGGTATGGCGTTGCATGAGTGCGTGTGGTATGAGCAGCTTACACATCTGGAAAGGCACCATCAATGCTGAAAGGTATATCCAAGTTCTAGAACAACATATGCTCCTATCCAGACGTCGTCTCTTTCAGGGAAGACTTGCATTTTCCAACATGACAACGCCAGACCACATACTGCATCATTTACAACATCATGGCTGTGTAGAAGAAGGATCTGGGTACTGAAATGGCCAGCCTGCAGTCCAGATCTTTCAACCATAGAAAACATTTGGCACATCATAAAGAGGACGATGCGACAAAGAAGACCTAAGACAGTTGAGCCACTAGAAGCCTGTATTAGACAAGAATGGAACAACATTCCTATTCCTAAACTTGAGCAACTTGTCTCCTCAGTCCCCAGACGTTTGCAGACTTATCAAAAGAAGAGGGGATGCCACACACTGGTAAACATGGCCTTGTCCCAACTTTTTTGAGATGTGTCGATGCCATGAAATTTAAAATCAACTTATTTTTCCCTTAAAATTATACATTTTCTCAGTTAAAACATTTGATATATCATCTATGTTGTATTCTGAATAAAATATTGAAATGTGAAACTTCCACATCATTGCTTTCTGTTTTTTATTCACAGTTTGTACAGTGTCCCAACTTTTTTGTATATTTATATAATAAAAAAAAAAAAAAACATTTGAACGGTACACTGTAAAGAAATATTGTTGGTTTAACTTTTAAAAAAGTAAGTTTCCTGGTTGCCTTTAAAATTTCAGTTAATTACTTATAAAGGAGGAGATTGGTTTAATAAATAGAAACTCAACATATTATGTTAATTTAGCTGATTACTGTATATGATGATCAACAGAATCATATTGGTTAACAAAGCTGTGTAGGAGTGTGTGCTCGTTTATTATGGATATTAAAAACATTTTTTTAGATGTGCAGATATAATCATTGGTCCCTTAATTTGCGATACATCTCTAAAGTTTAAGCAGAACACAGTCTTTATTCATCATTCGTGAATGTTCAATTAAGCTGTTGTTCATGGTTCAAAAACCCATTCAGTGATTCTTTTACAAAATTAGCTACATCATCACATGGACATGACATGACATATTAAATCCTCTTAAATGTTCAGATTAAGCCATATGTTGGCACAAATGTACAAATGCATTGCTGTTTATTATTGTCTTCTGATTAGGTTTTAGATGCTTATTGGCATCTTCAAATTGTCCTTCTTCAATTTGTTGCAGCCAAGATTCAGTAATTTACAACCTATAATTTGTATTTACATTAAAAAGTAATACTGTTCATTTACTTTCACTAATTTTCAAATGTCTGCGGTCGATGAGATTTTGTGAGTAGTCTCATTGGGCTATATTCACTTGATGAAAAATACAGTAAGAAAAAAGTAATATAGTATTGTAAAATATTATTTCAATTTAAAATATGGGATTCTATTTGAATACATTTTAAAATATTATTTATTTCTATGATGTCAAAGCTGAGTTTTCAGCATCATTACTCCAGTCTTCATGATCCTTCAGAAATCATTCTGCATTTTTTTATTACATTTACATGTGATCATTCAGCAGATTATCAATGTTGAAAACAGGTGTGCTGTTTTTTGTTTTGTTTTTTTTTTTTTTCAAAATTCATTGAATAGAAAGTTCAAAGAACTGCATTTTTGACAAAAAACTCTTTTGTAACATTATAAATGTCTTCAGGATAAATGTAAAAAAAAAAAATAACCCCAAATGTTTTAATAAAGTGTTCGATGCAGTCTGATATGTAAACAAATCTTCCCAGTTTGAACCAAGTAATTGGAAAGATGTGACTCAAAAGAATTTTTTGTTCATGAATCAGACATCGCTATTTGGAAGAAGAAGAAAAAAAGGTACACAGCTCTTGCCACAATGACAGATTGCAGTGTACAGGTCACTTGTAAATGTCTACTAAATGCATAAATGTGCAATTCATGTTTGTGCTCATTGTTTTCAAAAGCACTTTTATAGCTCTATTTCTGAATGCCCCTTAATTGGGGACAAAAAGATTAAACTACACTCAAACTAGCTAACTAATATGGCATTGGCATTAAAAGGGCCTCAACACAAGGCCTGCCAACATCAGAATAGAAATAAAAGGGCCGCTCTCCATTTCTTTTTACCACATATGCCATTTGAGGTTTAAAGGCACAATATGTACGATTTTTTAATTAAAATATCCAAAAAACACTATAATGTTATATATTTTATTAACTTGTGTACTTACATTATCCCAAATGTTTTTTTAAAGAATGTTTAAATCCAGAAAAATAAGCAATTTTAACCAGGACACGGACCGTGTCCGTGAGTTGCCAATCAATGACATCATACCGGCGTTACCCTCGATTTCTTTGATTTGTTATTTTATTTTGTAGAAACCAAAGAGACTTTAATATATTATGTGTTTTATTACACAGGTGAGCAACTGTTTGGATACATTCATCGACACAAAACGAATCATTGCTCTCAGAGGTGGGTAGAGTAGCCAAAATCTGTACTCAAGTAAAAGTACAAGTCCTTACGAAAATATTTACTCAAGTAAAAGTAAAAGTAACAATCATAATAGTTATTTGAGTAAGAGTAAAAAGTATTCGATGAAAAACTACTAAAGTACAGAAGCAACCTCTCCATATATATGTGTTGTTTGTGTGTGTGTGCGTGAGCGTGTGTGCGTGTCTTGGCGTGTGTGTGGTGTGTGTGTGTGTGTGTGTGTGTGTGTGTGTGTGTGTGTGTGTGTGTGTGTGTGTGTGTGTGTGTGTGTGTGTGTGTGTGTGTGTGTGTGTGTGTGTGTGTGTGTGTGTGTGTGTGTGTGTGTGTGTGTGTGTGTGTGTGTGTGTGTGCGCACGCGATTAATGGTTAAACAGTGTAAATTAAAGGTGTGCTGGGCTAACCAGAGCTCTTTTTATAACATACTTTGTTCTTCTATTTTTATAAGTATATGCATTCTTTAGGTAGGAATAAAATACAATCCCGTTTTAATTTGTATGTATTTTCTACACTTCAGACAGGTGTCTGTCTGCATTTGTGTATAAATGCAAGACGTCACAGGCTATTCAGTTTGTTTCGTTTTGTGAAAAAATAGATATGTAAATGTGCAGATGTGAATGTTTGTTCGTGGACGTTTGTCATTTGGAGGAAGCGATCTGTCATTGCTTGCACAAGAGCGCATATGAGGAAAACACTCGGAACGTGTAATATTACAATAAGAGAAAAGTACCAATAGTTACCAAATTGCCGTTAAAAGTGTTCAAATATAGGACTCATGGTCACACTTACCGCTACATGTTTTATCAGGTTGGAGCTGGAATTCTTGTTCTTACTTCTTGCTGGAATTATGAGATAACTTTTTTTGATATCTTGGAGTGAAAACACAGACTGAACTTGAGGCCACGGGTGATCTGCCTCCCGTAGCTCACACACATCTTCCTCTGCTTCGGCCATCATCTTCTGACTAAACGCAAAAGAAGCTCGCGAAGCAGCCTCTCCAACGTTTCGCAAGACTTGCAAACAAGTCATCATTTGACAGTAGCGGAGGAACGCCAACAAATGTAAGTAAAAGTACAGTTTTTTCTCAAGAAATTCACTTGAGTAAGAGTTTGAAGAGTTTAAAGTACCCAACTTTAAATATACTCTAAAAGTACAAGTTACCCAAAAAATGTACTCAAGTAAATGTAACGAAATAAATGTAATTCGTTACTACCCACCTCAGATTGTTCTATAGCTCAACACAGTTAGTCTTATTGTTTAAATCTGGTTTTCTTGATTTACCACGAGTGTTTTACCATGCCAAATATCGATCTAACTTACTGCAGTGTGCAACAAGTGTCTCATAGTAGCGATAAAAGTGATAAAAACTCAATCAGCTGAACAAAAGATCTTAAATTGGGAGACGTGACCTAATTATGTTGAGGGAACTACTTTGAGTCAATTTCAAGTTATATAAACTTTTTTTTTTTACAGTGTATTTTCACTGTGTTTAAAACATACAATAATACTTCAAATGTTTATTAATATATGTAAATATGAACTACATTATGGATAAGATGACACTATAGCTGTTGTGGAAAAACAAACAAATAAATCATACCAGTCACTGCAGTTGTTCTCCCGTCCACCATGTTTAAAGTTTATGGGAATTTAGGTATCAAAACTATCCCCGAACTTCCCAATGGTAAACACGACACCAGAGGGCGTTCATGTGGAGTTTTTATCTAGGAAACCAACTGACCACATTGTGAAATGAAAAACTCCACAGCTATGTGTATACAGTCATGGTCAAAATTGTTGGCACCCCTGGTAAATATTTGTAAAAAATAAATCTGCATTGTTTATCCTTTTGATCTTATATTAAAAAAATTCACAAAAATCTAACCTTTCATTGAAGTAAAAGAATTAAAAATGGGGGGAAATCACATTATGAAATAAATGCTTTTCTCCAAAACACGTTGGCCACAATTGTTGGCACCCTTTTATTAAATACTTTTTGCAACCTCCTTTTCCCAAGATAACAACTCTGAGTCTTCTCCTCTAATGCCTGATGAGTTTGGAGAAACCTGACAAGAGATCAGACACCATTCCTCCATACTGAATCTCTCCAGATCCTTTAGATTCCCAGATCCATGTTGGTGCTTCATCTCTTCAGTTCAGCCTCTCGTTTTCTATATGGTTCATGTCAGGGGACTGGGATGGCCATGGCAGAAGCTTCATTTTGTGTTCAGTGATACATTTTTGTGTTGATTTTGTTTGTTTTGGATCGTTGTCCTGATGGAAGATCCAACCACAGCCCATTATACGATTTCTAGCAGAAGCTGTCAGGTTTTTATTTTTGATCTGTTGTTATTTGCTGGAATCCATGATACCATGTGTCTGAACAAGATGTCCAGGACCTCCATCAAAAAAATAGTCCCTCAACATTAAAGATCCAGCTGTATTTTTAGCCATGGGCATGGGGTACTTTTTATCCCTGTTTGCACAAAACCCTTCTGGTAGATTTGCTGCCAAAAATCTCTTTTTATAGTTTCATCTGACCACAGAACCAGGTCCCTTTTGAATTTCCAGTCGTGTCTGACCACTGAATATGCTGGAGTTTGTTTCTGGATAAGCGAGGAGGATTTTTCTTGAATCCCTCCCAAACAACATGTGGTGATGTAGGGGTCTCCATCTGTGATCCTTGGAGAGTCTTTGGCAACTCAAACTTTGCTCCTCGCTGTGCATTAGGACGATATAGACACACGTCCTCTTCCAGACAGATTCGTAACATCTTTAGTTGATTGGAACTTCTTAACTATTGCCCTGATTGTGGAAATGGGGTTTTTTCAATGCTTTAGCTGTTTTCCTGCAGCTACTTTCCATTTTGTGAAGCTCAACAATCTTTTGCTGTACATCAGAACTATATTCTGTGGTTTTACTCATTGTGATGAATGATTAAGGGAATTTGGCCTTTGTGCTTCCTTATATTTATACTTCTGTGATAGAAGACACCATAGCTGGACAATTTAATGTTCCTTGTCACCCTGGTATGCTAAAAAATTTAAATATTAATGGGAATATACTTCAGAGATATTTTACTCATAAAAAGTTTTAGGGGTGCCAACACTTTCAATTATTTTACTTCAATGAAAGTTTAGATTTTTGTGATTTTTTTGAATAAAAGATTAAAAGGATAAACAATGCAGATTTCTTTCTTACAGCCATATTTGATCATATTTACCAGGGGTGCCAACAATTTTGACCACGACTGTATGTGTCTACATGTTATGTATGTGTATGAAAAGCTAGTCACTGCGTGACTGAATCAAATACTAAAATGCATTCGAGATGCCATTTTTTTGATTTTGACTTAGTGACATATGGCTTCACTGCATCTGTTGTATAATTAAATGAGTTTTAATATCATTTTGAAGTGTCACACACCATTACACATCAATTCAGTTTCTACCAAGACAAATTATAACACTCAAGTACTGTGAGTGTGTGTAAACATTTCAAGATAAACAGACTCGCAGTTCAACTTTTAAGTGCTTTGTTCTTTAGACACTATAATTAACATAGCAACAATGATATGAAAAAAGTGCATAATGAAATGCACTGGAAACTGACTGATTGTCTTTTCACCATCAAAAAAGTCTATTCGGATGAACAACACAACCAGAAGAGCAACAAAAAAACTAAAGAATTACTCATCTTTATTATGCCGACTGTATATTTTATGTGTGCTTTGCCAACCGAATTGCAGAGATAATGACTGTTTTCCAACAGGTTTGAGTTGACATAAAGTATCTGCGTGCCATCTTTAAGAACGCAGAAAAGACATGTTTCTGGATCTGACTGTCTTTCAATTCTCTCTGTGTGTGTCTCTAGGAAAACGGTTTTGTCTTTATCTTCTCATCCTGTCGCCCGATCAAAAAGCAGCACCTTCAAACACTTCTGACTTTTACTGCCGTATGAAATGTGTATGTTTGTTCATGTGTACCATATGTTCATACAGCTGCTGAAATGGCTGCGCGAAAGTTTCCTTCAGAAGTGCTGCATCAAAACAAGCTCTTGACACTTGCCACTCTTCACACAAAGTAATTATTTTTCCAACCAGAGGCGGAAAAGATTTTTCAATGAAAAATAAAACTCAAAGCTTTAAGACACTGTTCTTTCTGCTGCACCGCTTCGGCTGCCCCCTCAGTAACCTTGGTTTTGAAAATCCTGCAGCTTTTAATTATGTTTTTAATTAGAAAAAAGTACAGATTTTTTTGCTCTTGAGTGTAAAAAAGAAGCTATAAGGTTTAGCTGACGGAGGTGGTGCAGATAATTTCTAATATTTTGTCTGTTCTCCATCTTGTAACCTTCATGTGGACAAGGAGCAAAAACATTTCATAACTATTCATAAACAATCATTCAAGTCTATAAAAGTTCCAGCAGTTAAGTGGTTTAAGAAGTGTTGAGCAACAGTGTGAATGGCAAATGAAGTACATTCATCAAGGCTGAAATTGATCGTTCATAGGCCTGCAGTCCTCTTTTTTATATGAGCAGAATGAATATATACAAAGAGAAATGAGTTATTTTTATATTTCTCAATTTTTGGAGTATATTTAACTCTGTTCGAACAAGTTGGTTGTACCAGTTCAAAATGTGTAAAGCCTGTGCTCAATGTTTTTAAATATCCAAACTCTGTTTGATGGCACATCTGTCCTCGCTAATCTGCTTTCACACTGTTGTGGTGTTCCAAACTGTGGAATAAAATATTTTCAAATCACTTTCAGCGCCATTGTGAGTACTGTCAAAAGCTTTTTATCATGATTACCAGGCATCAAAGCTTGACATCTAAAAGTAAAGGCCCAGCAACCAAAAGTCAATTTTCAATGAGTAATTGCAATTTCTGGCAACATGAGTGACAGTGACTGTTGTCAGCAACAAAGTTGACAAAAATTCAAAGTGCCCCTATTATGCTATTTATGCTATTAAGGTTTGGAGGTATTCTACAAAAGGTTTACATGCATCCAAGGTCAAAAAAACATTTTAACTTTGTGATAATATAAAACTGCAGTGCAGGATCACCTCTTTTCTTACAGTGTCTGAAATAGTTTGGTAAAGGATTCAGGGCCCCACTTTATATTAGGTGGTCTTAACTACTATGTACTTACATAAAAAAATAAGTACAATGTACTTATTGTGTTCATATTGTGTTGCAAAACACCTTTGCTGATATTGAGGTGGGATACGGGTAGGGTTAGGGACAGGTGTGGTGGGATGGGTAAGTTTAAGGGTAGGGTTAGGTGTAAGGGAAGTGTCAACTGTGTAATTACAAATGTAACTACAGAAATTAATTACAGATGTAATTACATGCAGGTATTTTTTAAAATGTAAGTACAATGTAAAAACATGTATGTACACAATAAGTGCAATGTATCAAATTATTAATTAAAATGTTAGTACATAGTAGTTAAGGACACCTAATATAAAGTGTGTCCGGATTCAGTCTCTAAACCTCTCCTTTCTGAGAGCCTACTCTACTCTGATTGGTCAGATGACCCAGTCTGTTGTGATTGGTCGACTGCTTACAGTGCGTTTCAGATATGAAACGTCCGTTACCATATCTGAATTTCAGCTTAAACCAGTAGCCGACTAGCCGTGCCTAGAGTAGGGCAGTGAAGCAGTGCATTCTGGGAATTGTTGTTTTTCATCCCCATGAGACAAAAATACATTTTCTGTGTTTTCTCAGTCTAGAAGGCACCAAATTCAAAAATAATTTCACATTTCTACTACATTAATGACCCAGTTTAAATACAGATTCATCTTCCCAGCGCTGACAATTCGTTTCAGCAGAATCGATTATTTCTTTTGAGAGACAATAGCCCCTTTCACACAGCAATCCCAATAAATTACTGTAAAATAATCAAGATGACAATACCGCTAAATACATAAATACGCTGTTCACACAAGCAACAGCGTTCTGGCTTTTGACCAGTAAGAGACCATTCACACATCAGCTACAAAATACAGGTACATTCTGTAATGTCAGTCATCATAAATTCTCTTTAAAAGCTGCACCATTGTCTTCATTCGCCCACCTGAGGAGAAGTGCTTTAGTTTCACTATCTGTTCAATTTGACAACGTTTTGACATCTGAGTGAAAGGCATAAGGGATGATCAAACAGAACGCACTTTGCTCTTTAAAACACAAAGCATGCATATTTACATAGAAAAACTATTAAAAAGCTTACTGTAAACAGCGCGGAGTAATCACGTCATCTCCATAAGAACTTATGATTGGCCCAAAGCAGACTTATATCGCCACGTTCTGACTTTGTACGTGCTCCTACCAATAATCTGCATTCCAAGTTCACACAGGGCATATTAACGGTAATTTACTAGTAGTGTTACAACTTCCCTTACTTGTAAATTGCCAGAAAAAATGTACCAGTATTTTTGAAAAGATTGTAAAAAAAAACAGTAAAGAAAAGACCAGTAAAGACTGTATGTGTGAAAGGGCCTATTGACTCAATTGATCCTTTTTTATTATTATTATTATTGATTTGATTGCAGATGGTCACAAACTATATTACACGCTACATGAAAGGTGATATTTAAAAAAAAAAAAACATAATCTGGGCACTTTAACTTTGAGATTTGATACCACTACTTTCAGTGGAAGTTGAAGATAGTGGATAAACATGCAGCAATAATAAAAAAAATATATATATATATATGCATGGAATACCATTTCAAAATATCTGGTTAATTTATAGATGATCATTTGTGATATAATGTAGAATAAATATGTATTCCTTTGCATTTTAATGGCATCTAATTTTCATTCATTATTTTTATGTATTTATTTAGTTCGTTTTTTTTATTTAGCTTTTTATTTTGATATTTAATATTTATTTATTTTGCTAGTTAAAAAATGTTGCAACCCGAAGTCAAAAACGAGATATTTGGCCTGTTTTTTAAGCGGGTATTCTGTTGGCTTACGCATTAATCAAACACACCAAACATTATAGTTTATCAATCTCAGGTCAGCACCAAAATCTCTAGTGTTGAAGCAAAATGCCTGCTTTATAAGCTGCTGCGTGTGTGTTCTCTAAGCCAAACTCATTACTTGTGAAATCAGCCTTCACCAACAGGGTCCTAAAAGATCTCACAAACAAACACACACATACACACACCTATGCAAGTGCAAACAAGTTATTTCATTGATCTTGCCTTGAGGTCCATTCATGTTTGGCACAGGTACACAGGTTACATCCTTGTTTGCATATGCGTGTGTGGATTGCCTTTGATGGTGCAGATGTCCAGCTACTTGGTTTGAGAGTGAACCACTAATACACTTTCATGTTAACAAGCATGTTCCTTCAACAGCCCTTACCACTAATGAGGCAATGAAACCTTTACCCCAATCAGACTCCATATTTGTGCATTTCATTGATCACCAACTCCAGCATACAAACAGCGTCCTGTAAACACTGTGATAGATATACGTAAGTCATTTTATTAAATAGGTATGATACACATTCCTATTATTATTGTCTGTCTGCACAAAACAACCTTCTGGAAAATGGATTTGTTCTATATACTTGTGACTTTCATGGTTTATTGGAGGATTTGTCATTTCTGACTACACAGGTTTTTATCTGTGAAGAAGTTTGGCACTCTTTTGTGGGAGGTACAAAAAAAGAGAAAGAACAAAATTTATAACACACACCTGGACTGCAAGCTGTGCATTCTTCTCTATCTGAACCTGCCAAAAATGTGTAAAGCCCCACATGTGTGCCGTTTAGACAGCCAACTCTCAGTCAGAATCACCTCTCTCTCTCTCTCTCTCTCTCTCTCTCTCTCTCTCTCTCTCTCTCTCTCTCTCTCTCTCTCTCTCTCTCTCTCTCAGATGGAAGAGAAGAGGATTATATTGATGAGAATATGAAGGCAGGAGTGTCGGACTTGAGAGAGCAGAAAGCTTATATTATGTGTTTTTTTCCTACACACTTATCTAGTCACAGATTTATTAAGCTTAAGTTTAAATCTGTGAGTTCAGTGAATTAAACGCTGATATCTTAATAGATCTGCCTGTATCATAATTGAATAATGGAAACATTATGACACATTAATGCGAAGTGGAAGCCATTAGTAGAACTAGCTCTTTACATTTTCTGAAGACAATGAGTGTAGCATGTATGTGCAAAAATTGCTGTCACAACATGTTGGGGAGTAAATGATGACAAAATTTTCCTTTATGGATAAACTATTCCTCTTTAAGTGTAAGCATGAGAATGAACCGCTAAAAACAATGCGTGGCAAGAAAAAAAAAGAATAAAAATAAATATCACCAACCCGCATGGACATAAACATGCAGACATATGAGAATACAGTGCCTTCCACAAATATTGGCACTCTTGGCAAATATGAACAAAGGCAGCTGTGAAAATAAATCTGCATCGTTTATCCTTTTGATCTTTCATTAAAACAATTTGAACCTTTCATTGAAGTAAAACAACTGAAAGTGCGGTTCTCTAGTTCACGTGGGCCACAATTATTGGCATGCAATTATTGCAAGGTCCTTTCCCCAAGATAACAGCTCTGAGTCTTCTTCTGTAATGCCTGATGAGTTTGGAGAACACCTGACAAGAGATCAGAGACCATTCCTCCATACAGAATCTCTCCAGATCCTTCAGATTCACAGCTCCATGTTGGTGCTTCTTCTCTTCAGTTCATTACTCATTTTCTATAGGGTTCAGGTCAGGGAACTGAGACGGCAATGGAAGAAGTTTCCATTTTACAATTCTGATGAAATGTAAAAATACATTTCTCAAATGACAACAATCGCTGTGATAATAATTTTGAGCAAAATAATCGGGATTAGTTCAATTCAACATGACGAAAGAGAACTAGATGAGAACTAGACTAAAATGCTCAGACAGGAAAATAAAAGAAAACCAGAACAAGGTTGACTAAATATGATTAAAAAAAAACTAAGAAGCCCGTTTGACACAGGACTAAGACTAAATGAATAAATAAAAAATAGCTGACGAAATTAACACTATTTTGATGTTTGTTTTGGATCATTGTCCTGAATGGAAGATCCAACCATGGCCCATTATTTCAGAAGCAGTTAGGGTTTTTTTGTTGGTCTTTTGGTATTTGCTAGCCTAGAATCCATGATACCATGTATCTGAACAAGAAGTCCAAGATCTCCAGCAAAAATAAATAAATAAATAGGCCCACAACATTAAAGATCCAGTGGTTTAAGCGTGGGCATGAGGTACTTTTTATCCCTGTTTGCACCAAACCCATCTGGTGGGTTTGCTGCCAAAAAGCTATTTTTTTAGGTTCATCTGACCTGAACCAGGTCACTTTTGAAGATCCAGTCGTGTCTGACAACTGAATATGCTGGAGTTTGTGTTTGGATGAGCGAGGAAGATTTCTCTTGAAACCCTCCATAACAACATGTGGTGATGTCCGTGCTGTCATGGCTGGACAATTTCATGCTCATAGTCACGCTGGTGTGCTAAAAAAAAAAAAAGGGATATACTTCAGAGATATTTTACTCATAAGATTTTCTAGAGGTGCCTATAATTGAGGCCAACATGAATTTGAAAAAAACATTTATTTCATAATGTGAGTTTACCCCCATTTTCAGTTGTTTTACTTCAATGAAAGGTTAGCATCTCTTGAATAAAAGATCAAAAGTATAAACAATGCAGATTTATTTTCACAGCCGCCTTTGCTCATGTTTACCAAATACATTTTCACCAATAATTCTGTATATTTAGGATTGGTTAACATTGATGAACTCATGTCTAAAAAAAATGGATAATTCCAAAGAATCTTCAAATGCCTGACCATCAGTTGTGAGAATGAGGTCACATAGAGAGCGTGTGTCGGTTGCAGAAGCACGAGGGTTTGAGCCTCGGCGCTGCAGCCAAACAGAAGCGTGCGGCAGAGAGTTCATGTACAATTCATAGGACTGAGGTCTCTTATGTTGTTGCTGCTTCTGAAGGGAGCAGGACAGATGTCTGCGCGTCTGTCGCCCTCCGTCCCTCCTGCATGATTCAGACATATAGTAAAGCCATTCCCAGATGGGACAGATCGCCCTTCTTCACTTTTTCCATTGAGGTGGGGGTACCTGTGTGTTTTAATAAATATAAGCTGAGAAATCTCAGGTGCAGTCAGACAACGCTACAGTGAGCTGAATATTGAACACATTTATTTATTTTCATCCTAGATGTTTATATAGTGTGCTTGTGTATGGTTGTTTTTTATTGTGTATCTGGGAGTGTTTTTTTTTATTTAAATTAAGGTTGTGCAAGGTCTGAACTTTCTTCATGGTTGATGTGTATGCATGAAGGCCATGTGAATTAACCATTCACTGCGCAATCTATGAGTTTACGCAACAAGTGGCACAACGTGGTTTACCCTAGTAGGACCTGGATCAACATTCTTTTTGTTATTCCTGGAACATTTGTTATTTCAACCATGCGTAGCCTTAAAGGTACAGTTCACCCTAAAATAAAAAAATCAAGAGCAGTGAATGGTTTTCTCTTTTTCTTGTCAGTATTGTTGTACAGAAGTATAAAACAGACAGTGGCAGATATATTAGACTGAATTTACACTTCAAATCATAATGCACAATTTCACAATGCCTTTTTACATCCACTCAAGAAAGAAACGGACTGTGTTTACAGTAATATCTCACAAAGATGGGCATTTTGACCATAAAGTGCATTTGGACGTTGACATGCACAGCCACATTACAGTGAGTGCTCTTCTTAGAATGAAACGTTGGAAAGCAGCTTTCAGCCGCATGGGCAATGGAAAGTAGCCGCATGTCAGTCAGACGGCACTCAGGGAACTGAGCCGATACTCTATACTGGCATCAAGTGCAAGAGAGGTTCGAGAGTTCAAATTTTGCTCAAATTATTTTTTTATAATTTAAATAAACCAATTAAAATGTATTGGTCAGTAGATGTTGGAGTATTTGGTTGCACTTTATTTTATTTTGTACATGGGAATGGATAGTGAGTATAGCAAAAAAGAAGTTATTCATATATATAATTAATATCAATTTAAATTATTATAGTACATTCAAATTATAATAATGTATATTTGAATTGTACAGTACCTGTCAAAGGTTAGTAAAATGTTAAATGTTTATGTTTAAAATTGTTTCTACAAAAATGTTAAGATAATAATAATAAATGATTATAAAGCAGTTTCAGCAAATCATCATATTAGAATGATTTCTGAAGGATCATGTGACACTGAAGACTGGAGTAATCATGCTGAAAATTTAGCTTTGCCATCACAAGAATAAATAAAAATGTTACATTTATTAAAATAGAAAACAATGCAGCCTTTGTGAGCTTAAGAGACTTCTTTCAAAAACATAAAAAAAGAATGTTTCCAAACTTTAATTTACTTTATCTTCTTTTTTTTTCTCCCCAAGTTCAGACAAGACAAGCATTTTATTTAATACATCAATATTAAATATATTAATATAACAAAATATACCTTTTTAATCACAAAAACTGCATATTTATTTGTATTTTTTATTTGTACTGATTAAATACAGTATAAGACCCCTCAGCACCTCCTTGCAGCCCCCTTGTGTTCCCTGTGCTCTGAAAACCCCTGCTGTAGATAACAGTGGGTAACTAAAGATAACTAAAGGGAATAATAATTCTTAATTTAACAAATTTTGACATTTTCTAACAACTGGTAAGGGGAGGATTGTTGTTCCAAGAACCAGCAAAGGACATTTAGCAACATGTCCTACTTGTGCATACCACATTAAACAGTCAGTGTGAGTGCTAGAGATCTCTATTTTTACTTTTCAAGTGTAAATCATTTAACTGTGACTCTGAAATGGATATTATTAAAAATGCAGGGAGATACATTTACAATAGCAGGGAGATACAATAGCAAACTGGAAATGCAGTCACATTTAAGAGTGAAACTGTGGGAGTTTTGTATTCAGGTCATAGGACATTGACAAATAATGCTCTGTGATCATCTCTGGTTATTGTAGTAATGCTACCGCCACAAGGCTGTGTGCGTTTTTGCTTTTATACACTGCTTTTGTATTCAGGGAAGACTGCAAGCACACCGTGAATGGCAGTTCAGTGGATGCAACAACAAATGTTACACACCTGACATACAAAGGTTGGTATGATTTTTTTTTAAGTCTTTTATGTTTACCAAGCTGCATTATTTGATCAAAAAATACAGGAAAAATACTGAAATATTGTTGTTCTATTATATTAATTTTCCTGTGTTGGCAAAGCTGAATTTTCAGCATCATTGCTCCAGTCTTCAGTGTCACATGATTCTTTAGAAATCATTATAATATGAATATATCAAACATATCAAATGCTGAAAGTGTGACATTTTGGATTTCATGAGAGCTACACATTCCAAAACAGTTGGGACAGGTAGCAATAAGAGGCCGGAAAAGTTAATGTACATATAAGGAACAGTTCGCAACTTATTAGGTCAACTGGCAACATGATTGAGTATAAAAAGAGCCTCTCAGAGTGGCAGTGTCTCTCAGAAACCATATTGATGCCCGTGATCTTCGGGCCTTAGACGGCACTGCATCACATACAGGAAGGCTACTGTAATGGAAGTCACAATATGGGCTCAGGAATACTTCCAGAAAACATTGCCGGTGAACACAATCCACCGTGCCATTTGCTATAGGTCAAAAAAGAAGCCATATCTAAACATGATCCAGAAGCGCAGGTGTTTTCTCTGGGTCAAGGCTCATATAAAATGGACTGTGGCAAAGTGGAAAACTGTTCTGTGGTCAGAAAAATCAAAATTTGAAGTCTTTTTGGAAAACTGTGACGCAATGTCATCCGGACTAAAGAGGACAAGGACAAATTTGTTATTAGCGCTCAGTTAAGAAGCCTGCGTCTCTGATGGTATGGGGTTGCATGAGTGTGTCTGGCATGGGCAGCTTACACATCTGGAAAGGCAGACCACATACTGCATCAATTACAACATCATGGCTGCGTAGAAGAAGGATCCGGGTACTGAACAGGTCTTCACCCATAGAAAACATTTGGCACATCATAAAGAGGACGATGCGACAAAGAAGACCTAAGACAGTTGAGCCACTAGAAGCCTGTATTAGACAAGAATGGAACAACATTCTTATTCCTAAACTTGAGCAACTTGTCTCCTCAGTCCCCAGACGTTTGCAGACTTATCAAAAGAAGAGGGGATGCCACACACTGGTAAACATGGCCTTGTCCCAACTTTTTTGAGATGTGTCGATGCCATGAAATTTAAAATCAACTTATTTTTCCCTTAAAATGATACATTTTCTCAGTTAAAACATTTGATATATCATCTATGTTGTATTCTGAATGAAATATTGAAATGTGAAACTTCCACATTATTGCATTCTGTTTTTTATTCACAGTTTGTACAGTGTCCCAACTTTTTTGGAATCGAGTTTGTATTATCAGTGTTGAAAACAGTTGTGCTGTTACTTTTTAGGACTCTAACGAACAGGAAGTTCAAAATAACATAATTAATTTGAAATCTAAATCTTTTGTAACATTATTAAAGTATTTAATGTCACTTTTGATCAACTTCATCCCTTTTTTACTTTAAATAGTGTGTAATGTTGCTTGGTTGAGCATAAACAACATCTGCAAAGTTATGATGCTCAAATTTCCAAGCAGAGAGAGATATTTTCTTTTAAAGAAATTGCTTTTTAAGGACTACAATAAGCGGCTTATTCACGGGTTAGTGACATCACTTACTCTAAAATGTACATAAACCCTGCCCCCGGGAACACGCAACAAAGGGGGTGAGGCCATGTTGAGAAGAGGAAGATATGTTGTAGTAGAGCACATTTGGGAGCTCAAGCTGTCACATCCGCCTTTTCACATTCCCTTTAAATTGTTATGGAGCTTTTTAAATGCCACAGTCATAACCATAATTAAACTAAACAATTTCTATCTTCATGGAGCATATATTCTCTGCCTATGAATGTCCTGTTGCATTCAACATGTTGTCAATTCTTCTTGAGTCTCTCCATCATTGTCCAACTCCGGTTTGAACATAAAAGGCTGAACAGTTTCTGACATTTTCAGTGCATGTCTGTGTGAGGTAATCAGAGCTGCTAACATGAGCTCTTGAAGCTCCGCCCTCTTTTAGAGGGAGCAGCAGCTAATTTGCATTTAAAGGGACACACAAAAACAATGCAATTTTGCCAAGCGGCAACCTCCCCCAGTTTCTCTTGAAGACAATACAGAAGTGACTTAAACTTAATTCATCGACTGTCCGCTATAGGGACAGGCTCCAGAAGGGAGCAGAATCTCATTGAGACCCATGTTTACAACCTGGTACAAATTGTGGTTTTGGTCTATATATCTAATTTTGCCCTTCATGACAACTGTGAGGGGGTTGAATTTTTTTATAACCAATTTGTTTACCTTATATAAAGCTTTAAAGTTCTGCATATTTAAGGGCGTTGCCACTTTGAGTGACAGGTGGATTGCCAGTTATCTGCTAGTCATTACTTCAGCTCCGCCCACGCCCCGCCTCTTTGCCCATTTTCTGTTATCCGGGAGTGACGCGTTGCCAAGATGGCAATGGCCAGCTAGTCCCTACTTAATGCTTCAAAATTGCTCTTCAGAATCCTATGGGTGACGTCGCGGACACTACATCCATTTTTATACAGTCTATGGTTTTTGCTCATCCTCAAAAAGTGACAATTTTAATATGCTATAAAAAAAAAGATCTGTGCGGTATTTTGAGCTGAAATTTCAACATGCAGAGATTTTCTCATCATGCTGTTCTCATAAACACCAACGTGTTAGAATGTAAAGCCCTTATCAGCAGCTAAACTCTGTGCTAATCTCTCACAATAAACAAATAAACTCACCAAAATCATTAAACACACATACACAGTTACATGCACATTAAAACAGACATAACTGAGCCCGAAATAGAAAGTCGCAAACACAAACCCATCAGCCCGACCAGATGGTATGTGTATGTGTGTTTGTATGAGCGTGTTGAAGAGTGTATGTGTGATATTTAGCTAAATTTCACCTCCCTCAGAGATGATTTTCAGGGATATTTCCCTCCCTCTGAAATGACAGATTGTGTGTGAGTGTTTCGCTTTATGACAGCGAGAGGGTGTGTGTTTCATTATTTAAAAGTATGGTCCCGTTCACACTGACAGCAGATGAGAGGGGAAAGAGAGGAAGCATTGCTTTCTGTGGAGGCTGTGTCTCTTTTTTTCCAAACAGTGATTTGCATTTCAGTGTGCTGCCAAGAAGCATGTAAACCACACACACACACACACACACACACACACACACACACACACACACACACACACACACACACACACACACATTACCAGAAGCACTCTGAATTCAAATGCAGCACTGGAAGTTAAGTAGCATTTAAAGTTTTAGAGTATTCGCTTTAAACATTTTTACCCCACTGGTGTTTATCGAGTTTATTGCGTCTTAAAGCAATTCAGATCTGACGGACACACACAGTTGTGTGCCATCATCCTTCATTGTGCCGTATGATTTTTGTCCTGTATGAAAATCTTTGGACTTTTATAAGTCAAATTATATTATGTACTAGGATTTGTAATACAGGGAATATAAATGAGTTTGTGAATTACATTAAATACAACAAGGATTACAACAGGATTGCTAAAAGATTTTAAGATTACTTCTTTTATGAAAATCATTCTACACACCAGGTCTGAATTTGAAGGCGAATAATCTAAAAAAATGATTTGCAAAAGATGCAGTGGAGAGCCGATGCTGCAGGTCAGAGAAAAAGATGATGCAGGATGTGAGACACCTGAGAGAGTTGATTACACTTTGTAATAGTGATCAATTTGTTAACATTAGTTTAAGGACTAGTTAATCAAAAAATGAAAATTATGTGAGCCTCCTGTTGCGCCAAACCTGTATAACTTTCTTTTTTCTGCAGAGCAAGAAAATATTGGTAAACAAACAGTTTTGGTGAGCATTGACTTCCATTGTATGGAGGGGGAAAACAGACATTTATCTTATTTTGAGTTCTGCAGAAGAAAGAAAGTATAGTTTTGGAATGATGACAGAATTGTTTGGGTAAACTAACAATGAATAATACTTCTACATGCTAATGAGTCAATGAGGTGATGCTTTTTTTTGTCTAGATCTATTAATTTATTCATAAGATAATGACTTTAAAAATGTTATTCACACATAATGAGCATGGAGCACCTTGTTAATTTCTGAATTAATATTCATTTTGATATTTATTTTGGGTGATAATTCCTGATATGATAATTAAGGGGAAAAAACACTAATTAAAATGATACAAATCTTGAAAAAAAAGCAACTTTAGTAAGTTTTGCATAATCTTTACTTAATTTTTCTTGAAAAAAAAAAATGTTTTTTAACAAAACTGTTTTAACTTTTTTGTCCAGTATTGTCCAACCAACATTTAGAAACATGCAACAACAACAAAAAATAATAATAATAATTTAAATAAAACAAAACTCTTAAACATGAAATTATATCATAGAGAGGACCCTGCAGACCCTCATGAATGTGTCTCAAGGTCAGTAAGTCTCTTAAAATATCTGCTAATACAGTCCATCTGGAAAGTATTCACTTTTTCCACATTTTGTTGTTACAGCCTTATTCTAAAATGGATTAAATTCATTATTTTCCTCAAAATTCTACAAACAATACCCCATAATGACAACATGAAAGAAGTTTGTTTGAAATCTTTGCAAATGCTTTAAAAATAAAAAATGAAAAAAATCAAATGTTCATAAGTATTCACAGCCTTTGCCATGACACTCAAAATTGAGCTCAGGTGCATCCTGTTTCCATTGATCATCAATTGGAGCCTGCTCGGAGTTTGCCAAAAGGCGCCTGAAGGACTCTCAGATTATGAGAAACTAAATTCTCTGGTCTGGTCAGACAAAGATTGAACTCTTTAGCCTGAATGGTAAGTTTAATGTCTGGAGGAAACCAGGCACCACTCATCACCTGGCCTACAGTGAAGCATGGTGGTGGCAGCATCATGCTGTGGGAATATTTTCAGCGGCAGGACCTGGGAGACCAGTCAGGATTGAGGGAAAGATGAATGCAGCAATGTACAGAGACACCCTTGATGAAAACTTGCTCCAGAGTGCTCTGGACCTCAGACTGGGATGGACAACGGACAACGACCCTAAGCACACAGCCAAGACAACAAATGATTGGTTTCAGGACAACTCTGTGAATATGCTTGAGTGGCCCAGCCAGAGCCCAGACTTGAAACCAATTGAACATCTCAGGAGAGATCTGAATATGGCTGTGCACCAATGCTCCCCATCCAACCTGATGGAGCTTGAGTGATCCTGCAAAGAACAATGGGATAAACTGCCCAAATATAGGCGTGCCAAGCTTGTAGCATCATACTCAAAAATACTTGAGGCTGTAATTGGTGCCAAAGGAGCTTCAACAAAGTATTGAGCAAAGGCTCATTTCCGGATGCACACTGTAAATTAAAGTGTTTTTAACATTTAATAAAATTACATTCCATTAAAATTAAATTCCAAATTGGTAGCACTTTTAAATAATGATCAATTTGGTAACATTAGTTCAAGGAATACTTAACCAAACTAAATTTTATGTGTGAGCCTCAATGGCGACCATTGAATTCCATTGTATGGAGGGGTGAAACAGACAATTATATTTTATTTCATACAAATTAAAATGATGATTAAGATGTGTACATGTACTATAATTAACGTTTAACCTAGATTGGTAAATGCTGTAAAAAAAAATAATTGTTAGTTGATACCTAATGCATTAACTAGAACCTTGAAGTGTTACCAGAGTTTAAGAAAATGTATTTTGTCATGGTAAAGCATTCCAACCGCTTCTCTCTCATCTCCCCTCGGACAGCACGGTCGATTTCTAAGTTGCGTTACAGTAGCAGAGTGCATTATACGCTAGTCCCGCTGTTGAGTTTGGCCTCTGCTGAGGACACGGGTGATGCGGTGCTCCGCACTTTTGGGCAGAAATCCCATTACAGAGTATGCTCTCACCTCAGACGCTCTCCAACAAACTGAAACTCAATATCACAGGGTTACAAGCAGTGTATCATCCACACTCACATCCACACACACTCAGTAGGCAACGTATTGGGTGGGTGAGCGGCGCGCATCAGCGGATTGTACCGGAGTTCAACAGACACCGCGAACGGCCCACCTGAAGTTATGTTTACCGAGAGAGACCGGAATAGGCAATTTGGAGAGCGGGCGAGTTAGAAAGAGAGGGAGTGAGTGAAGGATGAAAAAGTAAATCCTTATTCATCTCGCATCGATTCTTCTCTGTTTCATCATCTCAGGCAGGAAAATGTCTCTTCCCATAGCACCCCCACCCCACACGTTACGAGTTCCTCTGATGGCAAGATCTCCCTGTAAGACACTGTGTTGCCAGCGATTGGGTTGAGCTCAAGGATGGGAAATGAGAGCGCAGCTGTCAGGCTGACTTCTCTTCAGTGCGCCTGCCAACTGATCTCAGAACAGCGACCTAAACTCTCTTCCAGTCAGTCTGTGAGTCAAACAGAGCTTTGGATGCCTAATTGAAACATGTTGTCCTCGAGAATACACTTTGAAATTAAAGGAATAGTTCAGCGAAAATGTAAATTCTGTCAATATTACCTCACCTCTGTGCTGTTTTTTTTTTTTTTTTACAGTCTTTTTGTTTGTCTTTAAAGCTTTGAAAAAGCTGTCTGTTAGCTTTCCCAATCATCTAAAAGATAACACCCGAAGAAAGCTAACTATTAGCATTCCCATTCATCTAACAGCAGTTGTTTGGCTGGTGCATGATCCTCAGAAGCACATGAAATCTTCCATCTTTGTTCATGGGCACTTTTGCTGCCAGGATGTTTTGAACTAGATTTGAACCAGAGCCATAAATTACATGGCAAATCAATCTGGGGCTGCAGGAAAATTAGGTTATGTTGTAACTGTTAAAAAAAATTATGATCAGTGAATACAGGAGCAATATCACACAAGCAAGTGTGTTGTTTTTCCCAACATATACACTCACCTAAAAGATTTTTAGGAACACCACACTAATACTGTGTTTGACCCTCTTTCACCTTCAGAACTGACTTAATTCGACGTGGCATTGATTCAACAAGGTGCTGAAAGCATTCTTTAGAAATGTTGGCCCATATTAATAGGATAGCATCTTGCAGTTGATGGAGATTTGTGGCGGAACAATGCTCAGGTAGGCCGTGGCATTTAAAAGATGTCCAATTGGCACTTAGGGGCCTAAAGTGTGACAAGAAAACATCCCCCACACCATTACACCACCAGCAGCAGCCTGAACAGTGGTAACAAGGCATGATGGATCCATGTTCTCATTCTGTTTACGCCAAATTCTGACTCTACCATCTGAATGTCTCAACAGAAATCGAGACTCATCAGCCCAGGCAACATTTTTCCATTCTTCAACTGTCCAATTTTGGTGAGCTCGTGCAAATTTTAGCCTCCTTTTCCTATTTGTAGTGGAGATGAGTGGTACCCGGTGGGGTCTTCTGGTGTTGTAGCCCATCCGCCTCAAGGTTGTGCGTGTTGTGGCTTCACAAATGCTTTGCTGCATACCTCGGTTGTAACGAGTGGTTATTTCAGTCAAAGTTGCTCTTCTATCAGCTTGAATCAGTCAGCCCATTATCCTCTGACCTCTAGCATCAACAAGGCATTTTCGCCCACAGGACTGCCGCATACTGGATGTTTTTCCCTTTTCACACCATTCTTTGTAAACCCTAGAAATGGTTGTGCGTGAAAATCCCAGTAACTGAGCAGCACCAACAACCATGCCACTCTCAAAATGGCTTAAATAACCTTTCTTTCCCATTCTGACATTCAGTTTGGAGTTCAGGATATTGTCTTGACCAGACCACACCCCTTAATGCATTGAAGCAACTGCTATGTGATTGGTTGATTAGATAATTGCATTAATGAGAACTTGAACAGGTGTTCCTAATAATCCTTTAGGTGAGTGTAAGCATGATTGTAAATGTGATATTGATTTTACAGTTCAATAGACAAAAAGTTACAACCCCAAAAATGGTTAAATAATGATGTGATTTGAAACAGGTGATGTCAACAGGTGATTGTAATTATGATTTGGTACAAAAGCAGCATCCAAGAAAGGTCTAATCCTTTAGGAGCAAAGATGGGCCGAGGATCGCCAGTTTGCCAACAAATATGTGATAAAATTATTGAAATGTTTAAAAGCAATGTTCCTCAAAGAAAGATAGGAAGAGATTTGGATATTTCACATTCAACAGTGCACAACATAATTAAAAGACTTAAGGAACGTGGAGGAATTTCACTGCTTAAAGGACAAGGGCGCAAGCCTAAGCTGAACAACCGTGATCTCCGATCCCTCAGGCGGCACTGCCTCAAGAATCTTCATTCATCTATAAGCGATATCACCAGATGGGCTCAGGACTACTTTGGCAAACCTTTATCAAGTACCACAATATGTAGTTACATCCACAAATGCCAGTTAAAACTATACTGTGCCAAAAGGAAGCCCTATGTTAAAAGTGTCCAGAAGCACCGTCGACTTTTATGGGCTCGGAGGCATCTGGGATGGACCATCACACAGTGGAAACGTGTACTGTGGTCAGATGAATCAGTATTTCAGGTATTTTTTGGGAGGAATGGACGCCATGTGCTCCGGACCAAAGAAGAAAAGGATCATCCAGACTGTTACCAGCAACAAGTCCAAAAGCCAGGGTCTGTCATGGTATGGGGTTGTGTCAGTACCCTTGACAAAGGTAACTTGCACTTGTGTGAAGGCACCATTAATGCTGAAAAGTACATAGAGATTTTGGAGCATAATATGCTGCCTTCAAGAAGACATCTTTTCCAGGGACGTCCATGCATATTTCAACAAGACAATGCAAAACCACATTCCGCACACATTACAAAGTCCTGGCTGCGGAGGAAGAGGGTACGGGTACTTGACTGGCCTGCCTGCAATCCCGACCTGTCTCCAATAGAGAATGTGTGGCGCATTTTGAAGCGCAAAATGCGACAACGCATATTTACAAATGACATGAAGTTGACCAGACAAAACATGAAATATGAAACATGAAAAAAGACATGAAATATTTTTTGTTCATATTGTCTGCAATGAAATACAAGTCAAAGTAAATTTAGAAATCACTTCTTTTTCTTTTTTTCTTTTTTTTTTTGCGTTTTCCATACTGTCCCAACTTTTTCTGATTTGGGGTTGTACATTTTATCCATAATATTGTCTGTCTTTGCATAAATTGTTCTAAAGGCCACTGCAGACCAGTTTCAGACCTCTGAGCAAAACAGTGGGGTTTAGTTACTGAATGAAGCTGCTCTTTTGAGCAAATCATATAGAGTAGGGTTTCACAAACTGGGATTCAGGAGAGAACTGCAGGGTATCTAATTTGATGAAAAATCATCATTTATTTATCTATCTATCTATCTATCTATCTATCTATCTATCTATCTATATATATATATATATATATATATATATATATATATATATATATATATATATATATATATATATATATATATATATATATATATATATATATATATATATATATATATATATATATATATATATATATATATATATATATATATATATATATATATATATATATATATATATATATATATTCAGGGTATATATATATTTATTTATATTTTACACTTTGAGAGGGAATCACTGCACTGATATTTTGGGGAATCACTGATATAGTCATGAATGAATGAATCAGCTATCAATGCAAGGGGCTAAAGGTTAATTAAATGGAAATATCACTGCTTATAATATAGTGCATAAGGCTTATGGGCAACTTTCAAATATATATATTGTGTGTGTGTGTGTGTGTGTGTGTGTGTGTGTGCATGTTTTTGTGTGTGTGTGTGTGTGTGTGTGTGTGTGTGTGTGTGTGTGTGTGTGTGTGTGTGTGTGTGTGTGTGTGTGTGTGTGTGTGTGTGTGTGTGTGGACTGGTAATCCCTATGGGTAGGTTTAGGGGCAGGGGCAGTGTAGGGGATAGAAAATACAGTTTGTACAGTATAAAATGCATTACGCCTATGGAATGTCCCCATAAAACATGGAAACACAACATGTGTGTGTGTGTGTGTGTGTGTGTGTGTGTGTGTGTGTGTGTGTGTGTGTGTGTGTGTGTGTGTGTGTGTGTGTGTGTGTGTGTGTGTGTGTGTGTGTGTGTGTGTGTGTGTGTGTGTGTGTGTGTGTGTGTGTGGACTGGTAATCCCTACGTTATGTGGACAAAATGTCCCCACAAAGATGGCAATATCCAAAATCCTTGTCCTTGTGGGGACATTTTTGGTCCCAAGAGGAAAACATCTTATAAATCACACTAAGTAGTGTTTTTGAAAATGTAAAAATGCAGCATGTCTCCTGTGATGGGTAGGTTTAGGGGCTGGGGCAGTGTAGGGGGATAGAAAATACAGTTTATGGTATAAAAACCATTACGCCTATGGAATGTCCCCATAAAACATGGAAACACAACATGTGTGTGTGTGTGTGTGTGTGTGTGTGTGTGTGTGTGTGTGTGTGTGTGTGTGTGTGTGTGTGTGTGTGTGTGTGTGTGTGTGTGTTAGAGCCTCTTAGCCACTTCTCAGCATGTAGTGGCTGTCAGTTTTATTGAATAGCAACGGAGTAAACGTTTCTCCTTTTGTGTTTCACGGACGAATGTCGGCGACACGAGGGCAAATAAATAAAGACAGAATTTTCATTTTTGGGTGAACTATCCCCTGAAGCAAAACACAGTTATCAGAGGCATTATTGCATATTTTAAATGATGTTATGCATCATTTTAAAACAGGGGTAAAGCGTTTTTGGATGCTGGAACAGTGCAGGACGCTCACCAACTATGCATGTATTGCCTAGAGCTATGATAAGACCGTAATCAGCCATGGAGAGGGTGGGAGTACACTGTGAGTGTGTGTGTGTGTGTGTGTGTGTGTGTGTGTGTGTGTGTGTGTGTGTGTGTGTGTGTGTGTGTGTGTGTGTGTGTGTGTGTGTGTGTGTGTGTGTGTGTGTGTGTGTGTGTGTGTGTGTGTGTGTGTGTGTGTGTTTGTGTGTGTGCGCGTCCAAGCAATTTTTGAATTCACCAAGAACGGAAGATAAACAGCAACTCCGGGATTAAGAGATTTGGTGGACGAGAAGCAGTTGCTAATGCTGAAAGGTGCCTGTTTTCGCTTAAAACCCAAGAAACAATGTCCACATCCTGCAAACAATGGCAATGTTTTAATCCTTATACTTCAGTCTGAGTACCACTCATTAATATGGTAATATCAGTCATTTAATATTGGACAGAGAATTATATAACTTGCTGTCAAAAAGCTGCAGTGCTGTGTGTAAAAGGCGAGAGTGAGTGTGTGTGTTCTAATACCACCCTGAAAAGTGCTGATTAGCTAGGGTCTGAGAATGATTAATTAATACCAAACACACTTTCCATTTTATAGTTTCCTATCAATTATTGAGGTAAGATGCATTTTAATGAACTGCGGGTGGAGGTCTGCGTTTTCATGTGCCGTACACATTTGCCTGTGTGTGTGTGTGTGTGTGTGTGTGTGTGTGTGTGTGTGTGTGTGTGTGTGTGTGTGTGTGTGTGTGTGGACTGGTAATCCCTACGGTATGGGGACAAAATGTCCCCACAAAGATGGCAATATCCAAATTTTTGTCCTTGTGGGGACATTTTTTTGGTCCCCATGAGGAAAACAGGTCATAAATCACACTAAGTGATGTTTTTTGAAAAAGTAAAAATGCAGCATGTCTCCTGTGATGGGTAGGTTTAGGGGCAGGGGCAGTGTAGGGGGATAGAAAATACGGTTTGTACAGTATAAAATGCATTACGCCTATGGAATGTCCCCACAAAACATGGAAACACAACATGTGTGTGTGTGTGTGTGTGTGTGTGTGTGTGTGTGTGTGTGTGTGTGTGTGTGTGTGTGTGTGTGTGTGTGTGTGTGTGTGTGTGTGTGTGCGTAATGCACTGCATGCAGAAGCTCTTATTAAAACACTTTCCTCTCAGCTAATGTTTATCTTGCGAAGTTGAAAATAATGACTTCATTCCTTCTATCTTTCACATACCACCCACACCCAGTTTGATTAGTTGTTTGTGTGTCCATGCAACCTCATTACTTTACTAGGTCCATTAATTCATGTCCTTTAGTTCGGCTGTGTGACTATATGTTGTTTTTCCTGAGTATCCCTGTGTGTTGTCTGTGGACTGTGGAGTATTGTTTGATGGGAGAAGTCTCTAAACAGTTGTATTTCAGTGCAAAACCAGACTCACTAACCACCCACAATCTAGTTTAACCAGGCGCTATCTGTGATGGAAAAAATAGAGCTGGCTATTGATGTAGATTCCAGTTCCATTTAACCATTTCTTGTTTCATTTCAGGTTGTTACTGATTCATCTATATTTCACTTTTACTGTCCATTTTGTTTACATATGAAAAAAATTATCTGCTATTTGTAAGTTATATCTCAAAATTATACAGAGCATTTTTTCATACTGAAACTGGCTCATAAGTTCATTCATTTAGGAACATTGGATACAAGGTCTCATGGTATTTGTATTGTATTTTGGTTCACTGAAAAACGGATCATAAGACTCTTGTTCATGAATCATGCTACAAGGTTGTGCTGGATGTTTTTGATTCACTAAACATAACCAGTTTTTAACTTAAGAGTCATTTGTTCGCGAATATGTCAACACTGTTGATTCACTAAAGAGTCATTTGTTTGTGATTTGAATTTTATGTTTGTTTTTGCACACTCATTTCACATTCCTTACTATTACTTTGGAGTAGCTACTTGAATATAATTACCAAAAATATGGTAAAATAGTTTATTTTAGCAGCAAGGGACCTTCGCTGCTGAAAAGCAGTGCAGGAAACTACAGAGAACCTTCTAATTTGGTAAATTATGAAAATATTTATTTAAAATATGAACAGGTCAAACTATGCAGTTTAGTTATGGTGCATTCCATTTTTCCTCAGAAGTGGGAAAGTCATTCTTCCCAGTAGGAACTCTAAACTGAGTTGCGATTGGGGAAGCTCAGGGACCACAACAACCCTAGTCTCACGTAGCCAGACCTTCAGACTGAAGGCAGAAGGTCTGGACTCTGTCGTAGCTTTCATTGGTCAAGGACCGCTTAAGAGGACGTTTGACTGACATGTAATGCAACTAATCATAGCCATGTGTAGGGGTGTGAAAATTTTAATTTGATGTCCCTGCAATAACAGACCGGGATGCATCTACTGTATAAATTAATGATTCAAGAATATTGTCCAGATTTACTGCAACAATGGAGCCGCAATTTCCACATACTTTTGAAAACACAGCATTTAGGTGATAATGGTAAGTGCTCATTTTCATAGTTGTAAACATGATGGCGCTTTTTCTTCAACGAGGTAGTTTGGCGTCACGGCATTTGTTTCCAGATAGACCGTTAATGAACACAACACACACATCTCATGCACTGCCTGGTACAGGTATCTCTCTCAGGTATTACATCCCTTTTTAGCTTGTCCCATCTCTGGCCTCTGTTAATGTACTGCTTACAGACTTCCTAATATTTCCACACAAAACTACGATGGTGTGTTGAATACAGAAGGCGGTATCAAGGGTAAAATGTATCAACTGGTTCCAATCAGTGACCGACCATTTGGAGCTTTCCAAGAAACTATAGGCTATATCTATGAAATGGTTTTTCACTTCCATATTTGACCTCAGAAAAGGACCCCACATTGGGAACCACTGGCTCAGAGCAGCAAACTTAGTGAACCAGTTGTCAAATATTGTATATTAGCATTTCTGTCTCACTAAACTGTGGTGCACAACCTCTATGTGTGGTACTTCAGCATTATCGGTGTAAAGTAGGTGCTTTTTAACGTGTTGGAATTCTGAAAGAGCAATCAAAACATAGGTTTGCCTGGACGCGTCTAACTTAGTTTTTCTGACCTGTTTACTGGATAGCAGTCAACTCAGGTGTGACGTGATTGCCAGCTCCAACATCCCTCTTCTGAGGTAAATAGAACACAGCATTAGTTCAACAGAACGCAGTGACAGGAAGCATTGTGTTTTCATGCAGCCACTGCAGTAAAAGAATGATCTGAATATTATAACAATCAGGATCGTTCTTATCAATGCACCAATGTATCAGTGCAAGAAATACAAATTACCTTTGAGTGAGAAACAAGGCAGATGTGTGCATGCAAATACATAACTCTATCAGTATTATTCTTAGCGTATTCCTCCTTGAATGTTAAGGTGCATAGTGTAGAGTAGTGGCTGAAATCTGAAAGGCTGAAGGTTCAAACCCCTTAAGGCTCGATTCATGTACTTTGACCATTGTGTCCTTGATCAACACTTAACCTCACCTTGCTCCAGGGGAAATGTCATTGTAATGAGTGCATTGTTAATCACTTTGAATAAACTGTCAACTAAATGACTAATTAGAGTGCTTTTGCAAGTTCTTGTGAGGACTACATTTCTGAAAATTGAAACCCCTTAAAAAAACGTGTCCTTGATCATAAAAAGCTCCATAAAGGCACTACATATTTTATTTCACATCTAAAAGGTTAGGTGCAGTGCTAGTGTACGTAGCTTAAACTAAGAACAACAAATAAATTGGACATCTTCCATGGAGAATTTTAATGTTGGTTCAAACTGGTTCATGATGGTCAACACTGGTTTGATACTGTTAGCCGATGAACCTAGAATTTTACTTTAAATTTGGTGTCAATGTGTGTGTTTCTGTGTAAAGATTGCTGTCTATGGTTGAGCTTTACCAATGACGGAGGCATAAATGAGTGAGTCGTCATTGAGGCTGTAAAGATGGGCTGACAGGTTTAACTTTCGCCTGCTGTTTTATTTAACAGCACAGGGTAAAGTGCAGCCGTGCTTCACTGTCAAACCAAATCCACTAAGAACGAGACAGATGGGCAGATTTAGCCCATACTAACGAGAGCCCTATGGTCCTCACTGCGCATGTGTGCGCGCCGAAGCTGAAGAAACAGATGACCCCCGCTTGCCTTTATCATTCTTCTCTCATTTTTTCTCTCTCGCTCTCTCTTTTTCACCCTGCAAGAATTGCAAGTCTTTGTTGTGAACTATCTAATATTTGTTATCGTGAGATTCCATAGGCGCAGCCCGGCCTTGCCATACACAGACATAATGAATCCAAATAAATCCCTTTCACTGGATACTGCCATCCTAGCGCCCATCCTCGAAAGCAGACGAGTGTGCAACAGCTAGATAAGATGAGCCGGGGTGGTAGAGAAGGGATGAGGTGGAATGGAGGGCGGCAGGAAGAGGGTTTAGAAATGTCTGGGAATTCCAGGTTAAAGCTTTTTCACCTGGAGAATGAGGTCTCATGGGCTTTATGGGTTACATGACAAATCCAATGCGATGTAGCCTCTTCTATCAGTGGCTCCCCTGTCATAGTTCTGTGAATGCGTGTTTAGGACATATCTGGTGCGTTTTGCTCCACTTAAAATATGTTAGGGTCCCTGCCACATGGGGCGAAACCATCCATGCAGGAATACTTGCGTTGTGTTCACTTATGAGTGTGGCTCAGTTTGTGCAGATTGGATGCTGATAATCTCTTATAAATATACTACTTGTCAATAATACAATATTTTACAGGTATTTTAGGTCTCCTTTGTTGCCTTTTTTGCCCAGAAAATGAAAATTCTGTCATTATTTACCCAACCTCTTTCAGTGGACCACAAAAAGAGTTTTGTAGAATGTCCAAGTAAATATTGAGCATGTTTACATGCACACCAATACGCTGATCAAAAATCAATTTCTACCAGAAAGACTCGGGAGAATAATACTGTGACAATTATCCATTTATTTACAACCCAGCAAGCAATAAAGTACTTTGGCATAGGCCTCGTCCGTAGCTCGCAATCTGAGGGTCCGGACTCTGCATATCCTGCCTGAAGACGAAGGCAGAGCACAGCCAACCCCACGTGAGGTATGGAAGGGACCATCCTGGTGGTGGTGGGGTGGATGTAGGGAAGGTTTTGACTTTGAGGTGGTGGGGAGAATGGCGGTGCATTGGAGCGTCAGCATTCTGCGAACTCAGACATGAGTAAGTACCGATCTTTTATACCCAAGTATTAGAATGTGATTGGATAGAAAAGTTGCAGTGGTGTGATAATTAAGTCTTCCTGGCAGAACTTATACTAAAGCTTTCATTTATTGAAATAATCCGATTTACTGGTTTACATGCAAATCAATAACCTGGCCTTGCAAGTACTGTATTAACCCTTAAATGCATGAATGTTTCGCCAATCATTATTACATATTTTGGTCTTTAGCTAGCCGGATCTATATCTAACACGGATGGATCTCTGTCACAATAATATAACGCTTTCCTGATATTAGAGCAACAGTTACAGAAGAATAATATAAAGAATATTATGTTACCTTTCAGGGCTTGGAAGGGTTCAGTTTGTGTTTACAAGACTACAGACGTTGGCTTATTAAGCATAATCGCTTTAAGAACGTGTATGTAAACACGATCAATGACTACAACAACAAATCCATAAACTTGATAATTATGAATGATGAATTTGATTATCTAAGCATGTCTGCAAAAACTGCCTTGTTAATAATGCAGTAAGAACAAAATGTTTCTGGAAATTTGACGAAATTGGTTCACAAATCAAACTGAGATTCATTGCTTTAATTAACAGCTAACTGATTTAGAAGATTATCCATAAATAAATTAAAAATTATTTACTCTGTTCTTCATACAAATTTATCAGATTTATATTCATCTTCACAACATTTGAAATATAGTGCGTGTGTCATATGGATTATTTTTAATGTAACTTTAAAGCAGCTTTTATGTCCTTTTTGAAGCTTGAAAACTCCATACTTTTGTTTCACAGAAGAAAGTCAGTCATACAGGTTTGGAAATGGTGATCAACCCTTATATCGGCCAATATTTGTCTTTTTTCACATAATTATAACAGTAGGTCAATACATATTTCTGTGGTTTATTAAAAAAAATTCAATTATCGTTTTTTTTTTTTTTAATTAACCTTTTTGTGTGTGTGTGTGTGGGGTATCCAATTAACCAAATTAATAATCAGCAAATTAATGATCAAAATAATCATTAGTTGCAGCCCTACTGTTTAACACAATTGTCAAGGCACTATTTTCAAAGAATAATAACTTCAAATGTCTTCTGAACTTAGTATAGGAGTAGTCTTTACTTTTCTGATGCTTAATTTGGTGCTTTTTTTGGGGGGGGGAAGTTTTACGGTTTCCACATCCCCTTTCAATGGGTGACAGCTTGGATATTCTGCTAAGCTTTTGGTGTAAAAGAGAAAGGTTGCAACAACATAAGGGTGAGTAAACAATGGCAGATTTTTAATTTCTGTGTGAATTATCCAGCTTTAATAACTGTGTGGATAATAACCACGCTGCAAGCTCTTGTGATGAAAATATAAAATAAAAAGACCTCCAAACAGAAAACTGTTTAATTAGACTGAATAGGCTGGGATCTATTAATTCCACTACAAATGGAAGGAAAAAAATGTCTTAGGGGCTAATGAAAGAATTGATATGAAACCCAAGAACTCCCTCATTGACATTCTTCAATGTTTCAGTCAGAAAAGAACCACTTTGGAGTAACCCTGAATTAAGATAGCATGTTAGCATCTGACTATGAGGAGGAAAAAGGTGTGCGAACAATATTAAAATGATAATTAAAGAATCATTGCAGGATGAGAAGCTCTACTACATGCGCTACCTTCACCGCAGTCATTATCGCAACATTTATGCCACCCGCTAGCGCAAATGCTAATGCTTTTTAATTACGCCATTATCCATCAGGGAGACGGGCCATGCAGAACACAACTGAAGTCATTATCTGATCTAAACCTGGGAGCGAGACCAGTGTCCATCCATCACCTACCAAATACACACATAGCAGTCTGAAAAGGGCATTAGTCTTAAAGATGAAACAAGCTAGCACACACATTTATACTGCTGTGTTAATGTATCTACGAAACATTGTTAAATTGCAATCATTTTTTTCTCAAGCAGACAGAGATCTTGATGAATGCCTTTATTACTAGACTTCTGTAATGCGGCATGAATGCCAGAAGGTTGACTAGGAGAGTTCACTTTACACTTTGTTTTTAGTCCCTTCAATGGCTTCCTAATCATTTTAGAATTTATTTGAAAAGTCTTTTTGTGGTGTTCAAACTCAGTGGGCTTTCAGATAAATACATGTCTAATATGCCCCAGACTACGAGCTGCCTTATCCAAAGGTCAAAGGATTTATTGGATACAGATTTTATTGCCTTTAGTCTTCACCAATAGGGGAGGTTATCACAGTCTGACAGTTTCTGTTTAAATAATTCTAAGTGCTTACCTTTGTGTATCTTTCATTGTCATCTGGTTTCTTTTTTTAATTTATAGTGTTAAAATAATAGTAAATCCTCACATGTTATAAATGCTTAATACATTTATTTATTCACACGTATTTAACTCAATACCAGATTCCTGATTCACAGGTTTCCATTGTACATTAAGGTTCACTTTCACAGGTTATAAATGTTTGTAACTTATTAATAAATGGTTCGCAAGTGTCCACCCTACATTAAGGTTCACAATTAACTAATATTGGAATTAAAATATTAATCATTAATATCTCATCAAGTTATTGTTGTGCTCTTATGTTTTTTTTTAAGTTGGATAATTTTTTCAAAAAAAAAGTTTGATAATGACAAAGGGAACCTTGATGTAAAGTGTTACCATTTTTCTTATTATCTAATGTAGAACACAAAAGGTGAGATGTTGAAGAATATCCATGGCCACTCATTTCAATATTATGAAATTGAAAGAGAAAAGGGCTTTTAAAATGATAGTTCACCCAAAAATGACAATTCTGTCATCATTTACTCACCCTCAAGTTGTTCCAAACCTGTTTTTTTTGCTCTGCTGAACACAAAAGAAGATATTTTGAAGAACCAAGCAGATACTACCATAGTAGGGGAATAATATGGATTTCTGCTTTCTTACAAACATTCTTCAAATGATCTTCTTTTGTGTTCAGCAGAACAAAAACTTGAGAGGTGAGTCAATGATGACAGAATTTTCATTTCTGGGTGAACTATCCCAGCTGCTGTTACAAAATGACAACAAAAAAAGCACCATAAAAGACATTCACTTTGATTGTGATGTTGATTCTGTATTTCATCAGTGTTTTTCTTTGGAAACATTTTACTTCTAACTAACATTCCAAAGTATAATATTGTACTTTTTACTGCACCTTCATTTTGACTATAAATGAATACTTAATTACATAAAAAATGTAATACTTTCTTAATTTTACTCAAGTAAATGTAATTCAAAGTTTACTTGAGTACAAGTATAAAGTACTACATTTTTAAAGAATTTTTTTAAAGGTAAAAAAAAAAAAAAAACTTTTTAAAAATGTACTTGAGCAGAAAGTAAAAATACTTCACTATTGTCTGCCTCTGATTTTCACGGCACAGTGAAACATTTTTTTTGACAGAAACTTCCCTTAATAAGCCTTTATCTGACCGAGTTCTCTTGTGCTGTAAATTACTCACAAATCTTATGACAGTTTTATAATCTCCATTCAGTTTTTACACAATATAAGTTGTTTTCATGCCTTTCGCATAACATTGCACCATTTCGTGCATTTCATCTTCAGAAAGATCTTTCTTCCTCTCCATATTGCATGAAAACTGAGACTTGCTTAATAATGTGGAACAACCTCTAAGTAGGGTTTCCATATAACTAGACCTGGCAAGCTATTAAACAAACCTGTGTGAGATATATATTGTGGCCACCCTGCTCTCTACAATATCGATGACAACATCTGTCATTAAAAAAAAAACCATACAAGTCGACCCCTAGGTGGAGCATGATGGTGAAAAACTGATTACAGAATTTGCACTTTAGGCTGAATTAATCCAACAAGTCATTCACATTTGTATTAATTTAGTTAGTAATTTTTATATTTAATTCCTACCTTTTTTATTGATTGTCTTTGCTGTTGATCTTTCATTTTGTCATACCACTCGTATCAAGATTTTTCTAATTCATTGTTTGCATAATGTTCTCTAATTAAACCTTGAACAAACTGAAATGAATAGCAGCGTGACATGAATGTCTAAATATTTTATTTCATTTCATAAGCATTCATGCGCAATGACTTTCAGCAAACCTTTGGGAACTATGACCTCCTGAAGTACCTCACTACTCTTCATAGCAGGATTTAACTTCAGTAATTCTTCATTTGCTGACTCACGTCCTTACCTGGAAGGCCCTGGGACTCAAACCTATTACCTTTCAATTGGCAACTAGGTTATCTCCGCCCCCATAGAGATATTTAATGCACTCATTGATTGGATGTAACAGCAGAGACGCAGTAGAAAGGAAGGGAAGTAGCTCTTAACCTCCCCGTCCTCTTCCTCCCAATATATCTTGCCTCACGCTCTCTCTCATAACCAGTCATTCAGCCAAGGATAATCACTTTTGTACTCCAGACAGAAAATGATGTTCAGTAGAGAGCAAAAGCCTACAAGAGGAAGAAGAGAGAACACTGATATTAGGTTCCTGCAGTGCATAGCAGGACACTCATCTCCTCAAGTGGAGAAGTTGCAGTGGGAGTAGAGGTGTGCTCTACCAGAGGAGAAATGGGGGATTTATTGACAGAGCTTTTGAGGACAAGTAGAAAAGGGCGACTAGTTCAGGCAGGAGGGCTTCAGAAATGAGAAGCAGAAGTTTTGCTGTCGAGTACAGAGCTTGTCCCCATGGTTACAGTGCTCACGGCTTTAGAACACCATGGGGAGTCATGAGTCCAATGGGACTAGATTACCTGGGTCCTCTTATTATTATCTGTCCATTCATCTCACTTCACACACACTCACAACTTGCGCCTGTGCCTGCCTATTTTAGAGTAACCCTCTGATACACCTCCGACAGAGTACATAGCATCTTTCTAACCATACGGTATCGTACCATAAAGAAAGGCATAGGCCTACCTCACTTACTAAGGCCCATGTTCAGATTTGTTATGTGGTCGGACCTTCAGAAGGGATTAAGGAAGATGCTGAATTGTGAACCGTTTTATTTTCTCAGGAAAGGTATTAGGAGACGGACTCGACTGAACGATAAGTCCACCAGAGGCTTATTTGAAAGGACAAGTGTAAGCGGGCGGCTTTATCTAGAATGCAGCCTGCATACACAACCGGGAAAAAAGTATGCACGAACCTGAACAACATCAAATTTTGTCCACAATTAAACAGAACAAGGTTCTCAAGCACTCGGTTCACTGATTGGTATCTTTAAGCGCTTTGTTCTTTTGAAGTCTGAAGCGTTTATGTCAGAATACTCCTGTGATGTTTTTTTTTTTTCTGAGCCTTGAAAATTAAGAGTCATGTACTTGGTAGTTTAGTTAGGCGATGTTGGGGAAAATGGGAGATAAAATCTGATAAAAGCAACCCAGGCTCTTTGTAAAACATGCCTGTGGCAACATTTCTGTAAAATGATACTACATTGCTTCTGTGAATTGTGCTAAAAGTGGGTCCATGAATGTGAATCTGGCAACGTTTTATAATTTGGTTGTTTTATGTATCATGGCAGTTCAGAAATGAAATGTCCAGTGAGTGGTTGGGCTAAATTGTTAATGCTCTATCGTGTTTGAAAATAACGTACCACCTACACTGAACCCTAAACAATAAGCAAATGCAAGCTAAAAACACATTTGTTGAAGCAACCATTTCATTTTAACTTGTAAGCAGGGCTTGACATTAACACCCACCAACCTGCCAATTTGCGGGTCGATTTCAGTTGTGTCGTGTAACACAACTACTCCCACTAGCCACTTTGGCGGGTTGAATTTTATTGTAGTCTTCTCAAAAGGCATCTGTTATAATCGCGTTGCGCGTTATAACCAATTATTATTATAACCAACACGCGATTCTTTTGAGCTTATGATTGCAATGTCTAATGCAAAGGTGTTTAGATTAGTCATCGCTGAAACGCCGGAGTTTTGCTCAGAGCGCTCTCGAAATCTGCACTCTCATCATAAACAACAAAAGCAGAGATGTAGCCTATGTGTGACGAACGCAGGAGATTCATTCATCATACAGTGATTGACTTTTGTTCAGCAGCGAAAGTAGTTTCTAACAAAGATCACAGCAGAACCACGACTGGCATAACGTTGGATTGACGTTGGACGTTCGATATTCATGAATTTTTGGGCCGCAAAAATGTAAGTAGAGGTTTTTCTAATAAGCCTATATGTTGGCCTAAAGTGTTTAAAGAAAGAACACATGGATCACCATGGAAATGTGAAAATAATGAGGGAAATATTACACATGTAATGATACGACCAGAAAATAAATACCTCAAGAGTGCAAGGAGAAAAGAGTGTTTGCCAACAACTCATCAAAGCTTTGGAATGAAGGCTTCCATGTTTGGGTTCACCATTGGAAATGGTTTGATCACTTTATGTCTTTCATTTATTAGTTATTTATTTTCATTTTCTAGGTGATGAAAGCAACCAGGATCCCCTCTGATCACAACTTGGAGTTAAGCATGCACATTTCCCGAATCATGAAAGAAGCCCTGCGATGGCAAATAATTAAACCAGCCCTGCACTTCATAAAAGCCAAAGTAATGAGATGCAAACTCCTTGAGCTCCTTAACCAGATTATTAAGCAGTGGTGTAGCAATAATAGAAACCAGCAATCTACTCATGTACCAGAGCTACTTTACATATTTGCAAAATTGCATTAGTCGACAGAATCATGCATGCCCTCCAATTAGCAGCAAAAGCACAGAGAACTTGAATGCAGTATGAATTGCCAGTATGAATGCAGTATGTTTCAGCTGTGTGTGGGGTGAAATATCACTGTATGAAGGTTTACAGAGCTTTGCTCAGGCTACAAATTTAACACTCACACACGAGTCTTAAAAATAGTCTTTGGTGGGTTAATGGGGTTGCTCGCCAGTTGCCTGGTAATTAGGAACTGCAAAATAATAGTCACAAGTCGAACTGTAGCATGATAATCAGATCCTCGCAGAAGGAAGCGAAATGAGTGACTAAAAAAAAAATTCATGTGATTCACGTCATAAGTTGTTTTCTCACAATCTCATCATAAATAGCCGTTTTCTCCTGATCTCAACAAAATAAAAGTTTTTACTTACTTGAGATATAATAACAAAAGTTGTTTTCTTCTTATCTTGACTTAAAAGTTGTTTTGATATTAGACATTCGCAGATTGTTACATTAAATAACGTGAAGAACAAATCTGAGCAAACATGCGTAGGATAAGTTTACACGACAACAATGTACTAAAAATGCTAAAAACTACAATGTTGTCGTTTTTCCTTTGAGTTGTCATGAAACCCCCCTGTTTTTAGCCTGCTCGTTCACACCTCAGACTTGCAAAAAGTCTCTAAAAATGGGCGTGTAAAGCTGTGGAAAAGTGGAAGTGTCGATGGGGAAGAGGAGAAACAACAACCAATAAAACAGATACACTCATACAGACATATGAATATTAAAATATGACCAAGGGGAGAGAAAAAAAAAGTTGAGGGTACCTTGATGCATTTTAAAAATGTAACCCTCACTCCGGTCTGTATCTGATCTACATGATCATGTGGTAAGTGTTGTTTAAGGGATTGTTTACCCAAAAATGAAATTAGCCCATGATTTACTCACCCTCAAGTCATCCTAGGTGTATAAGACATTCTTCTTTCAGACGAATACAATCTGAGTTATATTAAAAAATTCCTGACTAATCCAAGCATTATAATGGCAGTAAATTGATGGTTCGTTGATGGCTCCGGGGGCTTAATAAAGGCCTTCTAAAGTGAAGTGGTGCGTTTCTAAAAAGAAAAATATCCATATTTAAAACTTTATAGACTAAAATAACTTCTGGCGGTCACAGTACGCATGAACTTGCGCTAAAACAGTAACCCCTGACACAATGTATAGGAGCATCGCAAGCTTTGACGTCTCTCGTGTATAATGCTGGGCAACAAACTCAAGCCCCTCTTCTGTTATATTTAAATCCTCTGCCATTTCTCTTTAAAAATTCTCATTTTAGACTTCTAATTCATTACCGGTGTTTTGTTTTGCTCTATCCCCTGCGCCTCTGAGATCACGCATGCGTCAAGGGTTCAAAGGCAAGGGTTACTCTTTCTCCATGAGTCAACTTGCGTACCTTCGCTGTAATGCGTTCTCATGGGTAATGCAATGCAGTGATTGGGTTAAAAGAGTTCATTTTCATGAATGAATGCAGAGGGCCAGCTTACGTAGAATCGTGCCCACAGCCAGAAGGCACACTGTTCAGATCCGATTTGTGTGTCCATGACTCTCTTTCGTTTTCTGGAATATCTGCATTGGTTTCTATGGCAATGGCATTGTGTTAGTAGGCTTAACCTAAGCCAAAAACGCCAACAACAACCGCAACATAGAGGGGTTTACAATACAGTTGTCACAACATGACATTGTGCAGCTGCCGTGTGCTGGACTGCGTCTTATATGAGGCAGCGGCAGAAATTTAGGAGGCTGGTATGAGTGCTGTACTGTTGTCCGACTCCGTGCTGTTGTTTCCAGTGGTTTCAAAACATGTCTCAGTTACTGTCATTTTCTGCTCGACCAGCACTTTGCAACAACACAACCTTGTTTCTATAGATAGCGTCTTTCCGTTGTAGTGGTGTCTGAATCTATAGTAGACGTTATCAAGTGCACTCATTCAATCCCACAATCCACCGCTATACCGAGTGTACAGCCGATGTACGGTCAACGGCTGTCCGAATTGGTTCACTCATGTTTATTCACTCCTTCAAGTGAACTGTATTAGAGGACTAATGTAGGGAATAGTGATTGAGGGTTTAGGGGGCAATTTCGGATTCAGCCCCAGTGTATTTAAGCCCTGTGTTCTTTCTGTTCTTATTAACGCTTTTGCGATTCTCCTGTATGTTTATTTTAATTAATAAAGTTATTTTGGACTCTCTATCGTTGTGCGCTTTATTCGACATAGCCACCCATGGCAATATAATTAAAACTGCGTGTTAAACTTCAAGCATTTGTAATCATACAGACAGCATATTCTCATACTGACACCAGCGCAGAAGCACACGCAGCACAAGAATTATTCAATTGACTTTTTCCTAACATACTGTTAGTAAGTTATAGTATAGTTTGTTCCGTATAGTATTTTTGCATTCCAGTATTATACTATATTATAATTTCCGCAAAATTTTTTTTTAAATGTGCTTGGTCTGTATAGGCCTCGAAATTATGCTTTTCGTGTGTGATCTGAATGAGATGCAGCATCCCAGCTAATAAAGTTAAATTGTGAAGACGTAACCGGACCGGACCATATTCGTCGTAGCAACGTACCAAATAACGTTCAAGCGATGTAACTTAGTGATTCCCATAATCATCATGTCGACTGTCACAATTGACCAGTGTGAGTGCCCGCGATCACCAGAGGGCACTCCAACCCGGACTGTCATTCTACCATAGACTACATCTCCCATTATCCTTTGCCCGGACTCATCATCACTCATTGATTACATCCACCTGCACCCCATCACCTTGTTAGCTCACATTATAAAAACCATGTTCACTCTGTCAGTCACTGCGAAGTCTTGTTTTGTGTTACACTGCATTTCTGAGCGTTTACCCTGTTTTCATGTCTCTTGGTCTTGGATTTCTTGCCTTCTCTGTGGATTACCCTTTTGCCTGTCTCCTCGGTTTTGTTTGCTTGATTGGACTGATTGCTTGTGTATGACCTTCTGCCTGTTTTCTGACTACGATTGTGGATTACCCTCAAATTAAGCTGCGTTTGGATCTCCTACCTTCTGTCTCAGAGCAGTAATCGTAACAGCGACGTTATAGTGGTACGTTGCTAGAACGTGATGAGCACATCTCAACGACCAAACTGGCATGTGAGGATGTAACCTCAATGGATATTAATCGCAGCAACATAACAAATAACGCTCCAGCGACGTAACTTTGTGATTCCCATAATCGTTGTGGTGACGTGCCACAACATGCCAGCGATCAAACTGCCATGTTGTGAGGACGTAACCTTAAATGGATCTTTACCACAACGTGCCCACAATGTACCCACAACGTTTCTGGAACGTTAGTCAAGATTCTAAAAAATGTAACTTTACCACAACGTTGTCATAAAGTAATGTCATGCTGACCACATGACGACTAACTGACAACGTTGTCGCAATGTACTGTGTTTGCTGGGATGACCCAATACTATTTTGTGATCATTTAATGTTGAAGAAAATATCAAATATCTAACGAATATATAATACCAAACCAAATTTACAGTTAAAATCGCATGAGAAAACAGCTTTTATCATGTCAACATCACAAAGAGAAAGTTAAACGAGATCACGAGAAAACAACTTTTGTTATGTTGAGATCATGAGAAAACAAGAAATAAAAAAATGATGGCCTCTTAAGGCTTCTGTATATTTGTTATTTATGTACATATATTGTTGCATGCCTGTATTTCATTTTTGAAGTTATCATTTTGTTATTTTTTAATAAACTAAATACATTTATAATTAAATGTTTTATTATAGTTTTATTTTATCTTTTTTTACTCAAATATATGTAAATCTTAAAATCATATTATATATTAGGACACAATAAGCTCTTTGTCACAAATATGCAAAGATAAAGAAAAAATGATAAACAATTCCACTGTCATGGGGAGAAAAATCCAAAATGCAGTTTCATGGCTGTTAAGGAATATTATGTGGTAAAAAAAAAAAAACTCTCAATTCACCCGCCATTGGCAGGTAAGGCCAAAAAGGTAATTCTGGCCCCTGATCCTGCTTGTCCCGAGAAGGGTTCTCAACCCTACACTCTATAATGAGGTCTAGAAGATGGACAGGGGAGCAGAATGAAGAGATGAGGCACAGGAGGGAGACAGAGAGAGAAAAGCGCAGAGGGTTGGGAATGAGTGTAAGCTGGCAGCATTTGCAGCGCTCTGGCAAACAGGCTGAGCAGAATTCCATCAGAGTCAGGCCTGCCCAGAGACTCCACTTATCTATAGAGAGCAGGTGTGTGTGTGTGTGTGTGTGTCTGAAAGCATGAGGCATGAGGTATGAGTCAACAGGGAGTGTGCTGTTCCCTTTGAGCCATAGCTTGGCGAGGAGGGGAGAGCAGAGCAGACAAACTGTTTTTTAATGCTTGGTAATCAGGCAGTCAGGTTTTCTCTCATAGCTTAGCAGAAGATTTCCATGTGAAATGAGCTGCAATGTTCATCTAGAGTGCATCTACCCTCAACCATAATACACACGCAGCACATACGCTTATACTGATGCAGATTTTCTCTCTTATACTCACGACTGTGTATTGTCGTTGATGTGATGTTCAGACCACTTAAAGCAGTTAGAATAAGATTCTGTACCTCAGACTTCAATTAGCTAACAGAAATATAAAGCATGACATGACTATCAACAAAGCAATATTGGCTAATTTAACTGATTAACTCTAAAGGTCTCCTGACTTACTTTACTCTCTTTGTTCATGCTGTTTTCTTAAAAATAATAATAGCATTTTTAAAAAGTTATTTTTCATTTAAATGCTTTTATTATATTTATCTGATTTAGTCAAAGCACAGTAGGCAGATATTATTGATGTTTTGCCCTGTTAAACCACTTGCTCTTTTCAGAAATGTGACCGTTATATATAGTTGTTGTTTCTTTCTACAATAATCTAAGCATGTGAAAATTAAATGTTTTTAGTCAAGCTTTGCATGAGACTCCAATCTTCCATTCAAAAGTTTGGGGTCGGTAAGATTTTTTAATGTTTTTGAAAGAAGTCTTATACGCTCACCGTGGCTGCATTTATTTGATCCAAAAAAATATAGCTAATGTAATAAAAATGTAACAAAAACGGTAGTGTTGTAAAAAAAAAAAAAAAAATATCAATTTAATATGTGTTAAAATGTCATTTATTCATGGGATGGCAAAGCTGAAAGTTCAGCATCATAACTCCAGTCTTCAGTCACATAATCCTTCAGAAATCATTCTAATATACTGATTTGCTGCTCAAGAAACATTTATTATTATTATCAATGTTGAAAAAAGTTGTACTGCTTAATATTATTTTGTGGAAAACGTGATACATGATTTTTTTTATGTCATTTTTCAATGTCATTTTTGATCAATTCAAAATGCCCTGAAACTGTATAATGCGACCTTGCCCCAACATTTTTATTGGTAGTATAATTAATGGGGATGTCTAATGCTATTTCATGCATTCTGACTCATTAACACGGTTATTTACACTTATTCTCATGCTAAACATGGCCAAAGTTTCAAAAAATGAGTTTGACGTATGACGGAGTATTTCTGCTCCAAATACACTCCTTCAGGATTCGTGTAAGTTTCAGAAAGTTTTTTCTAGTATGGCCCTGTATGACGTCATAAAGGGCAGAATTCCTTGTATGGGCACTTCTCCCAGATGGATGTTCTCTCTTCTTTTGGTTGTGAGGCAAAGATAACCTTGTTCAGTTTCCCAAAGAATCCAGCGTTATAGGGAACAGTGGATGTAGTTTGTTTTTCCGGAGCAGCAACGGAGTTGTGCAACTGTGTTTGTTTTTTCCCCGCCATTTCAGTGACGAATGTTTTATAAACATGGCCCAGTTTGACGCTGGATGTGTGTGTGTCAACTTATGACGTTTTTGTGCTTTTTTACATTTAAAAACATCATAATGAATAAGTAATAGGCTATTTTATACTCTGGTTTTGAGGCTCTCTCAAGAAACACTCGGTTGGATGGGCGTGCCGCACTGAAGACTTGGAAGTAAATGCCCACAGCTAGGATTGGATAACAGTTTTGCATATTTAATGAGCTTCTTCTCCCCCATGAGTACACAAGGAATTGTTTCGAAAGCGTGTGAAGAAACGGCAACCGAAATTATTCAGATGCACAGGGCTCGCAAAATATCTTTATCAAACAAACACAATGATTTTCCCACGATTGAGTGGAATGTTATTTTTTTATTACTTGGCCCGCCCGATCAGTGATAAGTGCGAACCGTGCATCACACACACACACACACACACACACAACCAACCAGCAAAACCACAAATAAAGGATTCTCCAGCCTTTGACAGCATGCTAATGTTCAATTAGACACGTACACATAATCAACAGATATCAAAGCAATACTATCACACATAAAAAAAAACTTGTTTACTCACATAAGTGTGTTGTTTCATTCATTCATGTAATCTCATCCTGTCTGCAAATCAGTGTCTTGTTTACAAACGAATCTGTGGTTAAATGAAGGAACAGACACGCAATGTCTTCCCCATGTGAGCTGGATATTCATTAAAAATAAAGTTCATCCATGCATTCATAATATTGGAATCCTAAGGAAGCTTATGCGGAATGTTTAGAAATTCTATCTGGTTAAGCTCTAAGTTGGCCTATCGCTTATGTCATGTCAGTGGCTCGAGTCGGTGGGCGGGGCTACAGAATCAAGTGTTGTTCTTGTTCTGTTGTGGCAGTGTTTCACTACTTCAGGCACATTCTGAGATCGACCATTTGCTGGGCCTGGTGTCAATAAAAGCTTTTCTTTGACTAACAAGGAAGTTTTCAGCTCTGAAACTTACAGAATATTCTTATATTAACATGACCTTTTATAAATCAAAAGATCAAGGGATTGAAGGGAAGTTGATTTCTCAATTCATTACCCCTTTAATGTAATATTTCTGTAACTCCGTTAAAACTTCCCTTCTCTTTATTTCTAAAATGGTGTTGAAGCATGAGGGTTAATTAAAAGTAACTTATACAGCACTTAACAGATCCAAAAATAATATGAATAGCTGAAGGCCACAGGTGCTGCTGCAGTCTGAGGGGAGGACGACAGCAGAGACTCATCCAGCAGGAATCTGCTTTCTTTGTCTTGAAGAGTGAGGCGAGCGGCAGTAAAGTGTTCTGTACTGCTAATGTATACAGTACATAATGTAAATGTTGAACAATGTTGGACTTACTTCTGAGTTGGAACTCTTTTCTGTACATTCTGTACATTTGTCACCAGTTCTGCACATTTTAATGCATTGAACACACACACACACACACAAATCTATCATGCCAAATCGAATCAATAAGGCATGCAAAGATTTATTTGTGTGTGTGTGTGTGTGTGTGTGTGTGTGTGTGTGTGTGTGTGTGTGTGTGTGTGTGTGTGTGTGTGTGTGTGTGTGTGTGTGTGTGTGTGTGTGTGTGTGTGGACTGGTAATCCCTACTGTATGGGGACAAAATTTCCCCACAAAGATGGCAATATCCAAAATCCTTGTCCTTGTGGGGACATTTTTGGTCCCCATGAGGAAAACATCTTATAAATCACACTAAGTGATGTTTTTGAAAATGTAAAAATGCAGCATGTCTCCTGGGATGGGTAGGTTTAGGGGCAGGGGCAGTGTAGGGGATAGAAAATATAGTTTATACGGTATAAAACCATTACGCCTATGGAATGTCCCCATAAAACATGGAAACACAACGTGTGTGTGTGTGTGTGTGTGTGTGTGTGTGTGTGTGTGTGTGTGTGTGTGTGTGTGTGTGTGTGTGTGTGTGTGTGTGTGTGTGTGTGTGTGTGTGTGTGTGTGTGTGTGTGTGTGTGTGTGTGTGTGTGTGTGTGTATTCATTTTCCTGACAGTCTGAACTAAGTCCAAGTTTGAATAATTTGAGCACAGGCATCCTCAGCTCTAGTATTTGAACATTTCACCCATCATGCTGTCAGACCAAGAAGTTTTCATGCCAGGTCTTCTTATATAATTGGCAAAGCAAGTCATTTAGTGTATTCACCATTGAATACTTATTTCTTTAAATACATTTTTTTTAACTTTCTTTTATTGTGTGTAGTTTGTGTGGTAAACGCCCACTGAGTGGCATTAAAATAAAATTTTATTTATTAAAAATAATAATAATAATTTTTGTGTGAAACAGATGAACATGATTGTGGCAATGTTTTTGTTTGTCGTTGTACATATTGTGGCAGTTTGGAAATGTCCAGTGAGTGGACGCTAAAAGGTTAATTCTGTCTAAAAGTTAAGTTAAGAACATTAAAGTAAGCAGAACTTGCAGATTTCTATTTTGTTCAAGTCTGGGCTTTGGCTGGACTACTCAAGGACATTCACAGAGTTGTCCGTAGCCACTCATTTGTTATCTTGGCTGTGTGCTTAAGGTCATTGTCCTGTTGGAAGATGAACTTTCGCCACAGTCTGAGGTCCAGAGCGCTCTGCAGCATGGTTTTCATCAAGGGTGTCTCTGTACATTGCTGCATTCATCTTTCCCTTGATCCTGACTAGTCTACCAGTTCCTGCCGCTGAAAAATAGCTGCCACCACCATGATTCACTGTTGGGCTGATATTGGCCAGGTGTGTGTGTGTGTGTGTGTGTGTGTGTGTCTTCCTGACATGATCTTTGTTTCATTAGACCAGAGAATTTTGTTTCTCATGGTCTGAGAGTCCTTCAAGTGCCTTTTGGCAAACTCCAGGCGGCCTCTTTCTGAGGAGTGGCTTCCGTCTGGCCACTCTACCATACAGGCCTAATTGGTGGAGTGCTGCAGAGAAGGTTGTTCTTCTGGAAGGTTCTCCTCTCTCCACAGAGAAACACTGGAGCTCTGTCAGAGTGACCAGAGTTCTTGGTCACCTCCCTGTCTAAGGTCCTTCTCCCCTAATCACTCAGTTTGGCCGGATGGCCAGCTCTAGGAAGAACCCTGGAACTTTTTCCATTTACAGATGATGGAGGCCACTGTGCTCATTGGGACCTTCAATGCTGCAGAAATTGTTCTGTACCCTTCTCCAGATCTGTGCCTCGATACAATCCTGACATGCACTGTTAACTGTATGACCTTAAATAGACAGGTGTGTGATTTTCCAAATCATGTCCAGTCAACAGAATTTACCACAGGTGGACTCCAATCAAGTTGCAGAAACATCTAAAGGATGATCAGTGGAAACAATTTTCAGTGATCAGTGAGCTCAATTTTGAGTGTCATGGCAAAGGCTGTGAATACTTATGTGCATGTGCTTTTTTCAGTTTTTTATTTGTGATAATTTAATTTGTAATACATTTGCAAAGATTTCAAATATTTTGAATTTAATACATTTTGGAATAAGGCTATAACAAAAAAGAAAACGTGAAGCGCTGTGAATACTTTCCGTATGCACTGTATCTGTTCTCAAACTAAGCTCATGCTCCACTCGTCACCATGATGGTAACCCTACAAAAATACAACATAACAGAAACTCTGAATATCCCTCTTAACTTTAATGTTGCAAAAAAAAAAACAAAAAAAAACTTAATATAACACTTTTGGCACATTTCATTTTTGAGTGTCATGGCAAAGCATGCTGGGAAATAGAAATCCCAGTCCAGTTTCGGTTAAATTTAAATTAGTCGAAATTAAACGAAACAAGTTCATAAAACTAAAACCAATGAAACAATTCAGATTGCTTAAAATGTGTCAGTTCTGGCCTGGGAACTCAAAAGAAAAAGAAAGTTCTAAATACTGTAATTTGTTTGAACTAATTTGTTTCATTTGACTTGGCTCTACTCAAACCATTTAAGTACTTATTTTACATGTGGTCCACGTGTGGGCCGGGTCTGGGTCAAGGATTGCAATCAAAATGCTTGTGCGCTTACAATCGATTGTAGATGTAGATTAAATAATTGGATAAAAAACATTCTTGGAAAAATAACTCACAATAAAATCTATATGGAAGCTCGTCTTTGATTTGGAAGATAATGCAGTTTGGTTACATTGGATTGCAGATTCAAGTACACTAGCTCCAAGACCTGAAGAACATGTGAAACTTCCTAAAGAGTCCCCTCTGATCCTGCCATTACAGGCCTAAGGCTCAGCAGTGGTGCTCTAACTTATTTACAGTGCACTCCAGATTGTTTCTTTTTGGGAAGGTTTAAGTGAGACTCAAGGGTTTTGACCAAATATTGTATTATGTTTGTTGCCCTTTGGGTCTTTATTATCAGGTTCAGTTCTGGTTCTTGCGTCATAGTCGCCACACAGCAGCCTGTTTCCCTGAGCCTGTAAATGGCTGATCAAAAAACACCACTCCACACTGCTCACAGACTCTGGTCAGGAACATCCAAGTCTGCGATGTTGAACTGGACCCTTGGAATGCCATTTGGCCAATCGAATTACAGGACCAGAAAGTGTTTTATATATATATTTCATATATATATGAAAGCACTAAGAAAATCTTCAACAGGTTTGCAGTTACACTTCTGATTTAGCTCTGTACTGTTCTGCAATGCGGCCCTGCTCATATTGCTGCATGCTCAAGATTAATCACTTTACTCCTTTTGTTTCTTTCCTAAAAGTGTAAGCTCAAAGAATGAATGCAAATGCGACTATTACACACAGTAAGAAAGGCACACTGACTGCCTCATACAGAGATATATATCCTCACAGCAGACGTGTGTGTGTGTTGTGTGCATGTTCAGTGGAGTGACTCTGCTCACATCATTCCTCTGTGGACCGGCAGTTTGTCAGTGGCATGGTAACGGGGTCATACTCTGAAAATGGGCATCGATTGGATGAGCTCTGTGGTCACGCTATGCCGAGTGTCAAACACACATTCACACATAAATGCAGAAAACACACCAGTACACACACACAACAAACATAAACTCAACCAATAGAGAGAGAAAATATTTTTGCATTTTTTTCTTTTCTTTTTTTGCGCTAACGAACATCACAGTGTGTATGTATCAGTGTAGCTCTCGGGTACATTGTAAACAAGACTGTATCCTGGTGGACTGATAACAGCTTATGCACCCCAGTGTTGGGAAAGCAATTTTGAATCTGTATCTTGTCAAGCTACAATCTACCCATAATTTAGCTAGAGTCAAGCTGCTCTTCTGATAGTTAGCTTCATTGGAAACTGCTAATATAATATGTAACTGCTGAAACACAGATAAAAACTGAGCTTGGGGTTACAGGAGCCTACATATTAGGGTGTATACATATGCAAATGGGCAATTACAAATACAGTTAGGCTCTGTATCTTCCTGTCTGCCTCTCTGCATGTCTTGTTCTCTCTCTCTGTATGTATGTGTCTCAGCTGCTGTTATATGGCTTCTGGCTACCGTATGTGAGTGATGGACACTGACATGTCCTTAAACAGTCTGTGTTCAGTGTACCAGGTCATTTTAAGTCATTCTGAGTTCCTGCTTGCTGCTTGTGTGTGTGTGTCTGTGTGTGCACAGCAGTGTTGGCGAGAACAGCTAAAAGTAGGAATGTTTCTAATTTAACAACATTTATTTCAGTACTGTGACAGTAGCTCAGCTGTTTTTAACGGGTAACTTTTCTCATACATTTTCCTCAGGTATTTGTTTTAATATTGTATTGCACACACAGCTTTACAGCCAAGCAAATGGTAACACACTAAAATATCTCACTTGCATTGAGAAGTTCTGTTCAGTTTGGTTTATTATTTGGATTATTTTGACTACCTGTGATACCGATAGTAGATACAATTTCTAATGCTTTAAAATATACAGGGAACCCTCTCATTTGGAACATTGCTAATATTTTGAGATATAATAATTATACTGAAATATTTGTATACAACTTAGCTGCAAATTGGGTCGTTTTCATAAACACTTGTCTTCATGACAACCCTTACAAAAAAAAATAAGTTATTTGTATACTTCTTATAAACTAAAAATAAGTATACCTTCGGTCTATTTTTTTACTTCTAAGAAATATATGTTATGTACTTCTTAGAAATATACTTGAAATTGCACATAAGTATACTTGACTTTAAGTATACTACTGACAGAAAGTCTATACCTTGCCTATGCTTGTACTCTTTCAGTCGCCTCTTTTGATTGAGTATACCATTAAATATTTTTTTCACATAGATTTACTTATAAACTAAGTATTTAAAAATATTGATTTATAAAGAATGTATAAAGTATGTGATTTTGTGTGTGTGTGTAGTCCACTGGTAGCGTACATCTTTGCACTCCATTTATTGATTTTTTACAGCAATTCACTGTTATTCGGTAGAGGGCGCTATTACACATTTTCTAAAAGATTACAGAATCTCTGGATAAGAAAGCTTCTGGGTTCTATGGCAGAACGGCACCTCATTATTGGCCATCTCCTACGTCAGCATCACACGCATGCATCGCGGTGCTCACATTATCAGCGTCGTCCAATGGTGAGCCGGCGTTCTGACGTAGAACCCGGAAACGCTGCACTGTGTTAACTATATCAACAGCATAAGACACTGACACAGATAAGAAGAATTGTTTTAATAAATCTTTATTTTATTTTGTTTTTTGCAAACATGTCATAACATTAAGGTTGAACCACTGGAGCCACATGGACTATTTTAACGATGTCTTTACCTTTCCGGCAATGACGTTGCTGCCTATGGATGGTTCAGAAACCTCTCAGGTTGTGTTTTGATCAGCGCTCTGAATCTGATCCGGATGTAAACACTATTTTCTCCAGGGTTTTTTTAATGAAACAACCACTTTCAAGTATTGAAAGAAAAAGAATAAGTGAAGGTTGGATTGGATTGATACTGTAGGTGAAGAAACTAGTAACTAAGATAAGTTGCCGTACTACAATGACAGGTTACATTTTTGTCCGATGAAATCCAAAGGTGGGGTTACAAGGTCGCCTTAAGCAATACATGACTCCTTAATTAAAAGTTGCCACTGTGTATGTGTGTGTGTGTGTGTGGAGTTTGAAAGGGCTTGCAAGGCTTTCTAATTAGCCTAGGCCAGATAAAAGGCAAAATACCTGCTCCCAGTGACATTCACTCTCTCTCTCTCTGTCTCGGTCACTCTCTTGCTATCTCACTCTCTCTATTCCTCTTTGAATGTGTCAGTGTAATTACGGTTCCTGTGATCTGCCTGACAGCTGTTTAATGTCAGGGAATCAAGAGGGGAAAGGTCATCCTCTTTGTAAGTGTGTATGTGTGGGTGTTTGTGTGTGTGCACATGCAAGTGTATTTCTCTCTCATTAAGCACTGAATCCCCTTCTATTGCCTGATACCTTTTGTGTTTGTCATTGTGCATACATTTGGATCAAATTTGAGGAAGGTATTGTTGGGGAAACAAGATAACAAGGAAAGATTGATTCTTTTGCCCCCTAATTATCCTTTAGACACTTGACACATGAAGTGGTGAGGGTCACTTAACAACTGATCATGTTTCCACAGGTACTGTGCTATTAGGTAAAGGTCTCTCCATTTTTAATTTTTAATTTTAAATAAGGGGCCCTGTTTATACCTGGTATTAAGATGTGTTTTGGTCAATCGGATCACAAGTAGACGAGGGTGAAACGTGCCTCTTTACACCTTTACACCTCTTTACACATCTCTTTTGTCCACTTTCGACCACTTCTTTCAACAAAATAAGGTCACACAATTTACATATGAATACACCAAAGACGACTGAAAAACACACAGACAGCAGCAGCTTTCATTTCTGCTCTGACATCCACAAAACCACACCAAATGCTGTGAGTGCGTGTTAGAAATCAGGAATGGTGAGAGAACATTGTGCTTGGTAAATTTTTTCTTCTTCAAACTAAACTTGGGTCTTAAGCCGACAAAATGTAAATCCTGGCTAGCGTGCAGCCATATATGTGTCAGTAAGAAATATCAGTTTACATTTTCAATCATTCCTTTTGCCATTAATTGTAATAATCCATTGAGATTGTTGTATGCACAAGTAGTCTGACAATAGCCGGTATGATCTGATCTAACCATCATAGAGTTTTTCAGTGATTACATGGAGAAACAAAAAAAAGAGACAGACTAAATGCAGAAGAATGCCTTGATTACTGTAAACTTTGTTCCTTGAAGAGGGAATGAGACGATGCATTGATTGATGCTGTGGGAACGCTCTGCATGACTGCGTCGTGAAGCATGTGTAAAATCAGTCCAATGGTGTAACGGAACATCAGAGGCAGGTGATGTCACGACTAGGAAACTATAAAGCATGCCCAAACAGTGAAAACGCTAGCTTCTAATTGGCTGAAGTAAGTCGCTGACAGACACACAAGAAGATACAGCCTCTTCGGTGAAACTCGGGGCTGCATCAAGTGACGCTGCGGGAATGTTTATATCCATGCTGCCATAATGACAATTGTCTGTCTAGTGTGAAATCGTTTGAAGAAAGCACTAAGACAAGAGCACCTGGACCCCTGGTGTAGAGCTCAAGTGCAGGTTGTAAAATCTCACAAATGTGTGTGGTGAGGACCAGCCTGCCACATCACAAACTTCTTGAAGTGATACTCCTGATAGAAGATCCTTAGAGGCAGCCATACTCTTAGTAGAGTGGGCTTAGACTGACATAGGTGAAGGTTGCCTGGCCTATGCAATAGGGGTAGCCTCAACTATCAACTTACTCATCCTCTTGCTCATTCTCAGCCCCTGCCTTGAGAGGATGTCTGCTCCCTGGGTGCCAAAACTATATAAGCTGCCCTTAGTGAAAGCAGATTTTCCTGAGAATCACTCCCTAGCCCATGAAAGATGCCCGACGTTAGCATCTTGTGAAGACAAGGTGCTTCCAACCATGGGATAGGAACCAAGGTTTCTTCTACATAACCAAGGTACATAAGCATCGCCACTTGACCTTGATCATGCAAAAAGTGTTGCCCCTCAGGGAAAACCCCCTAATCGTGAGCTACCACTTTAGGGGTCTCATGTACAGTAGGTCATAATGTATCATGTTGGACGCTGCTGCCATCAAACCCAACAGTCTTTGGAACTGTTTTACAGTGAGTGACTAGCATAACCTTAACCTGTTTACGGCTGACAGGATTGATTAGACGTGTGCAGGAGAAAGACGTACTTGCACCATAAGCAAATCCCATACCACGCCTAGAAAAGTTGTCCTCTGTACTGGGGAATGCACACTCTTCTTGGCATTTAACCTTAACCCCAAAATTTTCATGGGGGCGAGAACAATGATCTTGATGTCGAACTGCCAAATGATGTGACTGTGCTAAAATCAACCAATCATCGATGTAGTTCAGAATGCAGATGCCCTGAAGTTGTAAAAGTGATTTCTGGGCGGACACTGAGATATGGGCTCGCTGAAGACCACTGTACCCTGTAGCACACGAGGTGAAGGGGTTGGCAGAATGGCCCACTGAGGGCACAGAGAGGAAATGGGCACCATATAATGAGGTGTTGACCACTTCTCCCAGGAGGAGACTGCCATCAGAGGTCTGTTGCCACTGACATCAGGACCTCTTTCCAACAGCCTTATTGGTGGTAATCATGGTCCTCAGATCCACCTTACCCCATGAAGGCTGTGGCTGAGAGCGCCTCCCCGAATTCCTGTTCTTTCTGTGGGAGAGATGTTGTTCTGGATTGGTGGGTAACATTGGGGCCTTCAGAGACAAGGCAGACTTAGATCACACAGAACGCATTTTTGCAGCGAGGGGCTCCTTTTTTGAATGGATTTCGGTTGGCAGACAGCATTATGCACGCTGCTTATGCACCCCGGGCTCATCGCATTTTAACCGCCTACTGCGCCTCGCATTTTTGAAGGCGCACTCTGAGCGCATGAAGATGAAAAAAAATCAACTCTGAGCGGAAAAGTGCCCAACGTCATCACGTTTTTCCCCCATTGTCCAATCGAATGAATGGAGAGGCGGGTCTTCCGTTGTGTTGACCATTACCTTGATTTGACTGACAGGACAGCTGTTTCGGGGGTTTCTTAGCAACATAAAAAAACACAGCTCACTTCTCTTTTCTAAATTGAAAAACGTCAACCAATAAAATTCAGAGCAGTTTGCCTCACGTATTCAAACCTGAAAATGCGTTCTGTGTGATCGGGGCCTGAGGGGAGAGATAGCTCCCATAACTGTGCTCTTTATATCCCATTATCGATGAATAGTTCGATGTTTGTGAACAATACACACAATAAGAGACTGGTTTATTCCACAATCTCGACACCTCTGTGTGGCTGTGACTGCGGGCAGGAAGCATTCGTCTAGCTTGATTTTGGGAAGAATGTCTTGCTTCTCGGCTGGTCAGTTGATGTTTAATCTGGCAACAACACAAGTCACATCCTCCATCAACTCCTCATATGCAGAAGAATGAGGAGACAAGTCCTTAGCATCTCCTGCATCTATGCTTAGAACATAATTGTAGCACCGGTGCCTCACTCGGGGCAGAAGAAACTGCAGGTAGTGCTCCCGAACTCTGGGAGAAGGAGCAGGATCTAGCAGGTGAGGGCAGAGATAAACCCAGGCCTGTCTCTAACCCCTCTGTTACATCCATTTTCGAGACCTAGTTCGCGACTGTGCCTCGGTAATGCGAGCCTGGGCCCCCTCCTCGAAGATCGCCAGGCAGGAGCAGAGGGTCATCCAAACACAATGCTCACAATGTTCACAATGCTCACAGCCAGTCCCCTCAAGAACTTACTGTGTGTGTGTGTATATATATATTTGTTAATTCATTTCATAATACACAATCTTTCTTCAGGCCTAATGAGATGTTGTACCACTGAGGACCATAATGTGGCCCCATCAACACAGGGCTCCAGA